>CADCXB010000001.1:2400000-4800000 GCA_902806585.1 Xylaria hypoxylon
AGCTTATTTTATTTAAGCCTATTTTCCTATATATTTTTAGCCTTAAAAAATAAAACTAATAATATACACCCTTAACCAAACTTATTAGTTGTTATTAAAAAATTCTACTTTTTATAAGCAATATATAAACGGTCTCTATTTAAGCAAAAATCATTTACATATCTTAAAACATTTAAAAATCTTAAGCTTACAATATATTATATATATTAACATAAATAAACATATAATAATAAAAAAACTAAATACATATAATACTAATATATTATTCCTTAAATATAAAAAACACAGCAATTATATTATATAATTAATAAATAAAAATTATATCTTATAAACACCTTACATTATATTCTATAAACATTTTAATAATCCTACTAATACCCTTAATCCACATAATATCATAAGATCTTTACCTTTTAAAATATAACAATAGCTACATAAACGTTATAAATCTATTAAAAACCGCACTAAAATCAAAAACAAAAACAACAATATTATTAAAGAAAATACAACTAAAAAAAACACACTAAAAAAACCTAAGCGTAAACACCTTAAAAAAAAAATACCTACTTTAAAAAATATAGACATTATATACGTTTATAATGCCTCTAATAAACACCTTAAAGTTATTTATACTTTAAAAATATTATTTCACTAAAAAAAATATAATAAATTAGATAAAAACAATAATAAATTTAAAAGTCACTAAGATCGCTAAGTTAGCAAAATTTATATAATAGTAGCAAAGTTAAACAATTAAGCCAGTTAATAAAAAAAATTCAACATATATACTAAATTTAATCTATTAAATTTACATAAATCACTACATTTAAATTACTTATAACATTTGCTTAATATATTTAAAGCAAATATATCATTATTAAACTACCTTATAATCAAGCAAGCACTTAATAATAATAATTATAAAAAATAGCTTAAAGCTATTTTTAAAAAAATATAAATTAACTTAAACAAAAAAACATTCAAGTTTTTATTACAAGCAAAAACATTCAAACAAAGTTATTTAATTAACATAAAATAAATACTACACAAAAAATATTTATTTACAAAAAAACTAAACAAGTTTAAAGCTTATATATACATAAAAAAATTTACTTAATAAAAGAAAATAAATTATAAAAAAACATCAGCCTTAACAACAAAAGCTACCTCTTAAAAAATACTTATAGCATTAGCTACAAAAAAAAAGTAGCATATCTTACAATTAAACTTTATTGCCACCTTTCTAAACAAAAAGCTACGCTAGCATATCTTTATAAAACAATTCAAAATACTAATAAAATACTTTAAAACATTTATTAAAAAAAAAGATAAACACAAATAAATAGCAAACAAAATCATTAAACTTATAAACCCCTTATATAAATTAAAGCAGTTAGCCTATAAATAACAAAAAGTAATTAAGTTAATAATATCTACTATTAAATTTAAGCTATTACTAGTTAACAACATAATATATTATAATAAAAAACATAATAAAATTATTACTTTACATATTAATAACTTTTTATTTTACAAAACAAATATAAATTATCTAACCAAAGTTAATAACATACTATGTTTATACATAACAGCTAAAAAATTAAAAAAAACCAACTAGTTTATCAAAGTTAAAATTATTTAAAATGCCTATAAAGGCAATATTAACTTAAATCAATTACAATATATTTAAAAAGCACTTAAGTCATCTAAAATATCCAACCTTTAAAAAAGTATTACACTAATAAACAGCAAAAAAACAAAGGTTATCTTAAAAAAAAAAAGCACACTAGCAAATAAAAATAAAATCTTTAAATTTACCTCCTTTTTAAGCAAGTTAGCTTATTTAGTATAAATCACCAAATTAAACATTAGTTTTATAATATTAATGTAAGCATATTATATAAGCAATCTATTAAAAACTTATTTTAATAAAGTTAAGCAACTAGTAAAATACTTAAAAAACCAACTAGATATATATTTATAATATAAAAAGTTGAGTCTTAATTACTTATATAAAGTCTATAGAAAATTAAGACTATTTGCTATAGTAGACATTATATACGCGTTTAATTTTAATAGTAAGAAGTTAATAATAAGATTTATTATTTTTATAAGCAATAACTTAGTATTATAACATTTAAAGTTATAAAGTATTATTATAAAGTATTTAATTAAAAGTAAGTATATTATAATAAGTAAAGCTATAAGCAAGCAACTTGGTATAAATACAAAGCTTTTTTATAAAACTTAATTATATGCTAAAAAGGCTTGTCACTTTCTTAGGTAACAACACTAATACTTTCACGTAGTTAGGAACTCTAGCAATAAATAAGCAAAAAAAACATATGTGTATAATATACTACTATATTAATTAAAAAGTAACTATAGGTTATATTAATCTAGTATATATTTAATTAGAAAACAACCTAGCTAATAGTTCAACCAAACTTTTTAATAAAGTAAAACATAAGTAATTTATAAAGCTTATATGCTTAAAAAAAAAAACTACAAAAAAATTACCGCGTAGTTAAGCCACTTTATACCTATAATCTTAAGTAGTTAGCTACCAAAGCAAGTTTATTACCAAAAAGTAGTAAGAACTTATACTTTAGTAATTTTAAAAAACTAAAACCTAACCTTTAAAATTATTACCTATTTATAGTTATTTTAAACTAACTATTTATTATAAAATTATATAAAAGTAAAAAGTGCGAAGTTTAAAGTCTAATAATTTAAAGTTTAGTGCTAGTCTAGTTTAGTTTAGGTAGATATTAGGTGCTTATACTAAAGCAGTAGACTTTAGCGTATAATTAAATCTATATACCTTATTCTTAAAAAAAAGAGTTAGATGTTTTAATATATATTATAAATTGTAGTGTGTGAGATAAAATCTCAACCTAAGGCAAAAAGAGCACGAAAAAATTATTGCTAAAGGGATATATATACTAGTGTTACTAAAAACATAGTGTTTAGCGTAATAGTTAAAAGCGCAATTTATATACTAAAATAAAGCAGTTTAATTTATAAACTAATTATTTCCTAGAGTTTTTTTATATTTTATCCAAAGTGCTTAAAAGGCTAAAAAAGGTATTAGTGTATGCTTATATAAGCTATTAAGGCTTTATGGCATAATATATAAAGACTATGTTGCCTAATTATACAAAAGTATAATAAAGAAGCCTGTGTTGCGTATTATAAGGCGCGTATATAAATATATATATAAAATTAGCTAAATAAAACTTACTTCTTATTTCCTTACTTTATTATCATTAATAATCAAAACAACCAATATATTTGCTATATTAGCACCTAAATTCACCTAGTTTTATATATACTATAAAAATCTTTATTATTACTAGTATTATTTTTGCTATATATAGCTACTTTATATAAAAAATTAATAAAAAAAAAGCTAGTTATAATAAAGTTTATAAATAATATAAACTTTATAATAATAAAGCTAAATATAAAAAAAAACTATAAATATTTAGCATAAATATATATAAAGTATAAAAAGTAAATATTATAATATAAAATAAACGTTAACTTAATAAAAAGCAAACTAATATTATTATTAGTTATATTTTGTTATGCCTATATAATACTATTTAAACCTTGATTTAAATATATTAAGCATTTAGTACGCTTGTCTTTTAATAATTAAAGGTAAAACTAGGAAACTTAGGCGAAAACTTTTTGCTTTTTAATTAGAACGCTTTTAAGGCGTTTATAGTTTTGCTTTGGATCTTTAACTAGAGGCCTTATTGCGCCTTAGCAGTTTTTTGGTCAAAAGAAAATAAAAAAAAAAAAAGAAAAAAAGAAAGAAAAAGTAAAAAAGGGTGCGGCTTTTTAGGCCTTACGTCTTTTTGTTTTGCTAGTTGCTATTAGTATATTATTAGCTATAATTTATTACTATATTATTTTTAAAACCTACTTTTTTTGCTTTTGTTGTACTTTTTTGCTTTTTACTAGTATTTAAGCCACTTTATATATAAGTAATAAGCTTTAAGCTAAAAACCAGCGCACTATTTTATAAGCTATTTTTAAGTTGCTTATAGTTTAATTATAATTTAAGCTAGTAGCAAAAAAGCTATAAAACTAAGTAGCTAAGTTAGTTTTTTTTTTTTTAAGTTTTAAATAATATAGAAATTTATATAGCGCTGTTTTTTTGCTTTTTATATAGTTATAAAAAGGTATAGCTATATTTAGCACCTTTTTTTAAAAAAAAAAAGCTTTTAACTTTAATGTTTTTATATAAATTTATAGCAAAACTAAAGCTTTGTATTTTTAAAGTTTGTAGTAAAAGTTTGCTATATTTATTAGGTAAGTCTTTTTAGTTTTTTTTAGTAGTTTTTTTGTTGTTAAAGCTAATGCCGCTAAATTTTAGCTTTTTTTTGCTTTTTTATTAGCTTTGTTTTATTTTTTAAGCTAATATTTTTTTAAAGCTTTTTTTATTGTATTTTAGCTTTGTTATTTTTTTACTTACTTTTTTTTTTTTATGTTACTTTTAACTATTTATTATATATTTTACTAGGTTTTTTTTGGTAATAACTTTACTTGCTTTTATTTTACTCGCTTTTTGCCTTTATTTTTAATTGCGTTTTTTTTTAAAACTAAATATTTGACTTTTTTTTAAATAGTCTTTTTTTTGCTTAAAATCGCTAACCTACTTTTAAAATTATATAATTTAGCATTTAAATAAGTATAAAAAGAAAAGCAACCTAATTTTAACTTTAAAAGGTAAATTAAGGTTGCTTTATATATTTTTTTAACTACTTTAAAACATTTTAATTGTTTTTTAGTTAGATTTTTTGCTATTTTTTTTGTTTAGCTTTTGCTAAGCTTATATTATACAAATAAACTATATATGATTATGCTTTAAATTATTTTTATATAAATCTTTTTTGCTTTAAGTGTGCTATATTTTTATATAGTAGCAGCTAATTTTATTAAAGCAAAATTTTAGCGTTTAAGTTTCTGTTAAAGTTTTTTTAGGTGGCAACGCTACTTTAGTTTGTAGTCTAGCCATACCTTTAGAAAGCGTACACTTTTCTTTAGTTTAATTCGTATGTTTTTTAGCTGGATCGGGGTAAAATCGGCCTTATGCTGTCTTGTAAAGTGCGTCAGTTCGCTTGTACTGCCTAGCTTTCGCACTTTGTATATACCTGCGCCAAACGCTCGCAGTTCCCTTCTACACTTGGCCTTGCTACTATAAGGTTTATGTTGTTTACAAACCTTATTATAACTAGCCCTTTTTTTATTAATTTTTTATACAAAGTAGCTATATATAGCAAGAATAATACTAGTAATAATAGGGATCCTTATAGTACACTTATAATTAAAACCTTTTTTGCTACGCTTTTACTATTAAATAACAATGTTGCTATTTATTTTATAAGATAGCTTTAAAGCTAGTTTTAAATTTATTAAGAGAAGCCTTTTTTTTGTAGCATTTTTAGCAGCTTTATATAGTTTACTATATTAAAAGCTTTTAAAATATTTAGCTATAGTAATATTAACGTTAAATTATGCTTTTAGCTACTATAAATTACTTTTATTATAGCTTTAATTGCTAATTTTATAAATCTTTATAATTTGTTTTTTATTTGCTTTTTTAATAGTAGCATAAACCTTTTTACTACAGCTAAAATATATATACTTATTACTTTTTTAATTATTTTGTTTATTGCGCTAAGTAATAAAATCGGCTTATAGCTATTAAGCTTTTTAAACTTTTTTAAGGTTTTTTTTAGTTTTATTAAAACTGTTATAACTATGTTTTAAAGCCGTTTTAAATAGTATTTGTATATAAAACTTTATTAGGTTAATATTGCTATTACTTTTGCAACTTTTTGCTTATATGCTTTTAAAAATCCCGTTAGTAAAAAGTTGTCTTTTAGCGCTTTTTAAAATTTAGCTTTTTTTAAGATTTTTTTAATTTTTTTTGTTTTAATTTTTTTTTTATATTTTAAACAAGTGTTCTACAAGCTTTTTTTGCTTTTTTAAGTTTAATAAGTTGATTTTTAAGGTAAAAAAAAACTTAGCTGCTAGTACTTTTGCTTTTTTTATATAAGTAATTGCTTACCTTTTTTTTTTTTTAAGGTTTAAAAGACTTTTTTTCGCTAAAAAGGCCTAGCTTTTAAAGCGCGCCTACCTTTTTAAAGTTTAAAGTTTTAAATTATTTTTTAAAGCTTTTGCTATACCTTATTACTATTATCTCTGCTATTTTTTGCAAATAATTTGCTTTTATTTTGCTTTTGCTTTAATCGCCTTTTTTTTTTAATATTAAAACATTATTTTATAGTACTTTTTTTTTTTTTTTTTAGTTTTTCTTATAGCTTTTTAGACTTTTTATAACTACTATAAAGCTATTTTTTTTGCTATAGCCTTTTTTTTTAAAGCTGCTATATTTATTATTCTAATTAATTTTATTATTAAATACTTAATATATTTATTTATATTTACTATTATATTAAAACTTTTTAATATTTATAACTTAAACGCCTTAACTGCTACTAGCACTTTATTTAATATTTTTTAGCTTTAGCCCTTAAATAGCTAAAAGCCTAATATTAAGTTTTTTTTATTATAAATTTAAAAGCTTTAAAAAATATAATTAAATCTTATTTATTTTAAGCTTTTAAATATTTTTACTAAAAGTTTTTTATTAGTTTATATTAAATTAATTATACTATTTTTTTTTTACTTTTTAGCAATTTTTTGCTTTTTTTTTTTTATAATGCTACTATATAGCGTTTAAAAAGTTAATTTTTAAACTTTTACTAAGCTTAAGATTTTTTTATAGTATGCTAAAGTTCTTTTTTTTTTATTTTATAGTAGCAAGTATATATTTATATCCTTTACTACTATATTTTGCTTTTAGTTTGCTTTCTTTTTAAGTTTAATTATTAAGCTCACTTTATTTTTGCTTAAATTTAGCTTTATATATACTAATTATATAATAGCTAGTTTTTTTTTATCTGCTAAAAAAAAAATCGCTTTTACTTAGTTATAGCCGGCCTTTTTTACTTATAAATCGCTTGCGATTTACTTATTAATATATAGTGCTATATATTTAAAATTAGTATATATTATGTTATATCGGCTTAACTTAAAATAATATAGTTAAAAAAATTCCACTTTTTTTTCTTTTTATAATAGCAGCTTTTATAATATTATTATATTATATTTTTTTAATAATCTAAAAGTTATTACTATATATATTTTTAATTTTATAATATTTTAAAATAAAGCGTTAAGTTTTATTAGCTTAAAATAAAAGTGCTTTTTTTATTATTTAAATTTAGTTGCGCTTTTAAAGCAAAAAAAAAAGGCCCTTTAAATTTAGTTTAAATATATTGGCTTTTTTAAAAAAAAAAGCTTGTATTTTAACTTCTAAAGCTACCAAAGCTATACTTATTACTTTAAAGCAGCCAAGCTTTAATATTGCTAACTAAATTATTTTTAGTGCTACTAATTAATATAGTTTTAGTTTTTTTATAAGCAAGCTAAATACTAGTTGCTTTTAAGGTTAAACCTTTTGTTAATTACTTTAGTTTTAATTTATTAGTTTATATTCGCTTTAAATATAAAACTATATTAGCTAATATTAGTATACCTTTTATATTACTGCTATTTATCCTTAAAAAACCTTATACTTTTTTAAAAAAGCTAAATAACTTCTTTTATAATTTATATACTTTATTGTTTTTAGTTTAAATTCTTTTTAAATTAAACATTTTTTTTCTTTGCTTTTATATGCTATACCACTATATAAAAAGCACCTACTTTTATTTCTGCAAAACTTTCTTATATATTTAAACTTATAATATTTAAAGTATTATATAACTTTTATATCTTTTAAAAACAGCTTATAATTATATATTATTACTTTTTATATAGCCTTTTTTTAGCACAAAGCTTTTATAGTTTTTATATTAATATAATATATTAATAAGCTAGCATAATAACTTTTTAAGTTAGCTAGCAAAATTAAATATATCTTACTTATGCTAGCTTTATTTTGTTTATAAATATTTTAAAAAAAATTTACTAAGTTTATATGCATACTTTAAAATATTTTTATATTAATACCTTTTATAATTACTATATAATCTCTTTTAGTCTTTATTACACCTTTGCTAAACGTTTATTCTACCTATAAGTTAACTTATTTATATTATATTGCTTTCTTTTTAAATATAACTACTATATTTCCGCTTAGCAGTTTTTTTACCGCAATTGTTTTTATTGTTTTAATTGCTATATTTACTACTTTTATTATTTTTTTAGCTGTATACGCTATAAAAGCTAAATTAAGTTTAATTTATATTAAAACTTTATAGTTATATTAAACAAAAAATATTGCGTAATTTAAAGGCGCTAAAAGGCTAATTGCTAAGCAGCTTATAGCTAATACTATAGTCGCCTAAATCTAATTAGCAATAAATACACTGCTTTTCTTTAGTTTATATATTATTATATATAGTTTGTTAATATTTTATTTAATAGCTAAGTTATTTTAAGCTTTTTTTTTTTTTTTTTTTATGTTTTAACATAAAAGTTTTCCGCTAAACTTCTAGCATATTCTTTACTAGTACTTTTACATCTAAAAATTTCTTTTAACTAATAAAAACTACTAAAAATTGCATCTATTTCTCTATTTTATTTCCTTCTCGCTTTACTTTCTTGCTTACTTCGCTATTATTTCGCTATTAAAGCAACCCTTTAGTGCTAAAGCCTGCGATTAAATAGTGCAAAAACTACTCCAACCCTTTCGCGCTACCGTCCAGCACCATTAAGTCCGCTGCACCTTACGCTATATCTTCAAGTCTAATACAACCGCGTTTCCAAGTGCTTTCACCTCTTAAAAAGCAGTATATCTAAATTATTTAATATAAAAAGCAAAGCCTAAGAAGTTATTAATGTTTTCCCTAAATATATTTTTTTTTTTTTTTTTTTTTTTTTTTTTTTTTTCAGCAAACTAATATATTTTATAAAATAATATAAAGTTAATTTTACTTTAATTTAGCTAAAAAATATATAAATTAAACTAAAAAAAAATATATGCTTTTTAAAAGTATAGTTAAATTATAAACTAAAATAATATTACTACTTAAAAAAATTTTAATAAAAACTTAAATATTAAAATTTTGCTTTAATAAAATTAGTTGCTACTATATAAAAATATAGCACACTTAAAGCAAAAAAAATATATATAAAAATAATTTAAAGTATAATTATATATAATTTGTTTATATAGTATAAGCTTAACATAAGCCTAATAAAAAAAATAGCAAAAAATCTAATTAAAAAACAATTAAAATACTTTAAAATAGTTAAAAAAACATATAAAACAACTTTAATTTATTTTTTAAAATTAAAATTAAGTTGCTTCTTTTTTTATATTTACTTAAATACTAAGTTATATAATTTTAAAAGTAGGTTAATAATTTTAAGCAAAAAAAAAACTATTTAAAAAAAAGTTAAATATTTAGTTTTAAAAAAAAATATAATTAAAAACAAAGGCAAAAAGCAAATAAAATAAAAGTAAATAAAGTTACTACTAAAAAAAACCTAGTAAAATATATAATAAATAGTTAAAAGTAGCGTAAAAAAAAAATTAAGTAAAAAAATAACAAAGCTAAAATATAATAAAAAAAGCTTTAAAATAATATTAACTTAAAAAATAAAATAAAGCTAATAATAAAATAAAAAAAAGCTAAAACTTAATAATATTAACTTTAGTAATAAAAAAACTACTAAAAAAAATTAAAAAAACCTACTTAATAAATATAGCAAACTTTTATTATAAACTTTAAAAATATAAAGCTTTAGCTTTACTATAAATTTATATAAAGATATTAAAGCTAAAAGCTTTTTTTTTTTTTAAAAAAGTACTAAATATAGCTATACTTTTTTATAACTATATAAAAAGCAAAAAAATAGTATTATATAAATTTTTATATTACTTAAAATTTAAAAAAAAAAAACTAACTTAATTATTTAATATTATAGCTTTTTTATTACTAGCTTAAACTATAATTAAATTATAAATAGCTTAAAAGTAGCTTATAAAATAATATATTAGTTTTTAGCTTAAAGCTTACTATTTATATATAAAGTAGCTTAAATATTAATAAAAAGCAAAAAAATATAATAAAAGCAAAAAAAATAAATTTTAAAAATAATATAGTAGCAAATTATAGCTAATAATATATTAATAACAACTAGTAAAACAAAAAAACATAAAGCTTAAAAAGCTGCACTTTTTTTTATTTTTTTTATTTATTTTTTTATTTTTATTTTTTTTTCTTTTAACTAAAAAACTACTAAAGCGTAGTAAGGCCTTTAGTTAAAAATCCGCAGCAAAACTATAAACGCTATAAAAGCGTTTTAATTAAAAAGCAAAAGGTTTTCGCCTAGGTTTCTTAGTTTTACTTTTAATTATTAAAAAGCAAGCGTACTAAATGCTTAATATATTTAAATCAAGGTTTAAATAATATTATATAGGTATAATGAAATATAACTAATAATAATAATAATAATAATAAATTATTTATAATTTATTTATTAATATATAATATTATATATTTAAAACTAATATATATTATATTATATTAGCTTAATTTTAAGCAATATAATTAAAAAAGCTTTATTTTTTTGTTTTTATAATAATAATTTTTATAATATTATTATATTATACTTTTTTAATAATTTAAAAGCTATTACTATATATATTTTTAATTTTATAGTGTTTTAAAATAAAGCATTAAGTTTTATTAGCTTAAAATAAAAGTTTTTTTTTTTTTATTTAAATTTAATTGCGCTTTAAAAGCTAAAAAAAAAAAAAAGCCTTTTTAAATTTAGTTTCAGTATATTAGCTTTTTTAAAAAAAAACACTTATATTTTAGCTTTTAAAGCTATTAAAGTTATACTTATTACTTTAAAGCAACTAAGCTTTAATATTATCAACTAAGTTATTTTTAGCGCTATTAATTAGTATAATTTTAATTTTTTTATAAGCAAGCTAAATATTAATTACTTTTAAAATTAAATTTTTTGCTAATTACTTTAGTTTTAATTTATTAATTTATATTTACTTTAAATATAAAACTATATTAACTAAAATTAATATACTTTTTATACTACTATAATTTAGCTTTAAAAAATCTTATATTTTTTTATAAAAGTTAAGTAACCTTTTTTATAATTTATATACTTTATTACTTTTAATTTAGATTTTTTTTAAATTAAATACTTTTTTTTTTTGCTTTTATATATTATATTATTATATAAAAAGCACCTACTTTTATTTTTATAAAACTTTTTTATATATTTAAATTTATAATACTTAAAATATTACGTAATTTTTATATTTTTTAAAAATAGCTTATAATTATATATTATTGCTTTTTATATTGCTTTTTTTTAATATAAAGCTTTTATAGTTTTTATATTAATATAATATATTAATAAGCTAATATAATAACCTTTTAAATTAACTAGTAAAATTAAGTATATTTTACTTATATTAGCTTTATTTTATTTATAAATAATTTAAAAAAAATTTGCTAAGTTTATATATACGCTTTAAAGTATTTTTATATTAATACTTTTTATAATTACTATATAATTTTTTTTTTATATTAAACGCTTAAATTTACATTAAAGCTAAAAGTTTAAAACATTAATAACTTCTTAAACTTTGCTTTTTATATTAAATAATTTAGATATATTGCTTTTTTAAGGGTAAAAGCACTTGGAAATACGGTTGTATTAGACTTAAAGATATAAAGCAAGGTATAGCAGACCTAATAGTGCTAAACAGTAGCGCAAAAAGGTTGGAGCAATCTTTATACCACCTAATTGTAGGCTTTAGCACTAAAAGGTTGCTTTAATAACAAAATGATAGCAAAGCAAGCAAAAAAGCAAAGCAAAAAAAAAATAAAATAAAAAAATAAATATAATTTCTAATAGTTTTTATTAGTTAAAAAAAATTCTTAGATATAAAAGTATTAGTAAAAAATATACTAAAAGCTTAATAAAAAACTTTTGCGTTAAAATATAAAAAAGAAAAAAAAAAAGCCTAAAATAATCTAGCTACTAAATAAAATATTAATAAACTATATATAATAATATATAAACTAAAAAAAAATAATGCACTTATTGCTAACTAAACTTAAGTAATTATAATATTAGCTATAAACCGCTTAGCAATTAGCTTTTTAGCGCTTTTAAATTATATAATATTTTTTATTTAATATAACTATAAAGTTTTAATACAAGCTAAACTAAACTTAGTTTTTATAGCGTATATAGCTAAAAAAATAATAAAAGCAATAAATATAATAATTAAAATAGCAAAAGTAATTATAGCAAAAAAACTACTAAGTAAAAATATAGTAGTTATATTTAAAAAAAAAGTATTATAATATAAACAAGCTAATTTATAAGTATAATAAACGTTTAATAAAAATATAATAAAAACTAAAAAAAATTATATAGTAATTATAAAAAGCATTAATATAAAAATATTTTAAAGTACGTATATAAACTTAGCAAATCTTTTTTAAAACATTTATAAACAAAATAAAGCTAGCATAAATAAAATATACCCGATTTTACTAGGTAATTTAAAAGGCTATTATATTAACTTATTAATATATTATATTAATATAAAAACCGCAAAAGCTTTATATTAAAAAAAAGCTATATAAAAAGTAATAATATATAATTATAAGCTGTTTTTAAAAGATATAAAAATTATATAGTGCTTTAAATATTATAAATTTAAATATATAAAAAGAATTTACAAAAATAAAAGCAAATACTTTTTATATAGTAATATAATATATAAAAGCAAAAAAAAAAAGTATTTAACTTAAAAAAAATTTAAACTAAAAATAATAAAATATATAAACTATAAAAAAAATTATTTAACTTTTTTAAAAAAATATAAGGTTTTTTAAAGCTAAATTATAATAATATAAAAAATATACTAATATTAGCTAATATAATTTTATATCTAAAGTAAATATAAATTAATAAAATAAAATTAAAGTAATTAATAAAAAGTTTAACTTTAAAAGCAACTAGCACTTAGCCTACTTATAAAAAAACTAAAACCATACTAATTAATAGCGCTAAAAATAACTTAGTTAATAATACTAAAGCTTAGCTGCTTTAAAGCAATAAATATAGCTTTAATAGCTTTAAAAACTAAAATATAAGCGTTTTTTTTTAAAAAAACTAATATATTTAAACTAAATTTAAAAAAGCCTTTTTTTTCTTTCGCTTTAAAAGCGCAACTAAACCTAAATAACAAAAAAAACACCTTTATTTTAAGCTAATAAAACTTAACACCTTATTTTAAAACACTATAAAATTAAAAATATATATAATAATAGTTTTTAAATTACTAAAAAAATATAATATAATAATATTATAAAAACTATTGTTATAAAAAAAAAAGAAAATAAAGCTTTTTTAGCTATATTACTTAAAATTAAGCTAATATAATATAATATATATTAATTTTAAATATATAGTATTATATATTAATAAATAATTTATAAATAATTTATAAGTAAAAAAAGCTAAATATAACTAAATAAAAGCAACTTTTTTTTTAGCAAATAAAAAAAAACTAGCTATTATATAGTTAATATATATAAAACTAAATTTAAATAAAAATAAAATAACCTTAATAATTAAGCTTAAAAAAAAAGCAAACTAAAAGTAAAATATAGTTATAAAAGATATAAATATATATTTATTGCTATAAAATAAAAAAGAAAAAACTTTAACATATTATAAAAAAATTTTAAGCTTAATAAAAGGTTAAAAATTAATATTTTAAACGCTATATAGTAGCATTATAAAAAAAAAAAAGCTAAAAACCGCTAAAAGGTAAAAAAAAAAAATATAATTAATTTAATATAAGCTAATAAAAAACTTTTAGTAAAAATACTTAAAAGCTTAAAATAAGCAAGATTTAATTATACCTTTTAAAGCTTTTAAATTTATAACAAAAAAAACCTAATATTAAGCCTTTAGCTATTTAAAAGCTAAAGCTAAAAAATATTAAATAAAGCGCTAATAGTAGTTAAAGCGTTTAAATTATAAGTATTAAAAGGTTTTAATATAATAACAAATATAAATAAATATATTAAATATTTAATAATAAAACTAACTAAAATAATAAATATAACAGCCTTAAAAAAAAAGGCCATAGTAGAAAAAGCAGCCTTATAGTAGTTTTAAAAGGTTTAAAAAACTATAAAAAAAGCTAAAAAAGAGGAAAAAAAGTGCTATAAAACTATGTTTTAGTATTAAAAAAAAAAGCAACTAAAGTAAAAGTAAAATAAAAGCAAATTATTTATAAAAAATAATAAAAATAATAGCAATAAAATATAGTAAAAGCTTTAAAAAATAATTTTAAACTTTAAACCTTAAAAAGGTGGGCGCACTTTAAAAGCTAGGCTTTTTTGGTAAAAAAGAGTTTTTTAAACTTAAAAAAAAAAAAGAGGTAAGCAATTATTTATATAAAAAAAGCAGAAGTATTAGCAGCTAGATTTTTTTTTACCTTAAAAATCAACTTATTAAACTTAAAAAGGCGAAAAAAGCCCGCAAAACACCTGTTTAAAATATAAAAAACAATTAAAACAAAAGAAATTAAAAAAATCTTAAAAAAAGCTAAACCTTAAAAAGTACTAAAAAATAACTTTTTACTAATAAAATTTTTATAGGTATATAAGTAAAAAGTTATAAAAGCAATAATAGTATTAGCTTAGCAAAGTTTTATATATAAATATTACTTAAAATAGTTTTAAAATATAGCTGTAATAATTTTAGCAAAACTAAAAAAAACTTTAAAAAAGCTTAAAAAAGCTGGTAGCTATAAGCCGATCTTATTGCTTAATATAATAAATAAAATAATTAAAAAAGTAATAAGTATATATATTTTAGTTGTAATAAAAAAATATATGCTATTACTAAAAGGGCAAATAGAAAATAAACTATAAAGATTTATAAAACTAATAATTAAAGCTATAACAAAAGCAATTTATAATAGCTAAAAATATAATTTAATATTAATATTATTATAGCTAGATATTTTAAAAGCTTTTAACGTAATAAATTATATAAAGCTACTAAAGGTGCTATAAAAAAAAGTTTTTTTTTAATAAATTTAAAACTAGCTTTAAAGCTATTTTATAAAACAAATAGCAACATTATTATTTAATAATAAAAGCGCAGCAAAAAAAATTCTAACTATAAGCGTACTATAAAAATCCTTATTATTACTAGTATTATTTTTACTATATATAGCTACTTTATATAAAAAATTAATAAAAAAAAAGCTAGTTATAATAAGGTTTGCTAATAATATAAACTTTATAGTAATAAAGCTAAATATAAAAAAAAACTGCAAGCGTTTAACACAAATATATATAAAGTATAAAAGCTAAGTAATATAATATAAAATAAACTTTAATTTAGTAAAAAGCGAACTAATATATTTTATAAGATAGTATAAAGCTGATTTTACTTTAATGTAGCTAAAAAATATATAAATTAATTAAAAAAAAAGTGTACGCTTTTTAAAGGTGTAGCTTGATTACAAGCTAAAATAGCAACGCTACTTAAAAAAACTTTAATAAAAACTTAAACGTTAAAATTTTGCTTTAATAAAATTAGTTGCTACTATATAAGAGTATAGCGCACTTAAAGCAAAAAAGATTTATATAAAGGTAATTTAAAGCGTAATTGCTTATAGTTTATTTGTATAGTATAAGCTTAGTAAAAACATAGCAAAAAAAATTACAAAAGATTTAATTAAAAAATAATTAAAATGCTTAAAGGTAGTTAAAAAAGTATATAAAGCAAGTTTAATTTATTTTTTAAAGTTAAAACTAGGTTGCTTTTTTATTTTTATTTATTTAAATGCTAAGTTATATGATTTTAAAAGCAAGTTAGTAATTTTAAGCAAAAAAAAAATCATTTAAAAAAAAGTTAGACAATTAGTTTTAAAAGAAAACTTGATTTAAAATAAAAGCAAAAGATAAATAAAATAAAAGTAAGTAAGGTTATTACTAAAGGAAACCTAGCAAAATATATAACAATTAATTAAAAGTAGCGCAAAAAAAAAGGTATAAGTAAAAAAGTAGCAAGGTTAAAATATAGCAAAAGAGGCACTAAAAAGATATTAGCTTAAAAGGTAGAACAAAGCAAACAATAAAGCAAAAAAAGGCTAAAGCTTAGTAGTATTAGCTTTAGTAGTAAAAAGACTATTAAAAAAAACTATAAAGACTTACTTAATAAATATAGCGGATTTTTACTACAAACTTTAAAAATATAAAGCTTTAGTATTATTATAAATTTATATAAAAACTTTAAAGCTAAAAGCTTTTTTATTAAAAAAAAAAGTGCTAAATATAGCTACGCTTTTTTGTAATTACGTAGAAAGCAAAGAAATAGCGCTATATAAATTTTTATATTGCTTAAAATTTAAAAGAAAAAAAGGTAACTTAACTACTTAACTTTATAGCTTTTTTATTACTAGCTTAAACTATAATCAACTTATAAGCAGCTTAAAAATAGCTTATAAAGCAGTATAATAGTTTTTAGCCTAAAGCTTATTACTAATATATAAAGTAGCTTAAATATTAGTAAAAAGTAAAAAGGTGTAATAAAAGCAAAAAAAATAAGTTTTAAAAATAATATAATAGCAAACTATAGCAAATAGTATATTAATAGCAACTAATAAAACAAAA
Source organism: Xylaria hypoxylon (assembly GCA_902806585.1). Taxonomy (NCBI): domain Eukaryota; kingdom Fungi; phylum Ascomycota; class Sordariomycetes; order Xylariales; family Xylariaceae; genus Xylaria; species Xylaria hypoxylon. The sequence continues at coordinate 2,416,779 of CADCXB010000001.1, forward strand.
AGACGTAAAGCTTAAAAAGCCGCACTTTTTTTTATTTTTTCTTTTTTTTTTCTTTTTTTTATTTTTTTTTAACCAAAAAACTGCTAAAGCATAATAAGGCCCCTAGTTAAAAATCCGCAGTAAAACCGTAGACGCTTTAAAGGCGTTCCAACTAAAAAGCAAAAAATTTTTACCTAAGTTTTTTAGTTTTACTTTTAATTATTAAAAAGCAAGCGTATTAAATGCTTAATATATTTAAATCAAGGTTTAAATAGTATTATATAGGCATAACAAAATATAACTAATAATAATAATAATATAATTTTTTTTAGTTTTTATTATACTTTAATTAAACGCTTATTTTATTTATAAGTTAGTTTGTTTATATTATATTGCTTTTTTTTTAAATATAACTACTATATTTTTGCTTGGTATTTTTTTTGCTATAATTATTTCTGCTGTTTTAATTGCTATATTTACTACTTTTATTGTTTTTTTTAGCTAAATATGCTATAAAAGCTAGGTTTAATTTAATTTATATTAAAACTTTATAGTTATATTAAATAAAAAATATCGCGCGATTTAAAGGCGCTAAAAAGCCGATTACTAAGTAACTTATAGTTAATATTATAATTACTTAAGTTTAATTAGCAATAAATACACTACTTTTTTTTAGTTTATATATTGCTATATATAGTTTATTAATATTATATTTAATAATTAAATTATTTTAATCTTTTTTTTATTTTTATATTTTAATATAAAAGTTTTTTATTAAGCTTTTAGTATATTTTTTACTAGTGCTTTTATATTTAAAAATTTTTTTTAACTAATAAAAACTACTAAAAATTATATTTATTTCTTTATTTTATTTTTTTCTTATTTTGCTTTTTTACTTATTTTGCTATTATTTTGCTATTAAAGCAACTTTTTAGTGCTAAAGCCTACAATTAAGTAGTATAAAAACTACTTTAACCTTTTTGCGCTATTGTTTAGCACTATTAAGTTTGTTATACCTTGCATTATATTTTTAGGTTTAATATAACCGCGGTTTCAAGTGCTTTTACCCCTTAAAAAGCAGTATATTTAATTTATTTAATATAAAAAGCAAAGCCTAAGAAGTTATTAATATTTCAAACTTTTTTTTTATTATATTATTTAATGTTATTAAGCGTTTAATAAAAGTATAATAAAAATTAAAAAGAACTATATAATAATTATAAAAGGCATTAATATAAAAATAGTTTAAAGCGCGCATATAAACTTAGCAAATCTTTTTTAAGATATTTATAAACAAAATAAAGCTAGCATAAATAAAATATATTTAATTTTATTAGCTAACTTAAAAAGCTATTATATTAGCTTATTAATATATTATATTAATATAAAAACTATAAAGGCTTTATATTAAAAAAAAGCTATACAAAAAATAATAATATATAATTATAAGCCATTTTTAAAAAATATAAAAATTATATAATGCTTTAAATATTATATATTTTAAAAGCAGGCGTACCGGATGCTTAATGTATAAAAAGCAGGCGTACCATATGCTTAATGTATTTAAATCAAGGTTTAAATAGTATTATATAGGCATAACGGAATATAACTAATAATAATAAATATTATAAATTTAAATATATAAAAAAATTTATAAAAATAAAAGTAAATGTTTTTTATATAGCAATATAATATATAAAAGCAAAAAAAAACAAATTTTAACTTGAAAAAAATTTAAATTAAAAGTAATAAAATATATAAATTATAAAAAAAGTTATTTAGCTTTTTTAAAAAAATATAAAGTTTTTTAAAGGTAAATTATAATAATATAAAAAGTATATTAATATTAGCTAATATAGTTTTATATTTAAAATAAATATAAATTAATAAATTAAAACTAAAGTAATTAGTAAAAAGTTTAACTTTAAAAGTAACTAATATTTAGCCTACTTATATAAACACCAAAACTATACCAATTAATAACATTAAAAATAAGCTAGTTAGCAATACTATAGCTTAGCTGCTTTAAAGTAATAAATATAGCTTTAATAGCTTTAAAAGCTAAAATATAAGCATGTTTTTTTAAAAAAGCTAATATATTTAAACTAAATTTAAGAAAGCCTCTTTTTTTTTCTATTTTAAAAACGCAATTAAACCTAAAAAAAAAAAAATTACTTTTATTTTAAGCTAATAAAACTTAACGCTTTATTTTAAAATATTGTAAAATTAAAAACATATATAATAATAGCTTTTAAATTACTAAAAAAGTATAATATAATAGTATTATAAAAACTACTATTATAAAAAAAAAAAAAGTAAAGCTTTTTTAATTATATTATTTAAAGTTAAGCTAATATAATATAATATATACTAATTTTAAATATATAATACTATATATTAATAAATAAATTGCAAATAATTTATAAATAAAAAAAGCTAAATATAACTAAGTAAAAGCAATATTTCTTTTAGCAAATAAAAAAAAACTAGTTATTATATAATTAATACATATAAAGCTAAATTTAAGTAAAAATAAAATAAGCTTAATAATTAAACTTAAAAAAAAAGTAAACTAAAAGCAAAATATAGTTATAAAAAATATAAATATATACTTATTACTATAAAAAAAAAAAAAAAACTTTAATATACTATAAAAAAATCTTAAGCTTAATAAGAGCTTAAAAACTAATATTTTAAATATTATATAATAACATTATAAAAAAAAAAGCAAAAAACTACAAAAAAAAAAAAAAATTTTTAATTAATTTAATATAAATTAATAAAAAACTTTAAATAAAAATATTTAAAAGCTTAAAATAAATAAAATTTAATTATACTTTTAAAAGCTTTTAAATTTATAATAAAAAAAATCTAATATTAACCTTTTAGCTACTTAAAAGTTAAAGCTAAAAAATATTAAATAAAATACTAATAATAATTAAAACATTTAAATTATAAATATTAAAAAGTTTTAATATAATAGCAAATATATATAAATATATTAAATATTTAATAATAAAACTAACTAAAATAATAAATATAGTAGCTTTAAAAAAAAAGCTATAGCAAAAAAAATAGCTTTATAATAGTTTTAAAAAGTTTAAAAAGTTATAAACAAAGCTAAAAAATAAAATAAAAAAAGGATTATAAAACTATGTTTTAATATTAAAAAAAAAAACAACTAAAGCAAAAGTAAAACAAAAGCAAATTATTTATAAAAAACAATAAAAATAATAGCAACAAAAGATAATAAAAGCTTTAAAAAATAATTACAACTTTAAACCTTAAAAAAGTAAGTATACTTTAAAAGCTAAGCTATTTTAATAAAAAAAAATCTTTTAAACCTTAAAAAAAAAAAAATTTAAGTAACTACTTATATAAAAAAAGCAAAAATATTAGCAGCTAGATTTTTTTTTACTTTAAAAATTAATTTGTTAAACTTAAAAAAAAAAAAAAGCTTATAAAATACTTATTTAAAATATAAAAAAAAATTAAAACAAAAGAAATTAAAAAAATCTTAAAAAAAATTAAACCTTAAAAAGCGCTAAAAAATAACTTTTTACTAATAAAATTTCTAAAAGTATATAAGCAAAAAGTTATAAAAACAATAGTAATATTAGCTTAATAAAGGTTTATATATAAATATTATTTAAAATAGTTTTAAAATATAATTGTAATAATTTTAATAAAACTAAAAAAAAATTTAAAAAAATTTAAAAAAGCTAATAATTATAAATTAATTTTATTACTTGGTATAATAAATAAAATAATTAAAAAAATAGTAAATATATATATTTTAGCTATAATAAAAAGGTTTATATTATTATTAAAAAAGCAAATAAAAAATAAATTATAAAAATTTATAAAACTAATAATTAAAGCTATAATAAAAGCAATTTATAATAGCTAAAAGTATAATTTAATATTAATATTATTATAAGTAAATATTTTAAAAGTTTTTAATATAATAAATTATATAAAGCTATTAAAAATACTTTAAAAAAAAAGCTTTTTTTAATAAATTTAAAACTAACTTTAAAACTATTTTATAAAATAAATAACAATATTATTATTTAATAGTAAAAGTATAGCAAAAAAGATTTTAATTATAAATATATTATAAAAATTTTTATTATTACTAATTATATTATTACTATATATAATTACTTTATATAAAAAATTAATAAAAAAAAAGCTAATTATAATAAAGTTTATAAATAATATAAACTTTATAATAATAAAACTAAATATATAAAAAAACTACAAATATTTAGCATAAATATATATAAAGTATAAAAACTAACTAATATAATATAAAATAAACTTTAACTTAATAAAAAATAAATTAATATACTTTATAAAATAATGTAAAATTAGTTTTATTTTAATTTAGCTAAAAAATATATAAATTAATTTAAAAAGAAATATATACTTTTTAAAGGTATAACTTAATTATAAACTAATATAATGTTATTATTTAAAAAAACTTTAATAAAAACTTAAACACTAATATTTTACTTTAATAAAATTAGCTACTACTATATAAAAGTATAGCGCACTTAAAGCAAAAAAAATCTATATAAAAATAATTTAAAGTATAATTACTTATAATTTATTTATATAATATAAACTTAATAAAAGCTTAGTAAAAGAAATAGCAAAAAATTTAACTAAAAAATAGTTAAAATACTTTAAAATAATTAAAAAAGTATATAAAATAACTTTAATTTATTTATTAAAGTTAAAATTAAATTGCTTTTTTTTTATATTTATTTAAATATTAGGTTATATAATTTTAAATGTAGGTTAGCAATTTTAAGTAAAAAAAAAAGTATTTAAAAAAAAGTTAGATATTTAGTTTTAAAAAAAAATATAATTAAAAACAAAAGCATATAAAGTTATTACCAAAAAAAACCTAGCAAAATATATAATAGCTAGTTAAAAGTAGCGCAAAAAAAAAAATAAGTAAAAAAATAACAAAGCTAAAATATAACAAAAAAAGCTTTAAAAAAATATTAGCTTAAAAAATAAAACAAAGCTAATAATAAAGCAAAAAGAAACTAAAGCTTAGCAGCATTAGCTTTAATAGCAAAAAAACTACTAAAAAAAACTAAAAAAACTTACTTAATAAATATAGCAAACTTTTATTATAAACTTTAAAAATATAAAGCTTTAGCTTTATTATAAATTTATATAAAAATATTAAGGTTAAAAGCTTTTTTTTTTTTTAAAAAGTGCTAAATATAGCTATACTTTTTTATAACTATATAAAAAGCAAAAAAAACAGCATTATATAAATTTTTATATTACTTAAAATTAAAAAAAAAAAATTTAATTTAGCTATTTAGCTTTATAACCTTTTTACTACTAGCTTAAACTATAATTAAATTATAAGCAGCTTAAAAATAGCTTATAAAATAGTATGCTAATTTTTAGCTTAAAATTTATTACTTATATATAAAGTAGCTTAACTATTAGCAAAAAGCAAAAAGGTATAATAAAAACAAAAAAAATAAGTTTTTAAAATAGTATAGTAGTAAATTATAATAAATAGTATACTAGCAGCAACTAATAAAATAAAAAAATATAAAGCTTAAAAAGCTATACTTTTTTTTACTTTTTTTCTTTCTTTTTTTTTAACTAAACAACTACTTAAGCATAATTAAGCCTTTAGTTAAAAATTTATAATAAAACTATAAATACTTTAAAAGTATTTTAATTAAAAAGTAAAAGGTTTTTACTTAGGTTTTTTAGGTTTATTTTTAATTGTTAAAAAATAGGCCTACTAAATGCTTAATATATTTAAATTAAGGTTTAAATAGTATTATATAGGTATAATAAAATATAACTAATAATAATATTAATAATAACTAAAAGGAATTTTAAAACATTAATAACTTTTTAAGCTTTGCTTTTTATATTAAATAATTTAAATACACTACTTTTTAAAAGGTAAACGCACTTAAAAACGCGGTTATATTAAACTTAAAAATATAGCATAAAGTGTAATAAACTTAATAGTGCTAAAGAATAGCGCAAAAAAGTTAAAGTAGTTTTTATACTACTTAATTGTAAGCTTTAGCACTAAAAGTTAATTTAATAATAAAATAATAATAAAACAAGCAAAAAAAAAAAGGAAAAAAAAATATATATATATATATAATTTTTAATAGTTTTTATTAGTTAAAAATTATTTTCAAATATAAAAGCACTAAAAAAAAATATTTTAAAAGCTAAATAAAAGACTTTTATATTAAAGCGCAAAAAAAAAGAAAAAAAAGCCTAAAATAATTTAGCTACTAAATAAAATATTAACAAATTATATATAATAATATATAAATTAAAAAAAAACAGTATATTTATTATTAATTAAACTTAAGTAATTATAATAGTAATTATAAGCTACTTAATACTTAACTTTTTAGCGCTTTTAAATTATATAATATTTTTTATTTAATATAATTATAAAGTTTTAATATAAGCTAAATTAAATTAAGCTTTTATAGCATATATAGCTAAAAAAACAATAAAAGTAGTAAATATAACAATTAAAACAATAAAAATAATTGCAGTAAAAAAATTACTAAGGAAAAATATAGTAGTTATATTTAAAAAAAAAAGTAATATAATATAAATAAGCTAACTTATAAATAAAATAAGCGTTTAATAAAAATATAATAAAAACTAAAAAAAACTATATAGTAATTATAAAAGATATTAATATAAAAATATTTTAAAGTATATATGTAAATTTAGCAAATTTTTTTTAAAATATTTAGAAATAAAATAAAGCTAATATAAGCAAAATATACTTAATTTTACTAGCTAACTTAAAAAGCTATTATGCTAGCTTATTAATATATTATATTAATATAAAAATTATAAAAGCTTTATATTAAAAAAAAGCTATATAAAAAGTAATAATATATAACTATAACTAAGCTATTTTTAAAAAATATAAAAAATATATAATATTTTAAATATTATTATTATTATTATTATTATTAGTTATATTCCGTTATGCCTATATAATACTATTTAAACCCTGATTTAAATATATTAAGCATTTAGTACGCCTGCCTTTTTTCGGTACGCCTGCTTTTTATTTAAATATTATAAGTTTAAATATATAAAAAAGTTTTATAAAAATAAAAGCAAGTATTTTTTATATAATAATATAGCATATAAAAGCAAAAAAAAAATTTATTTAACTTAAAAAAAATTTAAATTAAAAGCAATAAAGTATATAAACTATAAAAAAAAGTACTTAGCTTTTTTAAAAAAATATAAGGTTTTTAAAACTAAATTATAATAACATAAAACATATATTAATACTAGCTAATATAATTTTATATTTAAAATAAATATAAATTAATAAATTAAAACTAAAGTAATTAATAAAAAGTTTAACTTTAAAAATAATTAATATTTATTATTATTAGTTATATTTTATTATGCCTATATAATACTATTTAAACCTTGATTTAAATATATTAAGCATTTGGTATGCCTGCTTTTTAACAATTAAAAGTACAACTAGAAAACTTAAGCGAAAACCTTTTGCTTTTTGGTTGAAATGCCTTTAAAGCGTCTACGGTTTTGCTACGGATTTCTAACTAAAAGCTTTACCGCATTTTAGCAGTTTTTTGGTTAAAAGAAAATAAAAATAAAAATAATAAAAATAAAAATAAAAATAAAAAAAGGTGCAGCTTTTTAAGCTTTATATCTTTTTGTTTTATTAGTTGCTACTAGTATACTATTAGCTATAATTTATTACTATATTATTTTTAAAACTTATTTTTTTTGCTTTTATTATACCTTTTTGCTTTTTATTAGTATTTAAACCACTTTATATATAAATAGTAAGCTTTAAGCTAAAAACTAGCATATTGCTTTATAAGCTACTTTTAGGCTGCTTATAGTCTAATTATAGTTTAAGCTAGTAATAAAAAGGCTGCAAAGCTAAATAGCTAAGTTAGTTTTTTTTCTTTTAAATTTTAAGCAACATAAAAATTTATATAGCGCTATTTTTCTGCTTTCTATATAGTTATAAAAAAGTATAGCTATATTTAGCACTTTTTTTTAAAAAAAAAAAGCTTTTAGCTTTAATATCTTTATATAAATTTATAGCAAAACTAAAGCTTTATATTTTTAAAGTTTATAGTAAAAATTTGCTATATTTATTAAGTAGGTTTTTTTAGTTCTTTTTAGTAGTTTTTTTATTACTAAAGCTAATACTATTAAACTCTAGCTTTTTTTTACTTTATTATTAGCTTTGTTTTATTTTTTAAGCTAATATTTTTTTAAAGCTTTTTTTGTTATATTTTAGCCTTGTTATTTTTTTACTTATTTTTTTTTTTTACGCTACTTTTAACTATTTGTTATATATTTTATTAGGTTTTTTTTAGTAATAATTTTATTTGCTTTTGTTTTATTTGCTTTTTGCTTTTATTTTTAATTGCGGTTTTTTTTAAAACCAAATATTTGACCTTTTTTTAAATAGTTTTTTTTTTACCTAAAATTGCTAACTTATTTTTAAAATTATATAACTTAGCATTTAAATAAATATAAAAAAAAAGCAGCTTAGTTTTAACTTTAAAAAATAAATTAAAGTTACTTTATATGCTTTTTTAACTACTTTAAAATATTTTAACTGTTTTTTAATTAAATTTTTTGCTATCTTTTTTACTTAGCTTTTACTAAGCTTATGCTATATAAATAAACTATATATAATTATGCTTTAAATTATTTTTATATAAATTTTTTTTGCTTTAAATATACTATATTTTTATATAATAGCAATTAATTTTATTAAAGCAAAATTTTAGCGTTTAAATTTTTATTAAAGTTTTTTTAAATAGCAACGCTATTTTAATTTATAATTTAATTATACTTTTAAAAAATATATACTTTTTTTTAGTTTAATTTATATGTTTTTTAGCTAAATTAAAATAAAATTAGCTTTATACTATTTTATAAAGTATATTAGTTTACTTTTTACTAAATTAAAATTTATTTTATATTATAATGCTTAACTTTTATACTTTATATATATTTATATTAAACGCTTATAGTTTTTTTTTATATTTAGCTTTATTATTATAAAATTTATATTGTTTGCAAACTTTATTATAATTAGCTTTTTTTTTATTAATTTTTTATATAAAATAGTTATATATTATAAAAATAATACTAATAATAATAAAGATCTTTATAGTATGCTTATAATTAAGATTTTTTTTGCTATATTTTTGCTATTAAATAATAATATTGCTATTTGTTTTATAAAGTAGTTTTAAAGCTAATTTTAAATTTATTAAAAAAAGCCTTTTTTTTATAGCACTTTTAATAGCTTTATATAATTTATTATATTAAAAGCTTTTAAAATATCTAGTTATAATAATATTAATATTAAATTATGTTTTTAATTATTATAAATTATTTTTATTATAGCTTTAATTATTAGTTTTATAAATTTTTATAGTTTATTTTTTATTTGCTTTTTTAGTAATAGTATAAATTTTTTTGCTGCAGCTAAAATATATATATTTATTATTTTTTTAATTATTTTGTTTATTATACTAAATAATAAAATTAGTTTATAGCTATTAAGCTTTTTAAGCTTTTTTAAAGTTTTTTTTAATTTTGCTAAAATTATTATAATTATATTTTAAAGTTATTTTAAGTAGTATTTATATATAAAACTTTATTTAGTTAATATTATTATTACTTTTATAACTTTTTATTTATATACTTTTAAAAATTTTATTAGTAAAAAGTTATTTTTTAGCGCTTATTAAAGTTTAGCTTTTTTTAAGATTTTTTTAATTTTTTTTGTTTTAATTTTTTTTTATATTTTAAATAAATATTTTATAAGCTTTTTTTATTTTTTTAAATTTAATAAATTAATTTTTAAAGTAAAAAAAAATCTAGTTGCTAATATTTTTGTTTTTTTTATATAAGTAATTGCTTACTTCTTTTTTTTTTTAAAGTTTAAAAAATTTTTTTTGCTAAAAAAGCCTAGCTTTTAAAGTACGCCTACCTTTTTAAAGTCTAAAGTTTTAAATTGTTTTTTAAAGCTTTTATTATACTTTATTGCTATTATTTTTGTTGTTTTTTATAAATAATTTGCTTTTGTTTTATTTTTACTTTAATTGCTTTTTTTTTTTAGTACTAAAATATTATTTTATAATACTTTTTTTTTTTTTTTTTAGCTTTTTTTATAGCTTTTTAAACTTTTTATAATTATTATAAAGCTGTTTTTTTCATTATAGCCTTTTTTTTTAAAGCTATTATATTTATTATTTTAATTAGTTTTATTATTAAATATTTAATATATTTATTTATATTTGCTATTATATTAAAACTTTTTAATATTTATAATTTAAATACTTTAATTATTATTAGCGCTTTATTTAATATTTTTTAGCTTTAGCTTTTAAATAACTAAAAGTTTAATATTAAGTCTTTTTTATTATAAATTTAAAAGCTTTAAAAAATATAATTAAATCTTGCTTATTTTAAGCTTTTAAATATTTTTATTAAAAGTTTTTTATTAGCTTATATTAAGTTAATTATATTAATTTTTTTTTATTTTTTAGTAATTTTTTGCTTTTTTTTTTTATAATGCTACTATATAACATTTAAAATATTAGTTTCTAAGCTTTTATTAAGCTTAAAATTTTTTTATAATATATTAAAGTTTTTTTTTTTTTTTTTATAGCAGTAAATATATATTTATATTTTTTATTACTATATTTTACTTTTAGTTTATTTTTTTTTTAAGCTTAATTATTAAGCTTATTTTGTTTTTATTTAAATTTAGCTTTATATATATTAATTATATAATAGCTAGTTTTTTTTTGTTTGCTAAAAAAAAAGTTGTTTTTATTTAGTTATAACTAGCTTTTTTTACTTATAAATCGCTTATAATTTATTTGTTAATATATAGTGCTATATATTTAAAATTAATATATATTATATTATATTAGCTTAACTTAAAATAATATAATTAAAAAGGTTTTACTTTTTTTTTTTTTATAATAGCAGCTTTTATAGTATTATTATATTATATTTTTTTAATAATTTAAAAGCTATTATTATATATATTTTTAATTTTGTAGTATTTTAAAATAAAATATTAAATTTTATTAGCTTAAAATAAAAGTGTTTTTTTTGTTATTTAAATTTAGTTGCGCTTTTAAAGCCAAAAAAAAAAAAGGCCTTTTTAAATTTAGTTTAAATATATTAATTTTTTTTAAAAAAAAAGCTTATATTTTAGCTTTTAAAGCTATTAAAGCTACACTTATTACTTTAAAGCAATTAAGCTTTAATATTATTAACTAAGTTATTTTTAGTGCTATTAGTTGGTATAATTTTGGTTTTTTTGCAAGCAGGCTAAATATTAATTGCTTTTAAAGTTAAACTTTTTATTAATTATTTTAGTTTTAATTTATTAGTTTATATTTATTTTAAATATAAAATTATATTAATTAGTGTTAATATACCTTTTATATTATTGCTATTTAGCCTTAAAAAACCTTGCACTTTTTTAAAAAAAGCTAGGTAACCTTTTTTATAATTTATATACTTTATTACTTTTAGTTTAGATTTTTTTTAAATTAAATACTTTTTTTTTTTGCTTTTATATATTATACTATTATATAAAAAGCATTTGCTTTTATTTTTATAAATTTTTTTTATATATTTAAACTTATAATACTTAAAATATTATATAATTTTTATATCTTTTAAAAATAGCTTATAATTATATATTATTGTTTTTTATATAGCTTTTTTTTAATATAAAGCTTTTATAGTTTTTATATTGGTATAATATATTAATAAGCTAATATAATAGCTTTTTAAGTTAGTTAATAAAATTAAGTATATTTTATTTATGTTAGCTTTATTTTGTTTGTAAATATTTTAAAAAAAATTTGCTAGGTTTATATATACGCTTTAAAATATTTTTATATTAATGCTTTTTATAATTATTATATAGTTTTTTTTAGTTTTTGTTATACTTTTATTAAATGTTTATTTTATTTATAAGTTAGCTTGTTTATATTATATTGCTTTTTTTTTAAATATAATTACTATATTTTTACTTAGTAGTTTTTTTGCTATAATTGCTTTTATTGTTTTAATTACTATATTTATTGCTTTTATTGTTTTTTTAGTTATATACGCTATAAAAGCTAAATTAAGTTTAGCTTATATTAAAACTTTGTAGTTATATTAAATAAAAAGTATTATATAATTTAAGCGCGCTAAAAGGCTGATTGCTAAGCAGCTTATAGTTAATATTACGGTTGCTTAGGTTTAATTAGTAATAAGTGCACTGTTTTTTTTTAGTTTATATATTATTATATATAGTTTATTAATATTTTGTTTAGTAGCTAAGTTATTTTAAGCTTTTTTTTTTTTTTTTTTGTGTTTTAACATAAAAGTTTTTTGCTAAGCCTTTAGTATATTTTTACTAGTGCTTTTATATCTAAGAATTTTTTTTAATTAATAAAAACTATTAAAAATTATATTTATTTTTTTAATTTTTTTTTTTTTGCTTTGCTTTTTTGCTTGCTTTGCTGTTATTTTGCTATTAAAGCGATTTTTTAGTGCTAAAGCCTGCAATTAAGTGGTGTAAAGATTGCTTTAACTTTTTTGCGCTACTATTTAGCACTATTAGGTTTGCTACACTTTGCGTTATGTCTTTAGATTTAATACAACTGCGTTTTTAAGTGCTTTTACTTTTTAAAAAGCAGTATATTTAAATTATTTAATATAAAAAGCAAAGCTTAAAAAGTTATTAATATTTTAAACTCAAAAGTCTAATATAAAAGTCTTTTTTAATTAATATTTAAACTACTTATAAAAAATTTAAAACTATATTAATTAATAGCATTAAAAATAATTTAATTAGTAATATTAAAGCTTAATTGCTTTAAAATAATAAATATAGCTTTAATAGCTTTAAAAGCTAAAATATAAGCGTTTTCTTTTTAAAAAGCTAATATATTTAAATTAAATTTAAAAAAGCTTTTTTTTATTTTTATTTTAAAAACGCAACTAAATTTAAATAAAAAAAAATACTTTCATTTTAAATTAATAAAACTTAATACTTTATTTAAAAATATTATAAAATTGAAAATATTATAAAATTAAAAATATATATAATAATAACTTTTAAATTATTAAAAAAATATAATATAATAATATTATAAACATTACTATTATAAAAAAAAAATTAAAGCTTTTTTAATTATATTGCTTAAAGTTAAGCTAATATAATATAATATATATTAGTTTTAAATATTAATATTATTATGATTATTATTATTAGTTATATTTTATTATGCTTATATAATATTATTTAAACCTTAATTTAAATATATTAAGTATTTAGTACGCTTGCTTTTTAATAATTAAAGGTAAAACCAAGGAACTTAGGTAAAACTTTTACTTTTTAATTAAAACGCTTTTAAAGCGTTTCTAGTTCTGCTACAGATTTTTAACTAAAGGCCTTACTACGCTTTAGCAGTTTTTAGTTAAAAAAAAAAAAACAAAAAAAATAAATAAATAAAAAAAAAATACAGCCTTTTAAGCTTTATGTCCTTTTGTTTTACTAGTTGCTATTAATATATTATTTGTTATAATTTGCTACTATATTATCTTTAAAACTTATTTTTTTTGCTTTTATTATATTTTTTTACTTTTTATAAATATTTAAGCTACTTTATATATAAGTAGTAAGCTTTAAGTTAAAAACTAGTATATTATTTTATAAGCTATTTTTAAGCTGCTTATAATTTAATTATAATTTAAACTAGTAATAAAAAAGCTATAAAGCTAAGTAGTTAAGTTAGTTTTTTTTTTTTTTTTTTTTAAGCAATATAAAAATTTATATAATGCTATTTTTTTGCTTTTTATATAGTTATAAAAAGGTATAGTTATATTTAGCACCTTTTTTTAAAAAAAAAAAGCTTTTAGCTTTAATATTTTTATATAGATTTATAATAAAGCTAAAGCTTTATATTTTTAAAGTTTATAATAAAAGTTTGTTATATTTATTAAGTAGGTTTTTTTAGTTCTTTTTAGTAGTTTTTTTGCTGCTAAAGCTAATATTGCTAAGCTTTAGCTTTTTTTTGCTTTATTATTAGCTTTATTTTACTTTTTAAGCTAATATTTTTTTAAAGCCTTTTTTATTATATTTTAGCTTTGCTATTTTTTTACCTACTTTTTTTCTTTTGTACTACTTTTAATTAATTATTATATATTTTATTAAGTTTTTTTTAATAGTAACTTTATATGCTTTTGTTTTATTTATTTTTTACTTTTATTTTTAATTATATTTTTTTTTAAAACTAAATATTTAACTTTTTTTTAAATAGTTTTTTTTTTATTTAAAATTACTAACTTATTTTTAAAATTATATAATTTAATATTTAAATAAGTATAAAAAAAAAAGCAACTTAGTTTTAATTTTAATAAATAAATTAAGGTTGCTTTATATACTTTTTTAATTATTTTAAAATATTTTTATTATTTTTTAATTAAATATTTTGCTATTTTTTTTATTAGGCTTTTATTAGGCTTATATTATATAAATAAATTATAAATAATTATGCTTTAAATTATTTTTATATAAATCTTTTTTGCTTTAAGTGTGCTATACTTTTATATAATAGCAATTAATTTTATTAAAGCAAAATTTTAGCATTTAAGTTTTTATTAAAGTTTTTTAAATAATAATATTATTTTAGTTTATAATTAAGTTATACTTTTAAAAAGTATATACTTTTTTTTAAATTAATTTATATGTTTTTTAGCTAAATTAAAACAAAATTAGCTTTATATTATTTTATAAAGTATATTAGTTTGCTTTTTGTTAGGTTAAAATTTATTTTATATTATAAAGCTTAGTTTTTATACTTTATATATACTTATGCTAAATATTTGTAATTTTTTTTTATATTTAACTTTATTATTATAAAGTTTATGTTATTAATAAACTTTATTATAATTAGCTTTTTTTTTATTAATTTTTTATATAACGTAGTTATATATAGCAAAAATAATACTAATAATAATAAAGATTTTTATAAAATATTTATAGTTAAAACTTTTTTTGCTATGTTTTTATTATTAAATAATAATATTGCTATTTATTTTATAAAGTAGCTTTAAAACTAGTTTTAAACTTATTAAAAAAGCCTTTTTTTTATAATATTTTTAATAGCTTTATATAGTTTAATATATTAAAAGCTTTTAAAATATTTAGTTATAATAGTATTAATATTAAATTATATTTTTAGTTAGTATATATTATTTTTATTATAGCTTTAATTATTAGTTTTATAAATTTTTATAGTTTATTTTTTATTTATTTTTTTAATAATAATATAAACCTTTTTATTACAGCTAAAATATATATACTTATTACTTTTTTAATTATTTTGTTTATTATATTAAATAGTAAAATTAATTTATAGCTACTAATTTTTTTAAGCTTTTTTAAAGTTTTTTTTAGTTTTATTAAAATTATTATAATTATATTTTAAAACTATTTTAAATAGTATTTATATATAAAACTTTATTAAGTTAATATTATTATTATTTTTATAACTTTTTGTTTATATGCTTTTAAAAATCTTGTTAGTAAAAAGTTATTTTTTAATGCTTTTTAAGGTTTAATTTTTTTTAAAATTTCTTTAATTTCTTTTGTTTTAAATTTTTTTTGCATTTTAAATAAGTATTTTATAAGCTTTTTTTGCTTTTTTAGGTCTAATAAATTAATTTTTAAAGTAAAACAAAACTTAGCTACTAATATTTTTATTTTTTTTATATAAGTAGTTACTTACTTCTTTTTTTTTTTAAAGTTTAAAAAACTTTTTTTTACTAAAAACACTTAGCTTTTAAAGCGCACTTACTTTTTTAAAATCTAAAGTTTTAAATTGTCTTTTAAAGCTTTTATTATATTTTATTGCTACTATTTTTGCTATTTTTTATAAATAATTTGCTTTTGTTTTGTTTTTGCTTTAGTTGCTTTTTTTTTTTAATATTAAAATATAATTTTATAGCAATTTTTTTTTTCTTTCGCTTTTTTTATAGCTTTTTAAACTTTTTAAAACTATTATAAAATTGCTTTTTTTATTATAGCTTTTTTTTTAAAGCTACTATATTTATTATTTTAATTAATTTTATTATTAAATATTTAATATATTTATTTATATTTATTATTATATTAAAACTTTTTAATATTTATAATTTAAACGCTTTAATTACTATTAGCGCTTTATTTAATATTTTTTAGCATTAGCTTTTAAGTAGCTAAAAGCTTAATATTAGGTTTTTTTTATTATAAATTTAAAAGCTTTAAAAAATATAATTAGATTTTATTTATTTTAAGCTTTTAAGTCTTTTTACTAAAAGTTTTTTATTAGCTTATATTAAATTAATTATATTATTTTTCTTTTTTTTTTAATAGTTTTTTGCTTTTTTTTTTAATAATGTTATTATATAGCGTTTAAAATATTAGTTTCTAAGCTTTTATTAGGCTTAAGATTTCTTTATAATATATTAAACTCTTTTTTTTTTTTTTTTTTATAGTAATAAATATATATTTATATTTTTTATAACTATATTTTACTTTTAGTTTGCTTTTTTTTTTAAGCTTAATTATTAAGCTTACTTTATTTTTGCTTAAATTTAGCTTTATATATACTAACTATATAATTGTTAGTTTTTTTTTATTTGCTAAAAAAAAAGTCGCTTTTATTTAGTTATATTTAGTTTTTTTTTTTTATAAATTACTTGCGATTTATTTATTAATATATAATACTATATATTTAAAACTAGTATATATTATGTTATATTAGCTTAATTTTAAGCAATATAATTAAAAAAGCTTTTTTTTTTTTTTTTATAATAGTAATTTTTATAGTGTTATTATATTATACTTTTTTAATAATTTAAAAGCTATTACTATATATATTTTTAATTTTATAATGTTTTAAAATAAAGCGTTAAATTTTATTAGCTTAAAATAAAAGTATTTTTATTATTATTTAAGTTTAGTTGTGCTTTTAAGGTAAAAAAAAGAAAAGGCTTTTTTAAGAAAAAACGCTTATGTTTTTGCTTTTAGGGCTATTAAGGCTGCACTTATTGCCTTAAGGCGGCTAAGCTTTAGTATTATTAACTAGGTTATTTTTAGCGCTATTAATTGGTATAGTTTTAGTTTTTTTATAAGCGGGCTAAATGTTGGTTGCTTTTAAGGTTAAACCTTTTATTAATTACTTTAGTTTTGCTTTATTAGTTTGTGTTTACTTTAAATATAGAATTATATCGGCTAGTGTTGGTATACTTTTTATATTATTGCAATTTAGCTTTAAAAAACCTTTTATTTCTTTAAAAAGGCCAGGTGACCTTTTTTATAGTTTATATACTTTATTGCCTTTAGTTTAAATTCCTTTTAGGTTAAACACTTTTTCTTTTTGCCTTTATATGTTACGCTGCTATATAAGGGGCACCTGCTTTTATTCCTATAAAACTTCTTTATATATCTAAACTTATAACACTTAAAACACTACGTGACTTTTATATGATTTTTAATTATTAAAGTAATATATATAGTGCTTATATTTAACACTTATATAAAGCGCAATATTTTAACTATAGTTAAAAAACAGGAAAAAAAAGGGAAAAAAAAACCTAAAAATTTTAAAAATTTTTACTTTTATTTATTACTTTTAGTTTTTAGTTGTTTTAAATAAATATAAACTTTTTATAATTATTTTAATATATTATTTTCCTTTTATATCTTTTTTTTTTTATAAATATAATTTAATAATATATAATTGCTTTTAATTTTCTTTATAAATACATTTATTTATATAACTAACTTATTTATAAATATAAAATCTTTAAGTATTTAATTAAGTGCTTTTTTTATAAAGGTGTTTATAAGGTTATGTTTATTATTTATTTATTATATATTAAACATCTCTCTTTTTTTATACGATTTTTATAATGCTATAATATTAATTATAAAGGTTTTTTTTTTTATAGTTTTTAGCTTTATTAAGTAATTATATAATAATTTTAAATTTATATATAATATTATTAAAATTAATATAATTTTTAACATAGCTATAATTTTTTAAATTATTATATATAAAGTAATAACGCTATTTACTATATTAATTATGTTATATAACTTATTAGCTAATATATTTTTAATAACTTTTTTATATTTACTTAAATTTTAGTATATAATATTACTTTTAATTTTAAATTTATTTAGTTTTATATAATATTTATATTATTAGTTATATTCCGTTTATACTATTTAGTGTTATATATAATGTTATATATATCTAGTATTTAGTACGCTAACGGTGTAACATTTTTGTTTATAAAAGGGGGGAAACCATAGGAATACCAGTTTATATAATATTTAATAGTTAATATAATTATAAATCTAATTTATAAACTTATATTTATATTATTTATAAAAAAATTATTTATTTTTATAAATAGCTTTATATAATTTAAATTTAAAGGTATAAATTTTAAGCTATAGTTATAATTATTTATTTACTACTTAATTTTTTTATTTAACGCTTATATATTAGCTTTAATAAGATTTATAATTTAAATAGCAGCTATTAAATTATATAACATTTTTAATTAATAAATAGTATTAATATATATATTTTTTATATATTAAAAAATTTATTATTATATAAAATCTTTTATATAATAGTTAATTTTAGCTAATTAATTTCTTTAACCTTTTTAAGTTAAAATAATATTTTTATTAATTAATTAAATAATTTAGCTTTTATTAAATTCTATATAATAATTTATTTATAAAGTTTTTTTAAGCTTTATATAAAGCTTTATTTTTTATAACTTTATTTTGTTTTATATAAAAAGCTTAAAGTAATAAAGCTAAAAATATTATTTATTTATAAACTAATAATCTTAAAATTATTTAATAAACTAATTAATATAAAAAAGTATAAATTATATATTAAAATAATTATTTTTAGCTAATTATAATAATATTTATAATAAATTTTAAATTAATATAGCGTTAATTTTAAGACTTTATATAATAGTTATATAATTTTTAAAACTATTTTTATAAAGTATTTATTTTTTAGTTTTTTTAGCAGTTATATAATAATTATTTGCAATAATTTATCTTTTAATTATATATATGCTTAAATAATATTTTAAAATTTGCTTTTAGTGTTATAATCTTATATAAAAAAAAACCTAATACTAAAATTAACCACTAGCTTGTTTATTATATTATAAATAACTATATAAAAACTATATATATTTTTTTTTAATTATTATAGCCTTATATAACTAGTTTTAATTTTTTATATAATTAAATTGTTTTATTTTTTATTTTTTATATAAATTTAAATTTAAATATATAAATATTATTAAATTGTTTTAAGTTATATATTATAAATTTAAATATACTTTATATAATAAGTTTATTAATTTTAATAGCGTTTATTTTTTTAAATAAAGTGCTAAAAATATTAATTATATTGTTTTTATATAACTTAATTACTAAAGCATAATTTTGCTTGTTTTTTTAGTTAAAAATATATACCGTATAAAAAGTATATAAAAGTTAACAGCTTTATAAAAGCGTTTTCTTTTTTTTTATATAACTAATAACAAAAATATTTAGGTTTTATTTAATATTTTATTTATATCTTTTAATATAATATTCTTTATTATATAGTAGTATAGCTTTATTTATATAATTTTAAATTATATAAAACTATTTATTAATTTAATTACTATATTTAACCTTTTAATTAATTAAATTTCTTAAAGCTTTTAAATCCACTACAATAAGGACCCGATACTAGGCCTCTAGCCACCTAAAGGCTAAAGCTAAAAAATATTAGATAAAGCGCTAGTAGCAGTTAAAGCGTTTAAGTTATAAGTACTAAAAGGTTTTAATATAATAGCAAATATAAATAAATACATTAAGTATTTAATAGTAAAACTAACTAAAATAATAAACATAATAGCCTTAAAAAAAAAGCTATAGCAAGTAAAACAGCTTTATAGTAGTCTTAAAAGGTTTAAAAAACTATAAGTAAAGCTAAAAAAAAAGAAAAAAAGTGCTATAAAACTACGTCTTAATATTAAAAAAAAAAGTAACTAAAGCAAAAGCAAAACAAAAGTAAATTATTTGCAACAAATAGTAAAAACAATAGCAATAAGGTATAATAAAAGCGTTAAAAAATAATTCCAAACTTTAAACCTAAAAAAAATAGGCGCGCCTTAAAAGCTAAGCCTTTTTAGCAAAAAAAAATCTTTTAAACCTAAAAAAAAAAAAGAAGTAAGTAATTACTTATATAAAAAAAGCAAAAGTTTTAGCAGCTAAGTTTTTTTTATTTTAAAAATCAATTTATTAAATTTAAAAAAGTAAAAAAAGCTTATAAAATACCTATTTAAAATATAAAAAGCAATTAAAACAAAAAAGATTAAAAAAATCTTAAAAAAAGCTAAACCTTAAAAAGCACTAAAAATAACTTTTTATTAATAAAATTTTTAAAAGCATATAAGCAAAAAGTTATAAAAGTAATAATAATATTAGCTTAATAAAATTTTATATATAAATACTACTTAAAACAGTTTTAAAACATAATTATAATAGTTTTAGCAAAACTAAAAAAAACTTTAAAAAAGCTTAAAAAAACTAGCAACTATAAGCTAATTTTATTACTTAATATAATAAATTAAAAAATTAAAAAAATAATAAGTATATATATTTTAGTAATAGTAAAAAGGTTTATATTATTATTAAAAAAGCAAATAAAAAATAAACTATAAAGATTTATAAAACTAGTAATTAAAACTATAATAAAAATAATTTATAACAGCTAAAAGCATAATTTAATATTAATATTATTATAGCTAAATATTTTAAAAGCTTTTAATATAATAAATTATATAAAGTTGCTAAAAATACTATAAAAAAAAGGCTTTTTTTAATAAATTTAAAACTAGCTTTAAAGCTATTTTATAAAATAAATAGCAATATTATTATTTAATACTAAAAGCGTAATAAAAAAAGTTTTAATTATAAGCGTACTATAAAAATCTTTATTATTATTAGTATTATTTTTGCTATATATAGCTACTTTATATAAAAAATTAATAAAAAAAAAGCTAGTTATAATAAAGTTTGCTAATAATATATTATTATTATTAGTTATATTTCGTTTATGTTATTTAATGTTATATATAATGTTATATATATTTAGTATTTAATATGTTAATAGTATAACATTTTTGTTTATAAAGGGGGGGAAACCGTAAAAATATTAGTATATAACTAAACTACACTTTTAAACTAAAACTTTTTTCTTTATAGTTTGCTATATAGTACTACTATTACGCAAATAATATTTACGCTATATTTTTTTAAATCTTAAAAGTAAAATTAGCAAAGTGTTTTTTATAACAAATAATTAATTAATTTAAATTTAAAAGTAGTGCGCTATACTTTAGCAAGCTTTAATTAATTGCTTTTATTACTTTACTATGCTTATACTTTATTATATAAGCATTTATAAAAACAAAAGCAAATTAAAAGCAAATTATAATAATAAAAGCGGTAAGATAGCATAATAGTTATACATCTGATATTTATATAATAAAACATAGGTTTAAATCTTACTTCTACCAACCTTTAACCTTTTTAGCAAAAAGCTGTTCTTTAGTTAATAGCTCCATATACGTGTCGCTAAAATCTAATAAGTTTACAACTATAAACTAATTACGTGCTAATTTGCCTCCGATCGGCAAAATAAAAGCTTAAAAGCGCAAACTTACTTACTATATTATTAAAGCAAAGTGCTAACAACATAAAAATTATACCGCACTATAATATTAATAATTTTACAGCTAAATAACCAAAATTTAACTAAAATAATAAAGTTGTTTTACTTTAACTAAAAAAAATATTACTACGTTAAAATAATATAAAAACTAGCAAATATAGCTAGCTTAAAATCTAGCTAAGCTTAGCAAAGCCTATTTGCTACTTACTTCTTGCTTTTATTATTATTATTTGCTTTTAATTCGCTTTTGCTTTTATAAACGCTTATATAGTAAAATATAAGCATAATAAAGCAATAAAAGCAACTAACTAAAGCCTGCTAAAATATAGCGTGCTACCTTTAAATTTAAATTAATTAACTATTTGCTATAAAAAACACCTTATTAATTTTACTTTTAAAATCTAAAAGAGTATAGCGTAAATGCTATTTGCGTAATAGTAATATTATATAGCAAACTATAAGGAAAAAGGTTTTAATTTAAAAGCGTAGCTTAGCTACGCACTAATATTCCTACGGTTTCCCCCCCTTTATAAACAAAAATATTACACTGTTAGCATACCAGATGCTAAATATATATAGCACTATATATAACATCAAATAACTAGCACAAATGAAATATAACTAATAATAATAATAAAAGCAAAAAATAAATAATAAATAAGCTTTATTAAACCTAGCTAAATTTTAAACTAGTTATACTTATTAGTTTTTATATTGCTTTAATATAGCAGTGTTTTTTTTAGTTAAAATAAAACAACTTCACTATTTTAGTTAAATTTTAATTATTTAACTATAAGATTATTAATATTATAATGCGGTATAATCCTTATATTATTAATATTTTGCTTTAATAACATAGTAAGCAAATCTATGCTCTTAAGCTTTTATTTTGCTAATTAAAAACAAATTAGCATGTAATTAGTCCGTAGTTATAAATTTATTAGATTTTAACAACACGCGCATAAAGCTATTAACCAAAAAATAGCTTTTCGCTAAAAAAGTTAAAAGTGAGTAAGAGTAAGATTTAAACCTACGTTTTACTTTATAAACACCAAACATATAACTACTACGCTATCTCACCTTGCTAATAATATAAACTTTATAATAATAAAGCTAAATATAAAATAAAAAAACTGTAAGTATTTAGCACAAATATATATAAAGTATAAAAGCTAAGCAATATAATATAAAATAAATTTTAATTTAATAAAAAGCAAACTAATATATTTTATAAAATAATATAAAGCTAATTTTATTTTAATTTAATTAAAAGATATATAAATTATTATTAGTTATATTTTATTATGCTTATATAAAACTATTTAAACCTTAATTTAAATACATTAAGCATTTAATACGCCTACCTTTTAATAATTAAAAGTAAAACTAAAAAACCTAAGCAAAAACCTTTTACTTTTTAGTTAAAACCCTTTTAAAACGTCTATAGTTCCGCTATAGATTTTTAACTAAAAGCTTTACTATGCTTTAGTAGTTTTTTAATTAAAAAATAAAAAAAATAAAAATAAAAATAAAAATTAAAAATTAAAAAAAATATAGCTTTTTAAGCTTTATATTTTTTTGTTTTATTAATTACTACTAATATATTATTTATTATAGTTTACTACTATATTATTTTTAAAACTTACTTTTTTTACTTTTATTATTTTTTATTATTTTTTACTAATATTTAAGTTATTTTATATATAAATAATAAGCTTTAAATTAAAAATTAATATATTACTTTATAAGTTGCTTTTAAGCTACTTATAATTTAATTATAGTTTAAGCTAGTAATAAAAAGGCTATAAAGCTAAGTAATTAAATTAAATTTTTTTTCTTTAAATTTTAAGCAATATAAGAATTTATATAACGCTATTTGTTTACTTTTTATATAGTTATAAAAAAGCATAGCTATATTTAGCACCTTTTTTAAAAAAAAAAAAGCTTTTAATTTTAAAATCTATATATAAATTTATAATAGTACTAAAGCTTTATATTTTTAAAGTTTATAGTAAAAGTTTGCTATATTTATTAAGCAAGTTTTTTTAATTTTTTTTAGTAGTTTTTTTACTACTACAGCTAATACTATTAAGCTTTAGCTTTTTTTTGCTTTATTATTTGCTTTGTTTTATTTTTTAAGCTAGTATTTTTTTAAAGCTTTTTTTATTATATTTTAGCTTTACTACTTTTTTACTTACTTCTTTTTTTTTTGCGCTACTTTTAACTAACTATTATATATTTTATTAGGTTTTTTTTAATAATAACTTTACTTACTTTTATTTTACTTATTTTTTGCTTTTGTTTTTAATTATATTTTCTTTTAAAACTAAATATTTAACCTTTTTTTAAATAGTTTTTTTTTTACTTAAAATCGCTAAATTACTTTTAAAATCGCATAACTTAATATTTAGGTAAATATAAAAAAAAAGCAACTTAATTCTAACTTTAATAAATAAATTAAGGTTGCTTTATATGCTTTTTTAATTACTTTTAAATATTTTAACTATTTTTTAGCTAAGTTTTTTATAATTTTTTTTATTAAGCTTTTACTAAGCTTATACTATATAAATAAACTATAAATAATTACGCTTTAAATTACTTTTATATAAATTTTTTTTGCTTTAAGTGCGTTATATCTTTATATAATAACAGCTAATTTTATTAAAGCAAAACTTTAGCGCTTAAGTTTTTATTAAAGTTTTTTTAAATAATAATATTACTTTAATTTATAGTTTAGCTATACTTTTAAAAAACATATACTTTTTTTAAATTAATTTATATATTTTTTAATTAAATTAAAGTAAAATTAGTTTTATATTATTTTATAAAATATATTAGTTTGCTTTTTATTAAATTAACGTTTATTTTATATTATATTGCTTAACTTTTATACTTAATATATACTTATACTAAATACTTATAGTTTTTTTTTTATATTTAGCTTTGCTATTATAAAGTTTATATTATTTATAAACCTTATTATAACTAGCTTTTTTTTTATTAATTTTTTATATAAAATAGCTATATAGCAAAAATAATACTAATAATAATAAAGATTTTTATAGTATATTAGTAATTAAGTCTTTTTTTGCTGCGCTTTTGCTATTAAATAATAATATTATTATTTATTTTATAAAATAACTTTAAAGCTAGTTTTATATTTATTAAAAAAAGCCTTTCTTTTATAGTATTTTTAGCAGCTTTATATAGTTTATTATATTAAAAGCTTTTAAAATATTTAATTATAATAATATTAATATTAAATTATACTTTTAATTGCTATAAATTACTTTTATTATAGCTTTAATTACTAGTTTTATAAATTTTTATAGTTTATTTTTTATTTATTTTTTTAGTAATAATATAAACCTTTTTACTATAGTTAAAATATATATACTTATTATTTTTTTAATTATTTTATTTATTATATTAAATAGTAAAATTAACTTATAGCTACTAACTTTTTTAAGCTTTTTTAAAGTTTTTTTTAGTTTTGCTAAAATTATTATAACTATATTTTAAAACTATTTTAAGTAATATTTATATATAAAACTTTACTAAGCTAATATTATTATTGCTTTTATAACTTTTTATTTATATACTTTTAAAAATCTTATTAATAAAAGGTTATTTTTTAGCGCTTTTTAAGGTTTAGCTTTCTTTTAGATTTTTTTAATTTCTTTTGTTTTAATTAATTTTTATATTTTAAATAGCTATTTTACAGGCTTTTTTTACCTTTTTAAATCTAATAAATTAATTTTTAAAATAAAAAAAATTTTAACTACTAATACTTTTACTTTTTTTATATAAATAATTACTTACTTCTTTTTTTTTTTTAGGTTTAAAAAACTTTTTTTTACTAAAAAGGCCTAACTTTTAAAGCACGCCTACTTTTTTAAAGTTTAAAGTTTAAAATTATTTTTTAAAGCTTTTATTATACCTTATTGCTACTACTTTTATTATTTTTCGCAAATAATTCGCCTTTATTTTGCTTTTACTTTAGCTGCTTTTTTTTTTAGTATTAAAATATAGTTTTATAACACTTTTTTTCTTTCTTTTTAGCTTTTTTTATAACTTTTTAAACCTTTTAAAACTACTATAAAGCTGCTTTTTTTGCTATAGCCTTTTTTTTTAAAGATATTATATTTATTATTTTCATTAATTTTATTATTAAATATTTAATATATTTATTTATATTTATTATTATATTAAAACCTTTTAATACTTATAACCTAAATATTTTAACTATTACTAGCGCTTTATTTAATATTTTTTAGCTTTAGCTTTTAAACAATTAAAAGCTTAATATTAAATCTTTTTTATTATAAATTTAAAAGCTTTAAAAAATATAATTAAATCTTATTTAACCTAAGCTTTTAAATATTTTTACTAAAAGTTTTTTATTAGCTTATATTAAATTAATTATATTAATTTTTTTTTACTTTTTAGTAATCTTTTTTTTTTTTTTTTTTATAATACTACTATATAACATTTAAAAAGTTAGTTTTTAAGCTTTTGCTAGGCTTAAATTTTTTTTGCAATATATTAAAGTTTTATTTTTTTTATTTTATAATAATAAGTATATATTTATATCCTTTATAATTATATTTTGCTTTTAGTTCGCCTTTTTTTTAAGCTTAATTATTAGGCTTACTTTAATTTTATTTAAATTTAGCTTTATATATACTAATTATATAATAGCTAGTTTTTTTTTATTTGCTAAAAAAAAAGTTGCTTTTACTTAGTTATATCTAGCTTTTTTTATTTATAAATTGCTTATAATTTACTTATTAATATATAATGCTATATATTTAAAACTAATATATACTATATTATATTAGCTTAACTTTAAATAATATAGCTAAAAAGGCTTTAAACTTTTTTTTTTTTATAATAATAGTTTTTATAATATTATTATATTATATTTCTTTAATAATTTAAAAGCTATTACTATATATATTTTTAATTTTGCGGTATTTTAAAATAAAGCGTTAAGTTTTATTAGCTTAAAATAAAAATGTTTTTTTTATTATTTAAATTTAGTTATACTTTTAAAGCAAAAAAAAAAAAAGGCCTTTTTAAATTTAATTTAAATATATTAGCTTTTTTTTTTAAAAAAGCTTATATTTTAGCTTTTAATACTATTAAAGCTATATTTATTACTTTAAAATAACTAAGCTTTAATATTATTAACTAAGTTATTTTTAATGTTAGTAATTAATATAGCTTTAGTTTTTTTATAAGCAGGTTAAATATTAATTGCTTTTAAAGTTAAACTTTTTGCTAATTACTTTAGTTTTAGTTTATTAGTTTATATTTACTTTAAATATAAAATTATATTAGCTAATATTAATATATTTTTTATACTATTATAATTTAACTTTAAAAAACCTTATACTTTTTTAAAAAAGCTAAGTAACCTTTTTTATAATTTATATACTTTATTGCTTTTAATTTAAATTTTTTTTAAGTTAAACACTTTTTTTTTTTGCTTTTATATATTATACTACTATATAAAAAGCACTTGCTTTTATTTTTATAAAACTTTTTTATATATTTAAACTTATAATACTTAAAATATTATATAATTTTTATTTTTTTAAAAACAGCTTATAATTATATATTATTATCTTTTATATAACTTTTTTTTAATATAAAGCCTTTATAAATTTTATATTAATATAATATATTAATAAGCTAATATAATAGCTTTTTAAGTTAGCTAATAAAATTAAATATATTTTACTTATGCTAGCCTTATTTTATTTGCAAATATTTTAAAAAAGATTTACTAAGTTTATATATACGCTTTAAAATATTTTTATATTAATACCTTTTATAATTACTATATAATTTTTTTTAGTTTTTATTACACTTTTATTAAACGCTTATTTTACTTATAAATTAGCTTGTTTATATTATATTGCTTTTTTTTTAAATATAATTACTATATTTATTACTTTTACTATTTTTTTAGCTATATATACTATAAAGGTTAAGTTTAGTTTAGTTTATATTAAAACTTTATAGTTATATTAAATAAAAAATATTATATAATTTAAAAGCGCTAAAAAGCTAATTATTAAGCAGCTTATAGCTAATATTATAATTACTTAAATTTAATTAGTAATAAATATACTACTTTTTTTTAGTTTATATATTATTATATATAATTTATTAATATCTTATTTAATAACTAAGTTATTTTAAGCTTTTTTTTTTTTTTTTTTATATTTTAATACAAAAGTTTTTTGCTAAGCTTTTAGCATATTTTTTACTAATACTTTTATATTTAAAAATTTCTTTTAACTAATAAAAACTACTAAAAATTATATTTATTTTTTTATTTTTATTTATTTTTATTTTGCTTTTTTGCTTACTTTATTATTATTTTATTATTAAAGCAACCTTTTAATATTAAAACTTATAATTAAGTAGTATAAACACTACTTTAACCTTTTTACGCCACTATTTAGCACCATTAAGTTTGCTACACCTTGCGCTATATTTTTAAGTTTAATATAACCGCGTTTTTAAGTGTTTTTACCCCTTAAAAAGCAGTATATCTAAATTATTTAATATAAAAAGCAAAGCCTAAAAAATTATTAATATTTTAAACTTTTAAAAACCTTTTTTTATATAAATTAATTTAAAAAAATATATATATTTTTTAAAGGTATAACTTAATTATAAGCTTAAATAATAATATTATTTAAAAAAACTTTAATAAAAACTTAAACGCTAAAATTTTGCTTTAATAAAATTAGCTGCTATTATATAAAAATATAGCACACTTAAAGCAAAAATAATTTATATAAAAATAATTTAAAGCGTAATTACTTATAATTTATTTATATAGTATAAGCTTAATAAAAATATAGCAAAAAAATTTGCAAAAAATCTAACTAAAAAATATTTAAAATATTTAAAAGTAGTTAAAAAAGTATATAAAATAACTTTAATTTACTTTTTAAAGTTAAAACTAGGTTGCTTTTTTTATTATATTTATTTAAATACTAAGTTATATAATTTTAAAAGCAAGTTAGCAATTTTAAGCAAAAAAAAAATTTATTTAAAAAAAAATTAAACAATTAGTTTTAAAAAAAAACTTAATTTAAAACAAAAGTAAATAAAGTTACTACTAAAAAAAACCTAGCAAAATATATAACAATTAGTTAAAAGTAGCGCAAAAAAATAAAAAAAAATAAAAAAGTAGTAAAGTTAAAATACAGCAAAAAAAGCACTAAAAAAACATTAGTTTAAAAAGTAAAACAAAGCAAATAATAAAGTAAAAAAAAGCTAAAGCTTAATAGTATTAGCTTTAGTAGTAAAAAAACTACTAAAAAAAACTAAAAAAACTTATTTAATAAATATAGTAGATTTTTACTATAAAATTTAAAAATATAAAGCCTTAGTGCTACTATACATTTATATAAAAACTTTAAAGCTAAAAGCCTTTTTTATTTAAAAAAAGGTATTAAGTATAGCTATGTTTTTTTGCAACTATATAAAACGCAAAAAAACAACGCTATATAAATTCTTATATTGCTTAAAATTTAAAAAAAAGAAAAACTAATCTAGTTACTTAGCTTTATAGCCTTTTTATTATTAGCTTAAACTATAATTAAATTATAAGCAGCTTAAAAATAACTTATAAAACAATATAATAATTTTTAGCTTAAAGCTTACTATTTATATATAAAATAGCTTAAATATTAATAAAAAGCAAAAAAATATAATAAAAGCAAAAAAAATAAGTTTTAAAAATAATATAGTAATAAACTATAGCAAATAATATATTAATAGCAACTAGTAAAATAAAAAAATATAAGGTTTAAAAAGCTATACTTTTTTTTCTTTTTTTTTTTTTTCTTTTTTAACTAAAAAACTACTAAAGTATAATAAGGCTTTTAGTTAAAGATTTATAATAAAACTATAAACGCTTTAAAGGTGTTTTAATTAAAAAGTAAAAGGTTTTTGCTTAAATTCTTTGGTTTTACTTTTAATTATTAAAAAACAAGCGTATTAAATGCTTAATATATTTAAATTAAGGTTTAAATAATATTATATAAACATAACAAAATATAACTAATAATAATAATAATAATAATTAATTTTATTATTAAATATTTAATATATTTATTTATATTTATTATTATATTAAAACCTTTTAATATTTATAATTTAAATGCTTTAATTATTACTAACGCTTTATCTAATATTTTTTAGCTTTAGCTTTTAAGTAGCTAAAAACTTAGTATTAAGTTTATTTTATTATAAATTTAAAAGCTTTAAAAGGTATAATTAAATTTTGCGTATTTTAAGCTTTTAAATTTTGTTTATTTTAAGCTTTTAAATATTTTTATTAAAAGATTTTCATTAGCTTATAATAAGTTAATTATATTAATTTTCTTTTTTTTTAATAGTTTTTTGCTTTTTTTTATTTTTTATAATACTATTATATAATATTTAAAGTATTAATTTTTAAGCTTTTATTAAACTTAAATTTTTTTTATAATATATTAAAGTTTTTTTATTTTTATTTTATAATAATACGTATATATTTATATTTTTTATAACTATATTTTACTTTTAATTTACTTTTTTTTTTAGTTTAATTATTAAGGTTATTTTATTTTTACTTAAATTTAGTTTTATATATATTAATTATATTATAACTAGTTTTTTTTTATTTATTAAATAAAAAATTGCTTTTATTTAATTATATTTAGCTTTTTATACTTATAAATTACTTATAATTTATTTATTAATATATAATATTATATCTTTAAAATTAATGTATATTATATTATATTAGCTTAACTTTAAGTAATATAATTAAAAAAAAAATTCTTTTTTCTTTTATAATAATAGTTTTTATAATACTATTATATTATACTTTTTAAGTAATTTAAAACCTATTATTATATATAGTTTTAATTTTATAATATTTTAAAATAAAGTATTAAGTTTTATTAACTTAAAATAAAAGTAATCTTTTTGTTATTTAGGTTTAGTTGTGCTTTTAAAACGGAAAAAAAAAAGCCGTTTTAAAATTTAATTTAAATATATTAGCTTTTTTAAAAAAAATTGCTTATATTTTAGCTTTTAAAGCTATTAAAGTTCTATTTATTACTTTAAAGCAATTAAGCTTTAATATTATTAACTAAGTTATTTTTAATATTATTAGTTAATATAGTTTTAGTTTTTTTATAAGTAGGCTTAGTGCTAATTATTTTTAAAGCTAAATTTTTTGCTAATTACTTTAATTTTAATTTATTAATTTATATTTATTTTAAATTTAAAATTAAATTAATTAGTATTAGTATACTTTTTATCTTGTTATAATTTAGCTTTAAAAAACCTTATATTTTTTTTAAAAAAGCTAAATAATTTTTTTTATGGTTTATATATTTTATTACTTTTAATTTAAATTTCTTTTAAATTAAATATAATTTTTTTTTACTTTTATATATTATACCGCTATATAAAAAGTATTTATTTTTATTTTTATACAACTTTTTTATATATTTAAACTTATAATATTTAAAGCATTATATAATTTTTATATCTTTTAAAAATAGCTTATAATTATATATTATTGCTTTTTATATAGCTTTTTCTTAATATAAAGTTTTTATAATTTTTATATTAATATAATATATTAATAAGCTAATATAATAACTTTTTAAGGTAGCTAATAAAATTAAGTATATTTTATTTATATTAGCTTTATTTTGTTTATAAATATTTAACAAAAAATTTACTAAGTTTATATATACGCTTTAAAATGTTTTTATATTAATTTTTTTTATAATTATTATTTAGTTTTTTTTAATTTTTATTAAATTTTTATTAAATACTTGTTTTACTTATAAATTAGCTTATTTATATTATATTACTTTTTTTTTTAAATATAACTACTATATTTTTATTTAATAGTTTTTTTACTATAATTATTTTTATTATTTTAATTATTATATTTATTACTTTTATTATTTTTTTAATTATATATATTATAAAAGCTATATTTAATTTAGCTTATATTAAAACTTTATAATTATATTAAATAAAAGGTATTATATAATTTAAAAGCGTTAAAAAGCTTATTATTAAATAACTTATAACTAATATTATAATTACTTAAGTTTAATTAGTAATAAATTTTTTTTTTTTTTTAGTTTATATATTATTATATATAATTTATTAATATTTTGTTTAATAGTTAAATTATTTTAAGCTTTTTTTTTTTTTTTTTTTTTAATATAAAAATCTTTTATTAAGTTTTTAATATATTTTTTATTACGGCTTCCCCTACAAACAAACGGTTTCCCCATAGACAAAGCTACGCACTGGTATTCTTATGGTTTCCCCTTATAAACAAAAATGTTACACCGTTGGCGTACTAAATGCTAGATGTATATAGCACTATATAACATTAAATAGCACAAACGGAATATAACTAATAATAATATATTTTTTATTAGTGTTTTTATATTTAAAAAAAAAATTTAATTAATAAAAACTATTAAAAATTATATTAAATTTTTTTAATTGTTTAATTATTACTTTGTTTTTTTGCTTATTTTGCTATTTTTTTACTATTATAATAACTTTTTAATATTAAAGCTTATAATTAAGTAGTATAAAATTTATTTTAACTTTTTTACGCTATTGTTTAATATTATTAAGTTTGTTATATTTTACGTTATATTTTTAAGTTTATTATAACTATGTTTTTAAGTGTTTTTATTTTTTATAAAGCAATATATTTAAATTATTTAATATAAAAAGTAAAGCTTAAAAAGTTATTAATGTTTTAACTTAAATTCCTTTTTTTTCCTTTAATATATTAAATTTAAAATAAAAATCTTTATAAATTTAGCTTAATAATATATTAAATAATTTTTTTTTTTTTTATAAATTATTAAATTTTTTTTTTTAAGTTTATAATATAAAAAAATTAACTATTGTTAATCTTTCGCTAAAATATATAATAAAACATGTTATATATATAAATAAGCTTATATATAAATAATTTAAGCTTATATTTTTTAGCTTAAATTATTGGTTATAAATTAGCTTTTTTAAATTTTATTAGTATAATGTTATTATAAAAAAACATAAATATAAAAAATAAATATAAAGTTATTAAAAAATATAATATATACTTATAAATAACGTTATTTATTAATATTTATAATATATAAAAATAAAAGCTTTATTATTATATTAATAGCTTATTAATATAAATTAAAAATAAAGCTTTTATATATTAATTATAATGTTTTAATTATTATAAAAACAAGTTAATTTATGTTTTTATCGCTATTATTATATAACTTAGTTTTTTATATTATAAAACGCTTATATTTTAAATATAAGCTTAAAAAAAACCGTTTTAAGTTTAATAACATTAATAAATATCATTTAGCGTAAATATTAATAATATATAATAATTAAAGTTAAATACGCTTTTAAATTATATTAATAACAACTTATTAATAATAATAACCATTAATAAAAGTAATTATATAATAATTATACCTTTTTTATATAAATATTTTAATTATTAAATTATAACAACATTTATAATAAACAAAGCATATGGTAAACTATAAGGAAAAAGGTTTTAATTTAAAGGCGTAGCTTAGCTACGCATTAGTATTCCTACGGTTTCCCCCCCCTCCCCCCTATAAATAAAATGTTACACCGTTAGCGTACTAAATACTCGATGTATATAGCACTATATAACATTAAATAACATAAACGAAATATAATTAATAATAATAATAATAAATAAAGCATAATATTAACTTAATAATAAAAAAATTATTAATATAATTATTTTTAATAAATTATAAAGTAATATATAGTAATAAAATTAATATAAATATAAGTTATTAATATAAAATATTTTATTTAGTTTTAATATAGTTTTATTAATAAAATAATATAATGGTCGTATATTTAGTGTTTATATAATAAAACATAGGTTTAAATCTTATTTTTACTAACTTTTAACTTTTTTAATAAAAAGTTGTTTTTTAGTTAATAGCTTTACGCGTATGTTATTAAAATCTAATAAATTTATAACTATAAACTAATTATATGCTAATTTACTTTTAATTAATAAAATAAAAGCTTAAAAACGTAAACTTATTTATTATATTATTAAAGTAAAGTATTAATAATATAAAGATTATACCGCATTATAATATTAATAATTTTATAGCTAAATAATTAAAATTTAATTAAAATAATAAAGTTATTTTGCTTTAATTAAAAAAAATATTATTACGCTAAAATAATATAAAAACTAATAAATATAGCTAGCTTAAAATTTAGTTAAGCTTAGTAAAACCTATTTACTATTTACTTTTTACTTTTATTATTATTATTTACTTTTAATTCGCTTTTATTTTTATAAACGTTTATATAATAAAGTATAAGTATAATAAAGTAATAAAAGCAACTAATTAAAGCTTGCTAAAATATAACGCGCTACTTTTAAATTTAAATTAATTAACTATTTGCTATAAAAAACACCTTATTAATTTTATTTTTAAGATTTAAAAAAATATAGCGTAAATATTATTTAAATAGTAGTAGTGCTATATAACAAACTATAAAAAAAAGGGTTTTAATTTAAAAGCGTAGTTTAATTACGCATTAATATTTTTACGGTTTTTTCCCCTTTATAAATAAAAATATTACACCGTTAGCGTATTAAATACTAAATAAATATAGCACTATATATAACATTAAATAATATAAATAAAATATAACTAATAATAATAATAATATAGTTTTATTTATATATATTATATAATAACTAGTATAACTTAAATAGCCGTTAATTTAAGTAATAATAATTATTATTATAAACTTAAACTTTATTACTTTTAATAAACCTTATTAAATTTATAAAATAAAATAATTATATTATTATTTTTAAATATTTTTAAAATAAAGTAATATTATAATAAATCATTTATTTAACTTATTAAAACTAACATTAAAGTTAATAACTAAAAACTAAAATTATAACCTATAAACAACAAGGTTAAAAGTTAACATAGTTTTTAACAAGGAAATAAAGCTAAATATTACATATTATTAATGTATGCATAGTAAAGAAGAGAATCCTTGACTCCAGCGTAAACCTCCCATAATGGCAATCATTAGCACCACCGCAGAGATAACGCTCACGGCCCCGTACATATAAGCTTTGCGGCGCCCAAGAACTGACAACTCAACAATCCACGTTGATACGGTAGTCAGACATCCGCAGAACCCGTCCTCAATGCCTTGGAGCAGCTGGCATCCTATGACGCCGCCTTTGGGAACGTGAGCGAGATCCCAGGATAGCCCCAAGATCGCTGTGCCCGCGATGTTCACGGCAAACGTGCCCAGCGGAAACGCCACAAACCGCCGGTTGAGACGCGATGAGACGTAGAACCTCAGTAAACAGCCCAAAGGCGCGAACACCAGGGCGAGAGTGGCCTGGCCGCGCCATGATTCAGACAAGCCCGGGCTGCTACTTTCATCCAGTGGGATAATGGAGAGGATGATCGCCCCGATCCAAGAGCCCCAGCCTAGCACTACAGCGAGCGGGTCGAGGATCTTGCGGGATAAGGGATACCGTAGCGACGGGGTCACGGATTCTAGGGCTTCGGCTAAATGGGCGCCGAGATAGAAGCCCGAGAAGGATAGCGATACGGTACCCACGATGACGGCGAGTAGGGCCAAGAACGAGTAGCCTCCGTTTCGCGGGCTCGATGCACCATCTGGCATCGGCAAGTCGTTGGACAAGGCGAGGAAGACGTCCCGAATGAAAGATGAGAAGGAGGTGAACGAGCCGCAGAAGCCGGTGGCTAGTCCGATGTAGAGCGGGATAGTCTTCTTGACGGCTAGGTGGGCATTCTTCGCGGCGGCAAGGTCTGGGGCTACGCGCTGGGAGTCAGGGGAACACGCTTCATCGTCCGTTTTCATCTTGGCTGGTGTGCTGCCCCATTCGTGCCAGAACAACATCCGGTCTTCGGTTAGAAAGCCGATGATCAGGGTACCACCAAAGTTGGGCCACACAGAGCTGAAGGGGATGGCAGCGCCAGGATAGAACGTTAGAGCTTGTAGGCCAAGACGGCCGAGAGTGCCGAGGATAGCGAATAGGATGAGATAAGAGACGGTGTAGAACTCGGTAGTCCACTTGGAGAGTGCCGCTCCGGCTTTGGTTTCGGCTTCAGCGTCAGCGTCGGGCGCCTGGATGGGAGGACTATTTTGTTGTTGTTGACCATCGACGAGCGCCTGTCTCCTATGACCCGGAGTTTCGTCATCGATGTGGAGACAGCCTGCTGGTTCCTTAATGGAACGACTGTCGAGGCGAGACAGTTCGTTCCGGTCTTGGATGGTCGGTATGGCTTCTCGTTCGGGAAGGTTGAGATATGATTCCGGGACCTGGTAGTAGTCTGACCCCGGCACCGGGACCGGCCCCGACTTCGATGGACGACGGACCCGGGAGGCCGTTGACTGCATCGGATCTCGGGTAGATGAATGCTGTTGTGATGGAGTGACGCCTGGACCGCGGGCGGACGGGCATGTCCTCTTCTGCTCAATGTGCACCTCTAATTTGGATGTCCGGTGGGTTCCAAACAAATGAATGCAAAGTAGGTGTTATAAGTAAATAATTAATGTCGCGAAGCCTTATAAAAACATTTAAATCTTAAGTCAATTAATTACACATAAAGAAATACTATTTAAACATAAAGTTAAGCCTAATTTAAGCATTAACAATTAAAAATAAAATAAGAAAATAAAAATATTTAATATTATATTATTTAATTAAAAATTAAGTTTATTTTAATATTTTATTTTTATAAATATATAACCATTTATAATATTATATACACTAGTTAAAAAAGGAGGTTGTTTATTAGCGTAAAAATATAAATAAACATTAATATAAGTGGTATAAGTAGTATAAGTAGTATAGGTGGTGTGGCTAGTGTAAGTGGTGGTATAAGTGGCGGTGCTATGTAGGTATCTACGAAGGGAGATACCAAAGGAAGTTCTGACCTTAGTTGAGTCCCCACTAAATTTGTATAGCGTTAGTACTAGTAAGAGAACCAAGTGGGGCATGGGCGGCCAGCGTATGTAGCCGGGTCATATTATCTTCGTACGTACCTGATAAGAACAGATGTAGGTACTTACCTAAAGCAGCCGCACAGCGGGCATCGCGGGGCATTCCCCGTCATCGGTTCCAACGGCGGTCGTGATGGGTTTAGATTGGGTACACCGTACCCGACTTCCAGCATAGCACGCTGCTTGCATACCTGGGTACTACCTCACCTACCTTACGTAGATACCTACCTCCTACCTCCTACTTATATTCAAGCCATTTTACATACTTCAACTTGTTGTTTTGGGTGCCTACACTTACACCGTCTCTTCATTGTCACACCATCGCCACCTCATTCAAACCATTGCCATTATCAGATATCTACATAGATATTTAGGCACTCACTCGTAGATCATAGATCATGTCGCTACCACCCAACGTTCACGTCTCCAAGCACCCCTGCCTACTCTCTAAACTCAGTCGCCTCCGGTCCAAGGATACCGACGCCCGCGAAGTCAAATCTCTTGTTCATGATATCGCCCTGATTGTCGGCTGTGAGGCCTTCGCCTCGACTCTGACTGTGGTTGATGGACCCAAGGTATGCCTCTTCCTCAATCTGCACTCCTTTGACCGCCTACTTCCGTTTCACTAATACGCGTCGTGTGCTGCTTATACAGGGAATAACACCCATCGGATACGAATACACGACGACGTCCACCGAACCGCAGGAGATATCCATTGTACCTATATTGAGGTCTGGCCTAGGCATGGTCGACGGTCCGTTTGCTA
Source organism: Xylaria hypoxylon (assembly GCA_902806585.1). NCBI lineage: Eukaryota > Fungi > Ascomycota > Sordariomycetes > Xylariales > Xylariaceae > Xylaria > Xylaria hypoxylon. Next base: position 2,454,549 of record CADCXB010000001.1, read on the forward strand.
CCACCCCTCCGTTCGCACCTCCTTTCGTACCCTCGCTCTAACAGCACGCAAAGCCATACAAACACTTCTTCCAACTCCAGTCCCTGTACACCATCTCGGGTTATACCGGGAGCCGAGCACTCTCGAGCCCGTCGAGTACTACAACAACCTCCCTAACCATACCGCATCCGGTCGGCCAGACGCCCACGTCTCAAGCCTGGCTGTCATCCTCGATCCCGTTATAGCTACCGGTGGCACATGTGTCGCCGCCATCCAGTCCCTGAGAGAATGGGGCGTTAAGAAGATTGTTGTTCTGTCTGTCATTACTGCCTCTGAGGGTGCGAGACGCGCCGCAAACGAGTGGCCCGAAGCTGTGGAGATCTGGGTAGCGGGCGTTGACTCTGAACTGACGCCGAACGGAATGCTCAAGCCTGGTCTGGGAGATATTGGCGATCGTATTTTCCTTACGATCGGCAAATGAAATGTCATCAAGCCATAGTATGAAGAAGAGCCAGATAGGATCCATCACACTTTTCAACTAAATTGACCCTTGTGACTTACTCCTTGCTCTGGCGTTGACTTTGAATATGAGCCATTAAGACTAGTGAATGAGTTATTTGCTGTTAGCCTAAACCCCAAATCGTTCCTCGTCGACGACGGTTCGATTCTTCCAGCAGTCTGCTACCCATTCTTTCGAGACGACCCTTGGCACTAGGCATCGTGAGCTGATTGTAGCCCGAACCTCGGCTGCAATATCCACTTCCCTAGCCTCGTCGTTGCTTAGAATAACGATGTGCGTGATAGCCTCGTCGTCGAGGTCATCTGCTAAAACGCCACCTCCAAATCTGATCCGGTTTCTCGCCTGGCATACCTGTATCGCGGGTGCAGCATCAACTCCTGCCAGATAGACAAGCATATTATTGAATAGGTGGCTCCGCAATTGGCCAAGATTGTGGTCGTGCTCAGCCAGTTGTTGGAGAAAACTCTCCTTATGAAAGACCGTGTTCACAACCTCTCTCTTTGGCATGCCTTGAAGCAGTTGTTTGAGTTCTTGAATATTCAAATCTCGCGCGTAGCCATCACCGAACTCATCCATGTTCTCCTCAGCAGCGCTCTGCGTCGCATCACAGGCGTGGAACAAATGCCCCGTCTCGTAGGGAAGAAGAAAGCCTTCGTCGCCTTGGGTAATGCAATCCAAGAGCCACTTTGGTCGGATAATATCTACTTCGCCCGCCTTGATTAGGCTGGCGACTTTGACAACCTTCTTCTCGGCCACCAGTATCATATCCGTGTTGGGGCTCGCGCGCTGCGATAACTTGCCACCATTCTCCTTGACGAGTGTTTCTAATTGCGCCTTGGTTTTCCTGGTGGGCTTTGTGCAATCCGTCATCACACAAAACTCGAGGTTATTGAACACCTTTGATTTGGGTGGTGCAAATGCCAAGGGTGCCGTTTCCTGTCCGGCTATCAGAGTTGCCTTTTGACTCTCTTGACTCCCCGTTGTCGCCTTTTCTCCATCCGAAACTCGTTTGTCTTCTTGCCTTCGGCCACTAGTTCCTCCAATTCCTCATAGTCCAATGCCTGGTCCCAATTCCGATCCGGTCTCCGCTCCTTGAATCGCGGGAATCGGAGGGTCAGTCTGCTCGCGAACGAGCTTGTTTCTTCAGCGCTCGCTGCCTTGACAGTGATAACGACGGAATCAGTAGGGCGAATCCACACGTCGGGCCGCTCGTACTGGTATTTCTCCCCCCCAGCTAACTGAATATACTTGCTCGGTGGCTTCTTGACATCCCAATCCTTCCATTTGCCTTCTGTGAGGTGTTGAATCTCGGCGTAATCTTCGGCGCGAAACCCACCGCCGACTTTGATGAAGCTATAGCACTTCTCTGGGTGCGCACCAGCTTCGATATCGCTCTCGGTGACGCGAAGGCCACACATAAACGATGACAACCTACCACCACGACGCCCTGATCCGTAATATCCACCTATGATGATGACATCGACATTTTCTCCAAAGCCGTCCATATAATCCGGCTTCACTTTGACCCAGTCGGGAACACGCAGGCCAACTGTATACATGGAACGTGGATTCTTGACCACGAGGCCTTCGGAAGCGTCCGAGACAATTTTGCGGAGCATGGGTTCAATCTCGTCGGGATTCGTAGCCGCCGCGTACTCGTGGACTTCGAGTCGGTGAGGTTCGCCGGGGACGGCCTTGGCGAGCGCATTGCGTCTATCCCGGAGTGTGTACTGTGTTAGTGGTTGGTCGTTTAGGAAAAGGATGTCGAAAACGCGAAAAACGGGCCGCGGTGCATCGCGCTCATAGGGATTCCAAACGCCGGTCTCGAGAGCCGACGATTTTAGAGTGCCAAACTTCAAGACTTTCTTGAGAAGAGGATCCCAGACGATCATCTCGCCGTCGAGGATGATGTTGCGCACACCTGGTGCGAGGGCATTTTTAAGATGACGAGTCAATGCAGAGTTGGCCTCGTCGTACAAACCCTCCCCGTACAAATACGTGTAATTCTTCGCCTTCCTCGACCAAAAGCAGAACCTCTTGCCGCCAGGGATATTCTCGTCTTCAAGCATGTGCAGCTGCATCCGCTCGCCGTCCAACTTTTCTTCAATCCAGAATTCGTTGTCGCCACCGGCTGTGTCATTAGTCGATGCGTTGAGTCTTTCAATCATTTTGTTGAAAGAAGTGGCCATCTCGTAGGCGGCAAGCTGGGGCTGGAAGCATTGCATCAAGGCAACGCCGGTCTGGGAGCCAGTAAGACGGATGTTGGAGTCATATAACTCCCAACACACCCTCCTGAGACTCGAGGAAACATTGTACAGATGTTGGGCGTCGGGATGCCACAGTTCGAGCATGGTTCTCTCGGTAGCTCCAATCCTCATCTGCTTGAGGATGATACGGATAAGCCACTTGAGTTCCTCGGCATTCATGCGCTGGTAGAAAGTCTCGATGATGGGCAATTGGCCCTTCTCCCCGGTCGCGGCCGAAAGCTTGTCTAGCATCTCATTGACGTCGGCAATGCGCATGTCGCCAGGGTCTATGCGCGACGGTCTCTTGGACAGGACGCTGTAACAGCGGTCAACAAAGTCGCCGGCGGTGCTGGACTGGTCCGGGCGCTTCCACTTCAACATGCTCTGGGCGTCATCGGAGTGCCTGTCGAGCCCCATCAGCTTGATCAGCAGACGGGCGATGGCAGACTCTTTCAGGCCGTACATGCCCCTCTCGCGGTCCGAGGTGGGCAGGATGAGGCGCAAGGCTGGGAAGAAGTCGTTGCCGGCCTCGCTGCGCCATCGAGAAATGAAGCGGTCGATAACACGGCGACGGTGCTCGTGCGGGGTGAGTTTAGAGACGGTGGCGCGGCCTCCTCGCCTGGCGGGTTGCTTCTTGTTGGCGCTCAAGGGGTCGAAGAGGCCTTTGTACAGCTCGGCGAAGAGGAGCGTCTTGCCATGGTTCTTGGGCCTGTTTGGGTATCTGAAAGCGGGTTAGATACATACTACCTGGGTAGCTATAGTTATGGCCATAGCTGCATTGCATGGATGGGTGGGCAAGGATGTGATAATGGGAGGCATACTTTACATCAAAGTCTTGGAGAGTCTGGCCACCAATGGCATATTGCCGCTCCTCTTCATCTATTGCGCCCGGGTCACGCCCTCGCCGGCCGGGATGGCTCATGGTGACGAAATCTATATCAATGACAATGACAACAATGGTCTAGAGAAAGGAGAATGATGTGTTGGCGATTGCAAATTGATGGTGCTTTATGATGATTTATCAAACAGAAACCTAAATATCAGGGCATATGCAATAATGTGTCATATCATGAGCTGGACATGGCGGGTAGCTTCCTGTTTATATATCTGGAAACAGGGATGATGAATAATATTTATTTTCGTGGTTATTTGGTTGTTGGTTGTTGGTGATATTTTGGAGCTGCCTTGTTGCAAAGGTTGTAATAAGTAGCTGTATTACCTGGGATGGAGACTAGTAACAGGCATTAGGTACTGTGAGGGGTAATCTTAGGCACTGTCCATCATAACTGCCACAAGGTGCATCGTAATAATAGGAATCAAAGAATCAACATGAAGATGACTTATATACCTAGGTAGATAAAAGTGGTACTGTATAAATAAACAGGCAGCCATAGGTAGGTACCTATAGGCTATAGTACCCCATCTTTACCTTACCTTAGGTTAGGTAAGCACGCGACTTAGTAGGTGGGTTAGGTGTGTGCACTTTGTAGTGAATATTAATAGGCAGATAAGTACCTACATACCTAGGTACATGTTGATAATGGGCACTTCCCCTTGTAAAAACTTTTTCTCGGCACCCACTGTTAGTGGGATGCCAAGAAGTGACTTATAACTGGCCTAGCTTGCTATATAAAGCTAGGTACCTTATTAGCAACCCCTTAATACCTGCCTTTTCAACTAGTTAACCGACCACTTAACCTATAAAGCCTTTAATATAGCTTTAAATAACCTTTTAGCTATATTTATACAAGGTTTTTTTTATAATATATAAAGCTTAAAAAATTATATAATTATATAATTAGCGTTTTATTTATTATAAATATATATAACTTATATAACCTTAATTTTTTTTAAAACTAACTTTAATTAACTTAATTTATTATATATAATATATAATATTTTTTTTTTAACTAATAAAAGTTAAAAATAAAATAAAATTATAAAAAAATAAAGCTAATATTTTTTTATAAAAGTTTAAGCTTATTAACTTTATTTATTAATATATTATAAATTAAATATATATATAAAAATATAAAGAAAAAAAAAAGTAAAAAAAAAGCTAAAGAAAAAAAGCAAGTTATATAATAAACTTATGTTAACGCTTTTTTCTTTTTAATTTTTAGCCGCGCTTTTTAAACGGAGGAAAAAAGTCCAATGCGAATAGCCGTATGGCCTGCCTTGGTGCTAGATTTGTTAAGCAGGGGTTATATGGATTATTTTATATATGTAATACCTAGCCTAATACGCCCTTATACCCTTCGGGAGGTTCCGTAGGAATCTGGCTTGCTAGAGACCCCCTGGCGTTAAATAAATAACAAACAAATAAACAAATACAAACATGTTGATAATGGGGCGGGGGCAGTGGCAGAACCACATCAGTGTGGGGGTCGGTCACTTACCTTCTAGGTAGATAGTACTGAGTAGTGTACCTAACATACCTGTCTTAGGTATGTACTGCTTCCGCCTTGCCTAAGTAGGTAAGTACCTCTTAGGCTCAAAAAGGAGGCTCTTAATCACAACGACCACAAGAACGCGTGCTGCCACACTCAACACGCGCCTACCTTAGCTAGGAGGAGGGACCTCTATCTTATCCAACCATTGGTAGCTTCAAACTTCTTCACTGTAATTTAACACAACTGACAACGCTTTCTTCAATAAACAAATAAACAACCATCTCCATCATCTCCATTGTCTGGACCCAATTCCTCCGCGTGCGTCCAAACATCACCAACTAGGTTAAACCTTCTGGATGAATGCTGGGACAACCCGCGTCCTGGCCCTGCGACCCTCACTCTCCCCCTCGTTGCAAACACATTCCCTCTCGCCCTCACGCCTACGCTCTACATTGTCAAGGCAGCCCTATTCCTTCCCCTACTACCCCTCCTGCTCTACCAATCCATGCTTAGCCGCCTTTGCGTCTACGTCTTCCTCTTCCGATACCACCATGTTGGGGAGAGCGAGGGACAGGGCAGGGGGTGCCGACGCCAGCAACCCGACCACGACCACAACCTCGACCGCTACCTCGGCCACCAAATCTGACCTAGCGAAACAGTTGTTCCCTTTGAGTAGCAGCCCGTCCTCCCAACAGCCCGACATCACCTCCTGGGCCACTTCAGCGAACAAACCCCGTTCCGCAGCCCTCTCCTCGACTACTCACGTCACCAATCCATTCAAGCCCAGGTCCAGCAACCCTCCGCCACTCTCTGCCACGAGGCCTTCCTCCATAATAGCCAATGCTGCCGGCATGTCGCGCACAAATAGCCTCGTATCCATATGTAGTAATGCCGGGTCCTTCGAAGACCGTGAGTCGTCTTTCGCCAAACCTCAATCACACGGGAGTGCCATCAGTTCCGTCTTCGTGAGCGAGGAAGACTTTAGCGATGACAATACTCTCGAGCTAGACTACGAGTGTCCGGCATCATTGCCCCCTTTACCGCCCCCCTCCAAACCTAAACTCCCTTCAACTGCTCGGCCTATTGCTGCTACTACTATCACTACTACTGGCCTCCCTCCACCCCCTACGAGCCAGATACCGTGGTCCTCTTCTCCCTGTCACCATATGTTCCCCCCCGAGAAATCCCAGAAGCCAGAAAGCAAGCCCTCCAACCACATCCTGCCACCGGCGACGAAGAGGACTCTGCCAAAGACCTGGAGTCAGGAGACTGTCCAACCTAGCCAGAGCAAGGAGTCGGCATCTCCCTTCCAAGCTACCGACGATGCCAATCCATCGGCAACACCATTACCTAACAAAAAGAGAGCTCTTCCCTGGGACACAACGCAAAGTGCTGTCAAGGAACGACGCAAACAACTCAAAAATCAAAATAAGAACGACGGGCAGCTTTCTCGAGATGAAATGCGCGCCAGCGCTGACGACCACGTGACCCAGAAAACAAAGGCCTCGGCAATCTCTCTTAGTTCTGAGCAGCAGCACGTCATCGATCTCGTCGTCAAGGATGGCCGGAGTGTGTTCTTCACCGGCCCTGCTGGAACGGGCAAGTCTGTCTTAATGCGAGCCATCATCTCGGAGCTCAAGAAGAAGTGGGCCCGGGACCCCGAACGTCTCAGTGTGACGGCATCCACCGGTCTTGCTGCCTGCAATATCGGTGGACAGACCCTTCATAGCTTCGCTGGTATCGGACTGGGAAAGGAGGACGTGCCGACGCTGGTCAAGAAAATCCGCCGCAACGCCAAAGCAAAGAATAGGTGGCTTCGAACCAAGACTCTCATCATCGACGAGGTTTCCATGGTCGACGGCGATCTATTTGACAAGCTCTCCCAAATAGCCCGCGAAATTCGAAAGAATGGTCGGGCCTTTGGTGGCATTCAGTTGATCATCACAGGTGACTTTTTCCAACTTCCTCCCGTGCCCGATGGTGGGAAAAAGGAGGCCAAGTTCGCATTCGATGCGGGGACATGGAACACTTCGATCGACCACACAATCGGTTTGACACAGGTCTTCCGTCAGAAAGATCCTCGTGAGTTTAATCGCTCATACCTCACAGGCTCGGACGGTATTTGGCTAACCCAACCACAGAATTCGCCGGCATGCTGAACGAGATGCGCCTTGGTAGGATCAGCAACGATACTGTTCAGACTTTCAAGGACCTTGCGCGGCCACTTACTTTTGACGATGGCTTGGGTGTCACCGAACTGTAACTTATGCCTGCCCTTGAAGTACCAAAAACTGTGTGCTAACAAAGAACAGATTTCCTACACGCTACGAGGTGGAGAGGTCGAATGAGTCACGGCTACGCAACCTTCCTGGTGATTCATATCACTACGAATCTCTCGACGCGGGAGATCCGAATATTCGAGACAAGTTACTTGCGAACATGATGGCGCCCAAGTCGATAGATCTGAAGAAGGGGGCACAGGTCATGCTGATCAAAAACATGGACGACACGCTAGTCAACGGTTCGCTCGGCAAGGTAATGGGATTTATGTCCGAGGCCACGTTTGAGAACTGGGCGATGAATGACCACGGAACGGGCTCAGATGACGAGATGGGGTTCGACGGCGGCTCGAAGAAGAAAATCAAAGCGTTCAGTCGAGACCCGGAAAGCGTGAAGGATCTACGGGAGTACCCGGTGGTGCGCTTTACGGCAACGGATGGGTCACATCGCAGTATTCTATGCATCCTCGAAGACTGGAAAGTTGAGCTCCCCACGGGCGAGGTACAGGCATCTCGCAAGCAACTGCCGCTCATCCTAGCGTGGGCACTGTCGATCCACAAGGCACAGGGCCAGACATTGGAGAGAGTCAAGGTGGATCTTGGCAAGGTGTTTGAGAAGGGGCAGGCATATGTGGCGCTCAGCCGAGCGGTTAGCAAGATGGGACTACAAGTGCTGCGATTCGAGAAGAGCAAGGTCATGGCACACCCCCGGGTGATCCAGTTTTATGACAAGCTCTATAGCGCCGAGTCGGCCATCAAGACAAAGAAAGCGCCAATAATATCAGAGTTCGCACATAAAGGGGCATCGTCCACCTCGGCAGGGAGGAGTAATAGTATGACGGTAGTGGACCTAGATGAGGAGGAAGCTATGGTGGCTGCCTATGGTTGATTACCATTGTATGCCGTCGATAGACGCATTTGTCTAGGAAGGAGGCTGATGAAAGGCGGAGAGCCCAGGTGACCCAATATCGCTTCATCGCTTCATCGCTTCATATGCGCGAGGCTTGATCAGATTGGTTGCTACGAAAGGCGAAAGTGAGAGAGGCATGGTCATGTCTGGTAACGGGTCATACAACATGGATTTTATAATCGTGTCTTAAAAAAGGGGCTTGACGTGTATATATACTTTAGGACATGAGCTTACGCCATGCCATGCATATATACATGTGTATATATACATATACCAGTACCTAGCTTTGAGTTCTTGAAGTCGGCATTGACATTGTACAATGACCAAGACATGATAGATAAATACCTACGGAAATAACGCTGGGTTTAAAGTGATGGTATATCATATTCATGATATTATATCATGTATATGTCCCATGGAATTTCTTATCGATGTTGATACTGATGCGCGGGGTAGCAAGCAAGCAGGTAAGCTAGGTACTTGCCTAACCTAGATAGGTAACGGCTACAGGTGGCCAAGCACATCCATCCATTCATTCACCATCCATCTATCCAGCACCTGTCTTTATTCAAAGGCGGAATGACGTCCATGTCAACAACAACGACAACAATAGCAACACACATTATTCTCACAGAAGCCACAATAAACCCAATAAACCACACACTCGCACTGGCAATTTTATATTCTTCTTATTTCACACCACTCCCGGAGACAGACACTACCACTACAACCCTCTCGAAGAACGTCTCACCGCAAGCGCACACAGCTAGAGCTAGCTCTCTCGTCAAGAACAACGAATTACAACAACGATACGCCTGTTCTTCTCACCGCCTCCCTTGAGTTGACCACCGAGCCCGCAGCCGCCGCCCGTCCCCGTAATCTATCGTCTGTTATCCCGTGGCATCGACTGCGTCCCTCGCTCGCACCGCCAGCCCACCGAGGCTTGCTCGATTGCATCGGCTGTGATCAGATGGAGCCGTCTCCCTTGTCACAATGGCTCGGCGGTCCATACCAGGTCGTGCTCAAGGATCCGCCAGGAGAGCAAGTTGCTGGCATCCTGACGAATCTCGTGCCCGAGCAGCGTCTTACACTTGAAAAAGGTAACCATGGTCGACCATCTGTCTCCGCCTGGCCATTCGCTTGCTGACATGGAGTGTACGCCCAGTTACCATCATTAGCTCGGGCCAGCAGTTCGAACGGCTAGACATCAGTGCCTCCAACGTCTCCGATATCATTCCATTACAGACCATAGCCCCGGCACCGCCGGCACCCCCGTCCACCACTCCGCCCGCAGCTCCTCCCGCGCAAACCCAGACCCAAACCCAAAGCAAAAGCGCCTTTCAAGATCCCGCCATCGTTAGCATGACTCGGAAACCTATAGTTCAAGCGATCCAGACAGTCCACACCGCACACACGGTCCACACGGTCCACACAGCACATCCTCACAGGGCTCCGAACGAGACAGCACTACAGACTCCCGTCATCACCAACCCTGCTGATGAGTTGACCTATTCTTCGCTTGACGAAACAGACACGGCAGAAACGACCACTCTCGACCTACCTCCTATTTCACGTCTAACCATCCAGGCCTCGTCCAATTCTGCTGCAGCAACTGTCGATACCACAGAAGATGATCTTCAGGAGCTTACGCCTACCGCCGCGACAGCCCGGTCTGCATTTGCCCCACGGGAACGCAAGAGAGGGAAACGGGGCAAGAGGCAGCAAGGCGTCAGAGACACAGCCGAAGACAACCCGGCGTCCAGTGCCCGTCCAACAAATCAAAACAACGGTTGGAGACAGACCCCCATTCTCCAGTCTACCAAGTCCTTTCAGCCATTCGCTTCGCTGAAGAAGAGCCAGAAGAGACGTGCCGATGTCGGCGCCGAGAGTGGCTGGGCTTCCGAGGATGTTACCGATGTGCAAGAGGCCGGCGACTTTGACTTCGAGGGTAGTCTCGCCAAGTTTGACAAGCGGACCATCTTCAACGAGATGCAGGAGCAGGACCGTATCGACGAAGCAGACAGGCTGGTGTCACACAACCGGCTTCCCCGACCCAAGCCAGGTACCGGCGGCGGGAAAAACCTACACTACACAGAGAATGTTCTCGACCCGGCACTGTCTGCTCCCAAGATCACGAAGGATATCCCAGGCGATTTCTGGAGAAGTGAGGCCGACGATGACCCTGTGAATGTGAACGGAGCCGGCGAGATCCCGAGCGGTCGAGAGGGCAGTGGAAGAAACTCTCGTCTCCGGGGTGAGTCACGAATGTCGACCACAAGGCGGTCCCAGTCACGCAAGGCGAGCGCTACTGCCGGCATCGCCGGGCCCAGTCGTGTAAACTCCGGGGTAAGTGAGATCCATTCTGACTTTGAGTCATCTTGCTAATACGTGTTGCAGCCGTCTCCCGCCTCGTCGGCGCTGCCGGGGCTATATACATTAACGTCGAACCGCCGTATCGATATTGTAACGCACCTACAGATGCTTGTAGTGGAGAATGTTGCCAGCAGCGAACTAGGAATGACCGAGGACCTAATAGCCGAGAATGCCGGACGGGGCATTTGTGAGGTGGCCATGCGCGCTCTCGATGACCCGGCCGTAAGATTGCGAGCGGCCGCGGCCTCACCGCCCGCTATAAACACCATCGTCGTTGCTGCGGGTAATAATAAATCCGGGGCCCGTGCCATAGCGGCCGCCCGCCATCTTCGAAACCGAAATATCAACACATTGGTATGTGTCGTTGGTGTCGAGCGTGAACGCGAACTCTTGGACGAGATTCGGAGGCAGATCCGTCTCTTCCGCAACTTTGGCGGCAACATCTACACAAAATCCGGGCTCTTTGAACAGCTGGCACAGTCCACCAACAGCCTAAATGCTTCGACGCAGGTCTCCGTCTCCCTCATTATCGACGCGCTCCTAGGCCTCACCATCTCTTTCGAGGAACTGCGCAAGTCGGACCAAGCGACAACCTACGAACTCATGCAGTGGGCTAACCGCAACGAGGCGTTCGTCTTAGCCATCGATATCCCGAGTGGCATCGAGCCTTCCACCGGACGTGTCAATGTCATCGATGGTGCTAAGCTGTACGTCCAGCCGCGCTACGTCGTGGCCCTCGGTGCGCCAAAATCAGGGCTCTTCAAGGCCCTCGAAAGTATGCACAACGCCGGCGACGTTATCATGGCCGACGAGTGGAATATCTATCTCGCTGATATCGGCCTCGGGGCCGTCGTTTGGCGGAAAGCTGCTAAGATTCGGCGCGGGACTGACTTCGATGAGAATTGGGTCCTACAGTTGAGGTATCACCCACGTAGGGATGATGACTGATATGAAAATCAAGTATACTTATATAATGTATTATGACTAGAGTTAGATATCATGTGCGTCTGACATATGTGTTGTCTCGCGAGCGACCAATATAGAATTGTGCGATTCTCGCACAACAGCACTTATTCCCAAGACGCCCATACCCTGACTTGGGCAGTGAGAGCTTGACACCCCCCTCAAGACGAGGTAATGTTTGTCCTGCTTCTGTTGCTACTTATTCTTGTCCCCACCCCCTCTGTTTTCAAACCGTTGAGGAAAGTATGGCATTTACTTACTGTAGCACATTGCACAAAGCGAAGAAACCGAAGTAATTTAAACCCTCTATAGAAAAGAGCCAGACTTGCAGTTCTTTTGTAATAGGCCCCAGATTTACAGTATATATTAGAGAAACCAATACCAAGGCCTGTTGGGCGGCAATAGGGAAAGGGACGGGGATCTCCTTTTGCTGGCAGTGAAGCCTCACGACTGGGCAAGGGACTCTATTAAACACCATTAAACACCCCCTTTATAATTCCCGTGATCATACCTACCTAAGCCTATGAAGCAATTGCTGTGATTTATCCAATGTTTTTGTTATTTATAGTAAGAGCCAAGGTGGTTACAGGCTAGGTAAGTAAAGTACTTTGATCCAAGCATTATACCTATTTAATGTTATCTTCTAGTCTAGTTGTTGATTACCTTTGTCATAAGATGTACAAGAAGGTGAAAACAAAGAGGAGTCCAATCAACTCATGCTAGGTGTTATGTATGATATGAGGTTTAATGCATGCAAGGAGACAGTTGATACTAAGATCCATGAAACTCACTTAACATTTATTACGTTGTCTTTATAAACCGTCGTGATGATAATTATCTATGATCTACTTTGCAGGAATTTTCAACTTCCCCAAAGTAGGAAAAGCAAATTGAAAACAGCCTAGGTAGGATATGAGATATACTTAGTATTTTGATCCATTCCCATCACAGGGTCGGGTCACTTTTCAATATATATCCTATTACAGTGTAGAGGTTGGGGAGACGATCTCCAATCATCCCCCGCATCAACACTGGAGGGGGAGGGGGGGATCACCCCATCGGGTCGAGATATTGGCCAATACCAACTTCTCAACCCGCATTGCATGATAAGCCATAGACTGGAGAATGAGGAGAGTCGAACGGCAATCCGCCGAAGGGCAAGATCGGGTTAGGTCATTCACGATAGTGCTCATCGCTTCCATTGGTAACCACTGCTAGTATAAGTAGTATATAAGTAGTATATTCGCTCGCTACACTTTCATAGACTTTCACAGACTTTCAACAAATCCCTTGTTCTTGTTCTTGTTCTTGTTCTTCTAGCTCGCGTTCATCTATCCACACACTCGGTCAATACAGGAGAAGATGGACGACAACTCCCTCATCGGAGCTGCTCCAGCCGGCAACCAAGGCCGAGTCTCTCCACCTTCGCTATCGGAAAAGACGTTGGCCTCGTCCAAGGACTTGGACGAGACGTACAACACCTACAAGCAGCAAGATGCGCGAGACCTCGATCCGCAAGAAGCCCGCCAGGTCTTGCGGAAAATCGACACCCACCTTTTACCCCTGCTGATGGGCACATACCTGCTCCAGTACCTGGACAAAACAAGCATCAACTCCGCAAGCGTCTTCGGATTGCAGAAAGGCACAAATCTGCACGGACAGCAGTACTCGTGGTTATCGTCCCTCTTTTATATCGGGTACTTGGTAGCCCAACCTGTGGCAGGGTACTCTCTCCAGCGACTACCCCTGGGCAAATTCATCGGCTGCACTACTCTCGGTACGTGCCCGCTGCTGCTGCTGCTGCTGCCCCTTACGCTCGCTCTCGGCGGAGAACTAAGTTACTGACCTTTCATCGGGCAAGTCTGGGGCTTGCTCACCATCACGACGCCGGCATGTACCAATTTTGCCGGCATCGCTGCGAACCGCTTTCTACTGGGAGTGTTTGAGTCGGTTGTGAACCCCGGCTTTGTGCTATGTCTATCCATGTGGTACCGCGCGGACGAGCAGCCGATGCGCATGGTTAGCTACTACTGTATGAACGGTGTGGCTGGCATATTTGGCGGGCTGCTGGGCTATGCCGTCGGGCATATTACCACGGGCCTGCCTCCGTGGCAATACGTCTTTCTCATCTTCGGGTCTATCAGCCTGACGTGGGGCGGCGTGTTCTTGGCCTTCATGCCGGATCTGCCTACCACGGCACGGTTTCTCGATGCCCAGCAGAGGATCGTCGCTGTTGAACGTGTCGCGCAGAATCGGCAGGGTATTAAAAACCACCACTTTAAAACGTATCAAATGTGGCAATGCTTACGGGATCCCAAGACGTGGATTCTCTTTGTCATGTCTGTGGCTGCACAGGTGAGATTCCCATAGCTTTTGCATGTCGTTTGGGCTCGTATCGGGGGGTAGGAATTACGCTCAATCGGCACATCTATACTCCTGCATGGTCCTGGAGCCCCTTGAATATTACCCACGACCAGAAATTACTGATGTCTTGTCCCTGAGATTAGATACCGAATGCAGCACAGTCAACTGTAGGTTAACAGTGATCCTGGGTTGGTTGCGGCCTAGTTGCAGTTATTGATTATGGATAGTTCACATCCATTATTCTCGGCACCTTTGGTTTCGGCATTCTCGAGACCCAGTACATGCAAATCCCGGGTAACGCCAGTAAGTAAGAATATGAGACCGTTCTCTTATCGGGGTAGTTGTCTCGAGAAACAAGACTCGACGGCGATTCCTACTCAAGGATAAGAACGCTAACCCGAGATGTCACAGTCCAGATCGTGTCCCTCCTTGCGTCGGGCTACATCAGCTCCCGGTTCCCTAACATGCGGTGTGCCGTTATGTTAGCTGGTAATCTTGTCTGTGTGGCCGCGGCCGGCGCCCTCGTGGGATTGCCAGTTGGGCCCGATGGGACGGGGAATAGATGGGGACGGCTTGTGGCCCTTTGGCTGTGCTCGTTCCAGTCCGTGGGGTTCAGTATGAGCCTTACCATGGTGAGCAGTAACGTGGCGGGTTATACTAAGAAGCAACTGACCGGAGCGATCCTTTTCGTGGGCTATTGTGTGGGTAATGGTGAGTATTCTCTGTCTCAAGCCGAGATAGCGATCCGTATAATTGCTCGTCCGACATGAAGAATGACTACTAACGCCAGACAGTATGCCTCCCTCCCTGCCTTCCACCTGGCTCGTCTACGGCCGTACCTCTAGGGAAAAGTTGCTAAGCTAGTACCAGATTATTGGTCCCCAAACGTTCATCGAGGAAGAAGCCCCTTTCTATACCTCTGCATGGTGAGTGTACATCCTGTTCTTATGCCCTCTGGCTCTTGACGGTGCCCATGTTAGCTAGGACTAATATTTCTACAGTGAGTTTGAGATGTCATGTCCCTCTTTGCCTTTGCGGCAACTTTTATTTTAGTTTCGATGAATCCAAGACCCAGAATTTGGACCTAGCTAACACTACTTGCGTCGGCGCTAGATATCGCGTAAGTGGCAGCCGTGGTGCTTCGGGCGGCCGACGTAGTCTTATACCTTATACCCCCTACTGACCTGATTGACACCACTCAGAATCCTCATCGGTTACTCGGTAAAGACGGCCCTGGTCGTGGTATTATATCTCTATATGTGGGCGGTAAACAAAAAGCGAGACCGAGAGGCTGCCGTTTCTGGCTCCCGGTTAACAGCCGAGCAGGAGAAGCAAGCCATCGAGAGAGGCATGCAGGTACGTACATGCATATCATTATGTTCTAGTGGCCCGTTTCCGAGAAATGTAAGGATGTGGCGTTTGAAAGTGATGGCCCATGGGATATGTCATCTGGTTCTGTACCTTGTTCTCTCTGCAACCACATTTGATCCAAATGCTACGAGTTCATAGCTGACGTATAACAAAGGACGTGACTGAACTTGACAATCCCGGATTTAGGTATGTCTTGTAGCGAAGCGATAGGGAGTCGAAATGGAGGCTTATTCTCGGGAACTTGGCTGGGAAATCCGGGGATATGACTGACCTATAGACTAATCGACTTTGGATGAGTTTTGGATGAGTTTTGGATGAAAGCTTTGGGCAAGTCTCTGTCTCCTCTGTCCCTTGTCTCCTCTCTCTCTCTCTCTCTCTCTCTCAGGGGTTACCATTGGTCGACGTAGTGTACTATGTATGTACCTAGTGTACCTAGTGTACCTACTACTATACATTAGTAGGTCAGTACTCAGCATATACATAGTAGTACATAGTAGTAGTACGCCTTGCTCCACAAAGTGTCCGCACGACATCTCCGTAAGATGCTATACAGTATATGTGCTTATTATAAAGACAAGGTTACCTTACTCTTCCAGAACATGTATTAGACTGGCTCTGATCTGAGCCTTTTACGTAGTAGGTAGGGCTCCGGAGACGATGGCCGAGGGCTTACCAGGCTCCTGGAACCCAATGAGAAAGACTCAACCTTAACAAACAGTGAATTTGACCATCTCATAGCGTCTGTGATAGCATTTGTCCCGTTGTCTACCAAGGCAGTATTGCCCAACCCCGCGTGTATTGTATTTGTATTGTATTTGTACTGTATTTGTATTATATTTGTGTTGTGTTTGTATTATATTTGTATTGTACTGTACTAAAGTATACTAAAGTGTACTAAAGTGTATACTAAAGTGTACTAAAGTGTACTAGGTATACTGTACAATTTGATGATACGATAATTTATAACAACTCACACTAAAGACAAAGGGCTACCTGGTAATCTAGCGTACGCGCCCCGTTTGTTTGTTATCCGGCTTTGCCATTTAGTGTAGACACCAACCAATTATTGCAAGGATATTGCTTCCTCTATTTTTTATTTATTTATTTTTGCTTCTTCTTCAGCTTCTTCTTCAGCTTCCATTTTAGCACTTAAGTACTATGTATACTTAGTAGGTAGTATACTACTCCTTTCCCAGCTATCCACGAACCACTGGTGTAAATGTGTGCATGATCCATTTCCCGATGTGTATAGTACACTATAGTCTATAGTCTACACTACTATGTAGTATAGGTATGCCGACAAAGAGACCAGTTGGCATTGGCGACCTACCTGGATCAGTACTAGGATGTGTCGCGCCAAACGGGAACACCGTGTGCACTAGGGCCCGTGCAGACTGCCTGTGGCCCCTTCTCTCGAGTCCTGCACCCTGCACCCTGCACCCTGCAGGCATGGTGGCGGCATTGTGGCATCAAGGGCGGCCCCATCGGCTTTACAGTAGGTACTTAGGTACCTAGGTACCTATCTACTGACTGGAGTACGCAGTACAGTACTCAGACTGCTCAGTACACCGTACGACGGGGGACTTGCACGGGCACTGCACGGGTTCTGCTGCGAGATCGAGAATAACTGGGGGCGGAACTACTGTACCTAGGACTGCTAGGGTTGATAGCATCATGATCCGATAGGAGGAGTTGTTGGCCTGATTCCTACACGTACTAAACTAAATAAGATGCTGAGATGTGAGATGTTTTCCCCTTGTATCGACCCTTGTATCGATCCTTGTCACGACTGTTTTGGGTACCTTAATTTCCGGCCTCCGCGTCTACTACATACTATGTACCTACATACAGTACACTATTATTCGCTGCTCTGCTAGTCCACTCCATATCATAGGTAGTGTACTCAGAAAATAGTCTAGTACTGCTCTGCCATGGTCTGTGAGACAGATCTACCCGGATTGCTAAAGTCTGGGGATTTATCGATTTCTTATACCACCACGCCATCTCGTGTACCTACTACTGTATGAAATGTAGGGCGGTACAGTACACTCACTACTTACACTACTGTACTATGTATATCATAACATTGACCAGTACCTATCACATAAATCTACACTAATGTAGTTGGATGAGTTTGTTCCTTGGCTTACGCCATCTGCTCCATTTCGGGTTCTTTATCCAGGCCATGATGATGAGCCAACCTAGTGTTTGGGCTTCTGTATGGGCTTTTGTATGGGCTTTTGTATGGGCACCCGGGGCGTTGCTCCCTGCTCACTGCTGTACAACACAACCCACTACGGGCTTTGGTATAATATGGTGTGACCGTGTGCTGCAAGGCATAAGGCATACCTAACACACTTGATTACACATAGCTATATGCGTATACAGATCACTATACAGATCACTATACAGATAACACGCAGCTGCAGGTGGTTTACCTCATGTAGTGTACTACCTACATACCTACACATACCTACTGTATGCACTATGTTACATGTCTATGTATATCTAAGGAGTTGTTCGCCAACCATGCCAACCCAAGGAAGGATAACTACCTACACTAACCCTACATAATAGGTACTTCCCAAGTGATATACGGTATGCAGCTAGGGCTTAGTGTAGAGATATGCCTACGTACCTGGGTACTGTCGTGTAGCTATTGTGACAGACAGCTTGCTGCCAACGGTTACCTGCCTACATACTAAGTACATGTAGTATATGCAGGCAGAGTAGTTGTTATTACCGCAATGGTGGGTGGCACCAAACTACTAGTATTATATATATACCTTACCTACCGTGCCGGACGGTAACCACCCCATCTGTTCAAAACCTCGCTCGATCCCCAACATCATTGCCGTCTCGTTTCTTCTCTCGACAACTTCCTGACCAAGGGATTACCAAGGGATTACCAAGGCATTCTTTGTAGCGGTTCTCCATCATGGCCCTCCCCCTCGTACATGTTGCGGCATTCTCGGCAATCGCCGGCGTTGTCTCCCATCTGACTTACTTCATCCATGGCGAACATATGCTCACGGCTTATAAGCTCGTGATAGCCGCTCTCTTTTACCCGCCCACCGCCGTTGCGCTTCTCACGGTATTGGCGAGGTTGCCGCTCTCCCATGTCGTCCAGCTTACATCTATCAGCTATGGCGCTTACATGGCGGCGCTGTTTACATCTATATTGGCATATAGAGCTTTCTTCCACCCGCTGCGCCATTTCCCCGGTCCTAAACTCGCGCGACTGTCGCAGTTCTATCACTTCTTCCGCATCAGGGCCAAGGTCGACAACTACAGGCACCTGGATCGCCTACACGCGCAGTATGGCGAATACGTGCGGGTTGGCCCAAACTTGCTGTCCATCTCGGACCCGGACATGATAGAAATTATCTTCCACCCACAGAGCAATTTCAACAAGGCTGAGTGTTTGTATCCCATTGTGTTTTCTTCCATCATGCGACCTCGCCGAGTAGGCATCACTGACGCCTCGTCCACCCAGGGTATGACATTGCCAACCCGCTGCTCAACTTGGTGCAGTTGCGGGACAGGGCTGAGCATGATAGACGACGGCGCCATGGCTGGGATTTGGCCTTTACAACAAAGGCCCTTCGTTCTTACGACTCGCGTGTTATCAAGTACGCCGACCAGTTCGTTGCCCAAATGCAGAGCCGAGCAGGCCGGGCCGTCAACGTTACAGACTGGCTCGAATGGTACGCCTTTGATGTTATGGGTAAGACCTTTTTGTGAGAAATACTACGTGGCGGATGGATGGACTGACGGGCAATAATAGGTGATCTTGCTTTCGGGCGCTCTTTCAAAGCTCTGGAAAGGGGAAAGTCTCATATCTATATCGACACGATGCACCAGACGAGCGCGTTACCACTCGGCTGCCTCGGCACTCTGCCCTGGGTAATCCAGACCATGGCGGCGCTGGTGCCCCCTAGATTGAACCCCTTTATGACCCTAGTGCGCTACAGCGTCGAGTGTATAGAAGAACGCAAACAGAGAAAGCCTGTGGAGCCCGATATCATGACGCCGATTCTGGCAGCCGGGCCTTTCTACGAGGATCCGAAGGCAGATGCGCTCCTCCTCGTAGGCGACGCAAGGCTCATTATTATAGCGGGAAGCGACACGTCGGCGTCGGCGCTGATTCACTCATTTTACGAACTGGGAAGAGACGTCAACGTCGTGCGCAAGATACGCGAAGAGCTTGAACAGCACGGGATACGAAACGACGACAGCCTCTCCATCACGCAGCTACAGTACTTGGACTATTTGAATGGCTTCATCAACGAGACATTAAGAATGCGTGAGTGACCTCGAATAGACTGCTAACAGCGCCTCCTTCCCCTCTTGGGATACTCCCGGTTCGTTTCTATCATGGAAAGGGACACTCGCTCATCACTGTTGATCGTAGACCCGACCAACCCGGGTGGACTCTTCCGTCTGACACCCCCCGGCGGTGTCAAGATAGGCGGCCACTACTTGCCTGGGGGAGTCAAGTTGGTGAACCCACATTATACAGTCCTTCGATGTCAGTACCCATCTAGTATCTGATCACATGAATGATTTAGTAACGACTGAACATCGTCTAGCCCCGAAAGCCTTTGTGGCGCCCAACGAGTTTATACCCGAGCGATGGACGACTAGACCAGAACTGATCCTCAACAAAAAGGCGTTCTGCCCTTTCTCCCAAGGCCGATTTGCTTGTAAGACCTTGACCCACGCAACCCGCGCCGCCGGCGTCCGCCTTTTGACGTATCTGTCTAACAACGTACTACAGGCATCGGCAGGAACCTAGCCCTGAACGAACTCCGGGTCGTCATCTCCAAGTCGGTCCTCGGATTCGACATATCTTTTGCTCCTGGTGAGACGGGGCGAGCCCTGCTGGAGGACTCGAAAGATATTTTTACCATGTCGCTTGCGAAGCTGGAACTTCGTTTTACAAAGCGTCCGCAAGAGTAGTAGCAAGTTTTGCATTTTATTTTTTCCCCCCCGTCCCTCCCTCTCTCTTTCATAGCGTTGAATCGATACCCCTTCAATATACTACTAGGAATTTCTCTAATGGGTCACTGTTGTTACTTGGAACGTGATACTTGTGCCTTTGTGATTAGGAGGGACCCCCAGCCGTCTTGGTGCATCGCGAGCTTACACGTTTCCCTTAATGCACCATCTACTTAGTAGATAGACCTACTTTGTATCAAGTCTGTATGTACACTATATAGACTATAACGATGACGATAGACGGCACCATTGTTCGGTATCTTACACTAGACTAGCTACGTGTACACCCTACCACACTGCACTACACTGCACTACCATGTCATACCTATATAGCTACTTACCTAGTTAGCCAGGTATCCCCTCGCGTTGTCGCCTCACTAACGAGGGATGCGAGGAGCCTGACCAAGAATACTTGTACATACATAACTGTCAGAACGGCTAAAGAACCCAGGAACTTGGGCGGCCCGCTTCGTATAGTGGTGATATCCTACACTAGCTAGGTACTATAGTAACCTACCTGTTAGGTCAGTTAGGTTAGTTAGGGGTACTTAGCTTAGTATCTCCAAGGTAAGCGGCATTTCAGAGCACAAGTTACGCTGGCAATACCTACACTACAACAATTGGGTGCAGTCACATCCGCTTGATCATTCGGCCTACACCAAGGTGCTATATTTCGATTTCAGGGTTGTGTAGTAACTAAATGTACCGTCGTATTCCGAATTACTCTTCCACAGTTCCCATTGTGTGGACCGCGTGCGAGGGAGCATTTAATTCTAAACGAACTCATTGAGTAGATATATCGATACTACAGGTAGGTAGGTATAGGTACACTATGATAGGTACACTATGATAGAGGTACACTATGATAGGTACACTATGATAGGTACACTATGATATACTACCTGTCAGCTATTATTAGATACATACATGGTATACATGGCATACATACGCATACCTAACTTACATACTGTTAACAGGGAGGATAGATGTTACATACCAACTGCAGACCAGCTGTATGTACTATCTAACCTCAGGTACCAACTGCATACATCCTTCCTACGGTAGGTAGCGCACTATTATCGGCGATCGTACTCCATTACTTTCCATCCATTGCTAGCTAACTCATCTGGTAGATAATTAGTGCGTACTATACTATAAGTACTTGAGTAGGTACATAGTAGGTATGCGAGAACTCCGGGTGCCCCACTTCAGCCGAAATGAGCATCGGGCCGTGCTTTTAGCACCCCTACTACACTATTGCCCCTACATACCTCCTCCATCTTGATCTCAATCACGCAAGGAATGACATTTGCACGCTTATCGAGGCAGTACTACTGAGGAGTAAATCAATCACCTCCCATGCTATAAAGCGCTATGCTTATTTCTTCCAAGTAGCGCTGCCAGCTACTGTTATCGCTCCTTAGTAGGGCTCCCTATACTGCTCCCTGGGCTAAACTATGAGCAATGAGACAGGGATCCATTGAGTTTAAGTTGACTTACATACCTAAGTAAGTACCTAGGTTAGTCCTAGGTGTAAAAATTTACCACACACCCTGTCAAATATAAGGGATAATACCATATTGGGTTAGATCACTAGCAATAAGGGGGTGTACCCCTAAATACCTTATTAGGTTAGTTATATCTAGGATTTATATTAAATATGCGGTTATAATTATATGTAATATATAATAATAATATATATAAATATATTAATTAAACTACTTTATATAATATCGCTTATATTTAATAATTAAGAGTTTTATTATATATTATATTTATTAAATTAAAGAAGTTATAACTTAATTAAGCGATTATTATGTTAAAATTAATTAATTAATAATAAAAAATATTTTTAGCGAAGCTAATAAACTTTAAATTATAAAATAAAAAGTTTTAAAGCAAAATAGTTAGCTTAAATATATAAGTATATATTACTTTAAAAAAAAATATTTTTTTAGCTTTAATAATTTATTATGCTAAAAATTAATAATTATTTAAAAGCTATAAATATTTTAAGTTAATTAACTTAATTAATTTATTAAAAGCTTTATAAATAGTATTTAAAATAATTTTAATAAAATAATTTGCTTTTAATATTAATTTAAATAATTATAATACTTAAATATAAAAATTTTAAAACTTAATTAAAATAATAAACCAAGTTAAAAACTAAATATTAAAAACGGTTTTAAAAAACTATAAAGATATTATACTTAAACTAATAAATATTTTAAATATATAGTACGAGAAATTTAATATTATTAAATTATATTTTAAAGAAATATTTAAGTATTAAGCTAGATTTAATTATAAGAATTTTATGGATAATATTATAAAATAATTATTTAAGGATTTAAGATTTTAGGCAATAAAAAAAAAAAAAAAGCTTATAATAATAATTAAGCACGAAATAATAAATTTAATAAAACTTTATAATATTATAACCGATTTAAAAAAAGTATTAAAAAATATTTACTTAAATTAAATAATGTTTTTTTATTAAATTTAAAAGCAAAAAATAAAAAAGAGTATATTAAATTACTTTAAAATTATAGCAAATTTAAAAGAAAAAGCAAGCGTATACCTTTTATTTTATAAAGCTAAAAGTATTAAAAAAGAAATATATAAAGGATTATTTTATATATTTAAAGAAATTAATTAAGTAAAAAACTTAATAAAAGTAAATAAATTAAAACTATTATTAACTAATAAAAATAAAAAATCTTTTAAAAAAAAATATATATAAAAAATAAAATAAAAAAGTAGTTAAAAAAGTGCTTTTAAAAAATATTAAATTAATATTATAAGATTAATTATAAATTATAAGCTTTACTTATAAGCGTATTTATTAAAAAAATACTAGTATATGTTTTTAAAACTAGCTTTTAAAAACTTTATTTTTAATAAAATAGTTTAAGGTTTTATTTAAAAGCAAATAAAAAAAACGTTAAATTAATAAAAAAGATTAAATAACTTTAAATTAAAAAACTTAAAAAAAAAAACCTAAGTTATAATAATTAATTATAAAAAAAATAACATAAATTACTTTTATAATAAAAAATAAGCTAATAAGCTTAATTACTTACTAATTAAAAAATTTAGTTATTTTTAATTTAAAAATTATATTATATATTTTTAATAAAATTAATAGGTTTTTAAACCTTTAACCTTTTAATTTAAACGATATAATATATATAAAAAATAGTATTATATTAATTAAAAAATTTAAAGAAATAAACATTAAAGTTTAAAGCCTTAAGGGATTAAAGGTATATAAGTTATATAATATAATATATTATTTAATTATAGCCGTAAACCTTATATTTTTTTAAGTGCTTAATTAATTAAAATGCTAGTAAGATAACAAATTACCTATTAATTACCTTAGAAAAAAAAACGGCTTAACTTTATACCGTTTATAAAATAAATATAATTAATTTATAATAAAATATTTACTTATATTTTTTAATAAATCGTTGTTTTATATTAAATAAAACAAATTAAACTTTTATATAAAAAAGCTATTATTAAAAAGTGACTTTTTTAAATAGCATTTATAAATAAGATATTTAAAACTAAAAGTATTACGATATTTAGTGTTTTTATTTTAAAGGGTAAAAATTTACTAAGCTTTTAATAAAAGCGATAAAATAAAAACCACTTAATATAAAGTATATATAATATTAAAAATCATTTATTAAATTAATTAATTGCTAAAAAAAAAGCTTATATAAATAGGTATAAAATTAGCTATTAACTTTTATAATTATAAAAACTTTTAAAAAAATAATAAAAATAAATAGTGTGTAATATTAGCTATAAATTACTACTTAAGATTTACTTTTAACTATTATTTTATAAATTAAAAAGCTTTTTTCATTATTATAACCTTTAATTACTTAATTAAATACTTATAAAATTATTATAAAATAAAGGTATTAATTATAAAATATAATAACAAAATAATATTAAACTTTAATAAAACGTTAAAATTTATATAACACTTTTAAAACACTAAAGAAATAATGTTTAAAGTATTACCACTTAATACTTAAAACTTAAATAAAAAAGCTAAAAAAATAAAAGAAATAATTAAGCAAAAGGTAAAATTAATAAGAAATAAATATAAACTACTTATTTACTTATAAGTAAAAATAATTAAAGCGGTTATTTATTTATATAATAAAGTACTTAAGTATATTTTTAACTAAAAAACTTTATATAAAAAGTTTTACTTTTATTTTTAATTATAAAATAATATTATTAAAAGAAATAAAATATTTATTTTGTTTTATTTAAAAGTATATAAATATAAAGCTTATACTATAATATTTATTGCTTAAAAAAAGTAAAAAAAATAAAAAAAGCTTGATTTTAAAGTTTAAATTAGCTATTTAATTAGCTATTAATTTTTTATTATAACTTTTTAACTTATAATAAAAAAAGCAAAAGTTTAAAACATTAATAACTTTTTAAGCTTTGTTTTTTATATTAAATAATTTAAATACACTGTTTTTTAAAAAATAAAAGCACTTAAAAATATAGTTATATTAAACCTAAAAATATAGCGTAAAGTATAATAGACTTAATAGTGCTAAATAATAGCGCAAAAAAGTTAAAGTAGTTTTTATACCACCTAATCGTAAGCTTTAGCACTAAAAAATCGCTTTAACAGCAAAATAATAATAAAGCAAGCAAAAAGCAAAGCAAAAAAAAAAAAAAAAAAATATAATCTTTAGCAATTTTATTAATTAAAAAAAATTATTAAATATAAAAGCACTAATAAAAAATATATTAAAAGCTTAGCAAAAAACTTTTGTAATAAAGCGCAAAAAAAAAAAAAAAAAAGCTTAAAATAACCTAGCTATTAAACAAAATATTAACAAACTACGTGCAATAATATACAAACTAAAAAAAAGCAGTACACCTACTACTAACTAAACCTAAGCAATTGTAGTATTAGCTATAAGCTACCTAATAATTAACCTTTTAGCGCCCTTAAATCGCGCGATACTCTTTATTTAACACAACTACAAAGTTTTAATATAAGCTAAACCTAACCTAGCCCTTATAACGTATATAGCTAAAGAAATAATAAAAGCAATAAATATAACAATTAAAACAATAAAAGTAATTATAGTAAAAAAACTATTAAGTAAAAATATAGTAATTATATTTAAAAAAAAAGCAATATAATATAAATAAGCTAATTTATAAATAAAATAAATATTTAGTAAAAATATAACAAAAACTAAAAAGAACTATATAATAATTATAAAAAATATTAATATAAAAATATTTTAAAGCGCGTATATAAACCTAGCAAAATTTTTTCAAAATATTTATAAACAAAATAAAGCTAACATAAGCAAAATATACTTAATTTTACTAACTAATTTAAAAAGCTATTATATTAGCTTATTAATATATTATATTGATATAAAAACTATAAAAGCTTTATGTTAAAAAAAAGCTATATAAAAAATAATAATATATAATTGTAAGCTATTTTTAAAAAATATAAAAATTATATAATGCTTTAAATATTATAAGTTTAAATATATAAAAAAGTTTTATAAAAACAAAAGCAAGTACCTTTTATATAATAGCATAATATATAAAAGTAAAAAAAAAAAGTATTTAACTTAAAAAAAATTTAAACTAAAAGTAATAAAGTATATAAATTATAAAAAAAGTTATTTAGCTTTTTTAAAAAAGTATAAAGTTTTTTAAAACCAAATAATAATAATATAAAAAGTATATTAATACTAGCTAATATAATTTTATATTTAAAGTAAATATAAACTAATAAACTAAAACTAAAGTAATTAATAAAAAGTTTAACCTTAAAAGCAACTAACACTTAGCCTACTTATAAAAAAACCAAAACTATACCAACTAGTAGCACTAAAAATAACCTAGTTAGTAATACTAAAGCTTAGCCACCTTAAGGTAATAAGTATAGCCTTAATAGCTTTAAAAGCTAAAATACAAGCTTTTTTCCTTAAAAAAGCTAATATACTTAAACTAAATTTAAAAAAGCCTTCTTTTTTTTTTGCTTTAAAAACATAACCAAACCTAAATAATAATAAAAACACTTTTATTTTAAGCTAATAAAACTTAACACCTTATTTTAAAACATTATAAAATTAAAAACATATATAGTAATAACCTTTAAATTACTAAAAAAATATAATATAATAACACTATAAAAGCTGCTATTATAAAAAAAAAAAAAAAAAAAACCTTTTTAATTATATTATTTTAAATTAAGCTAATATAATATAATATATATTAATTTTAAATATATAGCACTATATATTAATAAATAAATCGCAAATAATTTATAAGTAAAAAAAGCCGGCTATAACTAAATAAAAACAACTTTTTTTTAATAAACAAAAAAAAACTAGCTATTATATAATTAATATATATAAAACTAAATTTAAATAAAAATAAAATAAACTTAATAATTAAGCTTAAAAAAAAAGCAAACTAAAAGTAAAATATAATAATAAAAAATATAAATATATACTTACTGCTATAAAAAAAAAAAAAAAAAACTTTAATATATTATAAAAAAATCTTAAGCTTAATAAAAGCTTAAAAACTAATACTTTAAACTCTATATAATAATATTATAAAAAAAAAAAAGCAAAAAACTATTAAAAAGTAAAAAAAAAACAATATTATTATTATTAGTTATATTTTATTATACTTATATAATATTATTTAAACCTTGATTTAAATATATTAAGTATTTAATACGCTTGCTTTTTAATAATTAAAAGTAAAACTAAAAAACCTAAGTAAAAACCTTTTGCTTTTTAGTTAAAACGCTTTTAAAGCGTTTATAGTTTTGCTATAGATCTTTAATTAAAGGCTTTATTACGCCTTAGTAGTTTTTTAGTTAAAAGAAAAAAAAAAAAAAAGTAAAAAAAGGTGCGGCTTTTTAAACTTTATATTTTTTATTTTATTAGTTGCTATTAGTGTGCTATTAGCTATAGTTTACTACTATATTGTTTTTAAAATCTATTTTTTGCTTTTGTTATACCTTTTACTTTTATTAATATTTAAGTTATTTTATATATAAGTAATAAGCTTTAAGCTAAAAACTAGCGTATTATTTTATAAGCTACTTTTAAGCTATTTATAATTTAATTATAATTTAAGCTAGTAATAAAAGGTTATATAGCTAAGTAGCTAGGTTAGGTTTTTTTTTTTTGAATTTTAAGCAATATAAAAATTTATATAACGCTATTTTTTGTTTTTTATGTAGTTATAAAAAAACATAGCTATATTTAGCACCTTTTTTTAAAAAAAAAAAGCTTTTAACTTTAATATCTTTATATAAATTTATAATAAAGCTAAAGCTTTATATTTTTAAAGTTTATAATAAAAGT
The DNA here is from genome assembly GCA_902806585.1 of Xylaria hypoxylon. NCBI lineage: Eukaryota > Fungi > Ascomycota > Sordariomycetes > Xylariales > Xylariaceae > Xylaria > Xylaria hypoxylon. Next base: position 2,482,351 of record CADCXB010000001.1, read on the forward strand.
TTATTATATTTATTAAATAAGTTTTTTTAATTTTTTTTAATAGTTTTTTTATTGCTAAAGCTAATATTACTAAGCTTTAGCCTTTTTTTACTTTATTATTAGCTTTATTTTATTTTTTAAGCTAATGTTTTTTTAAAGCCTTTTTTATTATATTTTAGCCTTGCTATTTTTTTACTTACTTTTTTTTTTTTACGCCACTTTTAATTATTTATTATATGTTTTGCTAGGTTTCCTTTAGTAATAACCTTACTTGCTTTCGCCTTACTTGCTTTTTGCTTTTATTTTTAATTATATTTTTTTTTAAAACCAAATATTTAACCTTTTTTTAAATAGTTTTTTTTTTGCTTAAAATCGCTAACTTGCTTTTAAAATTATATAACTTAATATTTAAGTAAGTATAAAGAAAAAAACAACTTAATTTTAACTTTAAAAAGTAAATTAAAGTTGCTTTATACGCTTTTTTAATTACTTTAAAATATTTTAATTATTTTTTAATTAAGTTTTTTACTATTTTTTTTACTTAGCTTTTACTAAACTTATATTATATAAACAAACTATATATAATTACGTTTTAAATTACCTTTATATAAATTTTTTTTGCTTTAAATACGCTATATTTTTATATAATAGCAGCTAATTTTATTAAAGTAAAATTTTAGCGTTTAAGTTTTTATTAAAATTTTTTTAGGTAGCAATATTACTTTAGTTTATAGTTTAGCTATACCTTTAAAAAACATATATTTTTTTTTGGTTTAATTTATATATTTCTTAGCTAAATTAAAATAAAATTAGCTTTATACCGTTTTATAAAATATATTAATTTGCTTTTTGCTAAGTTAAAGTTTATTTTATATTATAATACCTAGCTTTTACACTTTATATATACTTATATTAAACGCTTGCAGTTTTTTTTTACACTTAGCCTTATTACTATAAAGTTTATATTGTTTGCAAACTTTATTATAACTAGCCTTTTTTTTATTAATTTTTTATATAAAATAGCTATATATAATAAAAATAATATTAATAACAATAAGGATTTTTATAATATACTTATAATTAAAACCTTTTTTACTACGCTTTTACTATTAAATAATAATATTGTTATTTATTTTATAAAGTAGCTTTAAAGCTAATTTTAAATTTATTAAAAAAAGCTTTTCTTTTATAGTACTTTTAGCAGCCTTATATAGTTTATTATATTAAAAACTTTTAAAATATTTAGTTATAATAGTATTAATATTAAATTATATTTTTAACTGCTATAAATTACTTTTGTTATAACTTTAATTACTAATTTTATAAATTTTTATAATTTATTTTTTATTTGCTTTTTTAGTAATAATATAAACCTTTTTATTATAGCTAAAATATATATGTTTATTATTTTTTTAATTATTTTGCTTATTATGCTAAATAATAAAATTAGCTTATAGTTATTAAGCTTTTTAAGGTTTTTTAAGGTTTTTTTTAGTTTTATTAAAACTATTACAATTATATTTTAAAATTATTTTAAGTAGTATTTATATATAAAACTTTGTTAAGCTAATATTATTATTGCTTTTATAACTTTTTGCTTATATGCTTTTAAAAATCTTATTAGTAAAAAGTTGTTTTTTAGCGCTTTTTAAAGTTTAGTTTTTTTTAAGATTTTTTTAATTTCTTTTGTTTTAACTTTTTTTTGTATTTTAAATAAGTATTTTATAAGCTTTTTTTGCTTTTTTAAATCTAATAAGTTAATTTTTAAAGTAAAAAAAAACCTAGCTGTTAGTATTTTTACTTTTTTTATATAAGTAGTTACTTACTTTTTTTTTTTTTTAAGGTTTAAAAAACTTTTTTTTACTAAAAAGGCCTAGCTTTTAAAGCATGCTTACCTTTTTAAGGTTTAAAGTTTTAAATTATCTTTTAAAGCTTTTATTATACTTTGTTGCTATTACTTTTATTATTTTTTGTAAATAATTTACCTTTGTTTTATTTTTGCTTTAGTTGCTTTTTTTTTTTAGTATTAAAACATAGTTTTATAGTACTTTTTTTTTTTCTTTTTAGCTTTTTTTATAGCTTTTTAAACCTTTTAAAACTATTATAAGGCTGCTTTTTTTGCTATAGCTTTTTTTTTTAAAGCTGCTATATTTATTATTTTAATTAGTTTTATTATTAAATACTTAATATATTTATTTATGTTTGTTATTATATTAAAACTTTTTAATATTTATAACTTAAATACTTTAATTATTACTAGCGTTTTATTTAATATTTTTTAGCTTTAGCTTTTAAGTAGCTAAAAGCTTAGTATTAGGTTTTTTTTGTTATAAATTTAAAAGCTTTAAAAAGTATAATTAAATTTTGCTTATTTTAAGCTTTTAAGTATTTTTATTAAAAGTTTTTTATTAGCTTATATTAGGTTAATTATGCTGTTTTTTTTCTACTTTTTAGCAATTTTTTACTTTTTTTTTTTTTTTATAATGCTGCTATATAGCGTTTAAAAAATTAGTTTTTAAGCTTTTATTAAGCTTAAGATCTTTTTATAATATATTAAAGTTTTTTTATTTTTATTTTATAGTAGCAAGTATATATTTATATCTTTTATAACTATATTTTACTTTTAGTTTACTTTTTTTTTAAGCTTAATTATTAAACTTCTTTTATTTTTGCTTAAATTTAGCTTTATATATATTAATTATATAATAGCTAGTTTTTTTTTGTTTATTAAAAAAAAAGTTATTTTTACTTAATTATATTTAGCTTTTTTTACTTATAAATTACTTATGATTTACTTATTAATATATAGTGCTATATATTTAAAATTAACATATATTATATTATATTAGCTTAACTTTAAGTAATATAGCTAAAAAGGCTTTACTTTTTTTTCCTTTTATAATAATAGTTTTTATAATATTATTATATTATACTTTTTTAGTAATTTAAAAGCTATTGCTATATATATTTTTAATTTTATAGTGTTTTAAAATAAGGTGTTAAATTTTATTAGCTTAAAATAAAAGTGTTTTTTTTATTATTTAAATTTAGTTGCGCTTTTAAAGCAAAAGAAAAAAAAAGCCTTTTTAAATTTAGTTTAAGTATATTAGCTTTTTAAAAAAAAAACGCTTATATTTTAGCTTTTAAAGCTATTAAGGCTATATTTATTACTTTATAGCAACTAAGCTTTAGTATTATTAATTAAGTTATTTTTAGTGCTATTAGTTAATATAGTTTTAGTTTTTTTATAAGTAGGTTAAATGCTAATTGCTTTTAAAGTTAAATCTTTTGTTAATTACTTTAGTTTTACTTTATTAGTTTATATTTACTTTAAATATAAAACTATATTAGCTAGTATTAATATATTTTTTATACTATTATAATTTAGCTTTAAAAAACCTTATACTTTTTTAAAAAAGCTAAATAATTTCTTTTATAATTTATATACTTTATTGCTTTTAGTTTAAATTTCTTTTAAGTTAAATATTTTTTTTTTTTGCTTTTATATATTATATTGCTATATAAAAAGTATTTACTTTTATTTTTGCAAAACTTTTTTATATATTTAAACTTATAATATTTAAAGCATTATATAACTTTTATATTTTTTAAAAACAGCTTATAGTTATATATTATTACTTTTTATATAGCTTTTTTTTAGCATAAAGCTTTTATAGTTTTTATATTAATATAATATATTAATAAGCTAATATAATAGCTTTTTAAATTAGTTAGCAAAATTAAATATATTTTGCTTATGCTAGCTTTATTTTATTTGCAAATATTTTAAAGAAAATTTACTAGATTTATATACGTGCTTTAAAATACTTTTATATTAATATTCTTTATAATTACTATGTAATTTTTTTTAATTTTTATTATACTTTTATTAAACGCTTATTTTACTTATAAGTTAGCTTATTTATATTATATTGCTTTTTTTTTAAATATAACTATTATATTTTTACTTAGTAGTTTTTTTGCTATAATTATTTCTGCTGATTTAATTGCTATATTTATTATTTTTACTGTTTTTTTAGTTATATATGCTATAAAAGCTAGGTTTAGTTTAGCTTATATTAAAACTTTGTAGTTATATTAAATAAAAAGTATTATATGATTTAAAGGCGTTAAAAAGCCGATTGCTAAGCGGCTTATAGCTAATATTATAGTTACTTAAGTTTAGTTGGTAATAAATACACTGCTTTTTTTTAATTTATATATTATTATATATAGCTTATTAATATTTTATTTAATAGCTAAGTTATTTTAAGCTTCTTTTTTTTTCTTCTTGTGTTTTAATATAAAAGTTTTCCACTAAGCCTTTAGTATATTTTTTATTAATGTTTTTATATTTAAAAATTTCTTTTAACTAATAAAAATTGCTAAAAATTATATTTATTTCTTTATTTTATCTTTTTTTTGCTTTGCTTTTTTGTTTACTTTCTTATTATTTTGCTATTAAAACAACTTTTTAGTGCTAAAGCTTGCAATTAAGTAGTATAAAGACTACTTTAACCTTTTTGCGCTACTATTTAGCACTATTAAGTTTGCTATACCTTATGCCATATTTTTAAGTTTAATATAACCACGTTTTTAAATGCTTTTACCTTTTAGAAAGCAGTGTATTTAAATTATTTGATGTAAAAAGCAAAGCTTAAGAAGTTATTAATGTTTTAAACTTTTTTTTCAATTTTATAAAGAAAAAAAAAAAAAAAAAAAAAAAAAAAGCAATATAATTAACTTAATATAAGCTAATAAAAAACTTTTAGTAAAAATACTTAAAAGCTTAAAATAAATAAGATTTAATTACACCTTTTAAAGCTTTTAAATTTATAATAAAAAAAACCTAATACTAAGCCTTTAGCTACTTAAAAGCTAAAGCTAAAAAATATTAAATAAAGCGCTAATAATAATTAAAACATTTAAATTATAAGTATTAAAAAGTTTTAATATAATAATAAATATAAATAAATATATTAAATATTTAATAATAAAACTAATTAAAATAATAAATATAGTAGCTTTAAAAAAAAAAGCTATAATAAAAAAAGTAGCTTTATAATAGTTATAAAAAGTTTAAAAAGCTATAAAAAAAGTTAAAAAAAAAAAAAAAAAGTGCTATAAAATAATGTTTTAATATTAAAAGAAAAAAGCAATTAAAGCAAAAGTAAAACAAAACCAAATTATTTGCAAAAAACAATAAAAATAATAGCAACAAAATATAATAAAAGCTTTAAAAAACAATTTAAAACTTTAAACCTTAAAAAAGTAAGCGCGCTTTAAAAGCTAAGCCTTTTTAGCAAAAAAAAATCTTTTAAACCTTAAAAAAAAAAAAAGGTAAATAACTACCTATATAAAAAAAATAAAAGTATTAGCAGCTAAATTTTTTTTTACCTTAAAAATCAACTTATTAGACCTAAAAAAGCAAAAAAAGCCCGCAAAACACCTGTTTAAAATATAAAAAAAAGTTAAAACAAAAAAAATTAAAAAAATCTTAAAAAAAGCTAAACTTTAAAAAGCGCTAAAAAATAACTTTTTACTAACAGGATTTTTAAAAGCATATAAGCAAAAAGTTATAAAAGCAATAGTAATATTAGCTTAATAAAGTTTTATATATAAATATTACTTAAAATAGCTTTAAAATATAGTTGTAATAATTTTAATAAAACTAAAAAAAACCTTAAAAAAACTTAAAAAGCTTAATAATTATAAGCTAATTTTACTACTTAATATAATAAATAAAATAATTAAAAAAGTAATAAGTATATATATTTTAGCTGCAATAAAAAGGTTTATATTATTATTAAAAAAGCAAATAAAAAATAAACTATAAAAATTTATAAAACTAATAATTAAAGCTATAACAAAAGTAATTTATAGCAGCTAAAAGCATAATTTAATATTAATACTATTATAGCTAAATATTTTAAAAGCTTTTAATATAATAAACTATATAAAGCTATTAAAAGTGCTATAAAAAAAAGGGTTCCTTTAATAAATTTAAAACTAGCTTTAAAGCTACTTTATAAAACAAATAGTAATATTATTATTTAATAGCAAAAGCGTAGCAAAAAAAGTTTTAATTATAAGCATATTATAAGAATTTTTATTATTATTAATATTATTTTTATTATATATAGCTACTTTATATAAAAAATTAACAAAAAAAAAGCTAGTTATAATAAGGTTTATAAACGATATAAACTTTATAATAGTAAAGCTAAGTATAAAAAAAAATTGTAAATATTTAATATAAATATATATAAAATATAAAAGCTAAATATTATAATAAAAAATAAACTTTAACTTAGTAAAAAGCAAACTAATATACTTTATAAAATAATATAAAGCTAATTTTACCTTAATTTAGCTAAAAAACATATAAATTAAACCAAAAAAAAATATATGCTTTTTAAAAGTATAATTAAACTATAAACTAAAGTAATATTACTACTTAAAAAAACTTTAATAAAAACTTAAACGCTAAAATTTTGCTTTAATAAAATTAACTGCTATTATATAAAAATATAACACACTTAAAGCAAAAAAAATCTATATAAAAATAATTTAAAATATAATTATATATAATTTATTTATATAACATAAGCTTAATAAAAGCTAAACAAAAAAAATAGCAAAAAATTTAACTAAAAAATAGTTAAAATATTTTAAAGTAATTAAAAAAACATATAAAACAACTTTAATTTATTTTTTAAAGTTAAAATTAAGCTACTTTTTTTTTTATATTTACTTAAATGTTAAATTATATAATTTTAAAAGTAGGTTAGCGATTTTAGGCAAAAAAAAACCTATTTAAAAAAAAGTTAAACATTTAATTTTAAAAAAAAACGCAATTAAAAACAAAAGCAAAAAGCAAATAAAATAAAAGCAAATAAAGTTATTACTAAAAAAAACTTAGTAAAATATATAACAAATAATTAAAAGTAGTATAAAAAAAAAAGTAAGTAAAAAAATAGCAAAGTTAAAATATAATAAAAAAAGCTTTAAAAAAATACTAGCTTAAAAAATAAAATAAAGCTAATAATAAAGCAAAAAAAAGCTAAAGCCTAATAGTATTAGCTTTAATAATAAAAAAACTATTAAAAAAAACTAAAAAAACCTACTTAATAAATATAATAAATTTTTATTATAAACTTTAAAAATATAAAGCTTTAGCTTTGCTATAAATTTATATAAAAATATTAAAGCTAAAAGCTTTTTTTTTTAAAAAAAAGGTATTAAATATAGCTATACCTTTTTGCAATTATATAAAAAGTAAAAAAACAACGCTATATAAATTTTTATATTGCTTAAAATTTAAACAAAAAAAACTAATTTAGCTACTTAGCTTTATAGCTTTTTTATTACTAGCTTAAATTATAATTAAACTATAAATAACTTAAAAATAGCTTATAAAATAATGCGCTAATTTTTAGCTTAAAGTTTATTACTTATATATAAAGTAGCTTAAATATTAGCAAAAAGCAAAAAGGTATAATAAAAGCAAAAAAAATAAGTTTTAAAAATAATATAATAGTAAACTATAGCTAATAGCATGCTAATAGCAACTAGTAAAACAAAAAAACGCAAAGCTTAAAAAGCTACACCTTTTTTTATTTTTATTTTTTATTTTTTATTTTTATTTTTATTTTCTTTTAACTAAAAAACTATTAAAGCATAATAAAGCCTTTAGTTAAAAATCTATAGCAAAATTATAAACGCTTTAAAAGCGTTTTAATTAAAAAGCAAAAAGTTTTCGCTTAAATTTCTTAGTTTTACTTTTAATTATTAAAAAGCAAGCAAACTAAATACTTAATATATTTAAATTAAGGTTTAAATAATATTATATAAATATAACGGAATATAACTAATAATAATTTTTTATTATTTATAAAATTTAGCTACTTAAAACTAATAAAGTTATTATTATTAAAGATATTATATTTAATAAAAAAAGTACTTTTTAAAAAAACTTAAATAAATTAAAAAACAACTTTTTTTAAATTATTAATAAAGAATTTAAAGCTTTATTACTTAAAATATCTTTAAACCTAATATTTTTAAATATTATTAATAAGTTTATAACTAATTTTTATAAAAACTATAAAGTTTATAAACTTATTAATTTTATTAAAAAAAATATAAATAAGGTATGTTGAAATACACTGGCAACTGCAGGTGCTTATAGGGGGGGTGTAGCCCCCTAGCTGCAGCCCTGCCAGCAAGGCTAGCAGTCATTACAGGTGGCGTACATGCCACACCTATATAAGCCACCTACAGGTGGCTTATAGTGGCTACAGGTGACGTATATACAGGGCTAGGGACCCCTAGGGACCCCCTAGGGACCCCTAGCAAGGTTGATACAGGGCTAGGGACCCCCCTAGGCCTACTAGCACCACGCTAAGTAAAGGGGGGACCTACTAGGGTAATCAGTCTAGGGTAACGCCCCACAACTAACCTATTGTAGGGGTCATCCCCTAAATAGGGGTTTATTCCCTGTAAAGAGGTCCTGTATAGCCGAGGTTAACTCTACTGTAATCTACTATAATCTACTATAAAGCTAAGGGTTTTAGGTGGTCTAAGCGCTAGAAATGGTTTATATATATAGCGCTTTCTGCTATATTTAACAAATAAAATTCTAATTAAGCAAGCAATACACTTTTACCTTCTCCCTTATATTACTTCATTTATAGTAAATATTATCTACTATAAATTTCTTGCTTCTAACACTATTAATAAGCCTACTTTTACTATAGCTTAAGTGCCCCTTTAAATATTAACATTTTATGCTAGTATATAAAACTACTTTTAATAGGTTATAAGCCTAGCATAACGTTTTACCGGGACTAGCTATTACTGCTGTTTACCTCTGTAATATAAGGCGTTTATCCCTTATTATAGCAATCCCTCCCCCTTATACCACTCTCCATACTGTTATTTATAGTGCTTTTAGCACTACAAATCACTATAATAGTTACCTTTCTAAACGCACCTAATACCTCTAATAATAAAGATAACTTTTCTATATTAAACTAGATATAAGAGCTTATTAAAGGCATACAAAGCTTACAAGGCTTTTAAACCAGCTTACAATAACAACTATAAGCTTAGAATAACTAGTTTAATACCGCTATTCGCGCTATTACCACTAGTATTTAACGCCTAAAAACCTGTTATAACGCTAGCAACCGCTTTATACCCTTTAAAAACACCCTTACAGCCTTTACTAGAGAGCTTATAGCAACCTTTACTACTTCTTCTATAATATAAAGGTAGTTAGGTAAAAAAATCGCTAAAAAAATTAACAACTTCTTTAAACCTTAGCGCTTAAAAAGCCTTAAAAACTTTGATTAATAAACCTAGGTACTTACTATAGTCTTTAAAGCTATAAAGATTTTAACGTTTATAAAAGACCCTACTATATTACAAGCCTTTAACAACTTTAATTAAGCTATTATTTTATTGCTATTACAGGATAGCTTAGGCCCTATAGCATAAGCTAACATAGCTTATATTTATAACCCTATAAAGGCGTTTTAAACGCTTTTAACCTTTTATAAACCTAATAACAACAGCACTAGAAATCTTTTTTATAAAGCTTTTTACACTCTAAAGTTCTTTTAAGGCACTGATTTCAGCACTTTTAACGCTAAATTTAGCAATATTACTACCTATTTAGCAAAAAAAGGTGTTATAATCAACCAAATCAATTAGTATAATAACTACCTAAAGGCTTTAAAAAACTCTTATACAGCGTAAGTAAATTAAATGCGGCAAACTATTTAAACCTTTCGATTAGCACTTATACTTACTGCAACTATAACAAGGTTGCCTTTTATAATTATAGTAGAGTTTTTAATAGCAAATGCTCTACAAAATCAACGAAACAATGCCAAATTAACAAATCTTTACCTAAAACCCCCTAATAACACTATTAACCAAGTGGATAAACCCTTTAAACACCCCCCTTAAACCCTTTTAAAGTAAAGGTGGTAAAAAAATCGGTAGACCACTTAGGTCTCCAACCAAACCCACTAAAAAGTCCACTAAAAACACTGCTAACATATCCTTTTTAGTGAACTATAGCGCTACCCCTTTTGCACCTTTAGTAAACATGGTGTTATTTACCTTAGAAACCCCTAATCAACAGGTTAATTCAGCATAGTTAGTAGACTTAAAACCTTTTAGCACACGCTATAAGATTCTTTGGCTATACGATATAAGTAGTACAGTGCATATCTCCAACAGCTTTTACTAGTTTAGCACCTACGTCAAATTTACAAAGGACATTTCTTTTGTGATAACAGCTAGTAAACCACTAAAACCACATAGTAAAGGCACTATTTAGCTAAAACCTCACTATTTTAGCAACAAATATAGCACTCTTAAGCTAAAAAACATGCTATATATACCGGAATTTAGTGTTAACATCATTTCTAAAGCGTTATACTACCAGTCAAAAGGGTCTCTTAAAGGACTTAAGCTAGTTAATAGCAAGGGCAGCGCCTTAGCAACACTAAAGTTTATAGATTTAGGCTTCTATTTTACCTTAGAAAGCGATTCTCAACACCCACCACAACACCTACCTGCTACCTATAGCAACATAATATAAAGCAGTCACCTAAAAGGCAACTTATCCTTTAAATTATAAGTGTTACAAGGTATTACAACGCCTAAAACTTCTGATATAGCAGGTGGTTTATCCCTTATAATCAAAAAAACAGTAGATTTAGAGATCTCTAACATAGTTAAAAGCAACCTCCTACAAGGTGGCAACCTAGAGGGTAGCACACCCTTAGAAACACTTAAACCCTTTAGGCTTCTAAAATTAGCTATGCTTTAGCACTGCAAGCTAAAGTATATAAAGCTTTTACTACTGAAAAAGACCGCTAAAATTACTATAAAGCTCTTAAGCTTTAATTCTATTAGTAAAAAGGACTTTTTCTGCAAGAAGTGCGCTATAAACAAAGCTACTAAGCGCTTAACCTTCACTAAAGTTAGCGATCCACCTATTGCTTTAAGTGTTATAATAGGTGATTTATTCACTATAAAGCTTATACCACACTCTCAAACCTTTTACATTTTAATTCTAGTAAAACAAAAAACATGTTACCGCTAAATTTAACTACTAAAAAATAAATCAGCAACTACTATTCACACTACTATAAAAAGGGTATTTAAGGGTTTAAAAAACTACTACAACCGCTATCCAGCTCACTTTCACTTTAATTCAAGCACTAAAGTAAATAATAACCTTATTAATAACTAGTTATAAGCTAAAGGCATTAGTTTTAGCACCTCTAGCCCCTATATACATAAACAAAACAGCTTAGCAAAACAATCTATTAAGGTAATTTTCAATCGCCTACAAACTACCCTACAAGCCTCTAGGCTACCACTATACCTTTAGTATTACGTTATAGTGCCTATAATAGACTTAATCAACCGTACAAAGGTTACCAACAAAGATTTAACCTTTTATTAGCTGCTACATAATAAGCTAAAACCCGATTTAGCACCTCATATGCCCTCCCTCACCCGCTATAAAGTTATAAGCTCTAAATACCTATTAACTATACCCCACAAGTCACAAGTTAAAGCCTATAAGCTTGCTGAACACGCTAAATATAGCAAAATTTTAGCAGTAATTAATACTAAAACTTACTTGGTTTACATACCTAAACATCACTTAATCACTTAGTTTGCAACGCTAAGGCTACTAGAAACGCTAATTCTAGCAAATAAAGCCCCTATTAACAGCGAGACTTTTCTACCAGAGGACCTACCCGGCACAAACCCACCTAAGACCCACCTACCCCTTAGCAAATCTACCTCTAATAATAACTTTTAGTTACATATACCACCTATTACAAAAGACTTAGAGGGCGCTACACCTACTAAAGCACTAGATTTAAAAGAGGTAATAACGCCTACACTTTTTGTTTTTCTATTAAATTTAGCTATTTTAGTAGAACTGCCCCCTATTCCACTAGAATTTAAAGCAAAATATAAGGTAGTAGATAACGATTTAGAGAGCAATCCAATAGATCTAGACCCTACTAAACCTTCTGTAAATTTAGTGGTTTAAAGCATTGTTTATGCTATTACAGCTGCCTTAAGAGAGCTTAACACGCTAAAACAAGCGTTAAAAACACCTAAAGGTCCCCTATGATTACAAGCAGTCAGGTCTGAATTTTAACAGCTATTAGAATTTAGAGCCTTCTGTTTTTTACCTGCTAAAGACTTTAAAAAACGCTTTATAAGTAGCTGCTAGGTGCTAAAACGCAAGTTAAACCAGCAAAGATCAATCGCTAAATATAAAGCTAGATTTATTATTAAAGGCTTTAAACAGGCCTTTAGCACTGATTTTATAAAGACCTTTGCAGCCACTGCTATCCCACCTACCTAGCGAATTCTACTAGCTTTAGCAGCTATTAAAAACTAAGAAATCAAGCAAATCGATTTTATAGAGGCCTTTTTTAACGGTAACCTTACTAAAACTCTCTATATTAGACCTTTAAAAGGCCTAGGGATTATTTTAAAAGACCTTAAAATTTTAAAATTAGCGATTTAGCATAGGTATAAGCCTGGATTATAGCAGGTTTTCCAGCTGCTATAGGCCTTATACGGCCTAAAGCAAGCCTTTAAATAGTAGCAAAAAAAGCTATTTCAGCTACTAAAAAGCTTAAACTTTAGGCCTTTAGTTAGTAATGCCTTCGTACACTACAAGGCAACTTTAGGCACTTTTATAGTGACTTATATTAATGACTACTTACTAATTAGCCTAGATATCTACTATATCTAAGGCCTAAAAACCAAAATTAACGCTATATACAGTATCAAAAACTAAGGCCTTATAGCCTGGTTTTTAAGTGCTAAAATCAAGCGTAATAAGCCTAGCCGTAAGCTATATTTACAGCAGCTTTAATATATCGAACAAGCCTTAAAGAAGCTAAAATTAAAGGATATTAAACCTACTAAAATTCCGCTACAGCTTAAAATTACAAAGCTAAAAAAGTACGGGTTCCCACTAGCACCCACTAAAGCTCACTATTATTTAGTGCTTATAGGGACTGCAAACTACTTAATGTAGATCACTAGGCCTAATATAGCGTTTGCCTGCTAATAGCTAGCTACCTACATGCAGCACCCCTATAAACTGCACCTTATAGCAGGTATAAGGCTATTTAAGTACCTAAAAGGCACTATAAAATTAGCCTTAGTATTTAGGAATTTAAAAGGCTTTATACCTCTTAGCGGAACCTTTAGCCACCTACCTACAGTCCTTAGTGATAGTGACTACGCTAGGTGCCCTAAGACCGCTAAATCCACCTAAAGATATGCTATTACAGTAGCTAAGGCCGCTATAAGCTAAAAAGCTAAAAAGGCTAGCATAGTAGCTTTTTTAACACTAAAAGCTAAATATATAGCACTTATAAAAGCTATAAAAAAAGCTTAGTAGTTAAAAGGTTTCTATAACAAGATCCAGCTACTAATTTTAGGGCTTATAGTAGTATATAGCGATAATATAGGGGCTATAGCAACTGCTAAAGACTTTAAACACTACTAACGCACTAAACATACCCTTATAAAATTCTAGTTTACTAAGGATGCTTATAAGGCTTAGTTAGTAGATATATGCTATATTCCTACCACTAAAATGGTAGCTAATAGGCTAACTAAGGCTTTAACACTTGCTAAATAGACTGATTTCTAGCGGATGTTAGGCCTGTTAGCTAGCACTCTAGTTAAAAGGGCGTATTAAAATACACTAGCAACTGTAAGTGCTTATAGAGGGGGTATAGCCCCCTAGCTGCAGCCCTGCCAGCAAGGCTAGCAGTTATTACAGGTGGCATACATGCCACACCTATATAAGCTACTTATAGGTAGCTTATAGTAGCTACAGGTGATGTATATACAGGGTAGGGGACCCCTAGGGACCCCCAAGAACCTAAGGTTGGGTAGACCTATTAGCACCACGCACTATAGTAATATTATCCACCCTACTAGGTTAGTGAGCAACCACTATAGCCTGGATATTAGCATTTTATGCTAGTATACACTAGTACCTTTAATAAGGTAAATATTAAAAAGTAAAAATAAAAATAAAAATAAGCTTAAAAAAATTAATTACTTTTATATTAAAGTAATTTTTGTTTTTTATTTTATATTTTTTAAATCTTTAGTAAATTATGCTTTTTTTAGCGCTATAATTAAAAATGCTAGCTAAAAAAAGAATTTTATAAAAACTATTAAATTATTTAATTTAACTTTAAGGTTTAAAATAAGCTTTAATGCGACTTTTTTTAAAGTTATAATATATAAAAGTTGCTAAAAAGCTATGTTTAATATAAAACGCTTATATATTATAAAGTTATAATATAATATATTAATAAGTAAAGTTAATAAAGCTAGGTTTTTAAAAAAGCTTTAATATTATTTTAATAGTAAACTAAAATTCTATTAAAATAATAAACTTATATTTGTTATACTTTTAAGTAATAAATTAACAAGGATTTTTTAAAGGCTTAAATTTTATAAATTTTTTTTAATTAATATAATGGTGCTTTTTACGCTAAGTAAAAATTTTTATGGATTTTTTTATAATTTTTATTTCTTTTAAGTTAATATATTAATTACGTTTATTTTTTTAAAAATAAGTTTAAAATAGCTATTTTATAAAAAAAAGAAAATTTATTACTAAAATCTACTTTTATTTTTTAAATAATATAAAAATTTATAAGCTTATTTTATAAAAAATTACTTTAAATAAGCTAAGAAATTTTATTTATAAGATTATAAAAAAATAAATACTTAGTAAAAAGTTAATATATATATTATTTAAAAAAAACTAACTTTTAATTATATATAAATATATGTTTATAAGTTTAATAAATATAATTATTATTAAAAAAGTAAAGTTAAGTTTATAATATAAAAAAACTAATAACTTATAAACAAAAAAAAAATACCTATGCTTTTATATTTATAAAGTAATTATTTAAGATATTTATAGCTATTATTATTAAATTTAACCTTAAATTTAAATAATATAATATAGTTAATATTTTTATTAATGTAATATTTAATAAAAAAAAATATATAAAAATGTTATTTAGCTATTATAAACTTTTAATAGTTTTTAAATTACTTTAAGTTTTATATAGTTTTTAAAAATTATTTTTAATATAATAAAAAAAACTAATTAAAACTTTTAAAAATATAAAATATTAACTTGTTTTTTATAAACTTTATTATTATTTTAAATAAAAAGTATTAATTTTTATATATATTAATAATATAGTTTTTACTTATTAAAAAACAAATATAATTATTACTTAAAAAGCTATTTATAAGCTTAAATGTTATTATTAAATAATTAAAAAAAAAAACTTATAATGGTTTTTTAATGTTAAAATTATTTAAGATTATAAAAAAAGATTAATTTAATTGTTATAATTTTTATATATTAAAAAAATTATTAAGTTATAAGGTTTTAAGTTATTTATTTTAATATATATTTTTATATAAACTAAAAAACTAAAACCTTATAATAAAATAATAATAAAACAAAAGATTTATAACTATTAAAAAAAATAAGATTAATTATATATATTATTATTATTATTATTATTTGTTTAAATATAGCTTTTAGTGTATTTAAATATTTAAGATTTAATTTTAATTTAAGATTAAAGTATTATAATATAGCTAATTAATTTTTTAAGTACTTATTTTAAACTTAATATTATGTTTTATAGTTTAAAAACAAAGATAAATTTATTATAACTAGCGACTTTTTATTTGCTAATAATATTATTAATTAAAAAAGCTTTTAAGCTTATATAATAATGTTATTTAATAAAGTTATTAAATAAAAAGCTAATAAATAAAATATTATTATTATATTAATTATAAAAGTTAAGCTATTTGTTTTTATATAAACTATTAAAAAAGCTATCTTTATTAGTTAGTTAATTAAAAAACTAGGTGTTATATTAAATAATAAATAAATTTAAATTTAATGTAATAACTAGTAAATTATTAGTTTAGTGATTAAAAATATTATTGTTTTTTAAATTAAGTTTTATTATATTAATATTTATAATTATTAATTATATTAAAAAGTTTTAAATTAAATTTTATAAGTGGAATATATTTTTATAAATAATATAATTACAAATGGTTTAATTAAAGTACTTTTAAAATAAAAATAAAAAACCTTTTTAATATAATTGTAACGGTTTAACGCATAATACTATACTTATTAACCAAACCTTTTTAAAAAAAATGTTTATTAATTAAGTTATAAGCTTAGTTTTTAATATGGTATATAAATACGGTAGGTGGTTTAATAGGGGTTTTTAAAGGATAGCTTAAGCTATATATCGTAATTATAATTAAGCTTTATTAATATTAAAGAGTTTTAAAAACAACGAAAACTTTTAAAAATATATAATAATAATTAAGATTTATTAAAGGATTTTTTAATTAAAAAAGAATTAAATTAATAAATAACTAAAGGTTAAGTGTAAAATTTTTTCTTTAAAAAATGATTTTTAAAAAGGTGTGTTAAATATAAAGGATAATATTATATTAAGTTAAATTACTAACGATAAAAAAGTGTACTTTTAAATACTTTATTAAATTAATTATATTTAGGTTTTATACTAAATATGCGGTTATAATTATATGTAATATATAATAATAATATATATAAATATATTAATTAAACCACTTTATATAATATCGCTTATATTTAATATATTTTTTATATAGCATTAATATATTATTACTTTAAAAACCTTTAAAATAATCATGTTTAAAAGGTTTATAATATATATATACAATATATTAATATACTTATATATATAATTATAATAAATAACTTTAATTAAAAGGATTAAGGCTAGTAGTTAACCAAGTACGAGTAATTAAGGCGCGAATTAACTGCCCGTGCGAGCCAAGTTGAGTCGAGAGCGCGGACCATGTCACCGCAGACCAAGTAATACACATTCCCGCTAAACCTGAAACGGTCTAGATCGAATATGGAAAAAGCGTCGAGGAAAGTCGTGAACGAATAGTACCATCTTCATCAACCTGCCTGCACCTTGCATCTGCCCCTTGATACCCATTCAAACCGACGATCGACGGGAACAACAAAAATGCCGCCACGAATACCGACCCGGCTGGTAGCCCAATGCTGCAAGGCTCCGCTAGATCCTTCTCCGCGTCCATCTCTCGTCCATCTCTTCGCCGCCCTGTCCGTGCAGACCACACCGTCACAGACTCGCAGCGCATCTATTCTTGCGAACCTCTCCGACAACCCGGGCGCCCACCAGAAGCGCATCCGTGTCGGTCGCGGTCCGTCCTCCGGCAAGGGAAAGACGTCCGGTCGAGGCCATAAGGGCCAGAAGCAGCATGGAAAGGTCAAGCCGTGGTTTCAGGGTGGTCAGACACCTCTGATCTTCCAGAAGGGCCGCCTGGGCTTTGAAAACCTGTACGTCTACGCAACCTCTCTACGATATTAATAATCTTAGGAATCCGTCAACTGACGACGACTGCAGACGCGCTCCCGTGTTGTCCGAGATCAACTTGGACAAGCTGCAGGAGTGGATCGACACCGGGCGCCTCGACCCGGCCAAGCCCATCACACCCCGGGAGCTGATACAGTCCAACCTCGTGGGGACCATCAAGGACGGCATCAAGCTGCTGGCACGGGGAGCCGATTCCCTCAAGCAGCCCGTCGACATCATGGTGTCGAGGGCCTCGGCAGCGGCCATCGATGCCGTGGAGAAAGCCGGGGGTAAGATCGTGACGAGATACTACACGAAACAGGCCATCAAGCGGCTGGTGGAAGGAAAGAGCATAAACACGGGTCTGCCGCTACCGACGGGTGCCGAGCATGTCGAGCCCGTGCTCGAGGAGTTACGGCAGAAGGGCTTCTTCTACCGTCTACCTGATCCGACGTCTCGTTGGGACATGGAGTACTACCGTGACCCGGCTCACCGAGGCTACCTTAGCCATACTTTGCAGCCCGGCGAATCACCCAGCTTGTACTTTAGGGTGCCGCCGGCGCAGATCGCCAGGGACTTGCAGAAGAAGAAGAAAGTCAAGCAGGAGGATGTCAAGCTTTGGGAGAAGCTGTAGTTGCTCCCCGTCATTGAATGTGTTATAGAAGCAGCGAGAGTACCGGATATGTATATTATGGGTTATTACATGTCTGCACTTACGCTTGGTCGCAAGGGATAACATACCTCTAAAGTGTATAATGGTCATGCAAAAATTTCAATGTTTTTTTTTGCCTATATATAGATGTTGATTTCTTAATGGGTATGCAACAGAGATCGATATCCATTTTTCCTCGGGTCGAGTGTTGTTAGACTACCCAGCCTTTCAAATGTCAAGACACTCATTGGTGGGCGGCCATGCATTATACGCAACCATATAATAGTGTACATGTAGAACTACTGTTCCCAAGATTACCTCATCATAGAAATATTCAAAGGAAATTGTAAACTTAGGTGTTTGTCCCGGCATATTCTACTTGTGTTAGGTAGGTACCTACAGAAAGTCAATTCATGCTACTTTCATGCGGTACCTACTTGCTTCAATGGATTGGTTAGCATTGATGTTGGAGGTTCCTGCAGCTATTGTTTCTAAATATACTACCTAGGTAGGTATGAAGTACCTAGGAGGTAGTGGGGGAGGTTTAGGTAGGCCTTAGCTTCCCTGGCTGCCTGTGATTATAGGGCGCATGCAGGCACCTACAGGCTATACCCCACCTACTGTCAGTACAGGTCCGTCCAATACCTACATGTAGTTAATAGTTTAGAACAACGACGGGAATAGTTGCATCAAATAAGTACTTACCTACATAGGTAGGTTAAGTAGGTACATTAGACAAACGAAACAAGACGGGGTCTGTCGAGATGTCAATTAATTCAATTTATTTCCTTTCGCTTATTACACTAAAGAGTTTGTTGGATTTTTTCGATTTCATAACGCTACCTATTCTACATTATCGATAGGTACCTCTTGACGGTTGGTCATAGTGTAAGAAGTACCTAAGGCAAGTAGGCACCTACCACGCCAATCGTCATCCTTGCCACCCGATAACCAAGGTTCTTGACTACTAGTAGGTACCGAGATAGATAACAGTACGCGAGAATATCACATCACGATCTTCCTCTTCCGTTCCTCCTATCTCCCGACCTCCCCCCTACAACGTCATGTCTCTCTTCGGCACATCACCCACCGACGAGTCTTCGTCCCCGAATCATGCCGCCGCCATGACCACTAAATCCCGAGTCTCGCTTTTCGACGACGACGACAATGGCTCCCTTAACCGCTCTACCTCGGATACGCTCTTCAACGACGACGACGAAGATCGATCGCCCTGGGACATGCCTACTCCTCGGAAACAGCAATCGCGTGCCGAGATCCTCCGCAGCCTGCTAGCTGGCGTGCAAGTGCCCGGTAGCTATGTCGAGGCCTTCGATAGCGCCCTCGCCCAAGATGGTAGAGGGGGCCGCGCCGTCGCGCCCGCGGGCATCGCCAAGACCCTCGCGGCCGCCAAGCTGGGCGCCGATCACCAGGTCCGCATCATGAATATCCTCGCTCCATCAGGCGGCGAGGTGTCGCTGGGTCGCGATGAATTCAACGTGCTGTTGGCTCTTATTGCGCTAGCCCAGGAAGGCGAACCTGCGAGTCTCGACAGTGTTGACGAGCGAAGACGGAGTAAGTAGCTGCTTTTCGTAAATTGACGTACCGCCGTCTTCCGCCCCTTGCGTGCATCGCTTCGGCCACACTGCATTGAGAAGGGCACGGTGGATGAATGTCCTTATCGTAGCTTTGTCGGTCTCTGCTGTGCATCATTGCCCATCGGTCTGTGGGGACACAATTCGCTGATACGTGATACGTCGAATGATAGACCTGCCTGAGCCCCGATTAGCGTCATCCGTCGATAACAATAATAACAATAACAACAACAAAATCAACAACCACGACAGGGTGCCCGATTTTCCCACTGCTACCGCCGAACTTGCCGCGAAGCCGCCCCAGCATCCCGATACCCCTCCGACGCCGTCCACGCGAGCCCGAAAACCTTCGATGGACAACCCCGAAGACGACCCCTGGAACACCCCCGATGTCCACAGACACCACAACCATGTGACGACACCCAAGCCAAACGGCTACGGCCGCGCCGACGCCCGGGTCAACGGGGACAGTTATAACAGCTTTAATGACCCTGAGATGCACACTCGCACAACTTCTAACTTTACTACCACTTCGGCACCTAGTGCTTCCGGCTCTCAGTCGGGTGGGTCCGCGCCTTCGGCCGCCGGGGGTTGGGACTATTTTGGTGGCAGTACGAACAATGCCGGGGGTTTCGGTGAGGCGTCCCAGAACCAGGTCACTAGTCCTTTTGGTGGCGGCAGTGGTAATGGCGGCACCCAAGGTGGCCGTGATCCTGGTGCCAATCCCCCAGCTGGCCATAGTCGAATCGTGAGCAGCACTCGCATGGGGAATGGCGTCGGAGAGAACATTACCGTCGCACTGATGCCGGAAAAAGAGGGCATGTTCATGTTTCAGCATCATAATTATGAGGTTACGAGCGTGAGGCGACGCAGCAAGGTCATTCGTAGATACAGCGACTTTGTCTGGTTGCTTGACTGCCTGCACAAGCGGTATCCTTTCCGCGCACTCCCTCTCCTTCCACCCAAGCGGGTTGCTGTCAACGGGAACCATCTG
This sequence comes from Xylaria hypoxylon, assembly GCA_902806585.1. NCBI lineage: Eukaryota > Fungi > Ascomycota > Sordariomycetes > Xylariales > Xylariaceae > Xylaria > Xylaria hypoxylon. The sequence goes on from CADCXB010000001.1 coordinate 2,503,087, forward strand.
TCCAACGATGGCGCTTTTATTGAGAAACGGAGGCGCGGTCTGGCGCGGTTCCTCAATGCTGCTGTCCGCCACCCCATCTTAGGACAGGAACAGCTAGTCATCATGTTCCTCACGGTACCTACGGTATGTCTTGAGATGGTCGAAAACTACTACCCTCGTCCTACCCTAATTACCATCTTGCCTACTCGATGCTAATAACATTGTAGGAACTTGCCGTATGGCGCAAACAGGCCGCGATCTCGGTAGTGGACGAGTTTGCCGGACGGCCACTGCCACCCGGTCTCGAAGACTCGCTTTCCCCGACGCTACAGGAACTCTTTGACCGTACACGACAAGGAGTCAGGCGATCGGCCGACTTGTACATAAGCACATGTAACATCATGGATCGGCTAGTGAAGCGGAGTGAGGGCGTAGCGGCGGACCACGCACGTTTGGCTGTGTCGCTGGCGTCACTAACAGAGACGAGCTCGGACACGTATGCGACAGACACGAATGACGTACCCCTCTTGAACGACGGGCTGGTGGCTATGAGCAAGCACCTGCGAACCACGCAGACATTGATGGAGGACGAGAGCAAGGCGTGGGACAGCGGCGTGCTCGAGGACCTCAAGAGGCAGCGTGATGCGCTTGTCAGCATCCGTGAGATGTTCGATCGACGGGAGAGGCTAGACAAGGACAACATTCCCTCCCTCGAGCGGCGGATTCAGAACAACGAGACGAAGCTAGCGGGTCTGCGAGCGAAGCTGGAAGGGACGCTCAAGCCTGGTGAGATCGAGAAAGTGGTCGAAGCCATTATCAAGGTCAGTACAGTACAACTCGGGATAAGCCTTGGTCCGATGACCAAACCTAACCTACTCTCCCCTACTTTCTGATACTGACGAGGTGAGATTTTGAAGGACAAGGAGTCGATCGTGAACCAGCACAATCGATCCGTCTTCGTCAAGGAATGCATCCGGGACGAACTGATCTACTTTCAGCAGACGCAGTATCAGGTTAGCTGGTGGAACCAAGACTGGGCACAGGAACGGGTAAAGTACTCGGAAATGCTCGCGGACAACTGGAGACGGCTACTCGACGAGCTTGAAGGTATGCCTCTCGGAGATTAGAGCCCCCGGGGACAAAGAGGTGCAACGGAAAAGGTTGTTGTCACAGATGGTATATACGTGGTGAGGGGAATGGCGGGGAGCCAGTCGGGTCAGTCAGGTGTCAAGGGACGAAGGATGATGGTGGTTTCGTATAAGATGGGAGGCTGTGGTTAAGTCAAGATTGTTTTCGTCCTTTTCCCCCTTGTTTTTGTTCTTGTTCTCCTCTTCATTTTGGGGGGTTGGGCACAGCAATGGCGCATTAGTTTCGCATTGTGTCCATTTTCCATGTTCTCTTCAGTTTTAGCATAGCAGATGCTTGAGGTTGACAACGATACCCTCATGTTCATATTTCTTCAACTGATTTCAGCCAATACATATACATAAGCCTTAACTAGATCTAATATTGTCGATATTATTCTTGGTTATTTCTCAGTATTACTAGCTGGTGTCATGCTCAACACACAGATGCCCAAGTACAAATTACACAGCTTGTTTTCATGTTCTATTCTCCTCAGGTATCTTGAATATGATATGGATTAAGTACCTATGTACTTGTTGGTGGGTAAGGTACATAGGTAGTATGATACCCACATGCTTGCCTACACCTGATGCTTCCATATACCTACACTACTACCTAGTACAAAGTGCCCTACACTAACCCCGCTAGACCCCACCAATCCCACCAATCCCACCAATCCCACTAACCAGCACCACCAGTTCAACCATCCTAAGTACGTCCTAAAGGTAAGTATTAACCATTAACCTTCGAGGTTGTTGTTACCTGCTCTCCCTGCCCCCGGGCCCTCAACCTCACTGTACCATTTTCTCCTTCCCTTTCCCTTTCCATTTTCTTTCCTTTTCTTTCCTTCTTTGGGGTTTCTGCCACCGCACCAACACCACTTTTGCATACGAGACCGTTGCATACAAGTCCATCACCATCATCTTCCCAACAACCAAAGAACGAACTACCACAGTACTTTCTAACCGGTAGGGTTGCACTGCATCTGTATTCAAGCGAAGGTTTCTCAACCCCTCCTCATCCCAGTCAACACCCCGACCTCAGCAACCCACAACGCAAATATCTATCATATCAACCTGTGACTCGCCTTGTATCAACGAACATCCAGACCACCCATCTCGGCCTTTGCCTTGGTTTGCGTCTCCATTTCTGTACCCGCTGGCTGCGTTGGTGCTCTATCGTGGATACGGAACGAGGGAACGCCGCCACGGGATCAAATAAGAGAAGAGCCGCAAGAAGAGTTGGAGAGGAAAGGAAAGAGAAGAGCCACGATGCCTCCACAAACATCTGCTCAGAAGGCAGCCGTTTCGAACTTCGTCGCTATTACCGGAGCTTCTGATAGAACTGCTACTAAGGCATGTTGATCCAGTAGTTCTACCCTCTTCCCCCCTTTCGCGTCTCATGCCCGGCTTATCTATTCGTCTCTTCTCCTTTACTTCTTTTCTCCCCCCTCTTCCTATCCCCTATCCCCTATCCTCTTTTGCCTTTTGCAAGACTTCTTATACTAACTATTGTTTTCCCTCCAGTACCTAAAAAACGCATCGTATAAACTGAACGAGGCCATCGATGCGTAAGTCACATACCCTTTTCTTACGCCCTCAGAGCCCGATTCGACAGCCCTGCCCAGCTACAACCCCGTAGCATACCGTGATATATTCTGCCACTGCACGCGCGCGTCGTGGTTTACTCTTCGCTCTATAGCCAAGAGCCATAGTGAAGCGCACAGCCGGGTCGATGCGTGACTATTGCCCAAGTCGTGCTGTTCCCATATGCGCCGCAAGCTGAGATGCGACGAGATGATCGAGGACCCGAGACCCTGGGAACAACGCTGGGCTCTAGCGAGAACTGCCGTTGGACATGTTGTGCATTTGCCAGACTAGACTAGTCTTGCCGATCTGCCCCCCTAGTAATTTCGCTTTTTGATATTGAAGGGCCTATGCGGCGTGATGCCATGTCACCCAAAAACCCGACTTGATACTCATGAACTAGCTTGTTCTCGCATATTCTACTCCTCACCGTTACGGTATCTGCAAGCTACGTCTGGGTGCATTGTATGTAGGCTCTACATTTGGTAGGACTCTGGAGTCGGCATGTATATACTCCGGAATCTCGGACTTGTTTGTTCTGAACCACCACTACCACAGCACTGGTCATCAACCCTGCCGCACCAGCTACCAGGCTGTCGAGTTATTCGGTACATAGTCCGCCCATTTCCAAGCTATTGGTCATGCTATTAGCTTTGATAGAGCTCGGCCTTAGACCTACGATGAGCGTTATCTATTACTAGCCTTCGGTCTTGGCTGTATATATTCTAATCCAAGGGACTAAACCTAGCCGACAGTTCTCAACACCTATCTCTCAGCCAACTGGGTTCTCCTGAATATACTCCAGTCTAATAGACCTTATTGGCGCCAGTGGCTTATTTCGAATCTAGGTTCTCTTATCGTTTCACTATGAATGAGTTTGCGTTGTATCTCCGGCTGTTTGCTGGATTGCTTGGGTGTGCTATGGTGTGAACTGACTCTTGATGAAACAATCCCACCTTATCTAGCTATCCAGCATCATTTCTTTAGGGCACCTATTAAGTCTATTCATTGCATACATAAAAAGTTACATTCCCCCAAGAGTTTGGCGGCTAACACACCTCTCTTAGGTTTTTCCAGGCTAACGGCGGTGGTTCAGGCGCCCCTCCAGGTGCCAATAAGGATACCCAGCTCAACCAATTTTTTGATAGCCTTCGAAGTGAGTATACTGGGTTCACATGATTACCGGGACGATGCTTATTTTCTGCCTAGATGAACAGGAGGATGGCAAAGATACCCTTGGTGCTGACTCTGCTATGGGTTATCTCGATTCTATTGGTGTAGGATTGGAAGACGCTTCGCTTTTTCTTGTTGTCGAGCTTCTACAAGCACCAAGTATTGGCGAGATCCCGCGAGCGGGCTTCGTTAATGGTTGGAAAGAAACTGGGTTGGTACTTCTTGCTATTTGTTCCCTATATCTCTAGTCGGCCGAAAAAGCAGGGGGCTGCTTGTTAGATTAGACAACACCAATCCGATGAGGACGGCCTCTTCGTTTCGGTCTACCGTGTCTAACTATATTGTGCGTCCAGGGTCGAGGTCAAGACGGAGACCCAAGCAACACATCTTAAACACCTCGCCGGCTTAATGGCTAGGGAGCGCGATCTCTTCCGAAAGGTCTATCGTTATGCCTTCGTGGCGGGGAAGGAAGGCGAACAGCGGGCGCTTTCGTTAGAGATGGCCCTCCTTTACTGGGATACACTCTTCAAGAAACCGGGCCAAAGTTGGGTTGGATCGTCTGCAAAGATTGATTGGCTCAATGAGTGGAGAATTTTCCTCCAGGAGAATTGGAAACGATCGGTTAACCGCGACATGTGGAATCAGACTCTTGAGTTCGCCTTCAAGAGTATCGACGATGAATCCCTGGACTTCTGGAACGAGGACGGGGCCTGGCCTGGCGTCATCGATGAGTTTGTAGCATGGTATAAGCACAAGTGCGAGATGCAACTAGATGCTTAGCAAGCTACGTCGAATAGTGCATTGATTTTGGTTCGTCTCAGTTGGCGTGCTCACTCCGAAGGGCCCACGCCGCCAGAGAGAGGGAGGCGTGAGGGGTACTATTTTAATGAGGATACCACCTCTCAGAGCGGCGACGAACCGATAAACGAAAAGGGGGAAGAGCGAGAGTCCAGCTAGAATAAGCCACAGGGAGACAGCGGAGGTGCTCCTCTCTCTATCTTGGCAAGACAGGCGCTTCTCTACCCCGGCTATAGAGACAGCAACGGTGACAATGACGGTGGCTGCTTGGGGCACGCCGCTGATACAATCGCCTCAGTTAAAGAATAACATGGCTGCGGAGAAATTAGGAACATGAAATGGTCGTTCGCATACGGCGTCCGAGTTATTCTCGGCCTAGACCAGGGGCAACTATCTGCTTGCTTACCCCACCCTAATTGTCCATAGCCATAGCCATGGCCAGAGACGGAGGCGCGAAAGACATTGGGACGGACGCGGTGAACCCAGAGAATAGAATGGATGAAATGGCTGTTAGCATGGACGGACAGCTTTTGTCGTTCTCGTAGTGTACTGGATGGGCACTAGGTAGACACTAGGTAAGCACCAAGGTAGTCAATACAGGAATACATGTAGTGTAACTATGGCTTTATCAGCTGTCGAAGACTGCTGTTTGCATTTCCTTGCTATTTTTCGTGGGATTAGGAATTGTTAGGATTCTGTCTTCCTCTCTCATGGTGGATGTATGCGTGTGTGTACTGACACTCGCTACATTCAGCACTCTACCATCTGAATAATTTCGGCAGGAGAGAGAGGGAGAGATCATATATGTCGAATGCAAACTCAACTTCTTAAATGTATAAACGTCAAGGAGGATAGGTATTTACGTTCATAACAGAACAGTCTGGTTAGCTGGGCTAGCAGAAGCAACGAGTAGGCAATGACCAAAACGGTATGCCAACGAAATAAATCCCTGTAAAGGTGACTGAGTGGGAATTTGTTGTGGGTATCATACATGGTTATAGTTGACAAATGCCAAATATTGCTACCGATACTAGGTCACAACTTCTTTCTATCATAGACCTACCCTAAGTTTGGTTTGTTAACCGGATGGACGGTAGACATCTGCAGGCAGAACTCTTTGGATTGTGATTTTCCTGTGCCCGTTTTGTTTATACATATATACATTACATATAACTATACACTATATATACTATACTGTATATAATAACTAAGCCATTTTCATATCTTCTCCAGACTCCAGCTGTCGAGAGCTGGAAAGGAGCGAAGTGGATGGCATCTTCCGTTTAACTCCAGTACAAGCCGCGATGTGTTTACCTTCTAGATGGGTAACGCAGAAGGAGATTCCGCATCGAAATCGACGGCTCGCTTTGGCCGTATCGTACAGTGTAGTTGGTATAAGTACAGGGTACATAGACGAAGGAGGCCAGGTTAAGTCTCAGTACGTATATAAGTAGAAGCGCATTTGTCGAAAATCCGCCTCGTCTTGAATAATTATGTCGCGGAGATGCAAACCAGGAACTCCGGAAACAGGACGGGAATGCTCGAGACGAAGCAATGCATAGTGCGAACAAAATGTATTCTTTTTCTCCTGGTGATGTATCGTATCTTGTCGTGTCGCATCGTATCGAATTTTCCCCGAGCCGTTTGTCAATATTTGCAAAAGTCGGTTCTGTGCTCGCTGGCCAGATAGGGTGATTATGCCACGCTTGGTTGTTTACTTTCCAACCTTTCTTACCCATCTCTACCCCCTTTTTGTCATCGGGGAGAATTCTTCTTTCCCTTCCCCCCCCCCTGCGATGGCAGACCTCTCGCCTGCTACCCAAGGAGACACGACGCGACGGCGACCTGATGCAACTCTTGTGAATCTACTCGAGGCCAGACTTGTGCCAGTCGATACCGCCGAGGCGACTCATGGTACCGAGCTTGCCGTCGCCGAGCTTGACGCTGGAGTGGCGGATCATGCGGGGGTCGAGGCGCAGCATCTGGCGGATCTCCTCCTGGGTGGACACGCTGGAATCGAAGCGCATAGCGAAGTAGTAGCCGGTGGTGTGGCGCATCTGGTGCACGCTTATGGCCTTTGGGAGGGAGAACTGGCCCCAGTTCTGCAGGCCGCGAATGACGCCTTTTTGTTGGAGGACCAGTTGGCCGGCTGCGAGGACGATTTCTCGCACCTCAGCGAGGCTGGTAGGGCGAACCTGGAGTGCACGAGAATTTCAAGTCAGCCGGAAGTTTCTGGTTCCGTCATGACTGCAATGGGAAGAAACCCTTATTCAGACGGTGAGGGACAGGAGGGAGGCGAGGGAGGCGAGGGAGGCGAGGGAGGGGAGAGATGGGAGAGATGGGAGAGATGGGAGAGATGGGAGAGATGGGAGAGATGGGAGAGATGGGAGAGATGGGAGGGAAGAGAAGGTAAATCTCACAATTCCGATCAATTCGTACAACATCTTGAACTTTACCGTCGATCGTTCGCATGCCCTGTCTGGCTGTCTGTCTGGCTGTCTGTCTGTCTGTCTGTTCGTTCGCTCGTTCGCTTATCGAGTACGAATATTCTCTCTCTCTCATAACAGAGCTTCTGTTGCACCGTAATCCCCCCCAACTCGACTGTGTTGTTTTGTCCGTCGGTACAAGAGGATGAATTGCTGGAACCGGGTAGAGAGAGCTAAAGCCTTCAGTCTAATGAACAAATGACAAACGACGACGCGGGACCTGCACTAGATAGACGCTGGGAAATTTTAGATAAGGATCTGATACCCTAGGTACCTGAGTACTTTGATAAGACCCGGACGCTAACCATGGAACACGTGACTAAGAACTTCTTCCAGGTACTTACTGCCTGGATAGGTTTAGCTTATTTTGGTATACATTACCGTTCTTCCCTTCTGCGCAGTACCTGAGTACCTATATGTATGTAGATAACATACCTGTGTACACTACTTCAGAGGTACCTTAGGTAGGTATTCATCTTCACTTATCACGTAGACTGAAAAGCCGTCCAATATCGAAATCGGTTCTGCAACCATTTTTCTCTCGCCGGCTATTGTACAGCTTGAGGGATGAGACTCCATGTCATCCTTGTCGTGATGCGCATTTCCCACGCAGCCATCTCGAAGAGACCCCCTGAAACCCATCTATCGCCCTTCTCTAGTGCCTTTGAGCGCATGCTCATGCATTGTTGCGGGTAGGGCTTCCCTAGTATGTACGGCCTTTATCTTTCTATACTCTATACCAAGGCTGTCTCGGTTTGCTTCGGGGTTTTTAGGTTGAGTGTGAACAAACCGCGTGCCAACCTCACATCTATTATCCATGTACACTCGCCAGAAAAATATTTATCATCCATCCGGCGAAAAAGAAAAGATGAATCAAAGAATCAAAGAAAGAAGAGAGGAAAAGGAGGAAGAAGAAGAAAAGAGAAACTTTCTCTCGCAGAATACCGAGGACAAGCACTTTTCCCTCCCAAGAACGTGATTTCGCACGAGAAACTAACCCCCCGTATGTGCAATCGTGTACGACTTAGGCTGCTTGCCTGAAAGTGAGCACACCCTTCTCATCAAATCAAGGCTCGCCAAGGTATTATTAGTATAGATGCATCCGGAACGCCTTAGCCGAGATATCGCAAAACGCCACCGCCGTTGATCCGTCATTCCGAGGTCCGTGTGAGTGAGTGTGTGTGTGTGTGTACATCTCGCCGGCACTCCCTGCTGCCGATGGGGATATCTTTGTAGAAGCACGCGAGCCGCCAACTCCTGTGGGCATGGAACGCGAACAAGGAAAATAAATGTGTTGGATAAGAGGGAAATTTGGTGGATGGAGGTCGTAGCCAACTTCAGTCAGCTTTGGTGTAGGTACAAGAAACAAGGCCTGGTTTGGCTACGCTCTTAAGTCTCAGCTTCGCCGTCTGACATCATCTTTGAATTCATGGCATTCCATGCATCCTCGAGATGGACACTGTGCCTTCGTTAGTTCCGATTCCGTCAATACAGGATGAACGGGAGGGCGAGCGACCGAGTCACTTACTGAGAGCTCTTGACCAGCTTGACGCCCTTTTTCCTCGCAAAGACGAGGAATCGCTTCTTGGTGCGCTCTCTCTTAAAGAAGGCGAGGATGTCGCCATGTTTTTCGTCGGTCCTCGCCACCAGCATTTTCAGGCCGCTTGAGGCATACCGGATCTCCTTGATCTCCTCCAGTCCACAGTTGAATTTATCAGGTTCGCGATAGTAGCCCCAGGTGACGCCGGGCTGCACACCTCGAAGCACTTGGTGCTCGAACTTGTTGTCTTCGGGCTTCCATGTCCAGTATTGCGTAACGTTTGGACGTGTCGTCAAAACCCTGGTCTTGATTTGATGCACGCGGAAGTCTAGGTGCATGATGCGGCAGTCAGAAAACGAGTCTCGCGAGCTGTAGCCTTCATATTCGAATTCGGCCTGGATAGCTTCCGACTCTTGCGCGGTCAGACCATCATCGCCTTGCTTAACCTTAACCATAACCTCGGCCGCATCTAAACGCTGTCGCTTCTGCAGGCGCGACGTCACGGGTTCGAGATATTCGCTGCTTGGCACGACTGCGGGACGTTGCGGCTCGTCCTCCGCATCGACCTGGCCAATTGACCGTCGGCTGCGTCGTGGACCCTCGCTTTGCTCACCTGGGGACTTGACGGATGGCTCCTTCTTAGGCTTGAGCTTAGGTATGCCCTTCGCACTACCCTTATCGCCAACTTTGTAGCCTGAAGGGCGGCCGATGTTGCCGAATCCATGCTTCTCGCGTAGGGCCTTCAGCTTGATGTCATGGTAGAGGTCGTGCGTCGTCTTGGATAGGCTAAACTTATCGCCCTGTGCCATGGCAATCTCGTATAAGCGTTGTCGCAGCCATTCGAGAGGGGTCACCCCGAGATCAAACTTCTTGAGTTCCTCGTGGACATTGACCAATCGGAAAACCGTGTCATAATTGATGAAAGTCTTGTAGAACTTGTCCATCATCTCCCGGCTTGCAAACTGGAGAGGGTGGAAACACCCATCCCTCAGAAAGTCGAGTACGGATTGTCCTCGATTGACCTGGCGGTTGGCGAGAAACATGGTATGACGCACAGCATCGGGCTTCTTGCGAAGGTTCTCGAGTCTCTCTTTCCACTTGTCGAGTGCAGCCTGGACTGTCATTTCGAGAGGTTCCCATTCCGAGTTCCAAAACGGGTGGTTCTCGTTGACCTTCTCCAGTGGCACGCCCGCAAACATGGGCGGCTCCGTCATGATGGAGCCATTGTCCTTGAGAGCCAGGGATTTGCGTGTGATTTCCCGGTCGTCTGTGGTCGTTGATTCGGGCGCGGGGCTGTTCATCTGAGATACAGGGTCTCTGATGCTCGGTAGAGATTTGCGACCGCGGGAAGATCCCCTACTGCCCTCGGGTGATTCATTAGCCATGTCTGTGGAGGCATAGTTAGCAACAGATCAAGACATTCACACATGTGCTTACCATTGCCAATGGGGAACGCAGGTAAGCTATGCCGCTCGTGCTTGGGCTTGATAACGCCGCCATCTCTGACATGCCCAGCAGCATTGTCTGCAGCGGTTCCGGCATTCGTCGTAGAAGGAGGCCCGAAGCCCGCGCCTGGCTGTGGGTGTGTAGCCGTATTTCGCAGAGGCAGAGCGCGAGAATCGGGCGTCACATCTTCATCAACGGGGTTGTGGAAGACACTGCCAAACAGATTTCCGGGGTCGGATCGCTTCTCTTGCCGCTGCTCTTGGACTCGGCTACTACGTCGTAATGAAGAGCCGTTGATGCTCGTCCAGCCGGCAGCGGGATCCGGGAGGGTTCTGTCATGGTTCGGCGCGCCAGTGTTGCCTTCGGATATCGTACTTTCTCTTTCGGGGGGAGCACTCTCCCGAGCGCGCGCGAACCAATCTTGCTGAGAGCTATCCTCGTCTTGGCGCTGGGTTCGGAGGACGGCTCTCCTCATCTCGAACTCGTGTGCCAGACGCTGCTTCTCTGCCTTCCGAAACTCGATATTAGCGTCGACATCTTTCATGGCGATCTGCAGGTGCGATCTCCTGTCGTACAACTCGATGATTCCCTGGTCCAACTGGTCCTGGCGTGCTGCGTGTTCGTGCGCAAGCCTCGCATCCTCTCGGTCCCGTGCCTTCTTGGTGGTCTGCCAGTAATCAGCCTCCATCGTCGGCCAGTCCTGATGTCCCATTGGCCCGGTATTAGCCGACATGGCGTCGGCCTGTATCATCAGTTGGCAACTGTGTATTCGGTTGCGCCTGGAGGATTCATTAGTCGTCTAGCGCATAGGGGTTTGGCTAGTGTGCAGAGGGAAGGAGTGAGGGGCGATGAGCGAAGTGCTAAGTAAGATCTGACTTATAAGGACAAAATGCATGTTCCTTTGAAAGCATGAGTCAGTGCATCAACTTGGGGTCGATCAATCTCCTCTGTCAGATATCCCGAGTAAGAGTAGAGTGATAGGGAGGAGGCGCCGGGATGGTGGTGGTAAGATGTGCAACAGATATAGTGGGATGGGTATAATTGTGTAGTCAATCGGTTATTATAACATTGCTAGCCATGCGACATGAGGATCATGCCGGCAGAGTGGATAAACGATGCCATCGTAAGAAAGCAAGGGCAATAGAGGTTTAAGAGGTTTAAGAGGTCAGACAATAAAGTAAGCCTGAGAGGAAAGGGGCAGCCAAACTAAAAGGGGAAAGATAATGGTAAGTAGGGACAAGGCAGAGAGAGCACCGTACATGGTAGGACTAAAGACAGACAGACCCCAAATGAACGTTAGGTAAGATGGATAGAGAGAGATCAGTAGACGATGAATGCACATACAAACGAGAGTTCCAGACGCTGTAATGCAAGTAAAACGATTCACGAGACCCCACCGATCGTACCAACGTCCATCAGCGAGAAAGATACACTACCTCGGCAGGGAAACAGGGTGCAAAGGCTATGCGTATGTGATTGTTGGCAGTTGGAAAAGGGCTGCGCATAGGTAAGGCTACGGTCCCTTGATGGTTGGATGGTTGTGTTATCGTTGTTGTTATTGATTCGGCGGCAGATGTGGGGGGGGGGGGGAAGAGCCAGACAAGGCAGGTAAGGCAGGTGGTATATAAATCAATAGTAGAAAGAAGGCGAATTAAATAAATTCTTAAGCAAGGTCCTGGTTACTTAGGCGAGTTGTGTCGGTTGTGAAAGGGGGTAGTGGTAGGTAGGTAGGCAGGCAGGCAAGGCTGGTATCGTTATTATTGATGCACCCGCTGGCTAACTATCGGGTGCAAGAATAATAAATCATTAGCGAGGAGGAGCCGAGAGAGACAACAACAACAACAAAAACAACAACAACAAAACTAGAATAAATGAACTTGAAGAAGAGTGTAAGTAGCTTTCATATGTGCCATCGGCAAGTGAGAGGTACTAGGTACACCTAGTAGTTTCAGGAACGCAACAAACAAAAAGGGCATGTAAAAAGAAATAAGAGTAAATGGCAACAAGAAAGAGGAAAGAAAAAAGAGAGGATTCCAAGGAAGAAGGCTTCGTATGTTGTCAGGCAGAGTTATGGTAACGTGCTCATAGTTTGCAGTACTAAGTACTATTAGATATAAGGGACAGGGTGAAAAGATCGGGGAGGCATACAGATTTCAAGCATACATAGGATGGATGCCAGCCAGGTCAGACCTTAGTTGGAATCTCTAGGTGCCGTATTACTGAATACTCACCCCAAAACATCTAAAAGTGCGAGCCACGATTGAAACAATGAAACAATGAAACAAGGCCAAGGGAGGGCAAGCGCGGCGTAAGGCGAGGGAAAGCTTGTCACCAAAATAGCAACCTGGATATCGAAGCGACTGAGCCGCAGGTACATGCATATATCTAGGTATATATGTGTGGGTATATGTACGTACCTACATGTACAGGATACAACATAGAGCATGTAGACAAGACGGGAGGTGGTACAGGAAGAGAGAAACGGAAACGGAAATAAATAAAGGATGAGATAAAAATAAAATAATAGGGTATTAAAACCCCCAATTGTAAGGGAAATGTGTACTTACTAATTGCTTCCGCTCTCAATAGGCAGACCAACTCGGCGATTGTGAGGTTTCTGGTCGTCTTCTAAGTAATCAATTAAAGTCAGCTACAAGGCCAAAAGTAGCATGGCGTACCAATTGATGCGCGCGGAAATCAACAGGCGACGGTTAGACAGGGGGGAGAAGATGCGCAAGAAACGCGATGCATATGCGGGTGCGGTGCAATGCGATTTGGTACAGGCTAGGAAAAGACCCTAGACCAAGTGATAGTGTAAGAGGTACATGTAGGGTTACCTGAGGTGTCTAAGATAGGTACTGCGAGTTGGAGGCGGGAGATGAGTATAAAATGGGGAAAATGGCGGTTTACAGGTTACCTAGATAGGTATGTCCCTGAAAACGACAGCCTCGAAAGGGTATAGAGTGTTTGAGTTGATGGATGGTGGTGGTGCGGGTAAGGGTTCAGCTATGACATAAGTTGAACGGAAATAGGAAGGATGCCTGGCTTTCTCGTCCGTTGTATATAGCTAAGCCGTACTATGCATGCGTAGCGTATACATTCAGGTAAATCAGCCTATTACCTTTCAATATTGGGTTGGATGTGTTCGTTAAGAGACCACGAGAAGAAATGGGGAATCCCCGAGCCCAGCGGACTACGCACATAAATGTACATATATATATATATACCTAGGTACCCAACACATATGCATAGAACACCGGGAAGGTATGGTGAGGGTATTGTTATCCAGGATTGCACTCAAGTAGGTACTTTGGCAATGTAAAATGTATAGGAATCATAGGAAGGGTCATCATCATTGCTAGCAAGGTTCATGAAGGAAAGGGGGTACAAGCAGGTAGAAATAGATAGATGGATAGATAGATCGGTAGGTAGGTAGGTAGGTAGGCAGGCAGGCAGGCAGGCAGGCAGGCAGGCAACTTGGGTGTGTAAGCGGGAGAGAGAGAAAAGGTGGCAAGTAAATACGAGAACATCCATCATAGGTTGAGCTGACAGAACATCTAAGTCTCTATCTGTGCTGCGCTGGCCAGCTGAGCTATCGTCTGAGGGTATGATTGTATGCAACGTACCTGGCAGGCGAGCGCAGAAGTATACCCGAGGTAGACTAGAAGAAGTTCCGCGCGTTATGTCGTAGTAGCAGGCGGTAGCAGGAGGCTTAGGTCGTCAATCATCCATCAATCAACACAGGTGGAAAAAGGGAGCCAAGAACCGGGGTCCGAAAACGTGGGTTGCTCAAGGATTTGTTTCGATGCCGTCTGTTTTTTTTCCCGTCTCTCCCTATGCATACACATGTACACACATGCACATGCGCATACACGCACACACCTTTCCCTAACGGCTGGTACTATTATGGCGTGCAGAGGCGACAGGAACATGGAGCCAGATCGGGATCGTACACAGCACGCGCGCTACCATGCAGCACTCCTGGAAGATGGTGTGGTATGGCAAAGTAAGTTAGAGAAGTTGCAGGGTGCCTTCATGTCTGTCTCATCTGTCCTTTTTGTTGGTTATTAATCGGGATCGCGTGGTCCAGATAGAAAGTAGGTATAGTGCAGTAGGTTAGATGCAATGCAGGGTGTCAAGTCAGGTATTAGTGGGATGGATGAGTGGAGGTGGTACCTTGGATAGATCAGCATGCGCTCCAGTTTGTTTATCGTGCCGTATTGTAATAAATAGAAAGGAATGCAAGTTAACGCCAAATACACACTTACCGAATATCATATAGGTACAGTAGATGATATATGTATAAGGTGAAGACGGGGGGTGGAAAAAGAAGAAGAGGATGGAAGAATAAGGTGGGCGTGAGATGATAATGGAAAGCTAGTAGACTAGGTAGGTAGGTAGGTAGGTAGGTAAACTTTTGTTATTGAAACAATAGCATAGTCTTATTATTATTATCATTATCATATTACCTTGATTTTTAGTTACATTGTTCCTTAGATGGGGAAGCTATAATGTACCCCTTAGACTAATAGTACCTAACTATAAATTAAGTAGTGTATATGGCGTAAATGGAGTTATAATTAGTATAGAGATAAGTTGGGCATGTATATAAGTACAGTAGTTTAAAAGGAGAGTGTTGCCTGCGCATATAAGTGAGCTGCTTATATCATATAAAGTGAGAGGTCCTTAATGATATATCCGCAGTTGGTAGATTACATTAGGGAGTTGCAACATGTAGCATGAGGTACCTTAGGTACATAGTTCTCTTAAGCTTTATGGTTTAAGTAATAGGCCAAATTGGTAAGTGTGGTTGTAATGCTATATATACCTATATAGATGTACCTAGCTTAAGTAGTGTAGTTTATAAAGTATAGTGCCTATGAGTACAAATGTAGTTTAGTGTATACTTACTTACAGTACACTACCTAGTATGCAGTGGATAAAGGATGCAAGGGTTAATAGAGTTAACTAGGGTAGTATTACCTTTGCCGTATGCTAGACCAGTAAGGTGGCTCTTTGCCAATTAATGTCTAAGTTCTGCACATCATTAATTCACCGTGGTCATGCATTTATAAGAGAATATAGTGGCCTACATGAGATACTAGCCTAGATTAAGTACCTTATAGGCTGTGAACATTGTACACTAGAGTAGATAGAGTAGTTGGTTGGTAACCTCATAGGTTATTTGCAGCAAGCCTGGCGTTGCGCTGTTGCAGCATCTGGTCTGTTAATTTACCTCCGATCAATTACCTGCACATCATTAGGCACTACCTACACTAGGCACTATGCGTACACTAAGTGTACAGTAGTGTACACTACACCAAGTAGATGGGTATATATGCCTAGATCCCATACGTAGGTACACTACCTACACTACACTAGGTACTGGGCACACTAAACTAGTATGCACTACTATAATAAACTCGTACATACCCGTTAGGTACCTGTAAAAAGGGCCTCTCTTATGCTAGTGCAATCCACCTTGTCATCTAAAAGGATGGTTACTTGGACTAAATAATGTGGGTGTACCGACCTAAATGCCCACCTTGGTAGTATTAGTATAGGAATACCAACTAGGAAGTAAGTAGCTATAGCTACTGAGTAAGACTTAAACAAATGAACATATACTAGTAGTATTAGGTGGTGTAGGTATTTATAACATGTTATAAATACCTACACTATACCAACTACCGATGATGCATTGCTACTTGCCTCCAAGTACGTATACGACTCAAACTTGGCAATAAAATCCTTTTATTACACCTAACCTTGGAGAGCTGGCTACTACTAACGGTGATGCATGTGCTGCTCATACACTGCAGTGTAGTGTAGTACAGTGTAACCGGGCCACAAGTCCAGTAGAGTAGGTAGGTAAGGTACCTAGGCTAGACATAGGTAGCGTACAGTAGTAGTAGTGTACAGTACCCAATTGATGGCGAATGGAAGGATTTGAACGGAATAGATGAATGAATGGATGGATGAGGGAGTGGATGACAGGATAGTTGGGGGCCCTCCCACCCCCCTGTGCCAAGGAAGGGAGAGGGGTGTCCAAAGTGGAGGGTTGCATGTCGGCTTTGCCGTCTCAGCCGTCCGGCTCACATACAACCTAACATAAGTATACATGCATTGCTTCTGGAAAACTTCGAATACTGGGTCCTGGCACATCGTGTCTTTAATAGTCGCCTGGTCAGTGCCATGCCTGGTCAGAACTGGCGTCTGCACTTTGAGATGATGTTTGCCTATCTGCATAACATGGTGTACATGTACATGGTGTGGTGTAGGTACCTGGTACACTGCTAGGTAGACTACACCCTGGGTAGGTACTGCCTGGGCTCCCTCTTCCCTCGGCACAACTTTACGGGTTTTCCTCTTGTCTCTTACCTACCTAGACTACCTACCAACCAGGTACTCTACCTACTTACATAATGGTGTTGGATAGGAGTCATAGGACCAACTGCGTAACAGGTACATACACTACATATATAGCCAAGGACCGTCTGCTCTAATTGGCAAATCGCCAATCAACATATGCCGCCCAACCCGGTTAACGATCACACCTTATTATAGCCAATACAAACCTACATACACTACTTACTACTGTATTTACGACACGATCTGCAACAGCATGTGCATCGAGCAGGTCGTCAGCCTCGGAGCTATTGATGTTTGAGAGGCCGCTTTGCGCCCACCTCTTGCGTCAATAGACAAATGAGTATTGAAGCCTTTGCGCACTGGCGAGCCCGTCTTTTTCGGTGGGTAGCCGTATCAATAACCATACCATGGATGGGATGCCTCACTTCCAACGTTTTTGAATTCGAGTTCATACTTTTTTTTTTAAAGATAACCAATCACGTCGTGATCCACCGAGGCCGCATGCTGGATATACTACTTAGGTAGTGTACAGTACGTAATAGTTGTCGCAGGTTATCGGGTACAATTGTAGTGTACATACCAGTAGCAATGTCCCATATTAGCAATCCCGTATTAGGTACTACACTCTGCTCGACAAGATCGAGCACCTAAGGTATAAACTATTCCCGAAACAGGAAATCTTTGAGTGGCACTGCCCTACCTGAACCGCTTATCTCGATAATATTATGACTTGTCACGATGAACTATCCCCTCCCCCCCCCTCTGTTAGTAGGTAGTTATTCAGAGTGGTGAACATCTGTTATGCTTAACAGTGAAGTTCTACCAACGACATACGCAAGGAGAAGTACATATTCCCAACACTCGTATTACCGTCCAATAATATGACGATGGCCAAGAATTATTGTCTCGAAAATCCGAACACGCGAGTGAACTCAAGCACTACTACTATGTACACTACGGGTACTATCGTTATCGTGGAAAGAATGGATGAGTTAGTTAGTTAGTTAGTTAGTTAGTTGGTTGGTTAGTAGAGAACGACAGGTGATTGATTATAGTTCTCACAAGATCCCGTTCACATACCCACCGGATAGATAGTACTGTATATAACAGGATGGGACCTTTTCTTTTGGTGAACCGCTATAATCCATATAGGTGATCCCTGGCGGCACCTATTTGGTTGGCAAGCATGCCCCAACTACCTATTCTTCTCGGCAGGATTCATCCGATGCCCATGTGGTTGATCCAGGCGGATACGGCTGTGCAAGCCTTCAAATAGCTAGACTATCTAGGGTGTACAGTAACAGATTGCCACGCTGTCTTGCGTACATAATATAATAGGTGGGTAAGCACCGGCTGTGAGTTGACATAGACAATCCTATGGATGACGTCGGGGGTCTGCGCTAGCACGTAGTATAGTCTTATGAGGGTACCGACTTACTCTATCATGCTCTAAGCAGGACAACAGTGTGGGAAGTAAGCAGCATAAGCTGAAACCCGAGTGCATTGTTATGATCGGACAAGTGTTTCCCATTCATTACCTCTAGCAAATATTCACATCCATGCCAGCTTATAGCCCCGTCACGAGTAGAAAGGTGAGCCTGATAGATAAGTGATACTGGTATCAGAACAGAGCGGTGATCAGCAGCAGAGCCTGAATAGCAAACGCAACTTCCCCTATTGCTAAATAAGTAATTGGTGGTATCGTGTAGAGAAGTAGTTAGCGATGCCCAAGGCGCCAGAGTTGCGATTTGACCTCAACCGGGGGCTTCGGATAAATCGCAAAAGCCTCGCTTCATGTGGCAATCGATTCCATCATGCTGAATAGTCTATGCCGTACGCGCCTCTAGGGAGTTCCTTTGGTAACGCAACGCCGTACACTTGCACATGCACAGCCCCTGTCATAGGAAGACAATTGCCCAAATTAGATTCCTACCAGAATACATACTCACTTAATAGTGTAGATGCAGTCATACAGAACACCCCAACTGAGAAGGGGGGAGAAGAAGAGTACCTATCTAGATACTCCACGTATTTTTTTTCTGTCTCCCACCCTCCACATCATAACGAAGAGCATAACGAAGAGCATAACCACACTGGAACGGATACCCTTTGTTAGACATTACTGTAAACAGCAGTCTCGTCCTCATTCGCCTCATAAGAGTCGCTAAATCAAGGTGTGGCGTTTATGATCGGAGAACATGTTAATAACGTGTGTGGCGGCGAATGGTCGAGGCTTTTCGGGTTCCCTATAAAAAAAATTATATGAATGTCCTATCGAAGCCTCCTGCCAGGGTTCCTGGATAATGAGAAGAGCCCCGCCCGCCCCCTTGCATAGTCCTCAGACGTTGTTACACACAGCAGCCAGCGAGACTACTTGTTAGAGTATCATGCATCTGCTCCTGACTCCCCATCACAGAGAACCACAGCGACAGAGCACCCAACCCCGAGCAACATGATGCCTCAACAAGCGTTGATGATGTGTGCACAAGAAAACACGCCATGAGAATGTATTTCTAAACAGCTTTCTTTTCCACAAATGTACAACTTGTAGGCTACGGCCCGTTTTATCCTTCGCACCATCCCTCAATAAGTAGTATGTCGTCGCACCGTTCACCGTCCGGATGTGCGTCCCATTTAGTAGTATTGTGGTTTGACAAAGTCGGCGAAGGTCTTGGGCTCCTCATGGCCGTGGTGGTGGTCGTGGTGACCATGGCCGTCATCCTGGGGCCCGACGTACTCCATCTTGTAGACGCTACCGCACTCGGGGCATCGCTCAATCGGTCGTTCACGATTCATCTAAAGTGAGAGTACTACATTAGCCGATCATGAAGGAGCTGGCGAGCATATAGCAGTCTTTATATCGCCGACTGTGCAAGCCGAGTCCAGGAGAGAGAAGGGTAAACGTACACCGAGCCAAGTAACAATGTGGGAATCGGCGGGATAGCCCGTGCAACCGGCGTACTGTTCATCGCCAGCAGCCTTGACAAGGATGGGGTTGTCGAGGGTTCCTAGCGAACTCGTAAGCTCCGACATCCTCGTGGTAGGGCAGGAGGGGTAGTGTGGTACCTTTCCGTGAAGAGTCGAGGGGTCGCATGTCGAAGATGTCCACGCCCTGCATCTTTCCTAGGATTTCCAATCGTTCGAGACCGGTGGACTGGTCGAGATCGGTGGGGATGGTTCCGGGGGCGGCACCAGGGCCAATGAGGTCGTCCTCGGTCTTGACCTCTGTTTTGTATCACATGGCGTCAACAGAAGGAGTCCAATTGATCGTGGTTTCTTATGATATTGAATTCTTTGGCCATACCTTCGAAGGACTTCACCTTTTGGCTAATGCTAGCACGAGGCTCGACATTCTTCGCGTCACCTATGTTGATCCGAGTCAGAGTCAGCCAGCCAGTCAGTCGGTCAGTTTCTTGGTGATCGCTTCGTCGGGTGTCCAAGGGAGCGAGGCGGGCTCTTACGTCGAATTGCAGATGCGACAAAGCTGCGACGGATGACGGGAGAGACGGCGGCTCGTCGAGCAACGGCAGCGGCAGAGCGTTGGAGAAACATGGCGATGTCTTTTGAAGGGCGCAGGTCGCGGGTTGGACGTTGCGGGTTGAGGATGGGATTCGGTACAAGCTAAGAGAGGTATATTATATCTGAAGGTCGAATGAGCTGAGCGAGGGATTTGCAGTGGTCTGATTTGACAATGCACGAAGAGTCCCGAGGTGGAGCCCGTTGGAGCCCGTTGGGGCCCACTCAGACTACCCACTAGAGCCCACTGGAGCTGGCTGGAGATAGGTAAGGTCCTTTCCTAATAGGTAGGATTTTAGCCGACATTTTCACGGGCTCTAAGCAACTCAATAGGTACTTGCCGAATTCTCGTCACGTGATTATTTTCTTACGTATGCATTTAAGTACTTATCTTGGTGCAATGCGGGCCAGATGGAATCCTCAGTTGCCAAAGTAATTGATACCTAGTCTACCTAAGGTATAGCATGTTGAAATAAGGATACCTACATACCTTGGGTAATAGTAAAAGAAGTAACAAGAAACAAAACAACTCTCATTTGCTCAGGTACAAATCAATATCATGCTGCTTGCATTGAAATTCGTCCTTGATAACACCCCAATGTTCATATTCCAGACTGCCTCATAGGTATATGGCTATATATGGCGCGCTCTCTCAAGCTTCGGCCTTCTCCCTCTTTGTCTCAAAGGCCTCCACAATGCTATCTTCTTGGTTTTTCGTCGTGTACACGAGGTGCACATCGCCGCATTTCTTCGCCCTAGCCTCGTCCTCGGTGGCCCACAAGAAGGCAGTATGCTCGTTGGGGTCAAGCTTCACATTGTAGGCCTCGACATCGACGATGAAGGAGTACTTACAGACGCACAAGGGGCGGCGCGTTAGAAATGTGTAACCCTTCCCAACTAGCCCACTTACATGGCGTGCCGTAAGACCCGTCTCCTCCAACAACTCGCGCGCGACGCCGTGCAGAAGCGTTTCATCCTCGGCGTCGATGCTGCCTCCGGGAATCTCCCAACGGAGCGGGAATGAGTCGTGTGGCGCGCGTTGGACCAGTAGCAGTCTACTGGCCTTATCAAATACGAAGGCGCCGACACAGATGCCGTCGAGTTTTGGACACATCTCTAGGTATGCATCCAGGGAGAGCTTAAAGTTGGCGACGGATGTGTCCGAGGTGAATAGGGGTGCAAGCGGTGCAAGCGGTGGTGTGGCGGGTGTCACCGACGGTACTGGAGCCATCTTGACCTGGCTTATATGACCCGACTCTGGGCTAATTGTGTGCGTATAAGTCTTTGCGGTGTGTGAGGTGTGTGAGGTGGACTTTTCGCGAGGCGCTATAAGTTGTCGTGATGAGGTTCTGGTATCTAGAGATTTTATGCCAAGTTTGATTCAAGTTTGATTCAAGTTTGTCCTCGCGCCTGGGCCTTGAGTTTTCGTTCAATCATCTGAGTTTAGTCAACGCTTAGCAGGAGGGATGGCGCAACACAATGTTTAAGTATATAGGTAAGTAGTCTTTAATCTAACCTTGGTTGATGGATGCGTTGATGGATGCGTTGATGGATGCGTTGATGGATGCGTTGATGGATGCTAGATAACGAGGGAGGCAGACGATTCCATTTAGGTCTTCGTCTTATTCCGCCAGACTGCTTCACCTGAAAACATGACTCACAAATTCAGTCGCGATGGAGAAAAAAACAAAGATGCTGCCTGATAAGGCTGACTATGGCTACTAGGTAGGGAGTGAATACCTATTACCTACCTGTGGTACTGGTAGTACTCATCCTGGCCAACGATGCCGAGGTGTTTGTTCAATTAGAGCTGCATTGCGAATCCGATAGACTACTATACCTTGAGTATGTACTTATATTATGGTTAGATGGTAGACAGCGACACTCAATTTTATTATCAACAGTATGTCTACCTAAAGTACGTAGCTACCTCTCTATAGCGGTTCACTGTAGGTACCTAGTGCACACTATACTATGTAGGTTACCTACATGTAGGTACACTAGGTACTTAAGATACTACACTACCTACCTATACTGTAGGCACCCACCCTCCTTATAAATCATGACTTCAAGTTCCCCCTACACAAACTGGTTGGAGTCTACATAACCTACCTGTCTATACACCTCTGCGAATATATATATATATGTTTATACACATATACACACACACACATATACACACACACACACAGAGGGTCATATTTGTTATGTACTTTACAGGGCTTTTATATAGTAGTATGTGGTTTCGCGGTAGCTGAAGAGTCCCCCTGTACCCTATGAAACGATAGAGTGCAGATCCCGTCCTTGATGAAACAGATGCCTCACACCATACACACTCACACTCGCAGTTTCAATCCTGCCACGCACTTACATAATACATTACTAGTAGTAGGTAGTCTGAGGAATGATAAGCTCAGGCGAGGCAACAACTAGCTGCCCCCCTCACTCCACCTGTTTGTTACGCACCTACTGACATACTGTACTTACCTAACCTACCTAACCTACCTAACCTAGGATGTATCTGGTATACACTACAGCTACCTACGCTATGGTGTAGATTCTCTCGACTACCTACATGGTACAGGACATCAACAACTTCTGCTCAGTTGCACATTGTTTGGTCACATCGTTTGGTCACATGATGACGCGAGCGCAGGAAGAGAACGGAGAATCCAAGACTGCCATGTTTTGTCCAAGAGCTTGGCATTTCGTCTAATTGTCTGGGCAGCTGGGCCGAAGATGCAGTCGAGCGCCGCCAACATCTAGTGTACAGGTATATCGTAAGAGACCGTAAACCCCCCCCTGTCACGGTAACCTGTGTGTTTCGAGGGGGTCCGACAGCATCGAATTTTTCAAATTCTGCACAAAGACAGTTACCGGCACTGTTTGATCTCCTAACAGCCCGAGCCTGACCGACAATGCATGGCACAGCTTAGATCTGACCTGAGCTGTTGTCGATAGTAGACACCGGACGACACTGGACAGCACAAGGCAAGGCAGGGCAAGGCAAGCAGAACCGCGTTTGAGATGGTCGTGCCGCCAATTCGCTTGGAATATCTCCATCCATAGCAGAGCTTGGCTAGCACCAACCAAGCCTGCCTAAAGCCATGTGTCGTAACATCGTAGTACCCTTCGTTTGTGGTCCGTCTCTCTCCCTATCAAGTCTACAACTGCTAGAACTAGCTAACCTAGCATCATCTCTTTGAGCCTTGGTATTGTCTTGGAGAGCTAAGAACTGGCCCGTTTTCTCGGTCTCTTCCTCATTGCTCTCGCCAGTCGTTTGTGTTGGCTTACCGAGTTATCAATCGTACCATTTCCTACTCTCCCTCTGCCCTTCCCTCTCTGTCTCTCTCTTCATTTCTTTAGTTTTCACGCTGCGCTGTAAATACTCTCAACGATAAATTCAGAGGAAATCGTCTCTCCATCTTCTTTTTTTTCTCCGCCCTTTCATTTCCTCTTATGCGCTAGCCTGACGAGTCCCTGGACCCCCCTCACTCACATGTCGACTAAACTGTAGCTGGGCATGTCATTCCAGTTTCTCTCCTTCCTCTGCCTTGTCATAGCAGCTCGGTATGGCGATGCCTTATCTATCGAGCACCGTAGCAGTCACTTCGTGAAGCTACCGGTTGTCCATTCTACCAACCGACAAGTGTTCGCCAAAGTTTACGAAGATAAGCGAGCCATCGCTACTGTGCCTCTAGCAAAAAGAGCTGATGTAGCCTACTACGCCAAATTAAATATTGGCACACCACCCCAGCCCGTCTTTGTTCAATTAGATACGGGCTCGTTTGAGCTATGGGTGAACCCAAACTGCACAACTCTACAGGGGACTTCCGACGTGAGGTTTTGCAGAGCAGTTGGTCATTATGACCCGTCATTATCGTCAAGCTCTGTTGAGTTGACAAAGACCAAAAGCCTGCGGTATGGGATTGGGCGCGCCGATATTCAGTATGTTGTAGACACCGTTGGTCTCGCAGGCACAGATGTTCTCTTAGAAAACGTTCAATTCGGGGCTGCTCTAGATACCGTGGACGAATTTTCCGGTATTTTAGGTATTGGCCATGGGGAAAATGTGACCATCACGTATAAAAACTTGATCGATCAGCTGGCAGACCAAGGAGCCACGAACACGAAAGCCTTTAGTCTTGCTCTGGGCAGCAAGAGTGAGCAAGAAGGCGTCATCATATTTGGTGGCTTAGACACATCTAAATTCTCTGGTACCCTTGAGACGCAACCCATAATACCAGCCGCAGACTCGCCCGACGGCGTTCCACGATAGTAAGTGCTATTCTTTATGTCTCCTAGCAATAACGAGTTAGATCTAAACCCCGCCACGAACCTCAAATCGCCTTGAAACAATGTGTTAAGCTAACTGTCGTATGTCTATAGCTGGATTAACATGCAGTCTTTGAGTATCACTCCGCCAAGTGGGAAGACGAAGCAATACTCTAATACATCTAATATGGCCGTCTTTTTAGACAGCGGCGCTACCTTAACTCTTCTCCCTACAAGACTGGCGAACGCCATTGCGGCTGACTTCGGTGCTGAAACGACCGATAGCAATGGGTTCTACCCGGTTAACTGTAATTTAAACGACCAGCCGGGGACGCTCGATTTCGCCTTTGCCGACATAACTATCCACGTACCCTACCGAGAGGTGGTTCGAGAGATTCAAACTACCTTCGGCATTCAGTGTTATCTAGGGATTAGTCCTAGCGAAGACTTTGTCCTCCTAGGTGACACGATGCTACGGTCTACTTATGGTAAGTCATTCCTCACCCTCCCCTGTTCCCCCAGAGCTCGTAATAGAGAAGGCTCATACTCTATCACAGCCGTCTTCGACCAAACCAACGACGCCATTCACATAGCCCAGTACTCGAATTGTGGATCGAACGAGAAGGAAATCACCGCCCAGATGAATTTAGGTAATATGAAGGGTGACTGCGAGGCGCCCGATTTCGAAGCTGCCAACGCAAACTCGGACCCGTTGTCGCCAAGTAATGGTACAGGAGCAGGGTCGAACGATTCCACAGATTCAGATTCCAGCGCATCAACCTTGAAAATTCTGGGCCTCCATCAGTGGCTAATAATTTGGGCGGCGCTTTACGCTATAAACTTTGGAGTTGGGTTTCTATTATAGGGTTGGCGAAGCTGGCAAGTTACAATACTTATTATTGCATTGAAGACGGCGTTCCGGGATACAGATGTTATAAAATGATGATCGACGAATTTCATTCTAGTTTATAGGACATTTTCCCCCTATTTACTCAATATTTTGATCAAGTCCAATCTTATACATGGAATAATTTTCAGATAGACGTCTTTCGCTCATAATGTGCTCGGCAGCGAGTACGTTGAGGATTCCCGCTTCACTACTGTTACGCGGAAGTGGCCTAACGAGGCTAGGGCTTGGAGGATCACCATGCCTAAATTGCCGTTGGCACCAATGAGAGCTACGGTTTTGATAGTCATTTCGCAGAGCTCTGAGGTGTTTAGATGCGTATGGGTGTAGAGTCCTACCTCATGATACTGACTATGACTCCATTGCCTTGCTACCCACAGTAAGCCTTACTAAAAATAAGTTAATGTGAACTTGGCCGACATTATTTTATGATTGTCGTGTGAGTTTTGATCTGATTTTACTACAGTTGGAAAGTCTAAGGGCTGTGGCGTAGGCTGTAGGTACCTTGTAGGAGGGAATATGAATTGCAATACCTACCTCGTGGGGATGCGATTGTCGCTTAAATATTGCACGATCTGAGTAATGGTAAAGGCGGGTCATGTTATCTCCCAAGGCAGTTTTACGTCGGGTGTTTATAGGGTGTTGTCCTTATTTCTAGGGCCGTTCTATTATACGCCCTGCAGATAGATTGCGAGTTTTCATTGAAGCACCAAGAGTTCGTACAAGACTTCGACCATACACGTACTAGACTCCCATGGAAAGGCCGTTCGTTTGCGTAAAAGACTACATCTAATATGCATGGGCATGTCGTGAAGATTAAAGGCGCTTATTTCTTATAAGCTACACTCTATTTCTCCATCATGTGTTCCGTATCCGCATTAAACGTTCGGCCTTGGCATAGGGTTTCCCTCCTCCCAAAGAGAAGGCTTGATGGGAATTGCCCGGAGACCCGATGTTCCAAAAACCCTAGTAGGGGCAATAAAAACGACGACGCAAAGACACAAGGCAAGACACTAGCAAAGAGCCTAGTTAATAAACCGGTATCATGAAACCTCGCGCTATTACTTCGACAGGTAATGTCCCTCCTTTTAACGCCCTTTAGACCACTAGACTAACGTATCTATACTGTTGTTGTTACAACGAAGAAAAGCCGCATGAGCTAGCTTCTATACCTCGGCACAGTCATGTAATCGTGACTCATTTTGCCGACTTACGTGGCCGGAATATGCAGTGGACCGCGCCCGGCTGGCAGGTCACCTGGTCTCTCATGTCGCGCCAGATAGTCTCTTCATCGTAGCCAGAAGCGAAGCCTACGTTGTAGTCCTGAAGGAGAACCGTTACAACGAGGCGAAGCGCATGCAGGGCCATGTTCTTGCCCAGGCAGTATCTGGTGCCTGTGGAGAATGGCGAAAAAGCTCGCTTGTCGAGGATGAGCTCTGGGCGCGAGTACCACCGCTCAGGTATAAAGTCATTCGGCTGCACCCACATCGATTCCACTACGACCATGTTAGAGCACGCCCACGCAACGATGGCAAGAGGTTAGATGCCGCTTTCGCAAGACGAACTGCAGCCTGCACTTACTTCTGTGGAGAACGTATCTCGGGCATGTTACTTTGACGCCTGGGGGGATTAGAACATCGTCGATCAACATCCCGTTCGGGCCGGTGATTCTGTTTCCTCCCGTCATGACCGGCGGGACAAGCCGAAGGGCTTCGTTTATCACACCATTGAGATGTGGAAGCGCTGCGAGAGCGTTTGCGTCATTCGGGTTCACACCGTCAACCTCAGCTTGAACCTTTTTAGCGTGTTCTGGAAATTTCGAGAGAAACCACCAGATGCCGATGAGTACAGCACGAGTAGTGTCACTAATGATGATGATAATGTTAGCGACAAACCCCAGCTACGATCCTTATGAAGGACGATATTTCTATTGACGGGATAGGAGTCCTCGTCGATACTGTAAGATGTGATAGTATTACGGTCGAGACTGACCTTCCTGCGACGACGGCTGTTACCGCCGTGCCGCTGAGGTGGAGATCCCTGGCCGTTTTGGTTTTGGTCGTAGCAGTATTCTCATATTCTTCAATGAAGTATGTAGCCATGTCTATCCTACCATTGTCACCACGCTATATCAGACTCCCCGTTAGATGCAAGGACTTTGACAATTTTATAAAAAGTGTAGAAGCAACACCTACGTTGAGACGGGATACCATATGATCCTCGCAGAAGTGCATCATACGACGCCAGTCGTTAACTCTTCCAACCGGCGGGAGAAGCTGAAACCCCAGGAGAGCGATCCATATAGCATCACCAAGAGGCCCCGCCAAAGCCAAGGCACGATCTCGGTGCTGTATGCCGGGATGCGTTACTTTAGATTTCGTGAGGTTAAAGTCCTCACCGAAGAGCACTTCCCCCATGACGTCCCATGAATACCAGGACATGATTTGATCAATGTCTACAGGATTCTCACCAAAAGTACCAATGCAATGCGAGAGGTCCCGAACAAGATTCGCGATGCGAGGGTAGTAGTCATTCATTGCTGTCGGGCCAATCTGATTAGCTACGACATTTCGAGATATATATGTCAAGCGTCTCTACCCGTCGCGCCCCGAGACACGTCATATCGGTGGAGACACTTCAACTGGAGGGAGACTAATTCACCGACCTTTACTTGACAAGCCTTGAGCCCAGAACTTACGACCCTCTTTGTGCTCAAGCTTGTTGCGGGTGAAAATGGCAGAGGTCCTCGGCCGGACGATATCGTACCAGACGTCTCTGGTGGTCTCATTGCCGAAACCATCAAGTAGCTCGGGTGCAGCAGGGTGAAATAGTGTGATCTCATTTGGCCCTTGATTCGAGCACACTTACTTAGTCTAGATGTCATGGTTGACCAAGATTGCTCGCGCATACTGAAGAGAAGGCGAAGTGCTCACCTGTCCTCACTACTGTGCCGTATGTTTTATATATTTTCTGTTGAAAAAGGAAATTGGTGGAATCGCTAACGTGCCATACATGCCAGAGTTTGGTGACGGCAGCAAGTCTTGGGCCGTGGAAGGAGGAAAGGCGGTGAAAGTAGAGACGGTATATAGTCATGCTAGAGAACAGACCACCAAAGTACGCGACGGCTAGGACAGCCAAGCGACCGAAGACACCGGCAAGCGCATTGTCGAAGCGGCTAAGATAGTACGCCGTGACAGCGCCGAGGACGAGATGGCCGGCGATGATGTGTGGGCCGTGCAGGTGCCACTCGCCGTGTCTGAAGAGCCCGTGGTGTGCGACAACACCAGCCGCGATGGCTAGGATCGGAAGATGTTGTTGACCTTGACCCACGGCCATGCTGTGCTCCTGGAGTCCTGCCGGCGTCGCTTTCCTACTCAAGAAACTGTCGGAAGGGCGTTTCGAGCTAAAGACAAGAGCAGGCGAAGGAGGCAGTAAAGATGGAGAGATGTCGAGATGTCGAGATGGCGGGATGGAATATGTATGTGGTGTTGTTGTACTTACATACTGCATGCATTCCTTTACATGCTGCTCGATCTACCAGTCTCTCTCCTCGCTCGTCACTAGGTTCAGTAGTGTATGCAGTGTACGCAGTGTACGTAGTGTACGTAGTATAGATAGACCACAGTTGGTTAGGTTAACCTAGGTACATAAGTCCGATGCATAGCAGATGCATACTGCAGGGGTAGATTGGGGGCTTTGGCTGTGGGCTTTAGGGCTTCCATTGCAGGACACCCCCTAATTATATGGTATCACCGTATCATGTCTCCAGATTGGCAGATCTTGACACCAAAACGCCAAACCCCTCTTTCTCTATGTATGTAGATAAGAAGACAAACGTCAATATACCTACTGCAAGTAGTACATGCGTCACGATACTTACTAAGTACATATGTAGTAAAGCATGCAAGCAGAATGTTGGCCAACCATCCATCACCAGTGCCCCGTTGCGTTCTTTGCACGCGCTTCTCACTCACAGGCAGGCGCAATCTTGGCTTTTTCTCTGGCCCATCGTCTCTGGCCCATCGTCTCGGGACCAGGAAGAATCAATCCCGCCCTACGATAGGCTACAGTAGGTGACATTGTATGATTAAAAGTGTAATGGCTACTACTGGATAGGTTGGTTGGGTTGTTAACACTGCACACTGCACACTGCACACTGCACACTGCCTACTGTACCATGACCCCCGCACCATACCATACCCCGTGTGGTATTCTCGAAGGAGAAACAATGCCAATTCTTTAATCATCTAATGACTTACCTACTTCCACTACTGTAGATAGTTAAGCGCCTGTACTTGGTAAGTGTGTACAGTGTGTATGCCTATGCCTAAAGAAGTTAGGCATGGCGCATTGAACTATTGATCGAGATGCATATTTTTATAGCTTATCTCCGAAGACATGCAGCCACAGCTCTGTGAGGTAGGTACTTTATTTGAAATTTCTGTAGTGTGGAATGTGTTATATAATAATAATAACAATTGTGACTTAGATGAACGGCTATCTAAGCTATACCGGGCTGTTATATTATAAATATATATAACTATACACATATATAATCTGAAATATAGGTAAACAATCCATTCCCTTGTGTGCTAGATACATACCTACTACTAACTAGTACTGTAGCCATCTGCCATAAGAAGCGCTATCTAGGTTACATGGTAGTAGTATTATTTGCATCAAATCGGCGGAAACGGGAATGCCGATCAACAATCCCAGTCCACCGCTTGTCAAAATACTAGTAGGTAAACATGCGAGACTAGTCAACATACATAGTACATACTCATACAGTAGTGCATTCTATACGAGGTACTTGACCCTAAGCAGACCGCTCACCATACGTAGTAAGTAACCTGTTACCTAGTGTAGACAGTACATTAGAAGTTTATAATTCGGGGTTGGCGTCGGGTTCTTCATCAAACACCGAGCCCGATAGAAGAAGAACATACCACTACGGCAAGATGTCAAGCCCCCGACTCCTGCTCAGTACTGTCCTGCTAACTTCTAGTGGTAGTTCGGTATATGATTGTTACTGAGTAGGTGGCATGAATACACACACAGTGCGGACGTCTAGTATGATCACACATAACCTTGCACGAGTTGGTGGTTTACTCAGTAGATCACCATTGGCGCCATGCTCCGATCTGAGAAACATTCGCTGACGAACAATGGTTAGACTAGTAGTACTGAGTAGATAGATAGGTACTAGTGTACACCGTTCTTATACCACCAGGATAGGATCCTTGGTCTGTTTGCCTCAAAACGACTTAGCGTCCGGGGAGACGGATTTGACCGTTACCAGGAAATAAATCGGCGATTTAGAAAATGATGCCTACTACCTAGTATTCAGATTTTACCAACAGCCAACATATCACAAGTTAAGTGAACCTCTTGTAGTTTATACTAATAGCCCTATTCTTAAAATATATCTCACCAAATTTCTATTAATTAACTTATGTTTGTCAAACGTATACTTAGAGCTACGTCATCTAATTTCAGCGGTTGCGACAAGGCACAGCACTATCATAGGTATCTCACAATATATTCCCATAAGGAATCTCAAGATCAGAGTTATTGCAAGTGACCCGCTTTGATATCTTTGAATCTGACCTGGGCAATTCGTAATGTGCTGGTGTGTCACAAAACTTACATGCTCTCTATAGAATAATCACTTGTAGACTCACGTGTGAAGCAACACTGCTTGTAGGGTTCACCACTCCGTGAGTGAGGCTCGTCAGGTTAGATAGGGCAATAGGGACTATACTGTGTTCTATGTTATACGTATAGTTCTTAATATTCACATTTCCATACCGAGGTATCCTATGAACGCTTGACTACGAATGGTATCTCAATGGTATCTCATGTCAGCCGAAGAGACTAGGATTACATCTAGCGACAGTGTAGAAATGCATTCTCATGGATCACATAATCGCAGATCTAATTATATCACCATCTTTCTTGTTACGTCGTTGCTAGTGAGTGCATGTCACTTTTCATCATACCTGGGCGAACACGTCCTCGTATAAGAAGGATTACGAACTCACCATAGTAACGTGAAACTTGACCTAATTCTTGACTACTCCTAATTCTGGCAGTATACTCTCAGTATCCTGTTAGCACACTTAGAGTTGAAACATGCCGTTATACACAGTAACTATGGCCACAGCAAGTACCCTTAGAAGCAGTTAGTCCATCGCAGATGGGGAGGGAGCGGTATGTGGGTTGTGTAGTCGCCTTCCTCGCCCCTATGATGGCAACAAGTAGGCGCAGAGGTAATGCGCGGTCCATGGCGCCGCTCGATCAAGGATATTTTGTCGCCGCCTGTGTGTACAACGGACATGGTGCCGAACTGAGGAAGGGCAGAGGTGAGTGTTCCAGAAAGCGAGAGACCATGCAGGCAGAAAAGACCAAAAAATGAGCAAGAAAGCATCTCGTAACTTGATTAGTCGTTATTAGCGTGTACCAGGACCCAGCGTACAGTCTGTGCTCATGTAAAATTCCGATGTGTTTAGTGTAAGTAGGTAGATGCCCATTGTTCATGAAACACAGCCAAGTTTTATTATGATACAGCTTAGCCTCCAGATCTACCGCCTCACCATTCCCTCACCTAGTCGCGACAGCTCCGTTATTCATACAGCCAAGCTGTTCAAAAGTGCCTATTAAATAGCTCCAATACGTGATCATGTTCGCTTCATGTTATGTGAGTCACAATAGCACCGTCACTAAGACCGATTTGCTGCTGCCAACCTCCCTACCTACTGGAATTAGTCAAGTATTGACACCGGCTGACTCGTTACTTGTTGAAATAAAAGAAGCTATGCGCTCAAGGGTACTAATGGAGCAATGTCTGGTTGCCATTTGATGGAGTGTGAGATGATGTCTATCTAAGCAATGACCCAGGGTCGATGGCTCAGTTGGAGATTGAGTGTTTGAACGCTCATCTGTGAAGCCATGTTAGCACTCTGATTGGAAAATGCAAAGTACCTACTTCGATCCTAACACCTAATAGTTGGGGTGATAATGCCCAAAGTTTGTTTCGATGCTGTCGACTGTAGTTCTGGGCGCATCGTGACAGAACATGGGCGATCTGACGTCTTGGCTGAACCGACATCCTTGGCGGCACTTGGCGGCTTGACCATCACACGCCTTGACGCCATCCGTAACGGCTCGGCATTTCTGTAACATGTTTTCTGAACGTACCGAAAAGTGAAAAAGCATGGCGGCTGGGTCAGATTGATTTGAGCACCGGTATTATGTATAGATAAAGTATGTCTCCTCCGCTCCGTATATCCGACTCGGCCAATTCGCATCTCTCTTTCGCTACCACACGTGAATACAGTCTTCTTTCTCGTCCCATCTCTTCTTCTAGTGCACTGGTGCACCATTCCATTTCATCCTACGTGGTACATCGATTTAATAATCCTCAAATATAAGCAAGCTCGCCCACATATCATAATCCGAGCAACTTGGTTGATCCATCCCCCTCTACTTTACCACCGCAGATACAATGAAGTCCATCGTGGCGTTAGCTCTTGCGGTTTTTGCGACCTTGGCCGTCGCCGCACCACTGAACATCAACCTCGGTGCCTATTCCCCTGCACTAGTGGTCGGTGATGGGGCCATAGGCTTCCACGGCGGGGAGGGCGAAGCAGCCGCAGAAGGGGCCGCCGCCGCACAAGGGCGAGGCATTATATCCGAGTAGATGGTATCATATAATGCGGTTATAGATGGTAGGTTGCGTCGGTTCAGCCTCAGTAGGGAGTTATTATGCTAAGCCACACAGTCTACAGTCCCAGCGGGAGATGGTATCCGTCATCAGTGAGCAAAGGCGGGAGTGAAATCACGATATAGGAGTATCTAGTCTATGGAGCACCACCCACCGCATAGACCCCCCCGACAAGATCCCGCTGTAAAGACGTCCAATCGATGTGGCACTATACCTGGAGGGAGATGCCTAGTACGAATACATATAACAAGGACACCAACGAATAATGGTTATGATCGGTATGGATTGTACAGGAACGAAGTTCCGCAGAAGGGCGAGCCTGGTTCTCAATGGAAACTGTCAGATAGGCCCCGGAATGGACGAATAAATCTTCTGTTAGGAGTTGCTGTGAATATTAATTAGCGCGGCGCCTTAGATTGGAGCGTTGTTTAGGATTAGCATTATTGGGCTCCCGCAAAGCCCAATATGGAGAATTCGATTACAAACACTTTTGACTAGCTCTCCTTGCTTTCTTCTTGCTCATAATGCATTGTGTATTTAACAATAAAATAGGAAAAATCTTAGAGTTATGAGTTCAACCGAATCTTCTCACGTCGTCACGTACTCACTTCAATACCTTTTAGCTGGAAGTAGACCTACTTGAGAAGCAGATTTCTAACGTTTTCGCCTTGAAGTTGATAACGGAGAGATCACATTTCGATGACAGTTTCCTATGCATTCTCGGTGAGGCAATCTTGCCTAAGAGCAATGGACCTAGTCACATATTCTCACCTCCGTTCGTATTTGCTTACCCTCCACCTTCAACTCCGCCCCCCGACTCCCCCAATCTAGTAGCTGCTACAAATAGCCAGTTACCGATATCTGGACCTTGAAATATCATACCACTCCTTGTACTCCTCGAAACAGTGTGGTTTTCGCTCGAATCGCCTGGCCATTACCTTATAATCGATGGAGGAGATCTAGTTCTGGATTACAGGCAGAATGGGCCCCTTATGTGATTATAATATATCCACTGAGAGCAGTGTAGAAAAAAATAAAACGAACAATCATAAAATATTTTAAAGAAAAATAAAATTGTATTACCGACACAACCGCAGTTGACCTAGAGCCATGGGAGCGATATGTATGTATGTTGGGGCTGAATAACCTTGCCATGAAAGGCAAACTGTTCACCGTGGAAATCAGTGCAAACCGTCTAAACATGAGTTATTTCGTATTATAGTTCCGGTCATTATCTTCTATGATATCACAGTTTCTCCCGCCGCACCTCTATAAGAATGAACTAGTAGGGGAAGTAGCAGTGCATACCGAACCTCGTCGTTATAGCCCAGGGGTGGTGTGCATGGTCACGGTGGAAGCTGAAGCCCTCACGGGTGATCTCCGTAGGGCCCAGGTCTATACCTTAGCCTTCGTCATCGTTAAGTGAGCCATCGGAGCTCTAAAGGTTAAGTATTAGTTGTACCTATGAGAGGAAAGACTATTGCTCTTATGGAGGTGCGCTGGCTAGAGTATTGCCTCCGGGATCTCGAGAGACGTTTTAGTCGTTTTTCTGGACCTGAATGTTCGAAGATAGAGTAGACCAACGAAGTTTAGACAAGAGAGGTCTTTGCTCGAAACACAGTTTGAGCCAATTTTCTTTTGCAAGGAGGTTTTGTGAAAATAGGTTCGACTCGATGATTCACCAGATAAACTTAGGCGCAAACAAGACACTAGCTTACAGCTGATATCCAAAGGATGCAAGTGGCTATTTTTTTGGTCCAATGGACACGTGCTAGTCAAGGCTCAACAGAGCTAACATGATCATATGTTGAGTTTATCTGGAACATGAGGAGAGAGTAGTACATGTAGGACGCAATTAGGCAGTGTAACAAGTCAAGCCAATTGACCACACATCCCACCCCCAATTACTCTTCCAGAGCAGATCCGCGTCAACCCTTCACCAGAGGTGACTTAATCCTTGGCAATGGTAAGGCCGTATAAAACATAGAGTCGCTCGACGCCATCGTGAACCTATATTCACGCATCTGACACAGTTGCCCCTGTAACCAGCCCGGAGACAGCAGAGATGGCAAAACTGTTCGATAACTGTCAGCACATGGTAAACATCGCGTGTGCCAATGAAATACTAAATACATGTGACACGCAGGAGAGATAAACCCATTATAGTGGGCAGGGCAGCGATTACAAAACCTTTCGGATACATACCATTCGCTCCTGGTCTAGGTCTCAGCGGACACTGTATCCCTGTTGATCCGTACTATCTCCCGTCGAACAACTCGTTCCCTTTTTACAAGCAGCCACAGAGAGGATGTAGCAACGACCAGCTGAGATCAGCCAACGAGTAATTAACTCCGTCCTTGAAGGGTCGGTGGAACAAGCCATGGAAGCACATAAACCACAGCCGGAGGAAGCGAGCAGGCCAATCCATTGTATACTCAGACGAGCAAGGTATGGATTTCGGGAAGAGACAACACAATGCAACGCCCTTAGGGGGGGAGACACAAAGTAAAAGCGCCTCGATCAGGGTGCTCGTTATGGGTGTTAGTAGCAAGGCGGGCCAGTTGACAATGAGCAATTCTCCGGGGCAGAAACTGATACAGAAGCTTTACGATTCCAACGTAGTTGGGAACATTACTCCGTAGCCTCGTAATCAATATACGAAGTTGGCTATTTCCATCTGATGGAGGTTCCGAAACGTGTTGATGGGGACTTAAATGTAAGGGACAGGACGGGCAAGAGGTTATTGCTTCGATTCCATAAGAGTGTGCTTGGAGCTTGGAGATAACAGCAGTTTTGTATGCACAAACCGGAGAGCATTCGGAAATTCAGAATTGAGATGGCGCTACATAACCAGACTACCCCCCATCATCGTTTGTAACGATAGTGAGCTGTATTGGGAAGTTGTCGTGGCCCTCAAAGGTCTGCTTTCCCACTACAACGCTTTCGACTCGGATTCAAGTTCCGAGCCATGTGAAGCGGCCTTTACGTCATCTTACTTCGGTAAGTTATAGTATTAGAGTCTGACATTAAGCAAGATAGAGCAAGCGAAGCCATGCTAGCGATTCGTCAAGACGTCCCTTGAAAGCACAGTCGGGCATCGATTCACCACGGACTTGCCGGACGCCGCCTTATAGCACATACACCAACGGGTTCACCTTGCCACCCAGCTTCATATGCGCCACAGCTCATGTAGACACACCAGAGGAAAAAATGAGGGGCTTAGAAAAGCGAGGCGCATGACGATACAGATCAAGGGATGAAGTTTGTAAGAGGGCATGATAACGACAGTACCAAATCATCGTTCAACCTAGACAGATTCAAGGTCAATAGAGTATTTAGGAGGAATAGAAAAATAGCCAAGAAAACCCGGCCAGCACTCCTTAGTAAACACACCCGAGCAACTAGAGAACTCCCCTGATGAATACAGTTTGTCGCCCGAGTCTTGCTTATCAACTAAAAGTCAGTGCTACGTCCACTGTTCTTCCCCTTTTTGCCTTCCAGGTCGAGGCCGGACGACGAAGAGCAGACCCGGTCAGGAGCTAGTTGCTGATCTTTGGGCTCCTCCTTTTCGTAGTAATCCTGGCTAATCATCAGCATGTCCACGAGGCCGGGATGAAACATATTTTCTGCCCGAGTGACCTGAACCTCTTCCCAGGCACGGATAGCCTCTTCTACCTCGCCTAGCTGGCGGGCGTTCTCGTTACGTAACTTGAACTGTTCATGGGGCTCGCGGGACAGAATATCTCGGCTGGTAGCGGCCTGGTGCATGTCATCGTGCACGTTGCCCTTCTTGAGGTGAAGTAAGCCAATCTTGAGAGCGATATCCCTATTGGACATCTTGGAGAGATCCTCGTGATACTTGGGTAGATCGAAGCCGACGCCATCGGGTCCCTTAATCCCCTCAATCTCTGCATTATTCGGGTTGATGGGACTGGGGCGTGAAGGGCGAGAACCCAGGCTCATGCTTCGTTTACCGCCGTGACCGGTGGCGTTATAGGAACTTTCATAGCCGGGTGGAGGCCCAACGTTGGTAGTGGTAAGTTCAACATGGTGAAAGGGCGGAACGGGAGGACCGCTGTCGCGGCGGCTGCCAGGACCAGAAGCAGCCCCGGGAGCACCAAGGTCGCGGGAGTTGACCCATCCTTGCTCCGTCTTGACAGAACCAGTACCAGTATAAGGAGTGGTATACGGTTTATATTCCTTGCCGTTGTTGCCGCTCATGATCGTCACTGGGATCTAGTCTAGGTAAGGTCTTATTGAAGTTAGTAAACCTATGGTGAATAATGCAAGGATTAAAGTTGTTATAATTAGCTAGTAGTATGGTAATCGAATATCAGGTAGGAAGAAAACCATACCTCAATACCTGATGGAAAGTTCTGATTAGTCAACGAAGAAAGAGGGAGTTTGTTTCAGTATAGACTTGCCTGGCTAGGGGATGGCGGTGTTTGATTTTGGACTTGGTATGGTGGAGGTATTTAGCCGGTGTCGAAGATTCGTGTCGGATGGAACTGGAGCTGGAAGGAATATTGGTAGTGTTGAGATAAAGGGGCCGACGTGTGTATAAGGTAAGTAAGTAATCGAAATAGGGGACGCATGTGCGACAGACCAGCACAGCAGACTGATACCAATAGACGGATAGAGATTGACGGATGGAACGACTCGCTCGCGTGGTATGAGGTGGTATGGGGACTTGGAAGTACTATTAACACGAGTGCACAACGTAGTAGGCCCAGATGGTACAAATATGTCTTATTTAAACGAGACTAGTTTAAAGGAATGTAGCAAGCGTATAACAAGCAGTGGAAGAATAGGCTGTCTGATCAAAGACTACGAGAAAAGGGGTGTGGGCGGAGGGAATTGCACGTAACCAAGCCGCCCTTGTGTCTGTCATGTTGCGGCCATCATATGAATTCAGGTAGCAACAGTGATGTAAATTATGTTTTTAAGTCACAGCAGGCAGCTTTCCCTCTTGCTTCGACCATGCGTTTGACTGCCCAGGGGAAACTACATGTGCCTCGGTGTTTACCTGGCCATCTACAATTTACTTGTAGGTTGTATACAGGTGTAGGTCTATACCTTGTATATAATAAGGTAGGTGCCTACCCCTTGGCTATCCAAGTAGGTAGCTGCAATGTGTTTCCCAAAGTAAGATCAGGGGGAAGTAGGAAGTAAGATGAGAATAGTATTATCCATGGAGCAGAAACCACAGGTTGTGGTTGTCACATAGAACTGTAGAATGACATAGGTACTCAAGTTCACATTGTTTCCAGTATTCATCTTGATTCACTTTTTTTAGGGTTTTAAGTCGAGCAAGTCTACTAGTATCAATTGCAGACCCCTAGGGGTATAGCCCTAACCTAGGACCTCATCGTCCTATCAATCATCATTGAGCTGTTGTCGTCGCCTATCAATGAGAGAGACAATAAGATTGATTGGAGCGGCGAACTGCGTAGAAGACAACACCAGTCCTCCGAGCCGCTTGCAGGCCAGAGGAAAGTGCGAGTCGTCTTCCATAATTAAATGCTATTACGAAACGACATCTCGAGAAGCATATACGTGTGGCTCATATTTTGTCAAGTGTGGGTCAGGATCATAGCAGCGACAAGACACACTACAGGAATAAACCCCTTTGATATCGAACGATCCCATTAATTACCGGCGGATAACTAACCCCTTCGAGGAATACGATGGGGAACAACTTCATATCTTTCGCAGCTGATGTCATTAGTCTCGCTACCTTCACTGTGGCCTTGATCGTTGTGACACACGTGCATATCAAGTATCTACGCGACAGCGACCGAGAGTATTTCCGGGTCAAACGATCGTTAGCTTGGTATAAAGCCCAGTCGGAATGACTCGCAAGAGTAGTCAAGGGTGTTTGTGATCAACCCGATGCTAGGTCCCAAGACGACTGCTACATCTGCAGCTTTGTCGTGGATGAGATGCGCCAGGTCAGGGCGCCGGAGTCTCATTCCCTGTTTTGATGTGTTCCAGGAGCATTAGTTGCCCATCAGGAAGTTTCTACTCCTGTTGCTCCTGCGAGCTCTCGAAACCCTTTCCATTTTATTATACCATAACGACGATTACTGACTCTATATTCTTAAGTAGGTCGAGACACAGATACTCGAACTTCTCGACGAGGTTAGGGGAAAAAAATCGAAAGCCATGGCAGGCGCGTGGAAGGGAAGTATTGGGTCGCGATCCCGAAAAAAAAAATGGCGTTGCAGCACAATCCTCGCCTATGAGCTAAGTAATACTGAAAAGAATCGTCTTCCCGCTTGAACCACTGATGAAATCAAAGTTCTCCTGATAGGCTAGTCACATGCCTTGGGATCTTTTATACCCTTGAGTTCCACCCGCAGAGCAAACCGCTGATACAATATCGTCGCAGTGCTTTAAGGTCGGAACAAATGTGAAAGAGCCAGCCCTTCGGAGAGAAAATCTGGCATCAAAGGTCTCTTTCACTCAAACCACCATAATCGCTTCATACGTGGCGTATTCGAAGACATCCTCATCTCATATCGTGTTGTTTGATAGCATGCGGCTGATATCTGGTAGGCGAATACACGATCTCGAACCGAAAAGTGCAAATAGAGAAAAGAGGATCATGAGTAGTCTTGAAGAGTTAGAGGCTACTGTGCAAGACCAGAAGGCCGAATTACATCGGCAAGAAGATCTTCTGATCTTCTTTGTCGCACCATGTACAGGAATCACGTCAGTCGTCGTGGAGCGGACTCTCCCTAAAGTCGCCGTGAGGCTAGTGGTTCCAGAAAACGGCAGCAAAATAGGATTCCGAGGTCTCCGTCGCAAAGGGAGAGGGCGATGTCGGCTCTAATGGCGTGGACAGCTGGGACAGCTGGGACAGCTGATCCGCAGCACTCGCGTTCACAGCCTCAGGGTGTACCCGCCCTGGTGAAAGAATCCACCAGCGATAGCTAGAGAGAGAAGGGCCATGGGGAGATTAAGCTCGATGACGGACCAGACCCAAAGACAACCGAGGGGCGGGGAACGCTTCATGATGTACAAGTATCCGTAGTTACTGGATATATCGATTAAGTAGCAGCCGGAGACGGTGCTCGCGACGAAGAATATAGCTTGTCGAAGGGGCTCTTGGAACGTCGGCGGGAGACCGGGTAGCAAGACTGAGGATGAGGCGTGTGGATGGAGTACGTAGAAGAAGGCGTAGAAAACTATAAAGGCCGTAGTCAGCGTCGGATACTCTTAAGAGCCTTGTATATTGTATAGCGTCACATCTCACCGACGAGAGCCACCAGTGCGCGTGTCACGATCTGAGGCCACGAGATCTCCATGGCGTACTGATGCTGCACCAGGACATCGAGGGTGAAATGCAGCATAGCCAAGCTGACGGTCCAGAGCAGAGTCTCGAGGATCCTGTCGGCAGTAGGCGACAACTCGCCGTTGTCATCGTGGCTGTTCCCGTTCCCGTCCCCGCTACTGTTTCTTTTGCGTCGATTGGCCGGATGCTGGTCGGCCTGATCAAAAAGATTGTGCGCTTGGGCGATGTCGAGCAACGTCTTGTCGGACGGGGCGGATCGGTCGGGTTGAGCAAGGTTTATCTCGGCGGCCGCCTGTCTTTCTTTTCGAGTCCGGACCATTGTTGAGTGGAATGAGGAATATTCATTTATCTAGTGATTTCACTTTCAAGACGAATGATGTGATGTTTGAAGAAGCAATTTGGCTTGGTGAAGTGAAGCCAACGTCGATTTGCATATCTAGGAGATATCTATGACCATGCTAGGTAGGTTACTACCTACCAGGTAGCTTATCTCCAGAACCTCAAACCAGAATGGTCCTTGCGTTTGTACCTCCCCAGCCACACTACCCCTTCCCCCCACCAATCACAGCCTTCCCCACTCCCCAACACTGGAAACTTACATAGTAGAATTCTGGTCTAAAGCGCGCTTATTGATTTTCTCTCTCCTAATAATATTTAAAACGTATAACTATTTTATAATATATACTTGCAAATATAATAAATATAAATAAAGTTCTTGTTCCCTTATTATATTAAAGCTATGTATATCTTGAACATTAAGCATTAAGGTATTACGTTGTAACGTGATCTCTGTACATTCGAGACCTGCCGCTCGAAGCTTAGGCGCTATGGTTGTTTCTGGCCTACAATTGCTATTCCCCCTCCAATCCCTTCTCGGTCAAAATCGTCTTAATGATAGCGTCTCTCTTATACAAATACTTTCTCTTATTATTTGAACCCAATGTGAGCAGCGGCCCTGAATACAGGAAATCGCTAGAAAATTTTAATCTTCATATCGTACTGCAGGCGCTCTCGTTGTTGCCCGATTCATTGGTGTTCTATGTTATTCTTCGTTACGACGGGGCGGTGGCTTTGCCGGCTATGCCGACCATGCGCCTCAACATCTGCACTTTTGTTGTCAGGCTTAAAAGCAGAAAATAAGCCATCTGCTTTCATCATCCCCGTCGTTCGCTAAGACGAGACTTTCCCATCTCTAAAGGATCTGCTTGTTTCTATTCTCACTATCAGGATCCGAGCAGCCGAGAACTCGACTTTTGACCTCGATAGTCTCTCTCCTACCGCAGTCAACAGTCCGATATCAGTTAGATCAGCAAGGCTACCCTTCCGTTGCAGTATTATCCAGCCCAACCAAGATCAGATATGTATTCTGAAAATGAGTTGCAAGAAACCCCCGCATCTGTACTGGATAAACGTCCTGTCGATGAAGAGAATCCGGCGCCGACCGAGTCAAAACGAAGAAAGCGCGATTGCGAAACCTATAACGAGGGCTCAAGTCGAACAGGCTTTACAGCCGATGACTATACTGTTGGCTGGGTCTGCGCTCTTCATATCGAGATGGCGGCCGCAAGATCTATGTTGGACGATATTCACAATAATCTGAGCAAGAGCCAGAACGACAGCAACACGTATATCTTAGGCAGCCTTCACCACCACAACGTAGTCATTGCATGTCTACCAATGGATGGATACGGCACTAACAACGCAGCTATTGTGGCGAGCAATATGCGCCGGACCTTTCCCTCCATACAAATGTTCCTGATGGTTGGGATTGGCGGCGGCGTCCCTGGGAAAGTTGACATACGGCTTGGCGACGTAGTGGTTAGCACAGGGGTGGTGCAGTACGACTTAGGCAAGACTATCCAGCAAGGCCACTTCCAACCAACAGGTATCACACGCCAGCCTTTAACAACACTTATGACGGCTGTTTCAGCCCTACGGGCACATCATGAATGGAACCCCTCGAAGATTCCCGTCATTCTTTCCCAAATACGGGAGCGGAACCCTTCTATGATACAGTACACCGATTGCGAGCGACTTCGAGACTTGCTATTCGATAGTGCTTATGAGCATTCCGAGCCGATTAAAAGTTGTGATGACTGTGATAGATCAAGGCTGGTGTGCCGGTCTCCCCGAAGCAGCAATAGCCCAATAATTCATTACGGAATCATTGCGTCCGGAAACCAAGTCATAAAACACGCCAAGACAAGGGACCAGCTGGCGCAAAAGTTCAACGCCATATGTTTTGAGATGGAGGCAGCTGGTCTGATGAATAGCCTTCAATGCCTAGTCATTCGTGGCATCTGTGACTACTCAGATTCTCACAAGAGTAAGCAATGGCAGAAATATGCATCTGCCACCGCTGCGGCATACGCGAAGGAGTTTCTCTCCGTCATACCCACGATAGGAACGGAAGCAACCCCGACTAGTATGTGTGCCCCGTTATGAATGAGTTCAGGGTTTGCTTACATGCTAATAGGGGAAGTGGCGCGAGAGCGCCGGCGAATTCTAATGGATTCATTGTCATT
This sequence comes from Xylaria hypoxylon, assembly GCA_902806585.1. Lineage (NCBI taxonomy): Eukaryota > Fungi > Ascomycota > Sordariomycetes > Xylariales > Xylariaceae > Xylaria > Xylaria hypoxylon. Next base: position 2,545,838 of record CADCXB010000001.1, read on the forward strand.
TGAGAAGATTGACGCGCGACATTCAAATATTAAATCCGCCTACGGCAAGACATGCGTATGGCTCCTAAGCCATCCCGACTATATAAATTGGTTAACTCCCGCTGAGTTTCCTCAACATCATGGTCTCCTATGGATTTATGGCAAGCCCGGCGCTGGAAAATCAACGGTGATGAAATTTATATACACGCGTGCACTAGGAAACAGTGACACTACTATCTCATTTTTCTTCACTGCTAGAGGGGATGATTTAGAGAAGTCAACGCAAGGAATGTACCGTTCACTATTGCTTCAGTTGCTGGAGAAGCTACCGGATCTCCAAGAAGTGCTCGATCTACCTAGCCGCTTTGGTCAAGGCCATAACGACGATGGTTCATGGGGGATTAACGTCCTCCAGAGTCTGTTTTCCGCTGCCATTGCCAAACTTGGACGACGGCGAGTAACGTGCTTCGTTGACGCCCTAGATGAATGTGGCGAATCTCAAGTTCGGGACATGATGGAATACTTCGAACAGCTTGGACAATCTGCTCTAGACGCCGAAGGAAAGCTATATATATGCTTTTCAAGCCGCCACTATCCAACAATTTGCATCCAGAATGGCCGGACATTAACATTAGAAGATCAACCTGGTCATAGCCAAGACCTAGAAAAGTATGTTCGAAGCAAGCTTCAAGCGGGAAAAGGCAAAGACGTCAATTCGGTCCGAACTAAGCTTCTCCAAAAGGCAGCTGGCGTTTTCATGTGGGTTGTACTAGTTGTTAATATCCTTAACGAGGAATTTCAACGGGGCCGTATCTTTGCGGTCAAGAGAAGGCTTCAAGAGATACCTGCCGAACTTAGCGAACTGTTCAAAGACATTTTAAGACGAGACAACAAAAACATGGCCGACCTATTACTTAGCATTCAATGGATCCTTTATGCGAAGCGGCCGATGAAACCTGAAGAATTTTACTATGCAGTAGTAGCTGGGTTGGATCCAACACGGGAAAATCTGGCTCAATGGGATCCCGAACACATTACAGCAGACGATATGAACAGATTTGTCTGTAGTTCCTCTAAGGGGCTTGCTGAGATTACTAAATCAAAAGCGCAGACTGTTCAATTCATCCACGAATCCGTACGAGATTTCTTGCTAAAAGATGGAGGTATTCATGACTTATGGCCTAACCTCGGGGCAAATTTCGAAAGCCTGAGTCATGATCAGCTAAAGAAATGTTGTTACGAATACATTCTAACGGATACATTAAATCGCAATACAGACAACCAAGAACTTCCAGCAGCCTCTTCTGACAGAGCAAAAGATCTGCGACAACAAGTATCAAGGAAATTTCCTTTCCTTGAATATGCGACCCACCAAGTCCTCTATCATGCCAATATTGCCGCGATCGACTTACCCCAGCACGATTTTCTGAATTCATTCGATCTAAGAGCCTGGATCTATCTAGATAATCTTTTGGCAAAGTTCGGAACACGTCGTCATACACTAGCTGCAAGTCTGCCGTACATTCTTGCTGAACATAACTTTGCTAGACTTATAGATAGTATTTGTTGGCATGACATTCAAGTCTATAATCATGAAGAACGACACGGGTATCCCCTTTTTGCTGCTTTAGCAAAGGGCCACCAAGAAGCGGTTAGAGCCTTGCTACAGTTGCAAAACGGCTTAGTAGATTCGGACAGAATTACTACAAACATAAGTTATGGAAAGGACTTAAAGGTTCATAAAGGGCAGACACCGCTGTCATGGGCTGCTGAAAACGGGCATCAAGAGATCGTGCAGTTACTAATCGAGAAAGGCGCTGATGTTGAGTCAAAAGACAGTCAGTACGGCCAGACACCGCTGTTATGGGCTGCTGAAAACGGGCATCAAAAGATCGTGCAGCTACTAATCGAGAAAGGCGCTGATGTTGAGTCAAATTACAGTCGGTACGGCCAGACACCGCTGTTATGGGCTGCTGAAAACGGGCATCAAGAGATCGTACAGCTATTGATTGAGAAAGGCGCTGATGTTGAGTCAAAAAGCAGTCATTACAGCCGGACACCACTGTTATGGGCTGCTGAAAACGGGCATCAAAAGATCGTGCAGCTACTGATCCAGAAAGGCGCTAATGTTGAGTCTAGAGATGTTGGTAGTAGGACAGCGCTATTATGGGCTGCTAGAAACGGGCATCAAGAGATCGTACAGCTATTGATTGAGAAAGGCGCTGATGTTGAGTCAAGAGATGTTGGTAGTAGGACAGCGCTATCATGGGCTGCTATAAACGGGCATCAAGAGATCGTACAGCTATTGATTGAGAAAGGCGCTGATGTTGAGTCAAGAGATGTTGGTAGTAGGACAGCGCTATTATGGGCTGCTATAAACGGGCATCAAGAGATCGTACAGCTATTGATTGAGAAAGGCGCTGATGTTGAGTCATGAGATAGTAGTGGAAACAGGTATCAAGAGATCGTGCAGCTACTAATCGAGAAAGGCGCTGATGTTGAGTTAAAAGGTACATTTTAGTTATGGTCGGACACTCTGGAGCGGAGTGATTAAATAGGTAGATAACAGATTCCCACAGGGGCAATCATTAGCTAAGACTCCATCCCTAATACAACACACTTTGCTTACATATAACATTACAATTGGTAAGAGCTGCACATTTATTCTATTGCCTACCTTTTGGTTTCCCACTGCTGTTAATTATGGGGCTACTTGTTAAGAAATCTCCGTACGGCTAGAGCACTCGGCTCGCTAGTCCTCTTACAACTCCTACGCTAGGAAAGAATTACATAAACTTCCCTTTGTCTATTTAATTCATCATAATGACTACGGTCAACAAATATCCAAAGGTTACTTGATTGAGACCACGGGTTAACAGTGAGCGATGGCTCCTGGCTTCTAATATCACGTCACCACGACACGGCCGTCGCCATCCAAAGCCAACTAACAGGAATTCAGGAGTAAGGGTTGTCTCTTCGTGCAGGAGAGCGAGCGATACTCTATCATGGACTTTGTCGCCTTCGCCAGCTTCCCAGTCATCTTCCTGGTCTTGCTGCCCCTCCTCTACACCTACACGAGCTCGACCACGCAAGCACGATTTCCCACACTGCGCAACAAGAAGATATGTCTTCTTATCGCCCACCCAGATGACGAGGCCATGTTCTTTGCGCCCACCGTGCTCGCCCTGACTCGCCCTGAGGCAGGAAACCATGTCAAAATATTATGTCTGAGCACGGGAAACGCCGATGGCCTGGGCGAGACGCGCCGGCGCGAGCTGGTTAAGAGCGCAATGCTTCTCGGCCTTAGACAGGAGGACGACGTTTTTGTCATGGACAGCCCGTGAGTATTTTACAGTTCGATTGAGACTATTCCACTTTTCTACCGGCTATGCCCAACGCTCTGCGCTCATTCCGGTGACATGGAAATCCACGGGCCACCTTGGCGGTTTGCTTTGCGGACGGAGAGAAATGCGCAGTCTAGATAGACCCGACCAGGAGTCACATGAAAGTACAAGTGCTGACCCCACGTACAAACCGCAGGGACTTCCCTGACTCTATGACCACAACTTGGGACTCGGATCGCATATCCGCACTTCTCTGCAGTACATTCTCGCCACCTCTCGCCAACGTCTCCAAATCCACCTCCTCCCGTACTGAAGCCCCCACGGCCACTATCGACGCCCTCATAACCTTCGACGATTCCGGCGTGTCCTCGCACCCGAACCACATCTCCCTCTACCACGGCGCACGGACCTTCATCTCGACGCTTCTGAAGGGCAAGCCGGGATGGGCGTCGCCCGTTGACCTCTACACGCTGACCTCGGTCGGCACGGCGCGCAAATACGCGAGCTTCCTCGATTCCTTCACCACCATGTTCGTCCTGCTCCTCCGGGGCGTCAACGCCCGTCGGAAGAGTGACAAGGGTAATCCCGGCACACTAGTCAACATGAGCGTCCTATTCGGTGGCCGCGAGAGCTATGGTTCCGCCCGCCGCGCCATGACGGACGCCCACAAGAGCCAGATGGTCTGGTTCCGCTGGGGCTGGATACTGCTGAGTCGATATATGGTCATCAACGACTTACGGCTTGAGCGGGTTAAGGCGTGATTCATGCAAGACACTAATAAGTAGAAGAATAAATTAATGGCACATTCATGATTTGCGGATCAAATGGGGACAACAGGAGCAGCAATGACTACTAATATCAGGTGCTTCCATTATCGCCACGAAACGGCATCTATAGAGCCACTCTTGCCATCGCTCATATATCGATATTCGCGATGCTCACCCATCAGGTTATCAGTACCGTAATATATATACAACGCTGAGACCTGGCCATGTATAGTCAAGGTAGTCAAGGTGATTAATCAAGATGGTACACGTGGACTGTTGTAGCTCATCCTATGTATCTAGATCATACATATATCTTGTACATATCTACAGACAATATTATCATGAAGAGGCCATACTAAACCCGGCTGCCGTGAACTTGACGAGTCAATGGCCTAGCAAGGTCGCTACTTTCAGTTTCCACAGTTGTCTGCAGATTTATCTACCTCGCCTGTTCCTGGTAGGGATTATCTGCTCGACGCTCCTGTATAACAGGAGCTACAAACGCGTCTTGATGCGGCGCAAGGAGAGTCAAGGGGTCCTTTAAAAAAGATGCCTTAAACTTGGCGAGTGAATGGGTCGACAAGACTGCTACTCTCTTTTGGTGCAGTTGCTTGCGAGTCCACCTTCCTCGCGTGTTCCTCATCGGAATCGTCTGTTCAATGGAGCCGGTTGTTACAAGTTTGAAGGTTTCCATTGCTGGGTCGACCAACGAGACGCAACCCGTCGGCGTAAGGTACTTGACGGGGTTCTTGAGGAAAGGTCGGAATTCTTCGATAAAGTGTGGGGCAAGAGGATTGGGGACGGGGCTGGCTTTGGAAAATGGGAGGCGTTTAAGTAGCATGCGACACCATGTCGAGATATTGTACCACATTCTCTGCTTCTTGTGTCGGGCGTGTTCGAAGCGGTAGATTATCGCGCTGGGGGTCTTGCCGCTGCGCACATACAGTGTGTACTCGAACACGGCCACCTCATACTCCCGACATTGCTCATCGTACAGAAGGATGGCCTCCCTCATGCGCGACAAGACCGGTGTTAGGTCATCGCTGCCCCGGCCGATGAGACTCCGAATAAGAATGTCGTAATTTTTGAAAGTGGGGGTCTGGTTGTATGGAGGGGAGGTCATGGCATTCCAAATCATCTCCACAGCCCGAGGACTTGGAATCTTGACATACAACTTGGCTTCTTCCCACGCTGTGGATGCCGGGGGCGTGCTCATGAGGTACGTCCACTCCAGCAATTCCTGCCAGACATCTTGAGGTATAGTGATATTATATGTGTTTGACAAGTGTTCAACCAATTGCACAGCGACGCCAATCTCGGCGTTGGAGGCGTACGTTTCCACGATGGCTCGCATGAGACGGACCGAAGGCCGAATGCGAGGGGGCTCCGAGCTAAACGCAAGACTTTGAGACTTACTTTGTGGCTCTAAGGGAAAGGGATGTGGCGTCCTGATGCCAAAATATTTTTGCAGAACTTGGGTACCAATGAAACGTAATGAACCGGCGCGACCTAGAGCGATCATAAGAGCACACAGGAGGGACTCGTCTATGCGAAAGCTGTGATACGCTATGACTGTCTTGAACAGCCTCAGTGCTGGATGGTGGCCCCGGAGCACTCTCATCAGTTCCTCTACATGCGGGATGTCTTTATTTAGGCCGAATCGAAGCCTTTTTGATCTAACCTTAGCACGCAGGCGATCCAAGCGTTGAATAGCAGGCGCACCCAACGCAAGACGGGATCGATGCAAGTTTCGCGGCGTGACCATCCTCGTAGTCTTCTGGTAATTCGTGTACAAGGGCTCGGTCAAGAATCGTGCCTTGATATATTCGGTATAAAGCTCGCTATTCCGCCATGCTAAGAGCGGACCCGCGCTCAGGTCGTTCCAGAGGGCGCCGGCACCCGAAATGTCAGAAGAAGCACCAGCGCATCGGATTAGCGAAATGTACTCCTCCAGGTGCAATGTGTAGCCAGCAACTTGCAGAGCATTCATGAGGATGAGGAGGCGCTGCATCAGCTGCGTATAAAGCTTCCGTACACCGTATTCATCGATACTTGAGGCCATGTTAAGCATCTGGTACATGCCTACGGGGATGTGGCTCCCGCCGGCTGGATCGCAATCCCGAGCAACACGCAAAGGATCAAGAGCACGGAAGAACTCGGTGAAGGTGGTCCGGGGAATCGCCGCCACAGCATCTTGGAGGTCTTCTCGGCTCATTTTCTCGATTACATGCAATTGCGTCAAGACTCTGCGGGTGTCTCCCTCGCGCATCGCTAGCAGAGCCCCTCGGAACGGATCCACAGACCGAGTGCTCGTACCATGAGGGGTCAGGGTTGGAGCTGGAGTCGGGCCGTCGCTAATAGGTGTGTTGGAGGTATGAGAGTGGTCGGGAGGCTCAACACTGCGTGGAATTTTCGTATCCGGGCGTGCGAGTAAGGATTGGACATGGGCGACAGCATCGTAGGAGATAGACGAGGGTGATGAGTGGGTCGTGGCGTAGCGGAAGCTAGGAGCGCCATAGGGGCTCGGGAGATATCTAGCAGGGTGGCATATGCTGGGAGAGGCATAAGGAGGCGGGCTGGAAGAAATTGGAGGGCGAGAGGCTTTTTGATGGTGGAAACATCGACGGAGTCGAAGAGTCAGAATACTCGAGGGAGTCCCTTTCGGGGCTCGTTGAAGCAGGACACAACAGCCGCGATTCTCGGCCACTGAAGGGGCCGACAGCATGGTAGATGGAGGCTACTTCATTGTGCAAGACCATGACAGGGAGGTGGATTAGTCAATGGGGAAGAGTAAAGTCGCTGTGGAATGGTGATGAGAGAGGGAGACAGAGAAAAGTGGTGGTGACGATGAGCAACCTCATTTGGACAGAGTAGACTTAGAGGTACCTACCTACAGTACCTAGTTACTAAGTAAGTAATTGAGGAGCACTAGTGTAGGTTGGTGGGTAGGTAGTATATACAGTGGGTATGGGGTAATAAGTAGGTACCTTAAAAGGTTAAGTACCTAAGGCGGTCATAGCTTCTTACCCCACAGCAAGCCATATTATTTGTTCAGCCACCACTAGCCACCAGCCACTATCTAGCCACTTGGCCCCATCCCACCCCACCAAGGTTTATTCTTCGTCCCTGACTGACTAACTGCCAAGCCCAAAGGTCGATTAGGTTATTGATCTGTTCGGGACGACCACCCAAAATATAAAGCACCCAATCCGGCAAGATATACCGAGCCTCTCACACCCCGACCCCAGACTTCATCGCAGTTCATCATCATCAATCACCATCGTCATGGCCGACGCTGAAGAAGGTCCAACTGGCTCTGTGTCGGAGCCTCTCGATCTCGTGCGTCTTCTGCTTGACGAGGTCGTGTTTGTAAAGCTCCGCGGCGATCGAGAATTAAAGGGCCGCTTATATGTGCGTTCATTATTATTATCATAGCAACCATTACCATTACTTATGTTTCTTACTAATGGGTCTTCAGGCCTACGACAGCCACATGAATCTTGTGCTCGGTGACGTCGTGGAGACCATCTACCTCATTGATGAGGATGAGGAGGATGAGGATATCAAGGTCGGCCATCAATCATGTCTACTTTTCGTTTCACCACACGTGATTACTTACATCATGAACAGACTACTACAAAAAAATCGGAAATGTTATTTGTCCGAGGTACGTCGCCGAATAAATTCCCTGCACAGTAAGCTGACCACCACTCGGATTGACTGACTCTCTATCCAGGCGATAGTGTCGTTCTGGTCTCGCCCCAGACCTCATCATGAGCCACCAACCACTATACGCGCCTATACCAGGCCTACATGCAATCAGTCGAGCAAGACTTATCACTGCAAGAGCATCTGCTTTCACCCCTGCCAAGAATGCGGGGTCCCGTGTAAGGAAGGAATATCGGGATCATGAAGAGAGGGGACGGTCCTTCGTCCACGCGATTCCTTAGTCGGATCGATGTATGAATTCTAGTTCGATGAAAGATGGCCACTATCAACTGCATCTGCCTCACTACATGAGACACACTGCTCGCCATAGACGAGCAGGTACAAGCAAGTGCCGACACAAGTATTTCCTACATATATAAAACTCTAATACTTGGGCCTTCTCGTTCATAATTATCACAACTCATATAAAATGATTGTTAATTCGATCCCGGCAAGCCCTTAAGATTACTTCCATAAATGTACTAATGTTGGTACTTCCTTGCTTGACCAACGCTTGCCGGCACTAGATGAGTGCACCTCCTATTTTTTAGGACCATATACCTAACACATGTAACCTAACTCCTTTCAATCTCCCAAATATTTAAGTGAGAATAAGGTATCTATAAAACCCATAAGGTTACGGGGTACTTAAGGGTCACTTATTGGAGGTAGTTAGTATTTCGGTAGACGCTAGCATAACGATTCAAAGTCACCCTCCAGTTTCTCGATCTACTACATCTAACGCCCGAGCCTTTTATTCTGACCTCAAGGGTTCTCTCAGTTCCCCTCTTCTTCATTGAACAACAACAACTTAAACGAGGGACATTAAAACAACTTACACCTCCATCATATAGGCCAGAGTCATCACATATATTTATGCAAGCACCGTCCTTCTCTGCCGCAACTTCCAGCATCTATACAGAGTTCACTACACTACGCTCCTTATTCCTTATTCAGCTAACCTGCGATTCGATATCCATCAGCCTATCCTCCCAGCCAGGCTGCTTCAGGGTTTTTTTAGCCGATCTTTACTTATGTTATAAACAGGCTGGAAGACCATCGACTAAGGTAAGTGGGGACATATCCAAACATACCTACTATCTGCCCTGATGCCTGCCTACTGCTACCTCCACACGGCCACACGGTCACATGGCCTGTATAGTCTATATCCATGCCCATATCTGCAATACATCTTAATCCTTATCCTTCGCACTATACATCTCAGATCTCGAATCCGACCTATCCAGATATCTGAGAACCTACTCACCTGTTAACCCACCTACTTACCTACTTACCTACTTCATCCAACTCACATAAATTCATTAAGGCTCCTACCTAAACGTCCTCATACCATCGCTGCCATCGCCGTCTCGTTCTAAAATATATCATTGATAGTAAGATTCAACACCCAATCGTCGACACATTAGCCTCCAACGTCAAAGCTATCCATATACCCTTACGCCTTCTGAGATTTATTCCTATACACATATACCACATCTTAGCCTTGCGAGACAATATCCTGGTACGTAAACTTGCGCTGCCTATAAGTAGCGTCCGTCTCCTTCCCTCTCACAGATATTAAGCACCCCGATACATCTTCATACAAAATCCTCACGCAAACTACCCGCGTACCTGCTCTTTCCTAACATGACTCCTATCACTTGAATAGCTTTCCCCTCACTTCAAATTAGTAACTACTTACCCACGAATCTTAAATCCCGGCTCGCACTACTTCACACACCAAGCATAACATTTCCATCTACGTGCTATCGACCTTTACTCCAATATATTCCATTTATCAAACACTACTTTGTTAGTCAGATCCCCCGATCCACCCGTTGATATCACAAGTCGCATTTACCCTTCTGTTCACGAATTCACAACAAGTAGTGATAAGGAGCTGCTTATTTTAACATACTTACAGTTGCAGCAATTCTAGAAGCCCTAATTATACCTTCATCGCCTTTACCCCGCATCTGTTAAGAAGTGTGAAGTACCAATACAATGGCAGAGTTTTCGGGCAACAGTAAGTTGGTTGTTGTTGTTGAAAATATGGACGCATCGAGGGCAACTTCTAATTCCTGACTTTTATTTCCAGCTGTATCACGCGAGCTTACCAATCCTTCGGAGGACCGACGAGGCGACGTCGGCTCGTTCGAGCATTATTTAAGCAAAAAAGGAAAAAAAATCGAAATTTTTGTCAAGATCCTAAGCATTGATACGGGGGTAAAGATGAATAAGTCCAAGACTATTGGTACGATTACTAGAAAGAATTGCGAAAACATACTTATGTGCGCTCATTCGGGCTACTCGACTGGCCCGACCCGCGAAGACGCAGGCTGTCTAGATACCAAAAAATGGAATCACTTAACTTTGCGTAAGTACTCGATCTTTTAATATTGCTAGTTAACTAACTCCGAGTTTTAACAGATCACATGGCGAAACAGATAGGTTTCAAGTTCCCGGGTAATATCAGAGATACTGCCGGCAGACCGGTCCTAGATGAGTATAGAGGCAGAGCTCATGCTGGGCACGTAGAAGTGTTGCTGGCCACTGCAAGTCAAAAATCACATTCACAGCAATAAAAAGCATCTTCTAACTACTTCCTATCTCCACCTCTAGTGGTATATAGTCGATACTCTACGGGCGGAATTCGAATATGGCGGCAAATCAGACGAATGGTGTATAAAGCAACTAAGACGATTAAACAGAATCGACCTCGGTGACCGCCGAGTTGCATTTATCACTATTGATTCCGAGCCGTGTAGAGTAAGTTATTTTTATTTCCATTCCATCTAAGTTTAATCTAACCTAGAAAGGTATGCCTGCTATTTCTGCATAAGCTCTCACAATACACCGGGATCGTATTCCCAGTTTCTGGTTCCCGCGGAATTGGGCCTATTCAGGTTCGAGTAGAAGGAGAGCGACGCTCGGACACGGTAGGCGGGGTGTTCCCCGACTCAGAAGATGAGTTGCCAGAAGATGAGTTGCCAGAAGATGAGTTGCCAGAAGACGAGTTGCCAGAAGACGGAAATATACTACCAGACGTGGCTACAGAATCACCGCACCAGGATACCCCAATCCTGGATCTTCCAGTACTTGCAACGCCGGGGCCGCGATCAGTCCTACGTCGTCCGGGCTGCTCATGGAAGCACAATCCAACACCGTGGACGCCAGAGGACGAAGGAGAATTGCTATCTAAATATAAGCAAAAAACACCTGTCTACCAATTTCCAGGCTACGATCGACCACCTAGCTCTGGCTCTGAAACAGAACCCGAAATTCGAAATAGTGCAAATGAATGGGAAGATGTCGGCGATGGCGTCAGTAAGTGATTATTAGTCATCACTTCGAAGCACATATATATTACACTTAAAATGGCAATAGCTGACTTGAAGTATTGTAGTGATGTATTGCACAAGTGCTATACCTACCAATCCGGAAGGTGCTACGCTAGCAAAGCGCGAACGTCTTCCGTCGAGTATGGATATAGACTACGCAAACGGGCCAATTTTCGCGCGTAGCGCGTACAACGTTGTCCAAGAAACTATAGAGGTTAAAGAACCATTTCGGCCACTTCGCCTGCACCGGTGGAATCGCGGGTTATCATCCTCCTCTACCAAGATGTCGCTTGGACTAAAGCCTCAAATCCCTCGTCTCGAAGACTTCCGCCACAGTAAGCCCATTAACAATAATACCGAATCGATATTTAGAACTCGATATTCGATACTTGGGCCCAAACATAAACATTGAAGGCCTAGGTGACTAGAGCTTTTTCGCAAGTTGAAAAACTTGGAATAGGAGCTTTATCACATAGGAAAGTCAAACTTAGGAAATAGTGGATCGCTTAGCCCCCCTGAGGAAAAGAGGAGAAAATAACGCCGTTCTAAATTGGTGTATCTATGAAATGAGTGGTGAAGAAAACTGAGCTGGCTACGTTGATTTTTGTGTGTTCCGTTCAGGCCCAGATAGCAAGGACAGCCATGAGACCAGCACCGGTAGCCACCCAAAGAAGGGCGAACAACTGTTTCTTTACACCCGCGTTGCGCATCTGTTCGTTGAACATAAATTCGTGTGCTAGTAACTCGACGAGACCAGTGTAGATGAGGATACCGGCGCTGATAGAGTCGAATATCCCATTGATGAGCAAGGCGTTGGCACTTCCAGGTTGTAGCGTCGTTCGAATGCCCAGGCCGACAGCAATGGAGATCGGGGTGCTGACAGCGTACCCGAAACCTAGGAGGTATGGCAGCCATGATGCCTTGTCCTTGGGCCATTGCGCAGTGGCGAGCCGCGAGCCTAGACCAAGTCCCTCGAACGTCTGATGGAACACCAGGACAACGTACAGAACGTTAAATTCGTCGCCAGCAACGGCCAGTGTCAGTCCAATGAAGATGCTGTGGAAGACGACACCGAATTCAAGGATGAATATGGCCGTCATTTGCGCAGCAAGTGACACACTCTCGTTCTCATGCTCGCGATGGTGACCCAGGTGGTCCCGGCCGCCAGGGGGATAGCTCACGTCACTCGGGAGCCCGGGTGGATGGAAACCACTCTTTGCTTCCACGCTTGTTGAACCTTGGATACGGTCTCTAGCAGAGTCTGAATTCGCTTCGAGATCGTCGGAAGTGTTTTTCCGAAGCACGGCAATAGACGGATCTGTTCCTTCAGCCTTGTGATCGTGGCCAAATATGTCGAACCGGCTGACTAAGAGTTCGACAGTGAACATGACGAGGACGGTAATCAAACATATAGCAGCAGCGAAATCGTATTGTTTGATCGGTCCATCAGGGAGGCAAGGGCTCCCTAAGGCCTCAAAGGCTGGGGAAAGAAGATGTAGGAACGCCGTTCCGATGATGACACCAGAACCGAAATACTTAGCGACAAAAAAGGCGGAACCATTGATCTTTATATTCGTACTGCGGGCCAAGATGATGGGCAGCACGGCGCCAAGTAATGAACCGACCAAGATGACGAAGATAGAGGAGATCCGCACTCCTAATCGGCCGTCATATTCGTTACCTGTATCACAATCGACAAGTACGGACCGACCGCCATCACCAGAAGCATCGGCATCGGTTTGCCGTAGCTTGAGGACGACGTCCATAGCTGCCGACGTCATAGACATGTTGAAAATGCAGTAAAGGTGTAAGAGAGAAAGGGTGATTTGGTAGTTCTATGCAAATATGTTAGTCAGAGGTATAAGATTGTCCACATATAAATATTAGTTTAGAGGATCTTTAAGAAAGGGACAGTAAAAAAGACGTAAAAAGATAATTGTCCACTCAGGCGCCGACAATGCTTTGTTCGCATGTGCTAAATCTAATCATCTATTGTCTCCTATTAAACCATCCTCTTCGGCTTTTCAAAACGAAGACCAGCCGTTGAACCTAGCTACCTTCGGAAGGGTAACAAGAATATTATCAAACGAATCTCGAGAAAGCAAGGACTTTGGTGGCTCTCTAGGGAATATTTCACTTGATGTAGCCTGACGGAAACCAACGCACATCCTATATTCATATAGACAAGAACCAACAGTACAGACAGGAGATGATAGCTACACGACTGTGACAGGAAGTCCCGCCTGACAAAGAAGAGAGGGTATATTGGATATCTTACCTGGTTTATTCGCTGTCTGGATAGCGTCACCCTTGTTATCTTCCCGTTACTCGGAAAATTACTGTTCTACTGGTTGTGGTGTGTAGCTTATAAGTTTGAATACAGAGGTGCTTGTGTTGTCTTAGAAGATGATCAAGGATTTGAGGCCTTGATATATATCGATATTGTCGATAGCACAAAGAAAGCACTTTTATCGGAGTTCTGGGGCTTGGATTTTTCTTCAATAAAAAGGAAGTAAAGAGCGAGAATAGAGCGGGATTGCGGTGATGACCCAGATATTATACTGAAAAGTGATATCACGGGGAGCGTCAAGTTGGGATGGACCGGACACTCAATATTGTCCGCTGAATCCAAAATGGGCTGTAATAGAGACGAAGGCAGAGAGACAAGAGATAGACAAGAGATAGACATGCAGTGCGTGCGAACTACTATGTATTGAGTTGGTGGGCATGATAAAGTTGAGGACCTTGATGGCACATGGGCCCGCTCAGAAACCTTCGAAGCGTGCGTGAATTGTCAGCAGCATGTATCTCCTATGTCCCCCCCGCTACCGGGTTTGCTGGAAGGGTGCCTTGCGGTATACAACGCTAAGACATCAAGGTACCTCGTGCCTCAGGGCCTCATGTGGTAGGTACATGTATGCTGGTAAGCCCTCCGTACAACTTCCCAGTTCCCAGTTCCCTCTTACAAGTCATGTCTTACTGGAATGTATAATTGTTAATGTATAATGTATCTGGGTGCCCGTATGTATCCAAACCTTTCACCGTGTTACGGACAGTAGTACCTGAATACGCTGTCTACGTGTCATAGATTCCATGTGGTTGTTGGCTGAAGTCGTGTTTTTTGGGTTTGGTTGCATCGCAATGGATCAAGGCATTCATTCAGCTGTAGCACGTGGTATGGTGTCCGGTCTCCCGCCTTGACCGCCGTCTCATGCATGTGTCCGTCTACACTGCACTATTATATATTGACCAAGCAATTCTTTTTCCCGGTTCGAGACTTCCGAGGCGACAGCTCACACACTACTAAGTAGTGTACCTAAGACTAAGGCCGTGATAACCGGGTTTTACTGTATTTTAGACGAGGGGTATTTATTCACCCAATTATAGTGTTGTGTAGTGTTGTGTACACTACTAGGTAGTGAGGTATTGTTTCTTATGGTGCCTGACCTGTTGCATCATTTTGAAATGCACAGGCTCTGATACGCCGCTATAGTAACAAAAATAAGCTAAAGCACGCCTCTACCCACTTTCTTCCCACTAAGTTGAGACTAGCCCAATAGGGCCATCACAAATTACATATTAGGCATACCTGACCATCAAGGTTCTCATCAACTTCAGCTCCGAAGAAAAGACGACGCGAGGCGTACGCGAGTCCATCAGGGTCCTCCTCACATTGAGTACCTATCCCCACTAACCACCGAACCTACACCTCATGTAGCTACCTACACTTAGGTACATGTACCTATCTACAGACTACGGTAGCCATGTACCTATGTACGTCTATCTCTACATTGCAATGAACATATTACATGCAACAAAACGTGATACCATTACTACCTCCATCCATGATGCAATGTAGAACGTGTAACATTAGGTACATCAACAGCAACCTTGACAGTTTGACATCATGTTACACCACATACCTCTGAGTTATAATAGTGAGTTGGGTTCGATTCCTAACGGCGCTATTGGTATTCACTTTTAGCTCATTTACACCTACCTACACACTGGCAGCTAATATGTGATCTAATATTCTACATGTTGCATCGTCAAAGTCACAACTCAGATGCGACCGAATACAAACAACCTAGCACACTAAACTACTCTACTCTATTTATAGCTTTGTCTTTGTTTTGTCTCCGAGACAATGCAAGATAAATGGCTTCCAGCGCTGTTTTGACCAATGGTTCTTCTCTCCTTCCGCCACCCACAAATTTGCAACGCCTTCGCGCGTCGATCGCTCTAGAAGAAGGCATCTAGAGACATCCTTTTTATGGTCACTATTCCTTTGCTGTTGGCATCGTTTTCCCCGTCCCCACGTTTAAAATATCCACCAGACAGCAATGGAAGTTGTCCGACCGAGTACTAAGCGCTAGATACCGTGAATATTAGTTTCGTAGTGTTCCCAGCCTGGCGTGTACTCATCACTTGACATGATTCTCGCGCTGTTAGCCGTGACCTTTCCATTTCATCTCGTCTAGCTTGATAAGCTTTTTAAGCTTTTCAGTGCCGAACTAATGCGGGTGTGGAACGTTGCTTGATGATATGTGGGAATCCAAAAATAGTAATTTTAGTTGGTCCCAATATTCTCATCAAGGTTCCCGAATGCATACTCCGGGTGACTCATGCTTCATTCCATATCTTGTGTCTGGAAATCCACGTGCCCGCTGTCTGCTAGTGACACCAGAATACTGGTACCTACAGTATGTAACACCGAGGCCAGGTCGCTCCCTCTTGTATTGCATAAAATGATAGATCTTAATGTAGTAAGATGGACTGTATGGTTGAGCTGAAAATCTGGAGCTATAGCCCCTGAAACCCACCCCCCTCATGATGAAGAAAACTGCACTTCTAGACCGAGCGTTCGAAACGGGGAATCAGGTCTACGTAGGTCAATGCCACTACCCAGGCTAAAAAGCAGAGATTTGACCCTCCCCTCCCAGAGGAGCCCTATGCGCCAATGATGATCGAGTCGAGCCTTCAGTACCCCCGAATAGAGATCCTCGTCCTCTTCTTCATGATTCTTTCGCCAGTCCAACTTCGCCCGAAATGTGCGCTGTTTCGCTGTCGGCTCCGAAGCTACGTGGGGTACTACGGCTGGCGAGAGATCGGGGGTATAGAGAAATGGTAGAGGGTCGTCGTCCATTCTCCACTCCATCTTCGCCTGGAAGCTCCTCTGCGGTAGGGGATTTGTTTGTGCTCCAGATGTCACATCTGCGTCACCGTCAATGTCGGCATCAACAGTCCAGGCTCCTTTCTTTCTCCATAACTCCATCCCGACAGACCAGGCGCTCTCGTAGCTGTATACGTTAAAGTCCATCTTTGTGCCCAGTGAGCAGTTACGGCCAGCCATGACGGCGTATGTCCAGCTCAATGTACCCATTAAGGGGTTGACGGTCATGGTAGCCGTGAGGGGAGTCCCCTTGTGGGAAGGCAGGGTGGCAAATCGTGTGCCGAGGCTCATACCGCCTGACTTGTTCAGAGTGCCGTAGTAAAGTTCGCCACCAGCACTGAAGCGTCCGTAGATGCGTTCTCTTTCGGGGGCATTTGTCCCATTTTCAACATCTTGGATGCCGTTAGGTGAGGCGGAGCCGGCAACATCGCCCCCGAAGTTGTAAAGCCCCCGAATGCCCATCAGACCACCGTCCGAAGATGCTAGCCCTTCTATTCCATATCGCCCCTCATCGTATTGTACCATGCCCAGAACGGTACCCCCATTCCGCAGAGTCTGATCAGAGACGGCGCTCACCTGCATCTGCAAGGTTGGCGATATCCGCTTGACCATGAGGGCCTCGAGCATGGACATGGGGAGGTACAGCCTCCCGTACGCGAGCACATCCTGGCGCGCGCCCTTTATTCTATTCCGGCGCCCGAGCTCAGCCAGCGGCGAGTAGCTCTGCAGGAGCTCGGGCAAGGGTATCTTCTCGCTCTGAGCAACAGCATGGTAGTCGAGGGGCACAGTCGAGTATAAGTAGGAGATGGAGCCATCGACGATGCCGACGGTACCCAGCTGATAGGCAGTGGCAAAATGGGGCGTGGCGAGCGAGGAGAGGGTTAGGCGCAGGCCGCGGGGCGTGGCGAAGTGCAGTAGGGCGTCGGATGTCGCATTGAGGGTGGAATATGAGTTGTCGCGATTCCAACCCGTGGCGCCGTAGAATGCGCTCTGGATGTAGTCCATGAACTCGCGCATCGTTGCGCGTTGTCCGTGGTCGGGTGCTTTTCGGCGGAGAGTACTAGTAGAGGAGGTGGAGGGTCGACAATAATCGCTACCGGGGAAACATCTAGGCTTGTTGACAGCATTAGGTGCCTCAGATCGGCACCTACGAAATACTTAAAGTAGGCTGGTACTAGATCTAAGGTATGGTATGCAAAGATACTTAGAATGTCGTGGGTATGTACGTGTAAGGTGGGATTCAATATGAGCTACCTACTAGTCTACCTCCCTGCACGATGTCCCGATATCCCGATGTTAATGTAGGTACATGTAGCCTGTAGAGGTAATGATTGGCTCTATTGATGGCCGGAGATCAGCCGGTACCTGAGATACCTGTAGGTAAGCTACCTAGGTAATACCTACATACATGTACCTATGTAGGTAGTCTACCTCTCTACTGTGTAGATAAGTATCTCTTACTTACCTATGTAGATATATACCTAGGTAATATCTTAAGCATTACCTAGGTGGGTTCGGCACCTTTTAAATAAATTGATTATCAGGTTTCTTGGAAAACAAGTCTTATTCGACGATCAACGAGGAGAGCTCAAGCTTTTTATGCAACTCGCCTAGGTATCATCATTATGATACAGCAGTACTACAGCAGTAGTAGTACTACAGCAGTATACTTCTAAGTTCTATTCTAGGTATCGGCAACCAAAATAGCCCGCCCGGACGCAGTCTTTTAGTCTACCCTAACCCACCTAGGCTAGTACTACCAACAGACGGAGTCTCGTTGTGCGATCCATCCGTCTGCGGAAAGACGTTTCCTCCGCTAGGCACCTGAAGACAACGAGCAAATCCGAGATAGGCATACCTATACATGCTTTTGTCGAGTCTCTACAGTGGCATGAGGTAGATGTTTACTCTAGCAATGTCATAATCCGGCTTGTTTCCGACTTGCTTCGGACTTGTTTCCGAGACGCTCACGTCACGAGGCATAAAAAGATGAATCATCATTGATACTATGATCCTTGCACTCCTCGTTTGTGAATGAGATAGTTATTAGTAACATACGAGTTTGACTTCCATCCCGGGTTCCTTGCTGAGTGCTATGGCAGTGCTATGGTGCGCGAGTCCCTGCCCGATGGATCAGATGGCTGAATTATTAGTCCGTCGGCGGGATGCTGGATTCGCCCTCGAGGCGTGTCGTGTCTTTGCTTCACGAAAGCACGAGTATATATATCCGTTATGGCGATACGAATGTCCCGGAAAATTCTATACATCCCCTATCTCCTACGTGAAGCCCATCACCGAAAACATCACCATTGTATCAACTGTCCTTTTGTCGTTATTGGAAACATAATTTATCCTGTTCATCAGCCATGTCACAGTCCAAAGTATGGCTCATAACCGGTGCGTCGCGCGGCCTGGGGTTCGACATGGCCAAAACCGCCCTCAAGGCTGGCCACAAGGTCATTGCCTGCTACCGCGGCGAGAAACCCCAGGACACGTCTAAATGGGATGAACTCGAGGCTCTCGGCGGTATCTGGACGCAGTTAGACGTCTCGAGCGAGGACGCCGAGTCAAAAGTCAAGGCCCTCGTGGGCGAGCATGGGCAAATAGATGTGCTAGTTAACAATGCGGCCTACGCTATACTAGGAAGCGTTGAAGATGTCCCGTAAGGAGCCACATATATTTCGTGACGGGAACTGTTTACGATTCTTGCTAACATCACGCCTTGTTGCGTGTTAATCTAGTGTCGATAAAGTACAAGCCATCTTCAACACGAACGTCATCGGCCCTCTGCGCACCATCAAGGGCGTACTACCATCGATGCGCGAGCGCAAGACTGGTACAATTGTGAACATCAGCTCGTCCAATGCAAACGACCCGACCCCAGCCCTTGGCATCTATAACGCTACAAAGTATGCCATGGAAGGTATAGTTTTCAGTCGTTTTCTTTCTTTTCTGATTACCCTATATCCCATTTTCCATATCTATTCATGTAATATAATCCAGATTCCAGATTCCAGACAAGGCTAATTAGCATTTCTATCCTCATAACTAGGTTACACAGACACGTTGCAGGCAGAAATCGCCGCATTTGGTATTCGTGTACTTCTAGTTCAGCCAGGGTCAACCGCCACCGAATTCGCATCCGAGACAGGTAGCGGCGTTAGAGTACATCCAAGTGAGCCCTACCAAGAGGGTATTGTCAAGCAGATCTCGGAGTTCCTCACCTCAGAGCAGTTTGCGTCAATGGGCGCGTCTTCCATCACGGTTGCAGAGCGAATCGTCGACGCGATCGATGGAACAGGCTTCATGGCCGGCAAAGAAGTCGGCCTCCGCCTCCCGCTTGGTAAAGACACCGGTGCCGGTCTTAAGAAAAAGGCTGCTCTATTTGCGAACCTGGCGAGCCTTGAGGATGTTTGGGGTAGTGTTTGATGTTAAAACCTGGGATTCATGACGAAACCGAATGTATCATATACTACCTAGGTACACATTGTATTTATATCCCCCTTTGCACATATTTGCGGCGAATCAAAATTATCCACTCAGTTCGAACAATTGCATCTTTAGACGTTTATTGTGTCGACCCTTGACTCCCCAATCAGTAAATTATTAAGTCTAGTACGTACCGATACCGTAGCCGGATACTAATTTCCTTTGTGCCACAATTTCTGGCTTCGGTGATGTGTTCAATGAGGAAGGGCTTCTTTGTGGGCTACTGCCCAAAACACAGACGTAGCATACACTACGAAGGTGATCTTTTCTTTGTTGCTACTAATATAGGATATTGCCAAGTGTCCACGAGATCCAGCACATTCATCCAACTACTTTCTAGCTTACTTGTCCTCTCAATGGTTCACTTCTCCCTTAGCCACGGAACTATTGCTCAAGGGGCATAATAGCAAGCACTACGTACATAGTACATATCTCTACCGTGCCTCTTTACAACACGCACGCAGTTGGGCCACAAGACTGTCCATCCATCAACCTATCTATTTACATCGAGATATCGACTGTACTCCCCGTTCGAAGCTAGGAAGGCAACCCACATACCAAGGACAGGACAACCTACAAAACACACGCAAACACGTCCATACCACAACATACCACAGCCAATCAAGACACCATGAGCGGCCCAAGATTAACAGCGGCCAGGTTAGTTCGCTAGAGTCTCTTATTCCCCCCTTTTGATGTGTCTTAGGAGCACAAGTTGCCTAATCAGGGGCTTTCTACTCTTGTTACTCCTGCAAGCTCCCGAACCCTTTTCTTTTCTTACTATAAAAGACAATTACTGACTCCAGAGACTTAAATAGGGCGCTAGCCTCCATCGTCGCTTACAGCCTGTACACGAAATTGTGGAATACTGTGGACACCTTGAGCCCAGCGAATCTGCATGACCCCCTGGTAAATGCCGCCTCTGACGCTGAAACGGCCTACGCGGAGGCTGTGAACGGGAACGCAACGTACGAGCCAGAGCTCATCAGCCTGTATACAGCCGTGGAGTGCTTTGCCGCTATCCAGGCTTTGCTGCTACTTCTACGGCCCCTCTGGAACCTTGCCACCAACCAGACGCCGACGCCTTCTAGACTCCTCCGCGATTGGTTCATGAACTGGTGCTTGGTGCTGGTTATTTTCGTCTCGTTTGCGGCTCTTAAAACGTACCTTGGTGTTGCGTAAAGAAGGCGACATAAGATACGCGGAGTAAATGGATATAAAAGCGAACTCTGGGTGGTATGGGTTGGGGAGTCTGGTACAATCAGGATAACCGTGAAATTATTTTAGTCGATGCTGCTAGTAGATATTGAGGGTAGAGGGTAGAGGGTAGAGGGTATTAAAGCTTGTTTATTACTTTATGTAGCCCCGTGTAGCTATGTGGCGCTGGTGTGCAAACATTTGATTTCCAAGTCACCGTTTGGCCATAATAGGGTGGCTAATTGACGAAGTTGAGAGAGAGCAATTCATAGCATTGTGTGGAAATGGTTTAAAGAAGTCATGGTGCGTTTGGACCTTGAGGTGATATTGTCACAAATGCAAACGCAAGTTCGCCATCAATTGATCAGCCCTTTTCAGACGCCGTGCCCTATGCTACCTAGACCGTAGTAAATCGTTCCCTGGTCCCTTGTTTTAACAAATTTACTCGTCATCCTCTTCCTCTTCCTCAGCCTCGGCGCAGGTCTGAGCAATTCCTGATGAAAGTTAGTACGTTGATATGAGATGAGGTTTACATTGTAGTAATCTTACGGTCAAGATCACGTTGTCCTGACTGAGTGATGCGCCGGCCTCCTTTCTCTTCATCATGCTCAACTACTCCGATCTTCTCGAGAGCTTGGAGGGCCTTGCGGTTAACGGAGCCTATTTAAGTCTCTGGAGTCAGTGATTGCCTTTTGTGTTTTTTTTTAAAAAAAGGGACAAGTTTCGGGGGCTTGCAGGAGTAACAGGAGTAGAAAAACCCTGATTGGGCAACTTGTGCTCCTAAGACACATCAAAAGGGGAATAAGAGACTCCAGCGAACTAACCGGAGGCATCAACATGGTGGCTCGGCCGGACACCTCGGTTTTTGGCGGTGCCAGTTTTCTTGCTCAGGCGGCCACTTTATCACAGTCAGATATGCCAGCTCTTACAAGTTTCAGTGTTCCAGAGCCAGCGCCATTGCTTGTGCTCCAGGGCCCCGAGAGATGGCGAAGAATTACTCACACGCCAACGGTCTTCCTCATGTACACACTACGGGATGTTAGCTACTACAGAATGGAGCAAGTGATAGGGAAAACATACTGACGAGCCACGGCAGCGGCACGGACGTAGAACCAATCCTCAGACTAATAAGTAATGGTAAGTAACGAACGAGGCTTCAAGGATGTAAAAACATTGATTTAAGCCACAAGTCGAAACGGCGGGAAACTCAGAAAAGGGGAGATAGGCATGCGATATGGTCAAATCAGCGGAATGATATTCGGTATCGACTAACCTGAGGAGGACTGATCTCAAAGAGTTAGCAATTTCCTTTCCCAGCTTCGGTTTGTATATGGGCGATTAAATCCATTTTGGATCAAAGGCCCCCATCCATGCGCAGCATTTCGCGGCAGAATTGAAACATGAAAGACAAGTAGGCACTTACAGCTCACGAGAGACACCAGTCTTGACAGTGTCGACCCAGCCGGGAACAGGGAGCTTGCCCTGACGCTTCAGGACTTGAAATGGCGTGTCAGCTATTTCTTCGCCGTTGGGGTATCATTGGTCTGTGTCAGTTACTCACACTGCGAGTAGGTCTCGATGAATTTGTGCTTCAACACCAGAATCGTCAGCAATGAATCCGTCACAGGAAATCTTTCGATTCCCTCGCGCCTGCTCTCAACGATTTATATGATGTCGTGTGTGGTCGAAGTGTAACGCCGATCATTCTCGTATGGTTGAGTGGCGCGAGGTCGTCTCAAGATGCGACAGCAGCAGCGATGGCGTGGGATTTCTTACAGCATCGACATCGCGAACGGAAATTCCTCCACCCATTGTTGCGGTTGTTGTGTTTTTGGTCTGGAGGGTTAGGTCGGGTTGGGAAAGGGCGAGGAATTGTCGGTTGGTCGTTAGGCGTCTCGTCGTGGCGTTGTGCGAGGAAATCGAAGGAAATCTCCAAATTTTCTGATTTGGTTGGTGGTTTCGTGGCCAAGCAAAGGTGGTGGTGGGGAAACCTTATCTGTGGAAATCTTGGCAATTGTAGGGCTTTCTTATCTCGCCTCTGATAAGACTCGATAGGGACCTCGGGTTTCCTTCGGTAGGTCAGCCACATCACTCAGTAGAGCCACATGTATTCAGCCTCAGACTACCTAACCTACATGTATGTAACTACCTAAGTACATGGACGAATCACTATATCCCACTCGTACCCTCCACAATATCGATGCTCTCCAATACGAGTACTGGCACAGACAACACACGGAAAGCATTTCATCTATGATAGACCTGTCCCATGGTAGAGCGACTACTTATTTTCTCTGCTATGGTCTGGGTGCCTTCACGCCAATGCACAATGAATGTGCTGAGTTCGCGACAAGCAAGTTGGAGTTAAATGGAAGCAGTGTCGATATCCCTTCAAACAACTCGACGCCATTTTCCTCGGCAAGCTGGACTACGGGTTTGTTTACAATCGTGTGATGATGGTATACGATACATAACTACGAAAGCCAATTTCCGTAGCCCCAGGTTGATAAGTCGGCTCCATTCCAAGGTCAAATCCACACTTCATCATTCGCCCTGTTTTCACCAAGATATTCCAGTATCTGATCATAGTCTTTGCACACATGCTTAGCGTCCCATCCATCGCTACCTTCGACCCCTTCGGGAAAGGTCGTTTGCTCGCCTTCGAGTGCTACGTCGCCACAACACATGATCCCCTGTCGTATGTAATCGAAGCAGTGCGTTAGATGCCACGGCGTCTCCTTCGGCACCCTAGTCGTATCGGATGTGAGAGCCGAGTACGCCTCCGCGATGGCATACTAAAAAGAGGGTTAGCGCTGCTTTGATTCGTGCTCAGAAGGTGATATTTATTGTCGCGGTAGCGTACCAGACAATGTAATTGGTGGGTCATGGAAGTTGTCACAACAAACTGATCCTCAAATATTGCGAGCTTTGTTGGTAGATTATCGTATTTCTCTGGGTGTTTCACTTCTAGGTATCCGAGGCCCTCTGATGTATGAGAGTTAGCAACAAAGAGATGTTCTAGGTGTATCCCGACATACTCGGTATGATGTCAAGCCATTTGTGCCTTGTCTTGTTGGAGAAGAAATCTGATGTGTTTTCCGGAACAAATCCCGGGTCGGGAGAGAACTTGCGAATTTGTTGCGAGACTGCAAAACCCCGAAAGTTAGCATAATTTATGGAAGACGTAACCGGGTTCTGGTATGTCTCTCTCACATTGCGGCGCGAATACCGTTATATCGCCGTTTCCTTCAAAGTCATGATATCTACACCGATGAGCCCAACTCTCCAATAGAAGAGCTACGATGACCAAGAGGAGGAACGTGTCTACTAGCCATTGATATGCCTTGAGTACTGAGAGCAATCGGGTCCTCTTGGATTGTGAGGAGGCTTGTAGATAATCATTCTCGTTCAATAAGTCGTCGACCTCCGTGCCCGAGTCATCGTCATCCTCAACGTGAATGGTGTGATATTGGTCGGGGTTTTTGTCACTCTTCGTCATTTTTCCGAAAATGTACACAATTTGGACAAGAAAAACTAAATGTTTATTTTGTTGAGAAACATCCCACCCGAGAAAGTCCTTGTGCTGCATGTATGATACTTGAGTGTCACGCTCAGGGGTTGTCTGTGGTGCCTCAGATTCACTTCTCGCATATAAATCTGCGACGTTGGGTGTCGCGGAAGTCTTCACACCAATAAAAGGTCACTTAAACGGAATTAGGCGTACTCAATAAGTACGCTATTCTAACCACTCATGATTTATATTTTCATGGCTATAAAAATGCTACTTGGTGCAGTTGCTGGTAGTGTGGTCAAATATCGCAAGCTGTGCCATGTAAGCAAACGCACAGCTATGAATCGAGAATACCAATTGTTGAATACCATTGGTATGTGGTATAGCACCTTGCTTCCTATAGTCAGTTCAGTCTCAATTACTATATCCATCCAATGGCAACCTAAATGCCTGAACGGATTCCTTAACACGAACTGCCTCCTCCCAGATAGCTCAACTCTCGAAATACGACTATGAGAGAGTATACGGTGAGACGCCGGCTCTTGATATGAACGAGATATCCCCGACGACCAATTGCCTCAGACCTATCTATACCCGCTCCCTGATATATATCCCCTGTGACGCATATTGCACATATTGGTCTTGCCGTTTCAACCTACCTACAGTAGGTAGATAGATAGATGGTACCTAGTTTATGTATCCTTTAAGCGGAAGCTCGGCATCGAAATGTGTTGTCGTAGCACAAAGCCCCACGCTTCGCCCAGGATTTAGCCCCCGCAGAGAGTCACTCGGGCAGTCTAGGCAGGCAACTCAACGTAGCATCGTCGACGCATCACGGCCTCTGTGAGGAAGGCGCATATCCGGAGGTTCTCCCGGGTTTCTAGAACATGCTGGGCGTGCTAGGCTCATATTGGACAATAATGTCGCCATCTGAAGACAACTCAACGCCAAGCGATGGATGGACGAGATTCCATTATGGGCGAACTTCCCGAACTGTTCTCCCCAATTATGCATTAGCGCTCCTGCAAGACATACTGTACCTACTATACCTACTGTATCTCCGTTATCTTGTGCTAGGTCGCATCTACTTATAGTAGGTAGGGTGCACTGCATGCCTCGGTATCTGTCTAGGTACCTGTCTTTTCTCGGCACTCATCAGGCCTTTCAATGCTCGCTTGTTCAGCCACGATTTGACGGGCGTCGATGCTTTTCAGCCCTATCGTTTCGTATCCTATCTATCTAGAGGCTCTGCGTAGAAATTACTTCTTCGCAAATGGTATCCATATTCAACAAGCTGCTGCCAGACAACGAACTTGTGGATGGTGGAAGACTAGGCCAGATAAGCATTCAGCCGTAGCGATAATATCGCGACCTTCCGTACAGTAGAGCTCACATCTCCTTCTTTAAACGTCCACGCACAAGTGTTGATAGCCGCTGGTCGGTCGTGTGTAATCTTGGCATTGCACCTGCAAGCTCCCGCCGGCAATTATCTAGCCCCGCGCGCTCGTGGGGATACGAGTGCAACTTCTCTATCGTCTCGGAACGTACGACCGATTGGGCAGCTCGACGAGTTACTCAGGGATGGTTGGTTTATAAGCACCTTAATACAATTATCGTAAGTATCTTCACCGCAACCTGCAAATCAGGATGCGGCGAATAGAGAGGCGCAGTGGCCGCCAAGGACGGGCCAAGAGCGCGGCGCAGATCTATTGCCGGGTATAATATTATCAGAGTTGACGAAGCTTGTCGCGATATTGATCTACCGTAGCTACCTACCGTTTTGGTGTGAGAGAGGTATGAGAGATACCATTCCGATATTAGTGTATGATACTCCCAACCATAAGAAGCCAAGGATTGTAAATTAACGTGTACCATAGGTGAGGCCCATACTATGTAGTCTCAGCCAAGACGCGAGCACCTACGAACTGCAGAACCGCCCAAGAGTCATCGGACGGTTAGAGTGCTGCCCGCCCCCATGGAGTGCGTTCGACCATCTTTACTGTACTTAGTAGGTCTTACACAGGGTAGTAAAATAAATAATACTACTACACTATAGTTCTGGGCAAAGCTTATCGCGGCAGGTCTCGAGCATGGGTCTTTAGGCGTATATAAAGCTCCCGTTCCCTCTCTCTCTTTCTCGGGTTCCAAGGCACGGGTGTTCAGGAGCCGTGAAAATCAGCAAGTCCAGCACTGGTTGATCTCCCAGCAAGATGAAGAGCCTCGTGAATGCTGTCGCTATTGCGGCCTTTGCTAGCTTCGTGCTGGCCAAGGAGAAGCCTGTCGATGAAGAACTGAGCAGGACACTCTACCAGAGTGGTATCCGGCATATGGAGATTATGAACCATAAGGAGGTAAAGACGAACCAAACTTCATTATATGGATTGCCATGGTGCTAACGTTCCATATAGTCATTCTGGGCAGAGCGAAGAGAGCAAGGAATCTTCGACTCCCAACAATACAAGAGCATGGCCATCAGCGCCCCCGTCGTTCCCTGCGTCAATGGGCTTGCCGAACTTGAGGCTGGCAATCCTTTGTACACATTCAACTGCAGCGGCATCGACCTCTACGATTTCCAGTCACACGCCAACCTTGGCAGCCCGACTGGAGAGGGTGCTGGGTCGTGGGGCTGGACTAGTCCCGATGGACGCGAGTTCATGGCCATCGGTCAGTCCGACGGTGCCGCGTTCCTCGAAATCACCAAGGCAGGCAAGATCTCTTACCTTGGTCGTCTACCGCAATACAGCAAGGCCCAACCTTCACTATGGCGTGAGATGAAGGGTTACAAAAACTACATGGTCATCGGTAGCGAGGCCACCAACCACGGTGTGCAGGTCTTTGACATGTCGAAGCTGTTGACTATCAACCCAGCTAAGCCGGTCAAGTTCACGGATGCCGATGCCTACCACTTCGCCGGCCTCCCCACCGGTCGCTCTCACACCGTGCAAGTGAATGAGGAGAAGAACTATGCCGTTGCTTCCGGCGCTCAGCCACGAAGTGACAAGTGCGCGTCTGGTCTCATTTTCATCGATTTGACCGACATGACGAACCTGAAATCACCTGGCTGCGCTGCCGCCGATGGGTACGTTCACGACGCCCAGTGTCTTGTGTACCGTGGTCCTGACACAAAGTACGTCGGCACCGATATCTGCTACGGCTACAACGAGGACACCTTGACCATCTACAACGTGACCAACAAAGCCAAGGCCACCATCATCTCACGTACCTCGTACGAGGGTGCTGCATACACCCACCAGGGTTGGGTCTTGGATACTCAGTGGCAAAAGTACCTTATCCTCGACGACGAGTATGACGAGTACGACAAGGTCGGCCCTGGTGCGGCCGGCTACCCCATCACCTACATCTGGGATATCTCTTCTCTTGAGAAGCCTAAGCAGACCGGATACTACAGCGCCAAGGTCAAAGGAATCGACCACAATCAATTCATCAACGGAAATTTCGCCTACCAGAGCAATTACGGCGGCGGTCTTCACATCCTCGACATCTCTTCGATCCCCACAGACCCCACAGGAAAGGGTGTCAAGGAGGTTGCTCACTTCGATATCTACCCTGAGGATGACGACGATAATGGCGGTGGCGTTATTGACTTTGTAGGCACCTGGAGCCACTACCCGTACTTCAAGAGTGGGTACATCATAATCAACACTATAGAGCGTGGTGTCTATGTCGTCAAACGATCGTAGAGTCTGTTCGTCCGCGGGCCAGGTCGTATGAATGATTAAAATTTATGCGGCATTTGATACTCGTGCGGGATGGTTGGGCATATATAAGTAGCTAACAGAGACAATCGAAAGTCAGACTCAAGCTGCGCCTGCTCTCGACAAATAATACAAGTGACAGTAGTAAAATAAGTGAGAATTCAGACAGAGGAGCGTAGTGGCAAATTACAAGACCTGCTTGGGTTTCCCTAATTCCATCTTTTGGAGTAAGTAATCGCCTCCACGAAAGGCCTTGAAGACGCCATAAAGCCCCTGAAACGGCCGCTTGTCGCGCAGGATAGATGGCATCCTGGTTTGTTCCTTTGCTTTCCTTTTTGCAGCTTCATCTACCTTGACCTTGTCAAAGACACTCGGCAAGTGATCCGCGTGGTATTTGGTTCGAACTGCATCGTAACATGTTTTGTTATAGGTCTTCCAGAACTCCTCCTCAGTATAATAAGCTTGGGCGTATAGCGTTTTCTTGCCGCCGAGCTCATGCACTTTGTGCTCGATCAGACGGTTAAGACGCACCATTTCATCGTAGCCATGGGACGCAGGAGGACCCCAGACCCCAAAATTGAGCATGACTTCGGGGGTGCTGCTGGGATCAGCAAAGTCGGCGTGTAACCCATGCGCCGCATCGGGCGTGTAGCGACGGACTCGAATCGGGCAGAGCCAGAGCGGGTAAATGTGTAGCTTCTCATGCAGCCATTCGTAGAATGCCTCGGCAGCATCGAAGGGCACTCCCACATCTTGAATGATATACGTGTCCGAGAGATTGGAGGCGTGCAAGGCATGATACATCACGCGAGCGTGCATGAAATTATCAAGAGCGTATCTTGTGATACGATTGAAGGGGGTCAGGAAGTAGCGATACGCATATCGAGCTACCCAAAAGCCACCACGGTCCCATCGGAACAGGTAATCTGTCAACGGCACATAGTCAACGACGGGCGAGGATGAGTTCATCGCTCTCTTCTGAACGTCTAGATAAAACCATGGGTCCTTCCGGCCGAGATAACGGCGAGGTTTACTACCCGACGGAAGAGCATCGACGAGGCGACCGGCACAAATGACAGTGTTGCTCGATGAGAACACAATGCCGTCCACGAACTCGACGGACGTATCTGCGACCTGTTCCTGTAGCTTCTTGGATGCTTCAGAGAAGCTACGCACAGGATAGTGCGTCAGTTGTACGTACTGTGCAGCGTCTTGGAGCTGGACCTCTAAGAGCGTGACGATGCCGACGGTGCCGAACGCAGAAGCGGCGCCCCAGAAGAGATCGGGGTCTTCTGTTTTGGAAGCCCGGCGGACCTCGCCATTCGGGAGAACGATTTCGATCGAATTGACAGTCGAGTCGAAAGGTCCGTGGCGGCCGGAACTACTCTCGCCCGCCGAACCGCTGAACCCCCCGCCGGCTGTGATGCCCGGAAATTCCATGACGACGAGCGGGACCAAGCCATTCTCGAGAGCGGCGTCGACCAGCTTGTCCATGGACACATTGGGCTCCACGATGGCTGTCTTGTCGGTTCTATTCACTGCAAGCACATGATTTAGGTTGCTTGTATCGATGATCTTGTTGCCATCCTTATGAATGGCTCGTGTGCTGTTTGTAGAGCCGTGGTACACGCGGAACGCCTCGCGGTGCGCATAGAATTCCTGCAGCCGCTTCGAGACGGCCGACACGGCTTGATCATGTGCCTCCATGGTTCTCTCTCTTCCAGATATCTAACAGCACTTGATTTCATGCATCGCCCATGTTCACAATGATGAGACGTTAGGGCTTGTACAGTGTATTGATGTAGTGGACAGTATATGAGTAAAGGAACTCGGGTGGGTCAGCATGATAAAATCCCCGTTACGATGCGCCACGCCAAGCTAGAGAGCGCAGCGGCGCATGTCAGGAGCCGAGAGTTTTCAATTTCCACTCAGCATCGCTAGGATACCGATTGGGTAATCAGAGCCGTTGCCATAGGCGCTGAAGAATTGGTTGGAAGAACGGAATTCGCATTCCATATCCATATAATAATTCAATAATTGAGTACCTACCTCACTTTTTTTTTTTTCAAATTCACAGGCTGATCTACACGTGGGAACCTATAATTTCTTGACTATCAGTATACCTATCCTAGGGCGATGCACGCAGCACTGCCTGAAGAATGTTAGGTTTATCAGTTAGAATGACTTATTGGTCAACAACTGTATAATCTCATTTCGTATCACGGCTGGTGACGTAGGTACCTACCTTCTAGTATCTATAGATTCCTGCTATTTTATGCTGCTATCAGGCAACAGGGGTAGGCTCCAGTATTTCCACAAGCAGATAAGGTTAAACTAGCTTACTACGACGTTGAGACAACCTAATGCAGGAACCCGACTTCTCCCAGAACAACCTAACAAGAGCTAGTACGGCGACAACCTATGAGTACTGTATTTGACTTATCAGCTTATAGATCTAGACCGACATAGTCATAATGGGAGAGAAGACGCAGTACGGTAGTACTTTTGTCATCAATCTTTTTCTATACTAAACTTAGTAACCTATCTGAAGGCGGCCATTCGTCCTTTTTGGATCCTGCTCAGGTAACAAGAAAATGGGTGCCACCGACGGTATAAAGATACAAAGAGCTAGGTTAGTAAGTATTTGCCGACTCGGCAGTATGAAGGCAACTTTAACTTCAACTATAATAAGGGCTAGAACTATGACTTAAAAGATATACTCGAATTACGAATCATCCTTTGTGTGTCTCGTACTGAAGCAAGGGCTGTATAACTGAATAGCCAAGTAGCAATAGTGTACAGAAGTATATGAAAATACTTAATGCGATAAGTCACTTGCTAGAAACCAATGGCCGAGCTAGTACAGCCTAGCGAAGCATCTCTACCGGTATAGTATCATTACATAGCGTTAGTATCTTTACTCTGCGTCGTTAGGCCGTCGACTAATTCTCTTTTTCTCTCTTTTTCTCCCTCTTACTTTCTTCACACTTACTCCACGATACATCGCACTATTTTGGTATATCCAATATTGCTATATGGCAATCATATCATGGGATTTAGACCACATATACAGATGCCATAATGGGTTGAAACAATGGGCACCTGAGGTGAAGGAATGGAGTTTGATTAATTTCATGGCAGTCGGCCGCTTATAACAAACTGTGGAAGAAAATCCTGGCGCTGTCTAGATTCTGCCGAGGTTGAATTTGGTGAGCATTAAACCGACTACCTGCCCACTTCCTGGTGGAGTTTGAAGATGGGATCCATGTGTTTTGTGGATACCTCTATAAGTCTACCTAGTAGGTACCTACTGGACCTAGGTACATAGGTAGGTAGGATGCGGACAGTGCCCATATGGTACCCTTCACCGCGGCTACTTAGCACCAGTCATTGTCAATACCTCCGACCCGGACCTCTGGTCCAAATCCACATGGTTGGTAGGTCTCTACCTATCCTCAATACAACCCACTTTCTACCCCCAAACTCCTTACCAATACCCAAGCACCACATACTTCTCAGCAAACCATGATATTAATTACAAAATATTAAAACTGAATCAATTAAGGCAAGATGGCCGAGTTGGTTATGGCGTAAGGTTAAGGTACAAATCTTAGCACAATTTCCTTATGGAGCAATCCGCGTGGGTTCGAATCCCACTCTTGTCACAATACTGATTTTTATTGGTCTTATAACAACAAGGCCCTCGCTTTTTGTCCCAAGTAGGTAGGTACCTCAGTTGTTTTACTTTATTTTCGCATAAACACCAATCTTACTAGCTCTTTATCTCTTTATAGTGGTGGTCACCGTCACTAGATACACCTTTGATCCAGCACGGTTTAAACTGTCTCAAAGTTGTCCCATCAAGACATCGATTGCTAGAAACTTGTGACACCAAGTCTAATATACGCTTACTACCATGTCTACATGCAAACGGGGAGATTACTGCACCAAGAGCCACACTCCAGCTGAAGCTTAATATGACTAATACTGCGCATGATTAGTTCGTGGATCAGAAATTATTAGGCTAGATAACGCGGGCGAATCACCAAAGGTAAATTTTCATTAATAGATCTGCAATGCGAGTCTAGATAAGTAGTTTAAGACTAGCTACCTAGCTGTCAAAGGTTACATACAGTTCACCCAAGCAAGATCGGATTCTGTCACGCTAGAGCTCATTTCCATCCGCACGTTGTTGCGCATACCGATTGATCGCTGTACGCCACATTAAGGTTAGGGGGTGAAAAGGAGGCCCTGGCTAACTGCACTGTCATCCTGGGTTGCTCGGATAGACTTACCGGGATTGTATAATTAATCACTCAATACATACATCGGTGTGTACTGAGTAGTGTATATATAGTGTGTCAACGTCTTTCGTATCTTCTGATGCCCCGGCGCCTTCGACGAGCCAAGAGACGCGACCGAGTATTCTATATCGTACGAGAACCAGTTCTGAGATGAAATCTTCAGTCCAGTGCCTCATCGCGGCATATTGCGCCCTTTGCGCTCATCGAGTGACTGCTGTTCCGGTTGCCGATAATACATATCGTGCCGGTGAATGCCGCAAGACGAAGGTTGCCATTCTAGGGGCTGGGCTCGCGGGCATCACAGCTGCGCAGGCTCTCGTCAATGCTTCTGTTCCGGACTTTCTCATCGTCGAGAGAAATGATTACATCGGTGGAAGAGTGAAACATACGGAATTCGGTAAGAAGCCCGATGGCACGCCCTACACAGTTGAGTTTGGGGCAAATTGGGTACAAGGCCTAGGGACCCCTGGGGGGCCCGAGAACCCCATATGGACACTGGCGAAGAAGCATGGACTGCAAAATACATTTTCGAACTACAGCTCCATCATGACCTACGACGAGAGAGGCCCCGCTGACTTTGGTTCTCTCTTTGATGATATGGACGCGGCTGGGTGTGTATTAAAATCTCTCGTGCCTGATCCCCTAGTCTCTTTATCCCGGGTGATCTAGCACCTTCTACGATGTTGAACCTAGATATCTGGACTAACATGTGTCTCTGCACGCAGCTCGATCACCGAGCAAGACGCTGGTTATGTCCTGATCGATAACCTTCAGGATTCAAGCATGCGTGCGGCCTTTAGCCTCGCGGGATGGAAACCTAAAAAGGATATGCACGCACAAGCCGTCGAATGGTGGTATTGGGATTGGGAGACGGCATATTCGCCTCAAGAGTCCGGTTTCTTGTATGGAGTGACGGGCTATAACTTGACTTTCTACCAGTAAGCATCTCCTATTACTCCTGATATTGAATAATATATATAGGATATTGTCTTACGCAACAAAAGGTGGAGCGACGAGAACAATTTCGTCACGGACCAGAGAGGCTTTAATGCCTTCATCATCGACGAGAGTCATGAGTTTCTTGGGGAAAATGATCCGCGTCTTCTACTGAACACCATGGTGAAATCTGTTGCCTATGGCCCTCGGGGCGTCAATGTTACCTTTGAAGATGGCGACTGTATTGAAGCTGAGCGTGAGCGAATCTATCCATTTCGTCCCATTCATAGACCCGTTGCTGACTCGGTCACAGACGCCATCACGACGTTCTCGATAGGTGTCTTGCAAAATGATATTGTAGAATTCAAACCCAAGCTCCCACGCTGGAAACGAGAGGCGATTGAGCAGTACCAGATGGGAACGTACACCAAAGTGTTCTTTCAGTTTAACGAGACGTTTTGGGACACGGACACCCAGTACTTCCT
Source organism: Xylaria hypoxylon (assembly GCA_902806585.1). Classification (NCBI taxonomy): domain Eukaryota; kingdom Fungi; phylum Ascomycota; class Sordariomycetes; order Xylariales; family Xylariaceae; genus Xylaria; species Xylaria hypoxylon. Next base: position 2,579,788 of record CADCXB010000001.1, read on the forward strand.
TTATGCAGATGCGAACACCCGGGGCTACTATCCGGTTTGGCAGTCGCTCACAGGTCCTGGTTTTTTCGAAGGCTCGAATATCATTTTTGTGACGGTAGTAGGGCCCGAGTCGTATCGTATCGAGCAGCAGCCTGACGAGGTGACCAAGGCCGAGTGCCTCGAGGTCCTGAGGGCTATGTTTCCTGGCAAGGAGATTCCAGAGCCCATTGACTTCAAGTATCCACGATGGAGCACGGAAGAATGGGCTTTTGGCTCATACAGCAACTGGCCCGTCGGAATGACGCTCGAAAAGCATCAGAACCTACGAGCTAACGTTGATAGGTTGTGGTTTGCCGGCGAGGGTACCTCGGCGCAGTACTACGGCTTCTTGCAAGGCGCTTGGTACGAGGGCCGTGACGTCGGGCAACGCATTGCTGGTTTGTTGAACGGCCCCGATGAGCAGGTACAGTGCAATAACGATACCAGCGTCAATTGTGGTCCTATGATTAACTACGAGGTCCTCCACGGCACGACATTTCTCGACGAATTCAATGTTCTAAATGGATGGCCGGTGAGCAGCTTCTTGGACTATGAGGACGAGGAGTAGTTAAGAAGAACCAAGAGAACGATACAATAATAATATACCAAATCATGAGCACGAGGGTACGGATTTGAATTTAACTTCCCGTTACTGGAGACTTGAGTTCCGATCCACTATTAATGTTTGTATTTGACTTGATTTTGGCATTTGGTTGACTGAAGACGGCTGAGACGAGGATATTGCCAGTGGCGATTGAGACCCGATACCTGCTATCTCCCGTCACTCCAGAATCGATCTGGTGCTTCTTATCTCACTTCCTATGCCCAATGATGACATGTATATACACTCTTTGCCTATGGAGACTGACCGGGTGTACAACTGGGCTGACGTCGTTCTGTTCTTTAATCTCGTCGTCTTCATCTGTGACCGTGTGGATACCGTTCTGAACATACTTCTTGAGCACTATGAATCTCACATAGTCCGCTTTCAAACTACCAGGTTCCATATCAAGAGCTTTAAAACGGCGATATTATCGATACTAATCATAATGTACCGGGCCACTTGTACACTTGCATGTGGTGTCTGGGTACGGTGGGAAGCGGTGGTGGTGGTGGGAGTAACGTATGAGTTCTTCGCCATCTACCGGGTTCACCAACGCACCTCCTCCACCTATTGATCTGACGCTCGTCGTCTTTGCATCGTCGGCCTAGAAAAGATGACAATACCACTGAAACCAGCCGCAAATATCGTATAAGTAGGTAATCCAGCCGGCGGCTTCCCATTCTTCAATGCTCTGGCCGCACGCCACGCCACGCCACGCCACGCCATACTTATTGATATCCGGACTGTAAGCGTCTGAGGTGAGATAACGCTCTACAGGCAGATTTTCTGTCCAGCATTTTGGTAACTCCTGTTAATCCTCTGAGATTGTGGTGCGTAGATGCCGCGAGTACAACGGTCGCCAGTACGAGCCGCCAAAGCTACCCTCACAGATTATAGCTTCAGGGGATTTATTAGGTATAAATAAGGGGTGCGAGTCGAAGTGGTAGTTACCTTAGTCGTCGCGCGCGGGCGGTCCTATTGATGGGATCCAGGATGACCAGCTTGCCTTCAGAGCTTACTCGACGCGTTTGCGATACGTGCTGATGCGCGAGTAGACTGAGATGCATGCAACCTTGGATGTTTCGATGCCAGCTCTCTTGAGACTGCAGGCCGGGGAGGTAGGTTCCTGAGCTGTGAGACGAACTCACTTTGTAGACCGAGGCCCTTATCCCAATAAGTTGCCTACATACCTTACCTACCTAGTACTACTTATATGTACATATGTAGCAAGGCAGGTACATACTTAGGTACTTACCTACGGTGCCCATAGGCTATAGGTACTACCTACGGCACCTACAGGTAGGTAGTGGGTATAATCTGTGCAACATGAGTCGTAACTGGCTAACTACGTCATGGCCCTGGCCTGGCATGATAACATACCTGCTACCGCTAGCGCCCAAAATTAAGCATTTAGATAAGGTACTAGCTTCTTAGATAAGGTACTAGCTTCTTAGATAAGGTACTAGCTTCTTAGATAAGGTACTAGCTTCTAAGGTTATACTTAGGTAGTCTCAAGTTCAAGCCCACCTTTTTGCGCAACCAAGTATCAGCTGTTGAATCTCTCTTCCACCAAGTTGCACACACCAGTATCAAATTAAGTGACAGTTACGAAGACAACGCTCTCGCTAACCCGAACCCGAACCACCATTTTTAGAGTCCGACCCTCGATCTTGCATCTTGCGCCTCTCACCTCTCAGCTCGATGTGCGTGAGTTCTATCAATAGACGCTTAATCGGATGGGATGTAACCCCTGAACCAGAAACCTGACTTGTGTCAACCTCATAACCCTCTTTTGACAGCCGTCACACGTTTTTTTAGGACCCGACGTTGATGGACTAGACTAATACAAACGGCACTGGCTGGACTGATCTCCCAAGCCGTCAATATAGCTTCTAAATAAGCGTTGGAAAACTTATCTAGCTGCCCAATAGCTTTCCCCTTGGAGGTGTCATCACTACTACATCTAGCCACGATTCGGTCGACCATTTGCTGCAAGTATCTTAGCCACCATGGCGCGCAGCTATTCCGATAGCCGGTCTCATAGTTCGTTCTCCAACTCGATGGCTACCGAGAGCTTCCCTTCGTTTCCCAGCTTCGATGCTACAAACCGACCTCCCGTACCTGACGTCACCTCAACATCGAGTGCCCCTACGATGGTTGGTGCATCCGAGAACTCACGTACCCAAAAAGGAGAACACTCTGACTTGAGTGTCGATGTCGCATTCGCACCCAAGTCAGCGCCCAATCTAACGCCATTATCCCCTACCGGAGTCTTGCGACGACGCAACACACGGACCAACACCTTCAGGACTTTGGAAGAGTTTGAGGATTTCGAGAGGGGCTGGCGCACAGGCGCACTGGGCGCGGAACCCGGCATAGACCCCAAGAAGCCGGACGGCGGACAAGATGTAGTCCCTGACCTTCATGCCGAATGCCAGATTACCGTTGTTGACTTCTCCCGAGAAGACCTCAAGATCCACGAGTTGAATAACTTAGAGTTAATCGAGTTTGTTAGACAGCCGCAGCCCTCCTGGGTCCAATGTCGATGGATCAATGTCAATGGCCTCTCCTGGTTAGTACGCTGGGGTTTCTTATCCCCCTTTCCAACATGTCTGGGAAGCTTAAGTTACCTAATTGAGGATTTTCTGCTCCTGCTACTCCTGCAGGCTCCCGAAACCCTCGATGTTCCTTAACACATAAGGCAATTACTAATTCCAAAATCCTAAATAGGGACGTCATTCAGGCACTAGGCAGGTATAAAGATCTGCATAGACTTGCTATTGAAGACATAATGAATACACGGAATCGAACTAAGGTCGATTGGTGAGTCTAAAATGTCTCCTTTTCTGTCAGCCGATTAGCAAAACTATCAGCCAAGAAAATAGCTCTCAGGGTTCCCCATTTCCCTTCTTCAAAACGCTCAAGTTTACGTTCAATTTATTATTCCTTGCAGGTATCACTAGCTATTCATAGTCTAGGAACTGACTCGTTGGTGTCTATAGGTATCCTGGACATGCATTCCTCATTCTCGCATGCCTAAAGCTAGTGCGTCTCGTGGATGATGACAGCGATAGCGACGACGAAACGGAGTTCGAGGAAGAAGCTGGTGAGAGCCTTCTACGAAATACTGGGAAGAAGCTCAAACGATGGATAAGCGGAAAGAAAAAACAACATCCGACGACTGCGAGTGTGCTGGAAAAAGGGACCGGACAGAACACAGCAGGCCATAGCTTTACGCATCAGCCCACTGGACTCTCCGACCTCTTCAATCCCAATAAACTGCGCACTCTCCAGAGGTATCACTCAGCTCCTAATGCAGCGCGGACGGAATACATGGAGAAGCATTCGGCTCTCGCGACCAAAGGGTTAGCTGTCTCAGCCGAGCAGGTAGCTATGTTCATCACATCGGACAATACTGTAATTGCCTTTTTCGAGCAGTCGGCTGATAACGTCGAAGAACCAATTCTCGCCCGACTGAAGAGTCCGACGACCATCTTACGCAAATCTTGTGATGCCTCGATGGTTGCTCAAGCTCTTATCGATGCGATTATCGACATGGCTATCCCAGTAACGGCTTGCTATGCCGACATTGTCGGTGACTTGGAGGTCGACGTATTGACACATCCGAATATAAAGCACACCAAAAACCTATACATCATCATCTCAGAAATCAACAAAGTGTTTAGCTTCATCAACCCAATTCAGGCGCTCATCAGCTCGCTGCGTGATCACAAGACAAAACTTAGCCAAGAAGCCGTATCTAGAGAGCTGCAAAATCCTCTGGGAGGTGTAATCATCACGCCAGTAACTTACACCTACTTGGGTGATGTCGTAAGTATCAATTTCAAGGTTGTCACGCTGGTATAGGTTTCCCCGGGTTGGTTTCTTTACCTAATTCAGCCTCGCCCCGAGCGAGCCTATCCTGACTCTAGCACCTGATCATTGTCCCAACTCGTTCAAGATGACTAACTTCGCTTCTCTAGTACGACCACTGTGTCCTCATCACAGAGAATTTGACACAGATAAAGGAGTCCGCAAATCATATGATAGACTTGATTTTCAACACGATTGCGACTTACCAGAACGAGAGCATGAAGCAGCTGACGATTGCCACAATTATCTTCCTGCCATTAACCTTTATCACGGGCTATTTTGGACAGAATTTCGGGACGTTTCCCGAGGCGGATAAACACGATAGCACCTATTTGTGAGTGTAATAAGCCCTAGCGGTTTTGTGAGGCAAAGCTGACGGGATCTAGCTGGAAAATTGCCATCCCTGTTGTTGTAGGTACGGTGATCGTGTTGATGCGGGACGTAATTTATGAATCCTGTGTGACGTTCTTCCAGCGGAGACACATTGTCGGTGTCCGCAAGAGTATGGAGGCGAGAAGACGAGATAGGTTACGGTATCCAAACAGATCCTAGGGATTGGTTGCCTTGGGAGGTTACGGTCAGTGAGGACTCAGCGGTTGAATAAGCCTTGTTTGCATCCTATATGGGTTTAGAGAAATGAGATGATGATGATATGTGTAGTTGATATTCCATATAGTTAATACATACCTACGTACTTGGCTAAGTAGGGAGTGTAGCATCTCGACCGGCAATGTCTTGCAATAAAATATTCCTAACTTTAAGGTCAGGGTACTAGGTAAGGTAGGTAGTGTTAACAGTCTTCAAGTTCAAAGTTAACTGACGTGGACGGTGTTGGTGTTACTGCACTTATGCGTGCATGATCACTTACCTACATGTACTAAGTACCTGATAGGTACTAGATACCTAATGTATGCTACCCTACGTAGGTACCTCCTACCTACTTCTTATAGTAGGAGGTAGGTAGGTAGTACATCATTGTACAGACACAGTAGGTAGGTACACACACTATACCGTAGTTTCGGCCTCCACCCCCTGTCGGCATGACATCCAGTTGCCTTATCCCTGTCCCTCTGCGATCCTTGTCTTAAATAGGTAAAGTTGCGTCATGTGGCTAACACGCTCGGGGTTCTATTCGGAGCCAGCACAGACGACGCCAGTGTTGCTGAGGTACCTGACAATCAAGCTAGTTGTAGACCATCTGATCACCCAATTGATAGAATCCTAGCCAGCCTCATTCAACATTCAATTCAATCCCCAACATGGGTCAACCAAGTCCATCCGCCTCTTAGATACCACCCGGCATACCCAATATATAGTTTATACTCCTTAGATTAAAGCTCGGGATGATCCTCCCTGTCAGGTCGATTTTTTGCTACGTCTCTCCAATCTGCTCTCACTCCACCCTGCCTTTGATGTGCTTCTTCCAAGATGGTGAGTGCTCTTTCAGCCGTTCCGAAAGTTTAGATGAGATGGCATCTTCGGCCTGGGCGAACTGAACAGTATCTTGCTTGAATTGAAAGGACTGACCAGAACTTCGACCCCTGTCTAGGCTAACACGACGACGCCTCTCCTTGCGAACCATCGTCGCAGCTCGGCCAATTCAGAAAGCCCATTGGACTCGGAAGAGGATGCTCTCCGCGGTCAATCTAGCAGCCCATCGTGGCCGTCGAGGCTACGCGAAGCCCTTCTCTTCGCTTGGGCACTTCTTGCGACCGCCGCCGTACTGGTTTTGGCTGTCTGGGTTTCCCACAAACAGCAGACCAACTTTGACAAACACGCCACCAAGCGCAACCTCATCTTCATGGTCTCCGATGGTATGGGCCCGGCATCGCTGTCTCTGACTCGGAGCTTCAGACAACACACCGAGGACCTCGAATACGGTGATACCCTGACCCTGGACAAGCACTTTTGGGGAACGAGCCGAACGCGGAGCTCCTCGTCGCTGGTCACAGACAGTGCTGCTGGCGCCACTGCCTTCAGTTGTGCTAGAAAGAGCTACAACGGCGCTATATCCATGCTGCCGGGTTACACCCCCTGCGGGACTGTGCTAGAGGCCGCCAAGAAGGCAGGATACATAACAGGCTTGGTTGTCACAACCGACATTACAGATGCCACTCCCGCTTGCTTTGCTAGTCATGTCAACTACCGCATCCAACAAGACGAAATTGCCCTCCAAGAGATTGGTCAAGGGCCCCTTGATCGTGTCGTTGACTTGATGCTCGGAGGTGGCCGATGTCATTTCTTGCCCAATACTACCGATGGCGGATGTCGTCAGGACAGTATCGACGTCATCGAGTTGGCACAGAAAGAATATGGTTGGAACTATATTGGTGACAGAGCCGCCTTTGACGAATTTTGGGAGGGCAAGAAAGAAGTCCCACTGCCCATGCTGGGTCTTTTTGCCCCGGCCGACATACCCTTCGAACTAGACCGTCGAAACATGAACGACCAATATCCGAGTCTTAGTGAGATGGCTAAAACGGCCTTGCGAGCACTTGAGAAGGCTACGGAAAAGAGCGACAAAGGGTTCTTTTTGATGATTGAGGGTAGTAGAATCGACCATGCTGGACACGGCAACGACCCATCGGCACAAGTTAGAGAGGTCCTTGAATACGACAAAACCTTCCAGGCTGTACTCGATTTCTTGGACGAGAGCAAGACTGATGGCGTCCTAGTTGCCACCAGTGACCACGAAACTGGAGGTTTAGCCGTAGCACGACGTAAGACGAAAATACCCCCCTTTACTAATAACACGCTAACAACCTAACAGAAATCAATGCGGGCTATCCACAATACCTCTGGTATCCCCAAGTGCTGGCGAACGCCACAGCGTCATCGGAGCACCTAGCCCGTCGCCTATGGGAGCATATCGCTGAGTCGGACGACTCGACCGAGGTGCTGAAGAACTACATCAACGAGGAACTTGTCATCCCGGGCCTCGGCATACCGGATGCGACGGAGGATGAGTTGGCGGCCCTGGCCCTTTACCCGGAGCTCGCGCAGCCTGCGTTCGCCGAGATGATCTCAGTCCGCGCGCAGATAGGGTGGTCCACACACGGCCACTCGGCCGTCGACGTTAACATCTATAGTTCTGGCGGCCCTGGCACCGACGCCCTCCGCGGCAACGTGGAGAACACGGATGTGGGCGAGTTCTTGAGAGGGTATCTTAATGTTGATGTGGATGCCGTGACGAAAGAGCTGAATGAGAAGATGGGCTCTGCGCGGACTGAACCAGTGCTCGATGAAGCAGGGGCGGCTGAACTGGATCATTGGGCATCTCGTGAGGCTATGGAGTATCGGCGAGTATCTGGGCTAACCGGGTTTGCTTAGATCTTATCACGAGCTTGCAGATTGTGTTTTTTTTTTATAGTTCCTACTACTGCTTGTTGCATTTACGTCATTGCACTCATGAGGGTTGCCCCAAAGCACGTTGTGGAAGTTCTGTGTTCAGTCAGTTTTTAGATAGATCTGGCGTGTTTTTTTTATTACTTTTCGCATTTATATAATATCTAGACAGCTCGTAACTGCAGCAGCAATAGATAGATGTGTGACAATACTAAGTATCTGCCTACCTACTTCACCTAGGAAACAAAGATAAACCCATCAACGTATTGTATGTATCTATTTTTGGTGGTGGGTGCTGCTCATCGGTACTGATTGAGCTGTTTGGCTCCGTGAGTGGGTGAGTGAGGAATGCCTAATTGATTGGGACGGCGAGGATGAACTCTGTGTTTCACAGAACACAATGACCTGGAAACTATATTACGTTTTGAGGTGCATGTGTTTTCTTGGTGCCATGTTTCATATCTACATTTCCATCCTCGCCACTATCCATACTCCTCTCATTGTGCGGCTTACACGGACCCCGAGTGTATACATACACGTATTGAATTCAACGCAGATTATGGACGCGCATAGTAATACTATTTGACGGGGCAGCGCATATCATGTTTGAATAACTGTTTCATATATGGGAGATGCATTTTTCTCTGATACATTATCACAGTCCTTGTCATAGCTACAGGCGGCCCAAATAAATGAAAAGATTCTATCTCCTGAATCCCTCGACCCTCAAGTCAGGCAGTAATTAGCTTTGGTCCATGAAGCTCCATGATTTAATTGACACAGCATCTGTTGCGCGATACCAAAACGGGTTATTATCTCTTTGAACGGATAAGTCCCTCAAGTGACCTCACGCTGGCTCAAATGAACGGATCTCCATCCTAGGGTTTCCTCTCGTGGCTTCACGGGGGTTAATATGACCACAACTTATACTAGTTAGAGGCTTGTAGCCATGACCTGAACACTAGCCCAGCAACCGGATCCGCACTAGTCGGCCACCCCATCGAGGGCAACTTATGCTGCTTTGCGATTGAGAATATTAGAAACTTATACTATTCAGGCAGTATATCGACCACGCCCTGGATTCGGCATGGGCTGCAAGTGGTGGTAGGTCGTAGAAGTTAAGAATATTGTCAACACCAGCCTTTCCTATGCACTAGCCCTTCACTCAGCTGGCGAGGGCGACCTTGTGACGACCGTTATAACTTAGATGTATCCTATATAGGTACCAGCGCTACTAAGCCTGTATCTTCGTTTGAGTTCGCTAGAGAAGACCTAGTCATCGCACGATATTTGGCAGTCTTTACTAGGAGACAAAATTCTCCGCGGACACAAGAATACGTATATGCATTTCGTTTGTACTGTTGTGTGCGCATTTGCCAACATTTTTGTCGGCCTGTCATCTTGATGTGTTCAGGAGAAGATTTTGCGAACTCAGTTTACTGAAGTATGGAGCGCGCCTGATGTATTGGCCACACTGTCGTTCAACTAGCCAAATTTATGCTTACCATCGGAAGTCGACGCAGTAATTTTGGTACAGGGGATGGTGTGGGTTGGAATGGCGCCACAGTTTTGATACAACAAGACCAATGGAGGACGTAGAACACATTACTGGATATGAGGTGTCTGAGGGATGTGACACGCAGTTGAGTATGAGTGTTCCCACGGCCAAGTAGGTCGTCGAACGAAGGTGCGAGTTAGAGATATTGAAGGGTGAGTTGATATTTGGTGGTAGTTCAATAAATGGATCTTGAATTGACAAATCTTGCGAATTCGATTACAATACATAGTTATTGAAGCCATTTTTGTGAAGTTTACTTGTCTGTTCTTGGGGGAGGGAGCGGAGGGTGGGTTCATTCGCTATCAGAAAAGTCAACTTCGTGTAGCTCTTCGGGATCGTTAGGATAGCTGATTGCAATCTGGCCGTCTAAGTAATCGACGAAATACTCAGTTAAACGCATCTCTTCTCTCTCAGTCAACTTTGCTTCGTGCCATTGGTTGAGTAGCTCGACTCTTATGTTCCGATTACCAGCCTGATGCAATCTTTGCGCAAAGTTCTGAAGACTGTCAAATGTGAAGGCGGTAACAGCGTTGATCGAGAGTGTCGCTAACTTAGACAGTTCACTTAGAGGCTCGAGAATTGAGTCGATGACTAGGCCGCCTCCGAAGCTGAGTTCTTCTAGACGAGGAAGGGCGGTGGCGATACGACGAATTTCGGTAGAAGACACGGATGTTTGCATCAAATTCAATGTAGTCAGATTGGGTAAGTGACATATTGAATCCGTAAGTTCGGGGTACCGGGATAGAACCAAGTCGTCAAGGGAGTGATAAGGTGAAGCAATGGTGAGTAATTTAAGCTGGTCCTGTTGACCAAGAGCACCCCACGTTGCTGTTGTAATCTCTTCCGAAGCAGATAGGTAGTCTTGGATAACTAACTGTTCAAGGTGGATCTTGGGGGTTTGCAGAACTTGTTTCAGTATAGGCAAGGCATCTCGAACATGATTTAAACTTAGTTCCTGCAACGCTTCACAACTGCTAATCCATTTAGTGACCTTTGCTAACTCCTCTTCATTAAAAATATCAAGCCCACTCCTATCTGTTGCTTCCCTTTCTATCAGGAGTCTTTCTAGAGCCGTGCATTGGGAGAGCACATGGAGGCTCTTAACGGTCGATGCTAGGAGGCTCCTGAGATCTAAGACTTTCAAGGACTCGGCGTGGGTGTTGAGGGCAGCAAGGGTGACTTCGCCGAGATTGTTCCGACTATGAACTTCGAATCTTCGGAGAGTATTAGGACGAAGGGCAAGAAAGAAAGCGGCCATATCTTCGGCAGCGGTATCACTAGAACAATGGAAGCAGGTCAACTCAGCGAAGTTAGGACAAGACTCAGCGATGGCATTAGCGGTTTCCACGCCCAGGACAGATCCGTCCTGTATTTGCAAAGATGTTAAAGTGCCCAGGCGGCTGAACCAAGTTGGCAGAGTGTCGCGTGGGAAAACAGAAGCCTCCAGGTGAGTCAAAGCGATGGTAGTACCGTTGCTGTCGGCAAGGCCTTTGATGTAGTGGATAATGGAGTCTGCACATCTGCTGGTGATTCGTGGATTGTCAAAAGGGGGGGGTCTAGAACGGGTGCCCTTGACCGAGTCATTATCCCCTTGCAGGACCAGAAAGTCTTGCATCAAACCTTCAAAGAAAAATTGACGAAGGGTCCAATCAGACCGAATGTCGTACAGGCATTCCACAAGGCTGCCCAGGGACAGGGCACGGATGTACGCGCAATAGGGGTAGGTGGTAGCACCGAGACTAGACAGAATAATGGACCTCCAGAGCCGGACAGCCTGAACTGTGTGGAAGATGAATGAATCATTGACCTCCAGGATGCTGTGAATATTGTCAGAAAGAGGAGTGTGTTGCGGAGTGCCGATAACGAACCCATAGAGTTGTTCCACTGCGATGCTGGCAACTCTGCGGCTGACCGTGGAACAATGATACAAAGTGGTGAATTCGCGAAGCGCGCCAAGCTCCCGGCATATGAGTAGCAGGATGTCCTGTGGCAGCGTTGGTCTGTCCATTCCTCGCTGTGTGCTGGGTCTTACCAGTCAGATGCGAAGGAATAGGAGTACTAATACTAATAATACAGATAGTATCAGGAGGAGAAATAAGAAACGGATATCGACATCAATCAATTGCGGTGCTTAAGTTTGGGTATGATCTTGCATTCGATTAGGCAATGCTTCTACTACCTATATGTACTAATAGGTAGGTATTCCCAGTAGGAAGGAAGAAGAGGAAGAGAGTCGCAGGTCTGGTTTGAGAACTGCATACAGTATGATCAAGCAGAATAGATACTGTAGTTAGCATGGTTCAAGGGCGACATCCACAGGTACATGTATGTAGGTATCTACCCTATTGCTGCCCTATTCCAGAGAGACTGCCAGTCTCCAGAGTCATAAAAGGTACCGTACCCTGTTAATCAGGAGCTGTCCAGAACTGTGTGGATCTTGATATTCTTTACTACATACACAGTAGGTATGGATTTAAGCACTGTGTATGCTGTTTTATATGAGATAGGTAGTACCTACCTAGGTAGTATAGCCTATAGGCACTTAATCCCATTTACCTTAAGTACCTACTACTTCAAACAGCAACTGCAACTTTATGAATATTTTGTACGGAGTGCTTGCTTTGGTTGTCCTTATCGACATCTAATAAAGTATAACGTATGCACTTTCGCATACCCGAGTCGAAGATCTGTCTGCAGGTGCCTTTAGACCTATTGGCCGGTTGGGACTCTCAATGACCGGATGTATGATCTAAAACTATCAAACACGCTATACCCAGAAGTTGAGAGTTATGGCCGTATTGAAGTTCACCTTGAGCGAAGATGGGGTGAGCGTCCTACGGGATGCGCTCATATGCCTTGGTAAATTCAGCGACGAGGTGTCTCTCGAAGCCAAGAGAGACAGGGTATGTACATGTTAGCTCCCGTCGTCGTCACCTGCTAAAAGCGCCGTCTTCTCTTTCAAGTTGGTTTTGACGGCCCTCAACACATCCAAGTCGGCATACGCCTCCGTCGCCTTCGCCACCAACCGTTTCTTCTCCAAGTACCACTATGCAGGAGTCGCCCAGAACCGCGACAAGTTCTTCTGCAAACTCTACAACCGGGTACGTCCAAGTATCGCTTGTGTGGCATCACCTACTCTTCTAGACACTCATAGAGCGCGTCTTAGGTGCTGCTGTCTCTCTTTCGGAGTCGCAGTGGAGATCCCTTGCATGAGAGGGAGAAGGACACTACCATCGATCGATGCGACGTCGTCATAACCGACGAGCCTGGCAAGAAGAGCAGATTTGTTGCTCAGATCGTCTTCCGGAATGGTGAGTTCATCTCGAAAACCAACCCTGTGCCTATTGCCATTGCCATTGCCATTGCCATTGCCTATCGCTCACCTCCAAAGGAATAACCACCAAGTACCGGCTGCCTTTCGAGGTTAGTCCGCCGGTGCATGCTAAATTCGATAAGACGGAAGCCACGAACAACTGGGCTATCTCATCAAGAACCCTCCGTCAGTTAATGGATCATTTCGGCCCCGGCATCGATTACCTAGACATTCATGGCGAGGAAGAAATTGTGAACTTCACTTGCTTCACTGAGAGAGCTGCTAACGGCGATGGTGAGTCTCATCACCTAAATACTTGGAATGATCGCTAATACATGTGCATGCTAGAGGTGTTAAAGAAACCACTACAAACATCTATCGCCGTGGCGCGAGATGAGTTCGACAAATTTCATGTCGAGGAAGAAAATCTTCACATTGTTATCAGTGTCAAGGACTTCCGGGCTATTGTCCAACATGCTTCCATTTTAGGGGCTGATGTATTGACTAATTACTCAATGCCAGCCAGGCCGATGCAGCTCAGATACGACGGCGACGGCATCAAGTGCGAGTTCTTGCTTATGACTGTTGGGGAGCGTGGGGCACCTGGCCAGAAAACCAAGAAGACTCGAGGGAATACAAAAGGGCCTGCCAAACCACAGCTCGAGGAAACCGTTAGCAGAGCCGACTCTCATGCACCTACACCAGCGCCTGCACCCGCCCCTATAACACCACAGTCTCGTGTAAACCCAATACTCTCTCTGAGGCCGCCTATAGAGCGTCCATCACAGCGTCCCCCTCCAGCTACTCTCGAGTCCGAGTCGCTATTTGTTCCCCAGGATAACGACGAGCAATGGGAACCGGTCAATGTCGATGAAGATGAGGAGGAGGAAGAGAACGCGCGTTTGGGCTGGGATACTAGTAATAATCCGGTGCGTATTCTTCTGTCCAATCCACGTTGACTTCTAGGGGAATACTGACATTACTTAGAATCCGTCAGCTATGAATATGCGCACCGTGATGGGCAACCAACCAAGCGCTCCTCAACCTAGCAGAGATAATGAATCTGATTCAGACCTGACCCAACTTGAGCCAACACAGCGTCTTTCTCAAGCTCGCAAATTCGGCCTCTTTGGAGAGTAAGGTAAGGCACGAGTGTATCCACCCGGGCCAATGATGAGTGCGATATCGATGCGCTTGCTAACATTGGCCGCGAGAGCCTTTGATAATGAAGCATCAAAGTTACGATCACAATAAAATGCCTTCTGTCGTGATGTTAATCCAGCTCGTTGCACAACCAGCTCCAATGGCTGTTATACTCCATCCCTCAGGTAGATTCTTCAACGAAGCCAGCACGTTCCAACGCCCTTTAACATCACCGAATTTCTCGTCAGTGTGAGGTCCGCAGTTGCCGTGCTCGCCCCAACCCCAGGCTAGTACATCGCCAGCCTCCGTCAGAGCCACAACATGCTCGCTTCCGGCTGCGATATGGGAGATTTCTGAGAGGCCAGGAGGAGGCGACTGGCCATGGTCATCTCGGCCCCATGCTACCAGCATGCCATCTCGTTTGAGGATGTAAATATTTCCCCAGCTAGCTGTCACAGCTTTCCAACTGGGTATCTCGGGGGGCGCATGACTTGTCAAATTCCATTTATCGGCTCCCAGGGTCAAGATCCTCCCATCCCCGGGTTCTGCAATGAGACAAGTCGTGTATTGACAACAGACAGCTTTAGCTACTTTGAACGGAATGTCACTAATCTTCTGGGGCTTGTTGACTATACCTCTGGCATCGGTGCCGTCCTCTAGCCGACCCAGCTGCCCCTTCTTCCCATTACCCCAACCGTAAACATCACCATTGTCGAGCACGACAACGGCATGTCTAAACCCAGCTGCGAGGCTTGTCACCACTGTCCCAACTGGGGGAAAGTCCGGCATATACACGGGGTTCCCCTCTAAACCTTCTGTACCGCCACAACTACACACCCGTGTTGCTTTGTTATTTTCATCTCCGGCAACAAAGATCGTAGTGTCCCATGTGCAGGTAGCATACATGATAGGGCCCATATCGCTGGAGCTTAAGAGGCAGACTTTCCGGAATATTGGACGAATATCCCCTTTATCTTCATCCTTGATAATTCCACAGCAGCCATTAGAAGAATCGCCGCTCCAATATGCATTTCCTGATGCTGTGATGAGAATTGTATGATTGCCGCCAGCTGCCACTTGAGTGATAGGGTCGTTATGGAGAGCTTGGTTGAATTCAACTTGTTTGGGTACGGACACGTCTTCCTTGTGGCCCACGCCTAGCTGGCCTGATCCGTTCGATCCCAGCGCAAAAACACCCTCCATAGTCAATTCCAGCAGGCCTGAGCTTATTACTAGCCGCTCTATATTGTGACTGAGTTGTTGGAGCTGTTCACGGCTGTCGATTTTGTGTCTGTGAAGGACCAGTTGGTGCAAGTGGAGTCAGTGTGGCTTGTTCAACAATGCCATTCCAGCTCACCAGCCACGATGCTCCACTACAAAGTGGGGATGGATGCTCATCAAGGCATTGTATTTTCTCCGATGCCGATCTAGCGTATCTTTGATCAGCCCCACAGAGACTTTTCACTTCTTTTAAAAAAAAAAAAGTGCTGCCTCTCTGCTCCAATCTTAACTCTTCCTTCCACCACCCTCAGTCTTTCTACTCTGACGAATTGCTCACCTCCCCAGTGGTATGATTTATGCGGATCGCGGCGGTCAGGTATCTCTTGAATTATGTGATGCAATCGCTCGGTCAATTCCAAGTTTGCCGTCGCGCTTAGACCATCTCGATCTCGCCGTTTGCTACGGTCATCCGTTGCCATCTGGATACTAACGATGGCATCCAGCGCATTGACAGACATTCCTGCGGGGATGGAGAATTTCATTGTCGGTATTATCGGCATGGGAGACATGGGAAAGATGTATGCTCGGAGGCTCAGTGATGCTGGTTGGAAGTAAGCATACCGAAACGTGTTGGTGAAGATGCCAGCTTGAGCCTCCATGATACCCTTAGTAAGTTATTCATTTGTCACTACTTTGGCCCTCGCCTTCCCCGCAAATGATGACTTGAGTGCATTTGGCTCGAGCATTGCCTCCGGCTAGTCGGATCAGTCATTCTGGCTCCCGACGTGGCAGTTGGCTTTCCATGATGTTAATTCTCAGCTACCTTTTTTATTTTTGTCTGAAGCACACCTACATGTCTTCTCAGCTTGCCGTCTTGTGGACCATTGAGATACTAACGGATTATTCACAGACCGTAATCCATGTAGAGGAGACCAGCACGTCCACACGTCGAAATACTAACAGAAGGCGCGGGTAGGATTAAGGCTTGTGATAGAGAGGATCAATATGAGGATCTTTGTAAAGAGTTTTCGAGAAGGGTGAATATTTGTAGCTGCCTATTCTCAGAGCGAAACCATGCTGAGAATCATTTAGACCAATATACAGATTTTCCGAAATGGTCACTTGGTATCTCGAGCTAGTGACTACATTATCTACAGCGTAGAAGCTGCGGGTATCGATCGTGTTGTTGCCGAGTATGGTCCTTGTATGCACTTCAATCTTCTTGCTAGTTGTCACGTATGGAATTGTGACTAAAGTAAAATAAAAATAGCAACTAAGCAGAATGCAATCGTTGGTGGCCAAACATCCTGCAAGGACCCTGAAATCAAGGCGTTTGAGGATCATCTACCTCCAGACGTGGACATCGTGTCCTGTCATTCGCTGCATGGCCCTAAGGTCGATAGCAAAGATCAGCCTCTGGTACAACGCTCCCATCCAATCACAAACCAACCAAACTAATCAGTGTTCATATTAGGTCCTCATCAAACACCGCGCTTCCGACGACTCATTCAACAAAGTCGAGACCGTCCTCCGGTGTCTGCAGTCTAAGCATGTATACCTCACGGCACATGAGCATGACCGTATCACGGCAGATACCCAAGCCGTAACACATGCTGCTTTTCTTAGTATGGGCAAAGCCTGGCACTCATCACGGCAGTTCCCCTGGGAAGGCGCGCGCTATGTTGGCGGGATCGAGAACGTCAAGATCAACCTGACAATGCGAATCTATAGCCAGAAATGGCACGTATACGCCGGTCTCGCGATCCTGAACCCAGAAGCCCGGAAGCAGATCAACCAGTACGCCGAATCGGTGACAGAGCTCTACAAGCTGATGCTGGGCGGCCACCACGCCGAGCTACGGGAGCGCGTCCTCCGAGCCAAGGAGAAGGTCTTCGGCTCGGACGACAACCCCGGCGACAACCCCAAGTGGGCCGACAAGCCACTGCTGCGCGACGCTGTGCTCGACCAATTCAGCCTTGGTCAGCGTGCTGCCGATCTGGCGCCGCTACCCAATAACCACCTAAGTTTACTTGCCATGGTCGACTGCTGGAGCGCGCTCGGCATCGTGCCGTACGACCACATGATTTGCAGCACGCCGCTGTTCCGGCTCTGGCTCGGCGTCACGGAGAACCTGTTCCGCAGCCCGGCGCGCCTCGACGAGGCGCTGCGCGTCGCGGTTGAGGACAACACATTTCGCAGCGAGGATCTCGAGTTTACGTTTGCAGCACGCGGGTGGGCTGAGTGCGTCGGGCTCGGCCACTTCGAGACCTGGAAGGAGAGGTTTGTCAACACGCAGCGCTTCTTCGAGCCCCGGTTCGCACAGGCCATCGAGGTCGGAAACGCCATGGTGAAGGCGGTTCTTGAGAGTACCAAGCCATGAATTGATAGAATCGTTTGTGTTTGGCCACGGAAGAACGGATAGCTTATGATCCCCAGGGCTAATACAGGATCACATATTGTTCGGTTAAGGGGCATCTTCATTTCAATCTCACCGGGTCTGATAATACATACATGTGTTCGAGTACGAGAGTACGATTCGTTAGGGAAGGGGATAGTGTAACTTGCGCAGGTATCCTCAATATATAGCATTTGGGAAACAATGAAACTGATAAAGCCCCAAGCCCTTAATATACGTACATATGCTCTTCGTTTCGCTCAAGCCGTACCCTTCTTCTATCAAGAGGAAGAAAGAGAGGAAAAGGAAAAGGAAAAGGAGAAGGAGAAGGAGAGGCCGACAGCAAAGAGATCCCCCGAAAGAACAACCTTGGCAGGGCTGCATATTAACCACTCCGGGGACACATCTCTTGGCCACCTTTTTTCTCCTTATTGACTAAGCAGTGTCCGGCAAAATAATGAAGCACAATAGGTGAAGCAATATTATATGCAATACCTAAACATTTCCTGGTAACCAACGGTTACCGTCCATGCCCAGGTACTCTAGTTCTATAAAGTACTAAGGAGTACTAAAGAGTGAGACAGCGAACCACTCTAACCCTGTTGTATAAGATATTATGCGGCTTAGTGTCGTGATTAATAGCATTATGCTCTTTCAAGTGCACATGTAGGGATACGATGCAGATATTCTCGATAGACGTCACCCAACGTAGCCCACTAATAAGAGATTAGTGGCGAGGCGGAGGCTTCCATAGATCAAACATTATCATTAAATAGAGAAGATGAGGGACTAGACCTGCTTGGACAGTATTGACTAGTCTGTGATGTTTATATAATATACTAAGGCTAGTTTGGTGCACTTCATCGACAACGTTAAATTTATCCCAGCATAGCTAAGTTGTATGTATAACCTTATCTCTTGGGATAGAAATTAAACAGTAACCTTCTGACTTTAACGATACTATTTAAAGAGGGTTTGAATTTGGTATCTGGGTTATATGAGAGCCAAATTAATAGTTGGGCTAGTGATAACCAGCGAATCCTTAGTGTTGTGTATTTTGCCTATCTTTTTCTTGGTTGTTTTATACTCATATTTCTTCTCGCCCATATTTGTAATAACTGCTGCTTGCTCTCTAGATCTGTTTAGTTTCTTGTCTCCCCTAACTTCCCTACCTCGCATGTAGATCTTCGTTATATATATACACACAAAGGGCGATTGGTGGTTGACCACGGCTTGTAGACCGACACACCAATCTAATAGTTTCAAAAAAGAAAGCCCTTTGAAAATCCCCTCGAAGGTCTACACTCTATGCAGTGTAAGCACCCGATTGCTTGAAATTTCGTATCCAACGGGGAAAGAAAACGGAAAAAGCAAATACAGTATCGCATGCACACCCGTTTCCCATCATCATCATCATCACATTCTCATTGGCCGAGAAACTTACTGTGGTCCCAGCAGCTCATCAACTATAGCTCGTCCTGCAGCACGTCCTGAGAAGATACATCCACCGAGGAAAGTCCCCTCGAGCGAATTATAGCCATGTACGCCGCCGCCGCCAAAACCAGCCGCCTCTCCAGCTGCGTACAGGCCCGCGAATTTGGTGCCGTCAACTTTCATCACGTTACTCTGCAGGTTCGTCTCCAGGCCACCGAGTGACTTCCGCGTGAGTAAGTTCATTCGGACGGCGATAAGAGGGCCGTACTTGGGATCTAGAAGACGGTGCGGCGGTGCTACGCGACTGTGGCTATCAGGCCAGTAATTTCGGCCATTCCGGATGAGCATGATCTGGGCGTCCTTGCAATAGCTATTGTCGACCTGGCCGTCACGGGCGTTAATAATCTCGCGAACGCTCGCGTAGTCAAGCTCAAGCCCTCCAACGGACCGCGCCAGCTCGTTCATGCCAGCCACCAGCTCGGAGAGGGTCTCGCGCACGACGAAGTCCTTGCCGTGCTTCATGAAATTCTGCACGGGAACCGTCCCCTTGGAGCTGAAGATGCGATTCATGAGGAGCTGCCAGATGCTCTTATTCGTGAGATCGGGGTTCTGCTCGGACCCGGAGAGCGCAAACTCCCGCGCAATGATCGTCTTTAAAAGACCTGGAGTCAGCAAATGTTATTTATGGTAAACGATATCAAGAGCTTCGGGAGTTTTTCTAGAGCACGAGTACAAACCCCCTAATTAGGCAACTTATGCTCCAGAAACACATCAAAGGGGTGATATAAGAGATGCTAGCGTACTAACCTGGTTGAGGATGAACCATGTGTAGTCGTAGCCCGTGCTACAGATGTATTTGAGCGTGGCGAGAGTGTCACTCCCTGGGTACTATAGTTTGCCAGAGTCAGTAAATACTCGTTCTGGTGAAATAGGCACGGGTTTTAGGAGTTCCACATGCTTACGAGAAACGGAGGCAGTCTCTTCCCCTTCGCATCAATCCAGAGAGAAGACGGTGCAGGTAGTACACGGATGCCATGACTAGGCCAGATTGGATCCCAATTCTGCAGACCCTCTGTATAATGCCACACTGTAATATCCTCTAAGTTAGTAATCATTTCTGAAGGAAGCGCAAGGGTTTTCCAAGGCATAATTATAGCCTAAACATGATGCTTCGTACTCTTAGGCTAGCCAGAACAAGAGTATGATGACACTGAAGTTTACTTACTTCGGTCTCGGTTGATGATATGCGCACCAACTAGCTCAGCAATATCCATCATTCGGCCGTCGACGTGTGCGGGCACCCCAATTACAAAATTCCCAGGCACTTTAGGACCTAAGCGATCCACGGGCCAAGCCTTTTTGATGGCTTCAACATTTCCCCCAATGCCGCCTGTCGATATCACGACAGCCGAGCCGTGTAATTCGAACTTGTCGATGGCATTTCTCGAAGACTTGACGCCTCTCTCAACTGGATCTTGCTCCAGCACCCGTCCACGTACCCCAGTCGCCCTGCCATTTTTGTCGACGAGCAACTCGTCAACCATATGTCTGAACCTGAACTGGACAAGCCTCTTCTTCTCTGCCTCGCGCGCAGGCTCGGCAAAAGCGCGCACAACTTCTGGGCCGGCGCCCCAGGTAATGTGGAATCGAGGGACCGAGTTCCCATGACCGTCGGCGCGCCCGTCCCCGCGCTCGGCCCAGCCAACATTAAATAGAAACCCTATGCCGCGGGCTTTGATGTAGCTTTCCATCTCGTCGGAGGCGAAGTCGACGAAGGCCTCGGCCCACCTGCGGGGCCAGTGGTCGTGCTCGCGGTCGAAGCGTGCTGAGGCGAACCAGTCGCTGCGAGCGAGCGAGCGGCTATCCTTTATCCCCATGCGGCGCTGCTCGGCCGAGTTTACGCAGAAGATGCCCCCAAGTGACCAGAAGGCCTGCCCGCCGAGGTTCTGCTCGCCTTCCTGATCGAGGAGCACCACCGGCACGTTCCGCTGCGTCAGCTCGAAGGCTGCGACGAGCCCGGCCAGCCCGGCCCCTACGATTATGACGGGCTGCAGGGCCTTGGCTTCAGATTCTTTCGTCGCCATTTTGTCCAGGGAAAGAAGTGTATGCTTTACAAACGGGGTCAACTGACATCTATCACTAACCTCTAACTACCGATGTAATATCGGCGGACTAAGCATCAATTCCAACAAGCTTCGAGTTTTAAGAAAACCAGCCACCAGGTATTTATATGACAATATTGAGGGTTGGGTAGGCATATATACAAATTAGAGTGGTTCGATGTAAGTTCGATGTAAGACAGATGGTGTGAAGCAGTATTGGATCATCTCACGACAGTTGCGTGAGCCAAGGTTGCCCCACGTCAAGGAAGTACCTAATCTAACCTGTCAGAATACCTATAAGGGTTTTGTCGCCTGGGTGATGCGGACTTGGTGTTCTAGCGTACTAATGGCACTTGGACCTAAGCCTAATTGAGAACTTGTGTACGTTAGCCCTATATATTTGTAGCTAGCTAATGCTAACCAAAAGTTGAAAAGTAAAAGTCTATATGATTTAAAATAAAAATAAAAAAAGGACATAACTACTTTTATGGGTACATTTTTAATATATATAAATAAGCATAATTTATAACCAAGCTGCCTTAGACCATAATGCTATATGTATATTCAGTAAGTGGTCCAGGTTGTGGCTGGAAGGGTACATGTAGGTACACACGGACCATTCTTGTCTGAGGCTACCTGAGATAACTGGTAGGGCTGTAAGTGGTTTTAGGCGAGTGAAGTACCTACCTCCTAGGTAGGTACCTCTTAGGTGGTACCCTCCGGCTCGAGGTTAAAAAGACTGGAGTCAGGAGGACAACATGTCCCTCCCATGTCGATGTCAACTATACAATCCGAACGCCGTCTGTATCTATCCACAGCTCAAGTGAAATCAATCTCCTCATCAATTTCTAGCTGGCTTTGGAAACGTCTGCACTGTCCCTATTGTCTGTATCTTTCGAGCGCATTACAAGTCATCCGCACACCGACTGTCGCGGTTAGGCTAATCACAACACATATCACTTTCCATCAGGCTGTCTCAGGCGAGAATGAGAACGTCTCTCCAGGAGCCATTTCGGTTTAGTATCGAGCCTTAAAGTGCGCTGCATGAGCCTGTTCAGCATGTCTTGCCGGGGATCGTGGCGGTGATATATACTCAGACATTATAGAAGGCGAACCGATGGTAAACATAGAATTGTTTGCATATGACTTAGACGTGATCCAGAACCAAGACAACAATAGTCCGCTACCGATGATAGGCAATTCTATAACATCCTCTACCGCACAACCTCGTTTCCTAGTAACCCCTCTTCCTACTGACCTGGTTGAGGAATTCAGTTTCGCCCTCACTCAGTCTCTCGAGGTTGATATCCAGGATGGCCAACAAACGTTCGAAATAGCTATCCGAGTTACCACTGATATGCGGCGTGATGATGACGTTCTTCTTCTTCCAAAGCGGGTGACCTCTAGGCAAGGGTTCCGGGTCGGTAACGTCGAGAGCGACGCCACGGATCCAGCCCTCGTCGAGCGCGCTGATCAGGTCGTCGGTCACGATCGTAGGGCCCCGCCCGATATTAGAGACGTACGTCTTCTTCTTGGCTAGCAGCTTGAACTGCGCGGCGCCGAGCATGCCGCGAGTCTCGGGGGTGAGTGGCACAGCAACGACGAGTAGATCGAGCCCACTACTAAGAAACTCGTTCACCTCCGCGGTCGTGGTCCCTGAGAACCATCTCGCCGGCAGCGTACCGTCGGGATCCCCGAGTCCTCGAGGATGCCACGAGTGGTCCCGCCGCGATTCTGGGGTTGGCCTTGGTCGGTTTGTGTATGCGTAGACTTCCATTCCCATTGCTGTTGCCACACGCGCCACCTGCCGGCCTATACTGCCGTATCCGAGGATGCCGCTACAGATATTTGAATCAACTCGGTTAGCTAGCTTGTCTTCAATTATAATTTCTTTTCCCTTTAGAAAAGGATGATTGACTCTCGCTCTTGATGTGCAGGACGAGTAGATTGTTTATCAGCATTACTTACACTCTTTGAGTAACGACATCCAGTGTGTGTATAGCATCCGAGTGGCGCTCCCAGTTACCATCTCGCATGTTTTCGAGGTAGCGTGGGACTAAATTGCGAGTTGCAGACGCCACGAGTTAGACCGTGTCCAAACGATCCCTCAAACTCACTGCGTTATCAAAGGCGAGAGAGACTTACTGTTGTGTTGGTAGGCAAGATAGGTACATATCACCCATTCTGCGATGGGCGGACTGGGTGCAAGCGAGGTTAGTCTCCACCCATGAGAAAACGTGTATGGATGCCTCTTTCTCTCCCTCCACTTCCTCATGATAGCTTCTTGTTGAGAACACGCTTTTTCTCCCTGGGAACTAGTACGATGTTGAATGCACGACTGCCCCTCGGGAGCCTCGAAACAAGACAAAACAAAACAAGCAGACGAACGGCACGAACGGCACGAACGGCGTGATTGGGTTTCGTTCCTTACCCCGCGACGCCATTCGCCGTGCAAAACGGGATCTTCGTGTCCTTGAACAGCGGATTCTCGAGGACGTAGTTGGCGCCTGCGCTCTGCAGCTGCACGAGCTGCATTTTCGGAGCCTCCTCGGAGGTGGGTAGCCGGGGACCCGTTAGGAGAATCGTCACCTTTTCCCAGTCTTCATCTGCCAGGCCTGGGATGGCAGCAGTCACGTTTGCCCATGGGTTGAAGCGCGAGTGAACGACCTGCAGCCCTGGAAACTTGGTATGTAGGTGCTCTCGGTATCCGTCTGGCAAGTCGAGCTGTGATAGTATGAGCAGCGTATGGCCCATAAGCTCCCTATTTGGGGCCATGGTGGACCTGCTTGGTGTTTCTGGGGCGCCCATTGTCTTTTCTTTTGCCTTCTTTCCCTTCTCTCTTCTTGTTGCTTTCTTAACTAGCCGAAATAACGCATATACATGTAGGACAAGTACTAAGTAATAACCAGTTCTATGCCTGATGGTGGTAAATTACCTACTCATACACGTTCACCCACCTAGGTACTTAGATAGTAGTAGGGGGAGTGGGATCACATCCAAGTGTCTAGCCAATAGCACCCGCCATTTACTCATCACCAACCCGCAGGCATGATTGCGACATCGGATCTATCGGTATTGCTTATCGCCGCCGCCAATCTGTCCAGAGTACATGGAATAGGTAGTTCGCCCACTTATACACCATGCAACTGGGACGTATTTAAATCGCTAGGTCGCATACTCGAGTCCTCTCTAACTTGTTCAAACCTCCTGGGTCGCCATGCGGTAGTCATATAGTGCCTCCTCCTATCATGCTGCTAGTATACACGACCTTCCCTCGAACTCATTCTGCAAAGTCGGTGTCATAATAGTCAATGATGCCTGCTTCGATAGCAGGAGCCAACATGTCACATTAATTCGCTTATTTAGTTACTTCAGGGAGCCATCTTTGTAGGAGTGTTTGCTGTCAACGAATCCACAAGGTTTCTCGTCGGAGTGAGATGGCTGGCTTTGTGAGCAGATGGAAAATAGACAGAACTATAAATATTGAATATGATAGGTACTTAATTATGGCTACCCTCGGGTTTGATCCCCCTTTGACAAACGACCCCCCGATTATATTCTAATCTTGTGCTCTAAATGTCTAAGCTGTTGGCACTATTTTACGTTTCACTTACATTTATTCCACATGTCTTCTGGTAGAAATACACATAATAAAGCACCCATTGCCACTCTCGTTTTGTCAAAGATGTGGTTATCGGGATATCATGAATGAATTGTATGGAAGAATGCGTAGCGGTGAAGCTCATCATGTCGCCGTTCCTTGTGACCTGTATGATGGCGAGGCGAGCTGAGCTTTTATGTTCGGAACTAGATGCTGAGTGAATTATAAAATCCATAAGACGTTCGCTCTCCAAGTACCATTTGGGAATCTCATAACTGAATCATCTCCAGATGATGCGAACAAGTTTGGGGGAAAGGCTTGGCTTTTTTGTTGGTGAAGTCACGAAAGCCAAGACCGGCAGTGACGATATTGCTCTAGATGAAATAAAACTCTGATCTATGTTTTGTATTCGTTCAACACTCAAGTGTTAGGGTGACCTCGTCGCGTGATGAATCTGGATAACACGTCGCGGTGATAATGTAGGTTGTAGATGAGTTTTTGTATGTGACCGTATTCGTTCATCATACATGCAAACGCTCGGGATACTCACTGACACGTTAATATCTGTTATCTACTTCCCTAGGTACATAGGGAAAACATAACCTGCGCAAGACTTATCCTACCTTTTTTCTGCTCGGAACAGGGCCACCTTTCTACATCATACCGCGTATCACGGAGCTGACTCATATATAACGCACACAGCCTACACATTTGTTTTCTCCTTAACGACATCATTCTACACCTAATAACGGTTCAATACCTGCCCGCCATGAAAACACATCATAGAGTTAGGTCGGTATAGTAAGGTAGAAAATATCGAATGTGATGGGACAGTCATTATTCGAGAAAAACGTGTTCAGCTGCAAACCACTAGCTTAAGATACATGAACGTCTTGAGAATAGGTAGCCTCGTTCAGTACAATCCGAGCAGCTTCAATGCATGGTAGACGCTAACATCGTTCTGTATCGCTAAGGCTCTCTTAAAAGTTTGCGAACAGGTATTTCTGACCGGCCCAGGATTCCTCCCCAGTTGCGATAATTTGGTTGGCAGGGAGGGTGAAGCCATATGTGCCTGTATCTCGGAGTTCAATCGCCCAACTATATAAAGCGGATGAGTTAGCAATTATGCTATGCTTCCTGCCAAATGTGAAAGAGGCGATTGCAACTTACGCAAGCTCTGCCACCGTCACATCGGTAAAGTAATCGTTACTACCACCGTTTGTAGCATAGAGTGTAGTGCACGTCTGTCCAGTTGTGAATCGAGTTCCGTGGACTGCGGCAATGGCCGCTCCTGTATTCTTTGCTAGAGTATCCTGCTTAGATTGGTTGGGTGATTTTGCTGAGCAGGAATAGCCATAAGGACTGGGGGGTTGAGTTAGCGTATGTTAAATAGAATTCACGAGGCCAATGGCATACGTTAAAATATATTGGCCGTAGCTGTGCCAGTCGATATATAGCTTGATGCCTTTTGCGGCCCCGAGCTTATCTCCATATGCTGAAGAGTCATCAGTATTCATGGAAATTGAGTTTTCTTTCGCATTCAATCTTACTGCGGATTCCAGTGTTTTCTGGGGTATCGCCGGCTGCCACTCCACGATAACTGTGACTGTTTGTTAGCCATTTGTCGTGTCTCACGTCCAAGTGAGTGTCGAGAGTGCATCATTCCGCTATTCGTGCGATAACAATGCGTAAGAATTTATAATGTTAAGATAGAAGCTTACGTTTCTAGCGTTTTCGGTCAGCGACGTTCATGCCATTAAAGGGTATTGAAAAAATTGAGCAACTTACCTGAGCCTGGGCTAGTGGAACTGCCTGACCCTGACCACTGATATGGCCAGTTGCGATTAATGTCTGTACCAACTGCGGTGGTACCAGAACGCGTCTGACGGTTTTTGCGCCACAGGCGAGTTGTGGTCTGCGTGTAGACAAACCCTGTTTGTAGCATCTTTAGTATTGATCCTATGACCGCGAGTGCTAGCTAGGCCTACCATCTGGGTTGACAATCGGTAATATGTAAAAGTCATAGTTGTCTAAGACGGCCTTGACGGCGGTATCGTTACTGTAGTTATTAATAAGTTGATACGCGATGTATTCGACAGTCTGTGCCTGGTGTTAGCTTATGTAGCTGAGAGAGAGAGAACAGATTCAGCTAACCATTGAAGTTATCCATTCCCTCGCGTGCACATTCCCATGATAACTGCGTGCATCGAAATATATTAGTCGAGATATCTAGGTTCAACATCATAGAACCTGCCAGATCACGCGAGACAAGGAGACTAGGGGACCAGGCATGAGAGGTTTTAATACTCACTAGATAGCGGGCTTGGAGGCTTTACCACCGGTTCCCCAGAGATGAATACCCTGGATTGTCCTTCCTTCAAAGGATGTGCCGGCGGTGATCAACTCGGAATTGGAAGGAAATGCAGCCTGCAGGCTCTTCAAGAACGTCAAGTGGTCTGCGTACGGGTGGTATGCACTGAACCACGAGAAGCTTGGTAGAGCAGCAGCAGCAGCCAGGGCACTAACTCTTGACGTGCTTTTTTCCAAACCTGGGTCTCAATTAGTTCGCTCCGTGCACGGAAGCAATTCATCTCGTAGGCTGACCTGGGAATGGCTCTAACTCTCCCTCGAGGGCAATATCTGCCCCAAGATCGTCTGTTAGGGTCTCGGCTTCGTAGTTGAGGGCGTCAAATGCATCGAGGCTCTCAGGAGGAACAGCAATATCGAAGTGGTGAGCATCGATATGTCCACGGTTGCGAGAGAGTTCGATCGCGGACAAGGCTTCAAGCTGTGCCTCGAAATCTGCAACTTTACCGTCGGTCACGACGCGGAAGACCTTGTAGCCATCGTAGATCTCCCGGCCCTGGCTGTCAACCTGAACACCAACGACCAGAGGCGCAATGAATAGAGCTGCACGAAGGAACCTCATACTGTCATGTGCGTGAGGTATATGATAGAAGCACCGACGATTGGAGCATATCCAGACAGCCAGACAGACAGTTGCCTTGCTCTGTGGTACCGTACCGCCTCTTATAGTACATGAATATAGTCGGTTCGTGTCGGTTCGTGTCGGTTCGTGTTAGTTGAATTGGTCCTATAGGCTATAGGGTAGCACTCTCTTCTCACATACCCCATCGGGCAGGTCCGTTCCATAGTCCATCGTAGATCATGCACGATAAGCATACCTCCTACTATAGTAGATACATTTCTCTGTCATCCCCACAAGCGCCCATAAGGCCATCCGTATTAGACTCTCCGGCCGTCTCGGCGACGGAAAGCCTCTCCACTATTGCCCAACCCCGTGGGCGCTCCATTTGCTGTTCAACATTTGCTCTTCAACATATGTCGCGAGCCCCTTTTATATCGCCGTTTGAATAGTATCGACAATGGGAACGTGCATTATAAGAACGTGCATGGTAAGGAAACGATCAGCGGAATGCAAAAATGAACTGCCCATAAGACGAATTCGATGCCGATTGGTGCCAGAACTACGTAGTACTACTACCTGACCTAGGTGATCTTCGAGGCAATTAATTCCCGTTCGCTAAGGTCTAAGCATTTTAGCCTGCCGTATCGTGTACTAGTAGCGTAGCCTGCCGGGCCAGAATGGCTTAGGTAACATACTCAGTAGGTGATGGCCTGGGCTCCGACTTGGCGACGAACAGTGACTCCAACAGGCAGTTCAAAACGAATTGCATCATTCCCTAACTGCTCGAGCTTCCTCAATGGGCGTAAGGCGAGAGTTCTAGATGCTATTCGATCGACCTTCTCCTATGAGTACTGTATGCCATCACACGCCTTCACACGCCTTCACACGCCTTCAAGTTGTTGGTACAGCAGCGCTGCTTAGTATGTGCCAGCTTCCTTCTAAAGGCACCCAGCTAACACTAACACCGTTGAGTCGGCGTTGACTGCATCGTCAAGTAATCTTCCAGACACCAAAGATAGCACTACTTTGACTAGCAGCATTTTGCAATTGCCGGGTGAGGATGGTCAGGCTTTTTCTTAAGGTATCTTGTGTTGTTCTTTTGCGAATGTGCGAATATGCGAAAGGGTAGATGCCGACACTGCGTACAATGCTTCATGGTCAGCGCTTGTTCTGGCATGCATCGTGCATCTTTTCTTCAGTTATGCTCTGTATGAGGCACGAAAATGGTAGTCTACGTACGTTCTTGGTTGGATGCATCCATCCCAGGCCCTCTCGCCTGTAAAATCGTGGGATAATATCGTCAACTTCAGGGTGAGACAGATCGAAACAAACCTTCTAACTTCCTACGATGCAATACAATCGAGCATTCCTGGCGCATAGCAAATTGAACATATATATTATCTCACTTTACCAACTAACCATGGGACACTCGGGTTCTTGAAATATAATGCCACCACATTGGATCAACTAACCGGGTTCACAGCCGAGAGGTACCGGACCACACTTACACAGGGCAAATAATTACACTATTCCTGCTTCGAGAAAGCTGTCGTATAACCCAGGCGCTACTATGCGTATGATAGCAGCGTATGTATGTATTTTCTTGGGTGCATACCTCTTACCTGTAGGCACCTATCTAGACAGGTAGTCTAGGCCCTGTCATCGGCTAGCCTAACCTACTGAGTAGGTGGTACCTGAGCTGAAATTCAGCGCTAGAATGTTAGCGAAGATCAAACCCGGTTTTGATGACCGCTAAGCGATCACTATGATGAGGAATCGAGGATGCTATATTTCCAATATCTCTCCCCACCACTGATCAGATACAAGGAGAATATTCATTCGTCCTGAGTCCTCAAGACGAGGCCCAAAGAGAGCGCCCCCAGCAGTGCCCCAGGAATCCGAACTACGCTAGGGCACCGCCGGGGTACCTACTAGGCTACTATTGACTTGTTACTGTCCAGTGTCAGGGCAGATCGGCTGTTACAAGGCTTGGCAGACCTCGGGCACCGTGGCCCGTCTTCGCTTGGCACTCGTGCATCTTAAAATACGAGCCAGATGTCCATCTACTGTAGAGGTTTCAGGGACAGTACTGTCAGGGAGACCGGGAAATTCACATCTTGATAGATCCCGATATTCGACTATGATCGGTCACAAGGATGGTCACAAGGATGCTCACGAGGATGCTCGCGAGGATGCTCACGGGTTGACGCTTTGGACAATCAGCTCGTTCGTTAACCCTGCGCCAGTCCCAAATCGACAGTTAGAAAGACAGACGATAGACGCTGCGACGGATACTGTTTCACAAACCCCAAGCTGCATACCAATCCATTTGACGGGGGCCCGAATTCGTCTTTAGCGCCTCTCATACACCTGCACCAATACCTCGCCAAAGCAAACGCCACGATGGATAGGCTTCGCCAATTACGCGCCCTTGAAACTTCATGGAAACAACTCATTTGGTCCAAAGGCTCGAAGGAGGGCGCTTCTCAGGGGTCAGGCCAACAACTGCCCACCGCAATACATATGTCCTAGCCCCGAATGCAGTCGCGAGGGAGCGTCACGATGCTGTCCTCAATGAAGCACTTTCAGTTCTCTAGGCAATTTGCTGGGCGGATTTTGTTCTTTCTTTCCTGTCTCTCGCTTCCGCCGGTCGGGATTCTGCTTTTTTGACTTCTTCGGCCTACTTCGTGCCCGCTTCATTATCTTGGTGGTTGAACCATCTTTCGGCGCGTTCCCTCTCTCAAGCCCGCGTCCTAACACTAGACGAAGATGAATTTCCTGTGGTTTTCTGCGTTGATTCACTTGGCCGCAGCGTCGCCTGTCGCTGTCTCATGGCTGAATTCGTCTCCTCGAGCAGTTGCACAACTAGATCAGGCAGCGTTCGAGGAGGCCCAGCAACCCGACACCAGCGCAACCAAAGCGTTCGCAGATACTCTCATCAAGGTGGGCTTATTCATGTTATACAAGGAAGTGAATTAAGTAACCACACTAACTGACTGTGTTCTGCAGACGGCAGATGGTCGATGTTTATTTATTGATGAGCTTTCGGGTGATTTTAGAGCAAATCTGACCCCGATTCAAATCGCCGAATGTGGCTCAACGAATGGTCAAGAGTGGGACATTATCACCAGTGGAAAGCATATTAATGCAGCCAATTCAATGATCATCGTCAGCACATTGGTTCGTTGGAAACTACACCCCTCCCAGGAATCATATCTAATGAATACCTAGACAAATGCTTGTCTCAACTTCGACCCCAGGCGACCTGCTGGGAACCAAGCTATTCTATTTAGCTGCGGTGGACGGGCCGACGGAGGCGGCGATGTTACCGATTCACAGCTGTTCCCTTTTAATGGTGGTGCTGGCCCCCTCTCTCTGTCGCCAGAGAATGAACCCGATTCATGCTTCACTGTCTCGGATAACGTCATTGGTGTCGCCCCATGCCAAGCAGGGGATTTACATCAGCTCTTCACTTTCGGTGATACCCTATCCCTTGAGCCCAATTCTACTTCCACGGAGGTTAGGCAAACATTCACCCGCCCGTCGACATCACCTACGTCGACATCACTCGACCCTACGTCGACGACTCTAGATCAAGGGGCTACGACGACCACTGCCAAGGGGGGCGCGACAGCCACTTCTGCGACAACAAGTAGTGCCGCTGTCGTGGGGACAGTTAATCCTACCGAAGCTGTCCCTGTATCCGGCGCCGGGGGGTTATTGCAACCAACAGCTGTCGCTGAATCTCATCAACGCGATGATACCGCAACAAGGGCATTCAGCTCTATTAGCATCCAGTCGCCTGACGGGCGGTGTCTTTTCATTGACCCGACCGCTGGAGATTTCCGTGAAAACCTTATTCCAGTCTCACTCGTGCGCTGTTCAAATTCTCTTAATGAGAAGTTTGACATCATTACGGCAGGAAAACATAACACTGCAGAGAACTCTGCGCTTATAGTGAGCAGCATTGTAAGTCTTATGATCTGCATTATTAAGCTACTCAAAGATGATATCCTAATTTATCTACAGATGAACGGATGTATCAGCTTTGATGGTCGCCGTCAGTCAGGTGATACTGTTACTATATTCTCCTGTGGTGGTAGAGCAGATGGAGGTTAGTCACATTATCTCTTTACCTAACCTAGTAGCAATGCTAACAATGCCTTAGGCGGCGATACTAACAACGGTCAACTAATACCCTTCACCGGGGGAACTCAATTAACGCTGGCACCCGAGAGTGAGCGCAATGCGACCTGCATCATACCTGGAAATGATCGTCTTGATTCTGCTCCCTGTGCGAACGATGATTCGCAAGTTTTCAAGATATTAACATGAGATATACACCGGGTAAAGAAAGCAACTTGAAGTATTTCAAGCTTTGCTGGAAGCACTCATCTCGGTGACTCGATTGGACATAACTTATTTTTTCATCTTCGCCATATGTATAAATAATCAATAGAGAGTGTTTGAATAGATCATCGAAGGGATTATGTCCCACGACAGCGAGGAAGTGTACATTCTCGTTCGATATTTTAACAAAATATCCGCCCCCTAGTTCAAGTCGTTGCACAAGGCATATATGTAGTTTGAAGCAGACTGCAGAGACAAGGGACAACAATTATGCCTAGCACGCGTGATGAATGGGGGAGATTCTGGTTGTTTCCTCCAACACCTGTTGATCACCATCAACCGTCATAAAGTCCCACCTCCATGTACCACATTTCCCTACGATGTCCAGAGAAAATGCACAGAAACAAGATATATGCCAGAGTTTTCCAGCTCCGCTTTATCCTTACCATTCTGCATTCTCAAAAGGGCTTTCTTGAATCAGCCATTCAACAAACGTCAGCAACTGGGGGTGGTCAGCACGGCGGGCCTCGATATCTGCATGGTACCCGTCGCTCGCAAACCAGCTGATCATGACCCGCATTTCGGACAACATGAACGTCAGAATGCTTCCAAAAATCGAATATGCCGCCGGAGCAGGCTCACCCGTTACGCTCTTAAACGCGTGGCTCATCGCATCAAAGTTCAGCTCATCTCCAGCAAGGCCGACAGCTTTATGTTCCCATTTCTTCGGGTCAGTAAACGCTTGGGCTGCAAAAATTCCAATGTCCTTTATAGCAACCCACTGCACTGGTTTGTTCTCAAGCCAGTTATGCAATGCGGATATGAAGACTTTGGTGGGAAACCCGAGGGTGAGGTTGTCCATAAACTATCGGACTCAAGATTAGCAACTATTACACTTGCAAGACAAGGACTAGGGACCAAACGCTGATACATTTCAGTGGGCAATTGATAAGCTTGGTCTCGGTATCTGGCTCCAGATAGTCCCGGGGAAAGGCGACTTACCGCAACGGGACGCAAGATGGTCCAGCTCATGTTTTCGCCAGATTTTCCGGGTAAAGTAGTGTTGCGAAGGTGATGTTCAATCTCGTACTTCGTCCGGAAATGTGGGATAGGGGTTGGATTATCCCAGGAAGCATCATCGCCTCCTCGCTCAACACTGCTGTACACGAAGTGCTTGATACCAGCCTTGATGGACTCGTCTATGAGTGCTTTTCCTTGCCTAATCTCTCCTTCAGAGGTCACACCCTTCCCCATGGAGACTTGCACCGAGTAAACGCCCCATATGGGTTGTCCTGCCACACTCTGAGCTTCCTTGAAAAGAACTGGGACCTCATCGAGATCGCCTTGGACGAGCTTGATGAAATGGGACCTTGAGCGTAGTTTCTTGGCAGGGGATCCAGAAACGTCCCTTGTGACGGCAAGGATGGTGAAATCCTCGGATTTTTGGCTCAGCAAAGCATCAATTAGAGCACCGCCTTGCTTTCCTGTGGCGCCTGTGATGAGGATGACTTTAGCCATGGTGATTGCTGTAGTTTTCAATTTCCGAAACCTCTTCGGAATATCGTATGCACAATGGAAATTTGGAGGCAATAAGGAAATCGAGAGCAGACATAGCCTCTGTCCTTTGAATCATAGCTGTCCCTTTAAGCTTCGTCGGGCATCATTGCCTGTGAACTTAAAGTATACCATCGGCGCCGAACAAACACCGCCTCGGGTATTTCCTGTAGGCATTAACCTTCAACGGAGAAGTAACCGGATTCCATGAGCCCATAATACCACCTGGTTTCCTCGTATCCGGTTAAGACCGACGGCCATTCCTTCGTGTTCTATCTACTTTCCTACTTTGCCGCCCGTATCATATGGGGAATGTCTGTTTCTAAACGGCAACGCATGCAAACAATCGATGCACTTCTCGATGGCTATAGCAGCCTCGCTGTCGCGAAACTCCTGGAGCCCCTTGCGCCCGACTTCCACCATCGGACACTGCCGGAGAGGTTGGGAATGCCTGTCCGCGACAGAGGCGCTTTCGCGAAGCACGCAGCGGGGGTCTTTGGCGTGTTTGAAGAGTTCAGGATGATCCCAAGGACGATCGTCGACGACGCTGCCGCCGGCGTGGTGGCAATTCACGCTCAAATGCTGGGCACCTTGAAATGGGACAAAGGCGAATGGAACAACGAATGCGTCATGATTGTCAGGTTGACGGAAGATGGGTGCAAAGTTCTCGATGTCCGAGAGTTCGTTGACAGTGCAAAGGCGATGGAAATGGCCGGGATCGCGCCCGAACATTTTGGCGGTAAAGCTAGCGATACCCAGATCGCTGACGATGATAGCCTTTTTGGCTGGGAAGTAGTATGCTTGAGCTCATGGATCCATGTTGGCATAGCATTTGTTGCACTGATTGGTCTACGCCGAATGTTATCATAAAGGGGCGTGTCACTTCCTATAGAACAAAGAATGCATTCCGTATATTGTCATTGGACATTACGTATTGGAGAACTGTATTCTCGTTCCACCACATTATACATATATTGAAAATATGCCAATACCTTGATTTCTAGCAGCGAGAGCCTGGTAGGCGCAAAGGCTTGTGACAGTATTCGAGATGAATTGCTTCACGCTCTTGAACCACACATAGCCAGTCTTTCACATTTTGTGATCTATTTTATAACGAAACCGAAAGCCGAGTTATTCAATATCGTGCTATAGCACGAAATATTGTCTGTCCTACGCTGCGGTCTGTTTCAAGGCTTCAATAGAACAATATCCTGAGTATATGTGCGCCGCCGATGTCACTGGAACACCTCCTAGAGCAAAAGCATCAAAAAACATACGATATGTGCATGTTGTGCATGTTGTGCATGGAAACCTGCTGGGCAAATGATCGAGGGTATACACAGATTTATTCTCAATCATATCTCTCTTCAGCGTCTCAGCGTCTCAGAGCCTGCGTGAGTGCCAGAGTGCCAGCGATTACCGGGGTGATGATGCGCACCGTGTTAAATTTAATCCATTTGCGGGCATAGCTCTCCGCGAGTCCGTTGTCGATCCGGCCCTTGGGCTCCTTGAGAGCATCGAGCTTCTCATTGATCGGCTGCATGTTCATGGCTGAGTGTACCACGGTGATGAGATGGCACATCGCCGAGATTGCATACAGCCTCCAGTCCCCGAGTCTACCGCTCGGCCCCTCAGCCGAGGCAGCCCACGCCGTATACCCATATCCGAAGATACCCAGGGTGCTAATGGGCCGGAAGAAGACGTTGCCCACCTTCCAAAATGTAGGCCATTGTCTTCCAAGCAAACGCGCTCTCGCCGCATGATCCGGTGATGATGGTGGTGGGAAGTCTACCAGCAAGGCGGGGACGCCCATGAAGGATTGAGTGATGGCATTTCCTGGTTGGTAGGAGTTAGTGACTCTGGCATGTTTATGTTGCTTGAGACAAATTCGCGCGCACTTACCGAAGAGGATGAAAGAGCATGCGATGGTGGTCCGAACCACAAGCTCGGGTGCAATAGCCATTCTAACGCCTCTTGTTGGATCCTATTCCTCGGAAGCTTGGCAAATATGGGAATTCTGTGAATATCAAGCTTCCGTATGTTCTTAATCAAACGTTAGGGCGCTCGAGGTCATAAATGTAGCAGGCCAGTCGCTTCGCACTTGTAGATCAAAGACTAGGCATTACCCTCGTGTCGTAACACTCTCATGACTATACTGCTTGGTCGTATATGTAATTTTCTCGTGATCGTAAACCTTATGATAAAACACGGAGAACAAATAAGCTTGCACGAAGTCCGAGGCAATGCTCTCAGGGCCGACTTTGGCCCTCGCGGTACGATCGACGAAACGCTCTAATGCCCGTTTGTTCTCGTGGCTATGACGCGCCGATGCAAGATTAACGCACGATTAGTAGTAGACACCCGTTTTTCTGAGACTTTGTATCATGAGTTGTCTTGTCAGGCATTGTGATTGTGTGTGTGTATTGTAGTTGTAGAGGTCTTGGAGGGGACCTAGTGTCCTAGCACTGTGGCTACCTTATATATACATAACGTAGGCCATAACTGCCTACATATCTCGTGTATCTCTAAAGCGCCTGCCTGCTCTGTGTAGGTAGTACGAATAAAATTACGGTTTCCGAGCCCGATATACTGCCCGATGGTATGCATATGACCTAAAATTTAGGGTTTAAGACGGTGATCTATGCTAGTTTGGTAATAAGATAAATAGGGTGTATTCCTTATGGCATCGTATTATCATATTTGATTTGCCATGAGCTGCGAATTCAATTCATAAATTCATGAATTTCAAGGATATTGTCAGTCGTAGAGGCTCACACCTACAACGCCTTTAGATCATTTGCGCGTTGGGTCATAGGAATATCTTTGCGCTCTTAGCGAATTAACCAAAAAGAGTTATTATAACTATCTATATGCAACAGCACGGCAGCTGAAATTAGAGCCTAGGCCGACAGATACCAGCTCCTTGATACGCCTTTTCACCACTCTATCTCAGTCTGGGTTTGGTGTGTTGTGTATGTATGTACTCCTTCACGTTGCTTTCGTTATCATATATCGGTCCTCGGTTTTTCGAGCGTCATTGTGGCATGTTTGGCGAATTCGTCTCTTTCTCGCTCGTCTCGCGCATCGGACTCTTCCCATAACCTTAGAGCCTCCTGCTTCCGAGCTGAGCTTCGTGGCTCGAATGCCATCTGAAAAGGGTCAGGTATAATGATAAGAAGGGAATTAGACTTGTCCAGAGGAACTGGTATGTCAGCGCCTGTAGCCAAGTCTTTCTTGGGTTTAAGATTGAAGCACCAGCTCAGCGCGCCGCAGGCCACTATGAGTTCGTCTTGGGTCAAGGTTTGTCCAAGGCACTGTCGCTGGCCCCAGCCAAACGATGTCATGCCCTTGATAGTTGGAAATTGCGTGAGCGGCTCCTGATAGGTTGGCCAGCTAGGCTCGAGCCACCGTTCAGGGTGAAAATTGCCGGGATCCGGGTACTTCGTCTCGTTTCGGAGAAATGCCCTACGCACTGTTAACGTAGAAGATTATAGGAGGGTTTCGGGATTTCTGCTGTAACTTACCAATCAAGCGGGAGAATCCGTGTTCCTTTAGCAAGAAAATAACCTCGGTATACGTCGTTAGCTTCCATTTCGTGGGCGACGCCTACTGCAGATTAGTCATAGGGACCACGGCGCTCACATGATAAACGTGCTTACCAGTTGGGACATTAGGCTTCCATCTCATGGTTTCTTTTATGCATGCCCTCAATGTCGGTAACCTCGGCGCGTCTTCGAGCGTGGGCATTCGGCCATGGCATTCCTCGTCGATTTCCTTCTGCACTCTGCTTTGCCACTGAGGGTGATGCACCATACAGATCAGCCAGTAAGAGAGAGGGCCGGCTACAGTAAAGACACCGACAAGGGCTATCATGCCGATAACACAAGATGCCTCGTAGTCCCCCGAGAGATTTGAACGCTTATGACCCCTTTCCAGGTACTGCCGCGCGAAGCAAGGCCGCTGCAAGCCGAGCACCATCTTTGCGCGAGTATGGATTATTCGCTCCATCCACCAAGCCTGTTGCTCGTCATGGCGTTTGCGCTCTGCCCTTTTCCAGGGGTTTATCACCTCAGGTAGATGCCATAGCGGCGTGATGACGTTAGTAATGGGTCCAGCTGGCGACATCTGGGTTAGTAGTCCCCGAGCGCTTTTTGCACAATACTCGCTGAGGCTTGGATCATCCCACGTCAACTGACACATGACTTTTGATGCCATATCTTCTAGACTAGATTGAAAGTTTTCAGGGTCCTCTATCAACCTTACCAGCCATCTCTTTGCCTCATGATACATAACACCGCTATAGTGGGCATTTCTTGCTTCAGTTAGATACGCGTGGGTTAAGCGACGCTGACGAGCCCAGTACTCTGGTATTGATAATCAGCAATTGCAATAGTGGAATTGCTAGACCTCTTACGGTTCTTTCCCATTAGTGGCAAGTATTCCATTGAGCCGCCAGTACTTTTGGAGTCGAATATCGATCTTATCGTCGGTCGGTCGGAGTTATATCTCGCTCTCTTGACCATAAGTTCTTCCGCCACGGCTTCGTCTGTGACAACAAGGATCGGGGAGCCGAGGATTTCCGTCATGTAAAATCCATTCAAACCACTATCTGCATATTCCAAGTCAGCAAAAGCATTTAAGATCATGTAGAAACGGACACTGGAGGACAAAGCAGACTCTATATTATTCAATCAACGCGTGAGAGGCAGAAATCTAGTGTTTCCCGTCCAACCTTTCAATGTGTGAGAATTGTTAGAATTTTACGTACACTGCTTCCCCCATTCGTAAAACTTGAGCCACATAAAGTTGATTGGGAGGTCATGAATGCGTCCGAGGTAAGGAATAAGCGTTGGACCAGGCACCTTTTTAGGATCATTGATCTTCCTAAACAACGTGTACAGGCGAAGTAGACTTAGGCCAAAAAGTGTGGCCCCTAAGGCAATAAACGTTAAGTAGTGCATGACAACTTCTGACAGATTGACATAAGGAAGTGAAGGGTAAGAAAGCTCACAACCCCGATTTCTTCCTGGTAGCTGACAGACGGGCATAGACCTAAAGATATGAACATACTCAGTTTTATCCGATACCAATAACAATACAAGCTTTCTGTAAAAAGTTAGAATGTGGAATAGCAGTCTGCCGTCCAAAACCCGTTTGCGAATCTCGTATTCAATTATTGCATGTATATCTCTTTTCCCCAAAGGAGTAGGCATGACTCAGGCCAAACATGTAGAACTGATATGAGTGTCGAATAATCCAATCGTTATACAACATCATGGTACCGTCAGTCGGTATGTTCCGTAAGGTTTCAAGGGTGTAAAAACAAACAAGTGATCACAAACATGGGGAGCCTTGTATAGCAAGGGCTAGAACTAGGGATTGGAGAATATACTCGAATACTCGAATTAGGGATAATCTTCTAAGGCGCCAAAGGTCCTTGGCCCTTCGAAGGAGATACGGCGGAAATACTACATATATATGTACATTCTAGTTGATCGGCAATTATCTTGAATTCGGCGAATATTTCCTCGTTCTTCTGTTGTCCCGTACTGAGGCAAGGGCTAAATAGCCGAATAGCTGAGCCTTGGAGCCCGAAACTTCTGAGATGAATTCCGGTATTATAGACCGAGACTCACCGAGTCACCGAGACTCGCAGAAGCTAGTCCCAATACGTGTGGCACGATCCCTTGCTGCATGGAATGGAGGTCAACTTCTCTTCCGCAGCTTGAAAATCTTCATGTGCAAGTCACCGTAATTATAAGCAGATGCTAATCTACAACTGGTAATCTCTAATATTAACATGATCATCATCCCCAATCATAATACTCTCTATCAGGTGCAAAAACTAGAGACCTATTCAGACGTTACGTTATTTCGTTTGGAAACGGGGATTTTACATATTAATGAAGCGGTAGACAACCATCTACCGACAAACCGTAGTACAAAGGAAGGATTAACGAATGGTTTGTCACGCCTCCTGGGGAAGGGAGTGTTTTGTACATACGGTTTGCAGATATCACCAGTTTGATTCTAGGCTCTTCTCGCAACAGCATGTATTCATTGCACCTAATGCGATGGTTCATTGCACCATGAGTTATCTATCAATATGGTGCCTAAATACCCTGTTCTATACCAATGCATTGATCACACATTTTTAACACTGGAGTTCATGGCATAACGTACACTATAGTACGTACGCACTCAACTAATAGGGTGATAATTACTCTAGGCTGGGGACGCTGATCTTCGTCGAGGCCGTGTCGACAACTGGACTAATTGAATTCGGGGGACTCAATGGTATAGGTATTCATTGTTGAGCAAATCTCTAATCTCAACTGGGAAGTAGCGTCGTCAATGAATATGAGGCCGGCGTGCTGGTGTAGCAAGAAATATGCAAGGATTTTGTAGACGATCCTTTCGAAGGTGACGTGTGAAGCCCCGTATACCGTTTAGGTTTTTAAACCACGTGCGCCTCTCTTCGTATCACTGCATTAGGTATTCGAATTAGTTGATACCTAGGGGTATATGCCGCGGTAAACACAAACACTACTTCTCGTTCTTCAGGGCACCAATAGTCAATTTAGTAGCAATCACCTTCACTCAACAAATCAGTATCTAATCCCTGCAATATCGTGATTAAGGATTATAGAAGCGTCACACACCATCAGTTGTTTGGGTATTACTACTACCGAAATCCCGTATTGACCAGATCTCGGCCGTTAGACCAAGTGAGCTTTGAGCCTATTTAGATGGGGTTGTTTCGATAATATGTAGGCACTTCGCCATCCCTATCCGGAATTCGATCTACTCCTACTTCATAGTTTCCAACACGGACATCTTCGAGAGCAAAAATGGGTTCGCTATACGCTGCTAGCGACTGCAAACCTGTCGGGTCGTACCCACCTACCGGAATCGATGTCTTGATCGTGGGTACGGGCCTTGCTGGCCTAACAGCATCTATTGAATGCGTACGAAAAGGCCATAATGTTCTTCTCCTTGAGCGGATGAAGGAAATTTCCACGGATGTGTGTGCCAGCGCCTCAAGCCAACAGTCGGTCTAGCTCTGATTTTTTTTATTTTAGGGCGATATGTACTTTATGGGTCATAGTGCTACCCAGTTCTTCCGACATTGGCCAGAGTTACTCCATGAGTATGACAATATCTCTATGAGCAATGCATGGCTCGAGACGTTCAAGCACAGCGGTGAATGTACGATCCCGCCTATGAAGGTATCAGATCGGCTGCGCAAAGCGGGGATGGATCCAAATACGCCCCCGGGAGCTTTCCAGATGCGACCACTTGTTTACAAGATGTTCGTCCGTCAAGTGGAAAAGCTTGGAGTTAACATACAATTTGGTAAGAAGGTAGTTGACTACCGTGAAGACGAATCACGCCAGAAAGCAGTGGCCATCACAGACCAAGGGGAGCGTTTCGAAGCGGATATTGTAATCGCTGCGGATGGCGTGGGCTCCAAGAGTCAAAAGCTTGTAGGCGGGCAGGTGAGAGCAAGGAGCTCCGGTAGAGCGATGTGGAGAGCTGCTTTCGATTCCAGTCACCTCGACAAGAATCCGGAAGTCAAAGAGTTCTTCGGCCGGATGGGCGGAGAGCAGAACGATGAGCCGATCGTCAGAACGTTCCTAGGGTAAATTATCCGCATCTATATTGGGAGATTTAGTCTAATGTTGCAGTTTCATAGGCCCGGGACATACGCGTTGACTTTGACTCGACCTGGGACTTTCATTTGGATCATGAATCACGATGTAAGGCCTGTTTGAAATATGCGCAGTAACTCTCGATAACACTTAGCAGGTAACGGGATCTGAAGAAGAGAGCTGGACTCACACAGTGGAGTTTGACGAAGTAATCAATAACATGGACAAGGGAGTCGGACCGGTGCTGTGGGCACCTGTTTTCAAAGAACTGGTAAAACTTACCCCTCCCCAGACAATCCTCAATTTCGAGCTCTTCTGGCGTAACCCACAGCCGTCATGGTGTTCCC
The DNA here is from genome assembly GCA_902806585.1 of Xylaria hypoxylon. NCBI lineage: Eukaryota > Fungi > Ascomycota > Sordariomycetes > Xylariales > Xylariaceae > Xylaria > Xylaria hypoxylon. The sequence continues at coordinate 2,621,227 of CADCXB010000001.1, forward strand.
CTGGTGGTCGTGTGGTTCAGATTGGGGATGCTGCACATTCCTTTCTACCGGCATCAGGAAACGGTGCCACTCAGGCTATTGAGGACGCCGTGTCATTAGCATCATGTCTTCAGATTGGCGGCAAGGAGAATATACCGTTATCTGTCAAGACCCATATCCGATTCCGCTTCGTTCGATGTGCTTGTGCACAGAAGCTAGGGTTTTCCAATGCCGAGCTGCTTCAAGACACGAACTGGGACGAAGTCAAGATTGACCCTAAACGGGCGCAACCAAAGCTTCCTGGTTGGATTTGGAAACACGACCCAGAACAGTATGCCTACGAGAACTATGACAAGATGGCGGAGACTATCAAGCGGGGGATACCGTTCGATCAGGTTGACACGGTCCCTCCCAACTATCCACGAGGCTATCAATATCAACCGTGGAGTATTGACCAGATCATGGAGGACGTCAAAAATGGAAAGACCATCAATCTAGGGGATGGAGATTGGGAATCGTAAAGCCACCAATGGCCAGTCTGCAACACTAGGACACGACAGTTTGGTTCTAGGACGTTGTAGTACGAGCTTCAAGTGCGTTAAGAATGGCTCCTCGGCCTAATCTATGTTACCGTTGAGGGGAATAATCGCCGAACGTGCATGAGAGTCTGCGGGTTTCGAGTTCAAGTGGATGGGCGTATTATAATAGGCATTACCTTGATTTAATTACGGGATGTTGAGTTCGCGTAGTACATCACAAGTACATCATATCATCAGTCTTCGATCAATTGCTGCAATGAGCGAAGGTAGACATTCAGAAAACAAATCGATACGATCTTAATCTTTAATGAATTTATATATATGATTAATGACTGCTCTAATCGATTCAAGCGTTTAGGACGCCTGGAGCGGCGGCGGCTAAAAGCCGATCGAAGATTGGCGTTCCAAGACCTGGAATTTAAAGTCAGTAATTTGCCTCTCATAGTTAAAAAAGAGAAGGAAAAAAAGGGAATGATTTACCTGTTACGGGATCCTGAATTTAATTTAAAGTCAGCAATTGTCTTTTATAGTTTTTAAAAAAGGAAAGGGTTTCAGGAGCTTGCAGGGGTAAAGAGTGGAAAACTTCTAATTAAGCAACTTGTGCTCCTAAGACGCATCAAATCAAGGAATAAGAAACTCTAGAATACTAACCCATCCTGTCCTAAAGTTAGCGGTTGTCATTTGCGGTGAAAAATAAAAGGGTTCAGGGGCTTGCAGGAGTAACAGGAGTAGAAAACTCCTGATTAGGTAACTATGCTCCCAAGACACGTGAAAAGGGGAAATAAAAGACTCAGCCTACTGACCTGTAGTAGCGTTCCAGCGAGCGCCGTTACGGCCAAAAGCCGAATTACTAGTGCAACCGCTACCATATCCAGTTGTGATGTCCGTGAAGGCGTTGGCATTAGAGTAAAGAAAGGGGTTCAGGAACCCCAAGGGTGCCAAGCCCTGGCTCTTTCGAGCTGCGTTGAGTAAAGCTACCACCCCGGCGAAAACAGGAGCGGAAGCACTGGTACCCGACAACAGCGCATTTCTGCCCTTGTCGACAACTGCGAAGGATGCGCCCTGAGTGGCGACATCGGGGAAACCTCTGTTGGAGGCGTTAAAGTAGGGCGAGTAAGTCTTGCCGATCGACGTGAGATAGGAGCTCACGGCGCTGCTCTGCCATGATGGCCGGGCGTGAAGCGTGCTGAAACCACCGCTCGAGAAGCTAACAGCGGCCTCGGGGCTCACACCACGAGTGGCACCGACCGATGTAATGTACGGGCAGGCACCGGGAAAGGTAGGTTGAAAGTACGCAGCGCGGTCGGTCACGCGGACGCACGAATCACCCGGACCAGAGTCACCGGAGGAGAACACTTTAGCACTTGGAGTTAGTTATCCCGTTTGAGCTTGATCCATGTGTAACTCGGAAACATTGAAGGTCCCCTGGATATGGTTTCGGCACGAAAATATGCCCTCATATTGCTAGAGTGAGAGGAACGAAAGGAATACGTATGACTCTGAGAATTGACTTACAGACACTCACGCCTCGGGCACCGAGCTGCATGAACAAGTTGCACACCTTGAGCGCGTAATCCGCCGGGACACTCTGCTCCTCCTCACCATATGAAGTTGAGATGGTTTGTGGTAGGGTTGAATCGGGTTGGTCCACGAGATAAGTCAAGAACTCCAGGTATGGCTCGTTGCTCGACGGACCGGGCTCGTCATCGGTAGGCACCAGAGGTCTAGTCGCGCACCAGTCAGCATAACCATGATCGGAGGCTGTTTTTTTGGCAATGAAGTTTACTTACCCGCGACCACCAGAACTATATTCGAGGATAGGAATGGGAGCACTGACGGCTAGAATGTACTGAATATCCAAGTTCGCCTCACCTAGTCTAGATTAGTACGAGACGGCGTGATGGGTAATAAGCACAAACATACCGCTGTCACTGTTGCTATTCTGGTTGTTCAATCCACCATTGACTAGCTTAACGCTGAAGTTCTGTCCCACGGCGGTTGGTAGCCACTTGGATTCAAACGAAGCCAAATCCGAATACCTAGCATATTCCTCCAGGTAGGAAGCAAAAGCAACCAGATTGCCGCTGGCGGAAGGTTTATATTGGATATTGTACAGTGACTTGAGACACGCTGGTGTGATTTGGCTGGTGTTGCAGTCGGCAGCAACAGTGCCGGTAGCCTCAACATTTGCTATCTTTGCTTCTTCTTCATCAGCAGGGCCGAGAACATGCATATCAAAGATGGTAGACCTTTTTGCGCCGAGCTGTCCGAATCGAGTGGTCGGCTGGATTAGGTCAATGTTTTCTGCGAGTTCATCGGGCACACTGTAGTCAAGTGTACGGAGCTTCGGGCTGCCGCCCTCTTCATATTGATACCACGCAAACGTCGTATTTAGTAGTTCATTGGCCTTTCCCACTGTGGTAGAGAACGTGATCCAGTCGTTGTTGACGAGAGGCTTAATGTTGCTGCCGCCCAGCCAGCTAACAACGGATGAGACAGCTTCGTCTGTCGGTGCGGTGTACGATCGGAGCTCGAGTCTATTCAAGTGCTTCCCGTAGCTCGGATGCCCTGGGGTCGACATTTCAATCACGGCTTGCTCCAAAGCGGCGGCATGCTGCTGGGGCAGAGCGACTCGGAGTGTAATCGGCTAATTAAGAGTCTGGGGTAAGTAATTGCCACTTATGGTCACCGATGTCAAGGGTTTCAGGGGTTGCAGGAGTAACAAGAGTAGACACCCTCTTGATTAGGCAACTTATGCTCCCGAGACACATCAAAACGAGGCATGAGAAACTCCAGCGTACTGACCTCGCCGGAAGCAGCTTCACGAAGCTGTGTCCATCCTTGGGGGATAGATGGTAGGCTGTCCATTAGCCGGGCCGTGGCCACCGTGGCGAACAGAGCAGCAGTTAAGGACAACATGTCGGCAAGAATCTGACGTGTATCTAGGAATCTCACGACTGGAAGGGTCGAAGAGAACCTCTCAGGCAGACGTCTGAATGGAGTGAGACGAACCTCGTCTTATACTCACTCGTAGGCGTAACCATCCCCCTTCTCGGTCACATTGATACCTATATTGATCCGTGTAGCCATCCGGGTACGGTTGCATACGAATAGATGCCGCGGCGCTTAACGACAGTTAAGACCCCTGCTAGAATTGTCGACTTGCCGAGTCTGGGCGATCTTTCCGCGTCTTTCATGGTTTAATACTACCGTGCCTATCTATATTAGGCAGGTGGCCCCTGGCATGCTCTAACATGAGCAGTCCGCATGAACAAGATAAGCTTTTGTCAAGACTCAAGAAGATGCTATAATGTTCTGAGGATCACTTTTGGTGCTGGGACGAGAGAAATGCTGAGGCGATCTCTTTAAGACTCCGCTACTATATCCAATCAACACGACTACCTACTATAATCTACTGTTACGCCGCATGTGCAGAGGGCGCGCATAATAGTAACTGCGCCAAGCTGTTGTATTTCCAGTGCTATTGGGCCGAGATGCTTGCTACCACATCGGTATGCTACGTACTATGTAGTGTAGTCTACTGGACAGAGTGTTGTGCATAGTACAGAGGATCAGCCATGCATCGCCAGTCATCAGAGTTCGGCATGTCAAATGGCATGTCAAATGGCACACGCATAACTTCCGTGCGTAAGCAATTGATCCATTTCTGATCCATTTCTGATCCATTTCTGATTTTTGTACCTACCAATTCAGGAAGACGCTGACTCGACCACCGCGCCCACCGGCCGGATCACCAGGTACTGACTAGGAACTATCTAAGACATGCCGGTTACACATATCTCATCAACGTCGTATTTATGCGTGCGCACATGCTCCTAGACTCGAAAGCGGTCAACTACAGTAGATTTGCCCAATCCAATTAGCGCGATCTAGTTGACTTCCGAGATTGTTTCAAATATACTAGAGGCAGACTGCAGTAGAGGGAGGGGCTCGCGACGATCGCATGCTGAACTGAACCATACTATGTAGACCGATCGCACTGACCTAAGCCATTCCCATTGGGGGCAGTTGAAATTAGAGATCTAGACTACCTACTTAATTTATATGACAATGTGCTCATCAAATAATTACCTAGTCGAGATATTGTTATTCCTTGTACCACACACATTGGTGACAATAAACAGGCAGATTGAGACTGCCTAAATTGGAAGTCGTTACAATTACATGTAATAATCGTGATCACTCTAGAGAGTCACCACATTTAACTTCATATTTCAAGGATAAAATAAATGAACATGAAGCAAGAAAAGAAAGAAGAGAAGAGGTAAAGAGCGAAGAGTGTAACTAGGTAGACTGAGAAGGTGTGTATGTATACGAATGATTACGTTAAATGCATGCCATGTCAACGATTTATTAGCTATTGTTTAGTTTTATAAGGGAACTTGTTGTTGACTTGGTAATGTTCTTGTCCATTTTAGAAACAAGACCCTGTGAACAGTTTGATGCTAAGTTCCACTGTCTGGCTCGAGTGCCATACGAGCAGCAAACGAGACCTGTTCCGTATATAGCTAGCTAAAGTAGGAAGCTGGTGATAAGAGAATAATCACTTGAGAAAATAATAAAAGGCTCGCCGCTCTTTGGATCTCTATCAGAAAGGGTTGGAAAGCAGGTACGTTGTTTGTAGCCACAAGTCTAGAAAAGGGAATTTCAATGACTTAGGTAATGATACCCCATACCGTAAATGAGAGAGAAAAAAGTAAGTATCGTATCGTTTTAAGCTATATCCTTAGTTAACAAATAATCAAGATATCTTGTTCGCCGTGTGCAAGCACCACTGCGGAAGTTCCCGATGTTCCTGAAGTACAAGCAATAACCGAAATGCAACGACGGTACACTTCTGATGGGATTAATGAGGTAACAGTATGCCCAGGGCTAGCTGGCGAATGAGTTTTAACACTTCGCGCGACGACGCTAACCGTAGCTCAAACCCTTTAACTGGCTGTTCCTACAGACATCGTAATAGACATCGTAATAGACATCGTAATAGATATGCCATGACATATAAATCTTATGGATGCGAACAAGAACATGATTAGATTTAAACTTCTACATCCAGTGTAGTTCATACCTTCTAGACCAAACACGTTGTTTAATATGTGGCAGAGATCACCAGTCTAGTCAGCCTAGGCTCTTTTTATTGTAATTTGTACCGTATACCTAGAATCCTGGCATCCCAGCGACTTGAATTGTTGCTGTTGCGGGAGGCACTGCTAAGTATCCCACTATCCTTTTCAACATTATGTAGCCATGTCGGACGGGCATATGCATCCAGCTCTAACTCTGCCCGGGTTCTTATATAGCATATTTTTGAGGGATTTGCTATCTGCACATGTCTTCCTATCTTGACCGCTCAATCAATAAAAGAATATGGGGGGCTAGGTAGGTCCAGACTTTTATGTGGCGAGGATATCACCAGCTGAGAACAGCTGTCCATAAAAAGCTACCCTCTGTCCGAAAGCTCTCAGGCCATACCATCTCCGTAACTCCAGCATCTTCCTGCCAGTTCGCGCTCTCGTGCTTTCGTTCCCTCGCGTAAGTCCGAAAGCGGCCATTCCTTTTTGAGACCTCGACGTGGACAGGAAACGGAAATCACTCGCTCTCTCCATAGAATACCTTAATCTACTGAGTAGTTACCACCAAAACCGAGACAAGCCCGAGAGCAAGCAGCACCCACAATAGTGTACACTGCCTTTCAAGTAAAAAAAACATCAACAATTGAAGTTGGAACGGGGGCGGGAGGTAACTAACAACGGACATACAAAGCGTGCATGTGACTTACAGGCATTCTTTTCACATGTCTACCTACATACGTTGGTACCTACTTACATTGGTACCTACATTGGTGGTACATAATGGCTGCGCAAAATACAATTGGTTCCTTGGAACCCAACACTCAGACACCCAGTAATTGTCGTGTACGTCATTCACTGATGGGGCCGCTTGGCTCAAAGTTACCGGGAATAGCCAAGCTGTTTAGCTGGCTTGGGTACTGCTTGGGTGACGACAACAGACTGTGTTCCAACTTCTAATCCTCTTAGCTAGGGATAAACTGGAGACTAGGTACTAAAGATGGTGAAACCGTCAGCCTCACTAGGTAATAAGTAATAACTGATTTTGTATGATAATATCATAATAGACAAAGTATTTCCCTCTAAGCTAGAGTTGGTTTAGGGTACCTTATGCGTGAGGTACCTAGTAGTGTACAAAACCTTGTGTATAGAAATCCAAAAGACGCTAGGTAGCTGTACTATTAGTGTGCCAAGAATACCTGGCAAGGAAGATTTTACTGGCCATAGACGTAGTAGGTACCTACCTAGTGTATACTGCTAGGCTGAGAGGTAGTGTTGCCTATCTCTACTTGGATTGGTATAGTTGAACCGTTAAATCTTGAATGAAAAAGTTTTACTGTAATGCCTCTAGACTGGGGGTATAGTGCAAAAATTCAAGTGTTCGCGTGGCAAGACTAGAAGGGAGAAAAAAAAGAAGAAAAAAAAGTTCTGGCTTTTAGAGTTGAAAAGATTTTCCCGACGGGGATCAGTCTGTGGCTCGCATTGCCTCTTACAGTATAAGGAGGATTCTAGTGGCGTGCTGGTAAAAGCGGGAATCCTAAATTAGTCGCCAGTCGTCCATGCATCGACTCATGACAACTAGGTACTCATAGGTATGTAGTGTGAATACCTACCGAGGTACTTGATATCACAAGTAATTGAGGATAGTGCCAGCCGCAACGCATAATACGATGGCAGACTGACGATGAGCGCATCAAGCTTGCTATCAGAGGATTGATGACCATATGATATATCCATCCTCGACATACAGGCTTCAGCACATGAAACATATTAACGTGAGCGAGCCTTCACTGTTAGTACAAAGATGAAAGTGTATCCCAACCACCAACTCCTATCTTGGGAGCGTCTAATTCAAAGCGTCAGTGTCGCCCGTTCCTGAGCAATAGATACAATCTACCCATAACGAACAATTCGGCAAAAGAAGCGTTCCAAGGAAATTCCTCATTGGCTAGCTTCGGTGTCAATATAGTATAAGTATAACTCCTCATAAGTGAGAGTCTAACTCCCCCATCCCCGCCCCCCAAAAGAGTTTGGCACGGCGTGCTGGTTGGTGACGATTATTGTTGACTTCTGTTGTCAAGGTACGCTTTGTTACGTGAGACCGAGCCGGGGCGATTGGTGATGATCGGAGTACCTACTAAGTAGCCTATGCTCCATATGTACCCCGGATACGGCTCGTGACGCTAGCTGTCAGGTAATCTCATAAATATGATTGGCAGCCAACGAATAACCAGCCGCCGTCCTGCCGTCCAGCCGTCCATTCTACTACGTACGTCGGTGTCCCTTCCCGAATGCCGGACGCATTCTCCTTACTGCTTGCGCCTTGTACGACACTATATAGCCTAGTGGATACGGACAGCGCATACCTGAGCAATGCCCTGGGTATAAACTGTAAAAGCGGTGATACAGCGGTACCGTTAGTACCAGAGGAGGTAATTCGGGCATTGCTGCAGGCGTCGTCTAGCAGCATAGCGGCTTGTGACCCGAAAAGCTGGTCGACTACGTCCGGGGGCGTTCCTTGCGCCTGTCCTTGTCAGCGTACTCGTCGGCTGTTGGTCGTGAATAAACCTGGGCCATATTGAAGGCGAAAGTGTCGATGTGTCTATTAGACGCCGTGAGTTCCCCGAATTCCACGCCGAGATGCACTCATCAGCGAAGACCAGGAGAAGTCCGATACAAAGTTGAAAGGTACGGGTAGACTAGTGCATGAGCAGGACTTGACACCGATACGCCATGGACCCGGCTATATAAGTACTGGCAGGGGTATTGCAGATGCGGTGCGGGATGAGTGCTGGCCTGTTGTGGCGCTGTTGAGATGCTGCAGATGAGGCTTCTCAGCCTATGAAGGCCCGAAGAAATGACCAGGATACCTGCGAACAATACTGTACTACTACTGAAGGTACCTACTGAAGGTACTGAGTACAGTGAGTAGTATCAGTAGTACTGTACACTAGGTACCTACATCATGATTCATAGGTAGGTAAATCATGCTACAGCTGTCGCCGCTGCTCACTCGGTGGAAGTGGGCACTGAGTGGGCACTGAGTGGGCACAATTCTCAGCGCCGCTCGGTTGTTCGCCGTTCTCGCATTGTCGGCATCATCGTCATCTCTCGTCACCGCGAGACTCAGGTACTATACTAGTAGGGTCTATACAGTCACTCCGGCTCCATCCACGAAGGGGTGTAATGTAGATACATACTTATGTAAATGGATACGGGCTATTACATTACACTATCTATGCTACACTACACTACACTACAATCAATGCACAAAGGGTCTTTTCTTTCCCCTTTTCTAAGCTCATCTCTTGGCTTCGACCGATTGACCGATTAATTGATGTCTGGTCCCTACCTAGCTTATGTAGGAATTACCTAGCAATAGGTACGGCAAACCTTTACGGCGCCTTTACAGCCCACTACTACCCGGTAGTTGGTCACCCCTTGTTTCCCTTTCCCCCTTCCACTTCTCCTTCCAGCCCCGATCGCCAATTGCCTCCTCCTCCAGTGTTCTCCAACGGACCAATCCCTCTTCCCACTTCCCACAGAGGTAGTGTACGTCCATCTCACCTGACGTCCATCACGCCGGGTTCTGTGTGTCAGGCTCACGCACGAGACTTCTCGGCCATCTACACTACCTAGGTACCTCCCAACACTGCTAAGCCCCAGGACCGCTGTATGTATCATCTGATCCTCTTTCGTCTTGTTTTTCCTAATTCTTTTCCGCAGACGGCGGCTGCAGCAGCAGGGTCTTCCACATTCAGCAGTCCATAATTCCCGGGAAGCGGGTCTCGGGACACATTGGAGATCTTCTGAGACCGGCCTGTGAACCAGGGTGACCCCCTACGTACCATTCTGCACACTCGAGGCTTCGTGGTGTTACCCCAGACGGTACCTAAGCTACTTCGGCGCTTTGTCAACCTGATTGCTTTTTTTTTTTTGCTCATCAACGTAGCTAGGTAGCATAGGCTGTCTTTGCCTGTCTCGTACATACTCGCCCACGCTCTCACACGCCCAATCTGTATGGCTTGATACATACCAGTTGCAACACCTTGTGATCGTCTCTTTCCCCCTCTACCCCTTCTATACCGGTGTTTTCAACTTTATCCTGCCGGTACTTGTACCCCATCTGTAAGTCCTGTTCTCGCTTTCCTTCCTCTTGCCGCTCTCTGCGTCCCGCCTGGGTGGTCCTCCTCCATTAATCCCCCTATGCCTAAATCAAGCTCATATACTTTTTATATGCGCATAGGCTCGCGCTCGCGCTCGCGCTTTGTAATTGCTTTGCTTGCCACTACCCTACCATGCCTTGCAAACCCACCCGCCTTACCTCATGTACTATCCGTACATCTAGTATACATATCCCGCACCATCCACCTGGATATAGCTATCCCCGACCTATGAGACTAACCTAGTCGTTCTCTTAAGCTCATCTTCCACTGCCTTATTTCTCTGTTGACCTCCCCTGACGCTTATGACGCCAAGTGCTTGGACACTGTGCATGCGATCCCTATGAGGCTGTCTATGGCTCATGAACTATATTATGAACTCCTCCTGACCCTTTCTTCTCATTCGTACCTCATCGCCTATCGTCCACATAGTCCATGTTTCATCTCTAACATACCAAAATGTCAAGACCCGATTGGAATCGGCCTGGGTGTGCCGACCAGCAACTCACACATCCTTTAGGTGGGAACATTTTTTACAGGCCCCGGGTCGTGGGGCAGTGCAGGAATCGTGCCGATTCATCATTCCCGAGCCCTCAAATTCAACCACGTTCACGGCGACATCAGTCGATTCATATCATTTCCTATCCTTCGGGCTACGTTCCAGACGAAGTAAGAGCCGACTTGGCCAAATGCAAGAGAACTGCCAAGGCGAAGAGGAAGAACAATAAAAGTAACGAAGCAGTAACGGCAGCGGAAGAGGGAGCCAATAGTAGGTCATCCCGGCGAGTATTTGAGAAGGTCTTGGCTCCGTTCAAGCTGTCCACTGTGCAGCCAGTTGGTGCCGACGTCCTTCCCCCAGCAGGTGTTCCCCTGTCACCTACCGAGCTTACACCCGTTTCCCCGCGGGAGGGGCGACCGTTGTCCATGATATCAGTACCACCACCTGGTGCGGCATCCATGGCCAGCGCTGCAATGCCCGAAACGCGTCGAGCGTCGGTTGTGAGCACCGCCCTCCACAGCGCACACCGGAATAGCATGATGTCGGTTCGTTCAGCCAAGAGTATGATTAGCTCGGTGACCGAAGTTCCCAAGCCGGTTGCCAGTGGAAGTGGTGTACAGTGCTCGATAATCCTTGCCGAGCCCAACATATTCCTCACTGGTTTCGACCACGACGGTCACCCGCGACACGAGGTTGCCAACTCCTCCGCACTTCTCCGAGGTAAATTGCAGCTTAACGTTACCAAGAACGTGAAGCTGAAATCAATCACCCTCAAACTACATGGGAAAGCCAGGACGGATTGGCCTGAAGGAATCCCCCCGATGAAAATCGAGCAACACGAAGAGGTATCGCTACGGACACAGGTCTTGACCTTTTTCCATGCTATGCACGAGACGTGGGAAACCGAGTTCGGGAACCAGTGCACCTATTCACTCCGGCGATGCACAGAGAGTACGAACAGAGCCCCTCCAATATCGGCATCATCTACCTTCTCCCCGGCCCTAAATCTAGGGTCTTCGCTGAACGTTAGCGCCCGGGACTACAGGCGATTATCCCTTCAATCCGTCCAGTCTCGTAGCTTCGGGAAGGGAGATTTGCAAAGCGCAGACGTGGTCCAACCCAAGACTTACAAGACATTTCACCCGGGTAGGTACGAATACTCATTCGAGCTGCCAATCGATCATCACCAACTGGAGACCACGAGGCTTCAGTTCGGGTCGGTAAAATGGGATCTAGAGGCAACCGTAGAGCGAGCAGGTGCCTTTAAGCCTAATCTTCACGGGTCCAAGGAAGTTCGCATCGTCCGGGTTCCCGATCAGCTCTCGCTCGAGATGACAGAACCGATCTCCATAAGTAGACAATGGGAAGACCAGCTTCACTATGATATCATGATATCGGGGAAGTCTTTCCCGATAGGCACACAAATTCCCATTGCATTCAAGCTTACACCGTTGGCCAAGGTGCAAGTTCATAAACTGAAAGTATTTGTTACCGAGTCGGTTGAATATTGGACAAACGACCGAAGAGTCACTCGGAAAGACCCAGGCCGTAAAATACTACTATTCGAAAAAGCAGCCGGCAAACCTCTGGACAAGCAATACGCATCATCAGAAATAAGAATACTCAGCGGTGGCGAACTTTCTCCTGATCAAAGGTACGAGGCACGGGCGATCGCACAGAGACGTAGGGGCTTAGAAGCCTCCATGAATCATACCACTCCCCAACTATTGCCCGAAGCATCAGACAACATTCTCGGAGATTTAGATCTGGGATTGGAATCGTACTGGGGACCAACCGAGATGGAAATGAATGTTCAGATCCCAACATGCGAGCAAATGGCCAAGGATAAAAACGTGCGTCTTCACCCAGACTGTAGTTGGAAGAATGTCAACGTCTACCACTGGATAAAGGTAAGTGCCAATTATTGTCAACTAGTCTCAAAGATTGAGACGTCATTGCTAACGAGACTTGGACACAGATCGTCATGCGGATCTCGAGACTTGACCCGGAGGACCCAGCCGGCAAGAAACGGCGCCATTTTGAGATCAGCATCGACTCACCCTTCACGGTACTTGATTGTCGCGCAACCCAGGCTAACACGGCCCTCCCCGAGTATTCGGGTTCTGAACGACCGATTTACCATCAACAAGCTAGCTGCGGGTGTCCTGATGCCGATATCCTTGCGACTAACCCCAACCCAGCATCTAGTACGGGCAGCATACCATCGGTCGAGTCCACCACCAACCCTCGAAGTAACGAAGGTTTAAGCATCACACTACCTCCCGCAGCTCATATACAGCAACATCCAGCAGCAGGATCTCAGCCAGTTCAGCGGCCGATGCATTTAATACGTTATCCAAGCCATAACCCTCCTGCTTTCGATGACGACGATCCTCCACCGGCATCGCTCACACCCCCTCCCCAATACGACCTTGTTGTGGGCACGCCGAGTGTAGATGGCCTGGCCGATTACTTTGCGAGACTCGCCAACTACGATGGCGATTCGGACAGCGGGGACGAGGACGTGAACATGCGGAGCCGACTGACGGAGCGTACCGGGCGTGTCAATGTACCCCATCCACGAACACCCGGCGGACGATTAGTACCGAGTCGAAGCCTCGAAATCCAACGCCCTCCCATCCTAGATACGCTCCGCATAGCTGGCGCGCTTCAACAACGAAGGGGTTAGTTACCCAATCTCGATTGCGGCATCTACGAGACAACGCTTAGTCGTCTTGTCTCGGGTCGATCAGTCTAAGCTCAAACGAAGGACCTGAGCCAAGCCACTTCTCATAATGTACCAACGACATGCAACACTTTTTTCGCAAACACAATCAAGGCGAGTGCATATTTTTAGAATATAGATATGGTACTACAAGCATATTTGACGATACCGCTCCTCTTGCGGAGACCCGAAAATGCCACGGCTTTTAGGATGGACGAGAGCAAATCCCTCAACCGAATAGGCAAGTCTAGGCTTGCCTGAGGGTTTAATAGGCAAACGCGAACCAGTCAACTTAATGTTGCGGTACGGACCCGATCATCTTGTAGACTTATCAAACATACGCATTGTGTTGAGTCCTCTTGGAAGAAAGTTGGATGACCTTGAGGTTTGGCTTTCCGGTTAGGAAAAGAGGGCTTTTATGATCCATTCATGCATACTAGGAGTTCGCCGAGGATGGCAGAGAATACCCACCTTTCACTTACTACTCACGATACCTAATTGGAATTTTGTGCACGCATATTTGGAAATTGATTTCGTGTGATAATTTCTGTGTGTCATATCCGAGTTTCTACGATGTCCACAATAAAGTTTCCCTCACCACTTGATTAGACACGCGCGTCCGGTAACGACTAAAAAACGAGGAGCTCATGTAGCCAGGTTGGTTAATTGCACATGAAGAAATACTATTTGAACATGAAGCTAAGGAGGCATTTACCCACCTTTTGTTAAGCCTTACCAACTAAAACCCAAAGTTTACAGTTAAATTATAAGTTATATAAAATAAAAATATTATTAAAAGTAAGAGAAGAAAATAAGAAATATTTAAGTATGTGTTGGATCAATATATTGCCAGTTAATTGTACGCGTTTAGCTAAGGGGTGAAGGTGACCGCGCGTCACCTTTAGCCACCTACCTAGCCACCCTTAGCCACCCAAGGGGCTAGGGCTACGCTAGTAGGGACCCTTCGTACAAGGGTATATCTTATACTTCCCACCCCTTTAATTCCCTCACTCTTTCCTTTTTTCCATAGGTAATTAAACATAGTAAATAAAACACTTTGTTAACCTTAAATAAACTTATATATATATACGTAGTTATATTAACATTAATTAATATTTATAATAGTTATTATACTTATATAATAACTAAGTAAATATAAATTAATAAAGATAATAATAAAGGTTAATAAAGTGCTTTTTTTTTAATAACCTAAGGTAAAAAACATTTACTTTTGTTTTATTTCCTAAGATTTTTATTATATAAATATACTTTTTTTAACAACTTAAAGCAAAAAATATTTATATAATATTATTATTAGTTATATTCCGTTATATTTATATAATATTATTTAAACCTTAATTTAAATATATTAAGCATTTAATACGCTTACTTTTTAATAATTAAAAATAAAACCAAAAAACTTAAGCAAAAACCTTTTGCTTTTTAGTTAAAACACCTTTAAGGCGTTTATAGTTCCGCTTTAGATCTTTAACTAAAAGCTTTACTACGCCTTAGCAATTCTTTAGTTAAAAAAAAAAAAAAGTAAAAAATAATGCAGCCTTTTAAGCTTTACATCTTTTTGTTTTACTAATTACTACTAGCATGCTATTAGCTATAATTTACTACTATATTATTTTTAAAACCTACTTTTTTTGCTTTTATTACACCTTTTCGCTTTTTGCTAGTATTTAAACTACTTTATATATAAATAGTAAGCCTTAAGCTAAAAATTAGCGCATTACTTTATAAGCTATTTTTAAGCTGCTTATAATTTAATTATAGTTTAAACTAGTAGTAAAAAAGCTATAAAATTAAGTAGCTAAATTAGTTTTTTCTTTTTTAAATTTTAAGCAATATAAAAATTTATATAGCGCTATTTTTTTACCTTTTATATAGTCGTAAAAAGGTATAACTATATTTAACACCCCTTTTTAAAAAAAAAAAGCTTTTAACCTTAATATCTTTATATAAATTTATAATAAAGCTAAAGCTTTATATTTTTAAAGTTTATAATAAAAGTCCGCTATATTTATTAAATAAATCTCTTTAGTTTTTTTTAATAGTTTTTTTATTATTAAAGTTAATATTACTAAGCTTTAGCCCTTTTTTGCTTTATTATTAGCTTTATTTTATTTTTTAAGCTAGTATTTTTTTAAAGCTTTTTTTATTATATTTTAGCCTTACTATTTTTTTACTTACTCTTTTTTTTTTACGCCACTTTTAACTGTTTGTTATATGTTTTACTAAGTTTTTTTTAGTAATAACTTTACCTGCTTTTGTTTTACCTGCTTTTTGCCTTTATTTTTAATTACGTTTTCTTTTAAAACTAAATATTTAACTTTTTTTTAAATAGTTTTTTTTTTACCCGAAATCGCTAACCTATTTTTAAAATCACACAACTTAACATTTAAATAAATATAAAAAAAAAAGCAACTTAATTTTAATTTTAAAAAATAAATTAAAATTACTTTATATGCTTTTTTAATTACTTTAAAGCACTTTAACTATTTTTTAATTAAATCTTTTGCTATCCCTTTTATTTAGCCTTTACTAAGCTTATATTATATAAATAAACTATATATAATTACGCTTTAAATCACTTTTATATAAATCTCTTTTGCTTTAAGTACGCTATACCTTTATATAATAATAGCTAATTTTATTAAAATAAAATTTTAGCGTTTAAATTTCCGTTAAAATTTTTTTAAATAATAACGCTACCTTAATTTATAATTTAGCTATACCTTTAAAAAGCATACACTTTTTTTTAATTTAATTTATATATTTCTTAGCTAAATTAAAATAAAATTAGCCTTATATCATTTTATAAAATATATTAATTTACTTTTTATTAAATTAAAGTTTATTTTATATTATAATACTTAGCTTTTACATTTTATATATATTTATATTAAACGCTTATAGTTTTTTTTTACATTTAACTTTATTATTATAAAGTTTATATTATTTATAAACCTTATTATAATTAGCTTTTTTTTTATTAATTTTTTATATAAAATAGCTATATATAATAAAAATAATACTAATAATAATAAAAATCTTTATAATACGCTTATAATTAAAACCTTTTTTACTACGCTTTTACTATTAAATAATAATATTACTATTTATTTTATAAAGTAGCTTTAAAGCTAGTTTTAAATCTATTAAAAAAAGCCTTTCTTTTATAGCACTTTTAATAGCTTTATATAATTTATTGCGTTAAAAGCCTTTAAAATATCTAGCTATAATAATATTAACATTAAATCATGCTTTTAGCTATTATAAATCGCTTTTATTACAGCCTTAATTACTAATTTTATAAATTTTTATAATTTATTTTTTATTTGCTTTTTTAATAATAGCATAAACTTTTTTACTATAACTAAAATATATATACTTATTACTTTTTTAATTATTTTACTTATTACACTAAATAATAAAATCAGCTTATAGCTACTAAGCTTTTTAAGTTTTTTTAAAGTTTTCTTTAGTTTTATTAAAATTATTATAACTACGTTTTAAAGCCGTTTTAAATAATATTTATATATAAAACTTTATTAAGCTAATATTATTATTACTTTTATAACTTTTTACTTATATGCTTTTAAAAATCCTATTAATAAAAAGTTGTTTTTTAGCGCTTTTTAAAGTTTAATTTCCTTTAAAATTTTTTTAATCTCTTTTATTTCAACCTTTTTTTATATTTTAAACAGGTGTTTCGCAAGCTTTTTTTATCTTTTTAGGTTTAATAAGTCGATTTTTAAAGTAAAAAAAAACCTAGCTGTTAATACTTTTGCTTTTTTTATATAAGTAGTTACCTACCTTTCCTTTTTTTTAAAGTTTAAAAAACTTTTTTTTGCTAAAAAGGCTTAGCTTTTAAAATATGCCCACTTTTTTAAGGTTTAAAGTTTTAAATTATTTTTTAAGGCTTTTGCTACACTTTATTACTATTATCTTTATTATTTTTTACAAATAATTCGCCTTTATTTCGCTTTTATTTTAATTACCTTTTTTTTTTAATATTAAAATATTATTTTATAACACCTTTTTTCTTTTTTTTTAGCTTTTTTTATAGCTTTTTAAACCTTTTATAACTATTATAAGGCTGTTTTTCTTATTATAGCCTTTTTTTTTAAAGTTATTATATTTGTTATTTTAATTAGTTTTATTATTAAATACTTAATATATTTATTTATATTTACTATTATATTAAAACCTTTTAATACTTATAACTTAAACGCTTTAACTATTATTAGCGCTTTATTTAATATTTTTTAGCTTTAGCCTTTAAATAGCTAAAAGCTTAATATTAGGTTTTTTTTGTCGTAAATTTAAAAACTTTAAAAGGTATAATTAAATTCTACCTATTTTAAGCTTTTAAGTATTTTTATTAAAAGTCTTTTATTAGCCTATATTAAATTAATTATATTGTTTTTTTTTTACTTTTTAATAATCTTTTTTTTTTTTTTTCTTATAATGTTATTATATAACATTTAAAGTATTAGTTTTTATGCTTTTATTAAATTTAAGATTTTTTTATAGTGTGCTAAAGTTTTTTTTTTTTTTTTTTATAGCAGTAAATATATATTTATATTTTTTACTACTATATTTTACCTTTAGTTTATTTTTTTTTTAAACTTAATTATTAAGCTTACTTTATTTTTACTTAAATTTAACTTTATATATACTAATTATATAATAGTTAGTTTTTTTTTGTTTACTAAAAAAAAAGTCGCTTTTACTTAGTTATAGCCGGCTTTTTTTACTTATAAACCACTTGCGATTTATTTATTAATATATAATGCTATATATTTAAAACTAATATATACTATATTATATTAGCTTAACTTAAAATAATATAGTTAAAAAAGTTTTACTTTTTTTTTTCTTTATAATAATAGCTTTTATAGTATTATTATATTATATTCTTTTAATAATTTAAAAACTATTGCTATATACGTTTTTAATTTTACAATATTTTAAAATAAAGCGTTAAGTTTTATTAGCTTAAAATAAAAGTATTCTTTTTATTATTTAAGTTTGGTTGCGCTTTTAAAGCAAAAAAAAAGGAAGGCTTTTTTAAATTTGGTTTAAGTATATTAGCTTCTTTAAAAAAAAAAGCTTATATTTTAGCTCCTAAAGCTATTAAAGCTATACTTATTATCTTAAAGTAATTAAGCTTTAATATTACTAACTAAGTTATTTTTAGTGCTATTAATTAATATAGTTTTAGTTTTTTTATAAGTAAATTAAGTGCTAATTGCTTTTAAAGTTAAACTTTTTGCTAATTACTTTAGTTTTAATTTATTAGTTTATATTTGCTTTAAATATAAAACTATATTAGCTAATATTAATATATTTTTTATGCTATTATTATTTAGCTTTAA
Source organism: Xylaria hypoxylon (assembly GCA_902806585.1). NCBI lineage: Eukaryota > Fungi > Ascomycota > Sordariomycetes > Xylariales > Xylariaceae > Xylaria > Xylaria hypoxylon. The sequence continues at coordinate 2,639,612 of CADCXB010000001.1, forward strand.
AAAACTTTATACTTTTTTAAAAAAGCTAAGTGACTTTTTTTATAATTTATATACTTTATTGCTTTTAATTTAAATTTCTTTTAAGTTAAATACTTTTTTTTTTTACCTTTATATACTATGCTGCTATATAAAAAGCACTTATTTTTATTTTTATAAAACTTTTTTATATATTTAAACTTATAACACTTAAAGCATTATATAACTTTTATATCTTTTAAAAACAGCTTATAATTATATATTATCGCTTTTTATATAGCCTTTTTTTAACACAAAGCTTTTATAGTTTTTATATTAGTATAATATATTAATAAGCTAGTATAATAGCCTTTTAAGTTAGCTAGTAAAATTAAATATATTTTATTTATACTAATTTTATTTTGTTTGTAAATATCTTAAAAAAAATTTACTAAATTTATATACGCGCTTTAAAGTATTTTTATATTAATACCTTTTATAATTACTATATAATTTTTTCTAATTTTTATTACACCTTTACTAAACACTTATTTTACTTATAAGTTAGCTTATTTATATTATATTGCTTTTTTTTTAAATATAACTACTATATTTTTACTTAGTAGTTTTTTTGCCGTAATTGCTTTTGCTATTTTAATTGCTATATTTATTGCTTTTACTGTTTTTTTAGCTATATACGCTATAAAAGCTAAGTTAGGTTTAGCTTATATTAAAACTTCGCAGTTATATTAAATAAAAAATATCGCGCGATTTAAAAGCATTAAAAAACTAATTGTTAAATAGCTTATAGCTAATATTATAGTTGCTTAAATTTAATTAGCAATAAGTGCACTGCCTTTTTTTAGTTTATATATTATTGCGCGTAATTTGTTGATATTTTATTTAATAGCTAGGTTATTTTAGGCTTTTTTTTCTTTTTTTTTACATTTTAACGCAAAGGTTTTCCGCTAAGCCTTTAGCATATTTTTTATTAGTGCTTTTATATCTAAAAATTTTTTTTAACTAATAAAAACTGCTAAAAATTATATTTATTTTTTTATTTTATTTTTTTTTTGCTTTGCTTTTTTGCTTGCTTTGCTGTTATTTTGCTATTAAAGTAACCTTTTAATGTTAAGGCCTGCAATTAAATAGTATAAAAACTGCTCCAACCTTTTTGTGCCACCATTTAGCACCATTAAGTCCGCTACACCTTACGCTATATCTTTAGGTCTAATATAACTGCGTTTTTAAGTGCTTTTACCTTTTAAAAAACAGTATATTTAAATTATTTAATATAAAAAGCAAAGCCTAAAAAGTTATTAATGTTTTAAAATCTTATCTCTGCTTTACTTATTTATATAATATAAAAAGAAAAAAAATCTATTTTTTTTTATATAATTAATTACCGTATAAAAAAAAAAATAATAAGTTATTTTACACCTTTTAACCTTTTTTACTATATAATAACTAAGTAAAAACCCCTTTTTTTTAATTAATAAAAACACTTATAATATAAACTAAGTTTTTATATTAAAAAACCTTTATCTTTAAAATTAATAAAAAAAAACAAAAGATTAAATTCTTTTTTATATAAGTAATTACTATATAAAAAAAGGTTTAATAATAAAGCTATTTCGCACCTTTTTTAACCACATCGCTATATAAAAAGCTAAATAATATATACACCTTTTAACTTTTTTTACCGTATAATAACTAAGTAAAAACCTTTTACCCCCCTTTATAACAATAATATATAATTACACCATTAAAAAAGCAGTAAAAATGCTTAACTTAAATATTTAGTTTATATAAACATATATAAACATTAAAGCATATAACATTAAAAAGTTAAATCTTAATTACGTAACTTTAAACAACTTTAATATATATATAATATATTAAACTTATAAGTTAAAAAAAAGTTAAAATATTAATATAATTTAAGCAATATATATAAATATATATATAAGTTAAACTAAGTTATATTTTTTAAAAATATATTATATATTATATTAAAAATTGTTTTACCGCTTTATATATAAAAGTATATACTTATATAAAAAATCGATATAATTATATAACCTTATATAAATCTAGTAATAAAAAGTTACACTTAAACCTTTTTATAAGGTAAAGCTTTAAAGGTTAAAGCTTTTTATACGCTATACGCTAATAAACCCTTTTACTTTTATTGCGAAAGCACTTTTTATTACTTATATAACTTCACCTATTATATAAGCATTTTTTTTAACTGCTTATATAGCATTACTTGCTATATAAACACTATTTTCTACTGTTTATACGGCTTTTTTAGCTATATAAACATTATTTTTTATTATTTATATAGTTATTTTTTTACTTGCTATATAAACATTACACCTTTTTTTTTTTTTTTTTTTTAATATTTATATAAATAAACTTAGTTTTATTAAACCGGTTAAACTTTAAACTATTAAAGCTTATATCTTTAGCAATAATCTTATATAAAACTAAGTTAAGCTTTAAATATAAAGCTAAATTAAGCCTTATATAACCTATAATTATATTTATTACGCCTTTAAAATCTTACTTTAAAAGCTTTTATATAACTAGGCTTTAGCTTAAGGTTACACGGTAAAAAAAAAAAGTATTTAAAAAAGTAAAGGTAAAAATAGCAAAAAAAATGTTAAAAGTTATATTATATATAACTAAGTGTCACCTAGTTATATAAAATATTAAAAGTTATATTACGTATAACTAAATATCACTTAGTTATATAGCTAGTAAAATAAAGCTAATATAAATAAAAGCTATATAGCTAGAAATTATATAAGTAAAAAAGGTAAGTTAAATTAAATATATATAGTTTATTATATAAAGGTTTAGTTTTTTTGCTTGCGTGTATATAATTAACTTAGTAAAAAAGAAAGTATTTAATGTTAAATTAATATATTACTAGTTAATTATACGCGTTTAGCTAAGGGGTAAAGGTAACCGCGTATCACTTTTAGCCACCTATTTAGCCACCTTTAGCCACCTAAGGGGCTAAGGCTACGCTAATAGGGACCCTTTGTACAAGGGTATATCTTATACTTCTCACCCCTTTAATTCCCTCACTTTTTCCTTTTTTCCATAGGTAATTAGACATAGTAAATAAAACACTTTGTTAGCCTTAAACAAACCCGTATATATATATATAACTATATTAACAATATTTTTTTTTTTAAATACTTATATTTAATATAATTATTATTATTATTAGTTATATTTCGTTATGCCTATATAATACTATTTAAACCTTGATTTAAATACATTAAGCATTTAATACGCTTGCTTTTTAATAATCAAAGGTAAAACCAGGGAACCTAGGCAAAAACCCTTTGCTTTTTAGTTAAAACACCTCTAAGGCGTCATTTAATATAATTATATATAATTATAAAGTAAAAACATTAACAAGAATTCTCAAATAAATGTAAAGTAAAATGTTTTTAAGGTTAAAGTGATCTAATTAGATAAAAAAAGGCAATTGTGGGGGGAATTACTATAGAGGGTTTAGCTTCATGTTCAAATAGTATTTCTTCATGTGCAATTAACCGACCTGCATGTAGCCATCTCGCGTAGCTTGAATTGTGGCGACGGAGTGGGAATAATTAACCCGAAGAGGGTTCGGTTCTCCCGCCCGTCGGCTGGCTCTCCCGAAGTTCTGCGACTGACGGAGGGTGTAGGTTCCGTAGAACGCAGAGCCTCAACTCTTATAGGTGGAGAAACCCCTGTGAGCCATGACGGTAATGCAGCCTAACCTTGCAGGGCAATACCTCTCCAAGACAGGCAGGGATAACGCGAATAACGACAGCCCGTCCAACGGAGAGTCCCCCACGGGAGTAGGAATGGGAATCAAATTAGCGGAATCGTCTCCCGCAGAGCACAATTCAAGTTAGCATACCGCCGTTCCATGCGAGGCTTTAAAAGTATCAATCATGCGAAAGTGTACTGGGATTAGTTGTGTTTCTAATAACATGAGCAGACTATCATATATAGCCTGAGGTGCAGATCAATTTACAGATTGGGTCCCCCAGCATTCCTGCGTCGTTTATTAAGCTGCATGCTGTACCTTAGGTTGCTACCTCGAGTAGATTAACCGCTTAATTCGCGTATCGGTTTTCGTCATGTTGTATAGCACGGCACTCACGGCTCTACTAGCCCTCCCTGGTACTTCGGCACAGCTGAACAAGCTGGCCAAGGCGGCTGGGAAGCTGTACTTTGGCTCGGCGACGGATAATGGGGAGTTGACAGATACGAGTTACGTCAACATCTTGAAGAATACGGATGAGTTTGGTCAGATTGTGAGTATTTTCTGAAGCTATATGTTTTACCCCTTGATTCGTTGGTGTCAGCCAAGACGAAGAATTGTTCAATAAGATGATTCCTCGACGTAGCCTCATATTTCATATACCCCGCAGCTCTCATGAAACTACGATAGAAAGACGGCTGCTTACCCTTCATCTGTGAAGACGCCGGGAAACGCTCAGAAATGGCAATACATCGAGCCCAGTCAAGCTTCATTTTCTTACGCCTCTGGTGATCAAATCGCCAGTCTCGCAGCGACTAACGGCCAGCTTTTACGATGCCACACGCTAGTTTGGCACTCGCAGCTACCATCATGGGGTTAGTCGTCTCCATTCATGACATGTCGGTGTAAAACGCAGATTCAGGCCCTGTTCGCTGACGCCATGGAACAGTCAGCAGCGGATCGTGGACCCAGGACACTCTGACGTCTGCAATAAACACACATATTTCGAATGTAGTCGGCCACTACAAAGGCCAGTGCTACGCCTGGGACGTGATTAATGAGGCCCTGAATGACGATGGCACATACCGCCAGAGCGTGTTCTACACCGTCCTCGGCGACTCCTACTTCGCGCTCGCCTTCAAGGCCGCTGCGGCCGCCGACCCAGCCGCAAAGCTGTACTATAACGATTACAACATTGAGAGCACGGGCGCGAAGCAGGCCAGCGTCGTAAAAATCATCTCGTTGCTGAAGGGTGCGGGCGCCAAGATCGATGGCGTAGGCATGCAGGCGCACTTGATCGTGGGCAGCACGCCGAGCCAGAGCTCGCTGCAGAGTGCCATTGCCTCTTACGTGACGGCCGGAGTGACGGAGGTGGCGTACACTGAACTAGACATCAGATTTGCCTCGCTGCCCTCCACCCAGTCTGGCCTCCAGCAGCAGGCCACCGACTACACGGCGGTTACAAAGGCATGTCTGGCCGAAAAGGCCTGCGTAGGCATCACGATCTGGGACTATACGGATAAGTATAGTTGGATTCCCAACACGTTCCCGGGCCAGGGTGACGCGCTGTTGTATGATAGTCAGTTGAGCAAGAAGCCTGCTTGGACGGCCGTTAGTAGCGTGCTCGCTGCTGCTGCTACGGGCGGGAGCGGTACTACGACTTCGGCTACGACTACGACGCTGGTCACAAGCACTACGACTTCGTCCACGGCAGGCCCGACCACGACTGCTTGTGCGGTGGCGAAATGGGCGCAGTGTGGTGGTCGAACTTGGACAGGGTGCACTGTTTGTGCGGCGGGCTCGACCTGTACGGTTAGCAACGATTACTACTCCCAGTGCCTGTGATAGGTAGATCTAAGTGTGTATATACCTACCTCCTTAGGTAGTCCTAAGGCTATACTGCAGGCATCCAAGAGAATGTACATACATATATTATGATAGTCTAATCTCCTTAATATGTGTCAAATGGTGACTACACATCAAGAGCTATTAGCCCGCTATGGTCATATTGAAGAGGTGTAGTTCTTTCTAGCAAAATTATAAATGGGCTACTAGGAAGAACATATCACCAGGGCAAAATGTCGAGTCCTCGACACCTTCTAACTAGCAGATGTAGTTCAGATATGAGTCTCTTGTCAGTTACAACTTGTGGAATTATAGCAAAAAGTCACGCTCGGCTAAGCAGTGCTGCAGAGCCCAGCAAAGCAGCTGCACAATCCTCAACCATTCCAATTTCATAGGACGTCTTCCATAACTACAACAGCCGTGTTAGTGCCCTATGTGTGCTTCTAACATATGTACTCAGCATCGACGACCTTCCTATTTAATCACGAAGATATCTAGACATACGGAAGAGCTTGGTCTCCCGGAGCTCTTATTATTTTCTTTTTGCTTTAACCCATCAGAGAGCTACCCATATACGTCACGCTTCTGGCTGTGGGCACATAAGCAATTACAAACAGCCAAGTGCCTGACTTGACGACACTACACTTTCGCCAATAGTATAACTGTATAGTGCCGTAGTTATATTGCGTGAGAATAATCAATATGGGAGAGTCTTCTTAGATTGATTGGGGTATCGCTTCAATGGGCTCACACCATATACGGAACCCGCGAACTTCGCCTTCCCCATTTTCCGACATTTTAGATTGCGGTGGCAAACATCTTGGGAGGGGGGGAGGCCTATATTAGCTAATTAACTAGTAAATTCTATGATAATGATAATCACCCCCAGAACTACCAGCGTCCTGAACTGTTTTCTTACTTCGTTTTTTCACCTCGCGCGTTGCCTTTCATAATTCGCGAGCTTATCCTCTTGTATGCCCTCGTTCTTGTACTTGAAACTTTCATGGTCATCTCGAGCTGCTGTGAAAGATTGACCCCTAAAGACAAACTAGGAATATTTTGCCAGTTCCTTGCTTAGTGGTTATACCTTTGTACCCGGGCTATATGCTCAGTTACTTGATGACATAAGGTTCTAGATACCAAACACCATGTGGCGCATATACGGTGAATATGGTATTGGGTGTTTAATATGAATGGTGAGTTACTAAATTCTGTTAGGTTGGTTCATACAGAAAGACTACACAAATTATAGGTGGGTTATGTGAAATATTTGATGATTAATATTTCCTATTACAACAACTAAGTTAGATTTCGGCAACAGCTACCCACAAAATCAATTGAAAAGCTAAATCATTGTATTCTGATCCATTCACCGAGCTCTAATGCTGCCCTGAACTGCCCGAATAGAAGCTGCTCATTGCAACTCCGCCCGCTCTTCCACATGAACCCACATATCGGATATCGAATCTGCATGATGTCAAGTATTAGAGAAAAAACATGTTTGATTTGTTTATGGGGGCTTGGGTGGTTTGTGTGTGTCAGGAGAGAATATATGAACGAGAAGTCTACGACGAGAACGGGAAGTAGAGGACTCAGCGATGCGTACGCAAACCCATTAATACAGCATGATTCCACGGCTTCTCAGGGTTGTCTAGTGACCAGTCGAAGTTCCGGAGTAGCTGTAAATATAGTATTAGTCTCCTCCCGTATCTATGCTGATGTCCAAAAACCGCGTACCTCAAAAAGAATAATACCCATCTCACGAAGTGCGATGGCCTTGCCAAGACATAGCCAGCGCCCGTGGCCGAACCCCAGATTGATATCATTCTTCATCGCTTCCACTGAGTCATGATAGTTAGCGAGTTATCTTTCCCCCCGGGAAGCCGTGGAAGTTTAGAGAGTGGAAGATGTCGTGTTGAGAAACAAAACTCCAGTGATTAAATTCAACGGCCCGTAATACAAACGAGTACTAATGATAATGAACTTCTGGATACTCTTACATCGCTCTGTTTCTTCAAGCCAACGTTCAGGACGGAAAACGTCAACATCGGCATCTTCACCATACACACTCTTGTTTCTGTTATTTAGAACACTGGAGTTAGTAATATCCGTAAATGATATGAATTCTTCCGAGTTTCAGGAGCTTGCCGGAGCAGCAAGAATAGAATATGCCCAGTTAGGCAATTCGTAACTCTACGACATGCTAAAGGGGGAGATAAAGGGCTCCAGTGACTAACCTGTGCATGGACTTAAACGCTGGGATAATACTGATGCCTCCTGGCAAATATACCTCCTGACCGTCAATAGTCACAGTGTCTCCGCCAGGAGGAGTGTCGCGGGCCAATTGATTGTTTATCGGAGGGAAAATTCTCATCGATTCTTTGAGGATGGCCTGGAGGTACTTGAGCTCCTTAACCTGCGAAGACTTGATAATATCCGGTGCTCGGGGTGCCTTCCCAGACGCCACTGCGTTATCGATCTCCGCCTGGAGGGTTTTGTATACTCGCGGGTTAGTCACAACATAGAGCATAATCCCTCTTAAGGCGCCGGCAGTCGTATCGGATCCAGCAATAATCTGCAGTGTGTTTTCCGCCTTTAGATCATCTCCTGATAGACCTTTCTTCATAAAAGAAGTTAGCATGTCTGCCCTTTGCACGACACCGGAACTCTTTTGCTTGTTGAATTCTTTCTCCCTTGCCTCGACCATGGAATTATTAAGCATGGACATTTTGTAAAAACCCTTATTACTGTCAATGTCAGGGTTTGGTCTCGGACCGAGGAAAGGTATCCAATTAATCCACCTAATCCGGAATCTGGAGTCAGTAATTTCTGTCTATGGTAAGTAACATCGAGAGCTTCGGGGGCTTGCAGGAGTGGCAGGAGTAGAAACCCCCAAATCACGTAACCATGAAGCTTCTCAGGCATGTCAAAAGGGGTGATGGGAAACTCCAGCGTACTAACCATGTTCCTAGAGCCACTTGGATGTTTGAAACCTTCAGCCCTTTATGAATTGATTCGATGTACTCGTCTGGGTCCTCGTCTGTATTTAGAAGACCGAAACATTTGCCGAAGCCGATCGTACTGATAACGTCAAGCGTGAAGTAATGTAACTTCTGAGCTAAATCCATTGATTTTCTCTGGCTGGCATACCGATACCGGATGAGGTTGAGCAGCTTAATTATGCAAGCCTCAATATCGTCTTCCAGCGTCAAATTCTCGGCTCCGGAGTACTACGGACCTAAGTTAGTGATAGTTGAATGGAAGCCTTGACAAGCTACATTGAGGCAATGAATCTTACACCCCGAATCATCTGCTTTCGTCTCACATCACTGTTTGTACGCTGGGGTTAGCAATTACCATGAGAGTAAGAATTCGAGCGATGTTTCGGGAGCATGCAGGCAGAACGAAGCCTAAAACCTGCCAAAAGGGAAATTAAATGACTCCAGGGAACTAACTGCTTCTCGGTGACTGTCTCGGTGAAGATGTTGTCACGCCGCCAATCGTAACGCACTGCACGATAATACCATAGAGATTTGCTATATCCAGGGTATGTATTCGAACGGGCCCATAGGTCCGGAGAAGAAGTTATTACCATCGTTGGGGAGACGACGACGAGTTGCCCTACCGATAAGTAGCCTGTCAGAGGAGGTGTACACCTTATAGCTCTCGAGGTGGTGGTGATGATATACCATATTTCTGGTTAAGTTCAGCATACCAGCTGTGGCATTCGCCACCTAACAAGGCCAGGGCATGTGGTATTCCAGATACGCGGAAAAGGAGCGGTCCATTGATGTGACGCAGTTGGACTAATGATTTGATTCTTCTAAACAGGACGGCACCGAGCACAAGGGCCGCGCCGACAGCCAGCCACAATGACCTCGAAAGCACGTATGCGATCGAATCCATGTTAGTGTGGATAATCTCACACAAAGTCCCTTCGCAACTGGCTTGTTGAACGACACCGGTGGCTGGTATTCTGTAATTTCTTCAAGAGTATAACGTAACGATAAAGGGGTAATAAGAATAGTCTTCTCTAAATGAAATAAAACTTACGGCAGAGATTAAAGCTGTAATATATACCGAGCCAAATAGCAGACTACCTACACCCATAGGCGAGCATAGTTGTAATATATCGTTTCACTCGCATCATGATGCATTCATCGGGTATGGTCGTGGGTCGATCAGTTGGCAGCCATCATCGTGCATCTATTGCCAATACCGAGTAAGATACTTCAATGGCAAGAGATCGAGCGCCCGACGCCTGCTAACTAGTGTGATTTCGGTAGAGGAGTCACTGGCTAGTTCAGCTAATGCAACCCAATGTGCAGTATAATGCTGCTATCGGTCGAATAGTAATGTTTTCCGCTGCATCCCGAACTAAGACAAAGCAATAAATCGCGTGGGGTAACATCGCCTCTGGCGTAACACCGTCTAGTTTGATATGCATGGACAGTTAAGTTTTTAGTATCTACAGATTGAGTTGTGTGCAGTACTGGTTCATCTAGCATGTGAGAAATTAAGAATGAATTTGGTACTGAGTATACTTTATAGAGAACCATACTTTGGTATCGCTGTCTTTATTAACTAGTTTCTTTTCTCTGACTATACGTGTCGGCTTGGATCTGCGCCTTCAATTCGTCACTTCAATGGAACCCCTCGTCTAGCATCGGTTAGCCTACAGGACATCCCTTGCAACCTGTGGCGTCAGAGGCGTTCCCGGTGTCACCTGTCAGCTAATATACCTGCAATATGATCATACACGACTTAGATTCGAGTTTCGCGGCAAATGGTAACATCACTGGAATGAAAAGTAAGATATAAGCTTCTGCCACTGTTTCTACGTGTGAGAAAATGGCTCTTACATAGTACATAGATAATATGTAATGAAGGTGGGATACTATTTTCATGCATAATGTTTTATTTATTTGTGGTGGGTTTAAAAACAACCATACCATGCTAATCCGTATACAAAGGCAAATTTTATCTATATTTATATAAAGAGTGTATATTAACTTATATAAACCGAACTATACCCTATAAATGTTATACATTGCGGTTGTAATGATACATTTTTAAGTTGGTTGACAAAATGCTAACCTAGCTGTCTTTATAACTTGAATTATTATTTTATGCCTTTCCTTAGAGCCATACATAGTGTTCTTGAGCTATAGTTCAATGGAGATATGTATTAGACTTTGTGGCTCTGCCTACTTCCGGTCCATCTACCTTATATTAGGAAGCCTTTCTGCCTTCATAAGTATCATGTTTAGAGATACCACAAAAAAACGGTTCTATTATGATTACGTGATGGAGGAAGTTACCTTTGTGCTAATAGAATCTATGTGTCAGATATAACGATATAAATATAACACTGCAAACAAGCTACTTAATCAAGTTGCGTAGGAAACAGGTCCCCCATATAATCTATATGAGGCCCCTGTTTTAGGGAACAATCTCAACAGAACAAGACACAAGACAATATACACGCCATTGCTTATTTCTAACACTTCAATGTAAAGAAATATATATTTCAAGCATTTATTAAGTTAAAAATATATATAATAAAAAGGTATAACAATTAACATTAATAGCTTTTAATTAATATTGTTTTATTAATGTTATACCGACTTGTTTAACTGTAGCCATATCCTTTATGGTGAGAATATGTAATTTATCGGTAGTCTTATTCGAGAATTTATACCCTTAAGAGCATCTATAGCGGAAACTGCGCGCTGAAGGTATATAGACCTTAAAATCACTTCGCCGCTCCGTGGGGTGCCGCATAACTAATATTCTGCCCCGGTCACCTATGTCGAGCCCGTGAAGGGTGCCTTATAACCCTTGCCTTCTCTGCCATATGTCCTGGACCTTTACCCTCCCGAAAGAAATTAATCGCACATATGACCCAGCCTAAACAATTCACGTCCCGTACGCCTTTTGAGACCCTAGAAAAATCATACCCTAACTGGGTACCATTATGAAACCTTGAAACCTTGGGGATGGAGCCGATGCAAGAGATATCTGACAGACTACTGTCATAAATATAAAGTGCGTAAAGTCGTCTTGGTCTTGAAGGGGAATTAGAGAAGTAATGGAGCAATGCCGAGTGTTCCGCACATGGTGGTTCACGCGGAGCCAGCCAAGGGCTATAGAACGGATGTGGCCAGCATAGATCCCTCCATCTCCATATTGTCCATGGGAACTTCCATTCCAGCTCCACGTGACTCCATGCCAGCCATACGAGCCTCCATGGTGCCCATGCGGGCTTCCATAGCCTCTAGTCTTTTCTCGACATTCTCGAGTCGATGACTAACACTCATGAAGCCTTGGGTGATGTCGTGATTCATGCGGTCGAGCTTGTTACTCAGGCTTCGGATGCTCTGTGCCATGGGCGTGTTCTCTTGACCGGGTTGAGCAGCAGGAACTCGGGCTTCATGGTTGTGTCGGCCGTCTTGGACGGCAAAGCGCCACTGATTGTTCAACTGAACTTCACAGACAGCCTTAGCACGCCAGGGGCAATCAACCTTGCGAGTACTTGGGTTTCGCTTTTTCGCGGTGCTATTGTACTTGACACCACCTCGATCGCAGACCAAGTCGTAGCGCGTGGGTTTGCCATCACGATAGTTGCTGGCACGTAGCTTGACAACACCATAGCCCTGGTCCTTGGCCACGCGCTGCACGGCGCTCAGCAGGTCATCGAAGCTTCTGTAGATGCCCTCGGGAGGCGGAGCTAGAGTGCCAAGCTCGCCGCCGCCGCCAGAGGTCATGGTACCGGGAGTGACGGGGGTGGCAGCATTGGGCGTGGCGGTCGGGGGAAGTTGACGCGGTGTGCTCAGCGCACTCGCCGTGCCGTTCGGGACGACAACGCCCGCGGCGACGGCCGAGTGGTGAGGATTCTGCTGGAGAGAAATTTTGGCGGTATTGTCGGGAAACCGGGGGGAAACGAAGGGACGAGGACAAGCCTCAGATCGAGCGCCGTTCTCGACGACGTCGGAACTTGGGGGACGGCGTGGCGGGTGGCCGTTTTTTATTTTATTTTTTTTGGGGCGGGGATCGCGGTTGTCATCCAACAAAGCGGATGCAGACGCGGCGCGGACACCGTGGACGATGCGTTATTCAGACGTTGTTGGTGGTGCAAGTTGAGATTCTCACGGTACTGAGCCGTGTGTGGTAGGGAAGATACGGACTGGGAATGAGTTAGATGGGAGAGAGGAGACCGTGCGAGATGGGCGATGTTTTGATGGGATCCACAAAACACACACGGAGCAGGTGTGCAAAGGTCTCGTCTCGTCAAGGGCGGATGACGGAAAAAAAAAGGCAGGTGGGGGCGAGGGTGTTTGTGGCTCGCTAACCTGTGGCACATAGGAATTGTGGCTTACGCTTGGTTTCCAGCTCCGGCAACTGAAGCGGTACGTTAGGTAGATACCTAGGTAAGTACCTAGCTGTAGAAGTCCAGGTACTTTACCTTAACTTCAAGATAGGTATTCCTTGGCCCACGACCAACGGGCACCTAGCCCTTAAGCACTTATAAATGTCGAACTGCGGTCTTTTCTAATACTGTTTTCTACTTATGCATGGGCGCATGAGGCGACAACACTCACAACACTTACAACCCTATCAACACACCCGCCACACACAACGATGGCGTCGAACGGTGGCCAAGACGTGAAGCAGGACATGAAACAGAGCAAGGCACGGCCGTCCGACAGCGAGGAGACGCCAGAAGAGCAGCAGCTTCAGCGTGACTTAAAACACTTGGACCTTCTCCTCGTCAGGGTATGCATACATACACCCGTGTAGTTATTAATCGGAGTCGAGCTCGATGGTTAAGGATATTTGGACTCACTCTATCTAGTGTCGAGATATGCGAACTACGATACCTCGGATGCTTGGTGGTATGCCGGAGGTGGCCCGAAATAACCCAGAGTGTACGTCAACACCTAGTGATGGTGCTTATATTCAACACGGCTAAATTCATATCACAGCTCTAGAAGTCGTGTTTGGTCAACTGGTCAATCACATGAAAAGCGCCGGTACCGAGATCCAAGACTTCGCAACGCTGTACACTAGCGAAGAAAATAAAAAGGTGCTAGACAAAGCCAGGAAGAGTCGTGCGGCTAATCCGAAGGGCATCAAGACTTGGCTTTACAAGGACCACCCAGACTGGGCAGATGTTCCTCGATGATCGGGGTATCTTGTCATGTCTTTCCATTCGTACTGGCTGTACGCTGATTGATTGATTTATGTTTTGGGCGGTATACATTAACGGCGCTTTGTTTTGGAGCATGGTATATCGAAGGGAACCAACACCGTAACACCACTTGAGTATTCTGAGGAATAGGGCGTTCTTGGAGTACCTCGAGCGCGTGGGTAGAAATTGGCATTCATGTTTATTGAGTTGGTAAACGATATCACCACTACTACAACCACTAGTGGCGCTAACAAGCACCTATTCGTTGTTGAAACAGCTACTATACCTAATTACCTATATATTCTCGTAGCATCAACATCCATGGATGTTACCTAGGTCAATAGATAGGCAATATTCAATGGATCTATGCTTGCTTAGAACCCCTCTAGTGGCATAGATTACCTACGTAGGTACCCGGTTACCCGGTAGCCGAGCTGTTACGTCCTAGGTGCATACTTACGTACCTAAAGTAAGGAAATAGTTCCATCTGTGATAATCAAATCGCAGAAAATATAGGTGCCTAGGTATCTAGCTTTCATACAGCTAGAAGATGACCGTAGGTACCAGGTAAGTTTCATAGTGAGATACATACCAAGAGGTATATGCCTAAATCATGTGTGCTACCTCTGTAATGAATATATGCAGCTATTGGCTATAGTAATAAACCCCGGGCAATGGGCAAACTTCGCTTAAAGCAGGTTAGGTAGGCATAATCTATACACACGTTTTGGGGCCTTGTGGAGGCACACGGTTCTGCCTGCCATCTGCCATCTGCCACTGCGAGAGCTGCAACCCCACTAACGTCCACCACCACCTGTAAAAATTCACAGTGAATTTTCGAAAACACCGGTCCACCCAAGGTTGCCCCTCAATTCGTCCAAGTTATATTCTTTTCCTTAACCAACTCCACGCCGACACACCCACTCCCTATTCTCTGCCTGGGCTGTGATCATAATTACCTGTTGTCGTCCCGCCACACCGAGCGACGACAGCCTCGGTCCTGCCACCACACAATAATAGTGGACGTATCCCGCGAGCAACCGACGAAAGCCTGCCAACATGTCTCGGTTCTTCCGCAGTGGCGACGACAGCTCTAGCGAGAGCAGCTCCGACGAGGAGGAGCTCTACTCTGAGGAGGAGGAAGCGGAGAAGGCCGTAGTAGAATCCGAAGAGGAAGACTCAGAAGATGAGGACGAAGACGAGGATGGGTCTGGAGAAGACAGCAGCGATGAAGAAGGAGCCAAGAAAACCGGTGCCTCGCGCTTCTTGCGCGGCGAGTCTTCCGAAAGCGAGGACAGTGATGAGGACCAACCCAAGACCGTCAAGAGTGCCAAGGACAAGCGGTTCGCCGAGCTCGAGTCCACCATCGATGCCATCGAGAAGAAGCAGAAGATCAACGATTGGGGTGCCGTCTCTAATGGTATGTGAAGACATACACTCATCATATCCCATGATATATTCATGACTTTTCTTATTTATCTACCAACTAACAAACCTACAGAGTTCGACAAGCTCATCCGTCAGGCCGTCAAGATGACGGAGCGGGGCCAGGTTCCCAAGTTCTACATCAAGGCCATCGTCGAACTGGAAGATGCTATGAACGAAACCATCTCGAAGCAGAAGGTCACTCCCAAGAAAATGAATGCCATCAGCGCTCGTGGTCTCAACGCCGTCAAGCAAAAGATCAAGAAGCTCAAGCAGGATCACCAGACCGAAGTCGATCGATACCGAGAGGACCCGCTTGATTTCCTCGCCTCGGACGAGGAAGAGGAGGAAGTTGCCGCTCCAAAGCCCAAGAAGACTAAGGCTGAGGCCTACACCGAACGAGTCGAACAGCAAGACGATGACGGCTTCGAGACCGTCATCAAGGGTGGTCGCACTCTCCAGTTCACTCCCGATAGTATCTTCAAACACTTGCGTACCATCTTGGAGTCTCGTGGAAAGAAGAATACCGATAGGCTCGAGCAGATACGGATCATGGAGAAGTTGCATGCCGTAGCGAATACTCCATACCAAACTATTCGTGTTTTATTGACCCTTGTGTCGGCTAGATTCGATCTCGGATCCGGCACATCAAATGCTATGCCTCTTGAGCAATGGAAGGCCGCTGAGAAAGAGCTGTCTACCTTATTTGAAGTACTTGAGCAGAATCCAGACCACATAGTCCTCGAGAACGCTGAAGAGTGGGATGATGACGATAAACCCCCCACATTGCAGCCTGGAGAGAAACACATCAAGGTTCCTGGTAGTATAGTATCATACGTCGAGCGCCTAGACGACGAGCTGACTCGCTCGCTACAAACCATTGACCCTCACACTTCGGAATATATCGAACGTCTGACGGACGAGGGTGCTTTATACAATGTCATATTCCGTGGCTTGCTCTACTACGAGACCCTTGGCAAGGAATTACAAATCCCTCAAGACAGCTTGAACCGAATCGTCATGCGGAGGTTAGAGCACGTCTATTTCAAACCTGCCCAGGTAGTCAAGATTCTTGAGGAGAACGCCTGGAAGCCAGTACCCGCCACCGTCGAATCTGTGATCACTCCTCGAGGCAGCATTACGGATGCCACACAACTCCTTAACGTGCTCTGCAACTATCTCTTCATCAACAGCGAGGGCATTATTCGCGCTCGTGCTATGCTTTGCCAGATCTACTTCCTTGCGTTGCATGATGAGTACTACAAGGCCCGCGATATGATGCTGATGTCACATCTGCAAGAGACAATCAACAGCTTCGATGTGCAAACTCAGATTCTCTACAACCGTACCCTCGTACAAGTTGGGCTATGCGCATTCCGCAAGGGCCTCGTCTACGACGCGCAGAATACGCTCCAAGAGATCTGTGGCAGTGGTCGACAAAAGGAGCTTCTTGCCCAGGGAGTTATGATCCAGCGGTTCGCCCAAGTCTCGCCAGAACAAGAACGGCTTGAGAAACAAAGACAACTACCATTCCACATGCACATCAACTTAGAGCTTCTCGAGTGTGTCTACCTGACATGCAGCATGCTTCTCGAGATACCCCTACTGGCCCAGACAGGCTCATCCCCGGATATCAAGAAGCGTGTCATCAGCAAGACATATCGGCGTATGCTCGAATACCATGAACGGCAAATTTTCACCGGTCCACCCGAAAACACCCGCGACCACGTTATGCAGGCATCTCGGGCTCTAGCTGCTGGCGAATGGAAGAAGGCGATCAACTTCGTTCACAGCATCAAGATCTGGGAACTCATGCCGAACACGGAAGAGATTAAGACCATGCTTTCCAAACAGATTCAAGAAGAAGGTCTGCGAACGTACCTCTTCACCTACGCCCCCTTCTACGACACCCTCGCCGTCTCTACCTTATCATCGATGTTCGAGCTCGATGATCGCAAGGTAGCCTCCATCGTGAGCAAGATGATCAGCCACGAAGAGTTGGCTGCCGCTCTCGACCAGGTCACCTCGACGGTCATTTTCCGAAAGGGCGTCGAGCTCTCTCGCCTTCAGAGTCTGGCCCTCACACTGTCAGACAAGGCCGCGGCCCTTATCGAGACCAACGAGCGGACGCTCGAGCAGCGGACACAAGGCACAGCCAACGCTTTCGACAGGAGAGGCGGGCAAAATCAACGTGGTGGTCGCGGTGGAGGACAAAAGACGGGCCGCGGTGGAGCAAGGACCGGTGGAACGGGACAGAGACAAGCCGGTGGCACGCAATTTACGGGAGGTGTGCTCGGTGGCGCTGTCCGAGGTTAAACAAATATCAGGCGTACATATTGTGCTTTTCTGTCTCTTTTGTATGTCGTGTGCATATGGCCCGGGTTGTCTTTCGATGGAAAAGTCTCATCGGCGATGGACCGGTCTAGGGCTAATTGGACGGTCGAGTAGCATATCTACTTAAGGAATTGAAATGATTTCACCATGCAATTGTTGTTCTGCTTGTGCGTAATATTGGAGCGTTTTATTTTATTTTATGAATATCGTACATCGCGGGGTATCTATCATCGAATATTCCATCTCGAGATGGGGTACTTCTACAAAGATGCATTAGATCGTCATCTCCCAACCTACTTTAGATATACTCTACATATCAGACAAGATATGCAACGCCTGCTTAGGTACTTCACATTCGCATCTTCCGCACCTCGTCGAGGGACCAATAGCAACGCATATTTTCAGCGCCAAGGCAACGGACCTCCTGGTCGAGATGAGTTAAGAGAACTGGACCCCAAGTTTCAAGTTGGGCCTTGACTACAACAGTCGGGGTCAGTAATTGCTATTCCGGGCGTGATCGGGGGAGGGTCTCGAAATCGTGCGAAGTTTCCAAAACATGATCTTGGCACGAAAAGGAGCCTTTACACTCCAAAATTGGGCAAAACAAGAAGGAAATAACTCATAGAATCACTCACGGACGCCCATTTGTAGCTCAGTCTCACCGGAAAGGCAGCAGCGCAAATAATGGCGCAAACCTTCCATGCCCTCGTGGATTTCGACATGCTGTTGTAGGAGCTCGGCGGCCTTCCTCCTCTTCCCTTCCTCCTCGGGTGACTTGGACTTGGCACAATCGTTGGCATCATCGTCCGACAGGTTTCGCTCCCGGCCGTTCCTGAACTCGGGCATCCGCCTCGCGAGTTCGGGGAAGACGAACCGCTCCTCGATGGAGTGGTGCATTTCGAGGTGGGAAACTATAGTTCGCTGGAGTCAGTAATTACTCGTTCAGGCGAAATAAGCACGAGTTTTAGGAGTTCTGCATGCTCCCGAGACACGTTCGTTGTCCTGACAAGAGATTTTTGTCTCCGCAGGCGGTTAATACAGGAAGAAAATGACTCCAGGGGTAGCTTACTGAACTCGAGCCCGGCGTTCAGAAAGGAACGGATAGACATCCCTTGGGCCCGACGCCCGCTCGACGCAGATGTGTAGAGCAGGTTCCATGACGACCTGAAGTGGTTGTGGAAGACGTCCACTGCCCGTCGTTAGCTTACTTGCGATAATCTGTGCTAGGTTTTGTTGGATACTTCCTACTGTGATCGGCGAGACGATTGTACTCCTTGAATTCGTAAGCGCTTAGAGGTGGAAGCCTGGGTTCACTGGGGGTCGCGCTCGGCGCTACGGTGGCGGATGAGGAGGCCATGGTGGGCGGCGTCGAGGTCGAGGTGTTGAGAGAGCGGGAGAAGGGGAGGAGGATGGCCGTCGGCCCGAGAATGGCTGGGCGAGGATAGAGGGCTCGAGTTCTACTTCTAATGGCGGCCCTGGTTATGAGGGTGATGAGGGTGTGGCACATTGGACCATAGATAGATAAATAGATAGATAGATAGATAGATAGATAGATACCTAGATAGATAGATATATGGATATATGGATGTATATACCTATGTATACTTAAGATAGGTAGAGAAATAACAGGCTAGGAGGTACCTACCTACCTACCTACCTACCTAAGTCGCATAGTCGAGGAATTACTAAAATCCTGTTCAATTGCTTACCTAGTACCTATAGGCACATACAGTATGTATCTGGTCTGGCAGTATGGATCGTGGCAGGTAGGTCGAGAAGGAAGTTTTTCGCATGGAGACTTCGTCGTATGTCAGCCATTGCAAATCCGAGAATACACGCGATACGAGTCATGGGGCCCCCGCTCGGGCGCGCGCTTGTTAGTCATTTACCTTTGTGTGTGCGAAGGTAGTGTACTATAAACACCTGAGAAATTGATATGTGTGGCTTGGATTTAGACTACCAATAAGTACATACCTACATGTACTAGTAGAGGTAGAGTTTCCATGTTTCAAGTTTCTCTTTACCAAGTTACTCAGTACCCTAGATCGGTAGGAGAAGTAGATAGGAGGTGAGAGGCTACCTAGGTAAGGTACCTAAGTCTTCGATCAATCGTAAGGTTCAGTAAAGTATAGGTAGTAAGTACCTAGAGGTCAGGCACCTAAGTAGGTAGGCTAAGCTGGGAATGGTAGGTACCTAAGAGGGCACTAAGAGGGACAATGCCGAATAGCCTACCTATGTAGGTAGGTACTGTACAGTATAGGTACCTCAGGTAGCTATTATACCCGTCTTGGTGGATTAATTCTATTCCATCCCTCTAACAACATTCCTATCTAACCATACCTTGATCTACCTACCTACCAACTACCTACGTTGCCAACCATCTCACCAGCCTCTTCACTTCTTGTTTATGTAGATGGTTACTACTATAATGCTCTTCGGCCTGGAGATACGTATTGTTGTTAATATTAGTATGTATGAATCTTCTGTCTGTCAGCATTTTTGTATCCGAGCCAATACTAACACAAGCATTAGTGTAGTGTAACGGGTTCTGCATGACAGTACTGAAAATAACCGCGTATTGGTGTTACCGAAGTCGGTGTTCATTGAGTCTATACAACAGGTTCGTAAATTAGACTAAACGTCTCCAAGGCTCTAGTCTCGCCCGGCAAAGTCGGCCAGCTCAAGAGCTTCTGTCGAGAGCTATGGGTTATGGGTGCATGCACACGAGTCTTGTAGTGGTAGAGGTAGTACAATCATGCCACAGCGGCCCAATGGAACGGAACACACAAACACGCACACACCATATACACACAACGTTGCCACATAGACATGCAACACGGATGGATGGTTGTCAACAAACCATACAACCGATGTCATTCACCAGCTAGCGGGGTCGTGGAACTGCCCCAACCTGGTTTCTGACCTGGTCTAAATTGTGGTTGTGATGATATGTCACCTTGAGGCGACCGTTGTGACAGGCTCCAATGCAACCCGATTACTAATATAATATAATAGATACAGTGACCAGGAAACAAAGACAGCGCCACATGGGAGAAGACAAAACAAACCAACCAGTGGCAACGGACACGTCTCACAACGTCATCTCGCAGTCGGGAAACGCAGCTTGTTGATCCCTCCGTTACACACCCGCAGAAACCAAAATGGAGTTGGGGGCCAGGAACCCGGTATCTGTTTCCAACGAAGACGCAAAGAAGAAAACTCCTGCCCCTCAGGGTGTGCAATTAGGGGGAAAGGCCCGATCGCGGGTCCCTTAGGTGATTAGGGAGGGAAAATCGCACGGGTAGCTCAACCGATCTCGACGCGCCGGCACCATTGCAGAAAAGCTGTCGCCTGCCGCCCTCGGGTTCTTATTCCAAACAGCGCACAGAAATCTTCAGACACGTAGCGCGTACAACCGGTTGAGCCGTCGTCTCGCTCCCAGCTCCTGTGGACATAATAATAGATGGGGGAGCCCGCTTTTCCCTTGGCTCTCTTTCACCTCGCTTCTTTTTCTGTGCTCGCCGGGGCAAGAAGAATCCCGTTTCTATCGACTGATCAGACGGGATGCCGCGCGTGCTTGCTCCCCTCCCTCCCTTCCCCCTGTGTGGGGCTGTCGTGTGTTTGCATCGATCGATCCAGAAAGGGATAGTATCACTTTCTCGGCAATAACGGTAGGGAGGGTGAAGAGGGTGGATGGATGGAGTTGGTGGGAAACAGGTGAGCCGCGCAGGTAGACGAGTAAATTAGGGTGTGAAGGACCAGCGAGCAAACAAACAGGATGGGCGGATAAATCCAAAGAATCCGTCAGGGGTTAGCGATGCGGATGACAAGTGAAAGTTTTAAACTGTAAGGGGTTCCTTCCATTGAGTACGGCTTTGGGCAAACAGATAAAGAGCCTTCTTCTTCCGAGCCGCCCGCCTTTACTCCTCAGTCTTCACCCATGTCTCGTATCGAAGTAAAGTCTACCGGCAATACAAGATGACTTCCCCCCTTGATCCCCAGGCGGAGATGTATTCTCATATTAATGGCCACTCCGCCGACCTTCTAGACCGCCTTGCCGTGTCAGAGCTATGCAAAGGGTGGCCAGTCTACCGGGATGCGTCTGAGTGGAAGAACTTCCGCTCGCTCTTCTGCCAGGATGCGTTCGTCTGGACAAGTAAGTCGACCCTTGTCTCTAAACTATGGCACCGGGCATTCTAGTCTAGATTCGACGCAAAGCTAATATCCTTATCTATATAGCTTGGAGCAAACGCCAATCTATCGACAGCTTCATCCAGGTGTCAAAGGAAGGCAAGTCCCGCGGTGACTTCATCATGCACCGCGAGTGCGGTACATGCGTGGACCTCAACCCGCAGACCCGCCGCGCCGTCGGGAAGATGAAGGCCACTATCACGCAGCGGTTCGCCATTCTAGGGGACCCAGAGCGTGGCGTCGAGCCCCTCGTCTTCGACGTCGACTGCGATTGCCGCTTCCAATTCTTCTGCCTCGAGCAGCCCGCCGCGCACCCCGGCGGCGCCCTAGAGTGGAAAGTCCGCTACGTCAAGCTCATTTACGACAAGGACAAGGTCGTGCCTGTCGACGGTAAGACGGCCCCGACCTTCTCTAAAGACATCCTGCGACGGTGTCCCGAGGGGTACCGGTATCTAGGCGCCGCGCAGCACATGCTC
Source organism: Xylaria hypoxylon (assembly GCA_902806585.1). Taxonomy (NCBI): domain Eukaryota; kingdom Fungi; phylum Ascomycota; class Sordariomycetes; order Xylariales; family Xylariaceae; genus Xylaria; species Xylaria hypoxylon. The sequence continues at coordinate 2,661,798 of CADCXB010000001.1, forward strand.
GGGCATGGTTAGTTTACTGGAGTCTCTTATTCCCCCTTTTGATGTGTCTCGGAAGCAGAAGTTGCCTAATCAGGCATTTTCCACTCCTGTTACTCCTGCAAGCTCCCAAAACCCTTTCCATTTTCTTCCATAAAAGTCAATTATTGACTCCAGAGACTTAAATAGACATCGATGAAGCCCTACCGACGATCCAGGGGCTGGAGAAGGGTGCTGCTCCCCCAACGTGGCTGGGCATGTATGACAAGATGGGTCAGTGGCTGAGTGGTGAAGAAGATATCGACCTCTCGTCTCCTGCCCCCAACGGCAAGGGTGGGAATGGGAATGGGAATAGGAGAGCACATCTTAACGGCAATGGCAATGGTTTGTAAATTCGCACCATTAAGACGTATGTTGATACCTAGCTGCTTGCTCGCTAGTTGTCATGACCATTCGGGGTGGAAAAAAAAAAAAAAAAGGGCGTGACTAGGAGTCGACATGTTTGCTTGTGTTAATTAGATTGAAGGAGGGGGGGCGGATGCTAAGAGTACATCAAATAGATCAATAGAAGACGTGCTTGTCGACTATATTCTTTACTTCTCCTACCAATTGCCAATGCATAGGTTCCTCTGGGCGCTAGCGTCCAGCTCAAATTCGTAGTCCAACGTTGCGGTTACGTGGCAGCGTGATTTATTGTTAAAAATAGGCTAGGGTGTGACAGAGCCAATATTCGCTATTCGCCATAGTATTCATGGACTACAAGTTTAGTCACACAAGGCGTACAATGGCCAAAAGAAACAGATGCAATGACAGTAATGTAAAGTCACCAAAGAGATTTATATTGATCTTCATATCTCCGTCTCCGTGCCTTCAATATCCTATCTTTTGATTCATTCGCACGAAGAGAATGTGTGTGATCAAGGGTACAGTGGCCCAAGAACTAGAACCGTAACACCTACCTAAGTAAGTATGCATGCATATGCATTGCGATGGGGGATTTTCAATTTCTACTATCATTTACGTTAGACCAAGTATGCTGCATTCCAACCTGGTTGCCGCGATGCTTAAGGGTACTGTATACCCCCGGTATTAAAGCAGCACAAGATAGTAAGTCATCTACTAATCAGGGATGCTGCTAAATACCTACTTAATTTCATTTTCAGTATAGTTATGACACCTTCATTTAACTAGATTCCTGAATTTATTCGTATTTGCAGAAGCGATAGAATCGGGGGTGAAATAGCTTCTAGAGAATCGGCCAGCGCGAGCTAGGGAGACAGCCTTAGTCGACGGCTATAATATCGGGTATACCAGTGCATCGTCTGCAGTTACACATGAGATATAAAGACAGAGACGAATTTCAGTCAGCCCATATAGGCGGTCTCTTACGATCTCCGACCAAGCAGCCTAAGATAACCCATTCTATCCACCGATATGATATGAATCAACAAGTTGACACGCTGCGTACCTAGTCTAGAGCATGGAATTCCGATTGGTTGAGCTTTCAGTATGCAAAGAATATTTTCCAAAGCCCCACTAGCTACCTAAGCTCACGCGTCTTTTTCTCGTGTATACTAGAAAGCCTAGTTTTGGGAAGGCTTACCCACAGTAGAAGTCAATGGTGCGGCCGCCCTTAAAGCTGATGATTGTAACATAAGCTTGTAGGTATCTGATGTCTCTCTAATCAAGCTGCTGACGTACTTTGAAATGTAAACTATGTGGATCGGGGAGGTAGGAGGTAGGAGGTAGGAGGTAGGAGTTAACGAGTAAATCATGGTTGCTGCGGGAAAAAAATATTTACGCTTGTCATTGAGCTCGTAACCAGGGAATCTTAGCCTGGAGCTCTTCTGAAGAACTCGACTGAGTAAGGTCGGTCGTCGGCTTCAGCCAACATATCTCCCTCTGTTATCGTGTACTGGTTACTATGTATTGTGTATGGCTGTAATGCACACAGTTGAAATGGACCTCGCAGGGGATGGATCGTCGTGGGAGCCATGCGCAACCACGAATAGCGCTGGCTGAACTACACTTAGCCAACAAAAACGACTAACAGCTAACTTCAGCTACAAGTTGACTCCTACCGTGGTAGCGACAGCGATGAGCGAGAACCAAGGCAATTAGTAGATTGCCGATATTGTAGGTGTGGCTATCAATGTGAAGGTGAGATGTAGACTCTGACGAGTGGAGTTGTGAAGTCTGTAGGCACATACGCAGGTAGTCTAGGTCCTTGCAGTGTTTCTGAATACTGATGAAAGGAGAGTGAATAAGAGGCCTTTGAACTTGAGTCGCCGAGCTTTTACCATTCCCTCATTGAGCATTCACGGCGAGGGAGGCGAACATCAATGCCACCACTAAATCTTGAACACATCTTCCTCTCCAAACCTACGCAAGGTAATCCGCGAACCACAAGAGGCAAGAAAGCCAGACCCTGCTGAAGTGATACCTGTGAGCCTCTCCGTGAGGAATCGTGCTACGAATGCTCCTGACGTGGCTAAAACGAGAAGACGGGCCGAGATGGCGAAGGAGGAAAATATAGAATTCCCAACCCTAGAAGTAGGCTCGTGATTTGAGTCGTAGGTGACGAGTGGCTTGGAAAATGAGGAGAGACCTGAGATCTTGAGGCGGTACTATCTACCATAGCCAATCGGGGCAAGGTTCTATTCCTTGCTGCAGATGCCGGGTTGGTTGACGGCGGTTATCCAGCATAAGACCGCCAATCTAGAAGTCCGGGCACCTTGTTTGTCTCACCGTACACCATGATACTCACCTAAATCAAGCTTCTATGAGGAAATCAGCGTTCGCAGTCGAGCCTGATGCAGGCCACCGTTCTCAAGATAGCTGCTCTCTTGACCCCGCTTAAGCATATTGATTATAAGGCTCATCATGACTGCAAGGCGCAAATTTCACATGCCCCGTGCTACACCATGATTATTATAGATCGGGGTGAAGGAGTTCCAAGACTCATTGCTTGGACAACCAGTCAGTATATAAACTATGAGGGACGGAGGAAGCGGCAGGAAGAACAGGAGAGGGGGGAATAGCCCGCAATCGATCTAATTCTCACCATTGCATTCAAAACCAACTGCTATTCGACAGATGCCTGCGTAATCCCTTATTTGCACAACGTCCCCTGCCAACACCTACATCCCGTCGCCGGCGTTTTCGAAGTACGAAATGGCGAGTGCAAGCTATATTTCGCTAGAGACGATTGTCAATGTCGTGTTTGGGATAGCAGCCTGCCTCATATCCATAGGCGGTATTTATGCGACCATCCGTGGTGGACGCTACCAAACCCCGGACTTAGAACGTACGTATTTACTAGGTAATGCCCTCTAGCTCACTCTACCATTCTTATGTCGGGATGAATCGGCGCCGTCCGGCTTCCCATAGTACAATAAGCTCCCAGATAGTTGGCAAATGGAAGAAGAGTCTGTGCTAACATGGCCTATCCTTGTGTAGTCGGCCTCGTTCTCCAACGCCAGCATACTACTCACCTCATACGCCAAGAGACTCTTCAGTCCCTCGACAGCTACGGACACAGCCACATAAGTAGCCCATCGCCACCTTTAAGCATAGGTAGTAGCAGAGGCTACAATTTCGCCCCTCGAGACAGACGACTTTAATGAAGCCAATCTCGGAACGCTCGCTCGTTGAGTCGAATTGGGATGGAAACTTCTTACATACTGCGGGCAGTGGAATGGCTTATCTTTAAACATCGGGCTAGGTTGGATTGTTTATTTCTATATTATCCTCGAGAGTGGTATCAGCCGTTCTGTTTTCTGCATCCTATTGCTTCGTGGTGTCCATAGACGTAGATCTAGACATAGATATTATAGCACAAAGTCGCACCCCAAGCTTTATATGGTCTAGCGCGCACTACAAGTTGATTAGAGAGATTATGGGAGAGTAGACAGCATGGATAGAGACTTTGCGATTCCAACAGGTGTAAAGTGAGGATACGGTGTTGTCTGTTCTTGGGTAAGTGCCGCCAGCACAGGGGTTGAATAATAGACCAACAAATCCACGCGGTGCTCACCTTTTGAAGACTTTGTTCCGGGCGCTGTGAAGGGCAAATTGATGCTTCTCCTATCTAGGCTTTTGATTTATCTGCCCGGCGTAGCTATGCACGCGCACTAGTGTCCTAAGTTCCTAACCTAGGCCGTTAACCCGGCTCGACTAATGACTTACTGCAAAGCCAAGTGTGAGGATATATGTATCATCTTGTTATCCTTTGACAGCCTCGCAACTTACTCTTTTCGTTCCTACACCATTTCGAACTAGATAGCCATGGCAGTCTTTGAGTTGAAAACGCGAGCGGGCATACATGTAAGAAGACGGACGTTAATAGATGCGTCTCCATAAGACAGGAGTCCAGGCATCGATGTGCTGGTAGTAGCCAGTGCCACTTTTGAGCAGATAAGGGACGAGTGAATCTCATGTTAGAAGTTTATAATCCATCTTCTCTGGATGGCTCTGGGCAGCTGCTTCAAAGGCTCTGAGCACTCCAATATTGTATAGAAGTGCCTAACCTACTGTAGGTAATAGCAGGGCTATAACATATCTAACCATGTAACAGCGGTTGGAAAAGGCAGAGCCAGTAAGACAGCTGCGCCGCCACAATGACCCAGCAGAGGCTTTATTATCAAGTGGTTATATATTAGATGCAGTCTAAGGATGTAAGTTATATACCAAGTGCTGGAAAAAAAAAAAAAAAAAAAGAACAAGAAGAACAAAAAAACAAACATATCACATCAGGAATTCGTAGTACGCGTCTGTTCGCGCCTAATAACATGGCCTAGTAGAGGCTAGGTAGGTACCTACGTCACCTACAAACGCGCACCATACCAATAAATGGATCCACATATTCCTAAATGGATTTCAGATCTGGTGGACGCGACTTGCCATTTACCTACGTGGGTACTTATCTACCTAGAGGTACCTACCTACATGTACCCATTTACCTCTGAGGCTCAACGCGTTGGGATATATCTTGGTCTAGATACATGCGCAACTTCGTCAATCCCTTCTGCGATTCCTGTCATGATTTGAAATTTACTCCAAAACCCCTCGAATTGGTCATGCTGCAATCGCCACCCACTTCCGACAATGTTGACAATGTTGACAACGCCGACAACGCCGTCGATGTCGACTCTATCGACGATTACCGTTCTCCCAACTCCTCCCGGCCTTTTCACGGACTGGTACTTTGCTGCACCAGTATTGAGGCCGACTTACGTGTAAGCTTGCCTCTGATAATGATATGGACTAGCACACTGGCACACTGGCACACTGGCACACTGGCACACTGGCACACTGGCACACTGGCACACTGGCACACTGGCACACTGGTAGACTGACATCCTGTTTTCTATAGAGCGAAATAGCCCAGCGCACTGCCGATATGGGCGGCGTCCACAAGTACGACCTCACGCCCGATGTCACCCACCTCGTTGTCGGCGACTACAACACAGCCAAATACCGCCATGTCGCCAAAGAGAGATCCGATATCAAGCCCATGGCTGCTGGCTGGGTGGATGCCGTGCGGAGGCTGTGGGTGGAGGACCAAGACATCGACTTTGCCGAACTGGAAGCCCTTTGGAAGCTGAGGACCTTCGAGTCAGGCGGTGGCATTCCCAGCAGCCCCAACCCGGCCGAACGCGGGAGGCAGAGGCTGGTATGCTGCCTGACTGGCTTTGAGGACAGTCTGTTCCCCCATTGCGCCTCTACGAATACGACTGTAGCTGACGTCTGCAGGTAATGTGCGAGCCATGATCGAGGACACAGTGAAAGCGAACGGTGGCGAATACGTTGCTGACCTCTCCCGCCGAGTCACCCATCTCGTCGTTTCCAAGCCCGAGGGCAAGAAGTACAGTGCTGCCCGTAGGTGGGATATCCGCTGTGTTTCCATCGAATGGCTACACGACAGCGTCGAACGCGGCATGATACTCGACGAAGAATGCTATGACCCGACCCTCCCACCAGAAGAACGGGGCAAAGGTGCTTGGTCACGCGAAGCCCTTCGACGAGTATCCCTTGGCAAGCGAGCACGAGAGGGGCCCGATGTTCCTGACGAAGGGGGGAGGAGGAAGCTGAGAAAGAGCGCGAGTATGAGGATGAACAGTCAAAGCAATAATATATGGGGAGACATCTTAAATCAGTCAGCTGGCGACCTTTCACGAGCCGATGACGCCCAGCGAAAATCGAGCACCCCCGCTGCTCTAGTTATCACCGACTCGGTAACATCTGCGGCCGAGACCTCCCGAACTGTAGGACAACCTGTAATACAACCAAGCGACAGTAGCTGGCCAACTCTGAGGAAAGGTGTATTTTCGGGCTGTCGATTTTTTGTTCACGGTTTCCCAGAATCAAGAGAGCAGGTTCTCCTCGGTTTCCTCACATCGCACAGTGCCCAGGTCTCTTCGTCTCTGAGTGATGTTGCGTCATTAAATCATGCCGAACCGGTAGAACAGCGTTATTTACTCGTGCCGCAGACATCCCAGCCTGATAGCCATCCACAGCTCCTCGATGGAGTCCACATCATCACAGAGTTCTTTGTTGAACGCTGTATTCACAATAAAACCCTCTTTCATCCTAGAGACCATGTTTGGGGCCAACCATTTCCACGATTTCCTATCGACGGATTTCAAAATTTGACGATATGCACGGCGGGTTTCGCCAACGAACAGTTAAATCAGATCGAAAAAACCGTTACCCAGTTAGGAGCTACATATTCCGAAAAACTAAACCGACAAATCACCGTACTTGTATGTCCTGGCCTGGGTTCTTTGAGAGAGCAGAAGCGCGATCTTGCTATCTATCACGGCATACCGATCATCAATGTTGAATGGCTATGGCAATGTATCACAACGGGATGCCTCGTGCCGTGGGATAGGTTCCAATTCGAAGAACTAACCCGGAATATGGGCTCTATCCGTGCAACTCTGAAGCGCAAAGAAGAGGATAAGAAAGAAGGAAGAGAGACGCTCAACAGATCACGATCAGAACCAGTGCTCACGAAGCCACCTGTTGCGAGACCAAGTCGTCGAGCCCCAGCGCCGCCTCCGAGAGCCGGTGTGGACATGACCGCATTTGACAGTGATAACCCGATTGTCGATTGCGAAACCTCTGCACTCCAAACACAGGAGACACGCGAGTCACATTACGAAACGGCTCCCACGCACCCACCCCGACTCGACGATGCATTTGCATCAGCGCCACTCTCAGAGATAACAGCAAGCAGCCTGAACAAATCAACGTCGCCATCGAAACAACCCCAGGCAAACCAAACGCTCAAGTGTTTCCTCACGGAAGGCGAAGAAGCGGGGGAAGAATCGGACGCTACTACACGAACAGCACTGAAAGAAACGCCTACCTGTGGCTCGGAGACCGAGTGCAGGCGCAAGGCGCAACAAGCCAAAGACCTGGAGCGTCTAGAACTGTCGAAGCGGCTCAACTTCCTCATGGCAAATGACGATACGGTGCAGGGGGGGGCCGTCATCCATCCGGGACCTGGTCGGCGGAAACGCCAGATTCTAGGCCGTGCGACGAGCAACGTATCCGTCGCGTCCAGTGCAAGCGCCGATTCGGCCTCTGCTTCCGGTCCTAAGAGGCGACAACTCGCATCCGCGCAATCCGTGTCCGGTGGGTCGGAATTCGATAAGTTCTTCGAACCCGCAGGGGAAATGAGTACAGCAGACACCGAGCACCTCCGCCGTCTACGCAGCTTGAATACGACATTCCCGAGGCGCGGAAACAGCGAGATTTTGTTTTGGAGAGGATGAAAATTATGAAGCATGGTAAACAGAGTTCTTCCGAGGGGAGGAGAGAGAGCCAGAGTGACAGGCAGATGGAGAGTCAAAATTTGGAAAAGATTAAGCTTTCGGATCTAGATCCTCCTACTCAGGGGAAAGGGAAGCAGGTGGGTGTGACGAGGCGGTCTACGAGACGACAGGGCCGCCAGTAGATTTTTGTTTGTTGTCTTTGCCGCTCGGGCCAGTTTTGCCCGCGCTTGTTTTGTGTTGCATCCGTCCTACTCTGGGAGACAAGTCATCTAGACGTCGTTTGCGTCAAGGGAGCGAGTTGTTGAATATCCCCTGTTGTGATTGATTGATGAATTGATTGGTATTTATCCCGTTGCATGGATTGATTGGCCTTTGTCGTTGGGAGCGACGCTGAACGGACAAGGGTATACGTCTGTTTATCCCGCAAGGCAAGGCGAATCATCAAGTTACACTTGTCTCGTCTAGTATTGTGTTATGTTTATATCTCCAAGCGACGCATTTGGAATGGAACGAAATGGAATTCGGTTGGCGTGCAGGCAGAACGGTGATAGATAGGTACTACTACTACTCACACTCTAGTTGTAGATACGACGTTCATGAAGAGATGAAATGAGATGAAATGATACTGTCTATTCTCAACCCCCATTCGTCCGCCTAGAATTAGGGTTAGGGAGATCGCATGCCACCATCTAAGGTTAGTGTAATGATGATGAATATATGAGCCCCTTTCAAAGCTCGTCTAAACCCTCTAGAGATTACCGGGTACCAACCTATCCCATACCACATAATCAAGGGTGCGTGAGCATTTGAACCCCAAACTCTGTTTTAGGTAAACATCTGGTGGGCCCTTCAGATAGGAACCTGAATATGGAAGGGCTGTGTAAGCGCAGATATGAGCACAAACGTGATTCATTCGGCACAGGCTACCTATCAACATAATTTCACCTACCTTTTCTTTTCCCAATTTCCCTCTACATGTTCCCACCAGAATTCCTCCACGCATGCAAACTGTACAAATGGTATAAAACGAGCGAAAGCCGTGAGATAACTCCAGATGGGGTTATTTCGTAACCAAGAAATAGCCCAAGCTTCGTGACGTGATAACACAATATGAATAGTATCTCTAACAATATAGCATGGGCGTTAAATAGCAAACCCTACACTACCTAGTAACTGTTTCGTTTTATTTGGCTGTTACACCAACAAGGTTGTACCCCAATTTCTAAATCTGAAAAAGAAAATAGTGGTGTTATTTTCCCATAGTCTTTCATACGTGACTACAGGCCGGCTGCGGCCTCTGTTAGCACGCTCAAAAGGCTAGCCGCGGCGCCACCGATCCCGACTGCACGCAGTGCCCCGCTTCGAGCCTTCTTGCGGTTTCCCCGATCTCGATCCCGGTCGCGATCTTCTCGAGAACGACGGCTATAGGGATCATCGCGGTCGCCACGTCGACCACCAGAAGTGCTAACATAGTATTTGCTGCTATTGTTACCGCCATTATGCCGGTGCTCGCGCTCACGGTCTCGATCGGCATCCCGATCTGAACGACGTTCTCGGTCAAGATAACGATCTGACCGATATCTCTTCTCTCGATCTCTATCCCGGGCTCGAACTTTATCCCGATCTCTATCCCGGTACTCTCGCTCACTCGTCTCTTTCCCTCTATCTCGTCGGCCCACGCTTTGCGGCATCGAACCCGGACCGTCGTTAAAGACTTGAGGTTCCGGATCAAACCGCACATGTGGATCATCGTTTTTGTTTTTGAGAATAGGTTTTGGTTTCACGGTTACTGAAGGGCTAGTTTTTTCACGATTCTCTCCACCTTTTCCCTTTTCTGCAGGGGGTGGCACGATGATCGGGTAGGCTTTAGTACCCTTCTCATCGTCGCCGCCTGGTGCGGTTTCTTTATTTAAACCAGTTCGAGGGCTGAAGTTGTGATCCGGAAATGGATGCGGATGGGAGGGGGGAGGGTACGGGGTTGGGTAACGGGAAAATATGGCGTGATCGTGAGCAACTTTAGATACTTCATCGTCGCTAGAATCCCATAGTTCGCCGGTGGAACTAACTGTACTGTTTGTACGAGGACGACGATGAGAGTTGATCACATACCCAGGTCCGTTCTGTTCATATTGGCTCTCAATGACATCCCAGTTCCGGTATTTATCGGGATGGTACGAGTCCTTCTGCCGCCGTCTTCTCTCATCAACTCCAGCCTGTATCGGACCACCAGAAGCGTTTGACATGTCTCGCCGACGCCCGTTGCGTATCTCAGTACTTTTCTTTGCCAGCTCAGCAATATCCTCTCTCTTCAATTCGCCAAGTATGGCAACAAAGTTGGGCCGTGCTTCGTAGCGTAGGCCCTCTCGTGCGAGGACCTCGGGTGATATCAAGCTCCGGCGGACACGCGTCCACTTTGCGTCAGGTGGGATTTCTCGACCCTGACTGTCCGGTCCTAGACGCGCATATCCCTGGTTGCTTGACTCCCGTGATGGATTTACTGCATGTTCTCCAACGAGAGATGGGGCAGATATTGAATTGGAATTAAGAGTGGGCGGAGAGCTTCTATCACCGCCGAGTGGCGGAGGTGGCAGCGAAGGAACGTATCTGGGCGGTGGGCCATGCTCATAACCATATTGCTCATCAAGAGTATAATTTCGATCAGCAGGAGAGAGAAGGAGTGGTTGTGAGGATGAAGGAGGTAAATATCTTTGCGGTCGAGAACTACAAGTCACATAGTTTCCATGCATAGACGGAGACATATTGTGCATATGAAACTTTCCCATAGCGATGGCCAAGTCGGTGTTTTGTCTGTCTAGCGCCACGAGTTCCCTCGTAGATATTAAAGCCATGGAGCCTGAAGGTGGTTCGTCTTTATCGTCGTGTTCGTACGAGAGGCTGGTATTCTGAGCGGACAGCTGAGCGGGCTGGGGTGTATAATCGTCATATCGCAACCGCTCTATCCTCATAGACGGGAAGAACTTTTCATTGTTTATGTTGGGATTGTAAGGATCTCCCTCACTAATATTTGTCGGAGCTGGATGGGCTGGATAGGGCGGGTTATTGTCGGGATCCGCTGGCGGAGTATAGTTCTCTAAAAATCCCCTCACCGAAGGTGCACTACCACCAAACGCTGTGATTTGTTCATCAACTTGACGGATATAAGCTCGCAGAACGTCCTGTGTCGTTTGTCAAACGTTTGTTTCCATTAGTAGGACAGGGAGGTTTAAAAAGAGTGGCATGCTTACCTGGTTCTTCCGAAGCACGTCCTTCGAAAAACCCTCCTCTTCGAGCGCGTCCCTAAATTGCTCCCAGAGCTGATCCTCATTCTCGCCAAACCCTGAATCCTCGCGCTGACATAGGCGCGAGGCTATGGCATCGACTTTGTCCTTGATAGTGTCGAGATCGGTACTAGTGGTGTCCACTAACTGGCGTGACTTACTAGGGTTGTGTAGCTGAACAGTGTCGAGAAACATATCGATGTTGAGCTTCTGACTGGCGAGCTTGCCACGGATCAGGTCGACCTTGTCAAGCTCTAGGGTGTCCAACATAGTCCAACCTTTGTCGCTGTCATTTACAACGACATGGCGTTCACCATCTCCACTGATGCTAGATCCACCTGACCCGCCGTCGAAGTATTTTTCCAAGATGGTGTCTAGCTGCTTCAGTGTGAATTCGGAGTCCTCTACAATGGGTGTCAACTGTCGAGTATAGATGGTGCTCTCATCGCTATTCAGCAGGGATTCGGGATCCTCAGCTTCGACCTTGAGATGCTTGAGCACGGTATGCAAGTCGCGAACGACAGTAGCGGTAGACTCGAAGCTAGAGCCAGCATTTCGCGCACGCCTATATAATTTGCGTGCAAATGCGTCGATAGTATCGATAGAGACCAATATCGCGGGAGAGGCAGGCATGATTTCACCTTCGTCGTGATATGCCGCCATGGCGTCTCTCGCAAGCTGGGAACGTGACCCCTTTTTGTTTGGAGGCAGTCGATACAGCAGAACTTATAGGTCCTGAAACTCGCAATGCAACAACAACTTCACCGGGTGATAGGGCGACCCGTGTGGAAACGAGAACGGGGAAGACAGGTAGCAAGAATGCAAGTTGGCAGACTGAAATCTAGGTGAATCAATATCAGCTACGGAGCCGGGATACGTGTGTTCGTCAAGTAGCGTGCGAGTGTGGTGGTAAGGATTATTTAGACACTGTAGCCGTTGCAGGTATAGATGCTATGGAAGCTCTGACGTTAAGCTATAAATGAATGATTGACTGGCTCGGGTCCAAATTCAAGGTGTTCGTCAACCTTAGTGATTTGGTGCTTCTATAATGATCCCCCTGTGTTGGCAATTAAGGAAATTGTATATTTCCGTTCATATTACTGATGAGTAGTGCAATAGTGTTGAAGTGTTGGGTATTAATAGGCGATTATGGCATGAATGGTACTGACATATATGGCGGTTAGGTAGGTAGCGACGATGAGCGATCGAGTATCTAGACAGCACCTCCTACTGCATCTGAAAAGGAATAATGGCAGGGGAAAGGAGAGAGGTAAGAAAATAAAAAGGTAAGAGAAGAAGGGCCTGGTGTGGCTAGTCGAAGTCGTCGGTGTCTTGTAGTAGCTGATGACTGGTGTTACGTATAAGTGCGTGCTTGGTATTGTAGTGTCTGAGGGACAGGTAATGTGAGGCCGGCGACGAGATCCTATTTTAACAGACGAGGATCTTGCTTGTTTCTATATTTCTCGTGGGCCGTGATGGTTCAGTCGAGGTGACATGATTGTCCTCGTCGGTGATCAAACTAGGATGTAGCTTAGGAAGTTGGGTTCCAATGCTGGTTGCCCCGGTTGCCCCGGTTGCCCTAGTTGCCCTGGTTGCCCTTGCCTTGTTGCCCAAACCCAAGCTCGAGCTCAAGCTCGGCGAGGTTGCAAGCAGTTTGTAGTTGGAGTTGGTAGCAGCGGTCGACGTTGAATGCCGTTGCCGTGTATGTACATGCAATGCAAGTGAGATATGCTATCCGGTGGTTCCTGAACTGGAGGGTTTATTCGTCCAGTCTAGTCTGCACTAGCTTGATAGATGGTTGGTCCTATTTAGAAGGGGAAAAAAGTGTCTGAGTGCAAGTGATGCTTGGTTGCTGTGTTAATCATCTACACTACCTACCCAGTAGCACTAACCTACACTTGCCTCCCTACCTCATTGTAGACGTACTACGTATGTACCTACCATCACTTACCATACAGGTGTGCAGATTATGAGGTACATAAGTCTTGGTATCTGCCCATGTACCTACCTGTGTACCTCTCTATCTGTGTATCTCTTCCAGCTGGGAAATTCAAGTACAGCAGGTACTTCCTCGGTACATACCCTCCGGCCGCACCTCTCCGAGGCTGGCAAGTGCATTGCTGGTATAGTGTATTAGAAGAAGCTGTAACGCCCCATCGAGGAAAGGAGGAAACGCTATGACGTAAGTGTAGATGGAGATTGGCCGATTTCATCATTGTTCGCGCCCTTGCACCGTTAGCCGTTCGAGCCCCACAGTTTTTTCTCGACCCCTTGATCGCTTTCCACGTTGCTGCTATCTTCATTTGTTGTCATTCCATCTAATTGGATGTATCTGCGCGGATACATATACATTATCGGTTTCTGGTATCTTCTTTCAAGACATTACATTACAGTCCCTGCGTAGGTCGGAAGACTACCTCCTAGGTCCATACCTTGTTTACCCGATTCCGACCAGGTGGTATTCTGTACTGTTCTGTATAGTGTGCCTACCTCTTAATAGGCCTAGCCCATGCAGTCTGCCCATGCAGCTGGTATGTCAGCTCTTGCCCCACGATAGACTCATGATCTAATTAGCTACTTTCTTGGTAGTGCTGGCAACTTTCAATCTCGGGTCAGCATGCAATACCTAGTGTATCATCGAGGCTGAAGGTCGGATCCCCGCAGTTCTAACCGCAGCTGCACACTACACACTGCACCCTGACTGCACACTACCTACCCTATTTCTAGTTACCTCTTCTCTGGTCATTTATTATTCAGTTACTGTCCGGTTACTGTCCAGTGTAGTGTAATAGCTTCTTGTGTCGACCTTCGTAGTATGACACCCCTGTCCACTACCCTGTCCAGACTGCCCGTCCTGCTCTGTTCCAGAGAATGGAGCAAGGTAACAAAATACTACCTAGGTAGGCACTGACTAGGTACACTACTAGTACCTAGGTAACTTTCAGTGAAGCTGCGCCACTCTCTCACTTGGCGCACACTTGGTACTAGGTAAGCGCGCCATAGCCCGATTTGGCTTTTTCGTGGGGAAATACGACATCAAAGCTGACTGAATTCCTAGGGAAAGCAAGAGGAAACGTTCTCTATCCTCTATTACCTATCCTTTTTGTCTTTTTATCTTTTTATCTTTTTTATCTAATTTTACTTTTTGGCCGCGGTTTTGCTTTATCCCCTCCCTCCCTTATCCCCGATGAGGGTCCATGAGTGGCCATCTTACCTAGCTATTACTACCTAAGGGTACCTAACCTAAGTAACTTTTGCATCCATGCATCTGCATCTTGCATGTTTATAGTATAATGAGGTAGTACTGAAGTCTGTATAGGTATGGGATATCTAGTCCGCTTGGCCCTCTTCGGCCCTCTCCGGCCCTCTCCGCTTTCCTCTCTTTCTGTTTTCCGAAACTGGCTCCAATCACCAGCCTAGTCAGCATCTTAAAATGTTCCCATGTTGTTTCCATAGAACTGAAACTTCAAATCGGATACGATGGGCAAGCCAGGTAATCATGTATACCCGACCTTGCCACTGATGCCGTTAGGTAATGCTGCTTCATGGCCGCCCGAAACCCCAACAGACAAGACACTCGCTTATGCTTGTGTGCCCTATAGAATTCTCGAGGTGCCGGATCTAGCGCGCAGTATATTATGATAGGGATATCTCTCGGTTTTGAGTCGACGAACGTGGTCCATCTTCCCGCCAGTCTACCAATCTGCCAATCTGCCTGGGCCGTACCTGGTCATACGCTCTCATCACCGCTCCAAGCTTTGCCTTCTCACTTCGGCGGTCCCCGCCCTCGAGAGATTGGGATTATCAGGATGCCGTGGCAACAGCAAACGCTTCATTCACATTTGCCGCCAGTCGTCTCTTCGGTACTGTCCGCTGCTCCCAGAGCGTCATACGCCTGTCATAGTATATGGCACGGGGAGTTGCTTCCGCTAAGCGGTATGACATGTGCTTCGCATACAATTTCACAGCATCACTTGACGGTATATCTCGGTCTACATGTGTGAGGCGATATGCCGCCATGCGTGACATCTGCATCGCCAAGTGGCCGGTGCTGTTCTAGTCGCTTAACTGCCAAGCACTTCAGATCGAGCAGCGAGAGGGAGATCGATGGGTCGCTAGATAGAAAGTACGGGCATTTGTGAAGTCATCGTCTGAATGGGGACTAGATAATCACCCATTGTCCGCAGCAGCGTATACAAAGCCTCGAAGGCTCGTTACCGAAGGGCCTTCGGCCCTGATTCGACAATTCAAAGAATCGTCGTAATGATAGTCGTGTCTGCCGACGAGAACGCCCCGCGTTTAGGCAACAATAAATGGCCGCATGAAGTAAGCGCTGAGCTACGAACCAACCAATGGCCATATCTAGACTCCATTGCTTACCCTCCTCTCGCGTGTTACTAAACCTTGCAACAAAGCGGCTGAACTAACATTTACTTTGGCTACCGTACTTGTCCTAAGTCAACGTCTACAACTTTTTCTGGTTACACGCAGCGGGCCCAGAAATCTACCAACTTCTTCCAGGGCGGCGGTATCCGTTGAGGGTGTAAGGTTTGTTCGGGCTAGGCTTACCCTTATGCGATACCGAATTGCACAGCCTAGGCTATATCCATTGGGCTCGACAACTCCCAGTCAATTTAGCATGCGTCGGGTATGAAATGAGTAGCCCGACTCTTAAGCGGCATCGATAAGGGGAAGAGGTCATAGCTGCATTGTTTTCTCAAAGGAACGAAAAGGTAGAGCGATGCTGATTGCTAGCCTGCTGTGATGCGAACATCGGCCTACATTGTTTGCTTCGCTTCTTATTTCCAACTGCAACTATTACCATACCGTCAGTGTCACATACACGGTAGATCGAGATGCGAAGAGCCCCCCCTCTAGGTGTCGAACGTTTAGGTCACTCTCGTCCTATGACACGGCACTATCACGTTCCGATCTCGGTCATGGATCATGTTGAAACACGAGGCCTATAGGAGGACCCGTGCAACAAACACTCCTTCCCGTCATGCCTCGTCCCGAAGACTAGGCTAGGGATCTGGCAGACGAAATACTGCTCGTTACTAAGATGTGTATGTTTGAGTGACCTAATTTCGTTCCGGCGCATGGTTATGTGCCCGATTGTAGAAGATAATAAGGTATCACTCTCTCGTCTCGCCCTCGCTTTCGTGGGACTTGGAGGTCGTACTTGTGGCATATGATTCTTGCCTGTTGCCGTCGAACATTGTGTCTCTCGACTCTCGTATCTGCTCGTGAGACTAGGGCGGTTGCCTACCGCCTACAATGTAGGTGTAGATCTAGTTGTAGGTAATGCAAGTACGTGTACCAAGGCAGGAGGTATTCAGGCTGGTTCAGCGTGTCCACACACGCTAAATTCTACGTGCCATTCGCCTGCTATAGGCTTGGAAATTATCTGCGTTCTTCAGAACGGGTCGATGGAACTCGTGATGAAGGGGCTGAAGATGGGATTTGACTAGTAACTGTTACGTCTCATTTTCTCTATACACGGAAGGACCCTGTGGACCAAGAGAGAACTAAATGAAATCCAACGCTTTTGTCTTTTAGACTTCTGATATGTGGTGCATATATATATACCTAGGTATATGAGACTCAAATAGTAGGTAGGTACCTTACCTTTCATGGAATACGTCAACACTATCTAGTATTCCAGCCCTCCTTTTTTAGACTTCTTCCAACTCATATTGCCATACACAACTGAGCGGCAGCACAGCATATATGATGAGGAAGTCGCGGTGTCCATATTTAGTAGGACGACGAAGCACCGATCATTCTCTCACACTGGTGTCTTTTTCTGCATCTCCTTAAACAACGAACTGGTGTGATATGAATGCCCTCACCTTGATAGATAGATGCAAAGCCATTCGCTCAGTGGCTAACATTGAAGCGCACAAGTAGCAAACCAAACGAGCTGGTGGATCTCATAAACCATGACACATTCGTTTTCGAGCCAAGCGGGGGGAAAAATCCATTACACTTTTTTTAAATTGTTTTTTTAAACACAATCTATATCACGATCCGCTCCAGGGAATACGATCCTACCTTCTGACTAATCAGATGACCCGTCTCCCTGAGACTCCTCTGCACGACCTCGCCGCCTGAAACGACCTTGTGACTTGACACGGGCTGGGACGCGGACTTGAGGCCTAGCGGCAAAGCCCCGGCCGCGGGGTCCTTGACGCAGACTGCGATGGGCTTGGAAGTATTGGCGTCTTGAGCTACCACGCCCGCCGCTTTTCTGGAAGCTTCCTCGAGGTACTTGACTGGGCCGGCTAAGAAATTGCGCATGAAAGCTGTCTCCTCCAATCCCTCGAGAGCAGCGCTAACCTCGTGGGTCAGCGAGCCGACGAAGTCTGCTGCTGCATCGTCGCCCGCTTGCATGGCGTCGTTGAGCAGCCAGCCGCCTGGCCCGAGAGAGTCTAGGCAGAATCCTAAGAGGTCGGCGATGAGCTTAATGATGCCGTCGGGAGGCGCGTCAAATGGGACGTCCTCGTCGCGGTAGTCAACCTCCAGGTAACGGTCGGTCCAGCCGCCTTTGACTAATTCAACTCGCAGCACGTACATTAGGGATAAGATGTCCTGAGGCTTAAAGGTCGTCCGCAGCGCCTTGATAGCGGACGAGCGTGGGCAGGCTCCAAGCTTGGCGAAGGCCACGCTAAGTCCTCTGCCGCGGATGCCAGCATCCTCGTTATTGAGATATGATACCGTTTTCTGAATTTCGTCCTCTAGATCATCTAACTCCATGCTGATGTTCTCGTTCTCGGCTGTGTCATCTTCATTTGTGGCGTCTTCGGCCGTGCCATTCGTTAGAAGCTTGGGGAGAGGCGTATTAGGGTCATTGACCAACTCCAAGCTCTTCATAAGCGTCCTGAGAACCAAGAGAACCTCTAAAGCGCCTAGGTTGGTGGCAGACAGATAAACGACCAAAAGTTCTAAGGAGGGATCGATCTCTGAAAATCGGGTGACGAGTTCCTTGGCAAGGAAACTGTCGACTGCTTCCTTTTCGGTGAGTGTGTTTCGGAAGGCCGTCCTCAAATTTGACAAAGTTAAGTGCCCAGCATCCACCAGATAATTCAGAATGTTACTCTGTGGGAGTTGGAAGATCAACCGGGGAACCATCGAGTCATCACGTAGAGCGTTATTCCACTGAAATGAACGGCTGATCGCATATATTATCCATCTCCTGTCTACGAGTGGGTAGTTCGCACGTGATTTTGGAAGACGCCAGACTGGAACATTTTTACCTGAGGCAGCACTGCTATCTCCGTTCTGCACAGGAGCCGCTTCCACTTGAATACCGAATTTCTCGGATAGGAATATTTCAAAGTTGGGAATATCGTTAGAATTCAACAAAGAGTCAGCGTGCTCTTGATCAGTTGTCCACTTCTCCCAGTAGTCTCCTCGTATCGAGCCCGGAAGGTAGTTCGAAAAGACTGAGTTCTTGGGAAGCAATCCCGACGGTGGTACCGACCTCCTCTTTGTTGTGGGAAGCCCGCGTCCAATCGAATCAATAAGGAGGCCCTCAGCACGTCGTTTTGCATGTCGGCTCTTAGGTGCCTCAAGCTGAATTGCGACTAGATTAGAGCCGACGATTGAGATGGCACGCTCTAGTGGAGAGAAGTAAGCGACCAATTCACATGAGACAGAGTCTTCGCCGTTCCCGGTAACTGTCTGCCCTGGAGCCGCTAGGTCGATATCAACGGTGTTTTGTAGTGATCTGTAGACTGGATTGAACACGGAGAGCTGGGTATTAGTGGAGCATAGTAGAGAAGTCTTGCTTAGGGACAGAAACGAATTGGTGCCACAGAGTTGCATAGTTGACGTGATTTTTGGTACGCTTGCTGTCAGATCGTGAATGATGATGTTGTGATGGTGAAGCTCTAATAGAGCCCCATTGCGAGCATCAAGACGATATGACCGCGACCAGTTCTGTTTTTCATGGGGGGTCACCAGAGGCATTACATGAAGCTGTACAATACCTCGGGTTTCCCGCATGGAACTAAGAGTCGAGGGCAGCCGACCCACGATGTGGAGATGTCGACTACAATGTCCCGTTGCGCCAGAGCTAGAAACCAAAGCGAAAACCTCCATATCCTCATCCAAATCCTGGCCAGAGCCAGAGAGAAGGCTAAACACGTCATTATTGCCCTTAAATATGCCCTTAACTACCTCAGAAGCTGATACGGAACGGCAAAATTCGATGGTAAAGTTTGTTCTTGCGTCCTCAGCAAGATCTTGAAGCATTGCCGAAGCAGTCGATGCCCATTTTTGACCCAGACTCTCGCCATCGAGACATACTATCGCGCCGTCTGCCCTTACAACTAGAAGCTCACTATCGACACTGGCATCTGTCTCTTCATTCGGAGCTGCGGGGTTCGACACAGGCGCAAGCCATACGACAGGCTGACCTTGGCCCAGTGATGCTGAGCGGGTGGCCTGGTTCGTCTTGCCTGAACTACTAACGCTGTCTTTGAAAAGGGTGACCCTGCTTGCCTGGGACTCATGCAAGGCGGCATAGGTATGGCGCGACACATCCTTGGTTGAAACGGACTGCGATCGAATGGAGCTGGGCGGGCAAGTGAGGCGCGACTGAGGAGGAATGGGGTACGATGTGACGAGCCTCGAGGAGGAGACCTGCGCAATAATAATAAACATACAGTATAGTAAAGGAAGAAGGGGTTGGATACGTAGTCCGCAGACTTACATCGTAAATATTGATTGCTTCCCCGTCAATTCCAACCGTCAATTCGGCCCGGCGCCTCTTCCGCTTCTTTGATCCCGGTGCGTATCCGTAGACCTCGCCAACGACGTAGGTGCCCGTAGTTGGGTCAAGAGGTCGAGGTAGGGCGGTCAGCACATAGGGCTTTTGGACTTGGAATTGGGAAGCCATTGCGCAGCCGAGGGTAGTGGGAGAGGATTCGCGGGTTGTGGCCGAGTTGTGACACTCGAGCTTGTTTTTTGAGTTGTTCACGATGCGCTCTAAGCTGAATCCTATCCAGGAAGAAAAAAAAGCCCCAAGATCGGTTTTGGTTGTCCAAAAACACCGATCATGGTGGGGCAATTAGTATACTACCTCAGACTAGTCTAGTCTAGGTGTACGTGTATCCAGGGAGTACCTTGCTAACTGAGCTAGGCCTACCTACTGTACTTAAGGTAGGTAGTTACTTGCCTTTATGGTGGTAATCCCCAATTTATCCAGGTAGATGATACCTAGGTAGTAGTAGAGGTATACTTACATGAGGTAGGGGCTCAAGTACTTCTGTCAATCCACTTCTCATCAGCTGTCAAACGCCTGAAGAAAAACGGGCCCTGAAAGCTTAGGACTCAATCAATTATGACGCGCTAGTCGCGATTCTAACACGCGCCGTACCTATCTAAAGTGCCTTTAACAGTTTACTACAATCGGGAAACGCGACTCCAAGCTGCAACAGCACTTCGAGTAGGTCTATATACGAAGTTCACACAACTGCTTGCCTACATGTCCCCGCTCCCGTTATCCTAAGCACCTACTATTCTGACAAAACCTGGATACTCCTCCCTATCTATTCACATGCTCTGTACCTAATTATTACATCCCCGACTATAAAGCTTCCTTTCATGATTTACCCTATTTAATAGACGGACAGTACCTCGGACTTCCATTCGACCCAATTAGTTGGTCAGCATGGCCGAGACTGGCGATGGTACCGAGGTGCAACTCAAGAAGCTACACCCCTTCTTCTCAGCTCCCAATATCGTTTCCAAGACCGTAGATGCCGTGACCCCTCCAACCCCTGATCCTTCATGCAGCCCTGCGTCGTCTGACGAGTCGAGAAACGACCCCGTCGAACACGACAACCACCATCATGAACCTAGCGAGCGCAAACGAAAGCGTCGGAAGACAGATCCCTCCTCTAGTACCTCCGAGACTCTTCCTGGAGCCCCTCGCACAAAACGCCGGACACGGGTTTCTACCGGACCGAGCATTGCCAAACACTTCGGCCAAGACAATGCAAAGGGCAAACAGGTTCATATTGAACAGACACGAGACGGTGAACGAATGCAAGAGCTATTCGACGACGGCACCAATCCCATCTATACACAAGCCTCCGAATACGTTGTTGAGACCAACGATGATGCCCTGCAAGATAAGGAGAATCGCCGAGTGCCCGAGTCGACATGTACCCAGAAGTCACAAAAGCTACTAAAGCTGAACCCAGCGACTGGCACAATTGGATCCCCCCCACGCCCTAAACCATCGACCTCAGGCAAAAGGCGTGGCCGAAAACCTAAAGCCTTGATAATCACCATATCATACGGAACCGACGCGGCATCGCGAGAGCAGGTTGGCCAACGGATCAACCAAGTTCTTTTAGGGACCTTAAGAATTCCTTCATTCGCGTTAACAAACCCAACTTCCAATACTCCACCTCCCAGCCAAGGAAATATCAATGATAACGCCTTGGGAACAACTCGACAGAAATGCATCCTCCAAAAGGCTATGTTGCCCCAAAGGCCAGGGCACCCGTTCTTCCAAGCTAAAAATAAGGGAGCGTCGGTGGAAGACGGTCAAAAGGCGGCGAAAATAGACAAGGTATCATCCAAACGACAGGTTATCTTCACGTCAACTCCCTACTCACCTAGGCAAGCTCGACCCATGCCTTCGAACTTGTCGCTCCCACCCATAGGCTCAAAAGGTAGCATTAAAATACCTGGGGTACAATATCCATCGTGGCCGTGGCGTGACGCGGTTCACATTCGCGACAATTCATCCCTGCATTTCGTCGACAGTGCCAACCTAGAATCAATCCTAGGCAGCTCTAGAGGGCGCAAGGCTAAAGGGCAAGCAACTCATATTGGCCGGCATGAAAGTATTCTGTATGAAGCAGCTTCAAAATTAGGGATTCGTGAACTTGCCAACGATGTCAAATCGACGAAGGATCAAGACTTTCGTCCCATAGCATCCATGGTTCGAATACCTCTTAAACACTTCGAGAGTGGTCGGAAACTCCAAGCACGAGTGTTCAAGGAGCTTCACACATTAACCAACAACGGCGCTTTATCAAAGACACACCCAGCAGTCCTTCGCGCATACAAATCTATATCAACTACGCTGTCGGCGTTTGACGCGTCCACATGTGAGTCTGTTGCTTGGGCACAGAAATACGCACCCACGTCGGCACAGTGCGTGCTTCAAAAGGGACCCGAAGCCGAGCTTCTACGGGACTGGCTCCAGAGCTTGAAGGTCCAGGCAGTTGACACGGGTGCGTCGGACAATACTCCCAAGCCCCAAAACGGTTCCGTTCCCAAAAAGAAGCGCAGACAACAGAAAAAGCTGGAAGGATTTGTAGTGTCTAGTGACGAGGAAGCCAATGAGATAGATGGAATCTCCGATAGTGAACCGCAATGGTTTATTCACGGAGCTAAGAAAACAGTTATGCGATGTGGTGATGGAGTTGACCGAGCAGGCAAACCCGGTAGCCGACTAGCCAATGCCGTGTTGTTAAGTGGACCACACGGATGCGGCAAGACAGCTACAGTATATGCGATAGCTGAAGAACTCAACTTTGAAGTCTTTGAGATTAATGCCGGAGCACGCAGAAGTGGCAAAGATATATTGGAAAGAGTTGGCGATATGACGCGAAATCACCTCGTTCACCACCAACAGAAAGATGAGCCCCAGGGATCTAGTACCAATGACGACGAGGTCGCCAAGAACCTGAAGTCTGGGAAGCAGGGCATGATGACGTCTTTCTTCAAGCCCAAACCTTCTCAACAGATAAAAGAAGCTCACAAGGTTAACCAAACACCTGAAGCTCCAGTACCTGCATCGCAGGGGAAGAAGCTCAACAGGGATCAAAAGCAATCATTAATTCTATTAGAAGAAGTCGATGTTCTTTATGAAGAAGATAAGCAGTTCTGGGCTACCGTCATTTCCATGATTGCCCAATCCAAACGGCCATTCATAATGACCTGTAACAACGAATCGATTATACCTTTGCAAAGCCTGAAACTCCATGGAATCTTCCGCTTCTGCTCCCCACCCACAGACTTAGCAGTCGATATGCTTCTTTTGATTGCCGCCAATGAGGGACATGCTCTTAGGAGACATGCCGTTGATGCCCTCTACGAGTCGCGTGGTCACGACCTACGCGGAGCCATCACCGAACTGAACTACTGGTGCCAGATTGGCGTTGGGGACCTTCGCGGTGGCTTTGACTGGTTCTATCCCCGGTGGCCAAAAGGTAGTGACGTTGACGAAGAAGGACAAACCATTCGAGTTGTCAGCCAAGGTACATATCACGCCGGTATGGGCTGGCTCAACCGGGACTTGGCAACTACGGAGTCATCGCCACCCTCCATTGTCCCCGACTTGCATCGAGAGGCATGGGATCACTGGGGCCTAGATGTCTCTGATCACCATGAGTTTGAAGATCCCTCAAGTTGGGTTAAGAAAACCACAGAGCAAGCCTCTTCGCGAACGACACGCCTAGCTCTTTTACAGTCAATCGAGGCATTTGCAGACAGCATAAGTGAATCTGACTTGTGCGGCCCTTTCTTGTCACCTCTCTCTAACCACATCGCTCTTGATGCCACTGTACCGGACTTACACACCAAGACCTTGGATGATTTCACAGTGGGCAATAAAGTTTTACAAGTTACACCGCTTTGTGATTACAATTCAATCTCACTCGAAGTGTCTACTTCACTAAAAATCCTTGCTCAATTGAAACTAGTGCGTGGTCCATCGCCTTCCGAAAATGGGTGCCCTATAAGTCGTTTTGATGAGAAACGTGTCACTGGCGATATCGAACATCATCTCAAAATGTCATCACGATCTGAGGGGCCAATCACACGTAAAGACTACAGCATCGCGTTCGATCCCATTGCAGCATCTGAAAAGATACTCACAAATAACTATCTCGACCCCTCCGTATTCGATAGGGAAATGTCTGCCCTCTGTCTAGATGTGGCCCCATATATTCGCGGCATCATTTCATACGAACAACGGCTGCAAAATGAACGCCGCACGCGAAGCAGCCTCCTCAGCGAAGGTGGAAACCCTGAGAAAAAGCGCATGCGAACGACAAGAGCTGCCCTCTCAGCTCTAGACGGGGGCTCTAGAGCGACGACGAGGCGTGAGAGGTACTTTGCAGCCAATATAAACCCCTATCTCGTAATGCGTACAGGTGGAAAATGCTGGGGGGAGTTAGTGCGTCAAATCGACGAGTCAGAGGAACATATTCCTCTCGCCGCCCACGAGAATCCTGACATGTATATGGATGCCACCTTAGATCGATCTTAGGCCTGCGAAAAGAGATTATTAAATGTGTATAGGTAAATATATATACAGAATCATCCTCCATTCTAGACGAGGTGATGGCGCACGGCGTTACTCGGGTGCATAGCAGTCATGCCCGGATTGACATTGACATTAGCATTTACAGCTTATATAGTATGAGAATTGATATACTTCCCGTTCAGCACGCTTTGTGGCTGCACGAGTGAGTTAAGTTGCGGGGCGTCCGTGGGCGGTGATACATCTGGCGGTGGACAGAAGCTATATAAGTATCTGCAGTCAGTAATTGCCATTAATGGTGAGAATTGGAAAGTGTTTTGGGAGCTTGTAGGACTAACAGGAGTAGAAAACTCCTGAGAAGGGCTGTGAGGAAGAAAATATGTTCGAACCTCATCGTAGCGGCTTATTACTTTATCTTTACCCTCACGTGAAAGGGTGTTTGCATTTTAGCTTCCAGATTGAGAATCGCATACTACAAGTCCCCTATACGTATTTATTCTGACTGTCTACTACGAACGCGCGAACTCCCCTCGGCGAACGGAGCATGTAGCAGCGACGGTGTAGCGTTGGAGGAGTTGTCATTCTCCGCGCCGAGCAACAGTGCGAGAACGGTCGGGGCAAGGATGTTTAATGGGATATTTTAATATTCGCAGGCCATGCCCAGATGGCCAGGAAAAAGTAAAGTTCTTGGAAGTCAATAATTTTGTGAACATCATGGCGTTAGATAGCATTCGAGACAACTTATGTCAAAACACTTCAGTGGATATCAGATTGCGGGCTCTTTGCTGATATCCGGTCCCCTGAGTTGCAGTGACATCAGCCAAAATTCATTTTCGCCTTGTTTATATCTACACCTATTATATATGTTGCTAATGACGCACAGCACAACTAAGTTAAGGTTGATCGGCGCTTGCAGGAACAAGGGTACAAATTTGGCTTATTTACCCTGTTTAGCTTGTTGCTTTACAGAGGTATGACGCCACATTCTTAAGTTAGGCTTAGACGAGAGAAACAGAGGAAGGAAACTACCTAGCCTAGCCTCTGCCTCAGTAGTAATGTACTCATATATAAAATCAAACAATAAAATAAATAAACTCACGCAAGTCTCGCGACTTATGAAAAACCAACATAAACTATATACCAACTCAGCATAAGGCATTGCACCGTGGCTACGACAAACTAAAGCAACACGATGCCTTCTATAGGTCTTAGTCGCTCGCGCCAGTGGCTGCAGACGGGGCTCCTATTCGTTTTGGTTCGGACCTGTTCGGCGACATTGCTCTATTCAACTTACAAACTCAACCCCCTTGAACACCTAGGCGGAGTTGCGCCCTATTTCGAATCCCAGGATCCGCCGGCGTCTCCTTCGCCGCCGCAAGGTTGCACGCCAGTACGAGCAGCATATCTAAACCGGCATGCGGCAATCTACGCCAATGACTTCGATTACGAGGAGTACCTTGAGCCGTTGATATCCAAGTTGTTGAATCACACAGGAATCGACTGGTCTAAGATCCCAGTGTTGAATTTCCTCGCTGGCTGGACGGCCCCCATCACGGAAGCCGAGCAAGAGCTCCTGACGCGTGTGGGCAGAGTCGAAGCTTCGCAACTCGGAGCTACCCTGTCGTTCCGGTATCCAAATCTGAGACTGCCAACCCATATTTGGACGTCGTCTGCCGAGCGCACGTATAAATCTGCTCAGTCACTAGTACGGGGGCTCGAGGCGGACGACAACGGAATCCGTGTCGTCAGCATATATGAATCCGAGAAGGCGGGTGCCAATACTTTAACCCCCTACAAAAGCTGCCCGGCGTATTTGCCCTCTGCAGGTAGCGACCAGCAGTCCGTGTACCTTGAGAAATTCACGGCGCCAATCGCGGCCAGACTGAATTCATTGGCGCCCGAATTCAACTTTACATCAAATGACGTCTATGGTATGATGGAACTCTGCGGCTACGAGTCTGTAATCCGAGGAAGTTCACCCTTTTGCGACCTAGATCTCTTCTCGCCGGATGACTGGCTCGGGTGGGAGTATACGGCCGATATCCAATATCACTACAATGTCGGTTACGGAAACGAAGTGTCTGGGTTTGTTGGGCTTCCCTGGCTTAACGCCACGGCCAGTCTTCTCCTAGGCGACGACAGCGACAAGGACGTGTATGTGAGTTTCACACACCGAGAATTACCGCCAATGGTCGTCGTCGCCATGGGACTATTTAACAATTCGGCTTTCGGGGGCAGCGAATCCACAATCAATGAAACGATGCCGCTTGATCGGATTAATCACCGTCGCGCGTGGAAGAGCTCCCACATACTGCCATTCCTGGGAAACCTGGCAGTCGAGCGGCTGAACTGCACAGGTACCTACGGGTACGACGATGGAGAGTACTATCGCGTGCTGGTCAATAGCGCACCGCAACCTTTGCCAGACTGCGCCGACGGGCCGGGGACTAGCTGCTCGCGCAGTGGTTTCGAGCGATATATTCAAGGCCGCGCCGACATGTTTCAGGGGTTCTCTGAGAAATGCGGCGTTGATTATGACAATAGCACCGACATCCTCTCGATATACACAGACATGGATTTGGGAAATGGCACCTTGGTAGGGAAGAGAAATGTGCATTCCTCAGGCTCTTACGAAGCCTTTGACTCTAAGTAGAATTTGATGCCTATTGTTAGGTAGAAAGATAACTCTTACTATGTAATGCTTAATAACTATAACTATTTGTTTCAACCATTTTTCTGGGGGCTTGGGTGCCTCGATTTTAGTACTGCCCAGCTCTAACCCGACTAGGAACTATTACCTATTACCTATTACCTATTACCTATTACCTATTAATAGTAACTACTCATATTGACTACTATAAGTTAGGTACCTATGTGATTATGTCGCGCTAAACCCCACCCCACCCCACCCAACCCCACCTCGCCGTCGCCTACTGTATTGCCTTCTCACGTCTGCACGCCCCGAGCACTTGAGGCTGCAGAAGGTTCCAACCTTAGGACAACCGCCATGTGATCGTAGGATTATAGAACAGAGGCTTCCCGTATTGCGTTGAGTCTCACGACCCCAGCATCCTGCTTGCCTCTCGTTTCTATGGCATAGGCGACCCTCCTAGACACGTCACACGAAATACTCACGAGATACTCACGAGACACTCACGAGACATGATGGCGCCGCGAACCTCGATCGCCGAGTTCCGTGAGCTCGTCAACTCCGGCAATCGAATCCTGGCGTTAACAGGAGCCGGGCTGTCGGCGGCTTCAGGCTTGCCGACGTTTCGCGGCGCGGGAGGACTCTGGCGCAATCATGAGCCCACCTCGCTAGCCACGCCCGAAGCATTCGCGGCCGATCCCTCCCTCGTCTCGCTCTTCTACGCGTGGCGAAAACAC
Source organism: Xylaria hypoxylon (assembly GCA_902806585.1). NCBI lineage: Eukaryota > Fungi > Ascomycota > Sordariomycetes > Xylariales > Xylariaceae > Xylaria > Xylaria hypoxylon. The sequence goes on from CADCXB010000001.1 coordinate 2,689,511, forward strand.
ATGGCTTTAAAGGCGCAACCGAATCTGGGGCATTACGCGCTGGCCGAGCTGGCCAAAAGGAAGGAGAACTTTCTGTGCTTGACGCAGAATGTTGATGGTGAGCACTGACTTATACGCCTGACATGCATCTTACGAAGGGTCGGGTGTACTCGCACTTGTGAGGATTGTTATTGTTTCCGTCGCTCACGGTGCCATACGCAGGACTCTCCTTTCGCGCGGGACACCCCGAGTCAAAACTGCGGCTCCTACATGGCAGCATCCTCGATGTAAAGTGCTTCGACGAGTGTGGCTACGAAAAGCACCACGACTTATCCGATCCACCGTGCCCTGCCCTAGCACCGGCATCCGAGAACTACCCTCCCCATCAAACTATGCCCCTCCTCGATCCAAACATCCCCACGCCGAAGATCGAGCTGGAAGATCTTCCCCATTGTCCGAACTGCAAGACTGGGCTGTTACGCCCAGGCGTAGTGTGGTTCGGCGAAGGCTTGGACACGACTATGCTTATGGGCATTGATAATTGGATTATGCAGGGCAGAATCGATCTCATGCTCGTGATTGGCACCGCCGCCGTCGTCTATCCCGCTGCTGGTTACACTCGCAAGGCCCAGCGGAAAGGTGCCGTTGTCGCTGTCGTGAACCCTGATTCGGACTCGGCACAGGGACTTACGAGCAGTGACTTCTTTTTTCAAGGAAGTGCTGCGGAGATCTTACCGCAGTTGTTCGAGGGTGTCATTGGGGTGATGGATGAAAATGGTAAGATTGAAGAGAAATAGCTACGTGTCTGCTAAGATACAATGATGTGTCAAATCTCATTGCCCATCATTCTAAAAACCTGTACAACAGTAAGACGCCGCCATGTCGTGTATTATCGTAACTGGTTGGGAAAGTTTCCAATCTTGTTACAAAAGGTCGTGAATTATCAACCTCTCATTATTGCCAGAGGCGGATTGGAATAGCGCCTAGCCCTCATTTGCCATTGCTAGTTGTCGAAGGTGCAATATCTACTTTTGATACACCCCGCTCTTTACAATCTGTATAAGGGTAACAGCACCCAGGGCTCGTTCCGATCAACGGTTTGAAAGTTGAAAATCGTGCTAGGTGATATCACTAAGGCTATTCCTCGCCGTACTATTGGGGAATCAGTTTGTTTGGACCCATTTCTCAATACCGAGTCCAGACCTTTGACTGTTGTAACCGACTCTATCCCCTAAGATAGGGTCACGGACATTTAGTGAATTACACAACAAGGATCCACTGGGATGAAGCAACTTCATCGTCCGACTCGGAGTCGGACGACCCTGATCAACGAACTACTAAAGCTACCCTCCATAATTCTATATGAGACTGCATGATTAAAACGCCCACCGGACAAAGGTTCCTTCCACACTGAAGCCTCGATGAGTTAATAACCAAGGATTCCGTAGAGATAGAGCTGCGCCAGGCTTTCACGCGCGACAAGCCTATGTGGGATAAGCTTAAACGAAAGAAAAACGAAAAGACTTGCGAAGAGGGTATGCATCAAAGAAGAGATCCTCAGCCATGGGAGGCTCTTGAAACCCATTCGTCAGATATTTACTATATTGTTGTTGATCAATAAGACGTCCGAAGTCTCATCGTTTATCAAGGAGGGTCTCAGTGATTATGATCTGCCACTTTCGACTACAGAGGATGAGGAGAGGCAAATCCGTCCCGAGAGAAGGCGAAACTCCTCTAACAGGTTCCCGTTCGAGAAGCTGCGAAGCTTCCAACAGTGGCTTCCAGGGCTGAAGTAGTCTTTCTAGGAGATGCAATAGATGGTGATTGCCCCCGTACTAAGCGAAGGTGACTAAAATGATGTTCAACTTCTGCCCTTACACGAGAAGGACATACTGCCTTTCGTCGTTTGTGAGGATACTTGCAGGAAAGATGTTGGTCAGGGGGCTTTGGCGTCATCTACAGAGCCCACATATATCCAAGACACCACAACTTTAGTGATGCAAAAATACATAGCTTATTATATATAAAATATTTACAGATGTAGGTTCGCGATTAAACAGATCGACCAGGTTAGGCGCAAATCTTTCGATCAGGAGGCAACATACTCAAGAAATTTAAAGGCTTCAACGCTCACCCTCGTGTTGTGAGCCTCCTGTCTACATTTGAGCAGGGCAGCAACCTTGGCCTTGTCTTCTACAGAGCAGAGAGTGATCTACGTGGCTTTTGGAAGAGATACAACTCAAAGCTTGACGTTGAAAGGGAGACTTCTGCTTGTGTAGCGAATCAGTGCGCTGGCCTTGCTAGTGCACTTCTCAAGCTCCATCACCACGAAACCTTTTCTCGATCAAGCGAAGCTAACGAAGACCCGGAAGATGTACCGAATTCCGGACGGACAGTCAAGATTGTCACAGCCCTCAAGGGAATCTACGATAAACCACACTTGGCATGCGATCAGCAGAATATGCATTGGTACATGAGAAGCACACTGCCGCAATCATGAAGCACAATATCGGAGTTTCAGAAGCTGAGCCACGAAGGGGAAGTGAGCAAAAAACCACAGCCGACCGAGCCTAGAAAGATTCGAAAATACGGCCGTCACGGGGACATTAAACCCGACAATATACTCTGGTATGAAGATGCTATGGATGAGCTGGGGATCTTGCGATTGACTGATTTTGGTGTCTCAGACCTTAAGTCTGGCATGAGAACATCAAGATTCAGTCTAATGTAGCTGGTACGTTGACTTATCGGGCACCGGAATTCGATGTGCCAGGATGGCCAATCCTCTTCACCAGTCTGCAGATATGTGGTCATTGGGCTTTGTCTTCTTAGAATTCATCACTTGGCTGCTGGGCGGAGGAAAGCTCGTGCGCGACCATATCGGCCATTTCGATATGGACAACTTCTTCGAGAGTGATTATTCAAAGTGTCCACCAGACCAGATCATCGAGTTGAAAGTGAAAGACTCTGTTATCTCGGTATGTTGTTACCCTTTTTCATGCTATAAAACGAAAAGAGGGACACACTTACCATGGTACTTGTCTTTTAGGCTCTATACTTGGTTGCAACAACGTGGCGCTTTGTGTTAGAACCAAGCGAGTTTTTTAATGTGTCATTGTGTGTCCTATATTATTATATCTTGCAGAATCTGCATTTGTATTTATCTCTGGTGGCCTCGGACTAGAAGATGGAACTGCAGGCTGCTCCCGCTGCCAGCCACAACCCACCCCCTTTAGGGGCTATGTATGTATAGGTGTAAGCTAGCGTTCTAGGTATTTTAGTCTAAAGAACCCTTATTGTTTTTAAGGTTGTATTATGTACAATAATGCGATTTATTAGGATGTGGTCACCTTTTTAACTTCTTTTTCTTTTCTTTTTAAACCTACCTTTTTCATCTTATAATTATATTTCATTTTTAAAAGAAAAACATATTTAATAACTACTGCTTAAGCTTTTAAACATAATCACTTTTTGGATTTTATGGCATTTATTAAAATATATAACTAATATATTTTTAAACTTATTAGTTATATCGTTAAATTAATAGCACTTAGCTAAAACATTTAAAGACCGGCTTACTTGTAATCGACTAGGCGAAATCAGGGCTCTAGATGAAATGTCTCACTTAAGAAGGGTCTTCAGATATTAATGGCCGTAGGTCCAACCCCGCTGGCTAAGTCAAACTCGTGGAGTTGGAATTCTAGTTACGGGGTAATTCGATGCAACATTCCACTCCCCCAAGTTACGTTAGCTATTATATAGATTCAGCTACTCCAAGATATAAGTTAAGCAGGGCAACTAGCCAACCACAGGTCGGCATTTCCCACGGTATGTTGTAGCGTTGACATTGGGTCTCCACCTGTACATAAGCGTTGATGGCCGAAAATGACCTGTCGGGGGGTTAGGTCACCGAGTGAACAGATAGACTGTTTCTAGTTAGAAGGGAAGAAGGAAGGTAATAGTTAGGGATTGATAAAGTGATTAATTAATCCCTGGATACCTAATACCTTATCACAAGGGCTAGATGTAGGGTTTGGAGAATAGACTCGATTTAAGAATAATCTTCTAAGGTGCCAAAGGTCTTGGCCCTTCGAAGAAACTAAGGCTGAATTGCTACGTATATATGTCCGGTCGGCAACTATCCCGACTATCCTGAATTCGGCTAATATTTCCCCATTCCTCTAATGTCTCGTACTGAGGCAAGGGCTGAATAGCTAAATAGCTGAATAGTTGAGCCTTGAAGTCCGAGACTTCTGAGAGATGAATTGGTATTACAGACCGAGACTCACCGAGTCACCGAGACTTGCGTCTGACTCGCAGGCGCTGGTCTCAGTACATGTAACATACCTAGACCCCCAGGGGAAGTCCTCGCACCTATATATACAGAAATCCACTACACGCGACCTACACCCTAGGGTGGCTGCTACTTTATTCCCTGACATGACCACAGTTAAGCCCGTTGTCGAGGTAGGCGATGCTAGCGATGTAGTTGCAGTGGTAGAAGTAGACAGAGGCGGAATTGATGTAACAGGCCATAAAACCATACATACTGGCCTATGCAAGGGATCTAAAACAATTCTAGTATAACATTACAGTATGATACTGTCATTAAAGCTTGAGACTTCCTTCCTTTTCTTAGTTCCTGAGCTCCTGCAGCTATCCACTGAGTTGCTGCAGCTGCCCACTGAGTTTTGGTAGTGAACTATTACTATAGAGGTGAGACATTTCGAAGCCACCTACTTTGGGTAATCAAATCATGAGATTCTAGTTATATTGTTGTGGCATAACAATTCTCCTGTGTTAAGAAAAGTTCTCGCTGCCTGTCCCACACTTATGTGTCAGGCCGGCTCCTTTAGCCAGAGGAATTACATCGAGATGAGAACCAGTATCGACACTCTAACGAGCATTTAGGGAACGCCGCAAATCAATCTCTATCGTATTTGAGTAGAGAGTTAGAGAAATAAGTAAAATGAAAATGTACCATGAAGTGAGCCCGAGAGGAGGGTATGTTAAGCGTAGGATCATATTAAAGTACATATATGAGAATGTAGTGGGGGTAATCATGGTGTAATAGTGAATGTGAAGATTTAGCCGCGATTAACCCTTGAGGGAATTAAAACCACCATTTAAATAAGTGTATATCAATATCCAAAGGTTCATTTCTCTGGATATATATTTCCCTCCAATAATGAGTTTAATTTATGTGAGGCGTGTGGCGAACTTGAAGCAGAAAGAATTAAAATAGGGTTATGTATATAAATCCACATGGTCTAAATATAAGGGATGAGTTCAAGTCTAGGCAATGGAAATCATTATGCTTATTATACTTTTAGTGGCTGAGGTATGTGAGAAATACAATCTACAGTCTCCCTCTTAAACCTTCAGCTCAACAACTCTGCAATCCCAGGCTATCCTGCTCAGTTTCAACATCGCTCGCTAACGTATTAAACCTCTCGCTTTGTGCACTAACAGCGTTAAATACTTTCATGTCCCAACTAGCACAGTCTGCAAATAGGATTAGATTTCTCTAATGCTTCCATAACGTCATAAATACAATGATGACAAGGAACCCGAGAATTGACCACCGCATAACCACAAGGCGGCAAAATAAAGGGAAAGTAATATTCAAAGTCCCATAGGATCAGGATCAAGATTGACAAGGTCTTGAAAAGTCGCCAGGTCAGTAAAATCATTCGCCATATTCTCCGCTTTGGCGGCTTCCGGGTTCGTCAAGGCTAGGTTGAGATCGACCATGAAGGTCACACGGATTTTGTCTTGGAGACCTTCATTGACGTGTACAAGCCCACGTTCTTTAAGCTCTTCCATGATCTTGAAAGCTTCGCTCCCCAACATGTCGGTCTCCCTCATAGTCATCGTCAGCAGACCCTGGGTGATGACTTCGGAAATGCGGTAAGTGCGGTTGAGCCTCTCATATCCGTATATGCAGAGGAGTAGGTACAGATGCCAGTCAGGGTCTGTACATCTTAGCATAGCATTCGCGAGATAGATGAGTCCATTGTGCCAGAGTATCGAGTATTGTGATACTGCGTGCCTGCTCCGATATTCGACAACCAGCTGCTTCAATTGGTTTACTGATGCAGTATAGACAGCATCCGGCGTGCTATCCTGTGCTGTAAATGTCCTTAATCGGTATACTTTCAGTGCTTCCTTGTAGATGAAAGGTTGCCACATATCAAGAATTGCCGTGTGTAGCCATATACTGCCCCATGTTAGCATGAGTTTCAGTATCTACAGTCTAGACTCAGCCCCTCTTCGTGAAAGACGTACTGGAATACAATGACGTAATGTGGGCTCTGATCTCTTCGAAGAAAGAAAGACGGAATAGTTTCGACCCACGCGATAAGCTCTCGGTAGGCATACTCAACGAGAGTTTCCCTCAAATAGATCGGAGGGCTTTGCTGGACAGAATAGTATATCCATCGAGCTTCGTGTACAAGGCGCCAGAAGTTACATAACACGGGGAAAATTTTGCGCTCAATGATTTCCTCGGATGGATTGTCATATTCGCCTTCTTCTCCGCCTTCTTCCATCCCATCTACTTCTTCAGAAACCCTGCCATCCCTCATTTCGTTGTATACTTCTCCTGGAATGGGAACAGCGGGTGCTGAAGCTGGCGATTCTGAGCCTGGTTGACGATAGAACATTGAAATAATCCTTAAAATCTCGTAAGTTTCTTCCTAAAGATACATCGCACTTCAACCTACACATTCCAGTTAAACACGCCCCAAGCTGCATAACATTGTGCGCTCAAATCATGGTTAATTATGCCCACGCTCGGTTGCCGGAAACCACCACCGAAAAGACCTAACCGTGTCCCCATCTTGAGGGCATCCGTAGCATAGCCCAAGACGGCGTGGTCTTTGCCCTGTCCCATTAGCGATATACTAAGCAAAACCGCGCCGGCCATTGATGAATACGAGTCCCCCTCGTTTTTCCACAAAGCCTCGGCAATCTGGCGAAACCCACTCGCGTATTGTATCGCGTTCTGGTCAAAAGCACTGTACATCTGCTATAATAAATGTCAGATATCACGCGGCCCCCCCCATTCGCCTTTTAAGTGTACTCACACATCCTAGATACATCAGAGAATGGAATAGGAACCTGGAACAGTACTTTGTACTTTGGTTGACTAAGTCAGCAATGAAGAGATGAGTGTCGAATACCCCTAGGAGTGGATGGTCTGTTTTCTGATTTAGTAAGAATCAGCGCTGGCTACCTGCAGTCGTGTTATGAGAGTTAGGAAAGTTCCAAACCGTCATAGGATATGGAGACCAAAATTTTGGGAAGAAATCATCAAGCCTTGATACATTGCTTACTATATATGCAGAAATAATCCTTGCAGCGAAGTCACTAGACAACTTGATATCTGTCCAAAAGCCAACCTGTAGGTATTGAAGTCTCTCATCACAATACTCGACAGGTTGCCCCAGAGGCTCGGGGTACTCTGATGGGACAGCATGAGGGAATATGACTTCGTTGAAATCTCTAAGGTCAGGAAAGTTAGCATGAGAAATTGTCCTTTGACCTCGAGCTAAGGGAATAAAAGCTCTGAGTTGGGCAATATAAGAAACGTACAGATGACCAGGGATTGGATCCGGTGGCGCGGGACGAAGAAGATTACTTCTAGCTAGGGCTATGGGGTCGATAGATGGGAGAGCTGGAAAAGCTTTTGAATTGTTGGCCATAAGTTCACCCTCCAGAGAGCTCTGGTGCTGTCTAGATTCCCAAGAATCTAATCTTGAAGTGAAGCCACTTTCGTTGGTGCCGCCTCTAAATTCGGCTATAACAATAGCAGGGTCACCCTTTTCCCTGAGACGTTTCAGGAGAGCAGTTGAGCGTTCCTCTGGTAGCGATTTAAGTAGTTCTACGAGCTCGATTGCTTTATGGCCATTGACGAGCCGTTCCGGGTAAACACATACGGAATGGCCGCGCTTTGAACAATTACTGCAAGCAGGCCGAACTCCATCACACTACACTTGATTTGTCAGTATATGAGGCCTTAGGTGTTGTATACAACATGGATAGACTATACTCGCTTTTGTTTTTCGCGTTCGACAGTCGATACAAGCACCTGGTCGCGGCTGCGATGATAGACGCTTCCTGGGTTCCTTTCCGGTCCCACTAGAGCTGTCGTATGCTGAAGGCTGTCCTGCCTGTATTGTAGGTGCTGCTGGGAGAATGCGCGGGTACTTCCCGCGCTGCATCGTTATGGCGACGTGTTGCTGGAGCGATCTTCGGATCGTCTGGTGGGTAGTGGCGTAGGACGAAGTTGGATCAGTGTTGTACCTCCGAACGGTGGAAAGCCGAAACGCGACGAGGGGTAATGATAATTGGGGATTTTTGTAGCGCTCCGTTGGTAATGGTTGACAGGGCAGGTGTCGTGGGAATCTTGACTTACGCTCCCGTCGATCAGCTGTGTCTTTGGCTAGGTTGTCCCATGATGGCTGAAGGCAAAGTTGGAAGGCAAACCATAAAGTCCACGTCAAAGGCGAAGCTCCCATAGAGGTGGCGCCATAAAGAAATAATGTATACGACAGGCACAAACTATCTCGTTGAGCTTTAGGTTCCAACCTCCACAATTAATATATACTTGAGGGCTGACGGGACGGATTCGTGATGAGTTACATCTCGGTTTGATTGGTGTGGTCATGGAGATGGCCAGGAAAACAAGAACCTATATTATGTATCTATGACGCAAAGAAAAAGGGTCTCGTCCAATATAGGAAAAGATGTTAGAGTTTGGGTCTTAAATCTTATGTTTAGGGGTCGCTAGGTATTCTCTACCTAATGCAACTCCACCCCCTTACAAGCATCTTTCTTCGTAAGTTTCTGGCCAGAGAATATTTGTCAGGCTTGCAAGTATTATTTGACTACAAGAAAATTACTCCTTTTTAACCTAGGTCTCCCGATAAGACGTATATGGGTATTGGATTATAAAACATCCAGTTATATGGACACCGAAGAGCTTATAACTCTAGAAATGCTATTTTTAAGAGTATATATCAGCCAGGTCCGAGATCGGTGGTCTTTCATTTCACCTCTTGGAATGATTTTCATGGGATTCATACTGACTATAGAAGACTGTAGTTCTGCTGCTAATATCGTCCCGAGTAAATGCTTCACCAAGAGGACCTATTTCATTTTGTAAAACGCACTTTTAATTGTGTCCTATAGATCAACATTACCATGTGCCTGCTCTTACTAACATTAAAATTACCTTCCATCTCATAATTCAAACTTCAGACTTCAGACTTCAAGATAAAGAAGGAAGAACTAGAGAAACTGGGGTATACCGCATACCAACAGGAGGAAAGGCAATTAGCTCATCGTTAGTAGTCTTTTTTTAATTTAGAAAACCAACAACAACAAAACAAGGTAGAACCAGCATCACAGCCAACTAGGAGTCGACGCAGTTCGGGGTACCGCAGGCTCTGTCTTTGGATGGTACTCTTCCCACCTGCCCGACCATTCTCTGAATATACTGACGGATATAATCATTATCGCATTTGTTGTGTTGAAGTAACTCAGTCTTGAGATGGACCACCTCTTCACGCAGGAGGCAAGCCTGGGCGTTCAACATCTTATTTTCTCTAAGAAGGTCTCTCTCTCTTTGTTGGAGCTCATCCACTCCTCGCTTGGCCTTTTTCCTGCATTTTGCGGCAGCCAGCCTATTCCTATTACGCTTCTTCTGGGTTGTTGGATTTCCAGGGGGGGTCGTAAGCGATGTGGGCGATGAGGGCCTGTCGTGCCATCCCACCTCTTCTGAGGGGCTTAAAGTCTCTTGCACTGTAGCCAAGTTGGTCTGCGGCGTCGAGGGGTATAGAGTCGCAATGGGGGGAGCCGTAGGATTCTTGTATTTGTCACATGCTGTGTAGAGAGCGAGATCAGACGGCCACTCCTCGAATGGAACATGGAACTTTGTGACCTGATGCCAATCGTTACTGCTTGTTCTAGTTACTGGCTGCTGCTGTAAGATTAGTACAGAGTAAGTTGAGATAAAACCGACAACCCAAGATATTGGAGCACACACTTCTTCAGAGTAACCAAAACGATCCAAGGGCTGATTTTCGGTGGTAAAGCCATGTAGGTGCCAAATGCGTTCCGGCGTCCTCCAGGGGTTGTGATCTGGGACGTTGATATCGTAGAAGGGAAGATCCCGGATCCCATAGGGAGTTAGGGTGTAGACACCATGCTGTCTATCAGCATGGTTCTGACTGCCAAGGACTTGCATTCCGGGGCTCGTAGGTGGCAGATCGTCCGTCGGAAGAAGACTATGCGATAGGCCGAGTTTTTGATTCACTCTTAACGTCTCCAGGGGCCGATATCAACCCATATAACTCGATGAGAACAGCATGGGTAGGCAAGCTTGCGCAAACCGACACAGTGGACGGAAGTGCCAACCCTAAGACTTGGGCGCGAAGCTCAAAGCTCAACGCTCAAAGCTCAAAGCGCAAAGCTCAAAGCTCAAAGCTCAAAGCTCAAAAACTAGGAGTAGTAAAGATAGTCAACCCACAGACCGAAGGGGAATATGAAGGTGGCGAGTGTACGGATGATAAGAAGCGGGCCTATTGGTATCTACCGCACCAGCTAGGTGGCCATGGGCGTTTTCGAATTCAGTTAGCAGGTTAGGTAGGAATAGGAATAGGAATTGGAAGACGGCGGCAGAGAATGGCAGAGAATAAGCCACCCACGTGTGCACTTATGATGGTAATATGCTATAGTAACATGCTATAGTAAGAGACCGACCTCGCTTGGTTCCCTACTACAGTAGTAGGGGAGTAGGGGAGTAGGGGAGTAGGGGCGCATACCTACTGAGCTTAGGTGGCATGGAGACTGGCATGGACTGGCATGGAGGAAGAAGAGTGACTACCTAACTATCCACCCCCTGCAAAGCACACAGGCGCCCCTCCCCCATGACACTCCCTAGGTGCCTAGGTTAGAGTGTTTGGGCCGTACATGCAGAATCTAGGTTCCTTTCGCTGTCATCCTATACTGCGTAGTTACATATATACGTTGCAATGTGGGGATGACGTCAAGGCTGGCAAGGTTTCCAACCAATCCGGGCTCGGAAAGCCCACCGGAGAGATGTCCGTCCTGATTTCAGGATTCTCATTGGTGAATTTACACCGGACTGAGCCCCGTTATATGTCATTGGCTGTGGGCTGTGGGCTATGGGCTATGGGCTGTGCCATACCTACCATCATATCAGCTCGGTCGCGTATATAAAAAGTCTGGTGTCCCGCAAGAAAGAGGATAAAATATGTAGTCGGAAATAGCAGTCGGAAATAGCAGAGGGGAATTGTATCATTGAGACTACAAGAGGACGTGCAGTGGACGTGTTCGCAACTTCAGCGGAAGAAGAAGAAATGGCGGTCCTACCTTGATCTGGGCTATTGACAGCTGCACATCGCTGCACATCGATGCACATCGATGCATCTGTACCGAAAGGTACATGCAGATAGCTTTCGTCGTCGTTGGACATTTGTAGCCCACATAATCTCGGTCCTATCGGATGCATTGTTAGCAGCATAATCCCTACACTTGCACATCTCTCGGCTACTGTCTCGGGGAGAGATCTGAATCGGTCTTCTACCAGCATTCCTCAAGACTATCGCCAGTTTAGTCTGAGGCATGCCTGATTTTAACCCGCCGACACGAACATACTCAGTATATACTCCATGTAATTCGAGTGAATCGTCCTCACATGTGACGACGCTCCGGAAGAACTACTTACTGCTCTGATCGAGTCAGCAGAATCCATCCTCCTGGCTTTGCCATGCCATGCCATGCCATGCCCACCACCATGATAGGTGAGCCTAGGTCGGGCTGCAATCTTGCAGTAGAGAAAAGTGCGATTGGATGTAGGGTAATGTCCATTAACCCCCCCCACGGTTGAAGTAGGTGTGGCAGGATCTGGAGATCGAGGACCATCGGCTACCGCTTAACGTTGTTTCCGCCTCTGTGACCAACCTATCCAGCTAGCTACTCGTTTCATACAGGAATATTTGGAGAACTGGCTCTAAAACCCTGGATTTTGGAATAGCTCATGGTAATAGCCAACACCGTTCCGTGCCCTCACGGATTGCAGCGATGCTCGTGAAAGAAGTTAAGAAGTTAAGCATAGGGTACCTAAGCTTGCTATATAATATTTTGGGGTAGATGAAAAAGGCGGGCCATTGACTTCGTTCCTCGTATTTCACGAAGACCTGATGTGATGTGCATCAAGTAAACCAAGTCCCCAATTCTACGGCAAGTTAAGGAAATAAATCCCGTTGGCTCGCCAAACAGCATGGTACGACGTTTCAACCGCTTTTTCCCTCTCTTCTTCTTTTTTTGGGCCTCACGTAAGACAGCCGCCATGTACTCAGTAGAAGAACGACGTCGATCAACACGGGTCATAGTAGAATATACAGCTAGTAAACCGTATTACTTCTCTATAAACCTGCCCAAACTACCTAGGTACCTAAGGTTAGTGATGAGTTGGTTATTGGGCATTTAAGCTATAATCAACACTGCCTCATGCGACACAGATATACATAAAATAAATTATCTCTACTAACTCAGCTTCATAATTCACGGCAATCTATACAAGGCATCTACAGTATAGAAGAGGCACTCATAAACTTGAGAGGTCCGTAAATTAATTGATTACGCTATTAAATCTTATAAATTAACCTGCCGCTTGGCTGCTCTAAACTAATATAGCTAGCGTAATAAGCTTGGATGCCGGGGGTTGATAGCATGGCTTCCCGGCCCCGGCCGCATGTTTTGATGCCGGACTCGGAGATTTAGTACCTAAGATCGAGGGAGTACACTATAACGAGAAAGCCAGTCGCTCGCAGGTCCTTGTGTAAGGGGTAAGACTCAATGGAAAATTATCCCTCCTAAGGAATGCTACCTAATAGTACACAGAGTCCCCCAGAACATGAATCCATTCAGAACCAAACGTGTGAAGTGATTTAAGTCTCAGAACAAAGAATATGTTTTGTATATTGCTAGCAGATATTACGAGTCTAATTCTAGGCTCCTCGTGGGAAACATATTTTCATGATGCACCCATACTTAGGCTCCTCAAGGACGCTGCTTCCTATCAAGTATTAGTCATAGGAAGTCGTACAATCTCTGGAGGGTGGGTGATGTATTTCTTATACAACGCTAGGAACAGGCATGATGTATGCCACAGCGTAAGGGCCGCACCCGATAGGGCCACGTTATAGGCGAAGAGCTGTGAACAAGTGGCGAACAGTCTCTCAAACACCCCCTACTAACCTAGGTAACCATATCCGTCGGCCAGGCTGCGGCCATTCGGTGGCAGGGGGCTGGCAACTAGCCTTTGGGACGGTTCACAGATGCCCCGTGGTACTCGTGGCGACGAGGATGGAGATAGTTTTTATCTTATTAATATAGGCACGTCGCCTCATGCGCTGTTATTAATGGTATAGCCGAAGCATGATGGTTCAGCGGATGGTCACAGACGATAGGCTCCGTTCTTACTAATGCTGTGCTGTGCGTACACTATAAATATCTACATTCCTTAATCCTAGGTTCCAGTGGTTTCTAGCAGTGACGCCTTCAACTCTTCGATAACCCTCACGGCTTCATCTCTAACCTGCCTCGTAATCTCCGCGGCCGGCGGGGCGCTCTTAATAAGACCTACACTAGATCCACTGAAAGAGAGTTAATTGATCGTCTTTATGGCTATTACCGGGTGAACGACGATACGATACGCAATATACCCTGGGAACTAGGCGGGTGAAAGATGGGAGAATTTAGGTTAGATAGGTATATAGTTAAAGAGACGCTTACGACCAAGTAACCATGATAGAGGCATCGCCCTTCTCCTTCGCCGCCTTGTAGCGGGCTTCATTCTCTTCGATCGTCATGCCAGCCTGATCGTCGTGGTATGACTGGTGCACGAGGGCTCGGGCATCGTACAGAGTGGGCCAGCTAAAGTTCCCTTGCACGTGGTCGTGGACGTAGGATCTATTTCCACGAGGGGCTTATAAGAAGACCGCCTAGTTGGGCATTGGGTAGGAGTTTACTTACTTGACTGTACTCGTCGCACCATCGGAGGCCGCCAAGAGGGCCTTCCTCTTGTAGTCTTCGGCGTCGGACTCAGGGGCAACCATGTACTATAACCGCACAGTCAGCGAGACTTTTGGCGGAATTCGCTTCGAAGAAGAGTGATCAAAAGAAAAAGTAAGAAAAAAGAACAAATCTGGAGGGCAGCAGGGAGGCACACGCGTCTAGTGTGTATCTCTTTGCGCACTTCTCCAAGTCAACATCCCCGTAGAAGTACCACTTCCTCCCAAACAATCGCAGACAGAAGATCCAACATACCCTCGTCCCCAAGACGGCAGCGTCAGCCCCAAGCGCCAGCGAAGCCGCAACACCACGTCCATCCGCAATGCCGCCCGCAGCCCAGACGGCAATTTCCCTACCAGGGAACTCAGTACGCACCACTATGACACACTCAAGGTCAGCGATTGCCTTCTCGAGCGAGGTATGGAGATGTCAAAGCAGGGCTCTAAGCGTCACTCGGTCGCAAAGGAGCCGCAATGGCACCCGTAAATTCACCGGAACGGGAGAAGAAGAAAGAAAAAATATCCTAGCGGCTAGACTACTTACTGTCCTTGACCTCCGGCACCAAGCTTATGATACCGGCGGCCTGGAAAAACTGGTGGCCACCGGCGTCGGCGCCCTGTGCAACAATAACATCGGCGCCTAGCCTGGCGGCCTCGCGTGCGGCCGCGACAGTACCGACTTGGACGACGACGAGCGGGCTCCAGTCAGAAGCAGCAGCGCGCAGTGCCTCGATGACACACCGCAGCGTATCGGGTCTGTCTGGGTCCGGCGCGAACAACCACACGGCGGCGGGGCGATGGCGCGCGAGTATGGGCGCCGTGGTCTCGGCGAAATGGCGAGCCGCGCAGTCCGAGAACAGGACAAACCCGACGCCGACAGGAAGGACGGACTCGTCCGTGTCCTCGACCGGCAACAGGCGCCTCGTGAGTGTCAGCTGCTCTTCGAGTTGGGCGAGGGCGGGCGAGTCGGGCTTAAATGTTCGGCCGCCTTGTATAAAGCCTTCGCGCCATGCGTGAACTTGTTAGTATGCCGTGGTCGGGGGGCTCGGGGAGGGAGTGGAGATGATGAACGGCGGGTTCTCGCCGGGGCTTTATCCCCTTCCCTCCGTGTCGTCATCGGATGACGGGATATGACGGTGGTAGTCGGTAGGACCTCACAGGGACTGGGGCTAGGTGGGAGGGTTGCTAGGTACGGTGCTAGGGAAACGCGGGATATTGAAACGCACCGAGGCCCTTGGCCCGAACGACCTCGCTCACCAGCTTAGGATTCGTCACGCCCGCCATCGGCGCAGACACAACGAGGGGGTGCGCGGTTCCGGGAAACCACCGCTGCATCCGCGACGGTCTCGCTGTGGCTGGTGACATGGTAGTCAAGGGTCTCGTCGTCGCAAATCGGCGGGCGATGTGTACGGCGAAGGTTCTCATTGGTCGATGTTCCTTTGTTCCAACTGATTCGACATTCAAAATACGTGGCTTGTGGATGTGCGTATATATATGATGGCACGATGAACGGATAGTGATGGCACGATGAACGGATAGTGACGGCACTTCTGCCACTATTAATTATTAATTGGAATCGTGGTTCTGATCTGCATATATTAGGTAAAGAAAAGCCGTATATACAACGTTGAAGACGACGTGAGTACCTATTTATACATATATATATATATATAAGAGACTGAGCACCGAAAAGCTCAATTCTAAGGCGTCAATCATCGAGGATATATTCATGTGATGCGATATGCCGTAACCGGAACTGGAACCAGAACACCGGGTTGTACCGCATGTTGTATTGATTCGGGGATCTCATGGAAAGGTACATGTATGTAAGCAAAAGAAGACTGAACAAAAAGGCCGGAATAGTGCATGCGGGAAAGACATCTGCTTGGAGCCTACACTATATATAGGACACCTACATATAATATAAAAAGGTAGTTGGTTCTAACGATTTCTACTAATATCTTACACGGCCTTTCCTTTACATAACCCAGCATAATCTTGCCCCGCCAATGAAGGCATTCAATCTAGCATGCATGAAATGCTACCCGAGACTGCGAATCCCCCTCCCTATCGGCTATTTCAACATAGAAAATTAGAACTCGGGTCGAAACTAAACTGTGTCGATTCCAAAGCTGAACTGTCAAGAAAAGGCGTCTGTTCTGTTCCCCTAAAGCTGGTTCCATCTCTCTTGTGTGCTCCCCGCCTTGTTCCTCTTCATGATATCCATAACAAAGTCCCAGAGAGACGCCGAAAACGACTGCGAGGAGAAGGAGAAGAAGAAATTGGAAACAACAAAACAGAAAATTGAAACATAAGAATCAAAGCATAAAAACCAAAGCATGAAGAGTAAAATCAAACTTACTAAGTTCTGATTAAAACTGCAGTAGGTACTACTAAGTAAGTGCCTAGGTTAGGTTAGTGGGGAATAGGATAAAATAAGACAATACTACTATACAGTATTGGGTAGGTACCAAGTACCTAGTAAATGGCAAGCTTAATCAAGAACATATCTATATATAGAGCATATCGATAAGATATTAGATTACGAAAAGCGGTATTCCAACATTACATCATGAACATTACATCATACATGACCTAGCACCACGTTGTGCACGAAATCATCAAAGCCCATGAGGCTCACAAATTCAAGTTGTTAATTGACGTAAAGGCGCACTTTCTTCATCGTCGTATTGTAAGACGCACCAAAAGCTATGCTGTGTGATGTCTAGTCCAGTCCCGTCTACGCAACTACAACGACGGGCTGCCTGGAAATGCGCACTTGAGGATGGGATTACTCACTCCTGGGACTAGATCGGCTTCCCTTCCTTTCCCTTTCCTATCGCACTGCTAATGCTCTGCTCCCCATGCCAGCTACTGATGCCAGATACTCGGCCAATCCGGCCTGCAATGCCCTGCTATACCTTCCTGACATAGTCTACTTTGCAACCCCGCAAATCGGCAGATTCCTACTTTATGCATTACAATGTAAAAAACGCCAGGTGTGATGCAGGTCGAAGTTTCGGCCGTGACAAGTTACAAAACCCAAATGAATCCCTGTGTCGAGTTGATGTCGACTGTATGCCGCCTCCAAACGCCGGCAGCCATGCAAAATGACGCTCAATATAGAAAAATACATGCAGGAAGATGCTGAGATGAACATCTGGTGTGCCCAGACCCACATGACGCGGTGAAAGAATCAAAGGGAAAAAAAGGTTCGGTGCGGGCCCGAGTAGAATTACTGGTACGGGTGAGTCTGATGCCGTTGATGGTTGTAGCCCGGTAAGAATTCCGGGACGATGCCCGAACGGAGATCATTGCGGCGACCTATTGGCTGGTAATGCATCTGGCTTGAGCCGAGATGATACTCCGAAAGAGGGATCGATGGTGGTGGATTAAGAAGCGTATTCACACGACGGACCGGCTTATAGGGACTAGGTCGCTGCTGCAAATATACGGAAGGTGAATTGGATACGGGCGTATGACTGGCATAAACCTCTGCCAAGGGTGAAGACCCAAAGGCTGCCATGCTCGAGGGACTATGTCTCTTCGTCGGCGTGCCGTAGTTGGGAGGCACCGCGAACGACGGCGTTTGCGGTCCACAAGTCGACAGCACTGTCCCTGATGTTGCCCACGTCGAAGTTGGCGTCGAATATACAGTGGACATAGCCCGGATGCTAGGGTTGAGAGGAGGCAGAGATACCATAGACTGTGATTGATAGTTAGACGACCCATATGTGTTGGGCAGTGCAGCTTGGCTGGTGTCTAGAGTCAGCTGTGGCGCAGGCAATCGAACAGAATCCGTGCTACCTGCGATCGGGCGCATCGACGGTACAATGACCTGGGTGGGCGCACGAGATACCTTCTTTGGCGCTGGTTCTACAGCGTCACCGCACTCCCAACTTCTCTTGCGCACCAACGAATATCCTAGACTCGGCTTGACTGCTAATGGAGACACGGCCGGCGTTGGATGATATGCGCTGTCCCAGCCGTTATGTTGTGCTGAAGACGGAGAGTATGCTGCCACAAGCGAGGGTACACCATGGATGCTCGTGGGGAGAATGGCCGTGGGTGATGGCAATGGGGGCGTGAAACTTCCTGGGTTCGGTGACAGGTGGGTTGGTGCGGTTTGCGCTTGTCGAGCTGCCTCTTCCGCTCTTGCCCGTTCACAATGCTTGTGATAACAGGCCAACTTGTGCAGCCACTCCTGCCACTGCTCCTTCGACGTCAACAAGCCATATCTCATGTTACTGAGAAACTCTACTTCCATCACATGGATTTCCTTGACTGAGATGCCCGAAACCTCAGCCCAGGTCTTGTTCGTGTAGGTGTTATCATCCAGGAACTTATTCCCGAGCATCAAGGCTACTGTCAGCAATCGGTATTCGCTTCCTGGGTTGCCATGTACCCTAGGGTTCGTCTTCTTCAGTCGATATACGAACAACAGCGCCAGAAGCACTACATTCTGGGTGACTTGGGTTGTCGACAATATGCCATGGACCCATTTCTTGTATGCCGGACAGGGTTCCGTATGTCTCGATAAAGGGGGAAGTGACTCGGACAGTCGGCGAGTACTAATTTTCTCAGCGGCCTCTATCGTGTCCATAGTTTCGAACCAGAAAAAGCATGTCATCTATAACACTATTAGCTACGAAGGGGGGCTTTCCAAACGTCCCGGGTATTCGAGAACTTACCAGCGCAGCAAAATCAGGCAAGCTCCCGCCATGTGGACTTATACACTTGGGTAATTTTAAGCTGTGCATCACCATGGCTGAGTCCTCACTATTGCT
Organism: Xylaria hypoxylon; assembly: GCA_902806585.1. Taxonomy (NCBI): domain Eukaryota; kingdom Fungi; phylum Ascomycota; class Sordariomycetes; order Xylariales; family Xylariaceae; genus Xylaria; species Xylaria hypoxylon. The sequence goes on from CADCXB010000001.1 coordinate 2,708,382, forward strand.
GACGGTCCCTCCTCTGGAATGGCTACCTCGAGTGCTGGCTATTGCAGGTGTGGGCGGCTGAGTGGATGTTCGTGATATTCCCGAACCAGATTGTGATCTCACAGGAAGGGTGGTGAGAAGCTGCGGTGGCAACTGGGAATGAGACTCCGGTCTCGAGTATGGGTTGGCGACCGCATCATATATTATGGCACTGCTACTAGTATGAGAGCAAGGCAATACGCCATTCGGATGTCGGGCAAGGGTAACGTGAGCGTTGTACGTATTGCCAGCAACGACAGGATTGTGGTAAGCTGCACTCATATCGTCTTCTGCCGGAGGCGTTCGGAGACCACCTGCGTATGGGCCAGTCTCTTGTACGACAAAGCTGCCTTGAAGTTTCTCAAGACTCAGTGGGGGAGGGAATCGGCGGAACTGCTGTAGGTAGGTGGCGATAGAAGACATATGGGAAGTAGAAGCGAGAGAACAGGCAAGGTTGAGGAGTGTAAAGGGACGGAGGGGGGGGGGATGGATCAGAAGATTTTAACAGACAGCCGGGAGTAGCTCAACAACAGATGGCTAAGTCGTTCGGGGCAACTGGAAGGAAAGGGACTGGATGAGGTACTGGTACCTCAGTTGCCAGTAGGGCAGGTGGGAGAGTATTGTGTTTTTGCTCGTTGACTGCGGCTTTGTTTGTCAGTGAGCTCAATTACTCGAGGTGTTGCGTGTTGTATGTTATCTTGTATTTACGCTGCAAGGACAGCCTCTGAATATGTGCATGTATTATCCACGTCCACATGCAAACCAATTTGCTACGATCAGACAAAGCTGCTAACACCAAGACTGTGGAGTAAATGAGCGAGTGACCGGGGTAGGTGGATGGATGGATGCTGTTGTAGTTGTTGGTACAGGCGAACAAAGTGAATACGGAGAGTATGGTGAGAGTATGCTGGGCAAGTTGGTCATCTCTGACGAGCCATTTCGAATGAACAATGGAAGAGGGAGGATCAGGGCCGCCTTTATGGGAGTGCCCTGACCCGTGTTGGTTGGTTTGTTCGTGGTAGGCTGGTGACGTTTAAGTTTGGTGTTGTTTCTGTGCTTGTCTCGTTTTGCCTTGCCTTGCCTCGGCTCGTCTAGTATAATCGTCAGGTATAGGTGGTGGTGTTGGGATGGCGGTTCCGTTGTAGTTCTCCTCTTCTTATTGTAATTATCGTTGTCCTTTTTCTTCTTCTTCCGGTAGCTACGAAGTTCTCGGTGCGTGGAACCGTCCTTTACTGTACCATACTGGACTTGTAGGAGCTGTCGTAGCCGTGGCTTCGAACTGGAGGCACCAGGTTCAAGAGCGGGATGGGGAACGGTAGGAAGTCGCACGAAACACCAGGCAGGTTGAGTAAACGTGGATTTATACTGCGGAAATGTTGCTCTTGTTGTCCTTTAACACTCGCACGTTCACCTGGTTTCGGCTTTCGTGAGAAAGAATGTATGGGTGGGTGGGTAAGATGGATGGATGGAAGGAAGGATGAATGAATGAATGAATGATATGGTGAAATTCCTAGGTCTGCAAGTCTTGCTTCGAAGGGTCTAATGTGGTCTTCGGAAAAGGAAAATCAATCAATTGGAACATGGAGTGGCGTCTAAAGAATAGTATACATAGACAAATGGATAGATACAGTCAAGTGAAGGTGGAAGAGCAAAGATACCAGTAGGTAGGTAGATTTTGACATGGCGATTACGCTCGGTATGAAGGCTTGGATTGGAGGTATGTGGTAATGTAAGTCAGTCGGCAACCGCACTAAAGCGAGTGGGTTGCTGGGGTACCTGTGTATTACCTACTAGGTTAGTCTAATACCGACCTAGCGTGGGTGCTGCGTGTGGTAGTGTGTGTATGTACCTAGGTACCTCCTGGGCAAGAGGTTAGCTATACTGTACATAGTAGGTATGTAGGTCTAGGCTAGGTTCATGTGACTAGGACATATAGTGTACTAGTACAGGTAGGAGGTACATACCTACATAGGTAGGTATCTACACTACTTAGTAGGTGCCATACAGTAGAGTTAGGGACATTCAAGCTTTCTAAGTAATGGCCGGATTGAGACTGGGGAACTTACTCATAGGTAGGAGGCAGGGCGCGCAGGTGGTTATGTGTGGTTGTGTGTGGTAATAATACAGAGTTCTACTAGTGGTGACTACCTACCTACATGTAAAGAGCATATGGTGAAGGGAGTGTCCCTAGAAGTACCTTTTTGTACTGTGCAAAGGCAGAGGCAATTACCTGCTACTTACATGTACTGGGTGCTGGGTGCTGGGGCATAGCTTTACCTGCTTTCAATGTACCTACCTCCTACCTACTAAGGTTATATGGTACATGTATATATGTACCTAGGCGAGTGCTATCTGCGTGCGGTGGAGGGGCACTGCTTTCGTATTTTTGTTTGAGGACCTTGTTCCCTTTTTCCCTACATCTTCCCTTGCCCGCTACACTAAAAATAATAGTACAGTGCAATCAATGGCCAACTGTAGCCTTGTATTATGAGACACAAGGGAGCAGAGCGCACCACTAGCTAGGACTGTTTAAACCAGACATTAAACTACCTAAAGTATCTAGATTTACAGATGCCCTGTATAAGTAGTGTAAAGGTGTGCACGGTAAATGGGGCGATAGGTGGGTGTGTGGCTATCGTTAGATGCAAACGTAGTACATACCTATATCTACTACTAGGTACCACACACTGCACTAAGAGGTACGCTATGCTAGGTAGGTACCTAATGCACCTACTACATACTATGTATGTGTATAGTGTAAAGAAAATTTAACACTATACTTATATACTGTACCGTATTTAATGCCCAGCTATGTTTAGCTAAACTATTTATATAAGTGTGTTGTTTTTCGGCATTTACACTACTATATGCTACTATAATAATGATATATTAACAATGGCTAGCATTTACTTTGTACAAGATGAGGGAAAATATATACATACATAGTATTATATAATGCTACAGCCTATCTACTCTATAGTACACTAGTACCACCTTAGGTACTGTAGGTAGTGTACACTATTCACTACACTTATACAATGTCTCCTGAACCTTAGCACTATCCTAGACACACCCCTAGGTACAGGGGCCTAACGATTACGGAGCTTATTCCCTTATTGAGTAGGATGACCAATAATAAGGGGAGAACTACATGCCCATAGGGTAGGCAATCATGGTGGACAGATTGCTGCTCATACCTCGCACTACATACCTTGGTATAGTGCATCGTTGAATGATGAACTTAGTACCTAGTCTATATGTGGTGTTGTAGTGTATGTGTATGAAGAGTACCGAGAATCTATAAATATAGGTATATTGAGGCAGGAGTTAAGTTTTGTTTGAATCCTCTATCTATGAAGATTCACTGCAAGATTAAAGAGAATGGTAACCTTGCAACACGCGCATATGGCTTTTATATTGTGCTGATGGTGATGGGGTGGTGCGGTGGTGACTGAAGAAATTTGGAGCGAGGGGGTTGTTGAACATGAATCCCCAACCAATCAATGACTGACCACTGACCACTGACCACTGACCACTGACCACCAACTACCTACTACTACTAACCTGTGCACACGCACTACATGCTACCTTACCTACCTAGGTAGGTACTACCTTGTACCTAACCTACTACCCAAATACATCAGTGCTATTAATGGCCCTCCCAAGCTTGGTAGAAGGATATCTCAGGTAAACATGCAGTTTGGTCCTTGTGCAACAGGTCGAGATGTTCAAAAAGCAGATAGCTGTCGGATGAATAAATTAATAAATAGAACAATAAATCGATGCATGCATACCGGACTGAATATAGCACTGACTGACCTCTTACCTACCCATAGGTGGAGAAGACGGAGACAGAGGGGGGTTGCGTTTTTAAAATCAATTCACTACCGACATATACTGTAGGCGACATATACTGTAGGCAGGCGTGAGTGTCCTAAAACAAGATACCGGAATTAGTGACAGCCAATATAGTAGCCAACTCCAGGATCGATCGAATACTATCTAAGTTAGGTAGTACATGTACGTACGCTCTCAATGCCGTCAACTTCAATTGTGTGTTCACGTAGGCACGAAGGGGAGGGGGAGTTTCTTCTTTATTTTTATTATTATTCATTCTTCTTTCTTTGGTTAGTCTAGTCCAGTCTAGAGCTGCCCTGCCCTTGTCCCTGAGCCAGCCAGGCAACTCCAACCGGGTAGCAATGCCTACCTGGACTAGTACTCACGACAGGTTGAAGTCGCAGACCAACGGCAACTCTTGCAGTAGGCAAATTTGATCCACGCCCGCTTACAATGCCCCATACTGTATGTACAGATTATATATGTATAGCCTATAAGTATGCTTTGGGCTCTAGAATATGTACACGCACTCCATACACACTATGTTTCCGATTCTAGAATTTCTTAATCCATTTGACTGCTGGGCAGACGGAAGCGTTTCGAACGGGATCAAGAACGGGACCAAGAACGGTCGATCCGTGTAAGATGGACTACTCCGTCTCTTTCTTCCCTTCTCTGCTCCTATTATGAATATTTCTACATTGCACCAACATGTCAAATCCTACTAGTTATACACTACGATATCGTCTTCTTTTGATTTAAATTTTTGTGTTCATCATGATTGGCTGTGTTACTTGTACGCTTGTGAATGCATATGCCTTTACTGAGTAAACTCGGGCATACTGGGATCTATAGATACCTTACATGTACCCCAGTTGTCTAACATGGTGTAGGTAGGCAGGGAGAGACCTGATAGTGTAAAAGTAGGGGTGTGAGAATAATAAAGGGCCTCAAGTGATTTCATGGGTGGAGGACTACAAATTGTGGAAAAGGACTGTGCCATTCTACTTAGGACAATAATTCAAGTGACCTCTCTCTATCTACGTAGTATACTTTTTTTTTTGTCTCTCTTTCGGCGCTTTGCTTCACTTCTGGCTTCTTCTCTTCTTTGTGTCCAATCAAATATCTTGTTCAAATGCCACAGCTCTCCTCTGCTGCCTATCCACATTCGCTAAGACAAGTAAGCTGTGTCTAAGGTTGTTAGCGCAATCCATTCTTCTTTTATAAGTACCGGTAAGTAGCGTACATACCTAGATTACACTACACTAGAATCTTTAGGTATTTGGGCAATAGGTAGTGTACAGTAGCAATAAAATAAGGGGACACACACTATTCCTCTTATTGGCGAAAGCCAAGATAGATGTACACCATTAGTACATTAATGCCCATGCCTCCTCATGTCTTCGTCTCAAGCTAACTCGCTTGACTGCGCACCTTTTGTTGGCGGGGATAATCTCGTTAGATTGGTTCGCTAGGGGACGATTGATTGATTGTTGGGATAGCGACCTGTGATTTTGCTTGCTATTAACTGAAATTCGATTTTGGCTTAGATAGCTTGGCTTTGGCCTTTTGACTTCTGGCTCAAACCTGCGTCGTCACCACAGCGCTGAGCCGCGTGCTCCCCTTGGTATTAGCGTCTAGTAGGCCGACGTTGGTAGCTAGGTCCGTATTTGGAACGGAGGGAAGGGCTTGCCGTACGAGTAGCCACTGCGCTCGCTTCATTTACCTAGCTTGTCAAGCGGATCGTAATCTGCTGATACTACGTGTAGATAGGCGCTGGTGACATGGTGGCTCGCCATGTATGGTCATTTGTTCCTTCGTCTGTGTTTCGAGACCGCAACAGAAAATGGCAAACCATGCATTGTCGGAGCTATTTGTGGTATGATGATTAGCACTGCGCCCTGCAGGCCTCAACTAGTCAATTTCCGGCGGTCAAAGAGGTAGGAACTTTTGGAGCCTTATTAGAATAAACCGTTCGTCTCGCTTGTGGAAAGCTAGCTAAGTTGTTTGCCCCTGACACGACGCCTCCATATGTATTACAGTATAGTATATACTGAGTACCCATAGATGTACGAATAATACGAGCAAATTTGAAGCATACCATCGACTAGTGTCTTTCTAGCAAGACGCATCAGTACCGAGGATCAATCAGCAGTCCGCGTGCGATTGCAAACCGCTTCTTGTTTTTTTATTTTTTTACCATTAAGGATTAGCACTGTTTTCGCAGCCTCATAGGAAATCTCTAAACTGTAGAACATAATGAATACCCACATGAAAATGAGGGGTTGTCCCGTAGTCCCGTCAAAGGCACCTAAGACATGGGGTCGGCATTCACTAGCGAGTAAGGTTGAGTGGAATATGTTGTTGCACGTCTAGGATACATCTCAACTAGATAGATGAGGTGTTAAAGTGACAGTGTAACAACGGCCCAACAAGATATTGATTCAGATACGACGTGTAAAATGTGTAGATGCGGACAGGAACATGCTCATATATGCACCTTGGCTGCGGGTGGGGGTCGTGATGGTGGTTGTGGATGATGAGGGGCATTTATTCGGGCTCCACGTCGGCGCCCTTCTTGCGGAGCGGTGGCCGATCCCAGAGCCTTGGATATATTCGGACAAACTTCGAGAGAATGTCTTGGTGCTTTGGTGGATACGATTGGAAGAGCACGACACAGGTTCTCTTGGCTCATATGGTAAAGTTGCCTTGAACCTGGAAACAGCGCATAAAATCTGCATGATAAATACCCTGAAGGGCGAGCGGCGATAATTCAGCGCCAGTCTGACACCAGAGGGCAGGTTCTCCACCCCAAGGGCACAAGGGAAAACTGCTCATTGGCAATTCGGTAACGAGCGCAGGGGCGGACGGATCCGGACAGCAGATGGAAATTTCCCAAAATGATGGATCGATCATTGGCTTGTACACTACACTACAAACCGGCAATCCGCTAAAATTAATAGATGATATAAAGGCCCTAGAGGCAAAGTAGAGACGGTACAAGAAACAGGGCGTTTGCAAGGCGAAGAAATAAATAAATAAAAATATGGTAGAAAGAGTCTCAAAAGGCGCCGTACAGTAGTAATAGGAACCTGTATCTACACTGCAGTTAAAACCCATTACCTAAGTGGTACAAAGCTACCGCAGTTTTGATACTCTCCTTAGCTTTAAACGCTTCCATCGCCGAGATTCAAGACATGATGGAGCCATTTCTTCCATCAGGTAGTGTAGAGCGTAGGGTAGTGTCAGCACTTATTACGGGAGTGGTACGGTAATGGAAGAACGAGTAATATTAGTGGCTTCAGTATTTCCGAACGCAACTAATCAATTAAGGTATCGCTAGATCTGGGTATGATGACGGAGCCACATGCCTACCATGTCATGCTTCGTTTGCTGTATCAGGGCGGTCGCACGCTGGTGAGCTCCACAGTATGAGCCGTTGGAACTCGTACGAGCATCTCTTTATGAGCATCTTCAACGCCAAGCAGATGCAGGTGTCAGCGCCTGAGTGGCCGTAGGATGGCTCATCGAATCCTCAGGCAAGATAGAACTTCCCGTAGAGACTTTCATTGGTGACGCTGCTGGCCCGCGAAACAGCTGAAATGTCGGTCGGTTGAATACATCCCCGTCAAAATGACTGAAGCAACAAGGTCGCTAGCTGCCGATATTCAGAGTTGATCGGTCAAAATGAGAAGGGAAAAAGCCAGTGGTTGAGGTCTCCATCGCAGACGGCTATAGTTGGACAGGGAAGACTCTACATGTGTAATTAAGGGCGCAGCCGACGACTAATTAAAAAGAACTGTCGTCTGTCCGCGACAGATAGTCAGGCTGTGCGCACTTTGCTTAGTGTTTGACTCGAGTGCATATACCTATGCGGTCTACGTCTCGGACAGGGCCTATTTCTTCGCCAACGGCTTCTTCACAACGGGTGATGTAATAATAAGACGGGCCACGGTGTCAGATCCATCACGCCTCCTAAGAAGGTTCCTTGCCTGCCAGTAATAAAATTCACGCAAGAGACATATAGTGTACATTATAGACAGCGTAGTCACCGAAATTCATCATCATCATTCATAGGAACGCTGCATTGCAAATAACAACAGATGAGACTCGCTCGTTACATGAGGGAGTCATGATGAGGCCGTTAATTAGGTGACATGACTTTTTTCGAGAGGCAGACTGGATTCGTGGTGGGGCCAGGCGAGTGGATAGGAGTAGGCAGATCATTCAAGCAGTTGGCCGATGTTATGCTAGGGGCATTCAACCTGTTTGGGCTGTTGTCCAGGTCGTAACACTGCACTGTGGCACCCAAGCTTTCGGGAGCTGCAACCACGAGATTCCGCCTTAGCCACCCATTCGTTGGAGATGCTCTTCCACGGAAAAGTGTGAGCATGGCTTTCGCTGGTGATGATGGACGCGCAATACCACTACCTACTTAGTAGTCTAGTAAGTAAGCACCAGAGTGGAGGAGGGATTGACATGCTGGCCATCCGATGGATGCAGTATTTCTGTCTAGTCCACATCCTTCGAGGTAGGTAGGTACCTAGTATATTGACTGCAGCATCTTCCCCTAGCAGTCTAGCAGTACCTAGCAGTGCCCTGGCGTGATTCCTGTGGCCGAGACAATGATGCAGGACAGGAGTGACGAGTCATTGCTTCTCTCCGTAGTGGTGGCTCTGGTGATGGTATTCGATGGTATCGCCGGATGGCCCGACCAGCCACTATGGTCCCGAGGTCGTCATCGTGGTGCGCGCGGATGACCCGGCAGTGTGATGATCATTGGTGCTCACTGCTAATGATAGCCAGTGAACGGGATGCCAATCCGAGAAACCCCATCTAAAATCGATCTTGATACCTACTTACACGAAGGTGGCTAGCTAGCCACCCAAAGGGAACAAGGGAAGAGAAATAAACTCCAGTCAGGACTCCAATCATCATCACCTCATCATTGTCGTCATCTAGGTACACTGGTATACTACTCCTGTACACATTACAAGTGGAATATCACATAGATAAGTACTTTAACTAATTTACCTACCTCTTTGTAATAGGGAGTGAATAGAGAAGGTTGACACGTAAAACTATAGGCAGAAACGCCTCCAACCACCGGCTAGATATACCACTATTAGTACAAGAAGCTACCTAACTACTATAGGGCTATCTAACCTCCCTAGGTTAGGTAGTGTGCATGTACACTAGGCACCTTATTGCCTACACAGGTACTACGTGACAGTAGTACGCAGGACCATCAGCAAACGTCCAAGTCACAGTGACACCAGACGACACACTAAACTCGGGGTAGGCATCGATTAGCGCTTATTCTATACTACATATATGCTACTATAGGTACTCACAAATAGCATTGCTTCCTACATATGCGTAAACTACCTAGTCTACATGCTGCGCTCGTTTGCATCACGGATGCTGTATATTGCTCTGAACCTGCGAGAGATCTTTTTCTCAACTTGCCAAGAACTTTATATGTGACCCTTAGCAGTAACGGTGTATGAGGGTGGACTCCGTACGGAGTACAAATAGAAACCACTTAGTAGATACTAGAGCAAGACGTGACTTTGGGTGTGTCATTATCAATACCGAGCCTTGGCAAGGTAAACTCACTTACCTACCATACTGAGTAGTAGGGTATACGATACGATACCTGCTCCGTCTTCCAGGATTATATTGTAATTATCAAGCATACCATCACCACATTACAGGACACTACTAAGTACTACTAGATACGTTGTCGGTAATCCCGTCGTCTCACATAGATCGCGTATAGTGTAGCCGACTTAATCGTATTATGACTCGCAAATTGCCCCCGACATTCACTTATCGGAGTACGCTACTGAGTAGATCCATTCTCGTATTCTAGTATATTGGCTGACGTTACAGTCTGTGGTTTTGAGAGCTCCTTGGCCCAATTCAAGCCCTTTCCATGACCTACCTAGTAGTAGATGATACGGTGCACTTATACGCTTACTTATACCGTAGTATCGCGCGGCCAATTCGCCCGGGTGTTTCGCAAGCCACATGCCATACATAGATAGGTCTGCCCTGGCAAACATTATTTGTACTATGCCTACAGGCTACATATAAAGACTCCACGAGCAGTGCACGAGTGATATCGCTGGGGTGTAGAGTTATGGCTGCCTGCGGACAATGAGATGAGCGCATGATCCAAAACGCCGCAACAAACAAGGACCTGGAGATGTCCAAACTCGGTGTGATCCGCGCGATAATGATACACTGCACTAGCACAATTTACTGGGTTGAGTCGCAAGCTCGAACAGCCGGCAAGACCTTGCTTCCCTGCTTCCATGCTTCCCTGCTTCCATGCTCCCCTGCTTCCTTGGTTCAGGCGGAGAGGGGCAGGCATTCCAGAACGTTGGGGTCATCAATTACAATCCCTCCCGCAGTCATTCGTTGTAGGTACCGAATGAGAGCGAGGCAACATGCCGATGCCCCGACAAACATTCTGTCCGTTGCCTCGTGGTGACGCCTGAGCAGACTGCCTGAGCTTAGTCCTCCAGATACGGCGATGGTGGCGATCAATTCCCGCATAGATTCGGCAACCAATCACACAATCCACCGATGTACTTAATATGTGTGCTGTGCAGAGCGGTTGTTTCGGGGGGAGCAGGGGGCGCTTTTCACGCTTTCCCGGGCCTCCAAAAAAGATGAAATAAAATAAAATAAAATAAAAGGTTCCGTTCAGGGTTTCGATAAGGTATGGAGTTATTGGTTCACAGTTAGTGACGCATACAGTCTTACAGATGTTTACGGGGTATGGGTATATGGGCAGCCTGTAGGTTACCTACTATATGCTAATCTGGTACGCAGGCACCGCCCAGGTAGGATGTTCGATTCCTACTTGTATATAATTATTAGATAGCGCTAAGCTCCAGTCGGTCAGGTTGGCTTCGTCCATTTGTTTGGCCATCCTCCCCACCACCACCACCACCACCGACGCCCACGCCGTCCAACAACCAGAATTTGCAGCTCTCTTATAAATACCCTGGTGAGATTTAGAAATGCCAGGCATTAACTAGCTCAGGATCTCGGCGATTCTACCATCAAACGGCATTTTCCAGTCCGTCGTGGTCAACGATATCCGGCCACTCTACACTAATTGCAGCCAGTCTGATCATGCAGCCAGCAGCATCACGGCAACATGCTGGATTCCTCAAAAAATGCCCAGTTGCATGATAGACTTACGTCAAGCTCATGATCAAGCCAAATCCAAAGTACCTTCCGCAAGGAGAGTACCATTAGCATCTCCCATCGTTTCAGTTTCGCTTACATAGGACAACCGACCCGATGCAGTGAACGTCTCTGTTCTTTTTGTTGTCAAATAGATTATAGGAGTATGATACTGGCGTTGGCCGTTTGCGGTATCTAATGTGAGCCAATACTGGGCGTGGCATCTTCGAAACATGATTCACCCGTATTACAACTGATAGCATACTAAATACGAAGATAGTAGTGTTAGAAAGACATGGCATTGGCTGGTTCCAACGAACCACGGGCACCAAGTCAAGTCCACCAGGCCTTTTATAAGCCCCCAACACCAGACTAGCCCATCCTCCTAGAATCCCTAGAATCCCTAGAATCCCAGATTGAACAGTACATGTTTCAACATTCTCCGTTGTTCTCCCGGCCCAATTGAATCATCTAATCTAACAATCACCTCCCCGCCCATGCCGTTCGTGCTAACATTGGAACGCGGGAGCAACGCCCGTGCTCTTCATTTTCCAAACCCCAAACCTACATTCTCTCGCGGCACTGTCATCTCAGGTGCCCCTTGTACCCATTGTCCATGCTCTCCCATTATTCCATTAGGCTTCTCTGATGATCAGCGCAAAGCTCTTTGCCGCAAGCCTTTCAGGATCCGCCGACACAATCGCGACGCATGTCCACACATCGTCCCGCCATCGATTGTAATAATAGTAGCCAAGCTGCTCCGTCAGCTTTTCACGTGACACTCGTTCCCGGCATGTCTCAGACTGAAGCTATCTATCTAAAGCGGCAGGGTTTGGGTTCATGTTCATCAGTTTTCTCAATTCTATGACTTGTTTCGATCTCTAGGTAGGTGAAGGTGTTACCACCATTAACTACCCCTCGCGTGTCAAGATGATGTTTCCTCGGCGATGAATGGGCCTTTTGTGTGATCGCTCAGCGGTACGCTTGTTGGGTATCTAACGCCTCCTGACCAGCAAAGTCCGGCTGAAAGCAGCCGCACTCCCAGTAGCGTTGAACATGATATACCGCAGTTTCCATTTATCTCACCCTACTGGAAATTCATCCTCAATTTTACTACACAAGTGGTATGAGCATCGCGCTTGGATTCGACCACATGCAACTGCTGAAGAGCTGCCTAAAAGCTATGCGAATATGGCGATGGAATATATCAGAGAATCAGCTCGGTGTCTGCCTGGCTTCTAATGCAAAAGTTGTTCAGGAACCTTCCGCCATCATCTTTCAATACGCATTCAGTCATACACTGCCGTGTGCCTCTCTTTCTGCCTACCGTAGCTGTTTTCTACAGCAACAACACGGGTAACCTGCCTGCATCATGATAATTCATGCAATTCACCTCGCACTCCCAGAAGCCCCCACGCAAAATCTATTGCTGCCACCGACGTGTCCTCTACGGTGCGAGGACCACCGTCTCACCAAGGGATTTGCGGTCAGTGGTGGTGTGTCCAGCCACTGTACAATGCAGAAGCTCAGCCGTACGACAATCGGGAATCTTAAACCCGTGCCACGCAATTCAGCTTGCGGCAGACTTTCTTAGGCACTGTTTGAACCTGTTGTTTAGCAAGGTCGTCTTCTAGGGTCAAATAACTGCCTGAAGAAGCGATAGTCGAGGTTCATGAGACCCCATACTTCGTAGACCGTGCCTAAATATGTAGTATTCTAGAATTATTACCAACTTCATCCCAACCTAGGATTGAGCACCGCTCATAGTTTTCAGCGTACTCATCTAGTCTCAGAGAATAGTGCCCAGCTGACTAGATTACATTCTCCAAGTCAGACATGTATACAGAGCGACGTGAGCGATGTTACAGTCTAAGGCGCTTTGCTCGCCTAGACGTACTTAATAGTCCTTGAAATCGGTGCTTATTTCCTTTCTCTATGTCGGTGTGTTAGCTCATAGGTCTCCCTAGTACTACTATATGGTATGGTGTCGACGATAATAGTGGCATGATCGATTTGCCCATATTGGATTTGACATAGCCGGGACTGACACACAAGAGGGCCTCTTCTTCGTCCTACGGGCTTGAAAGTAGCACCGAGTCGTCTCTAGAAATACCAGCGACTCGCTTCAGATAAAAGGTGACGTGTAGATATTGTTGGCAAAATGATTGTGAGCTAGCAATGTACCCCTTTTCCCAATTCCCTGGGCGGAACCACTAGATCTAAGGTAGGCGTTTGGGGGAATCCCACCGCCACCAACTCAGTTAAAGGGTGTTGATTTTCAGGATGTCTGTCACAAGTTCTGACCGCCGATGATTCCAGATCCGACTAATGATTGTTACTCCACGAGGTGTGGCAAGCTCTTGTTCGCAATATGATTCGTACCTCCAAACGAGCTGTATTACGAGGGGCTAACTTTATACAAGGTTTTGCACATGAAACCTCGTATTAACTATTGAATTCGCATCATGGACAAGAGGATTCACGTTATCATCACGATAAGGACTTTCGAGCTGCTAGATCGGTATACCGTACAGCACGCTACCAGACTAGTACAGCTCGTATTTAATCTCCCTTTTTAAGTAAGTATATATTTATCTTGTTTTGTTCCAAACCCCATGGTTGCCTGTGTAGGATGCTCAGGTTAGTCTTTCCAGCGATAAGTTCATTGATGGGCGTGATTATGTCCAACTCGCCAATTGGAAATCGCTATGTTTTTAATCATTACTTGAGAGGTATCAGGCTACCTTCCGGGTGCCCCTTCTCTTCATGTGCCATAGCGCTTTTAGCCTCTAGGGCAAGGAATCAACATATTGATTCCCGGGTTCCCCCCCCAAACTAACCAGGGGGGGGCTCCAGGCCATATACGCACCTGAGATCTACAAGTCCACTGCAGGTGGTCTCAGCGATGTTAATGTAAACCTTGCGTCTGTGAGTTTTTTATATTGAATTGAAAGTCGATCAAATAAAGTGTCTCATAGACGAAAGAGGCCAAATTTTAGCTAGTTAGCAATTGCCCTAAAATCCCGTCCTAATTGCGTTTTAACGGTCCCTGGGGGGAAGTGGTAGATGATAGTTCGCGCTACAATAATTACCTGAAGCCAAACTATGGGACATTTTACATTATATCGGCAATAATCAAGGCACACCTCTAACGACATATCAACCCTAGCTATTACAGTTTGCCATGAACTCGAAGAAACCAGCCTGTTTCAAACTAATATTTATCATATAGCGCTTATACTATGTTCTAAGTTCTGAAATATGAATTCTTGTTTTCGTGGAACATAGCAACTCGCAGCCTTCCTAGACTCGCACCATGGGAAGTAAGCTGCCACATTGTCTACATTGCACGATACCAATACAGTCTCCCACAACTAAAATTTTAGCTATATTTAGGTAATAATTTTCTCCAACGTCAAGTGCGGCGGTGTGTTGAATACTGCCATGTCACACTCTTGACGTGTCACACGATAGCCCCTTATCTACGCTCAAGTTTGGGACCCCGCAACCTCACATACATAACCATAACTGCCAGGAGCCTAAGTGAGGATAGTTTATAATACAGATAAACTAGTGTCAATCCACTCACTTGGAGTACTGGATCCGAACCGATAGCGCACAGCAGCATAAAAGGTTTAGACAGATCGCTTCTAAAAGTGACCAAGGTTCTAGCTGTATACTGCAACAGACCTTCCGTACGATACTGATTCTCTCATCCTATGCACACCCATCTCAGACAGTAGCCTACATGCATTCTCAGTCCATTATGTTACTAGGATAGTTGTCTAAGGACATTTTTGCGTCCTCTTCGAAACTGCGTAACCCTCTCCAGGGGATAGTGTGGAACTTGAGCCTGATCTAAATAAGCTCGCCCGAATTATCTATATAAGAAAAATTGGTGGCCGAATGCGGTCACCTAGAATATCGCAAACGCTTACGTTTCCAAATTTTGAATTGGTAGCAGTGTCTTGTTGTTCGATGATGAGATGAAGTGTTGAATCAGAAACGAATAGGCGGAAAGATTTCGTAAGTGTAGCTTGGTTCGGTAACTATAGCTCTTGCTCCGAGAGTATTTAATGTACGGTACGGAACGCCGGTGTGCCGGAGCCTACTACGTCACAGCTCGGCTACTCCAACGTTACTGGCCCGGTCCGGCCTGTAGCTAACAATGGGTACCGCCTTTTACAATGCGCCTTTTTATCAGGAACGCTTAACGCTGAGTGTGGGTTATGATTGTTGATATTGCGTAAATAGTTATAACTTCCGAGATAGCTAGACTATATACAGCAATTCTTTGTTTCGCAAGTGTAGCTTTATGACGTTTGTGTAGCCAAAATTTGAATTATGCAATTGACTATACTCTCTGATTTAAATTGCAATCTCCCTATATAGCCTACATAGGAGGGAATTTCTCAAGACAGGTAAATTGAATTAACACCACGGATTTATGAATGAATATTTCTTCTCACAATTGGCTTGAAGTCTATTGATTTTACGAAGCCTGATTCAAAAGAGAACTGTTAAGGTTTCTGAAAGTGTTTGGCTGACAACCGGCACTCTCCTATATAGCTGGGTTTCTTGTCTCCCTTTTCATCATGAGATCATTAGTAGCCATCGGATCGTTCGCTGCTGTATTGAAAGTTGTGACGTAAGATTATATAGTCTTGGACACCCCAACTGTATAGGAAAATTGTATAGTCCGAGCAGTTTTAACTATATTCTCCGAGCCTCGAGCCTTTGACCGTATGCGAGGAGAGGCTCAAAAGCCAGCGCACTTTTTGATAAGGAAATAAAGCTAAATATAGTCTTGAACACTTGTATTTCCGTTGTTCAACCTTATAACGAGGGTTAATCTTGAAACACCTTGGTGTAACTAAAAGTCTTCAACCTGGCTGTCGGCTTTATCTATACATATTAGCAGCTTCATATACGCTCGTCCTCTGTGCCGAGTTCGATGCTTAGCTCTATCGTCCCCGAGCATTCTTTTTGTATCTCACGTCAAAGTGCCTTCTGTGTTTACCAGCAAGTTACGTAACCCGCAGGGTAATCATCCGGGGCCAACCAGTATTATGTGCACTACGTCATATAATAGACATAGAACTAATATCTACTAACCAAAAAATATGTGTTTCATTCGGACGAGTGGGACAGGGCAGCCATTGGAGGCTTATGGCTCTTGGTTTGTGCAACTATATTGAGTGTAAGATATGTCATGGCTTGGTGCGACGGTAGACACTCGCCCTTAAATATACATCCAGAAATCCAAACCGAACGCTGTAGGCAATTCTCAGATTCTTTTTTCTGTTATTGTAGGGAAATTAAGAGTATGGATGCATTTTTATCAGACTAAGATCATGCCCTAGAAACTTCGCGTAGTTTGTAAACAACCCAGAGCGTGCTCCAAATGGCAATTAATGATCTTGAGTGTTGTAGTATAATGTAGCCACTCTCCCAGTCGGATCTTGCAGCCTTTCACCGACTCCGGAGGTAACCAGAGTTTATGAAATACACGAGAAGCGGTCATCACCATACGAATGTAGATGAAACACAGGAGAAGAAGAAAACGCCAGTGGTTGGCTGGAGCTCGGCTGCAAATTCTAAGGCGAATATTGAGGCAGCGGATATGGCACCGAGTTCCCCTGCGTTTACACCACGTGGTGGTGGGTTCTACCGAGGTACCCAGAAGACGGATCCGGTGGGCAGCGACCTGTTCTAGTGCGACCTAGAGTACATCCTAATTCAGTTATATTGGGTCGATACTGCTAAACTCATAAAGAAGCGGTCTCTATCGACACAGATAAGAACGAAGTAGAGCAGCTGTATGGCTGGGCTACGCCTAACAACTACGCAAGCCAGGGAATGGTGATCAGAGCGGGCCGTGAGCAGTTCGCTACGTGGGAACATCCCGTCAAGAAGATTCCGGTGCTGGGTTGGAGGCAGAGCCGCCGTCGGCGTTCTGTGTACCCTTATAAAATTTACTGGCTTTAGTTTGCCGTACTCTAAATATGGATGATATTGTTTAATCTTTACCCTGGGGGACGAGGGAATCGTACAGTGAGCGAGAGAGAGTGTGTAAATACAAAGGAAACAATGTCATGCTCTCACATGACTAAAAACATGATGGAATTAGTTGTTTAGTAGACTGCCTAATTAGCGTAGTGAGTTTGTGTATTCATGGCTTGAAGCGAGCTCGCATAGCTTCGCGGACTCCGCAGTTTCACCGATTATAGTCGAGTCATGATGCTTCTCTGTATCTCGTGCAACACAAGTCACGATGAGAAATTTTGGCCTTAATGGAAACCTTAACGGCAGACCTCCCTATTCTACCAATATGGCCTCGGCAGAGAATAGGAATAAGGGCCCCTCGCAAAGCTGTGCTAACCCCCTCGTTTCACTTAGATTTAAACATTCGCGAGAGAAGCCAACTTGCCACCAGCATCGTTTATTGGCTGTTTCCCCGAGTTACACGATATATCCAAGAGATAACGAAAGACCCGGGGCGCCTAAGGGGGCTTTTGGGCTGAAGATAGTGAATTTTGGCCGTTGTCTTATGATCACGGGACCTCCCGCCGCCAAGCGCATTACTATGATTCCATGCCATTTCTGACATCTTGGCCTCTACATAGTATGTTCTCCTCTTACGGCTGGCCGGTGTACACGTAAGACTCATAAGGTACACCGTACAGTCATGGAGCTTATCGGTTGAAGAACTCTGTTTATTAGCATCCGGTGACACCCCGCCACTCCTGTCATTATTTTCTCCAGAGCGAAAGCTTACTCTCCTGGCATGGATGTATGGTGCGCTCTCTTGTTCTACGCGCGTGATCTAAGTTATGTTCGGCGAATTTGGGTCGAGAATGAAGAATACCTTGCCTATAACTGTCTCATACTATCATCTCACCGTCAAACGGTGTTCGCCTTCAATGGCATACGTACCGATAGGTTTAATGTCTATTAGGTCCTTGATAGTTTCTGGGCGAACCATAATTTGCTAACAATATCTAGATCGGTTTTGGAAGTTTGAGGGATTGGGTTGCAGAGAAACCCTCTACTAGAGATGAATGCTAGTAGTTCAACGGTTTTGCTAAAAGCTTTTCGCAGATAGTCTTGAACTTCACAGCTCCAAAGAGGGACTATAAAGATTGTCGATAGATAGTGGTGCCCTTCTCATATACCGAAGTAGAGAGTGTTATTATACAATGGGAATAGATTAAGGACTGACTTCTATAGAGACCAGCACTCGGTACATATAACTTATATCGAGAACCCACTGGCGAGCCTAGTCTGAGCATTCCAAGTTGCCAACGAGCCCAGTTAACTCGTACTTTGCCCCCCCTCCGAAGCTTTCTTTGCTCCCATCCGGAAGAACTGCTGACCCCGCTAGCCCTGGTTCTATTTCTAAAGTGAAGGCCATTATCTAGGGTCGTGGAGGTGACAAGCCCACTAGTGTATTGTACTACCCTTTGCTATTATTTTCTATCCTATTCCTAGGCGGTAGCCGTGCCTCACACAATGAACAGGCAGCTGATCACATAGTTAAAGAATACACTGCTACTGCTATTATTGAGGCCTATGCTTTGGAATATATAACAATCATTGGTATTGTGGTCGACCCGGGATGGATGGACCATACGTGGGGCTCAGTATTAACCTATATCTAGAATAGTTAGAAGAAATATTCCGGTTTGCAGTATATCTACTAGTGACGTACACTAGATGGGTCTCTATCTAAGTCAATCACAGTTGCATTTAATCATATGGGTCTTCCTGTTTCTCTCTTAGACGATGGGCGCCCCCGCCGACACCAGTTCGTACGCGATCACCTCCCACACTCGGACACTTCCGTTGTCTTCATGATATTTCTAGTAGAACTTCAGCGGCCGAGTATCCTGGCAATATATCCGGGTTAATAGACTGAGAGTTTACCGGATAGTACCCTGACTCTTGGGAACACTCGAAATACAGGCATAACCAGTGCAGAAGGACTAGATGTGCTGGATGGATTAAACGAGGCCTCAAGTTCACCTTTGAGGGATGGCCTGAACATATATAGCATAGCGTATTACCAAGGTGATATTTCGAGTGGTTGTGAGCAGGAGGCTATCGATGACGAATAAGCGACCTGTTATAGAGAAACATTGATATTCAGGTCTCGGCCATATCGTAGATAATCAATTAAAATCGACGAAGGCAGGCGAAGCAGTGAATCACTATATTCCCGTAGTGACCGTATAACATACTGTAGAAGTGAATGTAGCTTGTGACATGTTCTGGAGCTAGCCGAGGGCTTACAGACTTGGCAATTACTCCATGGAATCATTAGCCCATTTGCTAGTCAGCGTATCGTCATTTCAGTGGCGGCTGACTTGACTCTACTGAGTAAGTGGCAAAAAGGGGGCGGCCGACAACACGATAGCGTAGTGTACACTACGCTACGGTGTGGAGCCAGTAGGAAAGAGAAGTTAATGTGATTCTTGCGGTATAAACGGCTGACCTCTGGGCAGCCCAAATGTTTCAGGAGCCCGAGAGGACGAACTTGTTAGCTTGGCGTGTTGAAGGTCGTTAACCGATAACTTTAAATAAATACCCTAGTTGCTCGGCGTGGGAGCTCACTACAGTAGTAATTAGACTTGATGCTTTCTTCATCTAGATAGTGTATCTCACGCGATGCTTGAATTCACTACATAGGAGTTGCTCGACGAAGAGTGAACTATGTCTAAGAGGATGGGTTAAGCATCAAAGTAGCGAAGCAGAGTTCTCAAAAGACTCAAGTTGCTGATATGGCTACTTCAATGTTCCTGTTCCTGTTCCTGTCCCTGTTCCAGAATATTAGTATGTAAATACGAATTCTAATAGGGTACACCACAGTGAAAAAGATTGCCAGCCTGGGCCAGAATAGTATTTCGTGCAAGGCAGCTACTATGAGAGTAGGGCTGGGGAGGATTGGAATGGAGCTGAACCAATCAGGGCTGAAGCGTCCCAATGCCGAGAACAATGTGGCACAATGGCGTCTATTTCGGACAGGGTTCTAGACTCGGTCGATGGTGTAGATTACAATGGTGGACCCGAAGGTCAAGGAGGCGGAGCGGCGTCGTAGACCTGGTTGGTTGTTCGGGGGGCGCGGCCCGAAGCCTCACCAGTATATACACACAGTAGGTATACTACGGTACTATGTAGAGGATGGCATTCTCATTATGTGTATATTGGGTTATAGTATACTTGGTATTGCCGCAGCAACAGCATTTGAAAGGGGCCACGATGCGATGCCTCTCGTAACAAGTCAAGCTGATAATACTACTGCGTAGATATGTAATGTTGGAACTTTGGAAACGGTGAGAAGGATCGCATACAGTACACCACTACTGATACTGAGGGTTATGCAGCATATGATTTTGACCAGTCATAAGACAGGAAACGTACATGGTACCCTGGCAGGGCACCACTGCATGATAATTAATGTCCGTGTAGGTATTTCTCGGCAGGCAAACTACTGAGGTAGTGTACATCGACGCTTTGCCCGAGCCTGCCGGGAAACCCCTGTTCGACACAAGCCACGAATCCTTCAAGTGCAACTACTAGTACTTAGCATCACATCACAAACACCAAGACGCACTACCCAACCCACCACATCTACTGTACAGTAGTGTGCTACCAAGTAGAAAGTGGGCGTCAACCCTCATGTCAATACAGCGCCGTCTACCCCAGAAAGGCGTGTCAAGGCGCTTGTGATAACTTAAGCTTCTTGTCCCGTCTTGTCTCTCGAAGCCAAAGCTTATTTGGGGGCCGCAACGGAACGGAAGATCTACTGTTAGCCGTTCGTCTAACCCCAACTCTAACTATGAAGAAAGAGCATTACATATCAGCAGAGGTCACTGGAGGAACAGATAACAAGTTGACGTATTCCGCCTCAGCTTGATAACATATCCGCAGCCGGTGAGGGGTTATCTACGTAGTGTGTACCTACCGAGGTCCTAGTAGGTAGAGACGTGGCCCGTGACTCCAGTTCATGGCAGCATCCGATGCCAACGTGCCCTCGATCCCTCCGTGGAAACCCGTCAGTGTGAGCTTCGCTAGCGCCAACAACGGCACAG
Organism: Xylaria hypoxylon; assembly: GCA_902806585.1. Lineage (NCBI taxonomy): Eukaryota > Fungi > Ascomycota > Sordariomycetes > Xylariales > Xylariaceae > Xylaria > Xylaria hypoxylon. The sequence continues at coordinate 2,729,531 of CADCXB010000001.1, forward strand.
CACTCCACGTGCGAGGGGGTACGGTAGTAGATTCTGGACGCCTCGGAGTTGGACACATGCAGACATATATGCGCCAAGATGCATTGTGAGCGACGCGCATGGTAGATTGATTGCCTTATCTGCATGGGCTAGTTTACAGAAAACCCCCGAAGACGGGTCAGCTCGGGGCCATGACATTACTAGGTATGTACGCCATTGCGGTAGTGAGTACAGCAGACAGTACTTAGTGCAACTAGGTAACATACTTAGATGCATATACCTATGTCTCTCTCTGGCTGAGGGCTAGTTATAGCGGGAGATGACACGAATAGTGAGTCGTGGGAGCAAATATAAGGAGGGTTACTGGCACCGTGATTCGATCTAAAACTGGCTCATCTCCCTAGTGTAGGTAAGTCTGTTATCTAGCAGCAGGACAAATGAATCAGTTGGCAGTAGTGTAAGTGGAAGGCATACCTCCATGATCCATCCATCCAGTGTCGATCTCTGGTTATAAATACCTACAGTATACACTACACTACGTGTAAAAGATTGGCAATCACCCAGAAATTCATGGGCTTGTTTGAAGCCCTTGCTGGCCTAGTCCTGATAGAGCGCTCATGTAATGATATCGGTATTTAGTATATCGGTTAATAAGCACCGTTGTCTGTCAACTAGTGTAGTCCACCTCGTGCTCTCTACTAGTACTCAGTGCCATATGGTAGTTCTCCCCCTTCACATACCGTACCATGCCATACCATACTGCACCGTAAGCATTTAAAGGAACTAAGGTTAGAACATATAACTGGTATATCGTTGTGTATCTGAACAGACTTTGATAGGTCGACGATACCTAAACAAGACAAGTTAGTGGAGTATAGGGAGCCCAAGTTCTGGTCAGTGCTGAAGTGTATACTGGATTGGGTATAAGTGCCTAGCGTAGGTACATTAACTTATCTACACTAATGTGTTGCGCCACAAATGTGAGGTCTCGGCGTCGTTGTGAGCGGACTGTGGACCAAGGTGGGCGTGCCCAGGCTTGCCCAGGCGTGCTAAGATAATACACGGTCTGTGTAGTAGTCTAACCCTTACTAGGAACAGAAAGTTAAAACTGGTAACTAGAACTTGGCAATATGGGCAAAACTCATTACTGATACAAAAATAGAAGTAATAGGATTATACTCATAGGATTATACTCATAGGAGTGACATCGATGGTTGAATGCTGCAACCAGTGTAGTGTATAGGATATGGTACGTGAATCAACAACCATCCCAAGGCAGTCCAAGGACCTAGTGTATGAGTAGACTAGCTATTTTACCTCAAAAAGTATGGCTACCTATTCTATATGAGGTAGATGATAGGCGAAAGCACGTGCTTCTTGCCGGTGTCCAGCGTGTTGGAACCAACTCAGCTGCACCTAGATGCAGGCCTCGCAACGCTTGGCGAATAGGATGAAGTACCTGATGATAAAACTGCAGGGGACTTCAGAATACCAAGGCGCTGGGCTCGACGCTAGACTAGTGTAGTGTAGTGTACTGGCAGAATTTTTCTCTTCTTTTCTGAACATCCTTGCCCTACCGCATGTCAGCACAGTCCATCACGTCAGCGCATTACAAAGCTCACCACCAAATTTCAACGTCGGTCACCACACCCACAGGTATCTTTCTAGTCACATACGTACCACAGGACCGTTGGATACTGCATACACTAGGTACTGTGTTGGTTACGCTGCAGAAGGAACGCCCATTTCTAGACGCCACCCAACGAGAAGTTCACATTGAGACTCGTCAGATCATGTACGTGTAGAGTCTAGACTATGGTACACAGCGTGACAGGGAACAGGGGGGTTTTCGATGGTAGTCAGTGGTCACCGTATCGCACCCCGCATGTTTTGGTGCGATGTGTATGGAAGTGGGAGTTTCCCACTATCTCCTTTCGTCGCAGTAATCCGCCAAGTTAGAAGGCGACGGACGGGAATATAACCAGATATTTCGATTCCTTTTCAGGCAGGAATGCTGACGGTCTCTGACACTCGTGGCGGGGCAAGTGGACGACCAAGAACCTTAGCCAGAGCTAGCCATGAAGCCATGAAGCTTGGCCGATCTGGTTATTACTACTTGCCAAGGTACGCAGGGCTCAGCTAGCTGTTCGGGTTGTCTTAGTTAGAGACAAAAATAACCTTAATCTGGTGTATAAACTACTCTAGTGTCATACCTGGCAGCACTAGCATGGGCTGCCAGAAGCTATTCAGGTATCCATGTATGCCGTACATCCATCGAGGCGCCATCGAGGGATAGGATTGGTGGTTTTGCCGGATGGCAAGGGCTTTTGCCCAGACCCTAGCTTCCAAATACAGCTGCCTTCACTACCTACATCCACTATCGACATGGTTAGCACAGTCACCAGCAACACTGTTCATGATACAAGCTTATGTCAAGGCGTTGGTATATTCCTTGGCACGCCTTGATGGCTGCGTGATATGAGCTTAGCTACGAGGAAACCCACCGCCGGTCATGACGCATGGGGAGAGTAAGATGGGGCTCGAGTGAGATGAGTTACACTAGACGAGCTGGGAGCTTCTGCAACTTGGGAAATCGTAAATAGCACGTTGCCAAGGTCTCTCCAGTCCTCTGTTGGTTATAATAACCTCGTGGCCGCGCCGTTTTGCTGATCGATTCTCCAGCCCTGTTTCGAACGGTACCTCGCTATTCTTCTCTTATTCCGAAGTCGCCATTTACAGGTGCCCATTGAAAGGGGTCTCACCATCTTTAAGGCTTTCGCTTCGTTCTCTCCTTTCCCCCCTAATCTTCGTTTCCACCACTATTCGCCATGGATTCCGACAGCTCTAGCGGCCATGAGAAGTCGCGCATCGACGTCGAGGCTTCCTCGGTCGACGAGTACACTCCTCAGGAAGCCAAGGGTATCATGCAACGCATCGATCGCCGACTCGTCACAGTTACTGGTCTGATGTACTGTATCAGCGTTATGGACCGGACGAACTTGGGAGCTGCCTATGTCGCGGGCTTGGGCAAGGATCTTCAACTAACTATTGATAACCGATATGTAGGTGTCACCTTTTGGTCATATTCCACCAGTGTTTTGATATAGACTAACAAGTGGCTTGATAGTCCATTGTCACACTCATCTTCTTCGTTACCTACATCATCTTTCAACCCCCTTCCACCGTTATTTGCCGAAAACTTGGCCCCCGCCCGTTTCTAGCATTTATCACGATAGCATGGGGTATCGTCTTGATCGGTTTCGGCTTGGTTCACAACTGGGGTGGACTCCTGGCTCTGCGACTTGTCCTTGGTCTATTCGAAGCCGGATTCTTTCCTAGTGTGATTTACCTCCTGTAAGTAGAGTCCGCATCGCTGGTATGGTGAAATGGTTGCTAACGTAGTCTATAGGTCGACATGGTACACTCGATGTAAGATGAGCTGTTAACATAACAACGCGTGTATGGTGTACTAATGGATTTTAGTTGAAATGGGCAAGCGTTATGCCTTCTTTTACGTTATCGGCTGCTTGGCCTCGGCTTTCTCAGGTATCATCGCCTTTGGTCTGATCCATCTCGATGGCCGCGCCAACCTTGCGGGCTGGCGATGGATTTTCGTGGTCGAAGGTCTTCTGACTGTTGTCATCGGTGCCGGTGGTTACTGGCTACTTGTCGATTTCCCCGATTCCGACCGCAAAGTTTGGGGCTTCTTGAGTTCTAAGGAGCGCGCCTGGGTTGTTCAAAAGGTCAAGAACGACCGTGGTGACTCTGATGTCACTGAATTTGATCTGAAGAAATTCTTGGGTGCTGCAGCCGACTGGAGAATCTGGTAAGTACTGGGCATTGATTGTCCACTCCGACGCAGTCGAAAGATGGCTAACAGTGGTCGGTCTATAGGGCGTACGGTGGCATGGGCTTGGGTACTTCCACCATCAACTATTCGTTCTCTTTCTTCTTGCCTATTATTCTAAACCGAAACTTGGGTTTTGGCACTGCTGCGTCGCAAATTCTCGTCGCACCGCCATATGGCTTTGCCGCGATTTACATGTTCGGTATCAACTATCTCGGAGACAAGTTCAAGTACCGTGGACCCGTCATCGTCATCAACATGATCCTCTGCCTCATCGGTGTACCCATTCTCGGATGGCACAGCAACAACTACGTGCGCTACTTCGGTGCGTTCTTGATCTGCGCCGGCGCCAACGCCAATCTGCCTTCAGCTCTTGCCCTCCAAGGTACAAACATCCGTGGACAGTGGAAACGTGCTTTCTGCAGTGCCATGTTTGTGGGACTGGCAGGTATTGGTGGAATCGCTGGTGCTCTCGTATTCAGGGCTCAAGACGCTGCCACAGGATACAAGCCCGGTCTATACGCCTGTATCACCGCTGCTCTTCTTGTTTTGGTTCTCACCGCCATTTGCGACATCTCATACTACCGGGACAACCAGGCTGCTGATCGTGGTGAGAAGCACTTGGAATGCGACGAGGTAAGAAGACAACCGACCCCCTAGCGATCCTACCGTCTATCAACAAGACTAACATGTGTGCAACAGGATGCGCCGCAACCTGATTACCGATACACTCTATAAGCCTTGGTGGCTGGAGAGTAATAGACTAATGGTGTTTTTACGGATCACCGAGTATTGTCACTCGTTGTATTTACTGGCATAGCGACTATGATTGTCAGCATCTTCCTGATATCTTGGGGTAATAATGATTATATATATAGAACTTATTTTTGCACATAAATTGGAATTAAAGTCTAACATCCAATTTGAACTTCACTTCGTACCCATAAATATTTGCGTCATTACGGTTGAAAGAGTAGTGTCAGACGTAGAATTAAAGATATGTTGGGCGCTTTTACTCAACTGTATCTGCGACCTCATCATCTTCAGCCATGTTTCCCCGCTAACCAGACCAGGAACGGAGAATGCCCAGGGGGGTTTGCATTTAGCCAAAACTAGACCCTCTTCCACAAGGTGTCATTCATAAGGCATCTCGACCTGTGCTGGTTATCGAATTGAGTGATGCTTTGTTCTTTAGACTAGACGATAGTTATACAACTCTCCCCTTGTTTGTATCTAAAGTCGATGCCAGAGCTGGTGCCCGATGTCAAGATGAGCCATACCAAGGAAGATGCTGTTGATGAAGAGCAGGCATTCCTTTCGCCGTCATCGAGTTCTAATGACGCCGTTTGGTCTCAGGAAAGAAGAGGACGCGAGGTGACGCGGTACCTACGGCTAGCTTTAGAGGTTGGGATGGCCATCATAATAATTGTCTTGTTGACTCATATTATTCGCGAACGAGTTGCAGTCAAACCGTCACCAGTACCAAAGTGTATGCTACCCCCCGAATCGGGTTGAACAGCCAGGGCGACTAAGTGTCCAGATTCACAGTTCCTCGGAAGACATACAAGTTCTTGCCAGATCCGAATTACGCGCACGATAACATGCTTTTTGACGAGCAAGAAACGCTCAACACCTTACACAATTGGCTGCCCCTGAGCTCAGGTACGTGCAGTGAAGAGAAAGGGAAGAGGGAAACAATCAGGCGACCATATTTACCGGCACCGAAGCTAACCCTTTTCTTTTCTTTCCGCCTCTTCAGAAGCCAGAGGCTACATCCAGGTCCCCAATCACGCTTCCTACGATATTCTTGCTGACCCCTACACGGTGGCGGTGGACCGGATGTCTGATGGCCCCGCCTACATGATGTCCGTCTTCCATCAACTGCACTGCTTGTCATATGTCGTGGACCACTACCAGCGCGGATATGCTGGTGTCAACCTGACGGAGGAGGTTGCTCATCACTCGGCCCACTGCTTTGATTACCTCCGCCAGTCCATCATGTGCGCAGCCGACACTAACCTCGAGGGCGACACCGAAGCTGGCCCGGGCTGGGGCTCCGATCACCAATGTGCCGATTACGACGCGCTACTGGCTTGGGCGAACGAGCATGGCGCTATGAAATGGAGGACTGGCCTCTTGCCGGGCGTGGCGATCCTCTAAGAAGAAGAAAGCCGCATATCGTCATTTGGGGTGCTTAGCTACACGAATAGTTCCTCTGCCTGGTTGGTAGACGCACCTTGTATAAGAGATCTGATCTTGTAATCTGGCGTTGGGCATCTTTCTTCAAGACGATGTATATAGTTTATGCACGACACATAATGTCATACCGGTGGGTTTCCGCGACGAGGGTTACGCCCACGTTCCATCTCATTGGGCTTAAAGATCCGCCGATGTTGTTACAATTCGGGGCTAGCCCACTTGCTTCGGGTTTCGAACCGCTCATCTCAGGCGAATGGACACGGAAAACGGTAGATGACACCCAAAGGCCGACGTCTCGACTTCTTATGGGTACCTAGGTGATGAGAATACGTAGAAACGGGTTTTATCTATCATCGATGAATAGCTGTACCTGTAAGATTCCAATGATTTCCCCATGGTGACTTGTAGTTTAGGCCCAACCGAGATAGCCGTTTGTGACGACCGATGATGCGGATCAGATGGTACCTTAACCCACACAATGAGTAGGACATATCAGGAAGGTCCCTTTTGCTATTTTTCACGTCTCAATTCCTACTATGCACATCGTCATGATTCTGGTCGCTTTTTCCCTCCTCTAATGAGAATCCGCACAGATATTTCTGAAAATCTCATCGGCAAACCCTATCTGCACACGGAGAATCATCATGCCTTCACGCCACAACTGGTTATCCCGGAGTCTCGAAAGTTCTCCCATACGTGGCGGGATTTTCTGGCTCATGGTTGTTCCCCTAATCTATGTTCTATGCTGTGTTGTTGGACGGAGACATCAGAGGCGACGAGGTTTGCTGAGGAGTCAGCGCAGCGATTTCCGCAACATGACTTTGGAAGAGGCGTATTCCATCAAGACCAGGATAGCCGAGCACGAGTTTCCCTTGGTGTTTTCCGCAGCGACGAACTCTGTGTTCTTCAAGGTATCTATCTAGTGCACACGCCCGTCTCATGAATCAAGTTGACGTGTAATTAATGATTGTCTGCTTTTATTTTATTTTATTTTATTTTATTTTATTTTCCTGCTTTTCCTCGTTTCCCGCCTTTCGAGCGCTTGCTTCCCCGTGCGAGTGCGCGACAGGCGACAGGAACTGACGAACGCTACGTAGGCTGAGGGAGTTCCGTCAATTGCGAAACTCGTCGCCCGAGCCGTACAACGCTCGTCATCGGCTAATCACAGACCCGCTCGAAAGCCGAAAGCCGGTCTCAGCGTGGCGCCAGCAGACCTATTGGGACGCCCTGGCGCGCCCGAGACAAAGGCGGCCATCGACCGGGTCAACCACGTCCACAGCATATACCGGCCGTCCGACGACGATCTGTTGTACGTCCTGAGCCTCTTCACGCTGGAGACACTCCGGTGGATCGATAGATTCGAGTGGCGATGTCTGACAGCCGAGGAACGCTGCGCACTGGCGACGCTTTGGAAGGCGCTTGGCGAGGAACTAAGAATTCCGTTCGACAAGCTGCCGTCTTCTCGGGACGGGTTCCGGGACCCGCTTCATTGGCTTGAGGAACTAGAGGATTGGGGGTGCCAGTATGAGGAGAAGAATAGAGAGAAGTCACCCGAGAGCGTGTTTCTAGCTCAGAAATACCTAGATGCTTGGCTCGGGAGTGTGCCCGGGTGTTTGAAGCGTCTTGCGCGCGGCTTGGCTGTTGTGCTTATTGAGCCTGGGCTTCGGCGGGTTATGGGGTATGTGTGCTTCAACTATTTTGCAGAGCCCTTGGGTTCTGTTCTGTGTCTTGGTCAGCGGTTGGATAATTACTGACTCGCGACGATTCAAAGCATCGAAACTCCTCCGGCAACGGCCGTGTTTCTTGTTGAAACGGTTATCCACGTCCGCAAGTTTATACGGCGGTATTTCTGCTCCCCTGTGGCATTAGTTAAAGCATATAAACGCGATTAATATTGGACGTTCTTTAATTTTAGTGTGGTCTGATTATTATTTATTTTTCAAACACTTTTTTTATTTTATCTTCACTTGGTAAGCGAGTACCTACATCGTGAACAGCTTCTACTTTCACTTCGAGTGCTGTCTCTGGGGGATACTTTGTAGCTGACTCGTTTTCATACCCGTAGGGCCCGGTACGCATTAATTTAGTTATTATTATAAGAGGCGGATGAGAATGATGTCGTCCGAATAACATATTTGAATCCCATCTTGCTCACAATGATTTATGGTAGATCTAATCCAATATCTTACCCTGAAGCTCACTCTGTCTATCCTCTACGAAGTTCTAAGATCGGCACGATTAGTTTTGGCTTATCGCGGCTGTCTATTTGGTCTATCTGACAAAGACTAGGTCCGTATTAAAAAGCTAATGATGACAATCACCTATTTATCGTCAGGTGGGCTTATTCACCAATCGGAAATCGGTAGGTAGAACCGAAGGCCGGGATGGAAGGAGATGCATGTGTCAACCAGGAGGCCCGAAGGAGAACCGTCGAGAACCGAACCACCTGGTGTTCTAAAGAGCGGTCTGAGTTGCTCCTGTCAATGTAGTGCATATAGCGGAAATAACTAGATACTAAGTACGCCGCTTTTGTATAGTAGAAGCTAATGGTTCGCCTATATAATCGATATATTTTCTCTGTTGTTTGATTGGATTCATGGTCCGGTTTCACCTCCATCATGTGGTAAATGGTTCGATGGTGGGACTAGGCACTCTAGTAAGGATCTATAAATTGCGTTGCACTTTAATTAGCATACGTAAGTAGGTCACTGTCGAGTGTAACGATACAGGTCTTTGAAGACCTCTTTGGCTCCTCTGTGAGAATGGCGCGATTCGGAGAGCGAGAAGAGGGCATGATTCCAATGTGATGCTCGGACAAGAGCGGCCAGTCCTCCCCTCTACTATTGGACCATATTGACGATTCGCCTTAACCGATGACTAATGCTGAATAAGACTCGTGGCAATGCCAACATCGAACAACTAACCCGGGTGAGGCCTCAAAGCCCAGCTAAGCAACATGGGGTAGAGATTGATATTTTATTAGCTATCAACAATGTAAAATTTAAGATATGATGTCAGTACGATCTATAGAGAGTCACAAAGTTTGAAGCATTATAAAGACGGCCGAATTCTTTTCCTTCTCTATAAACATAAAGAATACCTAGGCCTGTCTTGCTAGATACACTTATTGCCATAATCCTCTAGTCTAGTAATTATTTTCGACGTATGTAGTAGTTAGTTATCGAGCCCAGACGTGAGAGGATCCCAGCAAACCGGTGCATATTCATCGGTCTCCAGCTCGGCCACTTCTTCCTGGGAAAGTTCAAAGTTATAAAGGTCCGCATTCTCCTTGATTCGAGAAGGGGTCACGCTCTTTGGGAGCGGGACCAGGCCTTTTTGCAAGCTCCATCGGATCAAGATCTGAGCCTCTGTTTTACCATGTTTCTGAGCCAACTTTGCCAGAGTCTTGTCGCCCCATCGTGTTCCCTGTACGACAGGCGAATAAGCCTCGCAAGCAATATTTCGCTTCGCAAACCAGTCGGTGATATCACGTCGGGCAGACCAGGGGTGGATTTCGTATTGGCCAACGGAGATGACGCCGCCGTTGCCCCGCTCGGTCTTCAGTTCTGCAATGTGCTGCTCGAGTTCGTCTAGATGATGGACGCCGTAGTTGCTAATGCCAATAGAGCGAAGCTTCCCTTCCTCGACGCCCTCAACCAGAGCCTTCCAGGCGCCTTTGCGAGCGACTGATCCGCCGTAAGGTGCGTGAAGGAGCATCAAGTCGATGTAGTCGAGACCAGCAGTTTTCAAGCTCTTGTCTATCTGCTCTTTCGTGGCCTCGTATCCACCCTTGACGACAGGCGAGGGGATCTTGGATGTATAGAAGATCTCGGAGCGAGGTAGGCCGCTAGCTCGGATGGCGTTCCCAACTCCCGCTTCGTTGCGGTAGGCCGCGGCAGAGTCGATGTGACGATAACCAGCCTTGAAGGCTTCGAGACTAGCCTGCTCCGTTGCGTCTGGTGGCCTAGTTCGAAGTTAGTACAGCAGAATAAATATACCAAATGAGAATATCGGTGCACGTATATACACCTATGTGTGCTTGTGTGTGTGTGTGGATGGAGAGAGAGAGAGGGGGGGAGAGAGACTCACGTTTGGTAGACCTAAATAGGGCGAAGTCAGTGTAAGTGTAAGCGGTTACTTGAGGGGTCAATTGAATAAGGGAACACGAACACCGAAGCCTAGGCGGGGGATCTCAAAGCCGCTGTTCAACTTGAAAGTTGAGTTGATATTGTAAGTGGAAGCCATGCTGTTATGGATGAGGATGAGGGTCAGCTAATCGGACTTCACTGCCCAGACAGGAACGTAATCGGTGACTTCACATACCTGAGGTATTTACAATAATATTTCTATGAGAATGACAGAACAAAATTATATGTAATGAAGAGGGAAGGGGGTTGCTAGGCGAGACTTGACAAGAAGCTACGTAAGGTATGCGCATAGCAGAGTGAAGAAGACGAAGGTCAACGACTTAAATATATGTGCGGTACGTACCTCATACTAGATACCCCTACCTACTTAGTAAGTACCTACGCAGGTAGTTACCTATGTACGGCTTTAATATCTGCCCAATTACTAAGTGTGATTCGGCGATAGCAGGTATTCTCAACACTAGATAGGTAGGTATGACCTTTAGATTACCAACCTACATGCACCTACCTAGGTAATTTAGTCTCGACTGCACATGCGGACCATCTGGGTGAGACGTGCAGCCACGGCCCGAAGCCGCAGTGAGGTCATAATATCTATCGGATCATGATAGTTAGTACAACCGTCAGGGTAGCTCTCATTATCTATCTACACACATCTATCTGCATACCTTATCTCAGAAAAATGAAGATTTTAAACAAGGGTGGGGGGATAAGTAAATACATAAATAAATGAATAGAAGAATAGAAGACTAAAAGGAAGAAAAAGAAGAAACGCAGTGCTACCTAGGTACCTGACCGTACCGCGCTGCGGGGTAGATTTGCTCAGTGTGGGGCATTTTTGCATCACGTCACGGGTAGTAGGTACCGGGCTATGATGTGGTACCTACTACTACATATGTACCTAGGCACTGTATGAATGACACTTGTACTATTTACACTGTATATAGCCTTAATGTCTACTTAGTAGTATGAATCTAGGTATAGCATCAACAACCTACCATACAGTCTATACCTCACCTTCAATCGCAGCACCTCCCACGATACCCACCAAAGACGAAACTGCGACATCTCGACAACGGCCATATTACCCCTGGTCTCCTCCTCCTATTCCATCCCCACCCGGTGCGAAACCCGCCTGCGAAACCCCGCGCAACATCCCATCACAGAGGAGAGTCCCCGCTATGCAGCTCGTCGGCTCCAAGACATCACAGCGCCTGGAGGAGGTTGGCGAGGACAGTGTGACGCTGCTCCCCACTGACCCAGAAGACATGGTAACTAACAGACTCGTCGTCGACACGTGAGGGTTATAATAACTCTCTCTCTCTCCCCCCAACAGTGGCATGCCAACAACCTGATCGGCCCTCAAGACGTCATCAAGGCCCACGCAATCCGCAAAGTCACCACCGAGTCCAAGACGGGCAGCACTGTCTCCGAGCGCGTCCATACCGACCTGACCATCCGCGTCACCTCGACCTTCTTCGACCCCGCCGCCTCCCAGCTACACGTCTCCGGTACCGTCATCGTCGAGAACGCCTTCGTCAACATTGGCCAGTACCATACCCTCGACCTCGAGTTGAACCGGCCGTTTACGCTCTGGAAGAAGTATGGCTGGGACTCGGTCGCTCGGGAGACACTGTCCGACGCTCTAAGGCAGGACAAGGATGGCGCCGTCGCCGCCGTCGTCATGCAGGAGGGTATCGCCAACATTTGCCTCATCACCGAGTTCCGCACCGTCCTCAAACAGCGCGTCGAAAGTACCATACCCAAGAAGCGGTCGGCTAGCTCCGACCAGGACTCGGGCATGCGCCGGTTCTTCGACAAGACCCTGTCGACCTTGACGCGCAGCATCGACTTCTCCAACCCACGCCCGCTGCTAATAGCCAGCCCCGGTTTCGTGGCCGGCGATTTCAAAAAGTACATCTCGGATGAGGGGACTCGTAGGGGCGACAAGACCATGTCTGCCATGGCCAAGCAGGCGACGGTGGTGCATTCGAGCTCGGGTCACCTTCACAGCCTCAACGAGATCCTCAAGAGCTCCGAGGTCACGGCCACGATGAAGGACATGAAATTCTCCAAGGAGACGAGATTTATGGACGACTTCTTCGACCGACTGCGCAAAGACGATGGCCGGGCGTGGTATGGCACCGTACCAGTGGAGAAGGCAGTCCGAGAGGGGGCGGTTGGCCGGGGTGGCGGAGTGCTACTCATCAACAACTCACTGTTCCGAAGCCTCGATATCGCGACGCGAAAGCGCTACGTATCGATGGTGGACAAAGTGAAAGAGGATGGCGGAGATGCCAGGATACTAAGTAGCGACCATGAAAGCGGACAGCGGTTGGATGCATTAGGAGGTATCGCCGCTCTTCTTACATACCCCATCCTTGATCTAGACGAGGACGAGGACCAGAACGAACAGACCAACGCCAACGAAGAAGCTGGCGATCAAGAAATAATAATATGAAGTTCGATTCTCAACTCTCCCCATCGTCTCGACATCGTCTCTACATCGTTATTGCTATGGCCACGTAATAGTAATAATGCCCCCCTCGGTTCGCATGAGGCCATGATGCATGCATTCATGCACGATTTGGTAGCGGCAATACGTAACGTGATGATGGACTAACATCGATCGAGTGACACGAAAAAGAACATATGAACACCTGCATGAATTTGCGATCTCGGATTCGGTTATGAAGTTGACTATGAAGTTGGAGTTTGACCACCCATACTATACTACCCAAGTGCCCTAATGTGTATAACATTATCATCATGCTTATGAGTAGGTAAGCTTTTTGGGAGTTAAAAAAAAAAAGGCCGAGGTTATCATTGACCAATGTAGAGCTGGTGCCCCGTGGTTCTACGTCATACCCCTCTGGTCCTCGAACAAGGGTGGCCAGTGATTTGACCAGGATTTGACCAGGATTTGACCAGGATTTGGCCGACTGAAGAGCAGCCAGCTATGGCAGACTGCTATGGTCAGTGCCTTATCCAATCATCACTCGATTCCGAACGGCAGCGCTTGTAAGTTGTGACAAAAGAACGCCCATGCATGTTGTTTTCTCAGTACTACTACGTAGATACATACTAAGTAGTAAGAACTATCTAGAATGCGCAGGTACACCATACTGTACTGCAGTCAACGTTGCATTTATGACATCGATCTGTCTCCAGACTTGTCTCCGTAGTACCACCGCAAAAAGACAGTCCTCATCGAGAGCGCGCCTCCTACTGCCCACTTCGATCGCACAAAACAACGGCCGACAGCGTGGATTACGATCAGAAGAGATAATGGAATATGTCGTCGACTTCCCCTCCGACCGCCCAAGGCAGCGACAATACAAGACACCGCCCTGCCTCTTCCTTGTCCGATCCACCACCACCTCCTCCCCCCTCTCCTCCGCCGAATCCTTCTCCGCTTCTATCTCGCAATAGCCACGCCCGTTTCACCGCCGCCTCAGCCACCACCACCACCACCACCATCACCACAACCGAGCCTAGTTTGAACAACGCTGATGGCTTCAATCACCCACCACAGTCGACGGCGTCTTCTTGTGATGTCGGTGTGTATTCCCGTCCCTCTCTGGGCACCTCATTCTATCGGTATCGGGTAAAGGGGTAAAAAGATAAAGGAAGGAGGCTGTCTACTAACGGGGAGCTAACCTCGGCCGATTCTAGGCACCGACATTTCACAACGACCGGCGTTGACGCCAACCCCGGCCAGGAAGGAAAGAGCGAAAACCGCTGTCTCGGCCGTCTCAAAGGAAATCATCAAAGAACCCAGAAATTCCAGAGACTCTAGTAAAGACTTGAAAGAGCAAAGAGCTGTCTCCAATGGACGAACCACATCGTCCGCCCTTCCCTCAGCCTCTGTAGACCCTTTGTCTCACGTACGTCGAGAGGCTCCTCTTATCCCTACTGCTGCTTCTCGTACTTGTGCTACTGCTGCTGCTGCTGCTACAAGCTACAAGCTACCTCGTTCTTAGTTTGATCACTGATATAGTATATTGCTTCCAGCATATCTTCGCGAGAACCAACACAGAGCGCTCAATTGCTTCACGACTTCTGAACTCCACACATCCAGAGAGTCCTTCCAATGAGTCTTTATCCCGCCCCGGCCCCGACATCCCTAACAAGCTCTCCGCTGTTCAGCCCGACTCGGCCAGAGACAAGAAGTATGCGCTACCTGAAATATAGGAGACTCGGCTGCTAATTACTCTTTCTTGCTTTGTCATAGAAAAGGTGTCTCTTTCCTGAGTCGATTGAGCATGATAGGCGGCAAGAAGAGGGTTGATGATATTCTGGATAACGAATCGGAGCTCAGCGAACAGAGGACTGAAGGCGCTAACGCCGTCGCCTTCTCCTCCGCTGCCTACATTCCGCACCATAAGGAGCCGCCACGCTATATTCGAGTTCGCACCCAAAATAAGAGGGATAGGGACTTCGACCGCACCTTCCTCGCTCAGGAATTGACAGGGACATCATCACCTACTGGACAAGCTATACCTCCGAACGGAGATCCCCCCTCTACGGAACATGCCAAAGTCGATTTAACCTCGGGTGGTCCCATATGGGCCGTTGAATTCAGCCAAGATGGTAGGTTCCTCGCTACGGGTGGTCGAGATCGTGTTCTACGAGTCTGGGCAGTAATTGCCACGGAAGAGGAGCGGAAGGCCTACGACGACGAAGAGAACGCCAACACGGAGAAAGAGGAGCGTCTCAGTGCACCTGTTTTTCACTCTAAACCAGCTCGCGAATTCACGGGACACGAGGGCGATATCCTAGATTTAAGCTGGAGCAAGAACAATTTTCTCCTCTCTTCATCCATGGATAAGACGGTCAGACTCTGGCACATGAGCCGGCGGGAATGTTTGTGTACATTCAAACACAGAGACTTTGTCGCTTCTATTGCTTTTCACCCCCGAGATGACCGCTTCTTTCTCGCAGGATCGCTTGACTCTAGCTTACGGCTGTGGAGCATACCCGACAAAGCTGTTGCATACTCGAGCCAGTTGACCGACATCATTACGGCTGTAGGGTTCTCTCCGGATGGCAAGACTGCTATTGCCGGAAGCCTCCATGGGTTTTGCATGTTCTACGAAACAGAAGGACTCAAGTACCTTAGTCAGCTACACGTGCGGTCCTCGCGAGGAAAGAATGCAAAGGGGAGCAAGATCACGGGCATCCAGACGATGAACTTTCCACTTGACAACGGAGACAGTAATGTCAAGCTTTTAGTGACCTCGAACGATTCACGAATCCGGATATACAACATGGCAGACAATACCCTTGAGGCGAAACTCAGAGGCCACGAGAATGCATGCAACCAAATTCGAGCAAGCTTCAGTGACGATGGAGCGTTTGTCATCAGTGGTAGTGAGGACCGGAAGGCTTTCATATGGTCGAGGGAAATGGCCGGGTCTGAAAGTAGAGAAAAGTGCCCCCACGAGTATTTTGAAGCTCATTCGGACATCGTGACGACGGCCATTTTTGCCCCGACGAAGACTCGCCAGCTTCTCCAAGTTTCCCAAGACCCCATTTTCACGCTGTGCAATCCCCCACCCGTCACCTTGCGAAGTAAGGAAGAGTCGACAGCTAATCTAGTCTCATCGGCATACGACGCCCAATCAGAGTATTCTGTTAAGACCAGAAAACCTGAAGAGACCCCCGCCTTCATTGCTCGTTCTGCCCATTGTGATGGCAATATCATCGTCACTACAGATAATTCCGGCCTCATCAAGGTGTTCCGGCAAGACTGTGCCTTTGCCAAACGTCGGCACGACAATTGGGAAACCAACTCCTCATTCTCGAGAAAGCTTGGTAGGGACAGGTTGCTGCTTGGGAGAACCGGCAGTATCCTAACAGGCAGTGTTAGCAGTCGGGATCCGCATTCCCGACGTGCTTCGCTCTCACAGCCCCTCCACATCAGTTCGGATAGAATCAACACTTGGCGTCAAGGTGTGGAGGGTAACCCTGGTCGACCAGTGTCTATCGCTGTCACCGCCACTACTACAACGACTCCTGCGGGCAGCGTACGATCGCCGTCACCAATCAAGGCGTCACGCACGCCCGTGTCACCCAATAGGACGAACCTTCAATCAGAAGCACGGAAACAGCTCTACAATATAACATCGCCCGTCCTACACCCCACAAGTCCGACCACAAGTTTTCGATCAAACAAATCGAATGAACCACCACGAGGAGAGACAGACACATCAATTCCTCCTACTCCTAGCTTTTCCTTCCGTCCCGTTGATAACGAAGCCGACGATTTGCGTCTTGATTCCGTCGGCGCAAGCTACTCGTTCTGGAATCTCAACAAATGGCGCAATATGGGCCAGACCCGCGGCAACGGACACGATTCTTCCTCGTTCTCAAGGCACGAGCGATCCGCGAGCGGCTCCCACAAAGCAGACAAAGCGATTTCCCTCGTGGACGGACGAGGAAGCTCGGAAGAAGCCGACGTGACAGAGCAAACGCGCGAGAACGGCTTCGCGGATCGGAGGCGCAGCGGCAACGTTCGTCGTCTTTGGCCGTCGCCGCTTGAGGAAGGAGATGAGAACGACGCCTTCCTTACGCCCGAACGCGCCTTGATGAAGACGAGGACGAATCGCGCATCGTCTATCCCCAGCCGGCTCAGTTCCGAACTCACGACTAGCGATGATGGTGAGGAGATGGAGTGCGTCAAGTGCGGGAATCACGACTTTCGCGCGAAGAGGGTCGGGGGCATGCAGAGGTTGCTTTGTGGGAAGTGCGGTCGTATGGTTGATGTCTAATAGGAGTGTATAAATAATGCACCACTATTCAATAGAGGTATATATGTATATGTGTGTTGTTGTTGAATCGCATCTAGATAGCGTGTGAGCGAGTGGTTTCGTCTTGTTACTAGGTAGGCTCGTGGGCTGGCGTACGGGAGGATTGATCGAGTTGACTGATTTGATGTACTGTTGTTGTTGGGAATATTAGCGTTGAAATACTAGCACTTTGGATACCACATACATATATGTTGTCATGTGTTTTGTATATATAAATATTATAGAGAGAGAAAACAGCCTAGATATTGAATTGTATTGCTAGGTGGTATAGATCTATATAGATCTATATCTGAATATTCGTAAAAGGATATGGACACATGGATGAAAGGAAGTGTGGTTCGGTTGGTTCCCGTGGCCTTTTTTCGCTGTTTGTTCCAGCTAGACCGCTCCCAGTTTATATCTGCATAGTACTCAGGCATACATACGTACATATATGTGTTCAGCAGTAAAGCTTTGGGGTCCGAATTTGTAATTCGCATCCCGCGCGCCGGGTTTCGGTGAGCTTGACGGGGGTCTACTAGTGACTATCTAATAAGTGCCCGAATCAAGATCGATCACCGACCCTTTTTTGCCCTGCCTCAAGTTTACTTTCGAATCGAACTAGTTTCTCTATCGAAGGATCCGGCCGGCTGTTGTCTTTGCGGCCCGACTCGTCTCAATATTCTTCTCTCTCTTACGATGGCCCACTCTTGGGGTTTAGATACGAGCGCTGAATGTGTTGTCGCTGACCTCGGAGCAGTCAAGATCTTTTCAGCAAGTTTTCCTCTGGTCAAAACTTGCTTCCTGGTCCTGGGTCTTGTATTCCTTATTTAACGTAGCACTGAGTCTGACTGTCCGCCGTCCTGAAGAGGTTTCAAAGTTGAGCCCGGCACTTTGAGTATGAGTAGCACATGGTTTAGTAGACATTGAAGGCTCGGCCTA
The DNA here is from genome assembly GCA_902806585.1 of Xylaria hypoxylon. NCBI lineage: Eukaryota > Fungi > Ascomycota > Sordariomycetes > Xylariales > Xylariaceae > Xylaria > Xylaria hypoxylon. The sequence continues at coordinate 2,747,437 of CADCXB010000001.1, forward strand.
ACAGGGAGAGAAGCCCCAAACCACCGAAAAGTGATAGAATCGATGGCCATGGGGGATATACAGTGGGAGTGAACGCCAAGTTTAAGGTATAGATAGATAGGATGGGAACAGAAGCTGAGATGACTGGCTAGTGACTAATGAAGTTATAAAAGGTATAAAGCAGAGTTTATGGAACCTTAATCAGCCTTGCACGAAATAATCGACGATTCAGGAGTCAAATGGAACGCATAGATGTAGAAGCTAGTTCAGCTAATCGATTTGGTGTTCATTGTTTACGGTTCAAGTAGTGGGAAATCTCGCATACATCATTATCGAGTAACTCGGAATCTCTTGCCGCGATTGCTACGCCATCGAAATGAGATATCGTGCGAAGGGCTAAGACTGCTGATACTTGCCTTTTTTTATGTAAATGCAATCGTCGCCTCATAGCTTAATACTAATATAGGTTATCACCTAACCAGTGTACATATATACCCCAACAGTCTACTGTGACTTGTTCCTCATAACTCGAAAGAGAGGGCGAATCCAGGGGTATATGTCGCTTGACCGTGGTGAGAATGCGGTCGGCCATTACGTGCCCTCTGGTATACTACGACTATCAGTGTCTCTTTAACCTCGTGGTCTCGGCGCGAGAAAACCCGGAGGGTCAAGACAGCCCAGACAGCCAAGTCGTAAATTCCATTGGTTCAGCCTCGAGGGATTGTCTACCCCCATCAACCGGCGTAATGTTTAACCCGGAAGAAAAGTGACCGGAAGCGAGTGCGCCTTCACCTTAAATTAACCGATATGATTTTGTCTCGAAGCTTCGTGGTTTAAACGGCTTATTTCCCATGAATACCATAAACCACAGGAATAGGCCGGAATATGCTGAATTCTTGACCTGTGGCGACTATGGTGCCAGGGATCTGGGGATGCCAATGCACTTCCTTTGCGTATTCCGAAATATGTTCGAAGAGAAGCTGGGGAGGCATGTCCTTCACACCAGCGGTATCTTTGCTCTCCTCGTCGTCCAGCTCAACCGAAAGATCCCACAAAGTGACTTTATGGTCTCCAGCCGCAACAGCCACCATGCTATCATCTGTGGGATGCCACTCGACACTAGTGATCTGATCCTTGTGATAAGCAAAGCTTGCGATTGGGCTGGGCTTGTCGGCGTCTCCCTTCCACTGGCGCAGATCCCAGACTCCCCATACTCCGTCGTCGGCGCCGGTGGCCAGCAGGTGAGTTGTCAACTTTGACCATGAGATAACATTGACATCGGTTGAGCTGACTTTGACGGTAATGGCCGGCTTCCTGCTCTTACTTCTTACGTCCCACACACGGACAGTACCATCACTCGATGCCGAAGCGAACACTGAGGCTTCCTGTGGACTCCATTGGATGTCCTCAACGCTGCCGGTATGGCCTTGGAAAGCCCTGGTGTCCGTCACCCAACCTCCACCGTCTGTTCTTGTAGTAGCATATATCAGGCCGTCGTTGTCTCCCGTCAGGAGTTTCCCACCTGGTACCAGGGGCGACCAGTCCAGCGCATAACCCTCGGATTTATGGGCTCTGATGGTCGAGACAGGCTTGTTCTGCTGAGATGTTATGACAGTGCCGGGATTGTCGAAGGAGGCGAGATGCGGCGTCACATCGTGGATGTAGACCTGCGCTGACTCGGTCATAGTGGCGGCCAAGGTAGTTGGAGGCTTGGAGGGGTCCGAGGAGGGGATTTGGTGGGCGCGAATACGGTTCGTGGTGGAGGCCAAGGGGATGGCCTTATGCTCGAGAATGGGGTCAGCGTCCTCACCGTCGCCGTCGGAATCGCCGTCGGAATCTGAATCATCGTCCTTCTGCTGGCGGCTGAGGCCACTGAACTTCATGACCATCAACTGGTTGTCCTTGGCGCTGCTGCTCTCGGCTTGGGTGCCGGCAACGGTGTACATGGTGGCCGGATACACCTTCTCGCGCTTGTCGCCCAGACCATCGCGCACGATGTCGAACGAGAGACAAGGCCATGGCGTGCTCAGACTGTGCAGCATCTCGTATGTGCCCAGATCGGGGGCCAGATGTTGACCCTGCTCGAGCTTGTTGCGACCGACGATGAAGGTTCCATTGGTGTCGTCGACGTCCATGGCAGCCGCGGCGCGCTCTTCGGCCTCTCTCTCAGCATCGGGTCTGCCGTCTACACCAGCCTCGAATATCTCGTCCTCGCTCTCGAACTCGTCTTCAAACTCGTCCTCGAAATCTCCCATTTCCTTGTCATCTACATCCATGGGCTCAGGACGATCACCTCCCTTGAGAGGAGCATCCCCCTCGCCAGCTTCGGCTATACGTTTCGACATGGCGTTTCCTAGCGGTGGAAGACCAGGGGGTGCGGGGAGGGTTATCAATTGGGAAGTACCTAAGCTGTGAAGGCACGAAGACTGCAATGCAAGGAAGAATAATAAAAATTGGGTATAGAAATAAAAAAAGGTTTGGTTTGCCCCGCGCTGATCAACCCCGCGATATGTGGCTGTGCGTAATGATTGTGGCTTAGCTACCTACACTGAGTGCCTAGGTTATCTCTATTTTAAAGTTATAGGGTTTCCAGGTGCAATTATAGCGATAAACAATACCTTTCGAGGTACCAGGTAGACTATGTAGAGCTAAACATACTACTACATGAGTACTAAGCTTCAATTACCTAGTGCACCTAGGTACCTGCCTACCTTCAATACTTACCTTACTGACCTTACTGACCTTACTGACCTTACTGACCAGCTAGCAGCTTAAAAGCAACCGAATCTTTGAAAAAAGAGACTGAGGAACCCATTCACAATATCTTCGCAAGGCATCAGCACCTTAGATTATGTGGTCACAGAGATGCCATAATTCCATTCGCGAACAGAGCTAGTCACAGTCTGAACTTGCAGCGTATCTCTCTCTCATCTATGTAAATTCAATCCTCCCACTAATCCGTGACGGCGCCACGGCTAGCATCGCCAACAAGCCGAGCGTACTTCGCCAGGGCGCCCCGTCGAACTTTCGTCGAACTTTCGGAACGGGCGGTTTCCATACCTTTCTCCTCGCGTCTAGCTCGGCCTCATCCACGTTGGCGATATCGATCCGGTTCCGCACCGCATTAATCACGATTGTGTCGCCGTTTTGCACCAGCGCTATGGGGCCGCCGACCGCTGCTTCCGGAGTGACGTGTCCGACCTAAGGGGGTATTAGCTGTGCTAACACGCGAGCGAAGGAGAGGGGAATAAAACAAAGGAAACAAGGAAAACAAAAGGAAAACAAAAGGAAAACAAAAGGAAAACAAAAGGAAAACAAAAGGAAAACAAAAGGAAAACAAAAGGAAAACAAAAGGAAAACAAAAGGAAAACAAAAGGAAAACAAAAGGAAAACAAAAGGAAAACAAAAGGAAAACAAAACAAACATATAATAAACCTATAACTGGCACCACTGTACCTCCTATTAGTAACAAGCGCGATGTTCTTTAATTCAGCCCCAATTATAGCCGCCGAGGCTCGAAGCTGTTTGGGCATGCCCTTGTTAAGTGTCTAGAGTCAGTAATTAATTGCCTTTTATGGTAAAGAATCAAAAGGCGTTTTGGGAGCTTGCAGGAGTAGGAAACTTCTGATCGGGTAGGTGACTTGTGCTCCTGAGACACATCAAAAGGGGGAATAAGAGACTCCAGTGTACTGACCGGGCCACCCTTCGGTCCCTCGTACCGGACGATCAAAACGAGGTTCTCGTCGCGCGGGATCTCGCCCTTAGACAGCGCCGTGTCGAGCTCATGCTCCTTGTTAAACACTTGCGCTTTTCCCGTGAAGCTTAGCCCTTCTTTCCCCGTGATCTTTGCCACGGCACCCTCTGGCGCGAAATTCCCTCGCAACACGCGAATATGCCCGCTGTCTTTTATCGGATTCGACAATGGTCGGATGATGACTTGGTCGGCGGGTAAATCAGGCCAATCTGCCACGTTTTCGGCTAGTGTGCGCCCTGTCACCGTCGGGATATTGCCGTTTATCAAACCCTCGGCGATTAGCATTTTCAGCACCGAGGGTGTGCCGCCGATCTTGTACAGATCTTCCATCAGGTATCGTCCACTAGGCGCTAGATCCGCCAGGAAAGGCGTCTTGTTGCTCACGCGGTCAACGTCGTCGAGAGTCAGCGGGACCTCGGCCGTGTTGGCCATGGCGAGGAAGTGCAGCACACCGTTCGTAGAGCCCCCAAGGATCATTGTGATGACGAGCGCGTTCTCGAAGGATTCCTTAGTTAGCAGATCGCGCGGTCGAATATCCTTTTCCATCGTCGTCTTGATCACTTCAGCCGCGCGCTCGCATTCGCGCGCCTTCTCCGGTGATAAAGCCGGGTATGACGAGGATCCCGGAAGTGTCAGCCCCATCGCCTCTATTGCCGTCGCCATCGTGTTGGCTGTGTACACTAGATGAGAGTCAACATAGCCATGATATATAATATATCTTGGAATTGCCAATTGCCAGTACGTCACTCTCCATAGAAGCACTCTACTTGGATGAAAATGAGGAAATCGAGAATTGTGCAGAAGTACCTACTACCACCGCAAGCACCAGCGCCTGGGCATGCGTGTTGCTCCAGGTCGACCATCACATCACTTGGAGTTCGTCCAGAGGTACCAGCGTTCGTCTTAGCTTGAAGTGTGCCGTAGGAGAAAGCGCCTGCTGCTTCGTAGCAAGTGCTAACATTAACATCTCGTTCCAAAAGGCTCGAGTAACCCTTGCGAATCGTGCCGCCGTCTAGAATAGCTAATTTAGTAGAGGACTCTTCTCGCTCTCATTATGAAACAAAAGAAGGGAGATCTTTTATCAAGCCATTAGGGAAGTACCGTACACTACCGGGATCCTCGTCAGCGTTTACATTCATGCCATAGTATTCGCCTGCTCATACTCATAAAACGGGCGTATTGATTCAAAGGAGTGGTTTGAGCCAAAACTTTGATTAAGCGAATCAAACTTACGATCATGATAAACGGGCGGTTATGGCGAGCTGCCGCCATAATGACACCGGGCATGTTCTTATCACACCCCGGGATGGAAATATTGGCGTCGTGGTGCTGAGCACAAGTCACCGTCTCGATGCTATCGGCGATTAAATCACGAGATTGAAGGGAGTAGCGCATTCCTCGACCACTTCGTTAGCGGTAATGATACTCTACGTTGGGGGGTTGGAATCCATTACCGTCTCCACCCATTGTAATGGCATCCGACACACCAACAGCGTTATACTGCCAGGCAAGCATCTTCTGCTTTTCTATGCCCCTTTTTACGATCTTTCCAAATTCCAGTACTGTGTTGATTAGTAAACCTCTGGGTGAAGGTAAAACAATATCAACGGCTTACGGTGTGTGCTGGAGTCGTGAGCATCATGATCAACGAGTATTAACTATCCACGAGAAAAAACCGGTAGCAATAGGCTTACTTGCACTATGTACAACGAGACTAGATGTTAGTAACGTCCCTAGCAAGTATATCATACGTCTTCCTAGTTCTCCAGTCAGTTACTTACAGGGTTTCCCTCCCACCATATAGTCGCAACGCCGATATGAGGGGCGTTCTTCATCATATCCTCATTCGGGACTCCTGCGCCGTAGAGCATAGCCTTAGACATCAGTCAGTAAATCCTTGTCTCTGAAACTTCATGGCCAGCAAGTATATCATCCGCTCCCCCACAAGATGCATTAAACCCTCTCAGGAAATTTCACACTCTACTCCACGTACCTGGGAGGCAGGGAAGTCATGTTCCCTCGTAATGATATGAGACCATCGGTTCAGCGGGCCGCCTGCGTGCGTGGAAACATATTAGTCGATATATCTAGGTTCAACATCATAGAACCTGGTAGATCCCACGAGACAAGGAGACTAACGGATCAGGCTTGAGAAGTTTCAACACGTACCAGGAGGCAGACATCTAAATTGGATGTACTGGGGGTCCGACTTGTTGTCGACAATGCCTACGCCCTCGTGGGCATCCGACGCGTCTTTACTCATATCGGCTAGGTAATTGATTCATTTAGTACTCTTATTTACTGGGCGGTTAACAAGACACTGCTATATAGTCAGATTAGATGGGACTACAACAGGCACAAATTTACAAAATGGGAGACTTGGGTCTTCAGTCGCGTTGGTAGGACTGTGCCACCAGCTTGGGGCTCACTTACACATACAAGAGACTGAGAAGTGTAATTAGCCGACTCAGCTATCTAGTCCAACTTGTAGATGGTGGAATGTTGTATTAAATCGTCGAGAAGAAAATTTAATTCAACTCTCAACGCGTTGTCCAATGACATTAAATCAATTTGAAACTAGTAGCAGGTAGACAACGACGATGACAACGAAGACGCCAATAATGGAGACATATATACTATACTAAGTAGACAGTTAGTGTAACGCCGAAGCTCGGGGTTTCTGGCGCGGGGAACTGTGGAGCTGTTGGCAAAGTGAGGGACGGACGAGTGACGCAACATTAGATGCGGTGGTTAACATCGGCTGTGTGTCCCGATTCGTCACATTTGGTAGGTAGCTGGTAGCTGGAATGATCCCTCTAGCAATTTCTCCTTACAGATATTATCTACGGTTGAGCTCAAGGGGTTGGGATAAAATAACATGTAAGTGCCGGTAGCAGAAGTAGTATTACAATGGTATATCGCCACGCTGCGAAATCCCTATGCTGAAATTATCTAGGTAGGGACTATATTTTCGGTCAGAGTTGCGTGTTTAGCTCTGGTACAAAACTTGGATCCCTCACAATGGTCTATAGGGTTAGATAGCTGATACAACCGGCGCAGAAACTACCTCTTAAGTAGCTCGAAGATAGCTTCAAGCATAGTTTTACACCGAAAATCTCTTGAAACGAGTAGTATGTGCACCTCACCCACCGGGAAAAACACGCGCGAGGTTTAATAGATATTTTTCAGTTCTCTATAAAGTAGTATGCGGTACGTTTTCGTTCGCCTGCAGTTTCGTCCCCGCTTTCCCCTTCTCCTTCTCCTTGAACACGAAGCTTCAAATCTCCTGGACAAACTGTGGTCCTACATTAGGCTCATTTTCTAGACCCAGAGCAATCAACTCAGTGAATGGCTTCGTGGCGACAGGATTGGCATCGAGTTTCCCAGATACGGGGCAGCGACGGAGGGCCACAAGTCCATTATCTCCGGCCTGGTTCGCGACAAACAAGAGGCTCTGGTCCTCGTCGATGCTAAGACTGATGTCACGCGGGAGGATGCCGTGGCTGGAGACGGTGTTGGAAAATGTGAGGCTCGTGGTATTGGCGTTGAAGACGAAGTGCGCGATGCTGTCCGTCTCGTTGCCGCTTAGCCGGTTCGAAATGTACACGTCCTTGTTGTTGGCGATTGCGACGGCGCCGGCAGCGGCCGAGGTGGCGTTTGCGGGAGGGAACTGGGCGCCATACGTGCTCTGTGTCGAGATCTCCTTGAATGCAAGCCCATCGCCGGTGTAGTCGAGTCCGTAGAGTATGACCTTGTTGCTCAGCTCGCAGGCAACAGTGTAGAAGGTCTTGTCGCCTGACGTGATGAAGCCGCCGTGGCGCGGTCCAGCGCCCGGGAAGAGAGTAATGGTCTCGGTGATCTCGTACTTGTCGTCCTTGGTGTCTAGCACGAGGAGTTGGTCGCCGCCAAGATCGGGCAGGATAATAAAACGTCCGGTAGGATCGAGGAGAGCTTGGTGAGGATGGTGAGCCTGCTGGTTGGGACCAAGAGGACCCTCCACCTTGATCTGCTTTAGGAGCTTCGGAGCACCGTCGGCTGATACGTCCCACACGTCGATCATGGCGCTACCATAGGCTGCACCTACCAAGCGGGTTTTGTCCTTGTTGAATTCCAGGAACACGACACCAGATGATCCCGTAACGGACGAGGCGTACGCGAATTCCCCGCTGGTTATATCGTCGAACTTGAACTGGTTCAAGCTGTTGCTGTTCTCGTCCACGGCATATAGGGTGTTGGTTGAGGCCTTGAGGCGCATCCAGCTAGGTGCCGTCCCTGCCGTGACATTCTTGCCGGTGATCTCGAAAGAGGAGCCATTGAAGTTGGCGGTCAATATTTGAGAAGGCCCGCCGATGAGGAGTCTGCGGGATACTACGTCACGAGCTCTGGCGGTGGGAGCTGCGGTAGCCATGCTGCCGAGTGTGAGAAGTGTGATGAGACTTGGAAGCATCATGTTGATTGCTTGTTTGTTTGTTTGTTTATTTATTTGTTTGCGAGGTTTGTATTATCGAAATGTTGGGTAGTGGAGTATGCAATATTAGGCATTCAATGTGCCGACTGACTCGTTTAGTGACTCTTAACTATCAACCAGTTGACAAATCCACGGTATTGCGATAATGACTTGTCGTGCTCTTTGGTGGCCATAAAGAGACCTCTTCACAATGGCCCGACAAAGGTAGCTTTCTCCCGTGCGTCTGTGGTCTCTGCTCTTCGCTCGACGAAAAACAACAGACGGTTGAATGAATGTATATGGTGCTGATAGAGTGGCTAGCACACTTCCAAGACCGAACCAGGGTTGGCGTTAGTTGATCGGCTGCCGTTCTTATTAGTCTCTATCTGACAACTGAGGACCGACTCGGAAAATGCGACGCCTTACCAAAAAATGAACAACACGCTTGTTCCGGTGAGAGGATTGTATTCTCTGGTCGAGATGGAGGTGGGTTGATGGATTGAAATCTAGCAATGAAGGGCGGTGATCTTGGAGGGCACTGCAGGAATTATACAGCAGGGAGGTAACATGTACTTTATTTATTTCTTGATGCTTTTCACGCCAGGTTGATTACCATACGCTTGATATTCGTGAGAGAGGACCTATCGGTTGCCCATCCATCTACTCATAGGTATGTACTTGCCAGGTCTGCCAAGGTCCATTCATTTTCGCCCCCTTTGGCCAGGTGAAGCCGCCGTTTTGTTCAGGGGTCAACTAGTCAACTAGTCAACCGGGATCGACGAACCCCGGGCAGTCCCCAGGCTAGGTACACCACAGCCATAGCCACAGCCCTATTATGATCGCCCCTATAGTCCACTACTATTCTGCGGAGAGGCTCAGCTAACATTATACTGAGTAGTGAGCAGATCAACAGCGGCCAGCTCGTCGTACTACCTGTCACAGTTCGAAGGGCGATGAATGGTGACGACGTTTGTTGGCTGTGAGCGAATTCTAAGACACGCGTGGCTCATGTGTTCTTGGCATTTCAACCATGGACTGCCGGCAGTCGATCTCGTTAGTCGCTATCTACACATTAGTGTACAGTAGCGCAGATCCTCCAGCCCCTGGCAATCGACCTACTATACTATACAGTAAGTAGTGTACTCAGTAGAAACCGCCCCTGTTCTTCTTCCTGTGCCAATGGCGCAACATAGCCTAACAGTTTGGAATTGATAGGTTCGGAGCGCCAATGAATAACGACAAGAAAGCAAGTCTGGGGGATAGTAGTATTGCACCAAACGTATACTGCCCTCCTGAGCCTAATCCAAGTGCGAAGAGAGCGTAGCAGGAGATGTGCAGTGTCGTCCTGTCCCTGTCCTGTCTTATTAGATGAGACGCACCTACATTATACATAGCACTTACGCCAGGATCGAGAGATGCACAAGCAAGTAAGGCAAGTAAAGCAAGTCGGGGGCGGCTGGCTAGGCGTTTAACATCGTGTTGCACTTACCTGATGACCATTAGACTAACGTCGGCCCGAACTAACTTTGAATCTCGACCTCCCTAAAAAGGCAGCTTCCAATATCGCTCTCGGGGCCGAATGTTTCATATACATCCTATCTCATGCCAACACGCAATTAGCGCTATATCATACATGCTAGTACGACCTGCGGTTAGCAGGTAGTATGGTACACTAGGTACTGAGTACAGACTCACCTCACCTGCTATATATGTTGTGCTTTGAGGGGCCATAAAAATGACAGCAGTATAAGGGTTGTTCTACTCTTGAAGAAAGTGTAGAGGTGCAAAAGTGATGAAATAAATAAACTATCCGCTGGCTACCTCTATGCTTTACATATACGCAACACTCCTTTGTGTCTTCTTCTTAGATAACAGCTTCTACGCTCTTACAGAGCTGTATCCGTCACCAATCTAACGTCTTCCTCAAACCTGCATGTCGGACCCCTGCTGTCACGCATTTGTCCTTCGTTATACTGAGTATATCCTCTCGACAACCCGCGATATAGCCCCGTCATGAACCGGGAATCCAGTTCGCGCTAACGGCAATGATCCTCGACACGCCGGGTTCTCGTGACACTGTCACTACCGGGCCTGTTTGCTTCTTCCCGTACTCTGGCTAGTACGCTTAAGGCTGAAATACGTAGAAGATGATCCCGAGGGGAAAACAAATCCCGAGGGGAAAACAGGTGGTCTTGGGGTCGACGCACGCGGCATAGTGGTACATGTCGTCTGCCATGAGGAAGTGCTTGAGCCAAGGCTATAGCAGTTAGAAACTTTGAAGGTGAAAGTCTCTCTCCCCTTCCTTCGCGCATATATATTTGTGAATGAAAACTAGAACTTATTACAGACGTGTAGTATATTGGTTTTATAAATCGTAGCACCAAACAAGTCAGAAATATCTAGCTAGATACTAGGTTAGCTCATCCGGTTTTACAACGCCTCGCTCACAAGATAATACAGTGACAAAAGCCCATCCTATAATCAGTCTCATTACAGATGCCTATTCTACTAGTAACAATTTACATCATACTATCATCTCATCAAATAAGGAACGGACGACATATTCGTCATTAAATCCCATAACATATACATCCCTAAGTGACTTTAAAATCGTCACGCCCGCCTAAGCGAGGGTCTGCAAGACCGCCGTGTTCTGTACCGCACGCCACAAAATATACGCCGCTCCCAATGCCGCGAATCAGTCAAGACAAAAACATGTTGAGCTTTCGCTCGCTCCATCGTTGTGATATATATAGTTCAATGTCGAATTCTTCCATTTCTAGACTCCGGTTACATTAACATGCCTACAGCCAAAGCATGCCCGCAACGGCGATGAGAGCCGCGAAGGCGCTGGCCCCCAAGACATGTTCCTGTCGAGCACCCTGGTTCTGAGGGTTTCCGCTCGACCCAGAACCGGAGCTGCAGTCCTGCGAGAAGCCATCGTTACAGTCGGATGCGCCGCCGTCGGAGGAAGAGCCGCTGCCGCTACCACTGCCGCTGCCGCTGCCGCTACCACTATCACCGGAATTACCGCTGCCCTGTGCGTCACCAGCAGCTTGACCATTTGTGCCTGGGCCACCACCACTCAAGCCGGGGACAACCTCCATCGAGGTTTGTGCGCTGCCGCTTGAACTAGGGTATTCGGCATCCATGTCCAAGCCAGACCCGAGGAGAGACTTGAGAACTGTGTTCTTATTACCATCAATGACGGTGTTGTTGGTGCCCAACCAGTTGTTATACGTATAGCTCTTCCCAGAGTTCGTGCCCGGTGACGAGTCCGTCTTATAGCACTCGATACTAACTTCGCCTACGGAAGCGTAGTAGTATTTGTCCTGCTTGATGGCATCGCTACTCCAATCGATGGGGCCACCTGCCCAGTCGATAGTTCCCTGCCCGTTCGAAGCGGCACCTCCGGGCCAGATGGATAGCTGGACACGAGCAGGAGTCTGTGGGAAGTCCCATTGGTCTGCCGTCGCGTTCCATGTCTTCGACTTCAGTTGCGTGCGTCCAAGCTCGCCATCGACGTACCACTCGATCTTCTCGGGGGTCCACCTGATCTCGTAATCGTGCCATTCGGTGTTCGTATTCGAAACGCTGGTGATGTTGTACGAGTTTTGGTCTAGCGTCGGTCATCAGTATCCAATACATGTATTGGCAAGTCACAAACACAGCACTTACAATTTGGGATGCCTTGGAAGTAGAAGTTCGTCTGGGCAATATCTAGCTCGGTGCCAACCCATTCGTAGTCAATCTCGTCTTTAACGTCGCTCAGTAGAATGAAGGCAGTGACCACACCGGCATCCTTAGAGGTCTTCATCCTGGCCTTGACGGTTCCGTACCACATATAGACGGTCGAGGCTAGGACGGTTCCAACCGAGTTGGGCGGCATCGTTAGAATAACGTTGTCGTTGTAGGTCAAAGGGATGCCCTGGGCTACCCAATCGGCATTGGACGGATCACCGAGATACTTGGACGAGTCGACTATACGACTTATGTCTTTCATGGGCATTGTCCTATCCTCGCAGACGGGGGAGGGCACGCAAGCATCGAGAGAGAAAGACATACGGGGATCGCAGCCGCCGAGACAGTAAGCACCGACACCACATTGCCCATATTCTACATGTGTGATTCATGTTAGTCATAGTCCACGGATGGTAGCCGAGTGCTTGGGAAAAGAGACGTACGGGAACAGCAAGGGGCCTCTTCGGGGCACTTCTTTGTTAACGAACAAGTCGGGCTACTCTGGGCGACAGCGGAAGCACCGAAGTAGGCCAGAGCGGCCAATATTGTGAGTGACGGCACCATAATGACCGTCAGTTAACTGCTTGGGGGTTGATATTATAATATTACGTGGTTGGGGATGTGGTGGGATATGGTCGTGGGTGAAGATTAGACTAGTCCACAGCCAAAGTGGCCAACAAGTATGTATATACGGCAGCCTCGGCGAGAGGTAAGCGAGTGTGATCGAGTGAACGGGCGAAGGGCGAAGGGCCAAGTTGACATGTGCTAGGCTGGTTCACTACTGGAAAGGTCCTGTTTCAACAAACAAAATCGCACGGTTGGATGTTGAAATGCCGCATACCACGATATATACAGATAAACCGTCAAAGTGAAGTGTATCGAATGCGTTGGTAAATCGATCGTCTAAGGGATACGATGAAAGGCACTTGTCAACGAGAATCGCCGGCTTTTTCGAGCTAGTGTGTCTGTTGGGTTGAAACGATCGACGAGAACCACGGAGGCCCGAAAATGATACACTGGATGGGTATACCGGTAGGAATTGGAATGGGCGGCGAATGAAGAACAAAAAGACGCGAAACAAGAAAAATGAAACTATGATCACTAATGGATCACAGCCTCGACCTTTTTTTGTCCCGGAATATTCTATTCAGATATTCAAATTAGGGATACCTGCCGGAGCACACCAGACGCTAAAGAGGACGGGGAAACGAGAGAATAAAGGGTACGTGATGACACCACACGCCGAGTTGGATTGTTTATTATGGGGGAGGGAGAGAGAAGGAAGAATGTGCGTACTAAGTAGAGAGACGATGACAATAAAAGCAGGGGGGAATACGAACCAGGCCATATCGAGGAACTGTCAGATGGGCACGTTTCAGGTACTTTGCTCTTGCAGGCGAGCAGGCAGAGGTAGTAGGTATAGATAAGTACCTATCCTGGATGCCACAAATAAAGCCAGTAAATGCAACACTTTCAGCTAAGTCTCCACTATTGTACAGCAGTCACTATATTAACAGGTTAAACAGAACCTTGGAATTTAGTGTACACTAGGTACATACTTGTGGAGGTGGAGCTGCCTTACATACGGTAGTACACTTGATAGTACACTAGGAAGTACACTACCTAGATAGGTAGGTACATAGGTAGTGCATGTATTACCTCTATACTTAAGTAAAGAGGTGGTTAGGTACCCGAGCACATGCATGTAGATAAGTACTTAGGCACCTAGGTAGGTGCCCTGTATTTGGTGTACTTAGGCGCTAGGTATCTGTCTAGATCTTAGACCACCTACCTAGGTATCAAGATATAGTATAGCGCTGCCTATGTTCATGCTATCCTCTTACCTACTACCTAGCTAAAGACCAAAATATTTATCAATACTCCTAATTGGAGTACCTGAGGCTACCGTGCTATATATATACTGCCAAGTATGGCTATAAAACCTAATAAATTAAAACTTCTCCTAGATATCTTTGGTACGCTAGTATATAACATGCGGAAGGTAGATAGCGCTTTAAGTATTAGAGGTTACTAACACCCACAACACCAAGCACTTAAGCTGTAGGTGAGTGAACAGCCCGACATCACAACGCTGTATATTTAAGCGAACCAGGCGCCATAAATCGCAGTATACTACTAGCTATTCATATAGGAAAGTCTTTAACCAATATATATGGAAAATATTATGATTTACCTCATCTATAAACCGGCATCAACCTCGCCCTAACTCGCCTTATACTAACTGAGATATCTTATATATCTACATCACATAATGCGGAGCCTCACCAGTCACATATAAGCAGGTTCCCCCAATATCGTCCATCCTCAAAAGAAATCACCTGTCAACTCCCCCATCCAAGCCAAGCCCTCAAGAACGACACGCCGCAAGTCCTCGCTCATAGGCAACTTCTCGACCCGCGCGCACGTCGCCCACTCGAGCGCATCATACTCGTACACTCCTCTTTCTCCCCGTCCTGCTTTCTCTCTGCTGCCACCAGTGCTATCCGCATAAAGAAACCCAGGCAACCCGTCCCCTTCGTCCTCGTCCACAAGAACGGTAAAGTTCAGCTGCGCGTATTCCTTCCGCAGTATCTTATACGGAATCACCTGGGCGTTCCGTCTCTCACTTTTGCTCTTGCTCCTGCCGTTGCTACACCCGACACCACCATGGGGTGAGAGGAGAGACACGGGTAATGCCGTCGAGGACGCCGTGTCGCGCCGGCGGAGCGTCCTTCCCCCCTTTTTCTCCTCTTCTACCACTGCTATAGTTCGCGACGGGAGCGAGAGTGGCGCTGGCTCTAGCGATGGGTCGTGGTCGAAGTCGTGATCGTACGTGTACTTGTAATCGCCGTCGTTACCGTACTGGTACGCATACCCGTCGTCATATTTGTCCGGTTTGTCATTGCGGTCGTTATCTTTAGGCGGCGGTGGCGGCGGTGAGATAGACGCGGAATCGGGCGTCACTGGCACATGCGGTGACCTCGGCGACGGCGAACTTGTCGGGATGCGGATACCGAGAACGTCTGCGTCAGAGAGCGCCCGTATTTCCTCCTCACCCCTGCTCTTTCCATCTTCTATGCCGGCAGTACTCCCTATTTCTCCATCTCCTATAGTAATAGTAGTGGTTGTAGTAGCTGTAGACATAGTAGACGTGTTGTCCCAGTCCATGTTGACTCCGGAGTCGACTTTCTGCCCGTGATCCTCACTCAGGCCGTCCTCGACTCCACCCTCATCATCCTCTTCGGCACTATCATTATAAGCGAGACCCCCCTCATCTTCATCCCATAGCAAAACCTTCAACTCCGCCCTCCATCGCACACCCGAGAGCATGACCATGATCTTCGTGACCCGTAGCCCGGTCTTCTCCTTAACGAGACGTTCAATGGCTGCCGATATGCAGAAGTCGTCGTCCGAGACCTTGCCACCCGGTAACTCCCACTCGCCGGCCCCCTGTCTCCCTGCTGCGGACGTGAAGATGCGCCGACGCCGCCACCACGGCGAGCGCCGGAGGAGCAGGACCGTCGGCCGCAGCGTCATTTCGTCAAGACGGAAGATGCACACGCCCACCGAGAGTTTGTTAGCGAAACTTAGCGAGACTTTACCGTCGTCTGCATTGTGAATAAGGGTTTCGCCCTTATCTATGTCTTTATCCCTAGTGCAGTTTAGGATGAGCGTCTCATGTGCCTCATCTGCGGATGAACAGCGTAGGTATGAGAGAAACTGCGCTCGGGACATGGCGAGGATAGCTTTCTGAGACGGAAGGAGTGCAGATTTCATTGTGCTTAGTTGAAGATGTCCCCAAGCCCTGTTCATCGGGTGGGTGTTGCGAAAGCCAGAACGGAAATCAAATTCAGGACCATTGCATCTTCTCTCGCACTTCTGCTCGTGATGATGTCGTTCGGGCTTTGGGAGCACTCCTGGCAAGCGCCAGAGAGCTCGGAAGTACCCCATCACTCGACGCCACCTAATTCGGCAATAGGTAAATCGAGTTGTAAGGGAACAAATCTGTATATTGATCGAGGTGTCTGACCAGTATGGTCAAACCCTCGGGGTAGGTTGTACGCATGTGATATTTGAACTCCATTCTTGTGTTCTTTTCGTCTGATTCAAAGGATAGATACGTAATCGCAGAGCTAATCATATGACGTGCAGTCGGATATCCCCAATCTTTGCACTATGGGGAGAATGACTTAAGATGCAGGAGACAAAAAGGTGATGAATGACAAGTTTTAGCAGAAGAAGGTTTATAGATAGTGTTTATCAGCTGGCAATGTTCGACTCATATGACACATGAAATTGCAAATACACCTGTCCACTGCCAACTATCTTTAAGCTTTGTATACAAGGTGCTTAAGCTGACTTAAGTTTACTCTAAAAATCTTAAAAGGTTAAAGTGTAAAACCATACGGGATAAAAGCATCTATATACCTAAGTAAGGTAAGTGCCTTATATTTCTATACCTTAAAAATATAATTAAACCATAGCTTTGCAAATCAAATAAAAATCATTGCGTTGAATCTGCCGTGGGACAAATCCGTCTACCTGGAATTATGTAGAGCCAAGCACTACCGAAAACAAATGAGCAACCAGAAATCCCCCATCATTCATTCTCTTGCAATGCATTCACCCATCCTTCCATCCTTCCTTCCCTCCCTTGTGATACCGCCCTTCCTTAAGACAGCGCCACAGTGAAGGTGATGTGAAAGGCTAACGTGTCCTATGAAACTAACAAAAGAATCGACGGTTCTACAACAATTCTCTTCTTTTGGTCTCCCTTAATTCGCCATGAACGCAAGAGGGGTATGATGCTGTGTGAAGAATGACAACTTTTGTAAAGAAAACCAAGTGTGATATGGAGACTGCTTCAAGTCACTTGGAATGGACAAGCGTTGATAACCTCTTCACTTAAGCACTAGTTGGTCAATGCTTTCTGCGTGACTGGCATAAGCTTGACAGAAGCAATCATTCCTGCTCCTTGTCAAAATATGAACAATCTGGGATATATGGCTCATGTTGAGCATCTATATGAAGGGTGGTGGTATGTCCGAAATAATGATGCTAAAGATAGCAAATAAGCTGGGTAGTAGCTCAAAGATTGTACAGTGGCGTGGGACATCAATGGTCTAAGTTGTATAGGTCGGTTAATCATCCGATCCAAAAGTTGCTGGTATAGTTTGCTTAGTCGAGGTTGGGTGCCATATGTGAATGTAAGGCATTAATAACATAGGAGTATGGGCCTTTATAGGACGCCTTATAATCATATAAAGGCATAGCTGACATGGGTACAAGTCCTAGTGCCTTCCTCGAATTGCTAATTTACGAGTTTGTGTATTAAGCTGCCTATAGGGAATAAGCCTGGCAGCTAGAAATCAAATCGAGAGGGTATTTTGACATTAAACAAGCATGGTAAAGCAACAATGACTTTTAGCGTGCCTTTTGAGTAGCAAAGAGATCAGGAAAATGCTCCTTAGCATACTGTTCGCAGGCCTATAATATGATCAGATTAGCCAAACATAGACGAACAAATGAGTGGATATACTGACCTTTGCAGGTTTGCCCACTTTCTGTCCGATGGTCTTCCATTTGTTGTTTTCGTAGTCCTTGATGGCATTGAGTAGGGCCTGACTCTCATCCTCGGCAAATTCGGCATAGTGCATATCCTGGCCTAGTCAGCTAGAAGTCCAGATGTGAAGGATTTAGCGAGTTCGGTCATACCTTGTACCAATGTTTCTTAACACTACCTTCTGTTCGGGTTGGGAAAGTCTGATCGCATTAGGTTACTCAACATGCTCACTTCGACGAAAGAAAGTTAGGGAAGACAAACCTTCGCGATTTCAGCCCAGCTATTACCTGAATCTCGCATTTGTTTCAATCTCAGTTCTTCGGCTGGAGTCCACGGGGTATTCGTGCGGCTCTTCTTAGTTGGGGGAGGTTGGGAAGGCGTATCGGCGCCGTCGGATCCCGGGGTCGGCGCGGGAACCGGAGTCTGCTGAGCGACTGACGGAGCAGGGACAGGCGTAGGTGCAGTAGCAGGGGTAGTGGGCATGGGGGCCGAAGCTGTAGTGGCTGGCACAGCAACAGTAGCAGGTACCGGAGTGGGGGTAGACGTGTGCGGCAGCGGGTGAGCTGGCTGGTGGGGTTGTTGCGCAGCTTGTTGATGCCCAGGTGCTGGTCTCTTACGACCGCGAGAAGCGGGCTGAGCAGGGGTCTGTGTAGGAGTGGACTGCTGTTGGGCGGGCGATGCAGCCGGAGCCGAGAGATTAATCGGTGGCGGTACAGGAGTCGCATGATGCTGCTGATGATGCTGTGGTTGTGACTGATGTTGTGTATGTTGATGCTGTTGCTGCTGGTGCTGGGCATGCGGGCCATGCTGACCATGCGGCTGGTGTCCATGCTGCGGCTGGTGTGGCTGATGTTGTCCATGCTGCGGCTGCTGCTGATGATGTTGCTGACCGTGTTGCGGATGTTGCTGGGCGGCAGGATTTTGGCCCTGCGTAGCGTAACCAGCGAATTCATTACGACGCGACATATCAGGCTGGTAAGGATGTGTCGTACTATATGACAGTATAATATTAGCATAATAAGTCAGCTATATATTGAAACAAGACAATGAAGACACAGTGGCATGTCAATATAATCGCAGCACCTCATGCCACTCATGTACAGACTGTAAGATGAGATAGGGCAAGCAGGAGCGAAGGAAACTGGAGGAAAGACCGTGTTGCTAGGATTATCGACAGCAGGTGAAGCCATCACTGAGTCCAAGTAACCTGGTACTGGAAGGAGGAGAGTGGGCTTGATTCGAACCCCCGGGCAACACCTTGCTTTTCAAGACCCGAGGTGTGCAAGCCCGCAGAGTATACATGGGGAACAACGCAAATGGATTCCCCAGAGCATCAAGTACGTATGGAGCCGTGTAAGGCTACCGTAGCTGGACTGGGGTGATTGGGGGCAAGCAGGGGGAGCGCAGCGAGACCGTGAGAACCATTGCTCGAAAGGGAGACAAGCAATGGAAACCGGCAGGTGCTGCGCTGAATCTGGGACTTGGCGGTGGAAAATGTCGTGCATAGTGTTGAGCAAGGTGTAAGAGGAGCGTATAGTAAATGCATAGTACTCACTGCATGTCATTCGGATGCTGGGTGGAGCCGTAGAGGTACTCCGGCACAGGGCCGACCTGCCACTGCTGCATGATCTGTGGGCAAACTAGTGTTAGCTGAAAACGAAATGAGACTGAGTGAGAGGAATGAGTGAAAACATGATACAAAGTCAATATAATTTAAGAGGTGAAACATGAAAGTGAGTAAATCCAAGATACATATACTCAAGGTGCTATAGAGGCTGATCGGAGTAGTAACAACAGTGTACGGGTCGAAGAATCGCGCAAGATACAAGAAATCCCAGTATGAAAAGCCACATGTGGGTGGCGGGGGAGGGGGGGGCGAGAAGAGTAGACAATGGGTAAACATGATTTTCCATCCAACAAGAGCCAACAAAGACAACGAAGACGAGTTGGGAATGTAGAAGATAGCATGTGGCAGGTGAATTGGTAACACCAAGAGACTGCACAGTACAGCCGGATATGTGGTGTATAATGGAATTGTTGTATAAGTCGTAGCATGAAGAGGCGAAACGTTACCTCGATACAAGGACCGATACATATTTGAAGATGAGGCAATGAGTATTGTGGATAGAGGTTGGAGGTGCATGGGCCTAGTAGCGTGTCGCGACAGTGCATGCAGCGCGGGAAACACGCGTTATACTAAGTCAAGATACATGATAACGGCAGAAATGATGCAGCGTGTAGATATTTGCAACAGGGGAGAAGATATTGAGCAAAAAATACACGAATAAATAACCAAGCGCAGAATTGACTTACGGGCAACTATCTGAATAGTTTGCGGCCTTGGTCGACGGAAGAGGCCTTTAGAAGCAAGCACGAAGCGCCCACGAGGAGTTTAAGCCGGCGTCGAGGTAAATCGATAGCGCGAGCTGGACTTGGGGAACACGTCGCGTCGACAAACCAGGCAAACAAAGCAGACAGAAGCTAATAAATTGGTGTTCTGTGAGAGCAGATTCCCCCAGTGGTCGAGGGCTGGGTATGCGTAACTTCGTCACGAACTAAGCACAATGGTTAGACATCAGTCAAGTCAATCGGGAACGGGTGAGCGAGGTTGCAGGTACACTGTAGCTTGTATAGGCGACGAGAGTCAGGGTACAGGGTGGGTATGCTAGAAGTTGTTGGTTGGTACTTTTGCGCGAAATGCCTGAGTGCAGCTTGTGTGGTACTGTTGGTGTGTTGTTGGTTTGGGACGTGGGTGGGCGGGCAGGAGGTAAGGAATGTGCAGGGAAACAAATGGACGGGTACACGAGGATGAGGTAGAAGAGGAGGATCAAAGGAGAGTTGGAAAGTACAGTACTTAGGTAGTCGGATGGGCCACAGCTATAGTCCCGGGGTATCTGGTATTAGGTATTGGTAAGACACAAGCCTGGACTACACTAGAAGTCGAAGCAAGAACCACGCGAAAGTAGGTAGATTTGCGGAAATGTATATCGTGTGCGTGTGCGGGTGCATGCAAAGTAGATCGAGGTAGCGCCCGAGTAGAAGAAGAGGGAGACGAAGTGGACAAGTAGACAGACAAGGTCACGGGTGGGCGAGGATGGGTGAGTGATTAAGGTATGGGGACAGAAGCAAACCAGGGGGCCGGGTAGTGGGAGAAAAAAAAACCTGATGGGAGGGTGGGGCCAAGAGGAGAAGGGGAGTAAAAGAAAAGTGGACAGGTCACGGATTAAGAGAAAGGTACAAATGTACATCTGCAGAGGGATATTTGTGGAGAGGGGCTGAAAAGGAGACGAAGGCAAGAAGAGAGTGACTTTGGGGGACACTTACCGCCTGCTGGCTGGTCTCTTTGCTTGTCGCCTCGCAAAGCCGGACCAGAAGAGCAGAAGAGCAGAGGACGAGATGACTGAGACTAGAAAGAGGAAGGGACTCGCTCGGGTTGATCAAGCTCACCTGTCCCTCGTCTTGTTTCGTTTGTCTGAGTTGTGTCCTAGCGTCTTCGTGTTTGTGTCCCGTCCCGCCGTGTACTTGCTGTGTACTCGTCAACCTGGTGGGGTCCTCTGAAGTACTGTACTGTACCTGAGGGCAACTTGTACTGTCACGAACAAGGTGGTGGCAGGAAAGTTGTGTACGTAGGTTATGGGGGTACCGCAGAAAAGCTAGAGTACCAGGCGAGCTAGGAGTATTGTTGAAATGTATATGAAGTATATCGCGATTTGTGAGACAATGTCTGGGGGAACTGGTCTGTCAGCGACATGAGACGGCGCCAACATTAATAGCTTAGGTACCGATGTAGGCAGTTTATTCAGAGAAATGAACGCAGAGGACAAATAAGTAGAAGTAGAAGAAGTGATTCATCTATGTAAATAGACTGCCAGAGATGGGGAATGGAATGATGTAAGACCAGTAAACTGATGGGTTTGTCTAACGCGATCAGCAACAATAGCAGGCTATGTCCAGGTCAAGAGAGTGGAAGGGAAATGCTGGAAGGGCTTAAGTAGATACCTACCTACCAGGTACGCTACCTTAGGTAACTGCGGTAAGGATTGCTTAGGTAGGTACCTCTAAATACATAATAATCAAAGGAAAGTGATGTGAGTGCAAGATATAATTGGCTATAATTAGCTAAAGTGGGCTAAAGTTTAATAAGTTTAATATATTAATTAAAGTAAAAAAATAATATATATATACTTATTATTAATTAGTTAATAAATTACAACTTTTATAATTATATATTAATTAATTAAAGTAATAAAAAATATAAATAAATAATATAATTTTAAATAATTAAGTTTTTAATAAATATTATTAAAATTAAATATTATTAAAATTAACTTAAAACATATATTTTATAAAATAATAACATAATTATATTATATTTTATATTAAATACACCTTGTTAAAATAGTGGTGATGTTAAGTTTAATGTATTATATGTATTAACACCTAAGACCTCGAAGTATTTGCGACGTACACCTGTTGTTTCATCTCCACAACGATCGCATCTTTTCACGATATTAGATCTGCTAGTTCCGCAGGTACCTATATGACCTTGGTTGTAATGGTACATGATGGGGGGCGTCGATACAAGGTAGCCTCATTGTCGCAATAAAGTATAAGTTTCTTGCCTATCACATACCTCCCTACACTACGTCCTACAAACAATAATTTTAGAACCCGAGCGTGTGCACCTGTGTGGGTTATTTTTGCATGTCCTATTACCCAACCCTACACACAATGTATACCAAACCGTTTCCCTAGGCTTGCAGTATATTCGCAGTTGCCAAACCAGAACACACCGGCCGGCGTTAATATATTCTCCCTACTAGCCACTCACTGCACAGTGGACAGATCAGCAACCAAGCTTTTACGGCTGGCAACAAAGTGAAACCGACATGAGTGGCTCGGTGCCAAGATAATGAGTCGGTAACACCTATCTGGCATTCTTCATGGCCGAGGGGGCACAGCAATTCAGATGAGGCGATACACAATGTGCCACCGTCCACGACATATCAAGTTAGTCCTTCCCGGCTAGTGGCATTCACTTTGTCTAGAGACTGGGTCCTCATCGCGGATTGAGACTATATCACTTAAGCCTGTATTACGGTTCGTTACGCTACGGCTTGCGCGTTGGTCCTTCATGGTATATGTCTCGTTTGCTCTATTCTACAACGTACTGTGAGCCTCGAAGGGCATATGGCATACTCATTTGTGGGGTTAGACTTTGGGAGGTCTGGTCATTTAGACCTTTGGAACGCAATGAGAGGGGTTTATGAACCACGTTGCTGGATCCCCGCCGTCCTAAGCAATTCTACTATACTATGCCGAATCCTTTTTCTAGGTTAGTCGAGGGTGCGCTAGGTATGGAGGGTATAAGACTATAAATCAGTCAATTCGCCAGCACTGGCGTAGGTTCATTGAGCCTCTTCCAGAACGATTATCGTTGTATCAGTTAGGTCGAGCTGCTAAAGTAAATACAGCTACGATCCCTACAATCTAATCCTGTGCTAGTAAGTTGTTTTCCACACGAGTGTGCATTTGCTCAACCGAGTAAAGCCTAGTACCGTTGCTAATAATGACAATCTTAAAGCAATGCCAGGCAAGTTGTTCAAAAACGATATTTGAGCGGATGAGTATGACAACAAGATGACAGCTACACGAGATTCGGATGGGTGTTTCGAAGGAAAACATACAATCAGATACTCGGCTCCAGGGAAAGCGGTATTCAACAAACAAGTTAAATAACTTGTACGACGTATAGCCTAGCACGCTACGCTCGACGAATGATAAAGCAAAGGACCAGTAATTTGCCTTCCTACATAACCTCTTACTCTCCGAGCACGAAATCGCGAGTACAGCAAGCCTTGTTGGTATGAATTGTCACTTGTGAGTTGTTACGCTAGGATATAATTCGACGGGCATATGCAACTTTGGGTGCTATTTCTTCATGCACAGCAGCACAATCTCATTTCTCGTGATCTAATACTTGATATAGCGGAGCTATGGAAAATATGTTATAAGCCCACTCCTTGAGAATCAGCTTGTGTCTCGTTCCAGCATATCGCATCTAGGGAAAGTCATGATGGATTGGTTATTTTAGGATCTATCATCCCAACGCGGCTTTTGTTTTTCATATAACACCGTCCTAACCGTCCTAAACACCGTCGAATGCTTGATCACCCCTGTCCGAGTTCCGTAATTCCTTTTCATTTCCCGAAACCTCACGCCACCAACTCGATGACACCACCGGCCTCTGTGATCTTGCGTTCGGCCAACTTGCTGACGTATCTAGCTCGGACTACAAAGGGGAATTCGGGCAGGCGTCCCTTGCCTAGCAACTTGGAGTAGCCGAGGTTCAACAGATCGATAACGGGGGCTGTGTCTTTTGCCTCGCCAGAGACGTACTTGTTGCGCACGTCCTCGGGGAGGAGAGTGGCGAGCTAGGTCCAACTGTATTAGTCCGATTGGTGAGGAGCTACTGCCGCGATGGCAGATTTGGAGAGATATTTACCTTATCGAGGTTGATTATGGGGTTCCATTGGTGGTTTCGTTGTAGGTGGAAGTGGCGCATACCAACCTTTCCGAAGTAACCGGGATGGTATTTATCGATGTTCGTGCGGTGATGGTGCTATATTGCAAAACGAATCGAGAATCAGCCATTGAACTCTTGTAATGAATATTGATCAACCAAGGTAGATTTTAGTTTCTTACCTGACCACCAGCCATACCACGACCACCGGGGTGCTTTCTGTGCTTGCCAACGCGACCGTGGCCAGCACTGACGTGACCACGGTGTTTTCGTGTCTTGCTGAATCGGGTCGGCATCTCGACGGTGTTGGGGCAGAAGGTGTAGTGTCCGATTCGGACGTTGTCGATAGTTTGCAGAATGTGCTCTGGCTGCTTGCGGTATGGAGTAGTGGTGGGTAGGAGACCCGGCTAATCTAGGGCTAATCTTATCCTAGCTTGGGTGGGCAGAGTGGCACTCGGCTTTTGAGAAAGCCACATAATGATTACCTAAGTCTTCAGCCATAATTTTATGTTCTTGTTTACTACTATAGCGAAAGGTACATCCACCCCTCCTTCCCCTCTGCAGCGCTATAGCATATATGTAGGTATGTAGGTAGTACCTACACCATTTACCATTAGGTACCTAGGTACCCTTATGTATGTATCTAGGTACACTACGCCACACCACCTAGGGCACTGCTAGGGTAGCAGGTCGGCGGCACACGCACACTACCTTAGGTGCATAGGTACATAGGTACCTACCTACCTGGTAGCTTGAGGTAGTGTCTATAGGTACCTAGGTATCTTTGTAGAGTCGGCTCCTCACTAGGACAGGGGCACCACACCCCTCGGTTTCAGCAAACATCCCCAGAACGTAATGTTTGAAACATGGGGACGTCGACCCAGTCTCTTGGCATGCTCTCCTTGTTTTCATTACCGCTATAAATTTGATGTATTTCCAGCATCGATGAAAAGCAATTACGAAGAGGCAACTTTAAGTACACTACAAGGAAATGCTTCAAATGCAACCTTTCTCAGGTGCTGTCAATGCATAACACCTTCACTATGTCGCTATACCCCTAGGTATGCATGCAAGCCTATCTTTTCGACGCATTGATCCAGAGTCTATCTCGTTTGTACACGGAGGACTATAGACTAGTACTACTACGTACATACATATAGTAGGTATCGTGTGTATAGCCCGGTTCTCGCGTGTGCGGAAGCAGTAAGATATAAGTAGACAGTCGGTTGTCGGCGTGAAATGAGACAGCCATATATCCCGCTGCCATCAAGGTAGAGTCTACCACTCACTTAAAATTCTACCTTACCTCTCAGCTATACAAGCGTCTCTCGCTAACTATGCCCGCATTCTCTCTTTGGGTTAGGTGAGGTATGCAGCTTTCAAGAGTGAGGATATGCACATGATGAAACGGACGCAGTCGCAGATCAGTCAGAATTCAGTTTGAGTACACGCGGCTCTGCTGACCCCAGCCAGGCGGGGGTCGAGCTCCTACTCAGTACACCTCACTAAATAGCAAAGACCTTCTACGCTTGAATCCGCACAGATGCAGTGCAAAATGGTACCGCAGTCCAATGAATGTGCTTACATTAGCTCTGGCCGTGCCTATGATCGACCTCGCTTGGTATGTTGCGAGACACCCGGGGACACCCGGGCGCCTGGTACTTAGTAGGCACACATCTCAGCCCTGCGGAATATGTATGTAATGCGTCGGCTTCTGCCTTATGCGATTTGGCTGCGGCCCAATTCGGTTGCTAAAATAGTCCACGAACCTCAACAGGAGTACTTATAGGTGAATCCGGGGACCTGACTGGCTTGTAGGACTGCGTAGCTCGTGAAATGGACAATAGTATCATAGGCAATACGAGGTTAGATTAGGTACAAGTCGTTAGTAATTAGCCACAGGATGATGCTCCGCATATCTATGATAAATTCATGCTGAACGTCCGCCGTGTATGTCATATCGTAGCGCACGGGGCAAGCCATCCTCTGTTGTTTCATGCGGCATCTATACAGTTACCTGATGCATCTCAGACGGGCGCTCGGGGTAAATACTTGGGCTAGTTCTCCATTAGGAGACTCTCTTGTATCAGATGATGAGGCAAGTTGCTCCTTATGGCACGATCCGTGAGCAATCATGGCGGTAGTTTGTAGACGATATCCAGCCATGATAGAAAACAGAAACAAGAGCACGGAGACAAAGTTTCTTCTCTTGGTCTGATTGAAACAGCCAAACGTTAACCGGGGTGGTCCTATCAGCGTGACATCAGGGCGCCCGCTGGGTAAAGGTACGAAACCGTTATCATCTGAATATTAGAGTATTTGGTATCAACACAATGTTATAAACCTGGCCACGAGTATCGTGTTTTTGCAAATCTTCGGCGTGAGGAACAATCCTGTTGTTCCAACCTCTGCAGCGGCTCAGCATTGAACCCTGTGCTCAAAATCACGGAGTTCAGACGATTGATCTGCTTGACCCCAATGGACATGTTCGCGTTGTGAGATTAACAGCTGGCGATCTTCGATTGTATTATGAAAGGCGATAAAACAAGGTCTAGGTAATTGTCATACAAACGCCGGCTTGCATGCATGAACTGTCGGAGTTCTCGATCACGTGTCGTCGTAAGGGTATGAGACGGGCTTGTGGGATCTGGGATCTTAGGACAGAATCGTACCGTGTTCTGAACTTCTGATAGAAGAATATCAAAACAGGGACTTTACTTGATTTTACGGCCAGAGACGTGCATTTGCTATTAAGGTCCTGGCTGTGAGTTTATGTTGTTGCCTAGAAGCCTAGAAGAAGGACACAAAGAGCATTGGCGAAAAAGAGGAGTAGAGGTAGGTAGTTTACACTACTAGTAATAGTTTATTCATCACCTTCGTTTGCACCTCTCCACTTCCGATTATTTCCCGCCTTTCGAAGCGAGCACTGCTATTCCCGCTTCCTGGGGGAGATGTGGTGCTCCCCGGAAACGAGGAGATGATAACTCTAACCGATGATTTATTGATGTGATCGCGTTGGTTGGGGGAGCGGTAGCGGATCTTCAACGCCATCTCTGTTTCATTACGGTAACGCGGATCGGGTTGCAAATAATTCCTGGAATGGACTTGATATTATACTCAGTAGAGTCATAGACAGTGAGCGCTAAAATCTGTCCCGATAACTAAAGTTTCGGTGATGGCGAATACCACTTGGCCATTACTCGCCATGAACCGCCACCATTGTTATCATGTTGGAGTGGTAAAGTTGATTGACCACCTACATGCAAGGAATAGACGAGGTGTTTAATACCACACATAAGGCGTTGCAGCTTTTCCATGGCCAGTCTGTCCCTGGGAACCTTATCTGGACAAGTCTCGTCCTAGAGGCCTACTATGTGTCTCGTGCGTTCTTGGCGTGCAGAAGAAGTATAGTAACCGCTATAGTGTAGATGTTTCGGTAACACTAGCGGATTATAACCCAGACCCTGCATGTTACGAGAGACGGGTTTCCGACTCCAGAGCCACGGATGATCAAAGAGGCCTCGCATTATGTGTGCGCCTAAATGGTAAGCCAACAATTAAACTCCATGACGTGTGATTCTATGCAAGGATACCACAAAAAGTACCAATTTATACATTTCTCAGAGTTTACGGTTTAACTTTACCTTATCTCTGAGCGGAATTGACCAGACCCGGCTCCCTGTCGAGATCTTTATTAGCGAGTTTCAAGGACTGTATCGGAACGGCTATAAGCGAGACTCGACATGAAGAGGCTATATACTATGTAAAATGCAAAAACGCAACTCTCTAGACTTTTCCATTACACGATGTCTAAATAGTACGTTTGCGTCATAGGAAAAACATTAGAGATGGGAGGCCAAAATATTGTGTGATATTGGCTTCCAAGTTCCACTAACCACTTTAGCATAGCACAACTGTGATGACTTATAATAACCACTTCTCATGGCCATCATTCTCAATGTATGGATAACATCTCAGAGTTTGGTAATATGCACAGCTCAATCGAAGTCGCCGCCTCGTTATCGAAAATTTCGAGTGGTAATCTGGAAACAGGAATGAAGCTCGAGCTTCCTCCGCGGCTACCGAGAGTCTCCGTTGTTTTGAGATTAACTTCACGCCTGGGAAGTTCTAACGATTGAGATAGTTACACTGTTACGTACGCTACCGTCTAGCACCAATTCTAAAGACAATCAATTACTCTAGGTTTGTTATGCAGCGACGCAATAAAGTAGCAGAATACAAGGTGAATGAATAGGTGGCAAGCCAGTCGCCTGTTCATAAGAGGCTTAAAGCAGCCTACGGAAGAGCTACTGACGAAACTAGAAACCGAGGGGCTCCAAGCAGTGTCCAAGATAGTCAGGGGTAAGACCGGGAGGGGAGGGTTCAGGGGTTGAGATCGAAGACTGGAGAAGATTCGAGGCCCAATAATAACCCCGGCCGCCTGAATAAGCGCATCTCTGTAACATGTTGAGGCACCGCCCACACAAAACCTGCGCGATGTCAGACGTCGAATGTCAAACTCAACCCTCGTTCTCGATACGAACGAAAGGAAAAACAAAAACAAAAACAACTCGTCTGGTACCTCTGCGTCCACCCGTCCAATGCTGATGACAGAAGTACCTCTTGTGTTTTTCATGCATTACGATGCAAATTTGCATGGGAGCGGATGAGAACGCCAAGCTTGCACTAGGCCGTCACTCGTGAAGATGATCTCGTCCTCTGACAAACACTCGATGCTGTAGCTCATACATCTAGCTCCTACGTAGAAACAATCGTCTGTGAAATGTTACAAGCAATGGTAACAAGAAGATTTTGATGAGAGAAAAAGGGCAACAAGACGTGACGTGACGTGACAGTAGGCGCCCAGCTATCTGGCCTCTCATTTCTGGAACCTGCCGGCCGCTCTATGTGTCCACCTATCGAAACACGGCAAGGCCAGGAGTTTACCGCGCATCGAACAAAACAGGAAAATAATCTAGAGCACTTGCCCTCCTGGTCCTCGACGCCGTTTCAATGGATGTTGTCATCCTAGACAGCCCTGTTTCGCTTCGACCCTAGCAGTAGCTGGCTTCACGATACGATCCGAACTTCGTTATTGTAAGCTATGTATCGATATACTTACGCGAGAGAATTCGTCGAGTTATACTAATCCAATTCTAACTATTCGAATCTTAAGAAGCCTCGGAGGATTCATTGATCTGGCTGGTCCCTGGGTTTGATCTCGACGAGCCTGGAAGAGTATGAACATCTCTTTTGAAAATCTCGTCTCATTGCAAGAAAAGTACACCCCTGTCTACTATCTTGACCCGGCCTTAGTCTCCTAGAGTCCTAGTTCTTCTTCTAATTCAAATCGACCGGGGCCAGCTGTTTTGCATCGGCGGAGTCGATTATAGACATAGCAGATCAAGTTAAGGTCGTGCTTCTGATTCTGTCACATCCACCCCATATGACTGGGGTCGACGACAAGTGTGGCAGCAGGGCTTATGTATCCACGCATGATGGGGTGGGTAGTAGTTGACCCCAGCAACCTCAGACCTTGTTCCTGGATGAGGCGACGTCCGAATAGGATGAAGCATTAGATGCGTTATCGTTATTATCCGACTTGTTCCCCTTCTTTTTAAGCCTTTCTCTTGTTTCTATTACTCTTCTTTGCCCTCTACGTACAACCTGTGCATCGACCACGACGTTGTTGCGCGCCGTCCTCTTTCTTTTCTTTCTTCGCAGCTAGCGACCACTTTCTTTCATTGCCCAACTGGCTTGGCTGCTTACACTCTTTTAAACCACCTTCATATTCGTCATCAGTGTAATTCCTGATCTATGGTCCTGCTCCTAGTAGTTTTTGTTTCTGGTCTATCCCTCTAACTCGTCTTCTGTTTCACGACTTGAGAGCCCCCCTCACACAGTCGGACAGGCGAGACATCCATCCGCCCAACGTATCAACGAGTGACCTAGCCATATCGAAACGTTTAGAGGAAACCAGATACTCGTACTTACTTACTTACAAATTTATTCAACCTCTTCGATTCCCAAAGCAGCACGGTCTGCGCGTTTTACCCAATATATTTTATTCTTGCTTCGATTCGTCAAGGCCGCACCGTCTTCATTCGTCTGTCAAGTACACGAATCTCTCTTAATATTATAAAATGGCTCCACCGATCCAGTTGAATACACACGAGGGTATTCCTTACACCCCAACGAGCGATGCCCATGATCGCCACGAATTTGGTATCTCGAAGAATCGGAAGCTTGCGTCTACCGGAGGAGGACGAGCATGGAGTGAAGACGAGGTAAGCAACAACGCTGAGGAGATTAAAGGCATCTATAAGACCTGTGGTTGAGAATGGGGACGTGGGAAGCGATGTGGCTGAGAAATGATGGTTCTTGAAGCAATACTAATTGCGTGGAATAGGAAGTATATCTCTTACAAACTCGCCTTCAAAAAATGCCGTACAAGCATATCGCTGCACATCTGAAAAAGACCGAGCTGGCCTGCCGCCTTCATTACCATCAGCTGAGCCACGGAAGCAACCGCCGCAAACGCACGGCATCGGTCTCTTCGGGTTCCTCGCCGGGACAGTCCCCGGTGCTACCGGCCATCAACCCCTCTCGTATCCAGGAGTCTCCGTCCCGAGATATTACCCCTCCTGGGAGTGCCGGTAGCCATGAACCCGGCTCGCCTAACTATCAAAACTCGATCCAACTGCCTAGAATAATGTCAGGGAACAACATGTCCCCACGCCTCCCAGCCATTCTACCAAAGCCGGCTTCGATGACACTCTCAACGGGCATGACATCTCCAGCGTTGAGTTTCCCCACACCCATGCCGGATAGTGCACGATCCCTAGGTCCATCTCTTTTTTCTCAGCCATCGCCTCTGGGACAGACGCCGACCCTTCGACTTGACTGCACTCTCCCTCCACCATCCGCCCAAGTCGATATGCCTCGTCTCCAAGCTATCTATGCTGCTCATCGGTCATCTTTCTGGGGCGCTATCGCGACCGATTATGGCTCTAGCGTAAGCCCAATCGTTTTAGAACAAGCATGGAAAGCGAACATGTTCTTGGGAGGAAGTCAAACGCCGATCACGCCCGCTCCCAGCCCCCATGACCGTGAGAGCCTTTACGACAAGACACGCATTAGCGCCATCCTTGGTACCGACACTCATCCTAGGAGTCCTAAAGAGAAAGAGGTTACACGGCGGTCAGGAGAGGAACGCGGTCTTGGTCTAGCCGCCGGAATGTAGGCTGGGGCCGGATCGAGGCTACTGTTAGCTAAACTAGAGGTTACTAGCGGTTATGGTGATAGGAGGATATGCGACTAGGGAGAGAGCTGTTGACGCTGAACTGATGTTCTTGAGCACAATACGCTGGCCGACTTTGGCAACTTCGTTTCTTTGCCCCTTTCGGGGACCACATTTGACTGTTGGAGACACGAAACTTACCCCTTCGACTCCATTTCCATTCTTACCGCAAGACAGATATCCGTATCTGGATTTTTACACCCCTTTTCATTTTCCATTCACCTCTGTCGTTTTCAACCTATGCCTTTAAGGGTCGCAATCCATGGGACCTATAAGAGTTTTAACTACTGGGATAGTCACCAACATGAAAAAGCTGGGAGAACATATCACTGCATTGGCCCTACAATGAGGACTTGTTCTCGTCAGAATGGGAACTGGCTAGAAACCGGCGAAAGTACGGGAGTTAGTTTAGTTGGATGGATAGATGATGGGAGGCTGGTCGTAGATGGCGGTTGGTTCCCTACCGTGCAAATTGCGGAACGATGTGACGAGAAACAAGCAGAAACATGACGGTTGGAGTCCGGCGTAGGGACCTGTTATATGGGTTTGAGGGAGGCACGAATACATCGTTTTTTGTTTTTCCTTTTTATGTATTTTTAACCTACCTTGAGTTTGAGACAATTGTTGACAAATGAAATGAATCCATGAAATGAATCCCTCGTTGACGTAGACTGGCTCATTTGACGGCTCATTTGACGGCTCATTTGACGTAGACTGGCTCGGCTTGCCTTCCAAGGTTGGGAGGCGAGGCAAGGGAAGTAATTTGGGTATTCGCGTATACAAATCGTCTGGGTAATTAATGTACTATAGCACTGCGTTCAAAATATTACGCCACTCTAGAATAGGCACCTAAGGTATGTACGTTAAGTAGACGTCCGTGGGCAGTTCCTAGTATTGGAATCACGTGGGCGGGCGAATCAAACTAGTTGTCGACGAAAGGGTTTCCTTGCCTATCGGTGAGCCAAAGTGTGTAAAACGCTGATGTGTTGGCCGCTCTACAATAGGTAGATAGATGGTATACACGCGAGTAAGTATTGGAAAGCGGAAAGGATTCCGTTCCCGCGGCCGCCGTCCCGCCGTTACGTATCCTAAAGAACATTTTCCTCGCTGATGCCTGCCCCGAATAAATAAATAAATAATGCTAGGAAAGTAGGGCGTGGGACACTGTGTTGAAGAAGGGGGTTTGAAACGTGAGTAGTCTTTAAAGCGATTAGGGAAATGGTTGTACTACGTACACGAAGCATAAATGTAGGTAGGTATGCTGTAAGTACTACGCCCATAAATGAGGGACCATGGAATTTTCTGGTTGGTCCCGTGATCAACATCAAGGTAGCATTGACTGAAGGTGTATGTAGTGTATATGCAGCAGGCATCGAGGTACCCATCCGACAGAGAGGCTTCGAATGGGCGTCTCGGATAAATGTAGGCTGGTCGATGCCGGACGCCCTTTTCGATGTTCCATACATGTGCGCTAGGCTCCCCGGGGCATGCACTTCATCCTTGGAATCCTTGGAATTCTTTGATACAGGCGGTAGTAAGCGATAGTTGAGAATTTTCACAACTATTGCAATACGGGTCAATTTGAGGCCTTGTGATGGGCAGAACGGAGTAGTGTACACTAGTACAGTATGATAGGAATGAGGTTAGCCTAGTAATTATAAGTCACTGCATACTGTGATATCATGGATGTGCTACTAAGTATGCGCAAATAGTGTTGGTAGTGGAATTGCAACCAATTGATGTTGACATCGAACCCCTATATCGGATTGCTACCCTGGAAAGGCTTTCACTGCTGCGCGTAATATTTTATAGTATTAGCCCTTCTTCTTTTCAGCTGGCTAGAATTTTCAGACCAGACCTTTCTAACGTGTATTTCTCATTGGAGAGAGGGACTTCTAGCTGTCTAGTGTCCGAAGACCAGCAAGCCGAAGGATCAAAACCCCTGTTGTTGTATCCGTCAGCATAATAGTGTACGGACCTCATACATCCAAGATGATCGTCCCCCCAGATCTACCTACACTAGCTCAAGCTCGACTAGATAAGTACCTAGTGTAGTCTAAGGCGATGCTGCCCAGGCCGAAAGGAGTTAATTACAGTACTACTATACGTACTTGACACTGACAAGGCCCAACCGCTGTGGTGGATACAGTAACACTAACAGCTCACCCCTAGACCGTCGGAGATGTGCGTCCCGAAACAAAGAGAATCCCTCGCCCGCCCTTCTGCTCCTGCTACCCCAAAATACATGTGAGTTAAGGTGCATCTTACGTGTCAAGGCTTGGTAGAGATCGTGGCTTTGATCCCATGACAGTCTGAAAGTATTCACTATTGGGCTGACTCAATACTAGACTACCTGCCAACCAACCTTGCGTGTTGCAGTAGTGTAGTATGAAGATCCCAGGCTGAATACGGTGGTCTGGAGCAACCTACCTACCATAGGTGTCATGCATACGTAACGCTAAGCTCACGGGAACACAGCGAGCGCATGTCGGCTTCCTGCACCCCCGGGGAGTGGAGGATCAGATGAATCTGGGGTACTGTCGAGCAGTATCTACACGTCGAGGGGCGACTGGAGGAGGGTGCCATTGGGTGTACTTAGTACGGGTTGTGGTAGCCTGGATCCTCGGTGGTTATGAGGCTACGGGTTTGACTGGTCAGTTCAGGGGCTGGTTCTGGCCCCCCCTTGCTACTTAATTATCCCCAACCCAACTCACTTGACGAATTACGGCTGTGGCCATACTGGTAGCCATGCTACTTATGTACTTTGGCGAAACCCGGCCTGCACGAACAAACAAGGGTTCTCCAGGATAATACTCGCTGTCCTGCATCACCCATCCCCACAACCGTGGTCTGGCTTCACCATCCACGCCGCGTCGGCCAGTCTAGGTACTACATACATGATACAGTACATTACTACGATCGACTTCTGGGGTTGCTTGTTCCGGGTGATTGATTGCTGTATGTAAATAACTGGCAACATCATCACAATCGTCTACTACGAACCTAGGTATTGCATTTTCAACGACCGGTCAAAGAGCTGGAATGCGGGTAATGGTCCACGAGGTACGAAAAGAAAACACCTTTTGTCATGATTACACGTTAATGTACATATTGATCTGACCAATATATGGCCCGGCTATTACAGTAGTGTAGACACACGCAGACTCCGCACGAATAGGCACTGCGCCGGCGTTTTCAAACGTACGACGTACAGTGCAGTATATGTACCTCCAAGCGACGTGCAGCTTACGTGGGAGCAATAAAGTAATAGGTAGTCCTTCACCGACGTTGTGACCCAACATAGCCTCGCCAATTTTCTGGTGCTTGTTCACGTACTACTGCATCTTCCAATAGTTGGTTAGTTAGATGGACTGACCCAATAGTTTTCTCCTAGATAGTATCGTCCCGACGTATGCACGTGCTGTTCGGGATACGACTTCTTGACTTCCCCTTCCCCTTCCCCTTCCCCTTCAGCTTCACCTCGGAGAATGAGATTGCGACACCGGGATTTTGATGCTGAAATCCTTCCTGTCTTTCCTGCCACTTCATCCTAATATATTCCTGCTTCTTTCGATAGTCGCCTCGAGATTCGCGGTCTGCTCTCGGACTTCGACCTGTGTGCTGCTGGGCGATACGCCGTTGGTCCCTTGGACGTTGACAGATGTGTGGACGCCAAATTCACTCGGACTGAATCGAGCACTGCTAGTCTACTATTACTCTTATTGTTATTCAATCCCCATCCCCCGCCACAGGCCTTTAGCAAATCTAACATCATCGCCCATCCATGGGTTTACGATCGACCATGCTACGCTATCTAAGGTAGCCGAGAAACCCTCTCCCTCCGTCTCTTCTCGAATACATGGATCCGATTAGGAGACTGCCCCCTTGAGAATTCCCTGCATTTGGGCATACGTTTATTTAATTACCCCCATCCTTTGATCGGACTGAATGACCGTCATCACTTTGGAGGCATCTAGATCGCCAAAACATGGAGCTCAGCGCCCACCAGATATTGCTTGGACCCTTCGGGTCGTATGCATGTCATGTGAGTAGCCGGCAACACCACCCTCAACCCGCCGTCGTGCCACCATCGCTATCACCACTATCCCGCCACCCGTCCACGAAAGAGACGTTGAGGGGCGCCGACGGAAACTTCAAGGGCCTGTGGGATACGAATCGGTCCGTCACCACTAGCACCGATGCGAGGTGGTTCTTAAAGGAATGGCTGCCGGCCCCCAAACCGCATGATTCATCCCAGAAGGAGGCTCAACACGAGGGCATCGTTCGCAAGCAGCAAGAGGGGAAATTAACCACGAAGCATTTTTCAGGGCAGCCTGAACTCGCGTTTCCCGTCCGGCAACAGGCAAAGCGTGTCCGCTCATCTGACGACGTCGACGGCCCGGGAACAGCCGCGTTGTCATGCAAAAAGCGCCGGCTGCTACGGCACCTCGTGACGTCACGCCTCTCCCGCCCGTTCTCACTGCCGGCCACCCACATCCTTATCCGCAAGAGCGGTAATAACCTGCACCGCATCCAGCGGCTCGCGGCTCTAGGGGGCCGGCGCGCCGCGGGCCAACTGCTCGTGCGCAAAGCCGCCATTCTTAACCGCGTGCGCATCGGCGTGCGCCAGGCTGCTCGGGATGTGGCGCGCGGCAACGCGCTCGATCATGGGTTGCTGCTTGTTACTACGCCCGCGTCTAGCGCCACGTTCCCGGTTGCTGATGTGTCGACGATAGTCGTCCCGCCTATTTGGCGCCCGCATACTACGAGCTTTCACCCGCCTATAGATCATGGGCTTCATCAGCATCACCACTATCACGTTCAGCAGCAGCAGCAGCAGCATGACGGCATGGCTGCGACGAACCGTTTTGACGCGCGGTGTGCTAATACCAACGCTGGCGCCATCCAAGGAGGCGGAATCTATAATTACAATAACCACAACACAACAGCGCATATCTGCGCAAACACGCACAGCCACAAGGAAACCCCCACGGAACCAGGTCACTCTATTCCTAGCGTTGTGCCACCTACACACGCATCCAATGACGCCAGCGACGAGGAGGACAACACGGCATTTCCGGCTGCTAGCTTCCGCGATCGGTATGTAGATCTCTCCGATGACGAAGTTTATGCCGATTTTAGCGTCCTCTTCGCCCGCTCGCCCGATACCGAGGATCAATATTACGAGGAGTATCTCGATGGGCTTGATGGGATTCCTTGGGTTGTTTGAGAAATATGTATGCTAGGGTGACTGAGTACCGTATATGGAAATCTGCCTATCTACAATTCAGGTATTGTACCCACGATTGAGATATACGGGTTACGTGATGGGCACCAGTGAGATTGTGGGAATTTACAAAGGAGACGAAATATATGGCTTTGGCTTATAGGAAGCGCCATAAGAATGGTAATTAGGAGATCACATGGTAGAGACCAGGGAAGACTGGCTTGTCTGTACAGATCACTTATATATGTGAACAAGCGGGAGTCTAAGCTTGTTCCCAGAACAACCGTCTGTCGACTGTCAACATACCGAGCTAGTCTTGTACCCAATCAAGGTGGCTTCCTTCCCGACAGAACGCTGCTTGTACCCTCTGACTATCACATTCGGTTTCAGTTCCGGTGATGGACTGGGAGACAAAATTGCGTAGCCGCGCGGACTAGACGAACGGGAATAATGTTCGCGCCGAGAGACCAAGGTGAATGCGTTCGATCTTATGGAAAAGACTGGTGCTACTCTTGAAATAGGCGAATCTTGTCGACGAGTTGACGATATCTCAACTGGCAGAGCCCAACTTTCCGGCACGATCTAGCGCAATATCGACCATGGCCTACAATAATGGTTAGTATTAGTCGGTCTCAAAAACTAAACCAATCAGTGATTAAATAAAGAGGCCATCATAGCACTGTATGATTATGACGAGTAATGTGACAATACCTGAATGCCCTCTCTTTCCTCGGCCCTGATATCCCCCCTATTGATGCGTCTCCGCATGTCTTCCATGACGACGTCTCTACTCCGCCCATTGACGAAGACGACATACCGCAGCCCAGGAAAACGGTCCTCGTATTCGCGGTTCAGGGCCGCAAGACGCTGGGCCTCGTCACCGGTACCTGTGTTCAGCTGGGCCTGTTCAGCACGGCTCTGGGTGCTGTCGACCTTCTTGGCGCCGAGGCGAGGGTGAGAGCCTAGGATTCCATGGAGTTTCTCTCGTTCTGGGGGCGGGAAGGGAGATGAAGACGACGAGGAAGAGATTGCGAGTTGGTGAAGGAGTGTTGCGATGTGTTCGATTAGAGACGCATAGCTGGTGAAGGGTGTATCGTCGGGGATAGTTGAGGGTGAGAGAGAAGATGAGGAAGGAGATGATGAGGGATGAGGGACAGGGAGATCTGCTGTGAGGCCTGGGTTAGCGAGTATGCGTCTTCTTCGCTGGATGGCTGGGACTGCGAGGGCATGGATTTCCGGTGACGGTTCGAAGAGTGTGTCTAGGACGAATTTTATAGTCTCTTCGTCTGCATGAGGCAGTAAAGAGATGGGCGGGAGTCCTGATGTTGCCATCGTTGTGATAGGGAACCAAGTTATGTGACCTATCGCCTTGTTATCACTTTGAGGAAATAGAAAAGAAAATGTAAGTATAGTGCTAAAAAATAGAGTGACTAGTTGTTTATATTATGATTAAGTAAGTATATTGTAAGTATCAACATCGATGTGAGATTCCATCGACTGTGTGTTTTTGACTCCCGAGTCTATAAAGCATCTCCTAAGCAGTTGTTGTACAGCTGCCGGGGAACACCGCGATGGAGGGGCAAATGGAGGAGATGCATGACTGGTATCTATTTGAAGGTTAACAGGTACCTACCTATGTACATGGAGATAGTACCTACTTAAGATAGATACCTACATATACCTACCTCGTACACATAGGTAAGTGCCAACTTGATGTAGATACCTATGAGGTACCTAGATAGTGTGGTAAGTACTTCGGTAGGTACTGAAGGCACTAGTCGGCCAGCTGACCCATGGATGCCGACAGCCTCCTCAGCTGTCAGGTCTCGATGATGCCAAGCCTGCAAGCTGCAGAAGGTCTACATCCAATCAGGATGGTTTGCAACGCGACATGGCAAGGCAAAGATTCAACTTCCCCAAAATTTCCTGGAATTCTCAGCCTTCTAAGTTCTAACACATCTCACCCATTTGAGCCGCTATTGTCGAATTACTTCTACTGAGTATGCTGTGCGCACGTAAGTCAATCAATGCGATTCTCTTCCCGCCCTTTCCCACGCATGTTAACGCGAAATCAGTCTCTGGCGAAGCTCCCCAGGAGCCTGTTGTTTCTAAGCTCTCAGGTTCCGTCTTCGAGAAGCGATTAATCGAGAAGTACATCGAAGAGAACGGCAAAGACCCTATCTCGGGCGAAGACCTTGCGCTTGACGACCTCTTCCCAATCAAATCCGCTCGCGTCGTCCGGCCGAGACCTCCTACCCTCACCTCCATACCGGCCCTCCTCTCTACCTTCCAGAACGAATGGGACGCCCTCGCCCTAGAGACATACAACTTAAACGAGCAGCTAGCGCGGACGCGTGAAGAACTAGCCACTGCCTTGTATCAACACGATGCTGCTGTTCGTGTCATTGCGAGGCTAACCCGGGAGCGTGACGAGGCCCGCGATGCGCTTTCTCGGGTTTCTATCTCCGCCGGTGCCCCCAGCAATGACGACGCCATGGCTGTTGATAGCGAGGGCCTATCAGTAGAGCTAGCCGCTAAGGTGGACGAGACACAAGCAAGGTGAGCAATGGGGACTGCGTAGCCAAGGAAAGCACAGAGCTAACATGTTTGTTATCAGATTATCCAAGAGTAGAAAGAAGCGACCTGTTCCCGACGGATGGGCGACACCTGACGATATCGCGACCTTTGCCGTTGAAATCTCCAACTCGTTACCCATTGCTAAACCTACAACTCTGACGTCCGAAGGAGGATATGGTGCCGTTGGTGGATTAGAAGGCGAAGTGGCTATATACTCGGTCGAGGCGGATAAATTGGAGCGCTCCTTCACAGTGAGTGAACCAGTGACAGACTCGATATGGGAGGGATCCAAGATATTCTTCTCGACAGCCAAGGGCTCGGTTAAGGTGTTTGAGAACGGCAACGAGATCGCATCTTTCACAGATCACGCCGGGCCCGCTACAGGTCTTGCCATGCACCCTAGCAAGGCCATCTTGGCCTCGATTGGAGCCGACAAAAGCTTCGTGTTATACGACCTGGAGAACTTACAACGGGCTACTCGTGTCTATACTAACGCTGGTAAGTTCAGTTTGCACATTAACAGCCATCGTCAATCGCACCCATGGCTAACCCTTAATGGCAGCTTTGACGGCTTGCGCATTCCATCCCGATGGTCACCTTTTCGCGACTGGCACAGATGCGGGCGAGATCAAGCTCTTCATGACCAATACGGGCGAGGAAGCGGCGGCTTTCTCACTAGGCGCCCCCATCCAGGCCATCGTCTTTTCGGAGAATGGATTCTGGTTTGCTGCTACAGCTAAGGGTCAGACCACAGTTACCATCTTCGATTTACGGAAGCAAGGCGACGCGGCACAAGCCAAGGTGCTGGATATCGGCAGTGCGGTGCAACATCTGGCATGGGATTACTCGCAGCAGTTTCTTGCCACGGCGGGTCCGGCCGGAGTAACTGTGCAGCAGTACAACAAAGGCTCCAAGTCGTGGTCGGAACCTCTAAGAGCGGCGGTGAGTAATGCTGTGGATGTAGCGTGGGGTCCCAATGCCGAGACACTTCTGGTGGTGAACAGTGAGGGTGTCATCAGCGTACTAGGATCCAAGGAGTCGTGATCCAAAGAGTCTCCCAGCAGAATTGGGCGATTTATAATTCCCTGCGTTGGCGGCATATTTGAGGGCTAGTTGAAGTGAGGGGTTCAGTTGTTGAAAATATCACGGAAAGGAACTGGTTTACAATGGCACATTCTCACTTAGATAGCAATGTTAAATTTAGCTGGTTAAGCGAGGTAAGAGGACTGCAGCTGTAATTACTGTACATCATAAATGTGACTGATAGCTATCTTTACATGTGATTTTGTGCTTTGTGTTGCTCCGAGATAAACAATGAAGAGGAAATGTCTAGCTATGTGTAATCTACTTCATCGGCCTACGTACTTGAATAATTGCCATGTGTGTTAAGAAGAAGTCAGTCTACCTAAGGTACCTACATGTAGTCCCACTAGCAAACTACCTAACTACCTGTAGGTAGCAGTGGCTGAGATGTACCCAAACACTACTGCCGAAACAGTGAACTACAGCAGGTTGGCTATATTATATACACAGTGCGCTCTTCATCCTCTTAAAAGATATGATAGGTTATACACGACAATATAATTACTGGCATGTATTAGTGTGTGTAGGTGGTGAATTATATATAGTAAAGCTAGGGCGAGAGAGCCAGGACATTAATCGCCAGCTTGAATGAAAGAAAGGGATGAGGGGCAAAAGTATATGTGGACCTCAAAGTTTCTAATGGTATCTGGTGTACCTAAGGTATAGGTACTCAAACAACCCTTTAGGATACACTGATACAGTGAAGTGAACTCTACAATTGCAAAAGAAGTTGGGAAAGATACCTACATATTTAAAGATAAACCTTCGTTGACAAATGCAAGGGTTAGTGTCTTACATGTGTACTATGTGCCTAAGGAACTTTTGTCCTTCCAAGGGTAAATAAATGTAAAGGTTAGGTACATGTATACTAGGAGGTACCTACCTAGGTACTATGTAAGTTAGGTGTACTAGGTAGGTAGTAGGTGCATGATAACCACATGCTTTGTCTCCACTCATTACCATCCTCTTTGGGTAAGTAGGCACTACATATATGATATAAGTACTATAATTTTGGGGTTGTCACAACCCTTGCCATATTCTATTACTGACGTAGGTATTGATTGTACACTACCGTAGATACCCATCACCAGCCAAAAAAATACAAAAAAACTGGCAGGGACCCGATGGAGGGAGGCTATTGTGCATGCACGAGTGGAACTGGAACTACCATTGAGCATTGAGTCCGACTGTTCAACAATTATTCCTCCCACTCCAAACATGCGACACCTTAATAATGAACGTGACTTGAGGCTGAGACTTACTACAACTCCCTCACTCCTCCTCCTCCTCTTCCTCCACAATAATATTTATTAATCATGCAGCTGGAGAACAACAATAATAGTAGAAACAGCCGAAACAGCAAAAACAGCTCCATTCAGCCTGTACTGGCAAACACCAGCGCGTCGACATTCATTCCTCTGACCCGCCATTCATACCCCCTCCTAGACACGAACAAACCCCTTACCTACCTCTAAAGTACATGTCTAGGTACCTACACTAGGCACTATTCACGGTATCCCTTCGGAGCGGCAAAC
The DNA here is from genome assembly GCA_902806585.1 of Xylaria hypoxylon. Taxonomy (NCBI): domain Eukaryota; kingdom Fungi; phylum Ascomycota; class Sordariomycetes; order Xylariales; family Xylariaceae; genus Xylaria; species Xylaria hypoxylon. Next base: position 2,789,166 of record CADCXB010000001.1, read on the forward strand.
TTTAATCCCCGACAAAATAATCCTTGCCTTACTCAGGCCTGCCTCAGCCTTACCTAGCTCCGAAATGGTGGGAACGGTACTATAGTCGTGTTTTGACCGTTCTTGTTTATGCAATCCCTTACGCGAGGGTTGTGCTTCTCTCCTCGCCACCTCAGTCATTGTCGGTATACACATCATACATACACATCCTCGTGTTTCCTAGTCAATGACTCAGCGCACCCACTAACGCTGTTACCGGGCCAGAGCCAGTCAGTTCCTCCAACTCCGGCCACATAACATGGCCGAGATTCCCGACTCGGATTCCCCAGGTCGATACGCTTCTCCTCCTCTCCCCAACTTTCCTGTGGGCGTCCTCCCCCCATACGAGGACCTTCCATCCGATGTCAGTTCTATGCTAGAAGACACTGAAGAGGAGGACGACGACGAGGATATCAGCATTGAAGACGATCCGGACGACGAAGGAACAGAAGGAGACGAGGACGACGACGAGGACGACGAAGACGACGAAGACGAACAAGACGATTACTACGATCAAGACATTGGCTTTGATGATTTTGATATGAGAGACGTCGACGTCGACTTTGACTTTGAAGGATTTGGGTTTCCCGACGACGACGAGAGATTGTTTGTCGACGATTATCTTGACTTCCCCGACGAAGATCAGTTTGGTGCCCTGCATCACGCTTTGCTACACCAGCTCGAACACCACCTCGCACAGGAACACTGGGGGTTGCGACCTCATTCGCCCATCATGGATCAGCCTCACATTGGTGCAGCTGCAAGACCCAGGGCTCAGAGAGACCAGCTAGTTCAGGTCGAGGTGGCAGGGCAGGGAAATGGTGCCGGTGCTGGTGCCGACGCCACAGGCGGCCAACGAAGACAACAGAGACAACTGCTCCCCAACATTATCGATCTGACGGGCGACGATGATGTAGAAATGCCAGTCCGGCCAAACCAACCTGCGCGGTCCATACCACAGAGACAGTCAGAAAACCAACGAAGACTACGCTCACAGCCCCAGAACGCCCCTCCACGATTAAATCGAAGCGACGGAAACTACGTCGACGACCAGCAGGTCATCGTCCTGCTGAGCTCCGACGACGAGGATCAGCCTATGCGCGCCTCCCCGAGACGAAATGCAAACCACCACCACCACCATTACCACAATCACAACCACCATCATCTCAACCGTAATAACGAAATTTTCGTCGCAGGCCGTAGCGTTAGAAACGCTAGGCTCGGTGACCAATCTCGACAACCGGGCCCTGCCTCTGCCTCTGCGCCCGCGCCTGCACCTGCACATGCACCTCTACCTATACCTGCGCAAGCCCAGCATCTCAACAACAATCACAACGGCAATAACAATAACCCAACCCACTTTAGCGGTCGCCTTCGCCCCTTCTCACAGCTCGTGCAAAACATTCCACTCTTCCAGTTCCTGAGTAACCCTCCCGGCGGCATGGCCAACCGCAACCACAACCCCGATGACGACATCGTCATTACAGGCGAGCGGAACGTGGGCAATCTCGCCAACATCGGTCCTTTTGCTGGCCCGGCTCAGCAATTCATCGGATTAGGTCCCATTAATCTCGATTATGCCGCGCATCCTTTTCCCGCCATGCATCCTCCTGCACCGCCTGCCGGTGCTGGCCCTCCCAAACCCGCCCATGAACCCCCCAAGCCGGCTAGACCCGGCTTTACTCGAGACACCGGCGAGGACGTGGTTGCCATCTGTCCGAGCTGCGATCAAGAATTAGCATATGATCCTGAAGGTGACGACGATGCCCCCGCTACGCCAGCTAAAAAACCCCGTTCTAAGAAAGCCATGGCCGAACATCACTTCTGGGCTGTCAAAGCTTGTGGTCACGTAAGCTTATGATTGATATATTACATGTGTTACGTTGGGGTCCTGACACGGAATTTTAGGTCTACTGCAAACGGTGCTTCGACAATCGCCGGCCCGCTTCTAAGAGCAATATCCAGGTGGGCTTCCGTCCAGATGATACACCGCCGAACAGAAAATTATTCTGCGCCGTTGAGGATTGCGACTCGGAAGTCGGCGCCAAGACAGCATGGGTGGGCATTTTCATGTAATAGACGAACTCGGACAGAAAAGCAGCTTGCTTTTTTCTTCTTTTTCTTCTTCGTAACTCAGCTCTGAATTCCTGATATTTATTTTCGGAAGGCGTTCCCCTTCCTTTTTTCACTGGTGCATTGCATGGCGTCAATAGCTCTGGGTGGTACAGGGGCGTCATACGGCATACATAGGCATGTAACGGAAACGGAATGGAACAGCAATGCGATTTATTTATTGATCCCCCCGGGCAGATACTACAAGTGCGAAATAGCACCACACTGACTGGATTCGTGCATACCGACACCAAAGCAGAGCAGAAACGAAACCGCAGCAGGATAATAGGGGGTGTAGTTGAATGGGAAAATACAATACGACGCCTACCATTCGTGTACTATTCATCCTTTGGTACTTTTTCAGAGGACGGGCGGTTGGGGTTGAGTGGAGATGAGCAAATGCGTACTTAATATTCCCACAAAATCGAGGACTAGGACGTGTGTATATTTAGTAGGAGATGGGAGGACAGGTGTCTTGCTAGGTAACATGCCTTCAGGCATCTCCTTGTCTGTCTACCTGCCTCAAAAGGTTTCTACATACCTATCCTGCTTAACTTATCTATGCACTTACTTCCTTTCCTAGAACAATATAGATCGACCAGTAGCGAGCGTGATGTTGGAAGGGGAGTTTTGTGCAGTGAACTAACCACCTAATAACCTCTTATGTAGACATATTGAATTAGCTGCAACTAGCCGTGAACTATAATGCCCCCGATGCTGTACATTACCAGTCCGAGTCCCATGAAAGAAGAGAGAGGGAAAGGGGGGAGACGACGACCCAGATAGGACGTTCAGTGATGCAGACGTGCTAGTTTTGCCAGCAGTAACAGCAACTACCTAGGTACGGTAGAGACATACACGCTTTTACACCAGCTTACCTAGCCTATCATCTCTGTACACTAAGCTCCGATATTTCAGGGTGCTAATTTTTAGTATGCGGTTACAAAGATTCTGTATGTTAATGTTGGAGTAGGCAATAATAGATAACAACAGGAAAGTCGGCCTGGGTAATGGGTATGAGACATGATCATCGACATGAGGTCGACTCAAGACGGAGTTTCTTCGATACGATCAGACTTAGCATAGACTATAAGCATGCTTACATTTTGACGGGGCTTCAAAGTCGTTACTTCCAAGCAGTTCCCTTCTTTCATTCAGCTCGCCGCTAGTCCTGGGATAGCGTGTTAATGAACTCAGAATCGAATGGATATATCAATTCCTCCATTGGATTAACGAACCCCAATTGCCGTTTTTCGTAATACCAGTAATAATACCAAACTCTTAATCGCAAAATATAGTATAAATGGCTATGTGTTAGGGATAACATGAGCAACGCTTATTCATACATATGGATACATCCTAGATCATTATCACTAAAAATCCGATCCTTTCACCTCAAAAATAACCCCGATAACACAATTTTACCGATGAAACTAAACATGCCATGTATGGCAGTACCGAAAACATACAGGAGAGGCAGTAAAGCGATATAAGAACTTATATCTAGATGGCGGCACCGATAGCGAAACAGAGAACTTGACAACAGCATGGAGAACTCGAAACAAGACGGAGGAGTCGCGGTCATGCAGAAGTCGACAACATAATAGAGAAGTGGCCAACCCCTACCCCCCTAGAAGTATCCGAATGGACGAAAGAAACTAAGCCAAGCGCAAAGACCATACAATAGCCACCTGGTGAGACTGGCAGAGTCGGATTAACATGTTATTAAATTAGCAGTAATCAGGGAAGACTAGAAAAAAGTAAAAAGCAACAGATCTCGCAAGGTTGCTGAGCTGCGCAAGATCCAATGAAACAACAGGATGGAAGATTTCATCGAGTCGCGAGATGCATTGGCGGCTCGGATTTTGTAGCTAGGAAGAAGTCCGTCCCAAAGGTCAATAGGGTGAATATTTGAGATGATTGACTGAGTATCAGGTGCGGTCATCGCACTGGAAGACAGCCTTGTTAGTAGTTGGACTAACAAAACACCACACCAGTCATAAACCCCCGAAACTTGTTTACCTTAGATCATATCAATTTTGGGGGAGGTTATGGCAGTGTGCGTGGGGTTTCGTTGGTTCTACTACTTACTACCCGGCCTTATCGACCTCACCATGGAGTCGCCTAAAGGTAAATAGTTGAAACTCTCCGTAACTCATTAGCGATCAAGGCCAGCTTATTCCGGAATAGAAGCTCCTCGAGTAGAATTTTCTTTGCCGGGTGGGAATAGTGTTCGCAGAACTCTCATAACACCTACCTAAGCGATGCGTCGAGGACAATTGTTGCGGTTAGACTTGCGCGCACGCCGTAGTTGGGAGTAGCGAAACCGACTTTACTAATCTTGGCTCTACATCTTGATATGCTTATCTATTCAACCGGGGCGTGGCCATGGTGTAGAGGGGTGTGAATGAGGCGAGGCGAGGCGAGGTCATGATAGTCGAAGCTGTTAGTGCTGCCCACTACATGGCGTGGGTTTGCGTGGTTTTACCACCTATAAACCCATCTGGTATTCTCAATGAGAGTGTTGGTTAGGTGCTCTTACCATGTGATGTTATCGCTTACCCGCCTACTAAAGAACCATGTCACGATTCGCGCCATACATATGCGTTATACGGCGTATGAGATAGATACTGTTGGCCGCCCAGCTGCGGCGCAGGCACGCTTTGCAGTAAGGACTCCGGAAGATGAGACATTCCTCACTCCAGAATTTAGCTAGGTAAGCCGCTTTGCGAGTGTTATCAGTGGCAGTTGTCATCTAGGATGATGAGTACCTGGAGGCAACTCGATGATTGGGTACTGTTTTGGCTTTGGCTACCTACGATACGAGCGGCTCAGCTGCTTGCTGAGGAGCCAAGTTCTAGCTATCTTGCAGCATACCCTACGACACCCCCTCTCCTCTTCTGCCTCTATACCCTACAATCATACACGCGTACAATTCCCCGTTATGTATTACGCGAAAGAATAGAAGTACTAGGTAAGACTCAGAATGCCACTACGATAATACCTATATATTTAGATTAAAAAGGAGAGAATATTAGCGTCGTTTCCAACCAACATGCCTAATCTTAGAGACAATTTAGATGATTTAATATGTGTGGCCATGCTTGGTTTAAAAGGAGATGAACTAGAAGCCCACGAGGGTGTTCTAGTGTAAGTTGACGAAGGGCAGATGTTGTTCCGGGTGTTATGGCGCATACTGTAGACGGCGTTGCATTGATTGCTTGCATGCATGCATGCGCAATGTCGGCCCCCCGTAATCTTGGGCTTAAAGAGACCCTGCACGGAGAGGATCTAAGCATGGGATAATGCCATGGCCGGTCGATGGTAAGCACTATATATAGGAAGATAACCATTCCTTTTAGACCGACCCAAGGTACCGGAAACGAAAGCTAGACATGCTAACTGTTCGCCGGGTTCAGTGAAATATGTTGTACCCCTCAGCTGGTTGGATGCTAGCTGATGTATTCCGTGCGTTTCTTAGTAAGAAGAGTCTATATACTAAGACGCATGTGATGAACTTTTGTCTTGCTCGGTTATTAGAACTTCTCGAGAGCTTCAACTCCGCAGCGGCTTCATTCCGCTTGCCTGGGGTTCTTGATGAGGGGCCAAAAAGGCTTGATTGTAGATCAAGGTATCACAGGATGGATTGCTATGCCGTACGATTGCATTGGTATATTCATTTGCTTACACTAGGCGGTGTGCCTCGGGAAGTTTGCGCTAGAAAAACCGCTGGCTTGAGTTAGTAGGGACTGTAAGTTTTGAAGACATTCTTGATGCACATGTGTACTTATTACGCTAAGTATTCATGTGGATGCGACTTGGCCCTTCAAACTAGATCGCTGACTCGGTGAAAACGGTGGACTTCCGGGTTTGCTTTTGGGAGTTGGCGATGTGTCGCATAATCATAGTGTACTAAGTATAACAGTTCTTCAGGCGAAACTCTAGAATGTTAGGCATTAGCTGCTAAATAGAGCACCAGCAGTGAGGATTGATTTTCTCTTCTTGCATTCAGCAGCTCATGAAGCCCCGTACCGAAGCATCGGAAGTAATCCTACCGGACTGATAGGATCGCCTTTTTTAACCAGTACCTATTGCCATGCGCTATGCTGTCGTTCTTCCCCATACAAAGTCATTGGTGTACATCTATCTACGTCAGGATCGTGTACATTGAATGTAGCCTCGGGGTATCTAACCGTTTTAGGGTCCAATTGGGGTTTGTTCCCGTATTACTAGCCACTCAAGCAAGATAGAGAGATAACTTGTCGGAAGGGTTTCAGCTCCAATTTCCCGACCGTAGATAGATAGGTAGCGGAACGTTTTTGCTTGAGGAACGGGATGGCGTTCTTTAGTACTGATTGATTGTGCTATGGACGGGCTGGCGCTGGCCGTATTTAACTAATGCTTATTTGCCTTCTGCATAAGGTCAGGACTGACATGAGTAGTGCCTCACTCCGACTAGTTCGCTCTATATTAGTGTGTGGCGCGGGATACAGTACAAATAGATAGGTAAGAAGACCGCAAACATCGGGGGTTGCTAGTGGCCGCGTTTGACGGATCAGGCGGCATCATGGCCGTTGTTGTTGGCTGCTCGTGATCTTTGTCTTATTTTGCTATCAATGCTTTCTAGGTTACGATGTTAGTTTGGCTGCATGTAATGTTCAGCCGAGGTCCACAGATACTGACTAGGGGTACCTAATCCGGCAAATCACAGAACCTCGCCAAGTAGCCTTACCACCAGTCTCGAGGCTTCAGGAGACCTTCTTCTCTCGGACTGGCCGCTTTTCGCTTCTTCCTTCACTACTGTAGTACTATCTCTTCCTCGTATGAGGGCATCCTGACAAGTAAATTTTTTTTTTGGGAACGTTAACCGATTTCTGCAACCCGGTGCATTGTCTATCGACGACCAGACTGACTACCTAGTTACCTAGATATTTAGGTAAAGTAGTTGATAAGGTAGAGGAACCATCTAGGGCTGTTAATGAGATTGCTATGATCTACAATTCATCGCCTTTTCCCAGATGAATTGTTCTAGAAGGAAATGATAACTATTAGTACACTAGGGAAGTAAGTATAGCGCGAGTTATGCGGCAGATGAGCTGAGCTGAACATGCAGCATAGGGAAGACCCGAGCAGTACCCGAGTTGACCCCCAAGTGTGTCAGTTGTGTCTTTGCTTTTATAGTAGTGTAGTACTATTGGTTCTCCAGGTCTAGCGGCAGACTGCAGGGTTAGCGTATACGGTATCGCCGCTAACTGGGAATAGAGAATTACAAATTCCCCATATTCCCCGCGTTGGCTGGCTGTGATCGAGGTATCTACGAGTCGCTCGTCGATTGGCTTGATTAACTACTCGACGTGGTGATAAGCCGTAAATATAATGTTCAAACTGGGAGGTGCAGAATATTTTTAGCATAAGTTTAGATTCTTCATCAATAATACTGTCGTAGTTGTCGTAGTTTTCGCATTGAGGCCGGTGCATTCTCCTTGATCTAGAAAGCATACTAACGGCGACCACCGTCGGTTTTGGTGGGTCAATCAAGTCTTGGAAGTCGGCTAGGTTCTGCTAGGGATGCCAGCCGTTATCTTCATTCTGGGCCGTACCTGGGTTAGTTCTGGGTTCGATGGCCAGGGGTGGAATATAAGCAATTACTAGGACACCGTCCTATCTCTTGGAGTCTTGTCGCATCCACCACGTGCAGCTGGCCCGAGTGTACACTAGATAGCGTACCTACTAAGTACCTAGGTAGACTTGCTTTTATCCCGTTAGCCCTGGCTCGGCGCGTGGTTGAGAGGACGGCCTTGATGGAAAGGTAGAAGGATTGAGGTATCTGCCGTGACTTCATGAAATAACTTGCAGAGAAAACATAATGTTTGTTCTGTGGCCGATACCATCAATACACGCCTTTGAAGTGGCAAATTTGCTGCCGTGGATTGGTTTGCCTCACCCTGTGCAGTACGTGTGCTGTGAGCTAGAGGGGGGTTTGTACCTAGGTACCCGGCTCTGAACGCCTCTTTGACCTGTATCTCTCTGCCTTCCTAATGCGGAATCGGATCTCTCGTTCTCGAACCGGTGGGCTGAAATACACTAGATTGATGATATCGGCTCTCGTTGGTTTGGCGCAATGTGGAATGGAGCCAGTCCTTTGGATATTGAGATATCATATGCTACCCACCTCCTTGCTATTGCCTAGACACACTGGTGTATAATCTACACTAGGTAGAGTTCGGTTGGCTAGGTTAAGTACTAGGTAGGTAGTTAATTTGACTGGCAGCCGGGGCCCCCAGCACACCCACCTTGTACGTAGTACACGATGAGTACTACTGCTGGCACAACGGCGGGGGCGGCGTGTTGCAAGAGTGGCATGTCTTAGTATATGAACCAAACTGCTCCCTCTCATCTTTCTCATTTTGCTTTTCGATCCCTTTTCAACTTTATTCTGATATCGACAATCTCTCCATCCTTCGTGTTCGTCGGTCGCGAAGGAGTTTGGTCTTGGTCAGACAATCATAGCCATGGCATTAACTGAGGTGCGCGAGGCCCATGTGGCCGACGCATCGGCCGCGCCCTCCCATACGGAGGAGAAGGTCGACGAGAAGGTCGACGAGAAGGTCGACGAGAAGTACGACGACCTCAAGGTCGACGAGAAGGAGATCGAAGAGGAACTCGACCTTTACGTGCCCCTGAAGATGGACCCCGGCATTCCGTATGAACCTAATCCTCTAACGGTTCGTGCCGTTATCGTTGGTATCTTGCTCGGTGCACTCGTCAATGCTTCGAACCTGTACCTTGGTATGTTCTACACGTACACACCACACAAGAGCCGACCTGCTAGCCTATATCCGTTCGTGCTGAATCCAATATTGACTTCCACGCTTAGGTCTCAAAACCGGCTTTACCTTCTCGGCTAATATCTTCGGATCCATTTTTGGGTACGGTATCGTCAAGCTCATGTCTAAGCACTGTGGCAATTGGCCTATCCTTGGTGGTAGCTTCGGCCCCCAGGAGAACTCTATCATCCAAGCTGCGGCCACCGGTTCTGGTGGTATTGCCGGTATCTTCGTCGCCGGTATCCCCGCCATCTATCGACTACACGCCATCGAGGGCACGCCTCGGGAGAACTTTGGTCCTATTATCACCATTACCCTTGTGTGCTCCTTCTTCGGTCTGTTCTTCGTCACGCCCCTCCGGAAGTTCTTTATTATTCGCGTCGCTCGCGAATTGAAATTGCTCTTTCCTACCCCCACCGCCGTGGCTCTGACAATCCGATCGATGCACGCTGGTGCGGCAGGTGCTCGGGAAGCTATCAGCAAGCTCAAGGCTCTCGCCCTGGCCTTCTCCGCGTCTCTCATCCAGCGTGTCGCCTCTTATTACGCCATTGGTATTCTGTACGATTGGCACCCGTTCACCTGGATCCACATCTGGAGCAAAGGAACAAGCTGGGCGTTGAACATTGAATCATATGGCTGGTATTTCGAGCTGACCCCAGCCTTCAGTAATTGAATACCCCCTTTATTGCACAAGCCCCGCTTGTGCAATAAATGCATGAACATATGCTAATATCCGTAATAGTTGGCAGCGGTATGTTGATTGGTATGAACGCAGCCATCTCCCTCTTCGCTGGTGCTATCCTGGCCTGGGCTATTATCGCCCCCACACTTGTGCATTACGGCGAATGCATCGGCAAGCAACTCTACCCAGATGACCCGTACTGGGATTCGTTATACACTTTCTCATCTCTTAAAAACCTCGGTCACGAGACCCCTAGTCCCCGTTACTGGCTTCTTTGGCCGGGCGTGCTCATCTGTAGGTTCCACCAAATTTAACCCCCTTTTACTCTGCACAAAAAAGGTTGACGTATTAACCCCTATAGTGGTGGCGAGCTCCATTGCGGAGCTGTTAGTCCAGTACAAGGTGCTTGCGCACGCTGGTAGAACCACTTGGAAGTCCATATGCAGCGGCCTGAATGATCTGACGATCAAAGTCCGTGGCAAGCCGTCTGCTTTCCTCGAGGCCCAAGCCAGTAAATATCAGGATGATCCCTCTATGGTTGCGGACTCTGCTCGGCCCGAGGATCAGGTTCCCATGTGGCAATGGATGGTCGGTCTCGTCTTGAGTATCGTGATAGCTATCATCGTCTTCGAATACCAATGGGGCATGAATCCTGGATTGACCATTCTGGCCTGCCTACTCGGTTTCTTGTTCTCATTCCTAGCCATCCAGGTTGGTGCCGTGACGGACCAGGTAAGCTTTATGCCTCTATGCTTTCAGCACTTATCTTTGACTAACATGGCCGCAAAAGACACCTTTAACGGCGTCATCAAAAGCCAGTCAGTTACTGTTTGGGGCAGCAACATCTGGAAAGGGCTACTCAATCGTCGACGCTCAGAGAATTAACCTCGTGGCCGGTGGTCTCGCTTCGGGGGCGGCCGATGTGGGCAGCTCGCTGACGTCGGACTTCCGTACTGGTTTCCTCCTAGGCACGCCCCCAAACAAGCAATGGTATGCCCAATCGATGGGGACACTCATCAGTGTATTCCTTGCGCCCGGTCTCTTCATTCTGTTCACGACAGCATACCCCTGCATTATCAACGGTGATGATCATTGCCCGTTCGGTGTCCCCTCAGTAGCGGCCTGGGCTGCCGTCGCACAGGCGGTGACGGATCCGGCGGTCAGCATTCCATGGTCCTCCGGAATCTTCTCCATCGTCATAGCAGTCGTGTCTGTGGCGCAAGTGGTGTTCCGTCACTTCTACCTCGTCGGCGAGCGTGAATGGGTGCGTGACTATCTGCCCAACTGGGGAGCCATCGCGCTGTCGTTCGTGCTGCCCAACCCCGTGTTCACAACGGCATCACTCTTCGGGGCTCTCATAGCCTTCACGTGGAGGAAGTGGAAGATGTCGTCATTCGAGCTCTACGGCTACGCTGTGGCCGCGGGATTCATCGCAGGCGAGGGTCTAGGTGGTGTTGTAGGTGCCGTCCTCCAGATCGCCGGCGTGTCGGGCGATGTCCTAGGCACCAACGCCGGCTGCCCGGGTAACGCATGCTAAAGCGGCAAGCGGAAAGAGAGGTTGTGAGGAACAGATGAGAAATGGTATACCCCTGTTACGGTGAACGATCATAATGCATTCCAAATATTAGATACCACATCTCATCATCGTGATATTGCCATGCCTCGACGCTGTCTTATCTACCGTGTATTCATGTGTAGCCTCATGTCGTCGATAATCGAAAGAAGGCATGATTGAATAGGTTGTCAAGATGGTGAGAGGTAGATATGATCATGCTGGCGAGGCATTATAGTATTCATGTCGACAACAGCGCTTCTCAAGTTATGGTAGCAAATGGCCTTGTATGATGAGTCAATATCTCTATGTGTATAGAGATGTGATAAGGAAGCGAGGAATATTAGTCCGAAATATCCGGCGCAAGATAGTCGGTTTTGTAGGATATCAGGAGTTGTAGTTGTAGTTGGATAAGAGGCTGGCTTCCGCGAGACGTGGAGTGCCATGCCATCGAGCATGCCATTGCAGGAAGGAAAGAGGCTGTGCAGATAAAATCAAATACAAGTAAGTACCTATCCATTGGTAAGAAGTAAAATGTGTGTGGGTAATTATGTACTTAGTAGTGCCGTTCTCTCTGTAGTGTACATCTAGTCTCCATGGTCTCCGTGCCTAGTCCTCGTATATATCCAGAGTCCCCAAGCGAGTGACTCGGAGCCACTTATACGGCAGTATAGAAAGATGGCTAGTAAGGGTTACGAAAACATAAAGCTCAGGTTGTATGTAGGTAGTTGTATCACGGGAGATAGGTAAGACGAGGCGTATATATAGTATATGTATTTGGGGTATATGCTGCCAAAGTGAGATTCTATTCCGACCCTAAGACTATTAGTTATTGCCTGAGGCAAACCTTTGAATTCCGAAGCTGGGAGATGGTAGAGCCTCCCTAAAAGGTAAGGAATATTGCCTGATCGGGCAAGAAGACAAGCGGTAGGTAGTGGGGCACTTATAATGTAGCACGTAGGTAGGTACGCAGTAGATAGTGTATTGTTGTGGATACTAAAGGTACTACAGTACTACCTCCTAAGTACACTTCAAGGATATGTGCGTGCTGCTATCGGTATTCAGAGTGTGCTGTTCAGAGGTGGTGGGGAGGTACCTACCTAGCACTGAGCAGTACACAGTACACTACCTCCTAAGGATGCCCCACTATCGCACCGCGCTCGACTCAAGACGCGGTACCAATAGTTGCATTGCTGTTTCGCCGGGTGTACCCATTTAACAATTGTTCACCACTGCTTTTCTACGATTTCCATCCCCCTCACCCCCTCACCCCTTCACTTGTTGATTCGTCGCCAGCCCAATCAGTCAAGCGCGAGAAATTAGTTGATACGCCACATCTCGATGCACCATGCTTTGACGGTCCTTGGCTGCGAAGTCGGGCATAGCCACCGTGCCGGGTGCCTACATGTATAACCTACCTATTTAGGTAGCTAGGTAGCATGCCACCCATTCAGAATACCTTCTCCATCATCCCCGACGTGCCCTCCGCCATCGGTGCCATTCGCCATGGCAACGGCGACAGCACAAACGCTCGCCCGAGACCCCCTATGACCACGAAGCAGGTCAAGAAGGCATATCAGAAGGCGAACAAAGGACCCAAGCTCTCCAAGGCCGAGCAACGCCGCCAAGAGCTATTCGAGCAGGACCGTATACGGAAGGAGTTCGAAAAGGAGAAGAACCAGGCTCGCGCGAGGGCTGCCCGCGACAAGAAGAAGGAAAAGGAGGAGCGGGAGCGTGCTGAGAAAAAGAAGAAGGGCCTGCCTCTGGTCAATGTCCGAGCCTCTCAGGACACCATTGCTCGCTTTGTTCGAGCCAAACCGCAGAGCCAGAGGGGCTGCAATGCCTCGCCATTGCCGGCTACAGGGGCATATAAAGATGAGAGGGAAAGTTGGAGTGTATCTCCTAGACACCATGATTCTGGAGGCTCGGGTCAAATCCGACAATTCGACGACACTGACAAGGAGAACGTACGACCACCCGAGCAGTTCGAAAAGGCTTCACCCCAATTACGTGCGGTGACGATAGACAATAGCTGTGGCTTAGGTAGCCTGGGGAGCAAATCTCCTGTTATAGCCCCCGTAGAACCCCCGTACAAGAAACGTAGGATTGATGTCCTAGATGAAAAGGAGGAAGAAGACGAGACCCATTTTCTTGTAGCTAATGGAGTAGTTTCACCGCCATCAAAGCCGAATCGAAAAGTATCTGTCGCGGGTGACTATATAGAAGGAACCCCTTGTCCCGACGCGGAGCAGGGTGGGCTGAATATCAACGACAGTTTCTCAACCATCGATTTTAGCGAGGAGGAGCTGCTCGATGACTTGCTTCGCAAAACGGAGAGTATTCGTGGCACTCCAAATGCACCCCACAAGAGAGCCAATTCCAACTAAATCTCTTCCAGCCACCCGCAACGGCAGCAAAGCCTCAACATCCCTATTGGAGGATCTTGCCATTCTCGTATGACCAAGTCAAAACAGTCTCAGGATAACCAGCTACCACCGAGCACGCAGTTATTCATTCTTAGTCACTTCGATGACTTTCTCCCTAGCCCATCCCAAGAAGTGTGGGAAATTTTTGAAGAGCCGAAGGGGAAACATTATGGGATTGGAAGTCAAGCTGAAATGACGGCCAGGTATACTGGCCACAAGACTTTGAGGTCTAGCCCGCCTGTCTCGGAAGTGCCGGCTACACCATACAATAGAAGCATGATTTCTACACCAGATGTCACTCTAGGAGGATCTCGTCACATCCAACAAATCGCTGACCACCCCGAACGTCGAAGAGCTACACTCCAACCACCTATCCAACCTATACCCCTAAACACAGCATGCACATTCGAGATGCCCTTTTTCTCTACGCAAGACTTGTTTCTATCCTCTCAAGATGTCAAAGACATCGAAGCAGACCCTCTACCGCTACCCAAAGCTCAAGTTCCCAATCCTATAACCCCAAAGCCCTGCATCAAACCACAAGACCAACCGCGGCCTTCCCCTAAGCAATTCTTCACTTCGTCATGTCGCGAGACGCGGTATGAATATATGATCGAGCGGAACAAAACAGCGGCATGGGAAAGCCCTAGCGACCAGCATAAAGCACGCGAGGAACTAGGTCGACTCCAGACGGTAGAGCACAACCGGCTTCTCGCTGACCCCACTGAACAAGGGAAAGAAAAGAGGGAGGCTATTGCTATCGAAAACTACGCAACCAAGCCGGGGGCAGCAAGGAAGGAGTCGCCAATTACGCAATTGCATAGCACACCCACGCCCCAGGTTCAGCCCTCTCAGCCCTATCGGCCCTCCCGTCTCGCTCGTCTCGATTCATCGGATAGAAGTGTGCGGAACTTAATGCCCAGCTCAGGCTCGCTCCCAGAAAACACCGCGCAAACCCATGCGCGTAAGCCCCCGGATGCGCAACGATCGAGACCAGGTAGTAGCAGCAGTGGGAAATCTCAGCGGAACACTCGGCCCAAAGGTTCATACGAGGCGATGCTGGAATTGCTCGCCAAGCGACCGACACCACCGCAGGAGAAGCAGAGATCAAGTGCGCCGAACAGAGATACAGGCAAGAACGGAGACAGAGGCGATGGAGCCGGATATACAGAGAAAAATCAAACAACAACGGAAGAATATCACGCGGTAGCAACGACTATCCCCGCATCGCAAGAGACGGATTACGACTGTGGAGGGGAGTGGGACGACGACGATTTGCTATGTGATATGTTATGATACGAGATTTCCTTCTTTCTTTCCTGCCTACATGTTAGATTAGGTTAGATTACACTAGGCGCGCGCATTGAATCTTGCCCATCGCGCTAGAGACTTTACGGGGTACAGTACCTACCTACCTACTTGTCTATTTGTTTACCGCATTGATATCATATGCATAGCTAAAAATGGTGCATGGGGGCTATGGATGGGGGTGCATAGTGCAGATGGGCAGCACAGGACAGGACAGGGCACGGCTGAAATATACGGGTCATCGGTGTTAAGCGGCGTGTGATACCTACTGAGTAGGCGCGGCGTAGCTTAGGGTTCAGAATTCGGAGTTCTATTTGACATGAGCGAATAGATTGTTGCTATTTGTTTATTTATTTGTTCATTTTGAATAGTGCCTGTAACTGACCTTGCAGCAAGACTAAGTTTGTAGACGACGAAATAGAGAGGATAGGTTGAAGGCAGAGAGAGAGTTACGTACATTTAAGTATCTCATATACATCTGAACGGACAAATGGTCGTATGTGTACATACTTCGCCTCATACACATCGAGTTTTTAAGTTAAGATACATGAACAATGCAACCACTTTGTACTATTCTTATCACTATTCTTTTCAGTTTAGTTGATTAAAATTAACTGATTATAATATATCCTAATACCAACATATTTCTGATCCTATTCCTACAATGAAAACATACTCTGACTAGCAAGGGAAAAACAAGTCTTAGCGACCGTAACTGCCTTCACCACTAGTAACCTATTCGTAAGTCAATCCCTTCAAGTACATCCTGCCATCCATCCGTCCCAACAACTCTTTTTTCTCTCACGCGTCATCGTCATTCACTCAAGGGGTATATAACTCAACCACGGCGCTTGTCCAACAATCTGCCCTAAAATTACCGCTCAACAGCCAGGAATTAGGTATCCCTCGTGTTAAGCTACAAGTAGTAATTTGTCTACATCGAGACTGTTGGGTTAGAGTTGGCAGTCACAGGCGTCGCGAAATTGCCGTTGGTGGACTTGCCGTTGGTGACCTGGGGCGCGGCAGTGCCGGTGTGTGTGCTGCCATTCGTGGTGTGCGACTTACGTGTCACATTAGGAGCGAGGGGGATATCAGTACTTTTACCCGAGCTGCCGATGGAGAAGACGGGACTCTCCCACTTCTCTCCCTTACGAGCAAGCTCGTTGTACTCGGTGGCCTTGGAACTGATACCGCCAGGCAGATGGACATTCGGGAACATACTGTCTTCTTTGGTAACCGCAAGATTAACTTTCTTGTCGGCAACCTTGGCGGCTACCTGTTCAGCCTTCTGCTTATTCTGCAACATCTGCTTCTGGGCGGCGCTGAGGTAGCGACGGTAAATGTTGGGTGCATTCTCGGGGTCATTACGAACTTCTTCGAGCGCGCGGTCGGCTTCCTTCTTAATCAGGTATAGTGTCTGATCTATTTGGTTGAATTGGTCCTTGATTTGTTTCTCCGCTGCCTTCTGCAATGCCGGGCGTATAACCATGAGCATGAGAGGCTTGAAGAGGCCGAACAACAGCTTATGCTTCGATTTAACAAGCTTGACGTCGAGATGCTTGACATCCACATCCACTTTATCAATCTTGAAGAAATGCTGACTGTCCTTGGAATCTGCAGTGGATAACTTCATTCGGAAAGAGAACCCTTCGCCGCCCAAGAAGAGATTGGCGACACCTTGGTCGCTAATAGAGGGGAAGCCTTGCTTACGCTTGACGTAGAAGCTCACGTCGCGCAAATCCATCTGTATGCCACTGACCTTGATATCAATGGAGTTGTTGCGGCGGCTGGCAATTTTCTTGCGACCCCAGCGGAAGAAGTTGTCACTAGCGACTTCAAGTACGTTGGGCATGAAATTGTCACTCTCGAGAACAAGATTCTCAATAACGGCATCAATTTTCGAATCAGAATACTCAATGCGCGGTATTGGGATATATGCCACATTTTCGAACGTTGCTGGAATGATGACTTCTGTCAAATCTTTGATGAGATGCGGCTTGAACTTGGGCTTGCCATTCTCGTCATTCCCCAGGTGCTGGAACAGTTTCTGTATGGAGGCACTAAAGGCCAGGTTGTGAGGATCCTGGTCGAACTGACTGCCCAGGAACTTGATCTCATCAATGATGCGGTCGGTGTGTACCCTGTACTTTTGGCGGAGGAGGTAATTGCCGTGGTCATATAGGTGACGCCACTGCTGGTTACAGTCTTCTTCCATGATATAGCCTTGCTGCTGAAGGCACTTGCGAATGTAGGTATCCATGGACTTGAACCAATTTCGCAGTTCAGGATCCGTTTCAGCATCTTCGTAAAGTTTGTTGATAGATGACCACAAGTCATCACTGGATGTACCGTTGGCGAACCTCTCAATGAGAACCTACAAGACATATCAGCATCGATCGAAGTATGTAGGTGTTCGTTTAGCACGCACCTTGAGATCAGCCTCCGCCGCAGCAAAGGCGGATCTAGTTTGCTTGACGGTACCAGCTCCTCCATTTGTTAAAGATTTACCATGCTTGCCATACTGCTCCGCTAAATCAAGTAAAGTTGTAATAGCCTGTTGATAATCAGGGTGCTGCTGGCACTCAAGAACCATTTTCTAGGGATTTGTTAGCTTTCGCACTTCCAGGACTGCGGTCAAACGATCAACTTGCCTTAAGTCGCCACACAGTCTGATCACGTCGATCTTGGGGCACCTTCGTGTTCAGATACTCTCTGGCTCGGCGACGGTACTCGGCTGCTGACTTCTTGGCCGCGTCGCGGTCCTCCTTGGAAGTGTTGGCATTTATCTTCTCTGAGCGCACGCCCGAAGCTGCCTGAGCTCCCGGCTGCGGGTTCAGGGTACCATCGGGTTGACGGGCAGCTTCGATAGTTCTGTTAGTGGCATCTTTCGCATCCTCGGTAGGGCTACTCTTGTAAACGCTCCGCAGCCGAGACGAAACATTCTCTTTCGAAAAGTCGGGAGCCTCATGCCAGGTATTGCTGTCGGCGGGTAAATCTATCTGACTCAGCTTATCCTCCGAGGGCCTCACTTTGGTAGCTGTGTTCGTGGCGGCATCGCCAGCCATGTCACGAATTAGGATACTCGCATCGCTCACTGAGGGGCACCGGGATTAGAGACCATTCTAGTATATATGGTGTGATTTGACCACTTACATAGTTTTCGGAACTGGCCATTAGTAATGAGTAAAGTGCCCAGTGTCCTCAGTCCTTCTAATGCCTTGTCACCATGCTGCTTCGCCTCATCACCGGTAAGGGGAGCATTAGGCGTGGCGACCGAGTTCGCATCGAATTGCTGGGTTTGCCAGATAAAATCTTGAAGAAGATTTCCCTCGTTTTTGGACAAGAGCAATATCTTGGCATGATTGACAACATCGACAAAATCGGCGACTAGTTCTTTTCCCTCGTCTGACAGCCTTTTAGAAGGGTTGGACAAAGCCCTGCTGGAGATGAAGCTATTCAGGGCAACATCGATTTGATCATTCTACACGGCAGAAAGATCGTGAGCTTGGACTCGGGCACACGACGAACCATGAGTTATGAGATGAAGTGCGAGGAATCCAACTTACTGAAGGTACTTTGCCCAGTTGGAATGCATTGAAGATGCCGTATAACTGTAGCTTGCGATTGATATCGACCTCCTTCTGCTTCGTGTCGGTAGGTTTGTTGACCGTCGCCATGGTTTCTCGTGATTAGGTGAAAGCTTTCCGTCCGAGCGGTGGGTGGTTACTAGGGATAGCGATATAGGAAGAGAGAGGACGGGAAAGCAGGGTGTTGCGGGTCAAGGTGCGAGGTATTGATTACAGTTGTTATTGGGTATCAGAAAATGATATGAATAAACGCGTGGGTATACTAGGAAATGGGGTATAATAATAATGGTTGGTGAGTTCCAAATAGTTAGTTGGAGCCTCTCTGTTTTTAAGTTTATGGTTATGTAGAGAAGCAGTAGGACAAAAGAAGGTTCGCATTGCAAACGGGAATAAATAAAGGGGGTTTATACATGTTTAAGTTGAGGGAGGAAGTGGTCCATCTCTCTCGGGGGATGGGACAGCATCTGGCCGGCATCATTGGGCGCGGCATGTGGCTCTTACAAGTTGAATTGTATCACTAAGAGCAACACATGTACTTCATCGCATTGGCCTGTACTGAAAAGAACCTCTCTGTGGAAAAAAGGTACACTGAATCCAGTTGATGATGCAGGAGGGAGCTCGGGGAAGCTCTCTGCACCCGGCTCCAGAAAACTTAATGATGACGTGAAACAATACAGCTAGACAAGGTAATTACATAGATCGTTTACGTCATCGGCTCAAGACAGCACCAGTGCAGAACCAGTGGGTCACGCCACTACTGACACCTACCAGTAAGACCCTACCACTACGTACCAGCACTACCAGTACTGCAATACCACAAAGCACAAAAAGCACTAGAGCACTGTAGCTTGGCTCGCTAGGCCCTGGATCGGCAAATATAGTGGGCATCGATACTGTCATCTTGGCAAAGGCCTGATATTGGGTACATAGGTCGTCATCCCCGGCGATTAATGGGTGTACTTAGAGGTAGGTATTGTTAGGTACCTTAGGTACTAGGTAGGTATGGACAGTACTATGGACAGTACTAAGTAGGTACCTTGGATAGATAGTGCATACTACCTACATGTACCTGAGCTACTGCTTGGCTCAGTAGCGGTGGTGTCAGTGGAATCATGGCGCAGGGATACAGCTCTTCTCGCAGGGAATGAGCTCCAGTACCTACGGCAACTTATATCCATCTACCTACATGGTAGTGCAGACTGGTAGTGTACTCAGGTAGGTTACTCCTTTTTTTTGTCTTCCTTTTTCGTCTTTTTTTCTCTCCGTATCTGGATGAGCTGGCCATGCTTTCAGGGATTTTTATCAATTACAGGAAAGGGAATGCCAAGGGTCTAACCAAGTACGAAGCGGAAACGCACTCAGTATTTCTACGTGGTTTAGTAGGTCTGGAGCGCTCTCTTGAGGCCCTTGCACCGATCCGATCTGTCATTTGGCTTGGCCATCTCTGTCTCCGTGTCGATTACGTCAGTACCTAGCTTTAGATCTTCACTACTCTTGACAATTGAATGAGCCCAGCACAGCTGAGGTATGAGATGTTTTGAACAAATGAAATATAGCAGATGCATGTGCAACAAGCCCACTACCTATGTCCTCCTTCTATGTTGTGTCTCTACTATACTCGTGTACTGTATAGGTAGTCCGGAGTAGTATTCAATGACGTCAGACAATCTGTTAATAGTATTTAGACACGTGCCCTGGGCAAGGTACCTAGGGGTACCGTAGCAAACCATGCTGGATCCATTAAACTGTTTATCAATAGTTGGTGTTTTCTTAATTGCAAATTAATGGTTTAAGTATTTTAAACGTTTAAATTTATCACCGTTGATGATTTTAAACGTTAAAACGAGTTTCAACACTTAAAATCTTTTAACGCTTAAAATATTTTCAACGTTTAAAATACTTAAATGTCTACAATCGCTATACCTTACCCAATACAGCCAATACAGCCAATACAGCCAATACAGCCAATACAGCCAGTGCAGTCAACGCAGCCAATACAGCCAGTGCAGTCAACGCAGCCAATACAGCCAATACAGCCAGTGCAGTCAACGCAGCCAGTGCAGTCAACGCAGCCAGTGCAGTCAACGCAGCCAGCAGCCGTACGGAAGTCGCGATAGCCTCACCTACTTTAATCAAAATACACGCAGGAACTTCTATTTCAATAAAATAGTCAATTTAAATAGCTAGCTAGAATATAATACACTATAGTTTAATTCCACTTCACACTATAATTTTCAATAATCATAAACGCAATAAAACAATCGTAGTATAATTATTAAAGGTGGTTTTGTATACTAGCATAAAATGCTAATATCCAAAGGGGGGACCTAGGCTACAGTGGAAGTGGGCTCACTAACAGTGCTGGAAGCAAGGAATTTATAGTGGATAATATCCACTATAAGTGAGGTAATATAGGGGAGAAGGTAGGAGTGTATTGCTTGCTTGACTAGAATTCTATCTGTTGAATACAGCGGAAAGCGCTGTATATATAGACCATTTCCAGCGCTTGGACCACCTAAAACCCTCGGCTTTACAGTGGATTACAGTGGATTACAGTGGAGTTAACCTCGGCTATACAGGACCCCTTTACAGGGGATGAACCCCTATACAGGGGATGACCCCTACAATAGGTTAGTTGTGGGGCGTTACCCTAGACTGATTACCCTAGTGGGTCCCCCCTTTACTTAGCGTGGTGCTAGTAGGCCCAGGGGGTCCCTAGCCTGTATCAACCTTGCTAGGGGTCCCTGGGGGTCCCTAGGGGTCCCTAGCCCTATATATACGTCACCTGTAGCCACTATAAGCCACCTGTAGGTGGCTTATACAGGTGTGGCATGTACGCCACCTGTAATGACTGCTAGCCTTGCTGGCAGGGCTGCAGCTAGGGGCTACACCCCCTATAAGCACCTGCAGTTGCCAGTGTATTTCAACACGCCCTCTCAACTAGGGTGCTAGCTAACAGGCCTAACATCCGCTGGAAATCAGTCTGTTTAGCGGGTGTTAGGGCCTTAGTTAGCCCATCAGCTACCATTTCAGTGGTAGGAATATAGCGTATATCCACTAACTGAGCCCTATAAGCATCCCTGGTGAACTGGAATTTTACAAGGGTGTGTTTAGTGCGTTGGTGGTGTTTAGGGTCTTTAGCGGTTGCTATAGCCCTGTATTATCGCTGTATACCACTATAGGCCCTGAAATGGTAGCTGGATCTCGTTATAGAGGCCTTTCAACCACTGAGCTTCTTTTACAGCCTCCGTGAGTGCTATATATTCAGCTTCTAGTGTTGAAAGGGCTACTGTGCTAGCCCTTTTAGCCTTCCAACTTACAGCGGCCCCAGCCACTGTAACAGCATATCCCCAGGTGGATTTAGCGGTCTTAGGGCACCCAGCGTAGTCACTATCACTAAGGACTGTAGGTAGGTGGCTAAGGGTTCCGCTAGGGGGTACAAAGCCCCCTGAATTCCCAAACACTAAGGCTAATTTTATAGTGCCTTTTAGGTACTTAAATAGCCCTATACCTGCTGTAAGGTGCAGTTTACAGGGGTGCTGCATGTGGGTAGCTAGCCATTGGCAGGCAAACGCTATATCAGGCCTAGTGATCCACATTAGGTAGTTTGCAGTCCCTACAAGCACTAAATAGTAGTGAGCTTCAGTGGGTGCTAGTGGGGACCCGTACTCCTTCAGCCTTGTAATTCCAGGCTGTAGCGGAATTCTAGTGGGTTTAATATCCTCTAATTTTAGCTTCTTTAGGGCTTGTTCGATGTACTGAGGCTGCTGTAAATATAGCCTACGGCCAGGCCTATCACGCTTGATTTCAGCACCTAAAACCAGGCTACAGGGCCTCGGTCTTCGATGCTGTATACAGCGTTGATTTTGGTTTTAGGCCTTGGATATAGTGGATATCCGGGCCAATTAGCAGGCAGTCATCAACGTAAGTCACTATAAAAGTGCCTGAAGTTGCCTCGTAGTGTACGGAGGCATCACTAACTAGAGGCCTAAAATTCAGGCTTTCTAGTAGCTGAAATAGCTTTTCTTGCCACTGTCTAGGGGCCTGCTTTAGGCCGTATAGGGCCTGTAGCAGCTGGAGAACCTGCTGTAATCCAGGCTTATACCCATGCTGAATCGCTAATTCTAGAATTTTAGGGTCTTCTAGAATAATCCCTAGGCCTTCTGGGGTCTGATATAGAGGGTTTCAGTGAGGTCACCGTTGAGAAAGGCCCCTATAAAATCGATTTGCTCGATTTCCCAGTCCCTAATAGCCGCTAAAGCTAGCAGAATTCGCCAGGTAGGTGGGATAGCAGTGGCTGCAAAGGTCTCTGTAAAATCAGTGCCAGGGGCCTGTTCGAAGCCCCTAACAACGAATCTAGCCTTATATTTAGCGATTGATCCCTGCTGGTCTAGCTTGCGTTTTAGCACCCAGCGGCTACTTATAGGGCGTTTTTCAAGGTCTTTAGCAGGTAGAAAACGGAAGGCTCCAAATTCTAATAGCTGTTGAAATTCACCTAACTGCCTGTAACCATAGGGGACCTTCAGGCGTTTTCAACGCCTGTTTTAGCGTGTTAGGCTCTCTTAGGGCAGCTGTAGTGGCATAAACAATGCCTTGAACCACTGAATTTACAGAAGGTTCAGTGGGGTCTAGATCCATTGGATCGCCCTCTAAATCGTCATCTACTACCCTGTATTCTGCCCTAGATTCTAGTGGAATAGGGGCAGTTCCACTGAAATAGCTGGATTTGGTGGAAAAACAAAAGGTGTAGGCGTTATTACCCCCTTAAATCTAGTGCTTCAGTGGGTGTAGCGCCCTCTAAGTCCCCTGTAACAGGTGGTGTATGTGACCAAAAGTCATCATCGGGGTAGATTCGCTAAGGGGTAGGTGGGTCTCGGGTGGGTCCGTGCCGGGTAGGTCCTCTGGTAGAGGAGTCTCGCTGTTAATAGGGGCTTCGTCTGCTGGAATTGGCGTTTCCAGCAGCCTTAGCGTTGCAGACTGAGTGATTAGGTGACGTTTAGGTACGTAAACCAGGTAGGTTTTAGTGCTAATCACTGCTAAAATCCTGCCATATTCAGCGCGTTCGGCAAGCTTATAGGCTTTAACCCGTGACTCGTGGGGTATAGTTAATAGGCACCTAGAGCCTATAACTTTATAGCGGGTGAGGGAGGGCATGTGAGGTGCTAAATCGGGTTCTAGCTCATCACGTAGCAGCTGATAGGGGTTAAATCTCTGTTGGTAACCCCTGTACGGTTGATCAAGTCCACTATAGGCGCTATAACGTAACACCAAAGGTATAGTGGTAGCCCGGAGGCCTGTAGGGTAGTTCGTAGGCGATCGAGAATTACCCTAATAGATCGTTCTGCTAGGCCGTTTTGTTCATGCGTATAGGGGCTAGAGGTGCTAAAACTGATGCCTTTAGCCTGTAACCAGTCACCAACAAGGTTGTTATCCACTTCAGTGCCTGAATCGAAGTGAAAGTGAGCTGGATAGCGGTTGTAGCGGTTTTTAGACCCCTAAATACCCCTTTTATAGCAGTGTGAACAGTGGTTGCTGATTTATCTTTCAGCAGTTGAATCCAGCGGTAACGCGTTTTTCGTTCCACTAGAATCAAAATGTAGGGGTTCGAGAGTGCGGTACAGGCTTTATAGTGAATAAATCACCCACTATAACACCTAAGGCGATAGGTGGATCGCTAACTTCAGTGAAGGTTAAGCGTCTAGTAGCCTTGTTTATAGCGCACTTCTCGCAGAAAAAGTCCTTTTCACTAATGGAATCAAAGCTTGGGAGCCCTGTAGTGATTTTAGCGGTCTTTTCAGCAGTGAAAGCCCTATATGCCCTAGCCTGCAGTGCCAAAGCATAGCTGATTTTAGAAGCCTAGAGGGTTTAGGTGCTTCTAAGGGTGTGCTGCCCTCCGGGTTGCCACCCTGTAGGAGGTTGCCCTCAACTACGTCGGGATCTCTAAATCCACCGTTTTCTCGATTATAGGGGATAAACCACCCGCTATATCGGAAGTTTCAGGCGTTGTAGTGCCTTGTAACACCTGTAATTTAGGGGATGAGTCGCCTTCAGGTGACTGCCCTGTATTACGTTGCTACGGGTAGCAGGTAGGTGTTGTGGTGGATGCTGAGAATCGCCTTCCAGGGTAAGATAGAAGCCTAAATCCATAAACTTCAGCGTTGCTAGGGCGCTGCCCTCGCTATCAACTAGCCTAAGTCCCCTGAGGGACCCCCGACTGGTAGTGTAACGCTCCGGAAATGATGTTAACACTGAATTCCGGTATATATAGCACGTTCTTTAGCTTAAGAGTGCTGTATTTGTTGCCAAAACAGTGAGGTTTTAGCTGAACAGTGCCTTTACCGTGTGGTTTTAGTGGTCCACCAGCCGTTATCACAGGGAAACGTCCCCTGTAAATTCGACGTAGGTGCTAAACCAGTGAAGGCTGTTGGAGATATGCACTGTACTGCCTGTATCGTACAGCCAGGGAATCCTATAGCGTGTGCTAGGGGTTTTGAGTCCACTAACTGCGCTGAATCAACCCGTTGATCAGGGGTTTCTAGGGTAAACGACACCATGTTCACTGAAGGCGCAGAAGGGGTAGCGCTGTAGTTCACTAAAAAGGATGTGTTGGCGGTGTTTTTAGTGGACTCTTCAGTGGGTTTAGTTGGAGACCTAGGTGGTCCACCGATCCTTTTACCACCCCTACCTCGAAAGGGTTTAAGGGGGTGTCTAGGGGTTTATCCACCTGGTTGACAGTGTTGTTAGGGGTTTCAGGTGAGGATTCGTCGATTTGGCACTGTTTCGTTGATCTTGCAGGGCATCTGCCATCAAGAACTCCACTGTAATTACAGGGGCAACCCCGCTGTAGTTGCAGTAGGTGTAAGTGCTGATCGAAGGGTTCGAATAGTCTGCCGCATCTGATTTACCCACGCTGTACAGGAGTCTTCTAGGGCCCTTAGGTAGTTATTACACTGATCGATTTGGTTGACTACAGCACCCTTCTCCGCTAAACGGGCAGTAATACTGCTGAATTTAGCGTTAAAGGTGCTGAGATCAGTGCCCCGAGAGAACTTTAGGGTGTGAAAGGCCCTATAGAGAAGATCTCTAGTGCTGTCGTCGTTGGGTTTATAGAGGGTTAAAAGCGTTTGAAACGCCTTTACAGGGTCGTGAATATAGGCTATGTTAGCCTGTGCTATAGGGCCTAAGCTGTCCCGTAATAGCAGTAAAACAACGGCTTGATCAGGGTCGTTGAAGGCCTGTAATACAGTGGGGTCCTCTATAAACGTTGGAATCCCTATAGCCCTAAAGACTATAGTGAGTGCCTGGGTCCATTGATCGAAGTTTTCAGGGCCTTTTAGGCGCTGAGGTTCAGGAAGTTGTTGATCCTTTTAGCGATTTCTCTACCTAACTGCCCCTGTATTATAGAAGGGCAGTAAAGGTTGCCATAGGCTCTCCAGTAGAGGCTGTAGGGGTGTTTTCAGGGGGTGTAGGGCGGTTGCCAGCGTTGTAACGGGTTTCTAGGCGTTGAATACTAGTGGTAATAGCGCGAATAGCGGTGTTAAACTGGTTATTCTGGGCCTGTAGTTGTTGTTGTAGGCTGGTTTGAAAGCCCTGTAGGCCCTGTATGCCCCTAATAAGCTCCTGTATCTGGTCTGATGTAGGGGAGTTATCCTCATCATCAGAGGTATTAGGTGCGTCTGGAAGGGTAGCCATTACAGTGATTTACAGTGCTAAAAGCACTATAAATAACAGTACGGAGAGTGGTACAGGGGGGAGGGATCGCTGTAATAAGGGATGAACGCCCTATATTACGGAGGTAAACAGCAGTGATAGCTGGTCCCGGCAGAACGTTATGCCGGGCTCATAACCTATTAAAGGTGGTTTTGTATACTAGCATAAAATGCTAATATCCAAAGGGGGGACCTAGGCTACAGTGGAAGTGGGCTCACTAACAGTGCTGGAAGCAAGGAATTTATAGTGGATAATATCCACTATAAGTGAGGTAATATAGGGGAGAAGGTAGGAGTGTATTGCTTGCTTGACTAGAATTCTATCTGTTGAATACAGCGGAAAGCGCTGTATATATAGACCATTTCCAGCGCTTGGACCACCTAAAACCCTCGGCTTTACAGTGGATTACAGTGGATTACAGTGGAGTTAACCTCGGCTATACAGGACCCCTTTACAGGGATGAACCCCTATACAGGGGATGACCCTACAATAGGTTAGTTGTGGGGCGTTACCCTAGACTGATTACCCTAGTGGGTCCCCCTTTACTTAGCGTGGTGCTAGTAGGCCCAGGGGGTCCCTAGCCCTGTATCAACCTTGCTAGGGGTCCCTAGGGGTCCCTAGGGGTCCCTAGCCCTATATATACGTCACCTGTAGCCACTATAAGCCACCTGTAGGTGGCTTATACAGGTGTGGCATGTACGCCACCTGTAATGACTGCTAGCCTTGCTGGCAGGGCTGCAGCTAGGGGGCTACACCCCCCCTATAAGCACCTGCAGTTGCCAGTGTATTTCAACAATAATACCTAAAAACAACCGTAGTACGTAAAACAACTATAATATATAAAACAACTATAATATATAAAACAACCGTAATATAATAAAACAACCGCACTATATAATATATAGTACGCTATAATATTTATTTTTTAGTAAAGTTAAACGTAAGTAGTAATCTTTAACGCTTTATTAACATTTAAATTTTTTAACGTTTAAAAAAAATTATAATGTTTAAATTTTTCAACGTAAAAATAATTTCCAACGTTTAAAATACTTAAACTATTTGTTTTTACCATTGAGATTTCACGTGTTTATTTTCTTCAACGCGTTAAAAAATCTCAACAATTAATTCACTATAAATTCATGGTTTACTAACCCTAGCAAGGATTGCTACGGTAGTAAGGTAAACGTTTGAATATGCTACTACCCGGAAATTATGCTTAAACTCCATCGATCATTTCTTGCATGAGCCTTTCACAGCCTCGAATATTTCCATATGTTTGCGCTTAGTGAACTAGGCAAAGCCGCAACATCATAGCCCCAAATATAAAAACAATACCGGATTTCTAGCAGGGATGAGTATGAGTTATAACGCTAGGTTCTAAGTTTTACCACTTTTAAGGCGTGCGATAAATTAGGCTTAGCGTATCTGCTGCTTTTGCTTAAGCTCGGCTACATAGTTTATGTAGAAATAAACGGTTCTTATGCCTTCACTTGCCGACCGTATTATTAATTACGGAGTACCTATAGCATATCCCTTTAACCTTTAACCTTTAGCTTTGTTTTAATCTTTAGACTTTTTAGAGAAAAGGCTGCTTGGTTGGTTTACAGAAGACGGATAACCGCGCAGATAATGTGTGGACTGCTGCTACCACGGTGCACCATATTGTGCACATAGGGTAAATTGAAGGAGTTAGGAGGTACAGAGGTATTATAATTTGAAAGGTTGGTACCCACACTGGAGGCACTTGGTGTAGGGGTAACACGCCGCTATTGGTAGCACGAGCTGTGAAGTAGCAGAGTCCTTTGGTTCGAATCCAAGGAGTGCCATTCTTTTTTTTTTATTAATTTAGAGAATTCGAATTTTTGCTAGCTACTTCCCCACGTCCATTCACTAATTACATGCTTTGAATTATCTCTTTAGTCTTTTTTTTCTAGTTTTAGCACACCGACTGCTACAACTCCTGCTCCCCTAATACAAGCACCTTATATCACCTTATATCACATTATGACTTTGTGTCATCAGACCAATCCCCAATCCCCTTATAATAGCACTGAATTCGAGGTCCACCAGCCGTTTGTATAGCATCCTCAACACAACCATCTTTGATAAAAAATGGAAGCAGGAAGATAGCTTGGCCACCTGTGTCGAGATCCACCCAATGCCAGTCTGTCAGTGCACCACAACCTCTTTCCTCTCTTAGGAGTGTTTCTCCTTTATCTCCAGCCCAGCCGTTTATATCCGACACTTTGAAGGTCACTCCGATAAGGGCGTCCTTGAAGTAACAATTAGCTGTAGGAGGTGGCGGCGGTTGAGATGGTGGCGCTTGTGGCGTCGTCGATAATATAGAAGACGTGGGTAATGAAGTGGATGACATCACAGAGTTCGACACGCACGTGCAAGTTCCGTAGCCATGATCTCCAAGGCCATAGAGTTCGCACCGGTTCGAGTAGCCTATTGCACAAGCCTCAGTGCACTGAAAATCTGTAGCGCAGTACATATAAGTTTGCGTTGCTGAAAGTCCTGTAGAGCTGCCTGGAAAGCTCGGAGCCGGAGTTGTGCGCGGGATTGGGGTTGAGCTCAGATCAGGAGCGAAGCTTGACGTTGATTGAAAATACGGAATGGTAACGGAACTAGCAGGCGATGCTGGATTGTACGTTGCAGTAGCCGTGGCAGTCAATTCTTCGCTGGTGAAGCTGTTGCTTGCATACGGTGGCTTGTTGCATATTATGCCGGGCTTTTTTTCCAACAGTGTCGACGCGGGCCAGCCCCAGTCCATCTTCCACAAGAAAGGTGAATCTGGGTCAACAGGGTCTGCAACAGCAAGCAGTGCGTTCTGCTGCTTAATTAACCCGTTTAATTCCTCTATCTGATCGTTGCTGAACATCCCGGCCCGTGCTGCATCAACAGCAAGGAGGATGTCGTAATGGACGCTAGCAACAAGGGCCTGCACTTTTCCGTAAAGAATATAGGGCTTTGTTAAAAACCAAGTATAGTTTTTTATAAAGTCCTCGTATTTGGGGGCGAATGCCCATTTCCCGGTTTGGTATGCTTGTTCACATGCGAGCTCATTATCAATTTGTACGCTGTAACAAATATTATTTCCTACACATCTTGTTGAAAAGGGGGGTTTCGACTTACAATGTCTCCAGCAGCCTTAAGTTAGTCCGACGCACTGCGCCTTGCAGGATAGGATCGTTTGCAATTTCCATACCGAGGAATATATCGTGCCAATATCTGAGCTTCTCCTCTATTTTATTCTTGAACCCCGGGTCCGGTCCCAAAATATCCCCCTCCCACGAGTCACCAGGATAGGACACATAATCGGGTCCCAGGACTCGATTTAAATCCTCCTGTAACCGCGGTATACTCAAAACGAATGACTATATTAAGTGAGCCTTACGCGTAGCTTGGTGGATTAAGTGTTGATACATGCCTTAGCATAAGCATTTGCAGTTCTGGTCATGCCTATCATATCCTCAAGATGCTCCCAACTTGCTAAACTATCAAACACAGGTTTGAAATAGTTGCGAACGCGATTCCCAGAAACGCCCCCGTACATGAAATAGACCAAGTCATCACAGTTGATCTTATCTACAGGGCCTGTGGTGTCCGCAATTGACTGAGCAGTCGCATTAATAATGCGACCAAAGAACCAATGAAGCCACTGGTTTTCGAATGCATGATCGATAGTTGGCCAGGCTGCCTGGTTCACACTTCCTGGACCTGTATGAGTCATTGATACACTAACTGTGTCGGATTGAATAATCGAAGCATCAACCCAGGTTAAACTTGGCTCGCAAAAAACATTAGATGTTACTTTTAGCCACCGCGACAATACGTCCAAAGCCGTCACGCCACCAGCAAGATCATATGATAGCACTGAAGGCCCTCGTAGATATGGTGGAGTTGCAACAACCTTGGGTGTGCCTGGCACTTGAGACGAATCTGTTATCCAACAGCTTGACGCCGACAACCCTACAACGGAAACCGGCCTTCCGTTCGGGACATTGATGCCACTATAAATAGGGCGTTCAGCACCCTGAGGCGAGCTAGGACTTATAAAGTCTAACCAGCTAAATGAGTCGTCGTTAGGTGGCTCTGTCCATTCGTCTGGGTCGTCCAGGTCGGCCTCCCATTCATTGAACGCAGGGCATTCAATAACACATTCTACGAGCGGGCTATCCCAGACAATGACAGGCATCTTGTAGAGGCTGGGTGGTAGAATAGTCATCGGGCAGCCGCTTGTGATTACACTCGTTGCAGTTGTACCAGTCGAACTGCAAGATATTGTGGTGGTAGAGCATACTGTGTTATAGCATGTGGTAACAGTGGTGCTGGGGTTTGCGGCGGACATACTGCAAGTGACTTCACAGTTACTGACGGTTCGTATCGCTGTACATGAAGAAGTCTCTTGCTGAGGCTCTGACTGTGTTGGCTTTGGTGGACTATCAGGTGGAGGCGGAGGAGGCGGAGATGGCGGCAAACTTCCGTTACTCGGAGAATCATCAGGTGTGGGAGGATCATCGCAATTGCCAATTTCGATAAATAGGAATCGAATGCATGGGAGACTAAACCGTGGAAGATTGAATTGGGGAAAATCAAAGTCTACATGGGGTATAGCTGGTAATTCCCATACCATATTGCCTGCAACAACAGGCAATACTGTAGAAGTGCCATCCGCTCGCGTAGTTGTCACCCATCCCCAGTAAGTCTGGCCAGATAGAGTTTCCACACCAAACCATGGTGGTACGGTGGTCATTGTCGAGGTCGGTGTTCCTAGGGTAATTTTCGGAGGAGGTACTTCTGTAGTTGTGGTAGCCGGGACATTGGGCACTGCTAATGTAGTTGTCGGGGAGAAGACGCTTCTATGGTTATTGTAAGAGGCCCTGGTGTTCCCGTATGAGGCCAGGGTGCCGCAGGGGTCCAGGTGGCCACAGTGATAGTGGTCCATATATCTTCATGATCTTGTGTGAGAAACTCATGTTCTCCAGCAGCGACGGGAGCAACTTCTGCTTGTGGCAAAAGGTCTGAATCTGAGCTTCCGAGTTCAAGTTGCAAGATAACATAGCACTAGCTATGGCTAAACAGACTGTAGAGTTGCGCATGTTTAATAGTAGGTACTGAAAACGACGGAATAATAAAGGTAGACCACAAGTAAACTAATGGCAGATAAAAGTATGAGGTAAAGGCTCAGTGCTATTGATTCATAAGTTCTCTCCTAATAATTACGGACGACTTGAGCCGTTATTTATACGATGTCCAGTCTAGAGGGTAGCTTCTGCACTCTAGTGTTTCTAGTACCTTATAAACGGATAGATCTTTATTATAAAGCCTTTGAACTAGTTACAATTCTACTACTACCGACAAGCAACACAGTTGTATTCTTTCCATACATGATATCTACGAGTTCCTCAGTCGTCGTCACGCCTAGTAGTAGCACCAAACCGCGTCACTCGAATAACGGCTAGATTAAAACTCCGTGGAGATCTAGGCCCACATAGAAAATGCTACGGAATCCTGTCGCTGGCTACGCATTTCACACACAGATCCCCAGTAGGCTCTAAAAGGACGCGTCATTTGTATTCCATGAACACAAATATCAAATGATTCCTACTGGTTTGTAGACTAGGTAAATATCGTAGCGTAACTGCTATCAGGTGGTATGTTTATTCAGGTAACTCTTATTGCTATATTTCTGTTCTCGATAGGAATCGTTTCAGTGACACTCGGCTGGTCCTCGGAGGTACAGGTCAGCGGCTCAATCAGCTGCTTTGTTTACGTAGTAACGGATTGTGTGACTATAAGATTGGTATACGTATGTTTGTAGATTAGAATGAGATAGGTTTAGTTAACGTTGGAATTATTGGCGACGTAAGTACAATCTTGAGTTTTCGAGGCATTCACAGCCGATACTAACCTCTTCCTAGTGTTTTATTCTTCTTATAGACGGTTGCAGTCTTGATGTAGCAATTATATTCCTATTTGGCGCTATGTCACAAGGGCTTGAGATCAAAGACTTGAAAGAATATTCGAATTTAGATAATCTTTTGGGTAGCCAAGGAGGCCATGAAGGTCTCCTAAAGATGAGCCCTCGCGTTCTGTTGTCATCTCGCCTTCGTAAAGCTGTCTCAGAGGGCTAAGAACTACTCGAGTAGCTAAATCGTTCGGAGGGTACACTACACATGATAGATAGGCTCTAGTTTCTGATTCGCGACCGAGTCCTTCGGTTCGTGTGACATTTGATGTCACACTAGTGTGGATCTCGGGAGCGGCTTAACCTAAGTCCGTAGATCCCTTATATAAGGAGATGACTTTGCGAGCCTGCAAGATAGAGGAGACTAGATCGATAGAGCATACAACTTCATTCGAGGAGATCCCTCCTGCATGCAGGTGGGCTTAGGCCCACCAAAGTGTGAGATTTGATAAGAAAAATAGGATCTTGGTCAACATCGTGCTGGTTGCCAAGTGGAGGATTCTATGTTCTATGTTCCCGGGATGCCAGCCGAATAAACTGCCATGGTACGAGGAACAGGTGGCAAGGGGTGGCATGGCCACCCACTTTGCCAGCCTGCGTAGCCTAGTCAACCTAGCCTACCCCACCTAGCCTAGCTATATGACTAGAATTCTGGCTACACCAGAATTCTAGTTATTTTCTAATACATCCCACTTTTACAACCAGAACCCCTTGCAGACCCTAATAAGTAGTAATAGCATATTAATCATTATTTATCACTAAAGTTTAGTTAAAATCGACGAGTACTTTGTTTGGAGTATTTTACCAGGGATCGATGACGTAATTAGACAATTTCCTAACATAACACTCAAGGTCACAAGATCAACAATGTCACCCCAAAATATAACCATGATACGTAAAATTAAAGATTTTACGGCCCAGTGAGCGGGCGTCTCTGTCTACTATTAGCGAAGGCAAGGCTAAAGCCAGAACTTATATGACCATTATTTCCACTTCCTAGATTAAGGAGAAGAGTATTAAACAGGAATCATATTAGCAGAAATTGTCCTTCGCTTCACGCAAGGAATTCTACAATGGTCATGCCAACCAAGGTGGAAGTTTTAGCTACATGTAGACCGATTAATCAGATCTCTTTACGCATCACTTCAACAATCCTAAAGAAGAGAACATATATAACTAGATCATAAACTTCGAGACAGCTGTATTTTAAAGAGAATTCAGGCACTAGAACCATAAACAAGCATAACCTTGCTGTCAAGGAATCCAACTGTAGCAAGATGCCGCAGCACTGCCAAAAGTAGACTGTAGTCAAGTAGGGCTCGACCATCTGCGGATATTATATAGTACTGTGAGTCTGTGACACTTGCTCGTGTGATAGAATCACTCAAATCTTGTCGCAGTTGCCAGGCCCAACCTAGTAAGGAGGTTTCCAGTTGTAGCAGGAGATAGATCTGAACCTCAAACCACCCCAAACTGTCGAGTAAGCACATGTGGAGGGTGACTACGCCAGCTGGGGTCGGCGCCATGGACTGTCTAAATTTTCGTACACGTTAGGCATGCTCTAGAAATTGTAATAGATGGCCTAAACGTGCTGTAGCTCGCATGATTTATTCTACTTAGAGGTTGAAGTTATCAGTCGGAGCGGAGCGAAGACAGCAAAGGGGGAAAATCTATTTACTTTAACTTTACCTCGCCTTTATAGTCTTAGTTAACATATATTTTCTTTTTTTTTTCATTAAAATTAAAACAAAATTCTTAAAGTAGTTTAATTAAATTAAGCTTTAAGTTAAAACAAGAAAAAAAGGTTTAATGTTTTTTACTAATGGGAAAAATAAAATTTGCAGTATGTGGTAATGTTATACTTGCATATATTTTGCTTTATTTAATATGTGTTAGATTTTTGTATTTAGAAAACCACACCCTTAGATCTATAGGTTGTTTTACGTAAAAAATATTATAAAGCTTAATATGTTGAGTTTTGGCCAGGTTCGCGGAAAGTACATTGTCCACAAAGACAGATGAGACTGGCTTTACGAATTCAAAATTAAGTAAGTGTTGCGTTAAATTAGTACTCCCTTACAGCCCCGACATGTACAATTTGCGAGTGGTCATACATGAGGTTTGTACCGCTGTCGGCAGCGCAGGGAGGATCCAAGTCAGTCACCGGAGTTTGGACTGAAGTGACACAAGCCGAGTGACCAAGGGTTTCCAAACAGTGTCGACCCAGGCTTTATCTTCTTACCCCTGACATTGTTGTTGCAGTTATTGTTGACTGGACGTTTCCTGCA
Organism: Xylaria hypoxylon; assembly: GCA_902806585.1. NCBI lineage: Eukaryota > Fungi > Ascomycota > Sordariomycetes > Xylariales > Xylariaceae > Xylaria > Xylaria hypoxylon. The sequence continues at coordinate 2,823,650 of CADCXB010000001.1, forward strand.
CACATTTTTCTTCTAGCAGAAAAGCCTGGAAGGACTGCTTTCGCGGCCGGCAACCCCATCCGCTCCGACTCGACTGTACCAGCTGGAGGAGGAGAATAGCAGATAATGCATTCTCCATAGCTCAAGTTCTCGGAAGGATGACTCTCGAAAGCACGGGTTGATCTACCTTCATCACCGACTGGCCTATTGCGAGTTGCCTGTGTTTAGGAAACCATCGGAATCAGACGATATCTTTCTCGCGCTCATAAATATAACCGGGCCCCCGCGAATCTCACCTGCGCTGACCTTCTTCAACTAGTAGTCATTGACATACCCGCGTGGTTCCTTTTGACTCCTTCTCTTAATCGAATTTTGGATCTTTGAAAGTTCCGCAGCCGTGCGGTGGGGGGGAGTACCGCGGAAACTTTTGCACTCTCTGAACACTCCCTTGAAAACTCTCTTTGTCTACACGCCGAAGAACATCGGCTATAGCACGAACCCGAACTCGACAATGACCTGCCACGCCACTCCTAAACACCGGGCCACCGATAAACACCATGACCAGTTATACCAAAAGCAGGGCTTTTGGTGTGAACACCCGCCGCGTTCCTCTATACTAGATGAGCCACTCCCGGGGCCTACAGCACATCTAGCGCCCCTTGCGCCATCCCTGTCCGAGAATACCAACACGGAGCCCGACGATCTCATCGCCACGCTCGTTCGGGATCAACTCAACTATATGGAAGCACTCAAGTTCCTGGGCTTCGGGCACGAGACCAGTGCATCGATCCTACGATGCTGGATCGCACTCAAGCTGGACGCGCCGGCGGGTGGCCCATACGATTTGCTCGGCATCGCGCTTGCTGCCATAGCTGAGCTTGGCGAGAACGATATGCGAGACTGCCACTGTGATGTCGTGGGTTGTGGAAACACGCCTCCGAGATCTGAATGGCAGTTCGCCTTCGCCGAGATCCTCAACTACGAGGCCCTCGCGGCGGTTCAAAGAGTTGGTGCTTATTTGGCACCCGATTTTACAAAAGCCAAATGGCTCGTCTATCACATGGTTCTGAGACGATGGAGGGAGCTCGTGGGACGTACCATATAAACGGTACCGATGTCCACCACAAATTGTTACCAAGACCGAATGTAAAGGGCATCGGGCTGTATAGGCCGAACAGGCGTACAAGCCAAACAAGATGTACAGGCCGCTTAAGCTGTATAAGCCGTATGGCCGTAGAGGCCGTAAAGGCAACAATACGTACTGCCCAGGTACGAGCTATGCGTTCAGCTGCTATGAGAAAGGAACTCCTGATGGGTTACTACTACCTACTTATGGTATAAGGTTCTTCGACAGCAGCGTTTATCTCCTTTCTAAGGGCCGTTTTGTGATAGGTATACCTACTATCCATCATCACACCCTAGACTGCGTTTTCTTGTAGATTTGGACACTGATCCATGGATGATGGGACGACGGTTGTTTGCAATCTATGGATTTGAGGGTAATTTTCGGACCTGAGGTTTATGAAGGTATTCGATATTGATTTATTCCTTTTTATATGAATGGATAGATTAGGCAGTTCAATGTTTACAAAGGATGGCATTTAAACTTGATGGACTTTAAGGTTACTAGGTTCCCTGTGATGGCTGAAGTGGCATCGCTATATACTTTAGTACTAATAGGCATTATACCATCGAGATAAGATACTAGGTAGGTACTTACGTAGTAGGTTAGGTGGGTACATATGTAGGTAGTGGACCTACCTAGTACTTAGATAGGTACCTACCTACTTTGCTTTTCAGCAAGTGTTGAGTGGGGCCTTCAATGTGATTCAGGTACCCTTGGTGCGGCAACATTCCGCTATGCGGGGCTATGTTAGCTTCACCGCCCGGCGCAAAAAATAATTATCTGAGATATCCATCTCTTGATATCAATTGGGGTCACCCAACTACTGGCCGTAGCAGATTTGTACTCTGGGCCATACCAACGCTACCTTTCCAATAAGACACACCTTTTTTCTTATCTTTTTACTTTTTACACCATGGCTTTCAAAAGGAAAGTGGATGATTTCATATATACCTTGTCTGACAATGATGATATTCTCGACCGTGAAGAAGTAGTTGAGCCAAATCCACCGAAAAAGAAGTCCAAAACGTCCAAGAAAGGCGCTCCTGCTGATGACGATGTCGATGATGGTGTTTGGGGAAAGAAGGAGGAGGATGACGGCGCTATGGACTCCGAATTTGAGTTCGTCGAGGACAAAACCACAGACTTCAGGACAGAGGACTTTGAGGGCTGGGGCTTCGAAGGTGCGCGCAAGGCCATGAATGGTGCCGCGCAGAAGAAAGTAGTTGATGTCGACGAGATCGTCCGGAGGCGGAGAGGCAAGCAGGGCAAGTCTACTCCCGAGCCTGAACACGAGCTCGAGCAGGGCAGCGACCTAGAACTCGAACTCGAAGAAGCGGACGAAGACATCGACCTCGACGACGAGGACGACGAGGTGCTGGCCGAAGATGGCTTTGGTATGGGCGCCGAGTCGGACGACGAATCGGGAGACGAAGTCGCCAGTGAAGACGGAGAGGAAGAGGATGGAGATACAGATGAAAACGACGATGCAGCCTCCGACAATGACTCAGTTGTGACACCTGTTGATCACCCCGACGATATGGGCCAGTCCGATGCCACAGATGACGAGGAAGACCCTGAAGAGGCTGCTAAAGAGAAGCCTTCTTCGCCCCTGAAGATATACAGACCTCAGGAAAGCAGAGTGGTAAATCCTCATTTCAAAACATGTCACTCTCCCGCCCTATACTGCGAGGCTTGAATACCGTCGGCTTCAACACCCCTACTCCCATCCAGGCCAAGACGATACCACTTGCACTGGAAGGCAGGGATTTGGTTGGTGGTGCCGTGACGGGCTCGGGTAAGACAGCCGCGTTCGTAGTACCTATACTCGAGCGGTTACTCTACAGGCCGAACAAGATACCTACTAGCCGAGTAGTCATCTTGGCACCGACACGAGAGCTGGCCATCCAATGTCATGCTGTCGCCACTAAGCTGGCTAGTCATACAGACATCAAGTTTTGTTTAGCAGTCGGTGGCCTAAGTCTGAAGGTGCAAGAGGCAGAGTTGCGCTTACGCCCCGATGTTGTCATCGCTACGCCTGGACGATTCATCGATCACATGCGTAACTCGGCTAGCTTTACCATGGACACCATTGAGATTCTTGTTCTAGACGAGGCCGATCGCATGCTGGAAGATGGATTTGCGGACGAATTGAACGAGATCTTGACGACGCTACCCAAGTCGCGACAGACCATGCTCTTCTCAGCTACCATGACCTCATCCGTCGACCGTCTTATCCGCGTGGGGTTGAACAAACCCGTGCGAGTGATGGTGGATTCACAGAGGAAGACGGTCGACAAGCTCGAGCAGAAATTCGTTAGGTTACGACCCGGCAGAGAGGAGAAGCGGATGGGGTACCTCATTCACATTTGCAAAACGATGCAGACGGAGCGCGTCATCATTTTCTTCCGACAGAAGAAGGATGCGCACAGGGCGCGTATTATATTTGCCTTGTTTAACTTGTCCTGTGCCGAGCTTCACGGCAGTATGAACCAGAGTCAGGTATGTTTATTCATTCTCCTTAACGATCTATATCTTTGGTGCGTTCTGTCTGTCTGTCTAACATGTACCTAGCGTATCGCAAGTGTCGAAGCCTTTCGTGACGGCAAGGTCAACTTTCTTCTGGCGACCGATCTCGCCTCCCGTGGTCTCGACATCAAGGGTGTCGAGACAGTCATCAACTACGAGGGTCCTCAGACCCTCGAGATTTACGTCCATCGTGTCGGGCGCACGGCCAGAGCAGGCCGCTCCGGTGTAGCCATAACGCTAGCGGCGGAGCCAGACCGCAAGGTCGTCAAAGCGGTTGTGAAAGCAGGGAAGTCCCAGGGCGCCAAGATTGGCAGCCTGATCATCGAGCCCGCGGACGCGGACGGGTGGCACGCGCGCATCGAGGAACTGGAAGATGAGATCGTCGCCATTGGCCGCGAGGAGAAAGAGGAGCGCCAGATCGCGCAGGCCGAGATGCAGATCCGCAAGGGTGAGAACATGGTGATGCACGAGGACGAGATTAAGGGCCGACCGAAACGCACCTGGTTCGAGACCCAGGCCGACAAGAAAGCCGCGAAAGAAGCGGGACACGCCGAACTCAACGGATTCCGCGATGCCCTGAAGAAGAAGGGCGGCGGCAAGCTGAGTAACAAGGATAAGAAGAAGCTCGACGCTCGGTCTGCCCGTAAAGAGGATGCTGAGGGTGCCGGCGGGCGGATGTGGAAGAAGGGCGCCGCCGAGCGCGGGGGAAAGGGCGCTGTGTTAAATTTTGCGAAGGATAAATCGAAGACGAAGAAGAAAGTTCCCGGTCCTGGGGCCAAGGCCTCAGCTAAATTCTCTGGTAAAAGGAAGCCTGGTGGGAAGAGGAGGTAAGGAAGTCGTTGGTTTCCAGGCTTAGGGTGAGAGTTTGTTTACATACTCACACTCGTACATAGCACAGCTATGGCTAGAGCTACGGCTACAGCTAAACGATGACGAGCACGAAAGCGATTGGGATAATAAGAGATGTCACCGAACGATACCGTTAACTGACATAGTTAAACTCAGTTCTTGAATGCGGATCGAGTACCCGGGATAATTACCTACATCCTAGGTATTCACCTACTACCCATATTGGCATAGGAGCGCCCCATCGGTTGGGTCGATTTCACACGTGGTTACGCAAGCCTAATGATTACTAGTATATTCCAGTTGGACTTCCTGCTCCTGTATCTATGTATATATCTGGATGTACGTACGAGTAGTTCTGCGATATATATACATTGCCATTTGAACGGACCCGAGAAAGCAAAAATAATAAAAGCAATGTGCAATCGCAGGTCCGAGATCGACTTTCCTCTTGTTTTTTGTCTGGCACATGCAAATTTTATTTACCACGTATTTTATGAAGTAGACTTTGCGACAAGGCACACGGCGAGTAGAGTAGAGTAGAGTCCTCCACCACCGCCTTCTTGTTCCACGCCTCCCATAGTTTCCGCTTGCATGTCGTTTCATCTCCTACCATTATCACTGCCGCAGCCCGAGTTCAGTCATAGCCTCCTTCACAATTCCCACCGCCTCGGCGATGACATCGTCGCCGCGCCGCCACGTGTACAGCGGCACACCGTGGTGGGAGAGGGTATCCTGTGCGCGCTCTAGGCGACGCCGCCAGAGCTCGACTTTCTTGTTTAGGGGTCCTTGGTTCGGGCTCGGCGGCGTCGTGGTCCCGGGGCTACTGTTGCTGTTTCTTGTCGCGATGCTGGGAAGAGGGTTCGAGTCAATGTCCGAGTCCCTGTTCGACGCCTGCTGGGCATCAGGCGCGGGCTCGGACCTGGCATGCTGGAGGGCGTGCCGCGGCGGCGTGGGGGCGGTGGAGGAGGCGCGCCGTTTGTTCTCGCAGATTCGCCGGGTTTGGCGCAGTGGTTGGGTAGGCTTGGGATGAGCTCGGGTGCCTGCTCGGAGGAATTGTGGATCTGTGAAAGGGGTGGAGAGGTAGGGGGTTGGCAGACGGCTCTGAGCCTGGATATGACCGGCGAGGCAGTGGCGCTGCGGGAGACATCTTTCGGCCGTTGGAGTTGGCGTCCTTTGTGGGAATGATCGGGACCGTCTGAGCGCCCTGCAGGGACGAGGGCTTTACCGGTTTAGGAGGAGGCGTGCGACCCCGTAGGTTTGCAGTCTGCGCCCCTATTTTTGGCGGTTGCTCTGCCCTTGGCACGGCGCTCCCAGATTTAGTACGGTATATTGGTGCTAGGCTATCCGAGAGGTCGATCAGGTCACCCGTCGGAGAACCTTCACTCTTGGATGCGGCTGTATCACGAGGAGGTAGAGCTGGCCTCCTCTTTGGGTCATCGTTTGTACTGCTCCTTGACTTCTGATCCCGCAAGTTCAGTGTGTCTCTAGAGACATTGTGGCTTTCGCCGGTACCGTACGCCGCATCGAAGTAGCCTGGCTGTTCGGGTGTGGTGACATCTCGAATGAAAATCCCTTTGATTCGACCAGGATAGGCGGCGGTCAGCTCGGTATATACCTCCAGATCAGCCTCGCCACTATCTCCCACGAGAAGAAACTTCCTCTCTGGAAAGTCATTCATGATCTTCTCCAATGTGCCTTTTTTTCGTTCCGCGACAGGCTCAAAAATTCCTTGAAGCATGCCTGTGTATCGCTTCAAATGCAATGAACCGGGTGGTAGGCCGGCAAGCTTAAAGTAGGTAGCGAGGACAGGATAGAGCTGCCATGGGCTGTTGGAGCAGTAGTGGATTCTTACGCCCATGTTGTGTAGGCTATTGTACCAACCCTGAACACCATCAATGGTTAAATCTTTGAGCTCACGCACAAAGGTATTTCGAAAAATCTCCTTGGTCCCTAGAGCTATATTCGAGCGCTTGATAGTATCGTCAATGTCACTGATTAAGCTGACACCTCGAGGGTCGATGACCTGTATAGGCTCGGTACAGGAGATATCTTCGTTTGCTAAGACTCGAACATGGGTTGGTATGAAGTCTAGTGCTGCCCGGATGGTAAAGTGACCAGAGTCATCGGTCATTACTGTTCGTGACTGAGATTCGGCATCGTTATAGAAGAAGAATGTGATAGGCACCTCAACTAAGGGCGTCGTCAGGAAGGGAGCGATTCGCGCCATGAGATTCGCATTAGCAACAGCTAGTTCCGCATCACTGAGGGTAGAGCTTCCAGCTGTATTCGCCCTCGAAGGTAATGTAGGGGGTGTTGGGGTTCTGCTCGCATGATACCTCCGTCTATCGCCCTCATCTTCAGAAGATTCGTCTCTGGGTCTTTCGCTGTAATCTCCTTGTTGTGCGGCTTCTTCTTCGGCCAACCCCCTGCGTTCAATCTCTTGAGCTTCACGTGCGATACTCTGTCGTTCCCGCTCTTCTTCATGTTGTTGATGTATGCTGGAGAATGATGAATCGGTATTTGCCGTATTGTCGGTTTGCTGCATTCTGGGGACTGGGATGCCGCTTAGCTGCCTCGCCAGCCCAATGAGGACTCGATTACGCCGTGTCATGGGGCCTCGATGAGGGTTGTATATCCATCCCCGTACATCCACATCCATGATAGCTTTTTCGTCCTCATACCGAGCCCATTCTTGCTGCCAGTACTCCTGCTCATTCATGTCCATGCTTGAAGGGGGCGGTGGCCCGCCGGGGCGAGCGAACCGCCTTGGCTCTGCCTTACTATGCTGTTTGGCATAGGAGGGAAACAAGACCATCTGCTCGTTACCTTTGGTGACGATGGCGACGTCGGGAAAGGATCCTGGTATGGTGATCTTGGAAGTCTCAAGGGAGTCGATCTCACTTGACCTCGTCTGATTGTAGGACTCCTTGATCTCATTCACGGCTACAGCGCCAGCTCGATAAACGCTGCCGGCCATAGCAGCCAACCTTTTCCTCCTTGCGCCCCTCTCGCGACCACCATCAGTGCCATAGTTCCCGACCCCGACACCCAACCCTGGCATGGAAGTCATGTTGCCGATACGCGTTGAGATCCCATGCTTTATGTTTCTCGCGGCAGGCCGGCCCAGGAGAAGCCGCCAGGCTTGATCGACGATCCGCGATTGCTCTTGGCGACGGCGCTGACGCTCGAGGATATACCTATATATTCGACTCTGGAAGCGATGCTTATAGTAGGGTAGGGTGTCGAGGTGGAAACCAATGAGACGTTCGCGGTATTGGTCGCGCAGGCTTTGTGGGAAGAAAAATCGAGCGACGCTTAGTCGGTGATGGGGGTGTGAGTGCTGGACGAAGCGACGGGGGGCGCCAGTGTGGTTGAAGATATCCGCTTTTATTTAACAAGGTTAGCCCTCCATATTGAACCAATGGAGCTACTCGTTGGTGTCTGAGGAGACTATAAGATTGGCATCGACAACAGAAAGTCCTAATGAATCTGAAGTGAGGAACAGCGTACCTACTTATATATTGTGGTACTCGGGGCGTAGTACCGCTGTCTCCTAGTAATAAGCTGGACGGAGGAGGAGGATATCGGAGAAACTCGAAGGACCTTTGGCTCTTGGACAACCTAAATTAAATTCTATGTGCAAACTCTAATGACAGCTATTGTAATTTAGGTATATATGTGAGCTTCGGGATAGGTAAGATAGGTAGGTTAGTAGGTAGTAGCAGTATTGAGTTATGGTCTTTCTGGTTGTGCATGGGTATGTGAGGCATTCTTGACTTATATGTCGACGTAAGATGCAGAGTGCGAGGTATTCCATGTTACTTGGTGACATCAGACCTAACCTCCAGTCTTTCCTGCCTACTGCCTAGTACATAGGTCCATACTATGTAGGTACCTTAGGTAGGTAGGTAGGTACATGTAGGTACTTTACCAGACCAGTGCTAATCTGCCTCTTATTTCTTAAATCAATACATATACATATATACTTATATGAGGTAAGAGGTACTGTCTTCCAGCGTAGGTATAAGTATATATGCAACTACTAGGTACCTAAATTGATGGCTTCTGCGAAACTAGGTGAATCTAGGTGCCAATATAGCAAGTATATTGGTTGTTTTAACTGTTAATGATGATAAAGTAAGGGAATAAGAAGTAAGTCCTATTTAGCTAATTCTATATATATATTTGTGTGCGCTTTATAATATGCGATATAGGCCCTTTTATTATACTTTTATATAATTAAGTAACGCGGTCTCTATATATTATGCTATAAAGCCTTAATGGCTTATATAAGCATATATTAACACTTTTCTTAGTTTTTAAGCACTTTAAATAAAATATAAAAAACTTTAAAAATAGTTAGTTTATAAATTAAATTGCTTTATTTTAATATATAAGTTACGCTTTTAATTATTATGTTAAATATTATATTTTTAATAATATTAATATATATACTTTTTAATAACAATTTTTTATGCTTTTTTACTTTAAGTTAAAATTTTATTTTATATATTATAATTTATAATATATATTAAAATATTTTTTTTTTAAAAATAAAGTATATAAGTTTAATTATACGCTAAAGTTTATTACTTTAATATAAGCATTTAATATTTACTTAAACTAAATTAAACTAGCATTAAACTTTAAATTATTAAACTTTAAACTTTATACTTTTTATTTTTATATGATTTTATAATAAATAATTAATTTAAAATAATTATAAATAAGTAGTAATTTTAAAGGTTAAGTTTTAGTTTTTAAAATTATTAAAGTATAAATTTTTACTATTTTTAATAATAAACTTGTTTTAATAGCTAATTATTTAAGATTATAAGCATAAAGTAACTTAGTTATATAATAATTTTTTATAGTTTTTTTTTAAGCATATAAGCTTTATAAATTATTTATGTTTTATTTTATTAAAAGTTTAATTAAACTATTAACTAAGTTATTTTTTAATTAAATATATATTAAATTAATATAACTTATAATTACTTTTTAATTAATATAATAATATATTATATATATATGTTTTTTTGCTTATTTATTACTAAAGTTTTTAATTATATAAAAGCACTAATATTATTACTTAAAAATAATAAGCTTTTTAATATATAATTAAGTTTTATAAAAAGCTTTATATTTATATTAAGTTATTTATAGCTTTACTTATTATAATATATTTACTTTTAATTAAATGTTTTATAATAATACTTTATAACTTTAAATATTATAATATTAAGTTGCTACTTATAAAAATAATAAATTTTATTATTAACTTTTATTATTAAAATTAAACGTGTGCGTAATATTTATTATAATAAATAGTTTTATTTTTTTAATAAATTTTATTTAAGTAATTAAAACTTAATTTTTTATTTTTTTAAATATATATTTAATTGGTTTTTTAAGTATTTTATTAATTGCTTAACTTTATTAAAATAAGTTTTTAATAAATTACTTATATAATATACTTATATTAATGCTATAAAATTAATGTTTAATTTAATGATTTATATTAAATAAGCTAACTTGTTTAAAAAAAAGGTAAATTTAAAGATTTTATTTTTATTTGCTAATATGCCTTTTTTTTTTAAAACAACTTTTAGTTTTTTATTATTTATTAATATAATACTTTTTTAAAGGTTAAATATTTTAAATAACTTAAGTGCTTTTTAAATATATTATGATTAATTTAAGTTAATATTGCTTTTATAAGCGTTTTAAACAATTTTAACTTTAATAAACTAATTAGCTTTTTTAATTTTAGTTGTTATATATAAACGTAATACGTTATTAACTTTAATTAAATCATGTATGTTTACTTTATAAAACAAAAAGTTATTAACATATAAAGCAATAATTTTATTATGTTTTTTATTATAATATATTATATTATTAACTAGTAATAATTTAAATTTAATAGTAAATATTATTAACTTAACTATTTTTTATTACTTATAAGCTAATTATTTTAGTTTATATAAAAAGTTTATAAGTTTAATAATTTTGTTTGCTATTTATTTATGTTTATTTATTTTTTTAATAAATGTTTTAAAGTACTTTATTAGTATTTTAAATTGTTTTATAAAAATATATTAACATAACTTTTTATTTAAAAAGGTAGCAATAAAGTTTAATTATAAAACATGCTATTTTTTTTTTATAGCTAATGTTATAAGTATTTTTTAAAAGGCAGCTTTTATTATTAAAGCTAATATCTTTTTATAATTTTTTTTTTTTATTAAGTAAATCTTTTTATATATATATAAGCTTTAAACTTATTTAGTTTTTTTATAAATAAATACTTTTTATATAGTATTTATTTTACGTTAATTAAATAACTTTATTTAAATGTTTTTTTATTTAAATTAATTTATTATTTTTTAAAAATAACTTTAAGCTATTTTTTATAATTATTATTATTAAGCGCTTATTTAATTATAAAGTAATTTAATAATAATATATTTACTTTAAATATATTAAATAAATATTATAAGTAATTTAAATGTAATAATTTATATAAATTTAATAAATTAAGTTTAATATATATGTTAAATTTTTTTTATTAATTAGCTTAATTATTTAATTTTATTATTGCTATATAAACTTTATTAACTTAATAATTTTAATAATTTTTAAATTTATTACTGTTTTTATTTAATTTATTATACCTTTTTAACAAAATAATATTTTAAGGTATAAATAACTTTAAGGTATTTATTAAAAGTATTATAAATATATATAATGTTTATATCTTTTAAAGTAAATACTTTTTTAAGGCGTTTACGCTTAGGTTTTTTAATATATTTTTTAGTTATATTTTTTTAATAATATTGTTGTTTTTATTTTTAATTTTAGTGCGGTTTTTAATAAACTTATAATGTTTATATAATTATTATTATATTTTAAAAGTAGAGATTTTATAACATTATATAAATTAAAAGTGTTAATAAAATTACTAAGGTGTTTATAAAATATAATATAAAGTGTTTATAAAACATAACTTTTATTTATTAATTATATAATATAATTGCTATATTTTTATATTTAAAAATAGCGTATTAATGTTATATATGTTTAGTTTAACTACTATATGTTTATTTATATTAATATATATAATATATTACAAGCTTAAAATTTTTAAATGCTTTAAAATAAGCAAATAATTTTTACTTAAATAAAAACTATTTATATATTGTTTATAAAAGGTAAAATTTTTAATAACAACTAATAAGTTTAATTAAAAGTATATACTATTAGTTTTATTTTTAAAGCTAAAAATATATAAAAAGCAGGCTTAAATAAAACAAGCCTTTATTTTACTTTAAATAAATTAAATAAAGCGCTTTATAACTTTATTTTAATATTAATTTATAAAAAACAAAGTAATTAATTAAATAGCTTTATTTACGTAATATTTTTAAGTGCTTTTATATTAAACTTTTAGCTACTATTTATATAAAAAACTTTACTTTTTTAATATATATTAACTTAATTAAAAATTTAGTTTCGTAAAACGTAATTAACTTTAATAACATAAGTAATAATTGCTTTTTAGCTTTGTTTTTATTTTATATAATTTATATATTTAATAACAACTATTATTATTTATTAAAAAAGTAATATTTATAACCTTTAATTAAAACAAGTTAAATTAACCTTAAATTTACTTAAGTAACTTTATTAAAATATTTTACTTGCTTAATAAATTTACGCAAAATAATTTTTAAAACTTAACTTAATTATAAGCTATATAAAAAGATATTTAATTTTCTTTAAGTTTAAATTAATATTTATTGCTTTTTAATTATTTAAATAAAACGTTTTATATTAAAATAATATAGCTTTTAATGCTATAAAATAAGCTTATTTTTAGCTTATTAATTATATACACTTAATTATTTTATATTGATTTTTTATAAGTTTTATAATATTAAGCATTTTATTTATTATATTTAATCCGACTTTTTATTAAAATTATTAAGTAATTTAAGTTTTTTTCTTTATATTTTTAAAAAGGAATTTTTATTTTAATACGTTTACACTTATAATTATAACACTGTTTAAGCTTTTAAAAGTATATTTATTTAAGTATTTTTTTATAATAAAATCGTTTGCTTAATATAATGTTTAAAGGAAATAAGGTGATTAATAACGTATGCTTTATTAGTACTTTACAACATTATTTTATTAAGGTATAATATTTTGTTTTAAGGTTTTAATAGCGTTAACCTTTATAGCGCTACTATTAATATAAATAACCGGTAAGTTAGGTTTTTATTAAGGTAAACAAATGTTTTATTAATAAATAATTTAGTGTTATTTTTAATTTTTACGTTTAAGCTTATATTATATAAAATATTACTTTTTGTTTTAATGTTAATTTATATAAACATTAATTAAAGCATATTTATTATAATAGCATAACTACCTACGTTAATAAACTTAAAAGTAAAGTTATCGGTGAAATAAAAGATAAAGTTATTAATAGCTATTAAATTTTTAATAAGGCTATATTTAACTTATTGCTTTTATAATTTTATTGTTATAAATAACAATAAAATATTTTATATAGTTATTACTTATTATAATAAAATAAATAACTAAATTACAACTTAAAAAAGCTTTATAAATTAATAATATAACTTTAGTTATTTATATATTAATTAGTTTATTTTTACTTTAAAAGCTATTTATAGTTTTAGTAATATATTTAAGTTTATTATAGTTATAATATTTTAAACCTTTATGCTTATTGTTTTTTATTGTTATTATTTTTTAACTTGTTTTGCTATAATATTAGTTATTAAAACCTAATTTTTTTAATTAAGCTTATTAATAACATATATTAAAGGTGGTTTCGTATACTAGTATAAAATGCTAATATCTAAAGGGGCACCTAGGCTATAGTGGAAGTGGGCTCACTAATAGTACTAAAAGCAAAAATTTATAGTGGATAATATCCACTATAAGTAAGGTAATATAGAGGAGAAGGTAGGAGTATATTGCTTGCTTAACTAGAATTCTATTTGTTGAATATAGCAGAAAGCGCTATATATATAAACTATTTCTAGCGCTTAAACCACTTAAAACCCTTAGCTTTTATAATAGATTATAGTAGATTATAGTAGAGTTAATCTTAGCTATATAAAACCTTTTACAAGAGATAAACCTTTATATAAGAGATAACCCCTACAATAGGTTAGTTATAAGGCGTTTACTTTAGACTAATTACCTTAGTAAATCCCCTCTTTACTTAGCGTAGTGCTAGTAGGCCCAAAGGGGTCCCTAGCCTATATCAACCTTGCTAAAAGGTCCTTAGGTCCTTAAGGGTCCCTAGCCCTATATATACGTTACCTATAGCCACTATAAGCCACCTATAAGTGGCTTATATAATGTAGTATGTATGCTACTTGTAATAACTGCTAGCCTTGCTAGCAGGGGTTGTAACCTTTTATAAGCACTTGTAGTTGCTAGTGTATTTTAATACGCCCTTTTAACTAAAGTGCTAGCTAATAGGCCTAATATTTGCTAGAAATCAGTTTGTTTAGTAAGTGTTAAGGCCTTAGTTAACCTATTAACTACTATTTTAGTAGTAGAAATATAGCGTATATTTACTAATTAAGCTTTATAAGCATTTTTAGTAAACTAGAATTTTATAAAGGTATATTTAGTGTGTTAGTAGTATTTAAGGTTTTAGCAGTTGTTATAGCTTTTATATTATTGCTATATATTACTATAAGCTTTAAAATTGGTAGCTAGATCTTGTTATAAAGGCCTTTTAACTACTAAGCTTTTTTATAGCTTTTGTAAGTATTATATATTTAGCTTTTAGTGTTAAAAAGCTACTATGCTAGCCTTTTAGCTTTTTAACTTATAGCAGCCCTAGTTATTATAATAGTATATCCTTAAGTAAATTTAGTGGTTTTAAAGCACTTAGTGTAGTTATTATTACTAAGGACTGTAGGTAAGTGGCTAAAGGTTCCGCTAAAAGGTATAAAGCCTTTTAAATTCCTAAATACTAAGGCTAATTTTATAATGCCTTTTAAGTACTTAAATAGCTTTATACCTACTATAAGGTGTAGTTTATAAGAGTGCTATATATAGGTAGCTAGCTATTAGCAAGCAAATGCTATATTAAGCTTAGTGATTTATATTAAGTAGTTTGTAGTCTTTATAAGCACTAAATAATAGTAAGCTTTAGTAGGTGCTAGTAGAAACCTGTATTTTTTTAGCTTTGTAATTTTAAGCTGTAGCAAAATTTTAGTAGGTTTAATATCTTTTAATTTTAGCTTTTTTAAAGCTTGTTTGATATATTAAAGCTGTTATAAATATAGCTTATAGCTAAGCTTATTACGCTTGATTTTAGCACTTAAAAACTAGGCTATAAAGCTTTAGTCTTTAATGCTATATATAGCATTAATTTTGGTTTTTAAGCCTTAAATATAATAAATATCTAAGCTAATTAGCAAGTAGTTATTAATATAAGTTACTATAAAAGTGCTTAAAGTTACTTTGTAGTATATAAAGGCATTATTAACTAAAAGCCTAAAATTTAAGCTTTTTAGTAGCTAAAATAGCTTTTTTTGCTATTATTTAAAAGCTTGCTTTAAGCTATATAAGGCTTATAGCAGCTAGAAAACTTGCTATAATTTAGGTTTATACCTATGCTAAATTATTAATTTTAAAATTTTAAGGTTTTCTAAAATAATCTTTAGGCCTTTTAAAGGTTTAATATAAAGGGTTTTAATAAGGTTACTGTTAAAAAAAGCTTTTATAAAATTAATTTGCTTAATTTTCTAGTTTTTAATAGCTGCTAAAGCTAGTAGAATTTGCTAAGTAAGTAAGATAGCAATAGCTGCAAAGGTTTTTATAAAATTAATGCTAAAGGCCTATTTAAAGCTTTTAATAACAAATCTAGCTTTATATTTAGCAATTAATTTTTATTGGTTTAGCTTGTGTTTTAGTACCTAGTAGCTACTTATAAGGCGTTTTTTAAAGTTTTTAGCAAGTAGAAAATAAAAGGCTTTAAATTTTAATAGCTGTTAAAATTTAAACCTAACTGCTTATAACTATAAAAGACCTTTAGGCGTTTTTAACGCTTGTTTTAGTGTATTAAGCTTTTTTAAAGCAGCTATAGTAGCATAAACAATATTTTAAACTATTAAATTTATAAAAGGTTTAATAAGGTTTAGATCTATTAGATTGCCTTTTAAATCGTTATTTATTACTTTATATTTTGCTTTAAATTTTAGTAAAATAAGGGGTAATTTTATTAAAATAGCTAGATTTAGTAGAAAAACAAAAGGTGTAAGCGTTATTACCTCTTTTAAATCTAGTGCTTTAGTAGGTGTAGCGCCTTTTAAGTCCTTTATAATAAGTGGTATATATAACTAAAAGTTATTATTAAAAGTAGATTTGCTAAGGGGTAGGTGGGTCTTGGGTGGGTCCGTGCTAAGTAGGTTTTTTGGTAAAGGAGTCTTGCTGTTAATAAGGGCTTTATTTACTAGAATTAGCGTTTCTAGCAGCTTTAGCGTTATAAATTAAGTGATTAGGTAACGTTTAAGTATATAAACTAAGTAGGTTTTAGTGCTAATTACTGTTAAAATCTTGCTATATTTAGCGCGTTTAGCAAGCTTATAGGCTTTAACTTATAACTTATAAGGTATAGTTAATAAGTACCTAAAGCTTATAACTTTATAGCGGGTAAAAAGGTATATAAGGTGCTAAATTAGGTTTTAGCTTATTATATAGTAGCTAATAAGGGTTAAATTTTTGTTAGTAACCCTTATATAGTTAATTAAGTTTATTATAGGCGTTATAACGTAGTATTAAAGGTATAGTAGTAGCTTAAAAGCTTGTAAAGTAATTTATAGGCGATTAAGAATTACTTTAATAAATTATTTTGCTAAGCTGTTTTATTTATGCGTATAAGGGCTAAAAGTGCTAAAACTAATGCCTTTAGCTTATAATTAGTTATTAATAAAGCTATTATTTACTTTAGTGCCTAAATTAAAGTAAAAGTAAGCTGGATAGTAGTTATAGCGGTTTTTAAACTTTTAAATATCTTTTTATAGCAGTGTGAATAATGGTTGCTAATTTATTTTTTAGCAGTTAAATTTAGCAACATATTTTTTATTTTATTAAAATTAAGATATAAAAGGTTTAAAAGTGCGGTATAAGCTTTATAGTAAATAAATTACTTATTATAACACCTAAAGCAATAGGTAAATCGCTAACTTTAGTAAAGGTTAAATATTTAGTAGCTTTGTTTATAGCGTACTTTTATAGAAAAAGTCCTTTTTATTAATAAAATCAAAGCTTGGGAGCTTTATAGTGATTTTAGCGGTTTTTTTAGTAAAGCTTTATATGCTTTAGCTTATAGTGTTAAAGCATAGCTGATTTTAGAAGCTTAAAGGGTTTAGGTGCTTTTAAGGGTGTGTTGCTTTCTAGGTTGCTACCTTGTAAGAGGTTGCTTTTAATTATGTTAAAGATCTTTAAATCTATTGTTTTCTTGATTATAAGAGATAAACCACCCGCTATATCAAAAGTTTTAAGTGTTATAGTACCTTGTAACACCTGTAATTTAGGGGATAAGTTGCTTTTTAGGTGACTGCTTTATATTATATTGCTATAAGTAGCAGGTAGGTGTTGTGGTAGGTATTGAAAATCGCTTTCTAAGGTAAGATAAAAGCCTAAATCTATAAACTTTAGCGTTGCTAAAGCGCTGCCTTTGCTATTAACTAGCTTAAGTTTTTAAGGGACCCTTTTGACTAGTAGTGTAATGCTAGAAATAATATTAATACTGAATTTTGGTATATATAGTATATTTTTAGCTTAAAAATGCTATATTTGTTGCTAAAATAGTAAGGTTTTAGCTAAATAGTGCTTTTATTATATGGTTTTAGTGGTCTACTAGCTGTTATTACAAAGGAAACGTCCTTTATAAATTCGACGTAGGTGTTAAACTAGTAAAAGCTATTAAAGATATATACTATATTACTTATATCGTATAGCTAAGAAATTTTATAGCGTGTGCTAAGGGGTTTTGAGTCTACTAACTACGCTAAATTAACCTGTTAATTAGAGGTTTCTAAGGTAAATAACATTATGTTTATTAAAGGCGTAGAAGGGTAACGCTATAGTTTATTAAAAAGGATGTGTTAGCGGTGTTTTTAGTAGATTTTTAGTAGGTTTAGTTGGAGACCTAAGTGGTCTACTAATCTTTTACTACCTTTACTTTAAAAAGGTTTAAAAGGTGTCTAAAGGGTTTATTTACCTAGTTAATAGTGTTGTTAAGGGTTTTAAGTGAAAATTTGTTAATTTGGCACTGTTTTGTTAATCTTAAAGTATTTGCTATTAAGAACTCTATTATAATTATAAGGGCAACCCTGCTGTAGTTGCAGTAGGTATAAGTGCTAATTAAAAGGTTTAAATAGTTTGCTATATTTAATTTACCTACGCTGTACAAAAGTTTTTAAGGCCTTTAGGTAGTTATTACACTGATTGATTTAGTTAACTATAGCACCTTTTTTGCTAAATATAATACTGCTAAATTTAGCGTTAAAAGTGCTAAAATTAATGCTTTAAAAGAACTTTAGGGTATAAAAGGCCTTATAGAGAAGATTTTTAGTGCTGTTGTTGTTAGGTTTATAGAGGGTTAAAAGCGTTTGAAACGCTTTTATAGGGTTGTAAATATAGGCTATGTTAGCTTATGCTATAAGGCCTAAGCTGTCTTATAATAGCAGTAAAATAATAGCTTAATTAAGGTTGTTAAAAGCCTGTAATATAGTAGGGTTCTCTATAAACGTTAAAATCTTTATAGCCTTAAAGATTATAGTAAGTGCCTAGGTTTATTAATTAAAGTTTTTAGGGCTTTTAAGTGCTAAGGTTTAAAGAAGTTGTTGATTTTTTAGCGATTTTTTACCTAATTGCTTTTATATTATAAAAGAGGTAGTAAGGTTGCCATAAGCTTTTTAGTAAAAGCTGTAAAGGTGTTTTTAAGGGGTATAAGGCGGTTGCTAGCGTTGTAACAGGTTTTTAGGCGTTAAATACTAGTGGTAATAGCGCGAATAGCAGTATTAAACTGGTTATTTTGGGCCTATAGTTGTTGTTGTAAGCTGGTTTAAAAGCTTTGTAAGCTTTGTATACTTTTAATAAGCTCTTATATCTAGTTTGATATAAAGGAGTTATTTTTATTAAAAGATATTAAGTGCGTTTAAAGGTAGCTATTATAGTGATTTATAGTGCTAAAAGCACTATAAATAACAGTAAAAAAGTGGTACAAAAGAAGGAATCGCTGTAATAAGAGATAAACGCTTTATATTATAGAGGTAAACAGCAGTAAAGCTGGTTTTAGAAAACGTTATGCCGAGCTTTATTATTAAAGGTATTAAAAAGTTAATATTTAAAGCATAAAATGTTAATATTTAGGTGGCTATTATAGGTAGATTACTATAGTGTAGAAAAAAGAATTTATAGTAAAATATCTACAGTAAAGTAATATAAAAGTGGTGCAAAAAAAACCTTCGGCTTTTAAGTATATAGGGATTATAGTAGCGCTTAACCTTGGCTATATAACCTTTTACAGGATAAACCTATAGGGATTTAGTTAACCTTGGCTATATAAGCCTTTATTTACCCTAGTAGGTCCCTCCCTTTACTTAGCGTGGTGCTAGTACCTAGGGGTCCTCCCTTTACGTGGCTAGGGGTCCCTAGGGGTCCTTAGGGGTCCCTAGCCCTGTATATATACGTCACCTGTAGCCACTATAAGCCACCTGTAGGTGGCTTATACAGGTGTGCATGTACGCCACCTGTAATGACTGCTAGCCTTGCTGGCAGGGCTGCAGCTAGGGGCTATAAGCACCTGCAGTGCCAGTGTATTTCAACAACATAAAATCAATTATTTTTATTAAAAAACTTTTTGCTAACTCGATTTTTTAAATCACTATAAAACTTATTAATAAGGTTTTATAATAAAACTTTTTAATATTTTATTACTTTTATAATTATATTATATTATTTTATAGCTTTTTTTTTAACTGCTTAAAAAAATAATAAAATCTATTAATTTAAGCTTAAGTTTTTATTAAATGTTTAATATTAACGTATTAAATTTGCTTATTTAAATATAAAAATAATTAAGTTTTTTTTATTGTAAATTTATATAGTTAAATTATTTTATAAATTTTTTTAATTAATTTTTTTATTTAATTTATAAGTGGTTTTAAAAATTTAAAGCATTTTAATACTTGTTTTAACTTTTTTAATAAAGTTAAAAAAAGCTGTTTTATATATACTAATTATTATTAATGCTAGCTTAATTTTTTTAAATATAATGATTTTTTTTTTTTTAATATATTTAATAATAATAAAAGTTAAGTAAAGATTACGCTTATATATAAGCTAATTTTTTACCTTTTTTAAATAGTTTTTTTTATTAATTTTAAAATAAAAACAATGCTATTTAATTTTTTTAAGTTTATTATTACTTATAAGTTTTTTAGTATTATTTATTAACTTTTATTTTTTTTATTTAAGTTATTTAATTTTATATTATATACGCTTAATTTTTTTATTTAAGTTTAAGTTAAATAATAAAGATAAAGGTTTAAATTAAAAAAGTGTTTTTTTATACGTTTTTTTTTTTACTTAGTTAATAACTTTATTATTTTTATTTAAAACATTAAATAATTTTGTTGAAATACACTGGCAACTGCAGGTGCTTATAGGGGTGTGTAGCCTGCAGCTGCCAGCCAAGGCTAGCAGTCATTACAGGTGGCGTATGCCACACTGTACGTATGGCTAATACCCGGGACCCCTAGCAAGGTTGATAGGCTAGGGACCCCCTGGCCTCTTAGCACCACGCTAAGTAAAGGGGGACCCACTAGGGTAATCAGTCTAGGTAACGCCCACAACTAACCTATATAGGGTCATCCCCGTAAAGGGGTCCTGTAGCCGAGGTTAACTCCACTGTAATCCACTGTAATCCACTGTAAAGCCGAGGGTTTTAGGTGGTCCAAGCGCTGGAAATGGTCTATATATACAGCGCTTTCCGCTGTATTCAACAGATAGAATTCTAGTCAAGCAAGCAATACACTCTCACCTTCTCCCCTATATTACCTCACTTATAGTGGATATTATCCACTATAAATTCCTTGCTTCCAGCACTGTTAGTGAGCCCACTTCCACTGTAGCCTAGGTGCCCCTTTAGATATTAGCATTTTATGCTAGTATACGAAACCACCTTTAATAAATTTATATATTATATTATTATTATTTAAAGTAAAAAAAGCTTGTTAACTTAGCTTAAAACCGGTTTAAAAAGCGGTTTTAATATTATTTTAGTTATTAATAATCTTAAAAGCTAATATTACTAAGGTTTTTTATTTACCTTATAAAACTAGTTTTAATTAAGCTAAAATAAATAATAATAGTTTAATTAAAGCTATTTTTTTTATTTTTTTTTATTTGTTTATATATTTTATTATATAGCAAATATATTTTATAATTATAGTTATTTTTTAAATGTTATAATTAAGTTTTATATTTAAACTTTATATTATTATATATACTAAAGTTAACTTAAGTTTTTTTATTATATTTTTTTTTAATGTTATATTTAAATATATTAATATACTTTTGCTTAGATTTTAGTTTAAGCTAAACATTAACTTAATTTTAAAACATTTTATTAAATAAGTAGTTTAATTAAATAATTTTTTTAAAAAATATTTTAATTATTTTATTTTATTTATTTATTATATTATATAAGTTTTTATTTGCTAGCATATACTTACTTTATAAGCTTTTTAATAAATATGTTGCACGCTTTTATATAACTAAATTATTTATATAATAAAAAAACAAAAGTATTTAAATTAGTTAATTAATTTTATAATCGCTATTTAATTATATAAAATATTAGCTATTATATAAAACTAAGTAAATTTAGGTGCTAATATAGCAAATATATTAGTTATTTTAACTATTAATAATAATAAAGTAAGAAAACAAAAAGTAAATCCTGTTTAGCTAATTTTACATATATATTTGTGTGCGCGCCTTATAATACGCAACATAGGCCCCTTTATTATACTCTTGTACAATCGGGCAACGCGGTCCCTATATATTGTGCCATAGAGCCTTAATGGCCTATACAGGCATACGCCAACAGCTTCTATGGAAAGTCGATCTAGGTACTAACAATCAGTCTAAAAAAGTATAGACACTGGTATTTTTGGTTTGAGTCTACATATGCCCAGCTCAGTATTGACACTACAATACACACTTTTATTTTCAACGAAAAAATAGTAAAAATAATACATCATATTACCTAAAAAATATTTTTCCTTTCACTAGGTACCTTTCATCATTCACCCAATATGCCCTGAGAGAATGTCTTGGCAGGACCCTTCTAGACCCACTGTAATTCCTGGGTAGCGGTACAAGTTATGGTACAAGTTACAGTACCGTATAGCGGGCTGGGTATGCCCACAGCTGTTGATTGGGCGACAACATAGCGAATTTCTAGAGGCTGCTTGCTACCAAACAAAGCGTCGGAGAGTGGACAGCATCCATCTATCAGTCAGTCAGTCAGTCAAAGTCAATCTCTCTCTCTCGCTGCTGCTACTACTGCTACTGCTGCCTTTCTTTCGTTCTTGACAGATACACTTCAAGCCTCCTGTTGGCATATTCTCACTATACCTTCTCCCCAGCATCGGCGTTCTTCCATCGCTTACGTACTTCTACATACGCCATCATCCTTTCGCCTACAGAGAAACCGAGCGAGTAACGAGACTAGAAGGCAAACATGGGAGAGTCACGGTAAGTGCTTGATCAAAAGGAAAAAGGAGTGCCTCGCGCACACGCGCAACGCCGACATCACTAACAAATACTCTTTTTTGTCTCGTGCAGACAGGAGCTTGTAGCATGGCTCAACAGCCTTCTGCAGCTCAACATGACTAAGGTCGAACAATGTGGTACTGGGTAAGTAGTCAACAATGCAGCAACAGCAAAAATAAAACACCATCGCGAACCCTTGCTATTTATTTTCACTACCCCTCCCCCGCCACAACGACCAGCACCAGCACCACAGCCTCAGCACTTCCTCCCATTCCCATCTGCCAACCAAGCATTCTCGTACATTGCGCTATATTGCCTCGATTTTCAAGAGCCTGGGACCTGCCTCCGTTCTCTTTCGGGTTTGGTGTTGCAGTCAACTAGCTAACCTCGTTGCGCCCATGATGTAGTGCTGCCTTATGCCAGGTTTTCGATAGCATTTTCCTCGATGTCCCCATGTCGCGAGTAAAGTTCAATGTGAATGGTGAATGGGCCTACGTTCAGAACTTCAAGATCCTACAGAGTTAGTCCAACCCTTCGGCGGTTCCGCTATCCCTATCCCTATCGCCGTCGCCGTCGCCATACTGACGCCTATATACTACGTTCTAGACACCTTCACCAAGCATCATGTCGATAAGCCCATCCCCGTTGAAGCCCTAACCAAATGCAAAATGCAGGACAACCTTGAGTTTCTGCAGTGGACCAAGAAGTTCTGGGACCAGTACTTCCCGGGGGGGGACTACGATGCCGTCGCGCGAAGGAAAGGAGGTACCCTGCCCCCATCGGGTCCCGGTGCTCGGGCTACGGCGGGCAGTGCGGGCGCCGCTCGGAGAGGCACAACCCCTACTACGGGTCCCCGTCTAGGTGTCAAGGCCGGTCAGGGTGGCGGTGCGGCGTCAGCGGCCCTCCTCCAGGAGAACACCACGCTTAAGGAGACGGTGGTGGGCCTCGAGCGCGAAAGGGATTTCTACTTCAGCAAGTTGCGGGACATCGAGTTGTTGATCCAGCAGGCTGTGGAGGAAGACCCAGAGCTCGACAAGCAGGAGGACGGCCTTATCAAGCAGATCCAGGCGATATTATACTCTACCGAGGAGGGCTTCGAGATTCCCGCCGAAGGAGAGGTGCTGGATGACCAAGAGACATTCTAAGCCCGAGGCCATCACTAGCATGGAAGCAAGAACGCACGAAGTAATGAAGAACACGGAGGCAAGTCATGACACGAAGTAATGCCGGGGAGAGCAAGCTGTATGAGCCGTATCAAAAGTCGGGAGGCATGCATCGGCGGGAGAGCTGTCTGGCTTTCCGCCATACGGCCAATCTGTTAGGCTTTCTTAGCCTCATCGGTGCGTCAGGGTTGTGTAGAGGGCCGCGAGGAACTTATTCTAGTCCCAACACAGCGCTTATTCCGATGAGGGTTAGGTCGATATACATGCCAAATATGAAAATAGGAACAACGACAATAACGGTAAACGAAGTGCCTTCTTATTTCCTGCCGTGGTGATGTGTGTTCTAGCATCCCAATCTCAATCCCACCCTTCCTCTCTCTCTTGAGCCGAAAATCCCCTCCGAAGCAGACGACAGATGTAATCGAGGGCCAGCAAATAAATCATGGATATGACACCGGACCCCGGGATGCAGTGCACATCGACATCACCTAACCTAGATATTTCCGCAGTCTTCTCCCTTCTCCTATAAAGTAAGTAAGTACTTAAGTATACGTCTATGTAGGTATATGTAAGGTACGAACTGCATGGTGCCTACTTCCCGAATTATTGGACCTTGCCCGACCTGGAAAACGGCGGCAGCATTAAGGTTCACCAGCGCAAAACGGACAGCGTTTGAACACCCACGTTTTCACTGTGCATCAATATGTCATGCTATGCTCACTCAATCCAACAGCATCATCTCATTTAACCTCATTCTATCTCGTCCCATCTCGTCCCAGTCCACGCTACTCTACTCCTCCAGCTTTGCCTACCAGTCCAACGTTCCCCTTCCCTCGTGAAACAGCAGTAACCTTAGGTGTTCGGGGCTGTTTCGTTTTGTCCCTCCTCGTCAAAGCCACTCACCTGTGCATATCACCTTCGTCTCTTTCGGCCCAATTGAACCCTCATCCAACATATGCGACCTCCTAATTGACACGCCTTATCTCGCCCTGTCGCTGCTCTAGCGTTACGCGATCCTAGTTCAAGCCCAACATCCAATGATATCAGCAGCACACATTTATACTCACTGTTAGTCGGGCCTCATCGCAATGGCTCTGACACGACGGCACCAAAAGAAGAGTCCCAGCTTGCTTCCCACGACGGGGCAATGCACCAGGTCAAGTGTGCGCTTACGAGGAGCACCAGCAGCCAAGATTCGGGCTCAAGCATCCTTCAACCACATGCCACTTCGCAGGAAAGGCACATCAGTTATCGCGCCTAAACACCTCTCTAACAAGAGCGATGTCTCCTACCGCCATCCTGTTCACAGGGTCGCCTCGCCACAGCGCAGTTCCCTGCGTCGCGCACTACGTGAAAGTTTGGAGTTGTCTGTAGGAATGATAGCATCACCAGTACCTTCCACTATTACCTCATCTCCAACAGATTCAGTCCAGATCGAACTTCAAATTCCAGCAGAAGAGTCCGATTGTCGAATTCGAGGCGTTCAAAGAGGGATCGGGACCGCTACCACCACTCGCCCATCAAAAATCCCTCATGTTCCAGCCTTGGAGCTAAAATCCCAACGTAGTTCTCTTCGAAGAGCTATTCGTGAGAGTATAAACGAGAAAGACGCCAGATATAAGAATTTAGTTCCACCGTCACACTACCCGAAACTAGACCCCGCACAATCTTCAGTACTGAGTCTGGGACCCGTCGAGAAACCGAATGTTGAGACTCGATATCGAGCGGTTGGTATGAGAGACGCTAGGAGGCTATCTTCAAATTCCAAAGGCGGAGCCGTGTTGTCCGCCAAGCCCCGGCGGAGCTCCCTGCGTCGAGCTGTTCATGAGAGTCTGCGTGCGATTGTACAAAGTAATACATTTGTTGATACGGCATCAGATGAGAAAAGCTCTGGTCACAATGTCATTTTGGAAAGCACTATTGGGGAATCCCTGCCAAACTTGGGTGGCAAAAACGGCGCCGCCATCTCATTGTCGGACTCCTCACCAGCAACAAGCTCAGATACCCCCTTAACTTCAACAGAGGGAGGATACATTGTGGAAACACCATCACGACTTAGCCGCACGTCTTCTATCTCTTTATTTACAGCCTCTCCGTCTCCATCAACGCCAATGATACCCAGTCCATTAGCAACCTTGCAACCTCGGAAAGGATTGATCCCAGAACTGTCTCTAGTAACAGAGTCTCCGATCTCCCAATCATCGCCCTCCCCGTCTAAACCCTCCCCGTCTAAACCATCTTCGTACCTCGTTTCGGCTCGAGAATTACGCGGTAAATCAGACTCGCCTACGAATGTTGAAACTGGACGAGCGACACCCGCGGATCGGAATATTGTCGACGATGGAAAACTTCGGAGCAATCCAAGTGACTCCCAATCGTTCTCAATGCGCAAAGGCTGCTGGCATGAAGTACGCGAAATTATCAACGAGGTCCCTAGCGGGCTTTATTTGGTGGTGTGGGAGGGACGAAACCCTAGAACTGGAGTTAAGGTGAGTAAACTTTGCCGTCATCCCCCTGCACTATGTTATTACAAGGCGCAATTAAGGCCCTCAAGTGACAAAATTTAGTGCTAATACTGATATCACAGTGGCCGGCGTCATGGGTATGTACCTACTTTTCCCTTTCACCCTCAACTCCTGCATCTATCTTGCCAGATTAAAAATGCCCACTAAAGGGGGGGAGCACACTGACCCTTTTTTTTCTCACACTTTTTTTCTCTTTTATTCTACTTGTCCCTTCTTTCTTCTTTGGGCCAATAGGTGTCGTAGCTCTAGTGTAGATATTTATCCACGAAGTAAGTTGTATATGCTGATCATTCCCCCTATCTAGGTCAAGGCCAAGAACGTCTCAGTCAGTGCGATCCGCGATTGGGAGCAAAGAAAACATCAGATGCTTTCTCGGTAGCTAAGAAAAACTATGAAGAGCACAAGTGTGACGTAGAATTAGGATATAATTCTATCTACCGTTTATACCTATATCTTCTTGATCTCACCACTCAGCTAGATTAGATCATGAGAGAATATTGGCTGTCATTCGCAGCAATTCGAACAGCCCTTTCTAGAGGTAAAAATTGGTACCAATTTCACCGTGGTAGCCTATACAGCTTGGTTTGTGTAGACGATGGGATTTTAAATGCATTATTTAGCATTCAAAGAATATTTTTTTTCCCTTTTTCGCCCGCATGTCCGCTTACGCCTTGTCTATCATACAACGCTCTCATCTCATCTTCGAAATTCTGTGCTCGGGGATCGCTGGCTCATACTGATTCGGACCGGCGTCGCTCCCAGAGAATCTCGGCAGATTGAACAGGCCGGGAGAACAGAGACGTATAGTCCGTCGGTGGGACCGACGACGTGCCATCGACCGTCTTGAGCTTTAGGTTCCGGATGATGACCAGTATGATGGTCGAGAGGTTGAGATAGGCGAACTTCTCGCCGATGCACCGATGGCGGCCGGCGCCGAAGGGTAGGTACGGACTCTTCGTGCCCTTGCTCGTAGCCCCATAACCGTAGTCTACGATGTCGTCGCCGACCATTTCCTCGACATCGTAATCGTCCCAGCGGTGGGGATCCCATATCTCGGGGTTCAAGAAGTGCTCTGAACTCACTACAACACTTCGGGTCAGTAATGTAGTTGCCATTTTGGGCGTGATCCGTGAGGTTTGTTTTAACACAATGATAAGCAATTTTGGTCCGAAAAGCGAGCCTATATACTCTAAAAGTCGCCGAAACAAGAAGAAAATGACCCCAAGAACTACTCACTATGCGAGATGATGGGCGAGGACACGAGCACTTTGTCCGGCGTGATGACGTAGTCGCTATTTGGTACCGGGATCGGCCTCATTACTTTGCGCATAAGCGTGTGGATTGACGAATGCACGCGCAGCGTCTCCTTTATCACGTTGGAGAGGAGCGGTAGCTTGCTTAAGTCGCTGAGTGAGAGCGCCCTGGTCGTGTCTGGGCCGAGGTTCTGGAGTTGCTCTTCGTGTAACTCTTCTGCAATCCTGGGCTGTGAGGCCAGACGGAGCATGATCCATGCGCTAGCGGACCTGTGGAGATAGATTAATTAGCGTTTTCTGCGTTCTCAACTTGTGCAGACCATATAGAGACGAATGGGTTGTTCTTGGGTTCGGAGGGGACGTACGAAGAAGAATGCTGCCCCCCCATTAGCAGAGTGATCATCATGTTGGCGATCTCTTTATCGGGGATCGGGTGGCCATTTTTGTAGACGCAACTCATTAGGTTCGATATCACTACAACGCTCAGAGTCAGTAAATGCCATTTCGAGCATCTCTGCGAATATTTTGGAGCTCCCTGGAGCCCCTAGGGAATGATTTGGCTCCGAAAAGAAGCCGCTATACTCTCAGCGTCTCCCCCGCCCCCCTAAAACAAGAAAGAAGACGACTCCGAGAATTACTTACTGTCGGACTTCTCGTTGTCATCCCCGGCTGCCTTGCCAAGTACAGACTTCCGGCGGTTGTTGATAAGATCCATGTATACGGACCTCATTTTCAGAGCCGCTGCGTCCCGACGCCGGTTCTGTGGTAACGGGGCCCAGGGCATCAAGAAGTTGATGGGTTGGAAGCCCATATCAAGATCGTGGTATAGCTCGGCGAAGTCGGCCGTCAACTTCTTCCGCACCTCGGCGCCCTGCAGAGCCCGGCCAGCCGTGAAGATGGTGATCTCCGACATGGCCGCGGATATATTGGCCTTGCCACTATCGCCCCGAAATTCCGGGTTAGAGGCCAGGTAGGAGAGGACCTCTTTCTCGATCAGTGGTACGTAGGATTCAAGGGCCTGTTGTGTCAGTCCGAACTTGACGAACTTCTTCTGCTCCATCAGCTTGGCGTTTGGACAGTCGTAGATGATATCGGACCCGAACACGGGTGTTGTTAAAGGTCCGTATATCTCCTCGGCGTTCAAGTCGGATATACGCCCGTTGAGAACGAATTCGTTGCCCTCGGGCCCAAGACATACTGTCATGTGCTTGCCTAAGAGCACGAAGGTAAATATGTCGCCGTGTTTGACGCGGCAGCGTCTGTAGAAGTTGAAGGGGTCTGTGCCGTACTCGATAGCGTTGCCGATGATGGGTAGCCAGTGGAATACGAGGGGCGGCTCGGATTTTGGACGCGGGAGGTACTGCCGGACGACGTTGATGAATATGGAGGTTAGTATGGCGATGGCGAGGTACAGAACGCCGTGTACCGCCACATTGGTATACATTTCGGAAAAGCTCGGGAGCGGATGGGTATAGTCACTGAGCGGAGGGAAAGATAAGTACAAAGAATCCAGAAACTTTTGTCAAATGTGCATTGTTCGTTGGGCGTCCTGGTGGTGATGGTGGTGATGATGGTGATGGGAGGGAGTACAGAAGTTAGGGCGAAAACAATAATAGCAACAAGTTGCTATGCTACCTATATATATCACTATACATTATTTTATACCATTGTGAGATTCGTGTAGGTATTTAGTAAATACCTACCCGAATAAGACGGTGACGGGTTGCTGTCTCTACTGTTGTGTATTCGTATTCGTATTATACGCTGCTGCTGCTTAGATCACCTACCATGAACTTCCTTAGCCAGAGGCGGCTCCGCCTAACGGCCAAGATGCCCGGACCGCTGCGGGTTAATCCGTCTGCAGAGACTTGGATCAGGTGCCTATGACCGTTATTGCATCGGCGGCTGATGGACTTGGTGTATCTATATTTTCAAGCTGGGTAGACGGGCTTAAGTTTCATCAAAGGGTACATATAATAATAGTTCGTACTTAACTCTCATAAGTCACGTTGTAGCCTCGCTATTAGAGAATAAAGTAGCAGCTACCCTACCGTATAGCTATAGTGGATTTCTATATATACCTTATAACTAAAGTCCCCTTCTCCCCCTGAAACCTGAGAAGGTCAAGAATTAATTGATTGATCACTCTATTAAGCCCTAGCTACCATGTACCTTGTACCCGTTTGACTGGAGACAGTCTATCTATTCACTCGGCGACCTAAACTCATGGTACTCGTCATATTTATCAAGTAAGTCACAAGGCTTCAAGATAGCTCAATGTCCATTGCACTTGGGACAAATTCGACAGCTTGGCGTTATATACTACTTGTTAGAATATAACAAGTGGCATTAAATATTACAGTTCGTCGTTATTCTGGAATACTCCTGTTAGACAACAGGCACTAAATAAATCGCCGAATACAGCGCGTTTGGGTTGAACAAAAATCTTCCCTTAAAATCTTCCCAAGGATTTTCAGTATGATATCGATTCTGATATATCCATATAGGCAAACACTTAGCTTAACTTCTCACATTCTTATTTCTATGCTTCAGGACGAAGGTACCCAAGTCACCTATCTGGCTTCTCTTGACTAAGGTTTGTCTCAGTTTCATTGAGCCCAGCAAAGGGCGACGGCATTTCAGGGGAGGCTACATCAAGAAAGATTTATACAGTGGAGCGTACCATAACATTGGGATGCGGAATAGTTAAAATCTAAATGTCAAAACCACTTGGCAGAACTATTCCTTAGCCTGTTTGACTAGCGTGGTTAGTTGCGTCCGTACTGTCATACTATCAATACAGGTTGACAGCGATGCTGGACTTATTCAGGCTGAGGATCTAGGTGATGGTTCAATGTGCCTGACAAGAGGGATAATGATCCTATAAAGCAGCAGGCATACCCTTTGGGAGAGCTATCTTGCTAGCTGCTAGCGCACCTGGACTGCTGCACACCTTGTGTGGTGATTATTCATAAAGGTATTTGAAGATTGCCGTTGCGTCTACTCTGCGTAGATACTAAGCCATTAGAATTTAATAAGTCTATTAATTATTATAATATGCTAAACAGTAGAGCAACTAGACCAACCCATCATTTTCTCGTTATCATAAAACAGATTCTAATCCTAGGCTCAGGCCTCTTCAAGCAACGGCGGTCTTATCGTGAGGCGTGAGAGGCAGGGTGACAGGCGCGCAATTGATGACACGGCTAGAGTATATCTGACCGGGTTGCCAGTTGGGGTTCTGGTAGTTGGTCTCCTTGCAGTCAAGGGTTAAGTTGACAGTGCCGTAGC
Organism: Xylaria hypoxylon; assembly: GCA_902806585.1. Taxonomy (NCBI): domain Eukaryota; kingdom Fungi; phylum Ascomycota; class Sordariomycetes; order Xylariales; family Xylariaceae; genus Xylaria; species Xylaria hypoxylon. The sequence goes on from CADCXB010000001.1 coordinate 2,854,212, forward strand.
CACCGAAAGTGATACTGTAACCGGAGACGGATACTGGTTAGTGACTCTCTTTATCTTTTATAATTTGTATAAAACTTACGGGTACTGAGGATCTTCGTCATCGCAGGACCAGGTCTGATTGATGTTGAGCTGCCTGGAGGGCCAGCTAAAGGAGAAGGATGTCTTTGTACCAGACCCTTCGGGAACTGAGCAATTGTAGTTGATATTCCCATAAAAGAAATCCGACAGCCAAGTGCTATAGGCGGTGCAGGATACCTTCTCTGGGAACGCCGGGTTCGTCAGGTTGAAAGTCACATCGCCGCCTGAGATTTGATGGGCAGGTGTTGAAAAAGTATCTGCCAACAGTCAGGGTCAGTAATTACAATTTACCATATTGAGCGTAATCAGTGACCGTTTTGGTTAAAACCGCAAGAGGGTTCCAATACAGGATTCTCGCTCGAATGGGAGCTTTTTCGTGCCTCAAAGACCGCCAAAACAAGCAGAAGATGACTCACAGGAAGCGTAGTAAGCGAAGTTCTCAATAGTCCAGGCGAAGTCTCCGAATGATATGGCCGTGCAGCCCGGAGTGCTGTCGCGTGGGCCGAGGCCGTAGGGAGCGGCGGCGGCGAGAGGCAAGACCGCAGTGAGGGCTCCGATGAAGTTGTGCATTTTGATGAAACTGTTTTTTACTCTAAAGATGTCGCTGGAGGTATGTGAAGAATCAGGAATCAGGAATCAGGGTGATGGGGGATAGACAGCTTATACGTAGTATGATATAGTATGATATAGTATGATATAGTATGATATAGTATGATATAGTAGGTAGTTACTGTGCTGACTGTGTCTTGATGATTTCAGATGGAATGCATTCTTATTTCTATCGCGACAGGGCTAACGCTTTTATATTGAATCATCTCAAATACCAATCGCGTATTCGCAGGTGGGGACGAGAGACGAGAGACGAGAGGCGAGACGATGGAACGTTCAACAATATCCATTCTGACGGCATGCCATCTCCATCTGCTTCTCATCTGCTTCCCATCGTGGGCGCACTGCACTGTGGTTAGGAAGCCCAACACGAGACGGGCCATGACGTATAGCACGATCATCTCGATCATCTCCCTTCTCTGGGTACTGTCTGGTACTGTCTGGGAGGTGCTGAACTAATCCCAGTGTAGGTAGTATAGGTAGTATATACTACCTATGTTATGCGATGCGCTCAGCTCTGATTCGCCAACATCTCGTATTTCTCGCAGTCCGAGTCACAGCCGGGTCTAGTCTGCACAGCGCTGCTTTTTTTTTTTTAAAAGACCTATTGATTATTTTAACAGTCACGAATGTCTTGCAGAGGAGATCCCGATGCTGACAGACACATTGCTGGTCTTGTACCCCTCCCCACTCCTCCTCCCCACTACCTGCACCCGTAAGACTGCCCGTACAGTCTCCCGTAGCTGCTCGGACGCCCTGTAGATAGGTTAAATACGTCGTATCGATACCGCAAAAGGGTCTTATCTGTACCCACTCGTCTTTTATCCATCCCAATCCCGGACCACTTCGGATCTCTCCAACCCTCTTCAGATCCTCTTCAGACCCCTCCAATGCGGAATGTCATGCAAGACCGTGCATACCGCTACTTGTCTTCTCCCTTCCGAATAACCGAGACGCGAGGGTTTTCTATTCTGGGCTCTAGACTACTCTATATCCATAGCGTCCGCTTAATTTTTTTCGGCCTTATGTAACGTTCCGACAACATGAATCTATCCCCAGCACTGCCCCAGCATCCAACTTCTCGTATCCAGCTCCAGTCCTTTCTGCCGCCATCTTTAGAGACTTCGATTTTGTCTTGACCTGGTGGTACCACATCCTAAGAACACGTGGTCTGCCGCACACATAGAAATGCCACCGTCATCTACTGAGTAGTCTACTCAGTAGTGCCTGTTCCTGTTCTCTCGTGTTCAGATTACCTTCCACTTGGCACACAGGGTAGATCGAGTCGGACAGGCGGTTGAGATGTGTGCGTATTAGAGGCCCAGATACGCTGTTCCACATACCTACCTCCCCGTCTATTGGTAGGTATTCCGTTACCTCATGGAATTGTCAGATCTGGAAGGTTTGAAACAGTGTTCGTATATCGATTTCTCCTTCTGGAAAAGCAGTACAGCCCGGCGCTTTGGTCGTCGTTGTATTCGGGCATGTACTGAGGCTTGTTACGACGCCACGCGTTCCATAATGCCTTTTATTGATTACTTTATAATACGAGGGATCCTGGGGAGCACAGGTCGTTAAATGATTGATTGGGGACTGTTTATTGTTTATTGTTCTAGAACTACGTCTCAGTAGAGCAGCTGTATACCTCCTTATCTCGGCCTGAAGTTGACGGTCAGGAAGCATCATGGTTACTCAGCTACTTATGAATCGCTAGGTAATTAGAGAGAATCCATTTTAAGTAGTATTTATAGGTAATTCATCACCAGAGATTATGTAATACTTCTTTACGGCTCGTTACTATTGGACTCTCTCTACTTCAATGAGAAGTGGCAAAGTGCCATGGCCATCCAAGTTCGTACTGCTCACACACAGCTCTCTTTCCAACAGTAAGGTAGACCCCTAACTTCGTTAAAGTTACATTTTCTATGCGGCAGTAGGAATTTCTCTCCGAATTTTATTAGCAACGTTCTAAGCTAGAACAGCTTGTATAAGTATGCCATCTGTGCCGCCATCTCGCCCGCTTTCTAGGCTCCCTTTGCAGATAACGTATACTGCCTTGACTTCGACAACAATAACCTTGCGGGCGACGAGAATACCCCGATTAACGGTCGATGTTTGTCTTGCGGTAAAGTTAGACGGACCGACAGGAACGGGTTATTAAATTATACGCGGTGCAAGAAAGCGAAGTATTGCTCCCGCCAATGCCAGCAAAAGGACTGGAAAGCGCACAAATCCGTCTGTAAGTAAATACATTTTAAGGGACCTATTTCGCCACATAAATAACTGCAGATAAGTTAGGCTCCGGTAGTGAGCTAGCTAGTATTAATATCATAGAACCGTTCGTCACAAAGGAACAAAGAAGAAGGAGAAGCTTGGACCTCGAGATGAGCCATTTGTGGCATTTCGTGCTGTTGTAGCCTTAATAGTTCAATAATCAGGCTGGGTGGTGAGGTATAAAACATGGCAAACAATACGCGACATTTTCCCCTGTAGATCCCCACGTGCCGTGCCTAGCTACATAGATGTGAGCAACTGGTCAGGTATAAGGGGATATGATCATATCCATATTACCTAAATGGATATCGAGTATTTCCAAAGTCGGATATACCTACTATCATGCAAGTTTGATTCTTTCTTCGGATTATGTATAGTTCTCTCGGAGTCCTCTTTCTAGAGACTGAGAAGTGAAAGGCTAGGAATCATTTGACAGTTGACAGTTGATCACGACGCCCTGATAGATATCTGCTAGTTACCCTTCTATTATTCTAACATACCTTCCCACACTCTTGATACTCCAAAATATTATAGCTTTGCTAATTCTAAACCAAGTTACTACGCACCCAATATATTAATCCTAATCTGAGTCCTTAGTTCTCATTGACTATAGCGTAGGGTAAGGTATGATGTAACATCCTCCCAACCCCGTGCCTTTGAGAGAAGTCCCATTCGCTTAATAACGATTGAAGTCGAGTAAAGAAAGAGACTTGAAAGCCATATGGCTCAGTAACCCTCGACTTTGTCTAATAGTTCCTGGGAGATCATTGACTCTATGTTTCGAGGTTCAATGGAGATCGACACGTGAACGAGTTGACTTGCGGGTTCTTAAAGACCTCGATAAACCTAACAGGCGTCAGTGTTGTGATTCGGATGATTACTTTCAGGATTGGGGGAGAGCCTTACCCTTCAATAGAGGCGTACAAGCCTAGCCCCGACAATGAAAGGGAGGCCAAGAAAAGCAACACGTGCCAGATGTTGATCAAGATCTGAAAGAGACCTCCAGACCAGAATCCTCGAATGTAGCGGTTGAAGCCGGTCAGACCCCGGGAAGTTCTGCCCACCGCCGGATCGAATGTACCCATCGTATGCTTCTTGATGTCGTATCCCAGTGCGATCCATGGTGGGATTGTGTACGACAAATTGAGGAGGGCCGCCGCAGATATGATACTGACGAAATAGACGTACGCTGGGATTGCGGCGGCGATGATAAACGCGATACTCCACCAGACTGGAACAATTGCGCCATAAATGAGCTTCCCTCTTTTGGAATTGATTAGTGGAGCGTTGAATATGTCGACCAGGACATTATTGTAGAAGACTTTGATGCCGATGTTTCCGTATAGCGCTGCGGCGATCAGACCGCTCAAGAGAGTAAGTATGTTGCCTGGCACGGAAATTAGCTTAGCTTAGCGGGATGAGAAGGTAGGTGGGTGAAAACAAACCGGTCGTTTGCCATCCATAATTAGAAACCCCGAGATATGCCGGATTGAAAGTATACTGCCCTTGATAGTAGTACATAAAAGATCCGTATACGACATAAGCGGTGTAGATGACAGCTTGGGCGATGAACATTCCTCTTAGAAAATCACGTGGTCTTCTCATTTCCGCCATGAACTCGATGAACAGTTGTAGACCAGCAAACGCTAATACTCCCGAGAGCAGGCCATTTATAGCCCCGATGAGGTTTGTTGTGGGAAGACCTGCATATTTAACTATAGGAGGATAATTGCCGTTGGCATCGGGCGTGATAGACGTTGTGTCAATGGCACCTGATTATCCTTAGCTCATTTCGCCTAGATTAGATTATTTTAACTTACTTCCAACAGATCCCAAAACGGAAATTGAGAAATTGGGGGGGTTATGGGCAGTCGCTCCCATAGAGACAAAAATGGCCAGGATGTTGAGCCAGAATCCGAAGTTCGCGAGCCAGCCGAATGATCTCAACGTGCGGATCTGCGTCAGAAGGAACCCGACGACGACAAAGATCAAAGGACAGATAATGTAACAGAGCCGATATTTCGAGATCTCGGAGATATTCTGGCCAAACAAGATTGTAACTTGACCCAGCAGCAACAGGAGGGCAACGGCTTGGAGGACATTGACGATATGGCGAGCGGTCGTTCCCCATGCCCGGAAAGCTAGATCGCCGTAATTGCGTGCTGGAAATTCGTGGGAGTCGATCCCCATGAAGACCTTCCAAAGGAGGTATCCGCTATAAACGCTGACAATGCCAAAAGCCGTGAAGATGCCTATGCCTGGACCATAACCAAGTGTGCCGATAGCGAATGGAACAGCGAACGGACCAAGAATATCTGTTGTGATCTTTTATCTGTTAGCTTTTACTGTTTATTCCCTTGCAAGGCTCACTTACCAGGTAGAAGACAGCTCCCCATGAAGCTGTGCGGAACGCTCGGCTTGCGTCTACCCATTCCTCGTCCGTCACGGTCTGACCACTGCTCGGTACAGCATGTTCATCCTCGCCCTGTACGGCATCGGCAGTCTTCTTGCGTGAAGAGAGGAGGGTGAGCCACTGCCATTGCGGTGCCTCTAGACGTAGCTGCTCGTCGCGTGTTCGCTGGGCGTAGTAGTGGTACTCCTCGAAGGTCACGCTAGAGTCGTGAACCCTGCGCTGTCTAGGCGGATAGTAAGTGGTGTGGGCCGGCGTCGATAGCTCGTTGTCGGTAGTTTCCTTAGCCATCATTGCTTGGCGTTTACGGTTGACTCGTTCCTATGGAAAAGGTGGATGCGGGGAGAGAAAAGCCAAGGAGCCAAGAAGGGCGCGGCACTGCAGCCCTATACTAATGACTCTCAAGCGTCCAGCTTAACCATTTTGAAGCACAAGTGGAGATAGGAGTAAACTAAGACGAACCTGGCAGTCTATGCTGTATGGTGGCGGCCATAGGCAGTATAGGTAAGCTTACCCCTACCTAGAGATACGGAAGCCAATATTGGTAGAGGCAGTCAAGGCAACGGTATTGCGTAGATACCCCAAGTTGTAGATAGATACTAGTAATAGACGAAAAGGTGGGCAACCGACACATGCTAGCGCTGACAGGATTCGGGCAGAGTTGCTAGGTTAAGGTAGTTGGAGCTTCTCTTGGCTATATCTGTCAGGGCGCATGGATTAGACTAGTGTATTATACTCTATCACAGATAGGGGCTAGTTTGCCAAGAAATATGTATTGCGTTTACATACCTAGTACTCATTATCTAGCCATTTTCTCTCTTACTGTGGCAGAACTGTAGCTACTATTAGACCGTATCTTACCGTACGCATATGCCTCAACTTAGCAAGATAGATAAATAAATATGCTACCTACTGTAGAAACCCGAAACTAGGAGATTGCAACTTAAAGTAGGTACTGCGTCAGCGCGTATAGTATAGACTATTATAGAAAGGGGTTAGCTAGCCTGCTATAAAAACTGGAACTTGGAAACCCTTTCTGAAGTAACAGGCATACCGAACACAACTCTTTTTCGGCTTTACTTCCGTATCTTTTATTTCCTTTCTTTTTTATTTTGGCTAGCCCTATTCAAACCTTCTGAAAGTGCCTAGCCAACTAGGCCTCCAGAAGTTGCGGCAGCGAGTTATATTTATCCCTCTAGTCTTGGAGGCTTCCATACCAACACTTCAACATTTGTAAGTAAAAAGATTACGGTATTTCCATTATGCTATACTTGGAGTAGTATTGAAGGGGTAACGAACAAGCTTTCTCGTGCTATCTCATCGACCTCCAGACTAGTTTCACTCCGCTTATTAAGGTTACAGGTAGCCCGGTACTGCCTTGCGTCGCTTGAGAAAGAGGTGATTTCAATTGGAAGATGTAGTTGTATTGGAGATGGTTGGTCTATAGCAGTATGACTGCCAGCTAAATACTGTATATGTCCTACGCCTTCCACCTTTAAACTTCCACGCACTGTGGTTTCCTCCACTCACTGCTTGTTCCATGATCGAAGCATCGTTTGATAGCGGATATTTGGTAACGCTCGCAAGCGGGAATGCAAATTATGCTCTTCAAGCATATTATCGAACACTTGCATATCAACGCCTCTCCAACCTTCCGCGACCTCTTCCGGCACCGCATCCATAATAGAATGTGGCATTGTCCAAGCTGATCCAAAATCTACCACAAGCCCAGCTTTATAATTGTCTTCCTTGATATCTCGAAGTAATATTCCATGCTCGTTTAGTAAGCGCAAGCTCTTAAGCATCTGCTTACAGTTTCGTAATCCAAAGGTCGTCGTCCCTTCGATATACTCCTTCACTATAGCTCGAGCTGGGCTCCCTTCTGCCCTCCTTCGATATTCGTCGTCTTTCGGTAGATCCCATAGATTGACCCCCATTTGGGTAATCTTCTTTTCCTCCTCAGGACTTAGCCCTAGGAACCCATAACAAGCCGCTGCGACTTTCTCCTTGACGATACCTTGCTTTTCGAGCTCGTCTATCCGTCCATATGCGCGGCATTCTGCGTAAAACGGATCACAATGAAAAGCCGCCAGCTCATCCGTTACTAACCCTTCCCGCATTTTGCTCAAGAATCTTTTCCCATCGGACGGCTTATAGAATTTGAACTGATTTTGATGATTAATAGTCAGCTCTATGACGGAGAGGTGTAATCGGATATCTTACAACTTTCAAGGCATATATTCGAGATTTGATACTGACTTTGAATACATAAGCTTGGAAACCAGAAGTCTGGGGCGGTCCTGGCCGGTCCAAGAGCTCAAGAAAGGTTATCGGGGCTTTGGAATCCCCGAATGCGTGTAGCCTTGGGCCCTTGCAAGGGGGAAGCTTTTTGGAGGCGAGCAGCCTTTTATTGGCGTTTACTATATCCTCCATCCTTCACGAGTGTCAGATTCATCGCACAGAGCAGGAGAAGTGTATGGTGGTATAGGGTTGATTGTACCTTTAAACCTAGAATCTGAATCTGACCTTGTTCAAAAAGTGGATGATCCGGTCAACCGTTTTATGCTCTTTGGCCACGGTGCGGACACTTCCTCGGACAAAGGTCCCCGAAAGGGAGGTCCCGGTTTCACAGAACGTCCACGTTTACTACGTAGAAGCCAATCGTATAATACTACAAAACAATTATTGCCGCCAGATCTAGTGTGTTTGCGTTCCACAGATGCTATGCCACATGGCGCTTTCAGCCTATCACCACTTCACCGGCCACTAACAATGAGAAGCTTGGCAATCTATATACACAGTATATTTCTATCTGATGTTAGCGGATCACAGGCGGGGACCTATAAACTATCTACTACGGGAGTAGCTATAATACACACATGAAATGCCAGGACTAGGATCAAATCTTTCAGGGGGGATTCTTAAGGCACAGAGAAAGCCCTATGAAGATGGAATAACTGCAATACGCTGTCATTCCATGGGGGAACAATAAGACTAAGGGGAAGTACGAAGAAATGACGATCAACCTCTCCCTTTGGGTTCTTTGCATCCTGGCGGGACAGGATTATCGTCCAGATTGGAGTTACAAGGCTGTTAGAGGAGCGACTAATCGTCAGAGATACCCCAAACCAGCGGGTTAGAGATGAGGACCCTGTCTTCTAGATTATGTACTTACACTAACGAAATTACCAGGAATCAGAATCCGGGTCTAGCGATGCTGGTGACGCGAGTGATGACAGAAATAGAAGCAATATTAGCGATGCTAGTGATGAGAGAGGCGATGGAAGTGATGATAGTGATACTAGCGCAGAGACTAGCACATCGGACGATAACAATTTGGATGACAGATACCTGCCAAGCTTGGGGTCTGAGAGCGGCTTGCCTGCAACTAGGAGGAGCTCCCAAGGGAGAAGAAGAAAACATAACACCAAGGTATCTGTCCAAACAAGAGGAAAGAGAAGACGGAACTTGGACGCTTGAGACCGTCATAATGTTTCATATTTTATCAGGAGGCACAGATATAAGGGGCTCATTATATAGTGCGTTTAGTTGCAGTGTGATATTCTAGATTTCATATCTGCTAGGATGTTAGAAGATACAGTTAATAGGTGATACTGTTATGAGGGTAGATAATACGATCCTCAGTAAGGATAAGGTCCTGGCATGTTGTAAGGTTTATAATTCACGTGTTTGTTTCCACATACCTATCCATGTTTATAGACATGTAACTATAAATAGTTCGACAATAAGACGGACTAGATTGACTGAGCCCGGGCGGTGAGTTCCCCACCTATGCAGGTGGCAAACAACCGGGTCCCAACCCCCACAAATAGTAAAACCGCTAATTTTGTTGTTGCCTAGGTACCTACCGGTTAGGTAGGCTAGGTACCTAGAGGTACTTACTTATCGTGACGTTAGTTTTGGGGGGTCACAACAACAACAACGTTCATAAACCAAACCACTTTTACTCATCGAGTCTGTCGTCGGTCTGTACAGAATAGTATCCAACCCATTTCAATTCATATTTATCCGCTCAACCCCAGCGTATAAATAACAACAACTACATCTCGATCGAAGGTGGGGGGTGTCCACGCCGTTACCATCATGGCGCCGCCGGCTGAGATCACGATCCCCACGACGTCTCTGTACACGCCCACCGACAAATCCAAGCCATACACCCTCTACAACATCACATTGCGCCTGCCCCTGCGCACCTACGTCGTCCAGAAGCGGTACTCCGAGTTCGCCACCCTACACAGCACCCTGACCGCCCTCGTCGGCATCCCTCCGCCATCTGCCCTGCCCGCCAAGTCGTGGTTCAAGTCCACCCTCAACTCGCCCGAGCTGACCGAAGACCGCCGCCGCCGCCTCGAGACCTACCTTCGCGCCATCGCCGAGTCTCCCGACCGCAGGTGGCGCGACACGCCCGCCTGGCGCACCTTTCTAAACTTGCCCGGGCTCAACAGTGCCGGCAACAGCGCCGCGAGCGTGAGGGCTGGCTACGGCATCCCGAACAGAGACGCCGCGAACGTCGCCGCTGCACAGGACCCCGGGACATGGCTTGACCTGCATGCGGAGATGAAAAGGGACTTCCAGGAGGCTCGCCGGTGTCTATCCAGACGGGACACGGCAACCGAGAACTCTGTCGCCCTCGAAGCCGGATCGGCTGCGAAAAAGGCCCTCGTCAAGGCTGGGGGGCTCTTGACGTGTTTGCGCGACGGGCTTAAGACTATGGAGACTGCGAGACGTCTGGGCGATGGCGAGATTCGAAGGCGGAAAGACCTGCTCGCTGCTGCCCGCGTCGATAGAGAAGACATGGACAAGCTGAGCTCCACCATCTCGGCCGCGGCTAGAGCGTCTGCTAAAGGTGCCCCATCGGCGGCGGATAAGGCCGCCCTCATCGGGAACGCCGCTATTGCGGCGGCGAAAGGCCGCGGGAGAGTCCTCGGCGCCCCGCTCCCTGAAACGGAACAAACGAGAGAGTTGGATAATCAGGGCGTCGCGCAGCTCCAGAGGCAGATGATGAATGATCAAGACCAAGATGTAGAAGCCTTAAATAAGATCATTCGTCGCCAGCGTGAGATGGCGGAGGCCATTCATCGCGAGGTCGAGGAACAGATTGAAGAGATCGGTCTGGTCAATTCCCAGGCCGATGTCCTCGCTGGGAAGGTCCGGGTCGCCAAGGACCGCACCAAGAAGATCTCGTGACTGGATGCGGCGCTTGCGCTCGGGATTTGGTGCATCCTTATCTGTGTGGAGGCCATCGTTGGCGCTGTTGACGTCGTGCGCGGCGTTGTCGATTGGGCTGCTTGGTGTGTTGAGTGTGTTTGCTTGCTGCTGCAGGTTGACTGAGTGGCACCCGACGATGGTTGTTTTCCGCCCGGTTTTCGTATGAGGCGAGACACTCATGTTGTCTTACTAGCTAACTGGTGCTAACGCGAGTGTATATACCTCATTGGCTAGGGCTTGGGCTTGATTGGCTATTTACTATTCGTTTATTACTGCATAGGCGAGCGACGGTTTGTCTTCATCTTAATCTTCCCTTTCTGGACATGGGCATGGACATGGAACGGGTTTAATTATTTTCACTATTGCTGGGCTCTGCTTTGAACATTACATATGCACTTGATACCAATAGATTGTGAATTCATACATGCATTCATTTATTTCAACGTCGTGCCCATGATTTGTCCCAAGGTACATGTAGCCATGATGCCATGTCGTCGAGATAGAATAACCCGCCTCGCTGCTACCTACCTAGGTACAAGTTATCTACGGATTAGATCAAGGTATTATTGATGAGAAGAAGAAGAATAGCCAGCGATGCGTGGCTTTTCTCTATCAAGTTTATTTCCCGGGCCATTATGCCTGCCCTGGTCTAGTTACTGGTCTGCGTGCTATTGATTCATATGGGTGGATGTGTATGAGTTGGATGATAGGAACGAGAGTAGCTGGCCTTGAATGTCCCACTCCAACTCAGGGGTAAATATCGGCAATTATTGGAAATGGAGGGCGGTTCGCAGGTGTAGATCTCAAAGGTATGCGTCAAAGTTGTTCAGTTACCTAGGTTAGATCGTAGGAGAAATATTCAGTGTGTCAACATTTAATGTTACTACATAGTAATCTAACTTACCCCTATTTGTGCTGTGGTAGTCCGGATTACTCGCACCGTAATAACAGGTGCTAGGTGATGTAGCTGAGTAAAAGCAAAAGTGGCTGGCCATTTAGTTTGTTAAGTTTACTAGTTTAATTTGTATATACTTCATAGATAAACGAGGTTCATAGTTGACTATTCAAGTTCTTGACCTTGCCCCTCCTACATGGTCTCATTATTTCTAAGAGCATGGATTTGCCGTTTCCTTTTGACATTTGTAGCTTCTTAGGATATACCTCGGTAGGTAATTCGGGGTCATTATTGTGGTCCATGCCATTGGATGTCCTACCTTATAGATCACCTTTGGTGTGATGTTAAACATAGTCATGCATATTCTCGTCCCTCTTAACATCAGACGTCGGCTATAACACTACTTTTTAGGCAACCATTTCTGTACGCTATTTGAAAGTAATTGTACATTTGCCGACAACGACTTTATTACTTTGTATTCCACTTACATGCACCCCAGATATATTAGAGCTGTAGTAGACCACACCCTCAAACACTTATCTTACACTTAGTACGTCTCATAGCCACCTAAAACACTTACAATATTAGAAAAACTAGCTTTACAGATTACATTAAAAAAGGTACGTTTTATTTCGTATGGTTTGATCTTTACAGTTTTCTCTAGATAGTTGAGGCGAACAAGCGATATGTTGCACATTGCGGTTTATGTCTCCAGTTTGGGCCAACTTTACTCTATTGCATTACCTTTTCCAAAGACTATCCAATAAGGCCATACTCAGTACAAATACCAAAAAAAAATCAAGTTATCATGCCTTTGGAAAGTACATAAATGATAACAATCATGTCATGATCAGCTGTTTCGCACGCCGGCAACCTTTTGGGTGGACATCCGAGGGTGGGGAAATATGCAGTATCCGCATACAACGCCCAGGGGTTATCATTAAAACGAGAGGATTGACGTTGACTTTCCCGGTATAAGTGGCCTTCGTGTGTCATTGCCAAGTTGCACGTGCATGTTGCGGCCTGTGGTTCGCCCATATAATCAACATCATTCGATTCCTTTCGTTGACTTTCGGTGGATGGAAAAGACAATGGTTGCTGAAGATAACCTGTTCGTGCGATTTAAGAATCATATTGATAGCAACGTGTGCCGTGGCTTAGACATCCTTTTCGGGTCGTCTGTGGCAACATCTACAACATCAACTTCGCCATCGTCAACGCCATCGCCAACGCCATCGTCCGTGTTAGTGGCATCTCATACCAACTCAAGTAACAACAGACCTACTAGCGAACGACACCAGAAAGCATCATCGGCATCCTCGTCGTCAATCTTGAAAATGTCGGATACTTCATCTAACACGGCATCGAACGCCGATACTTCCCATCAACACTCCACTTCTCCCACTTCTCCCACTACCACTGTTGCTACCACCTCTACCGCCACCATAGATGACGTTCATAACTGGGCCGCCCAGTCTCACTACTCGCCCCTGAACCTCCAGCACCTGAACCAGCCCACGCCGCGTGATGCCCCGCGCGCTTGGGAAGGCCACTTCACCTTTCGCGATGCCTTCGAGGATCTCCTCGTCGCCGGCTCCGGACAACCGCTACCTACCGCGCGTGAGCTTGCGCGCAGGAAGTTCTGGGAAGGGAACGATCGTTTCCCGCACCGCGGCCCGCATGTCGCGAATTGGGTCAACGGATTAGGCACCCTCGGCCTGTGGGACGCCTATTTCCGTCTTGAGGCCGGGGGCAAAAGGGAGTGGAGGGATAGAGATGAGAGGGATCACTTTCAGAGACGGATGAGGTTTCGAGAGCCCGCCCCGTTTGCATCTGTGTCGGTGCCCGGGCTGAGGGTCGGGGTGGAAGGGTGGGCAGGAGCGGAGGAGAGAGAGAGGGGCGACGTGGCAAGGGGCCATTTCGATGCTAAGGGTGTTTGGAACGGCGCTTGGAGAGTTGTGAGGGATCCCGAGCAGCGGTGGGAGACCGATGGGGAAGATCGCGGAGATGGGGATGCTGATGTCGAGGATGAGCTCTATAAGGCTAACTCGTCGGACTTTGGCGCTGCTTCTTCGCCTGCAGAGGGCTCGGGATCAGATGGGAAGAGAAAAGACTTGAGTGTGATAGAGCGACGAGATGCGCCTGCTGGTCTGCGCAAACCTGCAGCGCCAGAGGTCATTACCACCGTGGTAAGCTACCCCTGGAGTCATTTTCATCCTGTATTAGCCGCTTGCGGAACCAGAAATATCCTGTTAGGGCAACGAACGTGTCTCGGGAGCATGCAGAACTCCTAAAACCCGTGCCCATCTCCCTTAAACGAGTAATTACTGACTCCAGCGAACTATAGCACACCGACGGCAGTAGACATGTTAGGGAGACGGAGCGGAGCGAACGCGATGGGAGAACTGAGGTCTCGACTACGGAGCGCTTATTCGATGCCCAGGGCAACCTCCTTTCCGAAAGCCGCGGGACTTCCAAGACGCAGACTTGGTCCGGCAGGATACCTGGTGCAGGCGCCGAGGCGTCTTTTTCTTGGTCTTGGAATAAGAGCGATGCGGAGGGGGGAAGCAACTCAGAGAGGGATGGTGATGAGAACGGGCGTTGGGGTGATCGTAAAGATGAGAAAAGTGGATGGTTTTGGAAGCGGTGATTGATAGGGGGCTTGCTCGCTCTGTTTCTCTTGGGTGGGTGAAGTTTTTTTTGTTGGGAGTTTTTGCATTACTATGGTATGGTATGTATGGTATTGGAATGGCACGGTACGGTACGTGTCATGTGGTATTTTCTGTCCTTAATTTTGGGATCTGGGAACATTGAATGATAATGCCTTCACAACTTGACCAATCGACCAATCAAATAATCCAATAGTATAGTCGTCTTTTCACGGCAGGTTTTAGAGTTGAAATGCAACCGACTTTGAATCTGCATTTGAGATTTAAGATCGTGAGCAAGTTATCGCCTCGTAACACCTCATGAAGTGCATTATTTATATATATCTCTGCCTAGCTACGGCCATTCGCCTTCTTCTTCCGCGTCATTCTTTTCCTAGCTATTATCTTCTGTTGTAGATCTTCTTTGCCCGCGGCATTCTGACCTGCCACTTTGACGGAATCATCAGGCCTGCCTTTACTTTTATCCTTACCGTTCTGCCCTTGCCATTTCCCCTTCGATACAGAAAAGTCCTTGCCCTTTGGCAGGGATCTCGGGCCAAATCTTGCTTTGTTCTCGACAGTATCCTCTCTACCACCACCTGGCTGATATGATCTAGTCTTGGCTTGAAGTTCCTTGCGCCGGGCTACGACCTGTGCATTTTCAATGGCGAACTCGACAATTAGACGCTGCGTCTTGCCGTTCTCGGACTCCACGGCATGCCCATTCAGCCACCGTAGCCCCATGAGTGCCCATCTGTGCGAGGTGTATTCAATGAAGCCATACCCGCGACTCTTGCCCGCACCGTCAACCTCAGTCACCTTGGAACCTTCCTTGTTCTCGAACATGATTTTCGTCTGCTTGACGATACCCTTGCCTTTTTCCTTGCGCCGGCGTTCGGCTTCTTTGTCTTCCTCGCCGCCTCGGGAATTCTCTTCCTTGGACAGCGGTTGGCGGCGTTCGGCCTTGACATCGCTCGCGAAACCGACGATGGCTTCACGCGCCAACGCCTTGAGGCTTTTGGAGTCGATATTCCGTGGGATATTGCGCACAGCTAGACGGTTCAGGCTGATGTGGAGGCTTGGATTGCTTTGGATGAGCTTCTTTCGCTGTGCAGCGCTCTGCTCACGGATCTTCACTTCGGCTAGTGGTAGCACATTGAACATGGGCGAGTCCTTGGGAATGACGCCCTCGGCCAGTAGGTAGAGTCGGCGTTTATCTAGGTGCTTCCCCTCCCGGGCGGCGACGCCAGACTCGGCGAGACGGCTTGCTTCACCCTTGCTTACAGCTTGAGAGATTTGTAGAAGACGGCCGTCAATAGTGTACTTGCCTGCTTCGTCAGCTGCTTCGTTTTGAAGAATCGACTTCTTGTTGGGTATGGCAGATTGTTGGGGACGTGGTGCTCCCTTGAGGCAGGTTTTGAATTCGTCTTCATTCACAAAACAAACGAATCCTGTGCCAGCTGGGCGATCTGTTGCTCTATCGTGTACCACTCTCGCATATCTTATACCGCCAAACTGCTCGAAGTGGGCTTTTAGTTCAGCATCCGTTGTTAAGAAAGGCAAGTTTCGGATGAATAGGGTTGTCCTATTGTCTGTCGTCTGTGGCTTTGCCGAAGAGACGGGTGCGCCCCCTGAAGTAGCATCATCCCCGTCTGATTGGGCTTCATCATCTTTTTCTGCATCACTATCTTCGTCTTCAAGGTTTTCCATGTGATTTTTCATGAAATTTCTCAGATCTTCGTCTTCCTCCTCGTCTTCCTTATCTTCTTTCGCGTCGGCGTCGTCATTATCTCCATCTCTTTCACTCGGGGCATCATCGGCACCATCGTTGGTCTCCTCTGGCTCCTCTGTACTCTTGGTATCCTTCTTTTCGTGTTTCTGCCACTCGTCTTTTGAGACTGCCCAATCAACCGACAAAGTTCTTCCGTCCACGACTTTGCCATTGACGCCCTCGATAGCAGCTTCGGCATTTTTCCTTCCGCGCATTGTGACAAAGCCAAAGCCAGACAGTTTGCCCTTGTTCTGGGGGACATCGGCATACTTGACAAGGCCGTAACTCCGGAACAAAGCAGACAATTGGTCCGAATGCTTGATACTCCATGGTAAATTCCGTATGATTAGCTTGGGGGCCTTGCGAGCCTCGGCTAGAGTAGCTCGTCTATCTTCCTTCTTAGCGGCCGCATCATCGGCGCCAGCACCAGCTTGGCGATGTCGACTCTCGGCGACGTCTAGAAAGATCGGTCGTCCGTCTACTTTCTGGCCCTGTAACTGCTCTTTGGCTGACTGGGTATCTTCTCCATCGGTGAAAGTGACGAAGCCATAGCCTCGCGAGGATTTAGTCTGTGTGTCGATAACAACAGTGGCATGTTTGACAGGGAAGTGTTGCGAGAAGAAGTCTGTCAAAGTCTCGGTGGTCGTGTTAGGAGCCAATCCTCGAACGAAGAGTGATCTGCTGTCGAGTCGAGCCTTCTTGGATGGACGGTCGGCGACCGTGTCAGATTCAGCATTGGCTGTTGCGGCCTCAGCGGCCAAGCGCTTGAGATCCTTTTTACCCATATTCGAGGAGGAGGCCTGGTGCGGGCCCTGATTGCAATATGTAGGAACAATAGTTTAGAGACCTTGAAAGCTACTTCGCGATGGAAACTAGCAGCAACAGCATTAGGACATGGAAAAAATAAAGTGGGACGCATGATAAGAGGTGAGACATCTTTATCGATTGTAGTTATTCCTCAATCCATAACTCCACTCATTATAAGACTTCCCGAGGTCGTGGCTGTGCTTAATAGAGATAGAGATGCGGCTTAGGCGCGGGGAAGGGGGCGTTGTCCCACCAGCACCAACCCTGGAGGGGTAAATAAATGAACGAAACGCGGTACCCAAATACAAACAAGCCCAGTCCCGCAATCGCGAACCTCGTCGCATTCAATTATCTACTAATAAGCTCTATCTTATTAACATTTCAAAAGCAATCATTCAACTTGAAGACATTAACGGATCACACACGAGCAAAACTTTGCAAAAAAACCGACAGAGGTCCAGTTACACATCATACATCAATATTCAACTATCTTAATTTCTATCGCTGGTTTCATTTGTTGAATAGCCCCATCAAGTAAGCAAGGAGGCGGAACCCGAATTTCAACAAGCGCCGAGTCCCGCGACCACAAGCCATTCCTCGATCCGGTTGAGACTGTAATCCTTGCATGCAATAACCAGTATACCTCTACAGCCATGCCGGCCAGAGTGTCTTCGAGGCCCACAAGGACGTCGGGTCCCTCGAACAAGGCCTCGAGCAGTACATTGCGAGCATCGACGGCATCCCGAGCCTCGTCGTCGAATCTCGACATCCCAGAAGAATCCCCCGACAGCGCACTGCGAAAGCAGATATGCGCCGTGTTCCGCGACGCTCAGAAGACGACGGCGACACACCGAAAGTTGGCAGTCACGTTGCGCAAGATCCACGAGACATGTTGCTACGAGCCCACGCGCCCAAAAAAGCAGGTCTCGGCCGACGAAGACTTCGACGAGGCCGACTTCAATGCTGAATTCACGCGCTGTGTCTTCCGGGTTATGCCCGTCAAGAAGAGCGAGAGTGTCGGCGACCGGACCATCCGCTTCATCGGCCTCTTCCTGCGCCATGCCAACGACAAAGACAACGATCTGCTGGGCGAGACCGATGCTGATGCTAGCACCATGCCTGAAACCCCCAGCAGCCGTCTCACGACCGAGGTCATGGCGGCCGTCCTGCCTCTGCTCGCCTCCAAGGACAAGTTTGTTCGGTACAGGTCGACTCAGTTAATATCCCACATCATCAACTCACTCGATGCCATTGACGACGACTTGTTTCAGAAGCTGCGTCAAGGTTTGTTGAAAAGGATACGTGACAAAGAGGCCGTGGTGCGCTCACAAGCTGTCTTGGGTCTCGGCAGATTGGCTGGCAACCAGATCGAAGGCATGGCAAATCCCGAGGATAGCGACGACGATGCCGAAACTGGCCTGCTCGAGAAACTCTTGGAGGTCTTGCAGAATGACCCGAGTGCAGAAGTCCGACGCTCCCTTCTCGTAAACTTACCTATCTTACCAAACACACTACCCTACCTCCTCGAGAGAGCGAGGGACCAAGATGCCGCAACACGGCGCGCCGTCTACTCTCGTCTACTCCCTGCGCTTGGTGATTTCCGTCACTTATCCCTTTCCATGAGAGAAAAGCTTCTGCGCTGGGGGTTGAGAGATAGAGATGAGAACGTTCGCAAGGCTGCCGGAAGATTATTCCGTGACCGTTGGATCGAGGATTGCGCAGGTGTTTCTCAACCTGAAGACGGCGAGGCATCCGCTGAACCAGCAGCTCCAACCCTGGATGGCCTGCTCGAGCTCCTAGAGCGCATCGACATTGTCAATTCCGGGGTTGAGAATGGCGTGGCCGTCGAGGCGATGAAGGGATTCTGGGAGGGGCGTCCAGACTACCGAGACGCTATGGAGTTCGATGACAAGTTCTGGGAGACGTTGAGCGCTGAGTCTGTCTTTGTGGCACGAAGTTTCAACGATTTTTGCCGAAGCGAAGGAAACGGGAAGTACGAGGCGCTGGTAGAAGACAAGTTGCCCGAGGTGACGAAGATAGCTTACTTCCTCGAGCGGTACCTCAATGTTATGATCGAAGCTATCCGGAGAGTCAACAGTCAGGACAATGTCGAAGAAGAGGAAGAAGACACGGTCGAGCAAGAGTTCATTGTTGAACAGTTACTCCATATTGTCTTAACCTTGGATTATTCGGATGAAGTGGGTAGGCGGAAGATGTTCGCCCTCCTGCGACAGGCCTTATCCATTCCGGAGCTGCCAGATGAAGTCACTAAGCTTACCGTTGAGGTACTGCGAGATATCTGTGCCCCGGATGCCGCGGGAGAGAAGGAATTCTGTAGTGTGGTCCTTGAAGCTGTTGCTGATGTTCACGATGCGATTGTCGACGATGGCGTCAACGGCGACGACGACGAGAGCTTTCACTCGGCTCGGTCCGAAGTCAGCGGTGCCAGCACTCCCACTAAGAAGGGGAAGAACACCAAAGATGAAGAGATGAGCGAGGAGGAGTCTCGAGAAAAGGCTATTAAAGAAATCATGATCAACATGAAGTGTCTGCACATTGTACAGTGCATGCTCTCCAACGTGGAGGGAAATCTACAACAGAATGATCATCTTGTTTCGATGCTCAACAACCTTGTTGTACCGGCTGTCCGTAGTCACGAAGCGCCGGTTCGAGAACGCGGGTTAGTCTGTCTCGGGCTGTGCGCTCTTCTAGACCGGCCACTCGCCGAAGAGAATCTTACCCTCTTCATACATTTCTTCAGCAAGGGCCATGCGGCCCTTCAGATTACGGCTCTCCAGATTTTAACCGATATTTTGAATGTGCACGGTGCTCAGCTATTATCCGCGAACCCGACACTCCTGAAAGTCTACATCAAGGCTCTACGATCCGGATCCCGAAATCCAGAAGTCCAAGGAGCCGCCACTGTAGCCGTCTCTAAGCTTTTACTAGGTCGCGTAGTTACGGACTATGAGACTTCGAGTGAATTGCTGAAGACCCTCATCGTTGCCTACTTTGACCCTTCGACGGCTGGGAACCAGAGTGTCCGTCAAGCGCTCAATTACTTCCTGCCCGTGTTCTGCTACTCCCGCGCCGAGAACCAGGATCTCATGCGTTCCGTAGCTCTCGATGCCCTCCATGCTCTCTATAATATCCGCGAGGGTATTGATGATGACGACATGGACGTTGACGACGAGATGGCTAGTCTCAATACTATCGGCGCGTGCCTCGTAGACTGGACGGATCCGCGTAAATGCTATATGCCCGGTGTCCCAATGGACGCCGATCGAAAGAATGTAAACGGGGACGTGCACCTCGACTTCGCGACGGATATCTTGGATAAGTTGGACGGTAACTTTAGTAGTGAGTATACCTAATTCTCATACATACAATTTCTGGAGAATATTTCATAGGGTAATGCTAATAATGGCATGTTTAGAAGAAGAAAAGAAGGTCATTGCGCCTTTGCTCGGCAAATTATACGTGTCTCCTGCCTCGACAGAAGAGAAAATCCGCAAATCATACGAGGAAGTCTCAGCGGCTGTGGACGAGGGCCTGCTCACAGATGCTACGGGCCGCAATGCACTGTACAAAATCCATGTCAGTCTTGGTAAGATTGTCAACGCGCTGGGCGAGGGGGATAAGATGTCGAGACGCAGCCGGAGCGTCTCAGTCGCGACTAGCGGGGCGACTGGTGACCGCTCGGTGGCTACCGGTGACCGTTCGGTGATTACCGATGACGGCGAGGATGCTACCGTCGTTCTTGGACGTCGAGACGGTGATGGCACTGTACTAGAGAATGTGGTTGAGGAAGAAGAGGAGGAAGGTGATACTATGAAAGTGGAGGAGGATGGAGATGGAGATACAGTTGTTAGGAGGAACAAGGAGGACGACGAGCTTGTTGACGAGCTTTTGACTGACAATGATGATGCTTGAGGCATGCGGTTGCGGGTTGTCTTGATCACGAGGGATAAGAGATGAGGCACGATTATGATTGGCGGGTTGGTCTTACTTTGGCGCTACGCGTGAATGCCGGATATTGAACGCTAGAGTATACGTCCTGTTGACGTTCTATAAGTTTATCACAAAGCCAAGTCCACTTTTTGGTTTCGAGTCGATTCCCTATCTGGTGCTGTGAATATAAGCGTGTTTAGAATAAGTACCAGGCTGTCCGGACTAGGATCAGACAGTGGATCGATTTCTCTCCTGTATTCGCTATTGCGGCTGATATAAGTGCACTCTCCAAGGATTTTGGACACGTGATCCAAGATTTCGCCATGTCATTTTGGGACGCTTCAGAAGTAGGTGTAGGAGACTTGTTAGTTTCAAACGGTCTGACAAGCCCGGAACCCAAGAGAAATGAGCTAGGAGAAACCGGCCAAATGGAGACGATTATTCGGACTGGTGAGCAGAGGAAGACTAGTCAGATGAAGACGTGGATTGATAATGCCTTCGCCTAAAGACGCCGCGGTTTGTCAGTAGCCTTCCTCCCCTCAAGCTTGACATAAGGGTTTCCGGAAACTGTGTGAATCTCTCTAGGTGGTGCGAGGGCACGACCACAGGCCGAATTAGACATATGGTTGCTTGAGTCCATGGTAAGCACTTGAGTTTGAAAAACTCAAGTTTTGGAGATAGAGAGTTCCCGATGGTATGGAACTAGACTAGAAGATGAAAACAAGAAGCGTGATGAGGGATGAAAATGTAAGCAAATAGGGAAAAGACGAGCAGAGGAGAAAGTTACATGCCTAGCTGTCGACTTTGAGCCCATTCCAACGGACTGTCTAACGTGCTACCCGCTCCCGCCTACTATGCTCAATTCTATCATTCCAGTGAATTTGTCAAGGAAATTACACAAAGTCTGTTACGTTTACTACTACAACGTACTAGGAAGCTTTCCACCCACTACGAATTACAAGGCTAGAGGCCCTTGCAGGAATATCGGGCATACCAGAAATACCTTAAATAGTTCCTGGTTCGTTTAAATGAGAGGGCAAATTATGTATAATTCTGTAGCAAGATTTTATCGTCGTTGGCAATCCAAGAGAGAGAGAAAATGAGAAAGAAAAGCCCTGTTTCTTTTTGTACGTATGATATATGTAGAGCTACAATACATGAAACTACAGTAATATTAATAAGCTTGCGTTTCCTTCACTGCCTTGCCATACTACAAAACTCTATTACGCATTGTTCGTGCTCAAATGTTCCCGAGTCCTGTCTTAAAAGAGGCTAGGATGCGAAGGCATAGAAATTTGTAAGGAGTTGGGATTGGTGTTTTCTGCCATGTCATGTAAAGAGGGGATAACTATCGCGATTTCTCGATCGCCTGAGAATTGGCGATACCTAATATTTGACATTATGTGTAAGAGGCATCTGAAGGCAGTGATGTTCACACTGTTACAGACTGGCCAAAATGTAAAAGTTTACAACGATCGCAATGCCGGCGAAATGTTCACAATATGAGACCCTTTTTGCTGTAAGGTACAATATTGATTTCACTCCCCCAATCCGCAATAT
Source organism: Xylaria hypoxylon (assembly GCA_902806585.1). NCBI lineage: Eukaryota > Fungi > Ascomycota > Sordariomycetes > Xylariales > Xylariaceae > Xylaria > Xylaria hypoxylon. The sequence continues at coordinate 2,876,444 of CADCXB010000001.1, forward strand.
AGGCTTTGACCAAGTTATCCAAATGCTCCACTTCAATTTTAGCATCGTAAGCCGCGGTATCCAACGCGCAAGATTCTGTATCGCGAGGCAGGCGGTCAATCTCCAACGAGCAGTCCGCCAAGGCCTGTTTTAACTTATCCATGCACGCCTCGAGGTTATTGAATTTCCTAGCCCGTGTACTATATCCAGCGATGCGAGGGGGGCGCGAGGACGATGCCAGTATGTCGCCAAATTCAGAATCCGATACAGACCCAGATCGAGATGAGCCTCTGGTAGCCGTGTCGGAGTGCGGGGCGTCATGATAATGGCTGTTCGACGGCCGAGAAGCCTGTGCCAGAGTGGAAAAGGTGAGTATCTGGTCAGGTTCATGAAGAACAAAGGGTTTTCTGAGATGGGAGAGCGGCTTTTGGAAAGGTTCTAGCATAGCTTTCTCGGTGCTATATTCGTACGTGTGATCTCGAACGCCATACTCTTTCAGGGGTGGGCCCAAGACGGCAGCTTCAGTGGCCCTTGTTTGGACTTGTTGACAAACTTTGGCAGATCCGGGAGGGCGAAAGCATCAGCTTCATGGTCCGATGGTTCTTTCTCGGCTTTCACCCATGGCTCGTCTTTCTCAACCTTCTTCTCATTCCTATCCCCCATATCTGTCGCGACCGTGCCATTCGTCCGTGCGAGCTTGCGGCGGACTTTGACAATGATCAAATCATGCACACATTCTCCACGCATATTCTTGATATCCTCGTATCCATCGAGATCCAGCATCCGCAGTAGGGGTGTGATATCCGCCGTCGTAGCGTTCGGCTCCTTGAAGTGAATCCAATCCTCGAAGACGACGACTTGTGGCTTGGTCCATCGGAACGGAATGTTGGAGGTCAGGTTCTTCGCCGTGGTGCTGAACATGGTTGAGGCCGACGTTCTCTTCTCTTTTCTTGGCGGGAGCTGGAATCGTCGCCCTGCCTCCTCGCGGGAAGATGAAGGGTTGGGCAGTCGTGCCATCTTTCTTCCCTGCTTGCTTGTTCATACGCAACGCAGCGTGGACGCGTGTATTTTTTCCCCTTAAATGTACCTGGTGTATTATCAACAGAGTGTGATCTAGTAGGATCAGTCAACGGTGATGAGATATTTATCGTGAAAGGTTGCCCGGGCGTCCAGAGGGGGGTGTCCGCATGCCTACTTCGTGGTTTAAACTTTTCTTTGAAGCTGTGGTCCACTGAGATTTAGGCATGGATGGTCCATCTGTTTGATACCGTTTGCACACCAAGACATGGCGGCATAATTATTACGTAGGTACATATGTAGATATCCGCCCTGAAATGTTTATTCTGGCCTCTGCCTAGAGCGAGACTATCATGTCAGTTCTCAACATGTCAAACAAAGGACGTAAAGTACCGTTTCTAAGGTCAGCCATAGATTGGAAGACACCTACCTAGACAGGTAAAACAGCGATTATGACTCTCTAGGGCTTACGGTCAAGTTATTGGACTCTATGAGCTAAATTCTCAGCCAGTCCATTCAAGCGTACGTGGGTTGACTGAGCACATTTACTGGTCGTAGGTGTGTTGTGAGTGACAAAAAGGACTGGCGATGTTGTTCACCTGTGTAAGAAGTGATAGAATTCTGCTTGGACACTTAGATAATGATATCTCAGCGAGAAATTAGCCAGCCAGTTACCTGGTAACCCAAACAAAGCCAGAAGCCAATCCACGTATCAACATGCCTAGCCAAACCCATGTGAACGGCAACCCCAGCTTTTCATAGTTTCGGTCGCGAGTGTGGGGTTCCGTCACCCGCGAGGAAACCCTTGCATGAGTTCAAAGCCTTAGTTCGTGAAAAAGGTGAATCCTACCTCCCCCTGACTTACCTATCCGTTTACGAACCCCGGGCACCTCCATGAAGTCACGACTTAGATGGTAGTCCACCATGTCGATCAAGAACTGCTATCAAAATAAAAGTAACAAGGAACAGAAAAGAGAAACGCGTGTCACTCCATCACTCTGTCTCTCCGTTCTCCGTTCTCCCTCTTTTCCATCACATTTGCTTCCCCTCTCCTCTGTTTCATTAGAGCTGGTACCGTGAAGAGTAGGTAGTTAAGCCTCAGCATGGGGCCGACGAGTTAAAAGTAGCGACCCAAACATCCATTGTGCGCACCTTTGCTCCATCCAGAGCGCTTACAGCAGCCACCGTTGCCTCTCTAGCTGAAGCAATGACGACCTTCATCTTCTCATTTGACACAGAGTCATCCACATCGCGCAAGAAGCGATCGCTCGTAACGGTGCCCACTTCCCAAGACCCGTCGAGAAGGCCGAGCTCAGGGACAATGACGCTCTCGTGAGTGCATTCCCAGCGCGATCTGCCGGCTGCCGTCTTGATCGCGAATGGGCTCAGCGGAGAGCGCACGTTCTCGATGGTTTCCTCCTTGCAGCTTTCTAAGCTTCCCCTTGCCAGGACGGCCAGGACGTGCGGAATGGCGGCCTTCTCAGATGCGTGGAGGGCGTATTCGGCGATGCATAGTCTTTTCACGCGTCCGTGCAGTGCGGTCAAGATGTCCACGAGCTCCCGCTCAGATGCGAAATACCAGATACAATGGGCCAAGACGGCGACGTCCCAGACGCGATCAGTGGCGGACAGGAATGCTCGTGGCGTCGCGTGATGCCAGGCGATGCGCTTGCCGACGGGACTTGCCGAGAGGTGCTGCTGGGCTTGCGATAATGTGAATGGGGACCCATAGTCGGGCGCGCCCGGATCCACGGCGTCGACATAGCCGGACTCGCCCACGGCTTCGGCTATGACGGCGGTGGCGGTGCCTTGGCCGCTTCCTAGCTCGAGGACGTGCGTGCCGGGTTCGAGACGCCAGAGGTTGACTAGGCGAATACGGTGCGCCGCTTGTGCCACTTCTGTGTCGGGGTGTCCCGGCACTTGGGGCGAGTACGTAGCGATCTTGGGGGCCAGGCTTGTGGACAGGCCCTCTGACGTAGAATGAGTTGCCATTAATATTATTTATTTTTAATTCATTTATTTTCAATATTCATTTATGCCAGGGTTGTATTCTACCTGTGTAAGTGTTGCATGCGGTGGGTGTGCTTGTTACCTACCTATGCACATCGAACTCTTTTATTAATATTAATGGGGTTAGACTGGTCTAGGCCAGGACAACACTGGTATATCTATTTACACAATACCGATCATGAACTTAGGTACGTGAGATGGGGACCAACGCAGGATGTATGGGCGGCCACTGTAGGTGGGCTAACTACCTAGGTACCTACCTACCTAATGTCCCGTGTGCAACTCAGGAGCTACACTTTACAGGAGGTATGCATCTACTAAGTAAGCAATTGGGAGGTTGGTTGTAAGACTTATGGTAGGTACCTACATATGTACCTAGGTAGTTTCTCCTCTGCATTTTTCACTATGTATATCGATAGTTCTATCCTTATGTACATCTGTGTATCTAGAACGCCTTCTCTTCGGTTACGTTGTTTCTCTATCTCTGCTATGTGCACCGGTCCTAATTACTTATTAATATATTTCTTACTAAGTAATCAGCCGATCTCCGTTTACGAAATATTTAAATCCAAATTTAGAAGCTGACCTTTGCAGCTGCAGACACGCAACCTCGTTTCTTCTTTTGACTAACCACGCAGCTTGAGTACATACTAGTACCTACCTAACTGTACTACAGGTTGTCGTCACCACGAAGCGTTAGCACAGTAGGTACGAAGGGTACTTATAGAGCGGCTTGCACAGCCTCATTGGGGCATCCCACCTTTTCCAGCCATTCAACAAATCAGGGTGGGTTTGGAAGCCCCTTTACCAAGCTAAATTACAGGGCAGGCGGCATTGTCGTTACAGGCAGTGCTGGCATAGGTAGGGCACTGATAGGTAGGGCACTGATAGGTCAAATACAGTGGATCTGTGCTGTGGTGACGACAACTTCTTCCCCAGTCAGTCTGCGCTGCGCCGGTCCAGCTGTACATGGGAGCGACCCATTTCTTCTGACCCATTCTTCTCTTCACTGCCCAGTCGAAGCCTTCAATGTCAGATGTGTCGTCCACGTACATCTGCACTTATCTGCACTCAGCCGCTTCTCTACTTTTTTGTCCATTCCATTCCGGGCCGTGTTTGATGTTTGACGTTTGACGATTCTTCCGTGTGTGTGGGTGGGTGATCTTTCGACTTGCTCGCTTCACCGTGTTCTTCTTCTCCTTCCATTCCCACAATCGCTCTCTCATTTCAGATCCTTCCCGTCTGACGCCATTCGTCGCTAATCGAGGAATCCATCAACCGACCTTCGCTCTATCTGCCTTTCCGCTTACACGTTCCATTCACTACATAGTAATTCACTACACAGTAGTCGGAGTGCCGGCTACCCCTCGTTCATACCATTAAGAAGACTGTACCTCGATAACTATCGACGACCACCACGAACCACCTGCCAAGCCTGTGATATGTTGGGGACGTGGGCGAACCTAAACAACTAGTTTCGAACGACCCCCCTTTGGTATTATTTCCCGAACTAAGTCGACCGAGACACGGCAGGACAGGACAGGATAATACGAATAAGCCATAACTATAGTCGAGATTGACGAGAAAAGGGAAGACGATATTGCAGTGAGACCTCTCGTGACAAGAATTCGACATCCCTTATTCAACCTTGGCTTCCCGCCACTGGTCTGATATTGGGCACCTCTATCCTCACCCTCATCCCCGTCATCGAGGGAAGTCGACAACATCATCACGGTTTTGACACGACACAGAAAGCATTGTCACAGCTATGGCTGCAAACGATTACTACGGCGGTTCCTCGTCGCAGTATAACCGAAAACAATATGAGCCCTCCATCGCGCCCTCGGGCCCGCCGCCCTCATATACAACAAATCAACCATACCAACACCATCAACAAAGCACCACTCCGGCTTCGCCCTTTGAGACCGTCTTCGACGACCATGTATATCCTTCACAGACACAGACCCGTCCCGCCTTAGACAGCGTGAGTACGAGCCAACAAAGCTTCGCTCAGGACACGCGGTATCACGGTTCCGGTTCCCCCGGCGGCTCCCCTGTCAGTGCCGACGAGATTCCTCTTCGGCAACACAACAAACCACCCGGCTACCTCAACGATTCCACAGATCATGTCTACGATGCGGATCCGACCCCCCGCACGCGTGGTGCAACCACAGGTCGAGGAATACACTTTGGTCAAATGGGCATGTTCGGATCTAACAAGACAAGAATTCCCATCGTTGTCTATCTCTTCTCCATCATTCAGGTCGCTGTCTTCATTGCCGAATTAGTCAAGGCCGGTAGGTTCACATTAACCACCCAAAAATCCGTGCTCGCTAACACAATCCCCGTCTATTAGCCCAATTGACCGGCTCTCCGATCCAGACCTCGCCATATATCAATCCCGTGATCGGCCCCTCACAGCAAGTCCTCATCAGCATGGGGTCGAGATATGTGCCGTGTATGAAGAATGTCGATACTATACAGAACTTCGTACCTCCCGCCAATGTCGGCCCCGTAGCCCCCGGGTTCCCCTTTCAGTGCCCGAATTCAACATCAAACAGTGCCAGCGACTCATCGAACATGTGCTCACTCTCCGAGGCATGCGGGTTTGGTGGTGTCCCTAATCCCGAATGGTTAGGAGTGGACGGTCTGGACCAAAAGCCCGCGCCGAATCAGTGGTTTCGCTTCATCACACCGATATTCCTTCACGCGGGTTTCATCCATATTGGCTTCAATCTCCTCCTCCAGCTCACCATGGGCCGTGATATCGAGATCGCGATAGGCTCCATCCGTTTCTTCGTCGTATACCTGAGTGCCGGTATCTTCGGATTCGTGCTGGGAGGTAACTTCGCGGCCCCGGGAATCTCTTCGACGGGTGCGTCAGGCGCCTTGTTTGGAATCATCGCAATCACTTTGCTCGACCTCCTCTATTCGTGGAACGAGAGGCGTAAGCCAGGGAGGGAGTTGTTCTTCATCCTCATTGAGATTGTCATATCCTTTGTGCTCGGCCTTCTTCCTGGGTTAGATAACTTTTCGCATATCGGTGGCTTCATTGTCGGCTTCTGCCTAGGCATCAGCGTTCTTCACTCGCCAAACTTTCTCCGACGAAGAATCGGCGAAGATCATTTCGGCGGCCCCTCCTATTCAAGTGTTGGTGGAAGCGGCACCACGAGCGTGGCATTTCCCGCTTTTTACCGGAATCCCGTCGGCTTCTTTAAGGGTCGGAAACCCCTATGGTGGGGGTGGTGGCTTCTTCGTGCCGGGTTCTTGATCCTCGTCATTGTCGTCTTCATCGTACTCCTCAGAAATTTCTACTCAAACCAAAATCACTGCAGCTGGTGTAAATATCTCAGCTGTATCGTAAGTTGCCCCTGGTTTTCATACGTTTTCTGAGTAGCCATGAAATGCTGACATAACGGTATAGCCTGTCAACGATTGGTGTGACCAGGGAACGTTCAATGTCACCTATACGAACATGACCAAGAGAGATATCATGTTTTCGGCGTTAGATGGGATGGCCATGCTATAAGTCTACCTCAGGAGGACACTCTATACCACGTTTCTCAGCGAAAGCACTCGATACGCCTTCGACGAATTGTATGATATCTTGGTGGATGACATCTCCAAAGTATGCACGAGCTTACTCAAAGCCGTGTAGAAAAATGAGATGCTCCGGGTTGTGAATTGAAATATAGCACCACGTGGCGCATTCTGCATACTATCTATGGCTTGGAGATGAGTTGGGCTGGGTTTGGTTAGTGGCGTTGGGCATCCATCTGGACTGAAGGCATAACGCGAACAAGACTATTTTACTTATATCTAATTAAATAGCTTGTATTAGGAAACCGAGTGAGAAAGGAGCGGAGTCATCAGCACGGCCTTGTATCGAGACTAAGAAGATTGCATAATAAAACGATAATGTAACTGCGCGATTATGTATCTACTTCTAAGGACTACCACTGACCTAGCATGTTTTGCGGCGGGATACTCTCGATTTCCGATCCAATCCTGTGCTCTTAAGATTCACGGGTTGTACAATTCGAATTTGACATACGTTACGAGAGTATGCTATCACCACCAGCAATGTGACAGAGATTACGACAATTCCTCTCACTACGTTAGCCAAGCAAGCTTGGAAAAGGGCCCAATGAAGAATGCGAATATATATTTCTCTAGACTGGATATATATACAGCCGAGGCACGAAACCAGCGTGAGGGAAAGCCGAGTTATCAACTTGGCGTACCTAGGCAAGTGACTGTGCCTTAGATGTATGCTCTGCTGGTAGTATTCAACAGGCGATATATCCACTCTGTTCCAAGATTTCCGTCCAAGACTTCGACACGTTGTTCCAGGTTTTCAACTCTTTATCTGCGCGTCCCAAGGCATCCTTTCCCTCGTCTAGCCGCTTCCTTATCGTAGTACATTGACTATTCATGGTGCTGATTTTACCCGTAATCCCGGCCCTGTGTTCTATTATGGCCGCAAGCTTGTCTTTTAGGCTGTCCAGTTCGAGTGACCAGGTCTGCGATTTTCGTAATCTTGCCTGAGACTCCTCTGTTGTCAAATCAGGAGATATGTGGGAAATATTGAATAGAGTCGTAGAATTTAGCCATCAAATGTTATATCTACCAAGCTAAGATGACTATCCTGCACACAGAGTCTTATACAACAAATGTAGTGTCTACAATAAATACGTGCATTATGCAAGGGAACAGGTCACATAGTGTGATAGAAAGCTCAGCAACTTCACTTTTATGATACAGTATATACGAATCTTGACTTCTGTGATATTTTATGTTAGGGCTACAGTCGTAGCAGCCTATCTAATGTTTCCAGTTTTAGTAAGCTCAAAAGCACGTATCTTTGTTACGAACCAAAGGTAGGGCGGCCAACGGGCCGACCTAGCACAATGCGAGGACTCGGTGACAGACGAGCCCGAGCATGGTTAAAGGACTACAGTGGTTATGGGTTAAGTGTTACGTGACCGGAAGGGTCTCTGTGGGTACTACGTAGAGAAGGGTCTCTGTGACATAAGAAGGAGACGAGTCTCTGTGACTACGACAAGAGACACTAAGGTCTTTGCAGAGGGGGACAGAAACCACGACAATACCATAAATTTTCCTATGTATCTAGTTATTCCTTACTCTACTATCTAATCTAAGCATACAGCTAGTTTTGAGAATCAACTATACGAGAGGCATCTCTTAACGACTTAGTGAACGAATCTTATTGATCAGTTACTCGTATTGACGGCTAAGCTTCTTACCGAACATACCAACCCTTACACTACTCAACGGAGTACTATATGAGTCTATATCCCACCGTATACGACCCAAGTGTAGTACAGATCGTTACAATCTTGAGCTGCTGGCCGCAGTAGCTCAACTGGTACTCCCACTCAAACACGAACTATCATTTATCTCGGGTGGGTAGGTACTTAGAGGCAGGGACTACGTATATACGTGGGTTATGAAGCTACAGGTTCTCAAAATATTGTTTGTCTAGGTACCTACCTAACCTGTGTGTATTATTCACGTTCACATTCACCTACACATATACATAGGTACTTACTTACTTACCTACCTACCTATCTCTAACATATCTACAACCGACTTTCATGGAAGGTAGTAGATATTCTATTCTGTGCGAGGTTTTTTAAACTTATTTCCGTTCAGTATCACAACAATTATCTTCCTGGGTACCTAACCCATCCACACCTTCAACACTCACATCAGTCAGGTACTATCAAACCAGCAAGAACCCAGTTGGTGCCGCAGGTTATTGGTTATCCTGTCAGCCCTACGGTAGTCTTTTCCCTTGTGCTTTTGACTTTAGTCCTATTTCATGACCCTGAGAGTTACCCACACATCTTGAGTACCACCTTCTTCATCGTTTTCGATCTGACTACAAACACAGCAGCATCCAGGACGAGGTTGCAAAATCATTCGAACCGATGAAATGGACAACTTCCCCGCTGCTCCAACCGTGCGAGCCGGTGGTGGTACCGGTATGGGCCCGAGTATCGAAGCACGGGATGCTAACTCACAACTTCGTACTTCAGGAGAACTTGTTAGTCATCAATCTGCGCAAGTGAAGAAACTGGAGAGTGAAATTGGGCGTTTACAGGAGCTGCAAGGCGAGCGATGGTTGAGCTTTAGTGAACAATCGAACTTGAACCTGCTGCATAAACAAGTCGCCAAGCTTAGAGGTACTGGCTCGCAAGGGATCGCCGACAACGATGACCATGACCATGACCATGACAACCGAGGTAGGTACCAACCTAAACCCATCCATGGACAGGAGGGGCTACGTCATTCCATTCTACTCCCTGTGATCCCCAAGAAACGCCGCATTGACAACGAGGGAGACGATCAAAGAAACGGGGCGGAGAGGGACATGACGAGTAGCCCTCAACCTCACCACAATAATGCACTTCTCCCTGCCACTTTGGTAAATTTCAGAGCGATGTCTAAGGAGGAACGTCGCCAAGTGTTGCTCGCTGTAGGCGATGGCATCTCTCTGGACCAAGCTGGACTAGAAGATATAAATAGAGTGGCACGACAATTTGGCTTACATGAGTGCCAAGGTCCAGACGACAAATTGGAAATCCAAGGTTTACGTCGGCCGCTTTATCCGCACCAACTGTTGGCCGTATACTTCATGCTGAAGCGAGAGCTATATGGAGAAGCTCCATTGGGTGGTTTGAATGCAGACAACATGGGTCTGGGAAAGACCGTCGAATCCCTAGCTACGATGGTAATGAACCCACCGGATGATCACGATCTCCACGAAGGCCGAAAGTCCACTCTGTGGCTTGGTTCCAAGAGTTCGCATGCTCAAATCAGAAAAGCAGTGCGAAAGTTCTGTAGTGAGGAGGCATTACCCAAGGTCCTAACATATAACAAAACGGCTCTTACAAAGATCCATGGAAACAATCTGGACAGCTTTCTCCAGGAACAGGATATTATGTAAGACTATGTATATGATCTATGTATGGCACATGGGCCGTCACTGATTGGAATAATAGCATTGCCGGTTACGAAGACCTAGTTCGAGAATGCTCAGCCAAGATGATTGCCAAGAAAGGCAAGAAAGAAAGAATGACTCCAGAGCAGTTCCGAGCGGAGAATATAGACAGCTTCGGTCCGCTAGTGAAGATGAAGTTCTATCGGGTCATCCTAGACGAGGCACACCGGATCAAGGATTTCGAATCGCAGAGTATGTCATTTGAGCCTCCGTACCCCTTTGTTGCCGTCAGAAGGTTTGTATGAGACTAACTGGTGGCATACTTAGGGTCTCGTGCGTGCTTCTGCCTTGATACCAAATATCGCTGGTGCCTTACGGGTACACCGATTCTTAATTCGGCCTTAGGCTAGTAATTTTTGTTTCCCGGTTCCATGTGAGATGCTGACAGGAACCAGAGATCTACCCATATTTATTTTTCCTCCAAGTGCCCGGAATCGAAGGTCCATGTAATTTCTCTGAATTACTCTCTGAAGTGGATGGGGTAAGTGTCAATTAATGAGTTCTAAAACTCCTACTAACTAAGTCCTGTAGCGTGACATCAGACTCAGCAAAGTCTTATCCGAGATAATGATACGCAGGTTGGTTGAATATAGCTTGGCGGAAGGTCAGTAATGGTCCTAACAACGTATAGAAATAACAGCGACACTATTCTCGGTCGACAGTTGATCGAATTGCCCGTCTCACATCGCGAAACCATTGTTGTCACCCAAACCAGGGAGGAAAGGGTAATCTACAAGTATGTCATATTGAGTCCCATTTTTCGATTTGTTGGAGAACTAACCTACTGGGCTTAGGTGGTTCCTGAGGGATGCTCGTGCAAGTTTCAACAATCGCCTCCATAGCAACTCGAGCAGCCGTGCCAAAGACGGCAAAAGAAAGAAACCGTTCAGTATAGTCAAAATCCTCCGACTCCGGCAACTGGCCTGTGATCTCAGTCTCATTGAGTACATCATTACGGGCAAGGGCAGGGGGGGTGAAATGTCTATTGTTCCAAAGATGCTCCATGATTTGGCCCACGAGGCGGGTAAAAACGCCTTCTACGACATGATCCTACAATGGTATCAAGACAAAGAGGCCATATCGCCTTCTGGAGGCAGAAACCTGACTGGCACCGCTTTACCATCCCAGCAACAGGATAACGAAAGCGTTACGAACCCTTCGACTTCAAGAAGAGAAGGCCCTGGATATCTCCAGAAACCAAAACTTCGATTCGAGTCTCGCTATTTCGCGAACCTTGAGCTAGGCGATGGCCAGCCCATGATCCTAGGGTCAAAGATGCAAGCCATCAAGGAGTCTATTCAAAAACATTTGAGAGATGGCCCGAACGACAAGTTACTCATCTTCAACGAATTCACATATTGTTCCAAGATGGTTGGATGCATTCTTGATGAAATAAAGATCAAACATTTGTCTTACGTCGGTAGTATTAGTCAAGACGATCGTAACAAGGCCATCAAAGCTTTCGAACATGACCCTGATTATAAGGTCATGGTACGTATTGTATCCTTTGTGTAGTGGCACAACTAACATGCCAGCACAGGTTATTTCGATGAAGTGCGGCAGTGAGGCCCTTAATTTAACTGTGGCCAACCGGGTGATAAGCGTTGAGCCTTATTGGAACAGAGGCCTCGAAGACCAGGCATTCGGACGCGTGTCCCGTATCGGCCAAACTAAAGAAACCTACTTGACGCAGATAATAGTAAAGAAAACCATCGAGCCCAAAATGATCGATCTCCAGGACGCAAAGACTCTTAGCATCGCCGGCGTGCTAGAAAAAAAAGTCTTTAGCAAGATGAATTTGTCGGATGCGGATAAGGCGGGCCTAATCGGCCTTGTTGCGTATGATGAGAATGGAAATATCATCTCGGTGAGTGATGATGAGGACTCGGACATGGAATAGGATCATGGTGGCTGTGAGGGAGAGTCTAATGACGGAGGCCTTTAGGTTGCATGGGAGCTGCAAGGTTATGGACGACGGTTGCGACCATTAGATATAGCTCCTGTGTGGCTGTCGATGGGTTTGGGACCTATTAAGGGGAAAGGTTTCTGGTCCTCCTTCACTCATGTGCTTCTATCCGAAAGAGTGCCAGATACCTGGCTAGTGAGACGATCCTCTAGCTTTGGTGGACATCAGTTACTGACATTAAAGTCACGAGTCGGACAATCGAGATGGTGAAGTGAGTGAGGTGCGGTCAGGTGGCTTGTCGGCCACTTGTGGCCGAAGGAGTAACCTTTTCCAAAAACAGCTGTCATAGACAGAAACAGGGGACTTGAACCATCATACGTCATTTCCTTTTAGTTAAATCTTCGTTGAATTCAATTGCGTTTATTTAGATCAAGAAATCCCCTATTCAGTTTGACAATTCAAACATATATGGAAGTGTAGGATTAAGCCTATCTCTATATGTGAGGGCTAAGTAGAACCCCTAGTTCCATATAGACTTTAGAAAAATCGTTGGCTGACCACACAGTGTAAGCATGCTCTCCGCCGAGTGATGATGATGAGAGATGGTCGAGATCAGCAGTATCCCTAATTCTTTTGGGTTACGGAGGAGGACGATTCAATGTGATATGGTCCCAGGGTGCATTGCAAACTTCTTGTCAGGGAATAAAGTAGCAGCTACCTTACGGCGTAGGTGTAGTGGAGTTCTGTATATATATATGACTAGAGTCCCCCCTTCAGAAGAAGAAAGGATTCAGGAATTAATCGATCACCCTATTAAGCCCTTGCTACTACCCTTCTGACTGGAGACAGTCCTCATTCACTCGATAACACAAACCCCCTGACACTTCTATACCAACTCCTTATCACTTGTACATATGATGAGTACTTTCTCACTCCTCATCTACGAGCTCAACTACTAAGTATCGCTTGGAATGCATCCATGGCCAGTATTCTCAGTTCCGGCGGGATTAAATGCTACTTTATAAAGACGTATGTTCCATTATCAGCGTATCGATCTACGGAAGTCGAGACAGATCCAACATGCAAACCAGTACTTTCTGGTCAGTAAGGCAGTCGTCTACGGCATTCTTGTCCAGCCATAGAACATAGGGTATGATTTAGTGAATTACGGTTGCAAATTGGATTTATACATAATTAACGCACGCTAGCCAAAGTAGATTACGTTAAGCTTTAGTTCCCGCTCCCAGCCATGAATCCATCTAATGCCAGGAATTACAAATGATATTAAAAAACAAGTTCAATGATACTTCACCAGCGAGGAGCGTTGAGAATGATGCCCATCAGGATACCGCTAATGAGGCCGGTAGCGGGCAACGTGATAATCCATCCTGCGTAGATCCACGCAATCATACGCCAGTTTAGAGCCCTCCAGTCGCCATTGCACAAACCAACACCAACAATAGCACCAGTAATACACTGCGTAGTAGATACGGGAAGCTCTAGAGGGTTACATATTAGCATGTCTGTAGTATGGTCAGGGAAAGCAGTTACCTCCACTTACTAAGACGGGTGGCGACAATGACGGTGATAGCACTGCCAAGCTCCATGGAGAAACCACGTGATGGCGAGTTCAGAGTGAGCTTGTTGCCTAGATTTCGCATGATGTTGTATCCGTAAGTCCAAAGTCCGACTACAAGCGCGCCAGCACCAAAAACCAGGATCCAGGTGGGAACGGGGGCTTTGCTAGGAATTGCGCCGGTCTTCCAGATATCGTAGATGGTAGCAAAGGGCCCGACAGCGCTAAAGCACAATTAGTAATCTTGATGACTCGCGGCATATAGCTGTTTAGGAGTGCTTACTTGGAGATATCGTTAGCGCCGTGTGTAAAGGAGGCAGTGGCAGCAGTCATGACTTGGAGGAACGAGTACATGAATTCGGCTTTGTTGTCGAAGTGAGTTGCGCGGGCATGAGCGTCCTCGAGGTCACCAGAGAAATTGTCCTTCTTCCTCTGGGCGCTGACGACATCTTGATCAACGCCGTGGAGGACAGCAAACTTGAAATACCAGAAGAGCATAGCACCAGAGTACCAGGGGAGTCCTTCGGGCTTCGGTCCTATGAGGGATTTGTGTGGCTTGGGAGTATATGCTTCTCGCCCAGATGAGTTCTGCGAGTTGCCCGACGACGCTAGGGCGGAACCGGCAATTGCGGCCTCCTTATCTGTTGGTGTCGCTGAGCTTCTGGCCTCGATGTCATCGGTATTGTTCGCGGCACGTCTGGCGTCGAGTTCCTCCCGGGTAAGATGACCTTCGTAGAAGTCGCGAATCGGACTCTCGAAATCAGCGGGAGGGGCTGTCGGCTCTGGTCGTCGTAATAGGAGAGGGCCCATGGGGATGTGCCACCACCGGAGTTGCCAGTCTTCCTTGACAACTACGCGCCATAACCATGGCATGAAAAAGATGGCCACTAACAGAGCCCAGGCGAAGCCAGTGCCGATGATAGCTCCAGCAATACCACCTTCGGTCAGGTCTATCTTGTAGCTCCCACCCTTCCAGATCAGAAGCATAGCTAGCAGGATGGCAGTGAGGCCGAAATACACGGGGATCAATGCAAAGGCCTTCTTAACCGGGTCCTTTCGCAACATGACTCCATACTTGGTGCTGAGAAAGAGGATCGAGGCAAAGCCAGCAGAAAGGCCTGGGGCGATAATCCAACCGAGGAAGACCGAAACAACACCGGTATTGATCTTTTCAGTTCCCACGGCGCTCGCGGGAGCCACCCAAGTAACCTTATCAGCCCCAATGGAAGCAATACCCATACCAAGAACGCCTCCGAGAAGAGAGTGCGTGGTGGAAACCGGCATACCGATCTTGGTCGCGATCGTGAGCCAAATAGAGGAGCCCATAATGGCGCAAACCATACCGAGCATGAGGACGGCGGGTTGATCTTCGTAGTGGTCCGGACTGACGATCTTAGTTCGAATGGTATCGGCCACACGGGCGCCCACGCCGACAGCTCCGGCAAACTCGAAAATACTGGCTCCTACCATGGCCTGGGCCAAAGTCAGGGACCGGGAGGCGACGGAGGTTGCCCATGAGTTGGCAACATCGTTGGCACCTGGGCGATGTATCGTGTCAGTGGGCATTCAAACACTCATTCAGATGCACAATATGTGCAAGCGTGTCACTTACCGATGTTCCAGGCATCGAGGGCTGCAAAGATAACGCCCAATGCAAAGAGGTAGTTAAATTGAGCCAAAACCATCTTGGGTTTAGTTCCTGTATCCGATATGCTGTGATACTGACTGGTCTTCTTGTAAGCGGGTGCTTCAGATCCTTTTACGGCTGATTTACCACGACGAGTGGACATACAGGAGGTTATATATTCGCCTCACAACAGCTTGGCGTGTCAAGGCGTAGGATATCGCCGATAGCTTGTGGCCCATAACGTATCAATGCCAATCGTCCCCATGCTGCCAAATTCATACAGGCCAATGACTTCTGAGATCCTTGAGAACCTCGGATCGTCGAACTAAACAGAATTTCGCGGCCAATGGTTGCATTGCATATGAGAACGTGGCTGTGAGACTGTTCCCCCATATTCAAGTGCCTCGGATCTTGTGCGAAAGGAGGCAAGCGGGCACGTGAGCAGCGAACTGGACAAGGTGCCGGTTCCCTGGATAGAGGCTGTCCAAGAGTTGGCGCTGTCTCCAGTGGCACTTGGCATGTTCCCACGTCCAACCACGTGTGGCGAATGCTGGATTTTGAGCGTAGATCGGTCCTCGGATCCAAAAAAAAAAACAGGTAATGGTTCTTCTAGGCCTTTGCTGAGGTGACTGGATGTGTTGACGTCTCGCTCAGCGCATCTACAACGAGAGGAGACAGCGTTTGCAAAAGCTGTGGGTAGTGAAGCACAACACTACTCAGGGAACTCTGGCCTAGAGTGCGAGTTGCCTCTTATACTGCCTGCACAACATAGCTGCTCCAGGTTCTGTCTGATACTTTCGCTCCGGTTATTGCCTGGCTACCCCTGTCGATGGATGGGGTGTCCTGGTAGACTTCGCACAGGTAATCATTCGATCATGACCAGCTTTCCTTAGCCGTCGTCAGGACTCAGCTTCGGCGGGTGTTTGCGCATCAGCCCTCCAAAATCGACGATGTGACTTGGCGGGCATTGGCAACATTATATATTCGCTGCCGTCGAACACAAGTGCGGTCGGATGAGGCTCTTGGCCGCTCCGTTCGCACACACTTGGCAGCCGTTAGTCTCTTGGCCTTCGCCATCAGCTCAACCTATAAGATGGCTTTACCGACACACGTGGACTTCCACATTCGGCAACAGAATGGCTCTTGTATCACGCCCGTTATGTTACGTAACTGACTTATAGAGGCCATCTTCGAAGTTACCTAGGAAAGCTGTTTTTTTTTTTTTAAAAAAATTAATTTAATTTGCGGAACACAACCTTGTTCTGCTTCTGGAATGTTTTGGTGCACGTTGACGGTTACGACTTTAGTTGGTCGATTGATAATAGCCTAGTTTTAATACCTGGTGGCTTAACGGCCAACTAACTGAACACTAGCTGCCCGCTTATTACCTCAGCAACTATTCATATCGGGCTTTGAACCGTTTTTATCACTCTTTGCAAATACTTTCATCCGGGAGTGTAAGAGTAAACACTCCGGGTAGTATGTTTCATAAGTAACCACAGTACATTGTCACCGGCCCTAATAGTAGATAATCTTCGAATCTAGGCTGTCGGTCCAATAATACTCTCATAATGAAGTCAGTGTGATGACCCTAGTAAAAGGGTGGCCTTAGTTAGACGACTAACTCGGTCCCAGAACCGCTCTGGTACGAAGTAGTTGTTGTGTTCTAGGTGGGGGTCTCCATTGGGTAATTCAGGGGCCAAAGAGACAGAAGGAGCAAATTCCGACGGTAAAGTTTAATTTCTTAGAATTACGCCGCGATCCCAGATTTGAGCTGCTAAGCAACTGGCTCCTTGGCTAACCTAGATAGACTGATACGAAGGCGTGTGTCGAGGCAAAAACTATGATTATTGATTCGAGATTTCCAGAAGACACGTCCTGTTCTTCCTCCAACAGCAGAACAAGGGCCTGCTTCCATCCATATTTATTCCCTTTATCGTCAATGCCGATATTGTCACCCACGATAGTTGCAATTGCTACGCTGCCCAACAGCATCACCCTCTATCTTCCACTCATGTTGTCCTTGTCGTCCTCGTGCTCTCACAACAACAACGATTTAGGCGCTGTTTTATGCCATGTAGATTAAGCTTTGACGGAGCTAGACGAGGTCAAGTTTGCCTTAATATTTGTTGACGGGCTCCAATTTGAGCACTACAATGAATGAGTGGAGTGGTTGCCGAAGGTCGGAGTGTTTCTTGCGTGCTTTCTCTTTGTAGCAAACGATCGGACGACTTGGCTACTCTTGAACTTGGGTTTCCTATCGTTGTTAACCATTCTCAGTTATCATCGTCTGATCTTCTAATCTTAGCCCCGTATCCTTCGCCCTGGTGCTGGAGCGCAGATTTGATGTTGCATATATATTCCCGAGTCTCGGAAGATTTCGGAACTTTCCACGTCTCATCGAGCGCTGATTCCATACGCTGGATCTCGTGCGTGTAATAGTAGTGAATGGAGCATGCATAACCAAGATGTTTGATCCAGGTCGTCAGCTTGTCTTACTATCCCAAGTCATCATGCTATCAAAACGACCGCGTAAAATCATACAACGCTAAGAGAGTCCCGACTGCCTTCGTATAGATTGGGGATCCACATCGGAACTCCTGAACGAACACATTGTAGGCTGTAGACGCGTAGAGATAGCGAGGGCGTCTTTCTCTCCTGTTCTGCTTCTGCCATCGACGGAATTGTTTCCAGCTCTCCAACTAGTCCCAAAAAAATTGCCATCGGAGTGGGTTTGCGTCGGGGTGGTCCTGCCATGGCTGTAGCAGGTCACGGTGTGCTTCCAGATTCCTCGCTACGTCGTCGAGGAGATCTATAGAATATACAGGTCGGCCCTGTCAAGGACACGTTCCTTATAAAAGCCGGTGGCATGCACTTTGGGGGGTGGGGGTAAGTAGGTGATTCAGTATATTCAGATTCATAGTTGCCCAACAATGGAGACGAAGGCCATCGTCACCTAAGTCGCAGAATAAAGCTCTCCGGCAGGTTCTCCGGATCCTCAACATTGAGGACCGTTACGCCACATTCGAGACGGCGCTCTTCCAAGTACTTGTCAAGCTCGATATCACTAAAAGCAACAAGGTTTCAAGCGAGCAATTTCAGGGGTTTACTTCCAGAAGACGGCATGTTGTTGGCGAAGCTAGACGAGTTGCGCCCAAGGAAAAACTGAGTACCTAAGGTGCTAAGCGAGGTGGTATTCCCAACTTTGGTCTAGAAAATTACAGGTTACTTAGTGTACAGTTACAGTACCTATATGCACTATAGTCAGTACCTAGCGTTCGGCAGCAACCGAGCTAGCGTAGCTCACCCACACCCCCACTCACTTACCCTGGTCGCCGCCGGCCAGTACAGTACATAGTGCGACCCGACTGTTTGGCACAGAGAGTGGAGCAACAAGTCCATTGGGTCTACGCTAGTGAGCTAGTTACATTCATTCTGTTGTCAGGTACCTATTTCGACCCCGGACACTGTTCAGAATTGTAGAATAACCCTAAGCCAATGGTATACACTTCGAAATGATCTAGATGAATATCTATGAGATATTCTTGCGTGGTCGGGGAGATGCTTCTCTGCTTCAGAGCGTATATAGAACTTTGGAGATGAGTAGAAGATGCGTGAGCTAAAAGCGAATACCAATAGCGCTGTGAGGAATCGAACCCAACTCACTACTTTATTCAGACGGTAGGTGCGTGAGGGAGGTTCCCGAGAAAGTCGTTCGGGCCGTTCGGGCCGTTCGGGGTAATCACGCTCGACCGACAGGTTCACATTATATTTGCCCAGTGCAAGATGTCTCACAGGCGTATCGGCCCCGTTATTACTCAAGGATTTGTGTCTATATACATTTTCTTCAAATATCTGTAAAGATTCAGCAACTCCCCAGAAATTACATGTTAATAGTTTAATCGATTGATTATATTATCTAGGTGCTTATTACACATATTCCCAATTATAAACAAATATGCCTGTAGTTAACCAGGCCCCAAAGAACTCACTTCATTTATCCAAATTCCGGCCTTATCCTAGCTTGGCAGGTCCTGAACATCAGGCAGGGCACGCGCAATGCCGGACCCCAGAGACCGAAACCGGGACCGAAAAGAGCGGTCTATGCTAATTAGTAATAAAGATTCGTCCGAACTGTCCGGGAACGAGTGGCCACCAAGATCAAGGGTAAATAAACGAAACGAGAAGGGTGTTGATGCAATAGCTATGAATTATATAGATGATCCTGACCCTAAAGGCAAGGGAGATATCCAGGTTTATTGCATAAGGCATCACTAGTGATTACTACGATTGTGTGTCACTAGTACCAGCTTGGTGCAGGGGTTGGCGATGCTTCTTAATACGTTGCTACTGCAGCGGTGTGCAGGAAAATATATTCTAGGATACCCTCATTCATCCAAACCCCCTTCATATTAGACTTATCGACTGGTTACAGAGTAGCCTAAGATGCGCTCATCTCTGTTGTCGTTATGGCTCCTAGGTGGCGCCTTTGCCGCTCGCCCGTTTCTTAATGAGCCTGATACTGGGTAAGATTATGCAGGCCGCTCTCGATTGTTTTGTTAACAGAGTCCCACAGCTTTGACGAGTACTTCGGCAGTCTGAAGGCAGCCGACTTGGCGCCGTTGGATAGTCTCGTTGGGTTGCCGGACTTCGAAGAAGCTGCTAGGCGAATGCTACCAATTGCGAACTATACATATTACCGAAACGGCGCAGCAGGTGAATGGTCGTATAGAAACAACCTTGAGGTCTTCAATCGATACGCGATCCGACCCCGGATGATGATTGACGTGACCAACCTTGCAGCATCTTTCCCGTACGTCTCGACCGTGTTCTCATGCGAGCCATGTCAACTCACATTAGGCGCAGTACTACCATTTTAGGCCACAACTTTTCGGCACCCTTCTTCATCGCACCCTGCGCTCGAGGAGACTACGGAAACATTGACGCCGAGAAAGGCTTAGTTGAAGCAGCCGCAGCAGAGGACGTCTTATACATTGTATAGGCTACTCGAACAATAGCAAAGGACAGTGCTAACTCTTGCGTATATAGCCATCACTCTCAGCCTTTTTGTCGATCGAACAGATCACCGCCTATAAAACAGACGGCCAGGTGACCTTCCAGCAGGTGTATCTGAACTCAAATGAGACCGCCACAAAAGAACTGTTCGCCCGTGTAAAGGCAAGCGGCGCCAAGGCAATCGTCTTCAGTGTGGATTCTGCTGCCAATGGAAACCGTCAGCGCGCCGCCCGGTACGGTGCAAGCTCAACGTGAGTTATGAGAATTTAGACACTGGTGACAACAATCGCTTTGTGCATGAGAGCTAACTAATGGGGATTAGCGATGTATCTTATACCTTGATCACTGTATGTCTTGTGGCTGCTAACTAGCATGGTAATAATCGAGGAACAAGCACTAACTGCAACTAAGTGGGAATTTTATGAGCGTCTGAAGACGCTGACCGACATTCCCATTGTGCTGAAAGGTATCCAGACAGTCGAAGACGCTCGTTCGGCCGTCCAGCACGGAGTACCCGCGATCTATCTATCGAATCACGGCGGCCGCCAAATTGACGGGGCCCGTTCACCCCTTGAGGTCGCCATCGAGATCAATCAAAAGGATCCTAATATCTTCAAAGAGATCGAAGTTTACGCAGATGGTGGTGTTCGATACGGTGCCGACGTTGTCAAGATGCTTGCACTCGGCGTTCGTGCCGTCGGCATTGGGCGCCCCTTTATGTTTGCTAATGTGTGGGGTACTGAAGGAGTTACGCGGGCTATAAAGTTACTCAAGACCGAAATAGGTCTTGATGCCGCTAATATGGGGGTTGCTAACTTGAAGAATATCGATCAAAGTATCGTGAGTGCCCCCAAAAAGATTTTACACGCAGAACTCCAACGGCCGTGTTGTGTATCACGCCGCTAACAATTATCAGTTTGTGTGGACCCCGAATAGTGTACCAGCTTAGCTCTAAATATTACGACTGTAGGCAGAAGCTGCCTGATATCCTTATAAGTCGACGTTTATCATGTTGGCGAGACCCTCAATCTTGAGGATCAGATCCTTACCTGTCCACTTCAGCCGATACCCGTATCCCGTGCAGTGTAGTGTAAGGGCCTTCTATTACTGTATCGCCTTCCCCTCTGTATTCATCCCAATAGTCTACAACCTCCTTACTCACTGTATGCTTCTTTTGCCAGCCATCTAAGAAATCTTCTTAGACTTGAATATTCGTGAAGACTCTCTCTCTTCCAGGCGCTATAGCTTGACGAATAATCTCCTAATCGTCAGTCATCGCGTTCGTTGAAGTAGGTGTCCTCGTAGTCAGGCGATCTAGCATTTGTAGCGCATATGGCTAGCAAGACTATTTTCTCTTACGAAGAGGAACCCGATAGCGTTCAGAAGCGTCGGAAAACTGAAACAGAGCTACCGTAGACGCACAGCCTCTCATAGGCGCGGTAAATAAGTTGTTGTTTGTAGGATCCTGTTGCACCCTGACTATTAGTAAATTGACTAGCGAGTTTCTGTGGCTTCGTTCTACAATTTCATCAGTCATTAGTTGCATTTTGTGCTAGGATATCGCAGTTTATATTGTTGAATTTTGCTGTTTTTTACACCTTCTATCGCCAGTTTTAAGTTGGCTAGACTATCTAGCATCGGTCTGATTCTGGGGCAGTGTGATGCACATTGCGAACCCTGTGATAAGATTTAATACCGTGGGCTGCTCGGGATTCATACAGCAGCCTCCGTTCCCGTGGCCCGGGTGCCAGCCCGTTCACATGAATTGCAGTCTCCAAAGGGACATACCCTATGTGTCGTGCTGCAGCGGTACGGTTTGCCAGGATGTCTCCCCCATCTCAAACACGTTTTTGTCTTCACCGATGTAGAAGCTACTCGATACACAACAGCTCTTGGTATTGAAGTGGTCCGTATAGCAGTCCGTATAAGGTATAGGGGAATATGATGAGGCTAGTAAGGGTACTAAAATAGGCTTGTATCGCGATGACCCGTAATACCAGTAATTGGTTGAGGGCCCAAATATATCCCATATGTCATATGGCAAAGCAACAGCTGAGTCAAGGTCTCAGAGTTGGCTTTCAGCCACTTTGTACAATAAAACATACGAGTCTCAAAGAAGCGAGCATAGGCCAAGGCGCCGATCAATCCTGGCTGGCCTAACCGCTTGTGGCTGGCTGGTGTTCAAATCATTCTTGGATCCCATAGTATAGGACGCTTGCGACCTCTCAGCCCCCGCCTTCCATTGATTGTACATACCTACTACACAGTAATTACCTAAATTATCGTGACCATGGTTAGCGACAACGACGGAAGCGCTGCAGCGTCCCACTTTCTCGATGATGAGCGTTTCCATCGAAAGTGTACGCTGCCGCCCAACGCCAGCCGCCCAACAGAGTTCAAGTTGACCTATGCAGACTTTGGCCATCGCAATGATGAGCGTGTTCTGCTGTTCTGTGGGCCTCTGGTGGGAAGGTAAAAACAACCGTGCAAAATCCTACTGTTTTTTCTCTGTCAGTATATTGTGCTGAGTCCCGCCTTAGTCGTTTCGTGCTCACGACCAAGGACAAACTTGCTCAGGAGAACGGTGTACGTATCATCAGTCCAGACCGACCTGGTTTCGGCGGTACCACTGACGTGCCACCACCCGATCGAATCCGCGTCTGGCTTGAAATGGTCGAGGCTTTATTGCAGCACCTCGCCATCAGGCACGTCTCCGTTGTCGGCTATAGTGGCGGTTCTATTTACGCCATGAACATGCTCCTTCACCTACGCCATTTACTGCACCCCATCCACCCCTATGTCGCCCTTTGTACCCCGTGGGTTCACCCCTCTCATTCGGGCGTCTCAACCCTCAAACTCGCCGGGCTCTTGCCTAATGGCCTCGTCGGTAACTTTGACCGGCTGATTCAGCTGGTCGGCAATATGGGCTCGGCATTCCAATTTAGCAACGTTCTTGCTGGGCTCGTGCCGTCCCTGAGTCAAGAACCAGATCCCCTGGCCCCGGGTGCTAACCCTGACGCCGTCGCTTTAGAGGAGAGCTTGTCTACCGAGATTTTGCGTCGAATCACGAATGAGGATGTACGAGGCATCAGCCAAGATGCCCTTCTGCTACTAAAGCGTGACGAGTATCCAGGATGCTGGGGTACCTGGGGTGATTACGACACGCTCGTACCGCTGTTAGCTCGAGCCGAGAAGGAGCGGCGCGCCACCGATTCTAGCACCATCTCGCCGCTCAGGGTCCAAGTCTTCTTTGCGGAATCTGACACAATGATCGGGACTACAGTTGCCCGAGCTTGGTTAGATAACTGCTGGAGATCGGAGCAGTGTGGTGACAGCATCGAATATAGCAACACTATTGTTCCCAAGACAACCCATGACACCATCCTAAATTTGAGACACGGTGTCGTCGAACACATATTTCAACAAATGCCTCATTAGAAAATTTGTCAATTTGTCAACAAGCAGAGACTCACTTGGGGGACTGCTAATGGTCACCCTTTTTGGGTTACCTTGAACTGTTTTCCTCCCGTACTTACTCATAGTATAATAGTATGGAAACATAACAACGCCGGCGTGAGACCATGTTGTATGTATAGGCGTTGTGGTGATATGAGGAAAAGTAGACTGAAAGCTACTCCAGAGCCGTGTTCACGCTTGATAGTTTACTATTTATCAGGCTAAACTACCTAAATCCCATAGACAAACGTACAAAGTGTGGATCTATATTGAGGAAAGGCTAATTGAAATTCACAAGGGTTTTAAAGGAAAATACCATATCCCCACATTGAAAAGGGTGTCATGCAGCGGTTGGATCAACCATCATGCCCTCATGTTCATCTCGAGGCAGATGGCCAAGACCATACCTCGTAGAGACCAACCTGTGCAGCTATGTTAAAGGATAACTTGAATATATTAACATGCGACTGGTTAACAAACCTCAACATTGAGTTGCCTGTGAGTACATAGCGGCATCCGGTGATGTATTTGTCGACTTCGTCCCACTGCTCTAGTTCCTTCTCCTTGACTATCTTAAGGAGCACATCGGCCGCTACATCAAAACGATCGACGTTCTTTTGAATATCTATGCAAGTATCCTAAGTATCGTGTTTGTTAGCGTTTTTGTTTCGTTCCAAACGGTGGTCTAAAGGAACTTCATATACCTTATAGCTTCCTGGACTGTAAATCCACGGTGATACATCAAGATGGGGACGATGCTGTCAATGTGGCCATGTTTGATTTATTTCTTCGGCGATAGAATGTCGTTTGACAAAGACATCCACTCGGAATATTAATTAGTTCGCGTTGAGAGATTTCAAGAGCTCAAGAGAGTATTTTAGAGTGCACACTCACATTCAGATTGGACTCGCGCCAGATAGCATCCATCTGTTCATAGATCATGATCCATCTTGGGATGCTTGCCCATCATCATATCTGCAATTTTAGTTAGTAAGTCGACACATTTCAAACAGCTTGGGCAGATAAAGTAAAATAATAGTTTACTCATTTAGTGCTAACATAGATAGCACAGCACTCATCCCAAGCCTAATCCCCCAGTATTGTTCCGGGGTGGGAGAGAGCCACGTTAGCTTACGGCTTTGCTCGTGCTGCTGCATGCCCATGTAGTAACCGATAGCGACAACAAACACAATCACCTGGTCTAAAGGTGAAATATTAGCGAATCTTCGGAAATATAAGTGAGGTTCTCTATACGTTACCTCGATTGCAGGCGTATCCAAGCTTCTCCGCAATCACGCCAAGGCAGCGGATTAGTAGTCGAGTGGGAGCTTTGGCAACAAAGGTTAGCCTATATTATCTACGTTGGCAAATGTGACTCCGTAACACTCACTATTTTCATCAAACTTCCATTTATGTGTCTCCTCGGTAGGTACACCGGGCAGTAACGAACAAAATAGTATACTTGTCTCTGAACTTGTTGGCATCAGGGAGGCTCAGGAAAAGGTTGGAGGTAGATTGATCGATCTCATCGTCCCACGTGAAAAGCCATAGAAACCAAAAGGCGCATGTATCAGGCTTTTCTGATATCGCGCGGGCCCACCATAAGCAGGAGCACAAACCATAGTCTCCTCTAATAAGTTCTGCCGCTCCTTTAGGGGAGTATAGCCTTGAAATTGGTTAGCCTGCTTAATTTAAACCCTATTCTTACTGATCGAACCCTACTCATTGATCTTTGCATCGAGAGAGATCTTCAACTGATGGTAATGAGGACTGATAGAATCTGATCAGTCCTTAAATAGGGGCTTAAGGCTCGAGATGTAGTATGGCTTCGCTCGGAGCTGCTTGATGAGATTAATCCTAGGATCGTCCACGGGTCATGGATCGTTGGGAGCACGCTGTACTTCAACTGTTGTCGTTGTTAAAAGATCAAGGACTAAATGCTTCGCAAATACAAATATTTCAGAGAAATGTTGTTGGTGAGGGAGGAGGAGGAGGGTTATGATGCTTTGATTTGGCTGATTTCTTAATATTGTATAGCATTTCAAACAGGCGGACGCCAGCTTTAAGTACGCCAGCTCATACCCGAGATGCCACCGACAACAGGATCTTCATTACGAATTATCTGTCAGACAAATGTTTACTAAGCAAGTTTTTGTGTTGCTTACAATACTTGGTCCTTGTCTAGGAGAATTTAGGTATAACCTATCTGCAGGGAGCGAGTGACCTACCAGCCTCAGGTGTAAAAATGTAGATTCTGTCGATATAAATGTATAGCGTACTCAAATCACGTCTAAAGTCTTACACAACAATACGGCTAACATGTCTCACTTAATCTGCTTTATTGTCAGTAGAGCAATTTATGTCGGATGCTATAACCACTAGCTGTCGACAGTGAGAATTGTTATTAACTATTAGGATCATTTCACCGCTACCTTCTATACAATTAATAAGGTGGTTGAGTGTATTGTTAACAAAACGGTATCCGTTGCAGTGTTCTAGGGTCTCCGTTCAACAATACTTATTCAAGCCATTGCCTGTGCCTTGGCCACCAACTTTCTACTACAAGGAATAAAGGGGGTTGATCGTTTCATCCTCCCAATTATTACCGTGACAGGTATCTTATAATACCAATGTTGAATATGGAACCTTAGAATCTTCCGTTGACAGTTGAAAATACTATCATACCTACTGAAACTAGCCTCTATGAGTCTCGGTGTATCTCGGGGTGTAATACCGGAAGTCATTTGCACAGCGGCTATTAACGGACCAAGAGATGGGCTTGGTGTTCGAAGCCTAAACCTCAACAAGCAGAAAGTGCATTATCTCTATACTCTCGGCACCAAAGAAAAGACTCGGTTCACTAACCATATCAATGCACAGGAGCAGGTGAGCGGCGCGGCCTAGTGATCATACGTACTCACCCTACCACGATCAGCTGCGGCGCATTCAGCAAAGCCGTCGCATTCTGGAAGAAGTTCTTTCGGCCTCTAAATTTCTCGCCCCTTGCGTAGCGTCCCAAATTATTAGCGGGCCAAGCTATAGTGAAGATCTAGGTATTCCAATTATGATACTAGTCTACCAATTGCCTGTTGCTTTTAATTAGAGCCGGAGGACTCGGCAATCTCTGTTGCGAATCTAGGCTCCATGCCTAACCAGCTGGATAGGAGGTCGTACACTTCGCACAGCTAGATTCTGAATCATCGGTACCGTCAAGGACATGGTCCGGTTCCGTCAACCCGGTGGTGTACACAGTCTATGTAAATATCGTGAAAATCCCCAAGACCTTATATCTCAAGGATTTGCGGCGTCGTCGCCTGTTCCCCATCTTTTCGTCTCGTCTCCCCCCTCCCATTCCTTTTCCACGTACCCCAGGAGCTTCTTCACCTCCGCCACCTTGGTTAAATCCCCTGTGTTCTTTCCGATGTTGTCACTGATCTTTACGGCAGGGTTATTAGACGCAGAACTCAGTTTTATGACGATGTTGAGGGGCACGGATTTCTTGCCCGTTGTCAATTGTGTGAAATCATTAGTTAAGTAAGTTCCAACACCGAAACTGGACTGAAAGCCTTGTTCATCAGAAACGCGCTTGTACTCGATACACTTTTCGATATCGAGAGAGTCGGAGAAGACAATTGTCTTCTTGTCCTTGATGCCCTGGCGATCGTAGAAATCGCGCATCGTCTTGACAAAGCGGGCAGGGTCTCCCGAATCTTGACGGACACCGGTGAAGGCTTGCGCATAAGTCCGTGGTAATTCGGTGGCGCCATCAAGGCCATCAGCCGTCCCGGGAAGATGCTTGATGGGCTTACTGAATGATTTTAGAAAGGCAGGCGTACCGAAGGTGTCTGTCAAGGCGATTCCTAGCACGCCTTCACCAAAGCAGGCTACCCAACGGCGGAGGGCCTCCTCATTGGCGTTCTCGTAGTCGTTTGTGATAGCTGCGATGCCCATAAACCATTCGTGAGCCACGGTACCGATGGGTGCCAAGTTGAATCGCATCGCAAGATGGACGTTGCTAGTGCCTGTCAATCTCCCCGGTAAGCCACTTTCCGCATTTTTCTTGCTCGCATTAACCAGACCCCGGAATACCAATGCCTGAGTGTGGTAGTCTCTGCGTCTCCGAGTGCCGAATTCGGATAGTGTGCAGCCCGCTTTCAAAATCTGCAGTCCCTTCTCCAAGGCCTTCTCCTCTTGCCCATCGTAATTCCAGTCGGTGTCCATGAACTTGAAATAGGCCTCGGACGTTAGGGCCAGGAGTGGAATCTCATAGAGGATCGTGTCTACCCACTTGCCGCTGATTTCGATGTGAATGTCTCCGATCACATCTTCGGCACCAGTGTCCTCTCCTATGGGGTTAAAAATAGGCTTTAATTGCTCTCGCGGCGAGAGACGGAACTCGCTCAGGAAGTTGAGGTACGGAGCAGTCAAGTACTTGCAATGTGACTTCAAGAACCGCAACTCTTCGTCTTGCAAAGAAATGTGACCAAGCTCTAAAGTAATTAGTCAGCACAAGGAGTTGCACATGTACCAATGAAATGAGATGCCTACTGTAAATCTGGTCGCACAGCCAGGTGAAGGCCTTCCTCGAAAACTTCTTCTCCGGGGTTCGATTCGTGAAAGCGTATGTCACATGAACATCGGGGTAGTGCTGGAAGACGGCATTTTGCATAGTCAATTTGTAGAGATCGGTGTCGAGGAAGGAGAGAACCCCTTCCGGGTACTCAGAAGACCAGTTGAAATCCATGCTGTCGGTTATGAGAGAAGAAAAGAAGGGGCAGAGAAAGGGGAGTTGCCGTGTTGCGATGGAGGTTAGAGGTTAGAGGTTAGAGGTGGGGGGTAAGAGTGGATGAGATGTTGTTCTTTTATATCGCAAAACGTCAATCAACGTAGAAGAAGCGACGAATTGTGACAAGACGGAATGTGATGTATCATCGGCGAAGAGACCGGAATGTATTAGACTTGTTGGTGGCTACCACATAGAATTCTATTACATGTCATAGTCTATATGTCAGTCCAGTCTTAGGTTGTTGTAGTTGTTGCAGATGCTGCAGTTGTTGCAGTTGCAGTTGCAGTTGCAGTTGACTCAGAGAATGAAACAAAGGTATGAAGAAGGAATGACTCGCGTCATTGTTCGGACGGGCTGTACTGAGATAGCACAACCTTTTCAATACCTCCTAGTCCAGGTAGTCTTTGGTAAGCCGCAGCACAAAAACACAAGTGCACTTTTACCCGTGACGGACTCCCCCTCGCCCCCACATCGCTCTATCACCAAGGACGAAGGATATTTTGGCGAGAGATGGTATTTCGCTCTTAATTACTACCTAGATTACTACCTAGATTACTACCTAGGTTAGTCTAACCTAGGTAGAGACTATCTAACTCAATTCGCAGCGGGGTATTCCGAACCAACTAGATACATACCTACTACGTACACCTGTTGCGTCACTTGATTTCGTTATCGATACGAGCATAGTCTATCTTATCTATCTACCTAGCTAGGTATCTGGAAAGCGCACAGTGCAATTATGACTGAGCCGGTCGTTTCGGGTGTCGGCCAAACCTCTTTTCCATGCCAAGAAGATGGTCCCACCCAGCCTCGAATGCCAAATCGTGGCCTCAATTGAGCAACCCCAGATGATTTTAGAGAGCTTAACAAGATTACCTACTCCATACATTTCAAGTCCCTAACTTGACACCATCTACTACACCACGCGCCTTACTCTCCATCCTCTCTACCCTCTCTCTTCCTCTACCACTTACAATCTTTGCTGCATTTAAGAGCATTCTTTAATAATTTCTTTTTCTTTTTCCATCACTTACCTCTTCTCCCGAAATGGTATGTCATTGTCATCTAAGATCTTCCCCTTTCGAGTTGGGCCATGTCGCAAAGAGCTCTCGTGACAGCAACCTACCTCCATTCCTATATTCATTCATACCACCAATACTTCCTACCCGTAACCTGGTCGCGAAATTTGTGCAAACTATGATACCCAGAAATGTAACTAATACAATACCGTCTTTTAGTCGTCTCCCCGCGCCTCTTCGCCCGTCTCGTCGGCTGCCGCGTCCGGCGCCAGTACCGGCCGACCTTCATCCCCTCCCCCCCCAGGAGGCGCCCGAACTGCAATCCGACGACGAGCCGCTGCCGATCAGAAGGAGAAGATTGCCAATGTGCGACCTAGCAGTACAAGAGCCGCTGGTGCCGGTGGCAGCAGCAGCACGATGTTGAGTACGCGGAATATAGGGGTATTAGACGTGTTGGTAAATCAGGGTTAACATTTACTCAGGACTGTACACCGATGAGTCCCCCGGCTTGAAGGTCGACCCCGTCGTCGTCTTGGTTCTGTCTCTGGTCTTTATCTTCAGCGTTGTCGCTTTACACAGTACGTTCCTTGTGGCCTATTCGACGTGATGAGAGAACAAATGGGAACTAATT
Source organism: Xylaria hypoxylon (assembly GCA_902806585.1). Classification (NCBI taxonomy): domain Eukaryota; kingdom Fungi; phylum Ascomycota; class Sordariomycetes; order Xylariales; family Xylariaceae; genus Xylaria; species Xylaria hypoxylon. The sequence goes on from CADCXB010000001.1 coordinate 2,906,494, forward strand.
CACTTAATAGTCATTGCCAAGGTCACTCGGAAATTCTCAAGCTAGAAGAGTACCGAACAACAACCAATTAGGAAGGACTATAATCGGTAGTTTGTGTATATGTAGTAATGGCGCGGCTTGATCCATCCGAATCGCTGCGACTCGCAACATAACACTTAAAACAAAGAGGGAAGGCGGAAGATGGAGGAGAGACACCAGCATCCGCGCTAATGCTATAAATGAATAATACGCTTAGTCGGGCACCAAAAGTCGGGTTGTTGAGGTTAGCATCAATTGTACCATATACGGACCATGCCGGCTCATACCAAAATTCCTTTTCTGTATCGACTATCGTCATTTCTTAAACGCGCGATGCCAACACCCCAACCTCTAATTTGTGGTGTTTGATGATATTCTCCATTGGCTTCTCTCAGCAATGGTCTCTTAGCAGGCGACAATATTTGAGCCAAGGGAGAATCGGACAAGTCACAGTTGCCATCCTAATAGATCCGTCACATAATTACAGGGTAAATAGCACTAGCCCGATATCGATGCCCTTTTCTAATTAACTTTTGTTGGTGATTTGTCGTCTGTTTTAATCATTGGATTAATCTCCAAGCCTTCTACGTCCAGTCACAATATCAGCACGTAATCCAGAGCTGTCGCAAACTGAAATGGGAACAGTCCCCGATGAGGGTTCTAGATTTTGAAGTTACATTTTATTACAAAGTTTACTTGTAACTTAGACATTGCTATGGACAGAGTAAAGGATACTTAGATGATACCTGATCTTAATAGACCTTAATGTACCTACGTTCAATTCCTAGGTACCTAGCTGCGCCTAAGGTGCTATGCATCATATATAGCATAGCCCTCCAATTCCAGGTGGGTCATGTGACAGCGCCATCGAACAAGGCGTAGGTACACTACCTAAAGTACCTGGGTAGGTATCTACTGTACTGTTCGCCCTTATATAAGTACCTTAGGTACCTACACACAGACAGACTCCTTAACAACACTCCACCCATTCGCAGTAGCGTACCTGTAACTTGTAAGTTTAGTGGTTTTACTTGGCTCACACCATGAGGGTTCCATCGGGGTAATCCGGGCGTAATCTCCAACCAGCTCAACTCATCCACATCGTTTTCTTGGCACATTTATCCACAGATCCAAAGCCGTCCCTATTCCATACTCTCAACACGTAACACAACTGATCACGCGCAAAGCTCGGCCGTGAAACGCGAAACCATCGTCGTAGGTTGTGCTCCCACCACTAACTTCGATGGAGTTATAATAAACTTTGGCCACGAACCATACCTTCGGTCATCCGAGCGAAACCACCGCGCTGCTGCCGATATCCCCTCCCTCCTCCATTCCCCTGCAATGCGAGGACCATTTCACGCCCTCGTGCGGACGAGTCACTAGAGGATTGGACGACGCCTCTCAAGACCTACCGACTATTAATATTAATCGCCAGACTAAACCCCCGCTAGATCGGGCTACGTGTGTTCACTATGGATGACCCACTGCAGCTTGCTCCCGCGGGCTCTCTCAACACTCCCAGCCTCAACGGCACCCACGACATTCCAAGTCCCGTTATCAAGGAGGAAGCCATGGACGACCACAACCCATCCTCTTTAGAGGGCATCGACTGGGCCGAACAGGAGCGGCAGGACGAAGAGGATATGAAGATGATGCTCAACGACGATCCGAGAACCTCGCAAGCCAATGGACTGGACCTACACACATTCGGCGAGAAGGTCATCGATCAGACAAACAAAGCCGACGATGCCGTTGATTTCGAGGATTTGAGCGATGATGATCTTGCCAGCGACTCCGGATCCATCGATGCCCTCCCCGATACTGGTACCTCCCATGTCCCAGGGTTGACAGAAGATGACGGCACAAGCCATGATACAGATCACCTTGATGATTTATTTGGCGGCGGCCTCGAAGGCGATAATGACTATCTTCCCTCATCTCCCCCACCCGAAGATACCGCTGCTGCCGATGATGGTGATGCGACTACCACTGTGGCGCCCGAAAAACAGCCAACCACGAACATTCCACCAAACGAACGGGTCGAGGGGGATATTAGGAATGAGAATGAGAATGAGAACGAGAACGAAGCGGAGAACGATGCAGAGACTAAAACAGCACGCGAGGTGACGGACGAGGCTTGGCAGAACATGAGCTTCGAGGAGCGCTGGAAACTCAACTTCCCTCAGTACAGTGTATCCATTGACAAGTGGATTGGCCAGACCGACGAAGGGATGCAGAAGCCGCTGCAGAGCACTGAAGATTTGATACGCGAAAAGTTCCCCCATTTTGCTGAGCACAAGATCCTCCATTTCAATAAACTGCTTCCTGAGTGGCCTGCAGAGTTCCAGTATAAGGAGCCCACGAATAAGGATAAGGACCCTCCCGAGTTTGTGCCCACAAAGCTTGAACTAGAACTCGATGCCGACTGTTCCAAGCTCTTCCGCATTCCCGACAATGCCTTAACTATCGCCAACCAGCGGGCTACATATCACGACGTGGACGATTGGGCGAACCGCTTTGGTGGTGCTGTTCTTGACCCAGAGGACGGCTTCTCCGATTCAGATGACGAAGAGCTAGTGGGAGGATTCACTCTCGACGAGATATCGACCATATGCCAAGACTGGTGCTCTCTTGATCAACAACCACAGTCCAAGGCAAATGTGGCTATGCGGGGTGCCGATGTCGACGAGGAGATGGACGATTGGGATCGGGAATTCCTCCAGTCACAACCTAAGGCGAAGCGACCAAAGTATGAACCCGGTCTCCCAGACATATCATCTTACGAAACTTGGGGCATTGACGATTTTGAGGAGGCTACGCGGCGGTCTAGCAAGCGTGTACGCCTTGATACCAATGATCCGTATCTACTGCTCGAGGACGTACAATCGGCACGACCTTCGAAACGCCAGAAATTAGAAGAGAAGACCAAGCGCATGGCGAGCGGTCAACTTCGGAGAGACGTCATGCGCCATTTCAACATCTCCAATGATGACGCATACGAGGCATTGAAGAACAATCATAAGAACAAAGTCAGAGCTACGCTCTCTAGCGTCGGTGTTGAACACAGTTTGCCAGCTCTCAAACTGACGTTCCCATTCTACCGTACGAAGCTAGATGGGCAGCCTTGGGAATTCCACCGCAAGAAGTTCGATATAGACAGGATTGTGAAGCACAATGTTGGTGTCCGGAAACCCGGCAAGGTTAGAAGAAAGGATATCAAAGGTCGGGGCATTCACGAGATCTTTAAGACCACCAAAGATCTCAGTCTCAACGACAATTCCACTGCTGTGCTCTTCGAATACAGCGAACAGTTCCCCACTGTGCTGTCCAATTTCGGCATGGGTAACCGCGTCATCAACTACTACCGCCGCAAGGAAAGGGGCGACGACGAAAAAATGCCCAAGCTCGATATTGGCGAGACTCACCCCCTCCTCCCCGAGGATAGGTCACCCTTCAGCATATTTGGTACTGTTGATCCTGGCGACACCGTCCCCACTCTTCACAACGAGATGTATCGCGCACCAATCTTCAAGCACGAGCCGCGTCCAAATGATTTCCTCCTAGGACATACAACGAACGCCTCAGAGGGCCCGAGGTGGTTCATCCGTAATATTGACCATGTATACACCGTCGGTCAAGCTTTCCCTTCGATGGAGGTGCCTGGACCTCATGCCAGGAAAGTCACCAACACATCAAAAAATAGGCTGAAGATGATCGCATTCCGAATGATGAAGCAGAAAGAAACACATGATGTCTCTTTGAAAGAGATTACACCGCATGTCTTCGAGAAAGAGGATCCACAAAATAGACAGAAGTTGAAGGAATTCCTCGATTACAGTAAGGAAACGAAAACCTGGCATCTCAAGGAGAACGAGTCCATGATGGACGAGTCCGCCATCCGTGCCATGATCAAGCCCGAGGATGTATGCCTAGTTGAGGCCATGCAAGTTGGCCAGCAGTTGATGGAGAATGCCGGCTTCGACCCCAAGGACAAGGATGACAACGAGGACGGTATAGACGAACCCCTCGTTGTTCAGTTGGCGCCTTGGCGAATCTCCAAGAACTTCCTTGATGCAAGTGCTGGCAAGGCGATGGTCGCACTGCATGGAGAGGGTGACCCTACCGGTCATGGATTAGGGTTCAGTTTCATCAAGACCTCGATGAAGGGCGGTTACATCAATGCTGTGCAAGGTCCACTAGCTACATCAGCAGATGCCATCGAGCGCGAGCGCAAGGCCAATGGTGGGCATTCGTACAACGTCAAGAAACAACAGGATATGTACAATGCTGCCATCCGTGAGATCTGGGACAGACAGAAGAGCACACTCAGTGATAGCACTACCCACGAAGATGCCGACGTCCTCGACACTGCTAATGAAGACGATCGTTTCAATAATAGACACATAGATGCCACACCTGCCCCGGTAGACGATGGACGGAGTCAGTTTAGTCGTTTCAGCGCGGCTAGTCGCGGCGGCAAACGTAGACTGAGAATCACAAGAAAGAAAACGAATTCCGCCGGCGAGGTGGTCACGGAGACGATCATTCTGGACGATCCCCTTGTTATACGAAACTACACGAAACAGAGATCCCTCCTGACCGAAAAAGACAGAGAGTGAGTTAAAACATGTGCTGACAAGCAGCTGACAGGAACGCAAACTAATACGTGTGTGTGTAGTGTATATAGCATCATACCAACCGCAGATGCAGACGACAACCGCGATAAGGTCAAACTGTAAGTCTTTTCGTCACTTTCCTACTCATCTCAAGGCCCAGAGGTAGACTACAAAGAACCACAATAGGACATATGCTAACATCAAACCAGTGTTGAGAAAGAGTTGTCACGGCTTCTCAAGAACCAAGATCGACGTCAAGTGCGCGAGAAGCAAGGCAAAAGCAAGAAGAAGACCACGATCACCAACGTGAACGCGAACGCGAACGCGAATACTGCCGCATCACCCGATCCTTCTGGCGATAAGACGTCAGGAGGCACGACCCGGAAATGCGCGAACTGTGGACAAGTGGGACATATCAAAACCAACAAGAGGTACTGGCATCACTGTCCTTCTATTCTTACCTCATTAAGCCTTAATATCTCTATTTCCGTCTCTGGATGCTAAGGGTGTCTACGAAATGTTGACCGCTTGCCTCCTATCTTGTGATTTCAAGTCACAATGACTGGGACACTTGACCCTCTATGCCCAAGCTCCGTTTTATATGTTTTTCCATCTTGACCTTCTCACCTCCACGCCATGTTAGACGCGTCTAGTCACGCAAACTATTCCAACAGTCAACCGCTCTGATGCAAGTGACATCATCTCACCCTTACTATCATCTATTCCCTCCACACATCTACCTATTGCTCTATCACTCATCATAGGTGTCAGTTATGCTAACCTAGTTATAACCCAACAGCAAATGTCCACTCCTCAACGGCACGATAACCACAGCGAATCAAGGTGGGGATCACGGAGGGTTCGGGTCATTCAGCGCTTGAGTTTTTGAAGCAGCCGGGCATTCCATTAGTATGAATAGGAAGAGAAAGCGGGGTAAACAGGTAGACAAAATCTACATTCTAGCTCCCGAGTATTGGTACGGTTGGTATCAATAGACACACATTAAGTACATGGCGTCTAAGCCACTTTCGCCTGCCTGCAGCTCCTGGAGGAACGAGTAGAAAGCATTGAAGGACAAACAATAGGTTCTTCGGCTTTTACTGTGCCGTGCTGTGCTGTGCTGTGCTGTATTAATTTCTGCAGCACGTATGTAAGAAAGATCTGCAACTGCAACCACATGTTGGCTTTGCCATGTGCATACCATGCTATGTTCTGGAAAGGCGTATGTACATGTGTATATATGTATATATGTATATATGATGACGGGACGCTGACACCCTCTTTTTCTTTTTCTTTTTTTCTAGAAGTTTTCTGTTGCATTGCAGATCGAGGTACCCTTGCACGCACGTGTGTGGCAGAGCACGTGTGTGGTAGATTAGATGCATACGGTATATGTATAGATATAATTGCGTGTGCGTGTGTTTAATTTACTACCTAGTAGTAAGCATAGCTGGCTTTAAGAAGGCATTTGTGCACAACACTTTTACCTTGTATGAACCGTAAGCCATGTCGACTGATGTTTAACACGGAGTGCCTAGTGTATCTCCAATAGTACCGTAGACAAAGTACCTCATTACAGATAACTGACGCACAGTGAGGTAAGAAGTGCTAGGATAGGTTGAATGCTCTCCATGCCTAACATAATGCGGTAACGGGGTTCGATAAAGCACCAGCGATGAACCGCTGTCAGAGTAAGGTAAGCTCAGCTAAAGTAAGAAACTAAGTGTACTTACTGCGTGTAAGATAGCGTCAGATAACCAAAGAGCAAGGGAAAGGAACAACAAGACACGTGCCTATCTACGGTGCCTGAAACCTATACATCTGAACCAAATCAAAGGTAGCAAAAACCAGGAAAGAGGGGGGAACGGGAAAATGAAAGAAATCCCCATTGCTATTATTAGAAGAAGATGACGATGATATGCAATGACATGCATGCATTGGTGTGTTCAGGTTAACTGCAATGCGCAGACATGCCTCTTAGCCACTTAACTCAAGTACACACATGGTCCCTGGTCGATGAGATAGGCTAACGTAGGTACAGGAAGGATGCTTAGGATACTCTTTGCGTTTGCGTAGTGTACTAAGTAGGTAGATACACAAGTGAGCGGTAACGTGGGGGTATACTAGGAAGCCTGTGCATACACCTGTATATACGCATCTGTACAACAGGTACTGATGCTTATGTATAACATATAGATATAGGCAGGTATGTAAGGTACACATAGATACAGATCATGGATTAAATCGAAAGCCAGGAAAACAGGTATAGCAGAGTATGGATAGATATGTAGATAGAAGTGCTAGAAATAAGAGTATCTACATAGCCATCATCTCCCAACTGGGTTTCCCCAATTCATCTATCAATATGCAAATGTAGGTATACACACCCCCATACATAGATTAGGTAGATGCTCAACAGCAAAACACAACTTACTACCTCTTACCTATTTACTTCCCAGTAGCCAGCTAATATCCATGCAAAGCATATACGAGGCACAGAGAAGCGCAGCATGCAGCGTTCAGCTGGCTCTAATGATAGGAGAGGGAGCGTACAGCGTGAGAGGTAGTCTACTCCCTACCTGCCCGGCGTTATTCATCCACCTCGACGGGACCGAATAAATCCAACTACATAGTAGCAAATACCGTGACAGGTAACAATAACCGCTGTGAAAAGGGGAAGCGGGAGAGTATATTTCACAGAGAGGGTAAGAGGGGAAAAACGGTGAGAGAAAAAAAAAGAAAAAAAAGGGTGACGCGGGCTGATGACATGATGCAAGTAACAACTAGTCCCAGCAGAATGGTGGTAATCAAATGCAACCTCATTATTACCGAAGCGTTGGTATTGGATGGAACGCTCTCCATCGCCCAAACCGAACCAAACTCAGTCGAGGTGGGGTTGAGCACACATTCATTTGGGTAGGCCAAGCAAGCATAGGTAATCGTAGTATAGGAATGAGCAAGACAGATTAGAGAAAGTCGGGCGGAGTGCCCGTACGGAAGCAAGTAAAATCTATTCACCCACGACATATAGTCGTAAAACTACTAGTTCATACGTCTTTTCCCCAATTTCTCCCCATTTTTTCCATTCCTGAGTAGTGAATGAAGATGAGATAAGCTTATTACTACCTCATATACCCAGCCTAGATAGGTAGTAGTTAGACTAGTGTAGACTCTATACCCAACCCGAGTCTTGGCCCTCATCACGAACGCAGACAGATATGCAGTTGTTTAGCTTACGTTCGAGAAGGTAAGTTTGGTTTTTCACCATCTGTCCACGGTAGTCAGCAGGCGCAGATCTCTCTGCGTCTGTGTATCCTGGTCTTTTCATCGGGATGTCCGTGAGTGAGTGAATGAATCCAGGGTTAGAATTCAAGCTCACCCATCATCCATCAAGCATAGCATACGCCGCCTGACCGCCAACAATACTCACAAGGTTTAAGAAGATGATGGCAGTGTTGCAGGTCTATAGAGTGGTCGCTTAGTGTGAGCAGCCTGCCTCCATTTGCTCGGCTCCGAAACCTATCATGTCTAGTCCATCAAGTTAGTATTAGGGAAGCATAATGCTATACGAAACCAACTCACGGGTAAGTGAAGTCCGCAGGTAGGCAATATGGGCAATCAATTAATCAATCAAACCCGCTCCGCGGCATATTATATGCATGTAACTCAGAAGAGCACCTCCTATCAAGAGGAACACCTAGTAACGTGTTGTCATCGGGTACGGAAAGCAGAGATATCTAAACATTAACAGAACGCAGCCAAGATGGCTTCTATAGCCACAACAACCCGTCTACGCGAGATTCGATGATTTACATCGAATACTAGCAACGTCACCTTGATAGACTCTGTAGTAGTGGGGTTCGGATCTAAATAATCCCTTCTCCATGTAGGCGGGAAGCACATACTGATGACGATGTCAAGCAACGTAGTGCCCGGGGTCGTACAATACCGTAGTGTGCATCTCCCCAGAGAGCAAAGCCTCTGTTGTCTCAAAGCATGACAATTGGCTCACAAAATTTTACGTTCGTGCCACGATATCTGTTTTAAACTTGGGGATGATACGAAGACACTCACGCATTTTCTAGGACCAAGCAATAGGCCGTTAGATATAAGGCTGAGACAAGTATCGCCACACGCATGGCCGGCCGGTGACACGACGTGCAGCCGTGCCTCCCGGTGGAGATGTCCTGCCAAGCCACCGTCTTATGTAAGTCACTGCAAGACAAGACACCGAGTGGGGGTTTGTCGGAGCACGAGGAGACACAGAGTCGCTTCGTACGAAAAGAACGAGTCATGTGCGACAGGCCATCGTTAGGACGATGAAGCTAGCGAGATTTGTCACGTCGAAGCGAGATTTGGCGTGTTGATACCTAGTTGATAAGTCTGCCGACGGAATGGACCGTTAGGGGAAGAATGACTCTACCGTGCCTTTGCCTATACACTCAACATACACGTGACAGTCAAGACCCTGAGCGGGGATATCGCGAGGGAACATGGGAAGAGCGGAGGATGCCGTGCGACGAGGTTTTGGTGGCCTCTCAATTTGTCACAACGCCAGACGGAGGACGCAGCTCGTACCGCGTAGTAAGTGTAAAGCGAAGACACTTTGTCTGTCACCTTGTCGGTTGCCGTATACTGAGGACCCAAAAAAACGCCGGGTATGCTACGTAGTGTAGACTCGGGAAGCAGGGGCGTTTTCGCAGAGCCATCATCGGGTCGGTGTGTCGTGACAATGCCTAGTAGATAGTCCTTCATATGTAGGTCATAGATCGCCGGATAGACGCAAGGATCCGGGCATTCAGGCCGACAAGGGCACGAGTTTCACCGTCGACGTTTACACAGTAACATCAAGTACCTAGCTAGTTAGTAAAACAGAAGCCCGTACTCATAGGCCAGCTCAATTGACGATGCGATTATGCGCCGCAAGGATTGTTTCCAGACGCTTCATGTGCGAAGTCGTTAACTCTCGAGCAGTCGGGTCCATCGAGTCGCAGACGAAATCATGTACCCTACGTACATGCACGTATGCCAACCAACATGGCCCACAACTTGATATCCAAGAGTCAAAGGATTAGCACTATCGAGGAGGATGGACGCAGGTACGTGTACCTACTCGGTAGGTATTCTCTCGTCGTACGAGTGGCTTTCGTCGGCCGCTTTCATTTTGGCCGAATTGTTTGGGATTTTCCCGGCAAGGAAGGGTAAATTGTCATCGGGTCAGCGATTTTACCCACATTGCCTACAGAGCATGACGGCAGGAAGCCATGATTGGCCTCTCGAACAAATGGCAGAGGGAAGAATCATTGACCTGCAGGTGGTGACAGGGGTGCGGGCGGGGAAAAGGCCCAGCAACGTTGGTGATGGGGACATGTGGTTGCTAAAAATAGCTATTTATAGCACATCCGGTGCTCGGTAGCCATGGGTAGCCATGGGCAGCCAGTTAGCCAAGCGTAGCCAAGCGTAGCCAATGCTGCATGGACCGAAATCCCATGTCCACACTCGTCAAAGCCACAGCCTTGCCTGATTGCGTGCAGCCCACGACAATCCAATGAGAGGGTCGGAAATCGGGCATCGATGATGCCAACATGAGGATCGATCTTGGTCGGCGCTTACACGCTCGATTCGACACGTTCTTTCCTGTCGGCAATTGCGTCGATAGGTTGGATCATCCACCGAGTTCCGTCTGTTGGATGCTTACCGGCGTGTGGGCGTGTGGGCGTGTGGGTGGTGTGGTAGGCTATGTGTAGCTGCAGCCCGGAGTATTCAGTAGATAGTGTACATCGCAAGGAGGTAATATCATGTGTACTATGTACGTGATGTGGGACAAACTGTAACGGTTTCCGATTTGGAAAGACGCTATCTAGGTAGGTACTGATCGATATCAGCACACACAGTGTTAAGTACATATATACAGTGCAAGAGATTGTGCCAACATTGACATCAACTACACTAGGTATGTACCTACCTACAGTATCTACACTATACTATACTCACTGTGGGTTATTCCCCATTTGTTAATCCGACACAGTGGGGCACGAGTCGTGATTGGTGCCGGTGTCTCAACTAAACTTACTGTAGTATCGTGTCTGGTCGGTAGTTTATATCGTCGGCGGCTTCATTCTCTATCTGATAGGTGAGATGAATTTCCAAGACATATGTAGGGTCAAAAAAAAAGAGAGAGAGAGAGAAACAAAGAAAGAAAATACGCCTACGCATGTCTACTCAACAGGGGCTATCTAGACTACGTAAGTATCTACTGTCTAAACTTGGCTAACGAGAGGCATCATGCCAGCCGCGGCTACTGACTCCAGCGACTCTACTCGTCAATGTCTGTCTATTCGTGAGATATCGAGATCTCCTCCTTCTTCACCGGGGATCTTGGGCGGCTAGTGGAATGGAGCGAATGAATGAATGAATGAATGAATGAATGGAATGCACGGGCCGTTGTCGTCGCATCTCAACATGACTTAACAGCTCAGCTATTACCTCGAAGAACGGATAATCTATGTTTGTCACTCCGGGACATGGTAGAGAGGCTATGATGGTGGGATAATCGCGGATAAGCAACGCGGCAATCGACGTCGGCGCCGAAGGCGAGCGTTTATCTCGTCTCGGCGGCGATGCCATTGGTCTGAGAGGCACAAGATATAGAGTATAGCCGCGATGATATAACAGGCTGTACAACCTATATTGGTATATCTGGACGGAATATTGATTGCCTGCTTATAGTGGTAGCAATAGTAGTGTGTAGATGGTGTGTAGGTGTGAAGGTGTGTATTGGTGTGTGGTTGTGTACAGTAGGTACTAGTAGGCAGTGTGGTATCCATGTATGCGACACTGATGCATGGCCCGTCTGCACTTCTGCACTTCTGCACTTCCACACTTCCACACTTCCACACTTCCACGCTTCTGCACAAACAGACTTAGTTAGGTCGGGTGTGGTGGTGACGATGGCAGACGAACATGGACATGGACATGGGACATGGAGAACTTAGCGTGGGCTGGGAGAAGAATCAAAAAGCTTGTCTGTTCCAAAAATAAATCCCAGGTGCCACATGAGGCTCAAGCAGACGAAGAGGGCTGGTGTGTGTACCTACTCCCACATGAATAAGGTCAGAAGCGAGATGGAGGGGTAGAGTAGGAGAGGTGAGAGCTTGGGGGGCAGTGTTGATGTACGTACGTAGTGTTTTCTGATATGTTTATATCTGTAAGCGCGAGACGTACATGTAAGTGTGTATGTACGTAAGTACGGCGTTTAACTCTACCATCGATTGATGTTTCTATTATACACTTTCTAGAGATATAGTTGACATTAATGGAAGGCAATGTATACCTGCGTATTTAGGTACATGTAGTTCGTTGTAGGGAGAGAGAACTGCGCGAACTGCGCGACCCACAATATGTCATTAACAAGTGATCTAAACTTGAATAGGAACAATCCCCAGGTAGCTGAATCCGGATACTGTAGTGTACATACACTACCTAATGCTACCTAGGATGTAGGTAGATACACAACATTATCTTAGGGTACTAATACTAAAAGAACGGGCCACCAGGAGCTATGTACCTAGGAGATATCTGAAATCGACCACAGCAAAGGAGAAACACGACCAGATAACAGGTAGGTGGCTCAGATGCGAAATTGCAGTAAATTGAATAGTAACCTCTTACAATTGGGTCCCATCGTAGTATGATTCCTCTACTCATTGTTGTCCAAGAACTGCCATTTGAAATAAGTAAACTATAGTATAACATGGTCATCACTTCAGAGATTTGACTTAAGGCTCCAATGAATGGCCAATCAATGCATGCATGCTTGAGGTCTCTGGATAAGATATCAGTAGTAAGATACTTACTTACCTGAGGCGGGCAAGCCTAGCACTCTAAGCCACGCCAGCTTCTAAAGTAGTGCATACCCTAGGTACGGTATACCTAACCTACTGCGGTAGGTAAGGCGAGCCGTGCCTCTAGCATTTCTTGGTCTACCTAATCTACTAGTACTTACCCCGTAGGTACTTAAAGTAAGATACACAGTGTGTTGAAAACGGGTCTTGGCACACTGTATTATATAGCTATAAGCTGCTTTGGAGTGTTTGAAATGCAATGTGGGTGATGAATACCAGGGCATTTTAATACAGTGCCAGCAAATATACCTAACTGACTTGTAGGCCAAGTTTCTACCAATCATGTCACAGACTCTCCTATACCCTTGTCCTTTACCCTGTTTTTTTAAGCGAATACTACACGACATTACACTACACTGGAGTGAAAAAAAGGAGAACTCATGTTTGCCAGACAGTCTCTTCGGATTCATGTGCATGGTACCATTAAAAATCTCCAACAGCCTGGCAAAGTCCTTTCTGGCGTGCTGCCTGCCCACCTCTCTCGCTCTCGCTCTTGCTCTTTTTTTCTCTCTCTCTCTCTCTCTCTCTCTCTCTCTCTCCTTCCTGCATCCACTCTTACATAAATCCACACACCCGCACACCGACCGCACTGCACCACATACACACTGCAAAAAAGGCGGTCGTCGTAAAAACTAAGTGTGGTGAACACGATCTCTTCTATTTCTATTATTAGAACCAACCCACGCCAGATTCAGCCCCATCGTCCCTGCAAGTCAAAAACACCGTCCAGTAATTAGATCCAATTGAGTTATTGTATTATTGTATTATTGTATTGCGCAGTTTATTCTGTACATAGGATACCCATTCGAGGTACCGTTGTACCATTTTGAAGAATACATTGTTACCTTCGATTCGGTGTTCATCCAACCGGCATACAACCAATACGTACCTAGCTGGCGGTTGAACTGACTGTAGACTTTCTATACCTAACCTATACATCCCCTCAGGTATCTTTCCTACCTACCTTCTGCCAGCTTATACCTATCTTACCTACCTATACTAAGTATCTTATCCACTATAACTATACTAGTACACTATAACTACCTATACACTATATAGGTACTTCCTACCTAGGTGGTTTCTATTTACCTACCTGCCTGCCTAAGTACCGACACCCATACCTCCATACACAGGTACCTCCTAAGTCTACTACCACACTACATACATACATGTAACATACATACATACCTACTTACATACCTACTTACATACCAAAACCAACCAACTTATGTGGATAACCCCGGATTGATATAATCACCCTTCTTCACCCCGTCACCTCATCCATCCTCTTCAAGCCGTTTCATATTACAGACCCGTCTCTCCGTCTTCAACAACCTTTTATTATCTTCACTCTCCCTCTCATCAATCGGCACCTCGCTCCGTCTCCATCACCTGAGAACTTATCTGTCCGCTATCCTCGTTCTGTTCTTTAAGCTATTCGTGTATAAATTTTTGCCTGCGCTTTTCCCCTCCCATTCCTCGACTACATATCCAAGTGTGCCTGTTTGTCATATCGACAGTCGGCATTAACCGTTGTCGTGTCCTCTCCTGAAGATATCTACAGCATTTGTTCCCGACTCGGTTTCTTCTTAGCCTGAAACCACCCCTTTTTTGCCACGCTGGATTACCACGCCTCCCTCTCCAACCCGCCATCAGTCAGCCTCAGCGCCGCGAACCTGACTGTCGCGTAAAGGGGCGCTCGACCACCCGTGCACCTTCGACTTCATCGACTGTTCGTGCCATCTTGTTGCGCGCGCATATTTGTTTCTCAATATGGGAAGAAGAAAGATCGAGATCAAGGCGATCAAGGATGACAGAAATCGCTCTGTGTAAGCAGCTCAGTTCAGCCTAGATCCTATTCCTATTCCTATCCAACCCCCCCTCCCCTACTACTACTACCACTACCATTGCGCGCGCGTTATGCGATGCCATGCGAAGCCATGCGAAGCCATGTAATGCCATGCGACATGATATGATGATACCACGCGAATTGATCAGCGACTTAACTAACGCATGCATTTAACAGCACCTTTTTGAAGCGGAAAGGCGGCCTGTTCAAGAAGGCTCACGAGTTATCTGTGCTCTGCTCCGTCGATGTTGCCGTGTTCATCTTCGGTAGCAATAAGAAGCTCCACGAATATTCCTCCGGCGACATGCGAGAGCTCATCACAAGATACACATATGTTCGTGGCGACTACCCTTAATACAATTCCTTTCTCCTTTGCCTTCTCCTTCTTGCCCCTTTTGGACATAGACTGATGGGAATATGTGCTATAGCATGGTGGTCCCAACGAGCACAAAGGCCCCGGTGACTTCAACGGCGGCGATGACGACGACGACGAAGATCTCGAGGGAACACCTCCCCGCGGCCACGAGGGTTCCGTTGAACCTCAGATGATCCCCCCACACTTCCAGGGCCAGCCAGCCTTCACGCACCTAAGGCATCACACTCCGTCAGCTTCTCCTCCCATCAACAGCATGCCGTTTGGGGCGAGAGGCCACACTCCCCAGCCGCAGATGGGTTCCCGTCCCTCGTCGCGCAACGACTTCCGACGTCCTCCGAACGTACCCCAACCCGGCAGCGCTCCAGGCCCCCAACCCGTCGTCAATGGATACACCTACATGCCACAGCCCGCTATCTACAACCCCCAACCCCAACCTCAGCCTTCGCTGCAGCATGGGCCGCCGCCCGCCCCGGCGCAATACCAGTACACCGCCACAGTACACCCGCCTCAGATACCCTCGTACATAGAAGAGCCGCGTCGCTCGTCCGGCACCCCCAACTATCCACCTCCGCAAGCGCCCGCCCGGCCTCCACCTCAGCCTTCGCCGCCTCAAGTTCATATCCAACAATTGCCTCCTCAACCCGTGCCGCACATGTCCCCTCCTCAGCCGTCACACCAGCATCTCGAGGTTCCTGTTGTCGGTCCCCAGAAACATTCGCACATACAACAGCACCACATCCCAGAACCCCAGACACAACCGCCTGCCCCCATGGACCCGCCCAAGTCGGAACGGTTGCATGACCGTCCCATTCAGCCTGGCCTCGATACATCTAGCATTAGGAAGCTTCCAAGGGGGAGCCAGTCCGGGAGTATATTCACTCCCATCGACAACAGCCGGTCTATCTTGGACCAGCACTTGGATTCGTTTCATGCTGATGCCCAGTTGCTAGAAGAGGGCAGCAGCCGGGCACAATCGGTCGATGTCGGACGGATCAAGTCGTCAAATTCACCTCCCGTCCCGCAGCGTGCCAATTTCCCAAAAGCTCGCGGTTCAGTGTCGACTATTCCCGAGGGAGGCTTCACACCCCCTTCTCGCTCTAACAGCCTGAAGATGGACGGCGCTTCAAGACCTCGGCTACGGGTGCAAATCCCAGATGAGGCTTCTGACGCTGGCAGCAACACCGGAGAGACGGTCACTTCACCCCGGGGTACGGCAGATGCGTCTGCTCAACCTACACGACGCAATGGAGCCGACGCCCCAAGGTTGCCACCACCGTCTCCGTCAGCAACGTCTATACTTTCTGCGGGTGCGACGGGCCCTCCCAATCCATTCGCCAGGCCACCTCCCCAAACTCACAATACTGGTATGAACATTGATACACCTGTCTCCGGGCTTCCGTCACGATTCCTCAACAATGAGTTCCTGCCTAGCCCTAGCAGTTTTTATCCCGATTGGAATTTTAGAGGTGACAATAGCAACACACTGCCGAGCCCTTTGAATTTCGCTACCCCTGTTGCCGGGTCAGGGCCCTCTTTTCTCAGGGATGACGGTGGGCCAAACATGGCGAAGAGGAAAAGCCCCGATATCAGTACAACCGGTCCTCATTCGGAGGGTCATGAAGGCTTTGAAGCTAAGCGCATCAAGGTGGACGGCTAATCGTCACCCCCACTGATTGTTCTATCCTATACCGCAACCCTCACTTAATGCACTGCTTTCTTCACTTCCATTCTTAGAGCGTTTTATGAAGGGAGCTAATCTACCACTATTATTGATACCACAAGTTGCAAATGCGCATGAACAATAAGACGAAAAGACGAAGCGTTTGACGGTATCAACTTTTACTTTCTCTGGGGACAAATATCGGCAGTAATTCGGATACCCTTTTTTTTGTTCCTTCTTGTCACATAATAATTATTCGGTTCGTTTTAGCGAATTTCCATTCGCTTTTTTCTGCGTCATGCAAATTTATTCGTTTGAGCATGGCGTGGCGTTTTTACTTTTGAGGTGCCCAGTACCTACATTCATTACGGTGTTTATCCGGACCATTTGCCAATACTTTTTATCACTTTAGAGATGGATATGAAGAATGAGTTCATGGTTTTCGGGTGCGGTCTGAAATCGAGAGAGAAAGGATATGGACTCCAAAGGCCACTGGGACGGCGTTCAGGAGGGGTCAGATCCGTTGTATAGTAACTTTGACACCAAACCGGGTGCGGCTTATCTGGGGGGGGTTCCAAAAGGGATTAATGCATTTTGATTTTACTTATTAATCGTTCGTTTCATGCGCTATCCTCCTGTGATGTCTATATCATGATTTGACGAAGTGTATAGGTACCTGTAGGTAGGTACCTAGCTAAGGGACTTGAACGTGGCCATAAATGCCAACATCAGACGTATCTTTGAGCTTGTTTGTTCAAGCATTGAGCACATATACGCACCCAGTCTCTCTGGGTAAGCCAAACGCTTCTATTGTATTCAGGAGTTAATGGACTCTTCGGAGTATATTTCCTCATACCCAATTCTTTTTCAATTTATTGGATGCCCACCCACCACCTACCTACCTGGCTACTTACGTGCCTGCTGATCGACTTTCCCTATCTACCTCCCTTCACCCCTACATACATGTGTATCTACTTCCGTCGCAACCTATATAGTATGCTTGCCTCCTTTTATACCCACATTTGTACCTCAAGTATGTATGTATGTGTGTGTGCACGTCCATCCCACAAACAATATCGCCAGAAAACCAATGCTTGGTTTCTCTCAGCTATGTAACATAAAAGACAACCGGGACGCCCAAAATATAAGCAGTCAGGCAAGATGGGAAGCAAATGTGTAGCCAACTATATGTATCCAACCACTCGGCCCGCCTTCCATCCTTCCTTCCTTCCTTCCTTCCTCGCCTCCTCCGGCCCGCTCCGCTCCGTCAATGCACCCTTGGTAGTCTACAGTCTAACTAGCGCCCGTGCGCCGCGCCGAGTATCTAACTTATAGAGGTACTCATTAAGCCAGGCCGGATCTATATATAGCTACGACCACTCTTACCCGAGTTACTATCAATGTCGGTACTGGGGATTACTTAGTACTCATCCTTTCCCTACAACTACTACAACCACGGCTATTTATAGTGGTTGGTACAAATATGACGACCCATATACATCACTCATCACTAAATCAAAAAGATAATACCCCCATGAAATCTGCAGCATGTATGATACTATGGCGAAGCAAGAAAAAACTCTATCTATATAAAATAAGACGAGAAAAAAGAGAAGACAAGAGAAAAGGGGGCTTATAACTTACTACATCATCTACCAGCATATTGAATTACAAGTCACACTCCTCACGCACGACTAACTGCTTGTACATACTCTTCAACAACCCACGACCAAGTATCAATCTTCAAATTTCCAACCATCCTCTCGGTTGATATATTTTATGTGAGAAGACGAGCCTCTCATATATTGTATCCGGTCTCCATCTCTACCCCTCTCCGTATCCCAAATATACCCCTCCCCAACATTCATCCAACACCTTCAATAATACTAATCCAATCGTGCCCTCTGAACCTACCTACCACCCAGCACGGCGCCGACAAAACAAAGTGAATAGTCCTTCCATATTGACCACACCAGTAAACTATAAATCTTCTTGACACGCGCGAGCCCTAAGTAATCACCCTCATCATTAATGGTTGAGGTTGAGTTGTACCTAGTAACCTAACACTTAAACACATCACCCAAAACTTGGTTCCTAAGACTGGGCTGAATTCAGCAAGGTCTCAATTCTACAAACTAACGACAAGAAGGCGACAGTCATGTAGCTATTCCATGGGCAATTACTCAATTAATCGATAAACCACTATTCGCCTTTCGATCCGAGTACGTTCTCCCTCGCCTCGCAATAACAGCGCGATCTAAATAGTACAATCTTCTCTTTGTCTCTTCTCCTATTCCGTCTCTCCCTCATCTACCAACCACTTAATCGGCCGATACACGTATTACCACCCCCTACATCGCGAGGTCCACACTCACCAACCAGGATTCCAGCCGACAGGCGAACAATCAAATTATCTTATCTTCACAATTAAGCCCCACGATGGAAGTCGTATTGACGCAAGAAGATCAAGACGATAGCCAAAAGCTACCGCCATTTTCCAGAGTTGGTTGGTTGTTGTCCAGCTAGCTAGAAACCGATATTGACAGAAAAGGGAAGAAAGGGGAAGAGAAAGCGGGGGAATCGAAAAAGAAAATTGGAAAAAACTCCGAAAACTCCAGACCGTGGGTTCGACTAACAACGCCCGGCGTTCGTCGAACGGTAAGATGGTGGTATAATGCAATCTTCTCTTTCTGTTCCGTCACTTTTTCGTTCTAGTGGTATCATCGGCAGCTGGGAAAACAAGATTCAAGGCGAAGAGCGAAGAGGTATATGAAACGTATTGACGCCTCGGTTGGCGAGTCCTAGGCAAACAAGACGCGATATAGACGGATCAAAAAAATAAGACAAATCTGAACGGAGACGTGTATGTTGTCTGAATTAGAGGATGGGTCGTCAGTGACTATGATCACGCGCAACTATGGTCCCATATACCGTCCCTAGCGGCGGGCTCCTGGTGGCGGTGTTCCTGGGGAACTAGTTCCTTCCATGTTGCCCGTCAACTCAGCAACACGGGCTTTGATACGGGCCACACGAGACTCGATGGCTACAATATGTCAGTCTAGATTTACAAAAGATGAAGGGCGGCGTCAAATAAATCAACTTACTCTCCTCACCGCTGGTTTCGTCGTCGCCGTCCGTGGTCTTGCTGTACCCACCGCGGCTCTGCTCTTCACTCTGGCGTGCAGCAGCTCGTTCGGCTGCATTCCTCCGGATGGCTGCCCACCGATCTTGTGTTGCGATAACTGGCGATGGCGCTGCTTCTCCATCATATTCCTCCTCGGGACTGCTCCCGTGGCGCGCAATGGGCGGGGGGACAGCATCATCCTCGCTGTCAATATCGGGGGGCGCGAACGCCGGCTGGTCCATTAATGGACCCTGATCAAATCGTGAGAATTCGTGATGGGCTTCATTAGCGTCTGCCGTGTCAACCCGTGAAAGTTCGTCTTCGGCGGAGGGGTCATAAGTGGGCTCGCGTGCCCTCACGGGAGCTGAAAGTTGGGTAGGTGTCTTATCGTCTTCTGTATGTACCGTAGATGTCTCGTGGATAGATCCACTAACGATTGGCCGGGGATGGGGTGTCTCAGGTAGCGGGGACTGAGCACGACTAGACACGGTGGTCTTGGCCGGTTCGGCAGCCAAGAAGCTGTTCATGTCGCTCGCAGCACTCTCGGGAACCTTAGACTGCCTGTTCTTGTTGCGTCCAAAGAGCTTTCTAAAGCCACCACCGGTTTTCTTCTCTTCCTTGTGGAGTTTCTTTTGTTTTCGACTCTCGGGGCTAACACTGCTAGGCTCGGGAGACCCCATTGTCTGGCGGGCGACTTCCATGTCGTCCTCCTCACGTGGCAGTGGAGGTAACGGGGAGTTACGGCCGACTGGACCAGGGCGCTCAGCCGGATGAATGTCTTCGAGGTTCTTCTGCGGGACAGCTGGTGCATCGTCCTTCCCAGGTACGGGCGACTGTACTCGAGAAGGCGGGAGTGACAGAGACTTGTTAGGAACATCGGGACCGAAATTACTCCCGTTCGTCATGCTACCATTTGTCTCGCTCATTCCATTGAGCTGTCCAAGGCCGCGCCCAGCGTTCATATTGCCGAGATACGCCTCCCGTATGGCGTCCTTATCATACTTATTAGCCCACTTCATGGCCGAAGAAGCTTCCTTTATTAGGACTGGCTGTAGAGTGAGGACGCTGTTGGTCCTCTCTGCTGCGACATCTACGTCGGTCCGTCCGCGCCTTTCCGGTAGACCTTCTCGTTGTTGCTGCTGTTGCCGCGCACTCAGTTGCTGTGCGGCGGCCTGAATCTTCGCTTGTTGGTCTGGTCCGATGCTGGTCTTGCTGAGTATGCTTCCGGTACTATTTGGATGGAGTCGTTCACCCCGATCAAAAGCACCTTTGCTGGTTGACTTGCTACGCGACACCCCTCCTCTACCACGCCTTGTCCAGCTGAAAAAGCCCTTCTTTTCCGCAATGTATGCACCGGCATCAGGCTCTGGCGCAGCTCCCTTGACCATTTCTTCCATGACAAGCCATTTTCCTGAACGGATGAGCGTCTCGACTATTGCACATCTACCAAAAGCCGCTTTTCGCACAGCCGTCTCCTCCGGGGCCAGACTGCTCATCCATACCCACCAGAAGGCTTCGTCGAGATCGAATCGCGTGATGCTGGCTAGCTCACCCGGCTCGAGTGGTCGTTCCGACTCGAGTCGAGGCCGATGAGATTGCGAACTTCGCTGTCGGATGTTCGTCTCGATGGGAGGCAGTACCTTATCCGGTGGTAGTAGCATACCCGAGGGTCCTGAGTCATCAACAAACCCCGAGGACAAAAAGTCGGCCCATGAGGGAGTTGTCGGTCTTCCCAGATTCGTCCCAGAAGCCGGGGTTCTTCGCAATCCTTGGGAATGCGAGTAGTTAATCTTGACAGTATCTTCGTCCTCTTCTACCTCTTCTAAAGTACCGCTGAATCCAATATCTTCGAATCGCGACCATGACGCATCGCGTAAGCTGGTGGAATGCTTTGAGCTGGAAACCTGCGACTGATTTGCCAGCGAGATAGCCTTGAGAACTCTGCGGCACTCTTCGGTCAGGGCGGTTACTGGGTCTTCGTACTCGGAGAACTCTTGGAGAATTTTATCATCTTCGCGATATTGGAAATGGTTTGCCCGGCGTAGCAGAGAAAAAGGCGTCGGTGATACAGTATCGACGATCATGACGACTTTGTAAGTCGACGAAAGCAGGAGAGTGGGCGTTTGCGGAGGGTATTCGGTCTCCTGCAGTAGCTTCTGCAAGGACATGGGTAGCAGGGATATGGCGGCAGTCTTGTGCTGCTGAGGAGATAGTGATCGGAGATATGCAAAGAATAAATGGCTGGTGGCATCGGCGGCGCTGCAAGGTAGCCAATCAGTAAGTCAGCCTGTCATGCTGGATGTAACGATAATTATAGGACGATTGCCGTACCGTAACCAGATCTTGTAACCCCCTTCAAATCCATGACCGGTATCGTTATGTTCGAAAGCCCACCATGCTGCCATTCGCGATAGTTTGCGGCCGCCAAAACCATTCGCCTTCCCATGTGCCGCGATTGCAGAGAGTAGATCGAAGTAATCAAAGGCAATCTTAGATCGGGCCTCGTTCTCGACGCTTAGAGGAATAAAAGTCGAGAAAGAATCCCGGGCCATGTTCGAGTCTATGGTAGATTCAATTGTTAGTCGGGAGTTCGTTGGTTCTTCAACTTGCCCTTGCACTCATTTCGATAGACGGTGATATCCTACCTTGTTCTCCAACCTTGAAGAGCTCATAGGCATCCCAACCAACAAGACCACCGGAGATTCTACTCCAACACCACTTGAGGACATCCGATATGACCTAAAGAACAGAAAAATGCCGGGTCAGTGTGACGACCTTGTGCCGTCCAGGGAGTGTAAACCACATACCATGGGCTCCGTCATGCGTAACTCCTGATTTAGAGATTCTCCATGCATATTATGGGTTTCATCGAAAAAGTGGCGGATGAAGGTGCGCACAGCGCTGGGATTTGAAGTTGGGCGAAAGGGTAGCAGGAGAAATGGAAGATCGAGACCTTGTAATTCAATTGCCATTAGCTCTCTGCTGCACGGTATGTAGTATGCAGCTTGCGGATGCGTAGAGGCCGGTCAAGTCAAGACAGGTTTATTTACCTCGTGCTTTAAGCTCGATGGTGCATCGATTGATCAAGCCTTGCACCTCCTCTGGCTCAACCGATGTACGCGCATAGGCATCGTCCCAGCGCGGTTTGCTGAGCAATTGAGGGGTTGAGTCGGCATATCCATTCTTCTTGGATTTGTTCTTCCCATCCTTGCCCCTTATCCGCGAGAACAGGCCAGGCATTTTGATTGGCAGTTCAAAGAGAAAGGGTCGAAATCTCGAAGCCAGAACCATACAGACACAGGCCCAAAGGTATCAGTAGTATAGAAACCAATTGAGGGACAAGTTGTTTGCCTCGGCGGTCGGGGGTAAACGTAGACCCTGAACTGAGGTGTATTACGTCGTTTGAAAGAAGATAGGAAAAGGAGAAGAAAAAGAGAAGAGAGCAGTTGCAAGTGTTGCGGCAACAACTCAGAGGTGGGGGGGCCCTGGTTGGGTATCAGATGTAATAATATCCGGTCTGTATATGGCTGTCAATGCACGTCGAGCTGGCTGAACAAGGGTGAGGTGACTGCTGGATGGTTGGATGGGTGGAGGGCGACGTGTTGGCAACAGGCCGTCGATTTGTCGATTTACTGTACTAGCAGGGGAACCGGGAACTACTAGGTAGGGAGGTAGGTAGTAGAGAGGTACACTACCTTTGGTGGGAACTTGTGCGAACTTGTGCGGTGGTTTGTTGGCTTGTGTGTTCGTTTGTTTGCAACGTCGGACTCTTAGAAAATAACCAACTTTGTGGAGGGTCTACGGTTGTGGTTGTGAGAGTACAGTATAAGTACCTCAAGTAGAGAGTAGGGGAGCTAGTGCAGAAGAAAAAATAGGAATAAGATATATGAAAGATGAAAGATGATTGCCGCTAACGAAAGAGTCTTGGATCACCTACCTAGGTACTAAGTACTGTAGATAGTAGGCGTGGGCGTGAGCGTGGGCGTGGGCGTGGGCATGGTGCATGGATATGCATGGATGTGCGGGTGTACGTCACAACCTTTAACCATAATAATAATAGTATGGCGCTGCAAGTTGACGATAACTGACCCGATTGATTGATTTAAACGAGTGTAGGTAAGTATATATATGTACGTACGTAAAGTGAACCCATTAGATCAAATCAACAGACGGTTCAAACAAGAGAATGGGAACAAAGAGAAGCAAGGAAGTAGTCAGTCAACTTTACCATGTAGTATGTACATGTAGATAGATAATGTGAAGAGAAGAGCACTATTGGTGGTCATCATGAGTCGAGGTGGTTTAAAGGTTTAGAAAGTAGGTAGGTAGAGCAGCAGGACAATCGGGGTCTGATAAAAAGGTGCACAATACAAAAGGTAAGATAGGCATATCATGTAGCTACCTGTACCCAACCTACCTAGAGGTACAAGTAGGTAGGTAGTGTCTCCCAGTGTAAGAACAAACTTCAACTGCCACTGATAGAATTCACAGCACCAGTAGAGGCCATTTGATATTTAGTAGACCATATATTTATTATAGCGTCTTACGTAGTGTGACTTTTAGTTGCAACTACCAAATTACTTTACTACCTAGGTGCCTTAGCTAGGTACTGAGGTAGTGCACTGTGTGTACACTACCTGGGTAGATAGGTACACTAGAAATAAATAAATCCATTGCAATGGATTCCAGCCCAATTATCCCAGGCCATACCACACGGTTTGTTTAGCGTTCGCTAGGTAGGCAGTACGCTAGGTAGGCAGTACGCTAGGGATCCAGTGTAATACCTAAGCGTGCACAGATCAGTCCACAGATGTACCCGAACAGTCGAAGCACCTGGCCTACCCTACTGTATCGTGTGTGTGGAACCCATAAAGTACCCACATACATGCAGCTAGACTACTTATGGAGATTCCCCAAGTGCACACGTTATTGTGCCGGTAAATCTGTTTAGCTCCCGGCCTAGAGACTGAGATTGCCTGGTCATAGGTACTTGAGTAGGTATTAGGTACCTTGACTACACGGACTGGAAATTGCAGGACGGGGACCAGTGACACTAAGGTAATCATAATCATAATCTTAATCCTACTGTAAATTCAGTATTGTCCGGATTTGACTGTTACCAACTAACAGTCACTATCCCACATGTACCTAGGTTAGTGTAGTCGGTCGGGTGGTCCTCGAAAACTCAACATCGTGGATGTCGAATTCTTCTACTGAAAGGCGATGGGAGGTACCTCCCGACCCATTGGGTATAGACTCAGTCTGGTGCTTTAGGTATGCTACCTAGGTACATGTACCCATCAATGATCATACATGTAGATAGGTAAAGTAGGCAATGCAAGAACCCGAGCTACCTACCTACCTATATGACATTGAGCACAGGCAACCAGACGACGCGGAGAAAACTGTTGTCGTTGCCTAGACGCAGCTGTTGTCCTTATCTCGATATTTTCGTTCCGATTTTAACTACCCACAGCGATTTCTTGTTCCAACATTCATATACCTATACCTCATATATAGATAGGTACTCAGGTAGGCACTGGTACGGAACCAACCAGTCTTGAGTTAGCCTTGACTTATCACCGACTTCATCACAAACAGTACGGATACACGACATACAACTGTAAGTGCTGCCCCGCTATAGTTTCGTCTTGGGATTCTTTCTGGAACAAGGTTCCTCGATATATCTGGTTAGCATCTACATACTATAAAGTCGTCCAGTCCTTCAGTCGAACTATTCTTATTATAGAGAAGACAGGTTTTATATATCTCCGAGACATTAATCAACCCCACACTACATGATCTCAACAACTAGCTACAATGGACGAATCGTAGTGGCCCCATCCATGTGTACATAGTAGTATGTCCGCATGTAGCTTTGCGAGGATCACCTTTGTGGAAGTTGACTCGGAATATCAGCAGAGTAACATCCACCCATTGGATCGTCGTGTTACCCTTGTACAGGCTGCATCACGACAGCTCTCTTTTCTCCGGATGGTGGTACCCAACCAATATGGGCGCCGTGCCTTATTTCCTTCCGTGCCACCAGTTTTTCATCGATGCTCGACAGGACGAACGGAATGTTTGTTGGCGAAAACCGAACTAGATAAGTACTCACATATCTAGACTAACAGGATAGCCTTTAGGAAACGCCACAGGCATGCGCCCCGACTACTGTACATATTCAAGGTATTAGCAGTATGCCAATATCAAGTTGCGCCGCAAGATGGAATCACATCGTCGAATATACGCCAAGCCGGCGAGCCCCTTTTTCATCGTCCGACACACTCGTTCAAGTCTTCTCTCATCCAGTCATGATACTGACCGTAACGCCGACCCTGCATGAACAATGTCGAGGCACATCTCATCAAACCCGCAGCCAATGAATCATCCCGACCTGCTTTCTCGTATCGTCACCATTGGACAAGAGTTGCTTCTGGTGATGGCGAGTACATACACTACACTACACTACACTACACTACACTACACTACAGTAGTGTAGAGTAACTATATACTACAGCAAGTACGTAGTAGATCCGGCTCGAAACCATTTCCTCGGCGTCAACGGCGAACCACTCCAACATCCACCCGGACCGCCGTACACCATACATTGGGTGGGTAAAATAATGACTGACCCGCATCATTTATTGCATGGGTACCATCGATTCATCATCCCTACACTATCCTCTCCAAATTGCCGCCAATGTCTTGACGCGTCTTTTTCGCGTTTCCCCTTTCTCCCTCCCCTCCCCCTTTCCTTTTCCCGCTGGCTGATACTACGAAATAAATTCCAGAAAAGAGCAGCTGTCCACCCACAACCTACTGTATTCAATCTGAGTCGGCACTCCATCAACCGGCCGGCGTGGTGCTTCCTGCAGTCCGATCATGCAACGCCAGCTAACTTCTGCAGCGCGGCCGAGTGGCTGAATCGTGTCGTGTACATGTACATGTATACTCCAACGTTTCTAACCTAGATATGCACTTTTGGGGGCCAAAGATAGCTTCGGGGCATATGCAGCCCTGCTCCCAATACCTATACAGTACAGTAGTCTTTAAATTCTCATGCGACGAGGGTGGACCGACTTCGACATATCTCCACTTTCCCAAAAGGGCAGGTTTTCTAGATGACTAGATCAAATGCGGCAGATACCTTACCTTGGGTACTTACTCATACATACCACCTTTAGGTACGGCCCGAGATGTATATCGTGACATAAACCATGACTACAAGGTAGTATGTTACTTGGTATACACATACCGTATACGGGACGAGCAATTGCAAACTTGATCAAGTCACTGGATGATCACCCAAATGACGTATAAGTAGAAACCACAATCCCCCTGGTGCCGCCTGGTGCAAACACCCATCCCACCACAATCAATCCCACTAGGAAATACTGCCGCGGGAGTATACATGAGGGACGCGAATACGTAAGCTGTGTACGAAACCAACGTCTCACAGCAGCTGACCCGTGATCTATCGGTACGAGGTCCACGAGCCACCAATCGTAGAAACGGAGCGCCGCCATCCAGCCTCGACATACAATAGGTGTTTTCAAACAACGATAAGTGAACACGGATACAAATCATGCAAGAAAGTAGGCAGACGACAACAAAAACAACAACAACCAGCCGATATTATTTCGTGATCCGTAACAGCTAAACACACACGAAGTTAAAGGCTATCTCCCAAGCATCCCAATACCGTCAAGAAAAAGCAAGACAATATCTTGAGATAATGCGGGTGATCCGCAATAACCTGGCTTAGTCTCGTCTCTCTATATACTATACTCACAGGTATGTTCCTAATTTACTTCCGGGACTGCTGTGACTATAGGTATGTATATTATACCTACGTAACCATGCCTCCTTACTCTCACACCCAACCCAGGCAGGTAGACCAGCCTATTACACAGACACCTCACACTTGCAAATTCGCTATTACTTACAATGATCACGGCTTCGCTCAGGTTCTGAACGTGAAATCTCTCGCCAGGATCTAGATAGTACTTGCTAGCTACCCAGACAGGTGCTAGTTTGCAGTAGTCACTAGCTGTAATACAACAATAGCCTCGTGTTCTGTTATTATGTACATTGGATTATTTATTAATTTCCCTTATAGTCAGTTCCCTGTAGTCCACTTGTGTAGGCACACCCAATATAGTACACACATGAGGATCATCCATCAGACCGTACAGTACAGCCCAGTAACTAGGTCCTCCTTTCTACCCCTCAGTACACGGAGTAGAGCAGGTAACCAAATCGCTTCCATTTTTCCTTCCAACTTTCTTTTCAAATCCATACAGCAAAACGCCAATCCCTCATGCCGATATCAAGCCCCGCACTGGAGGTAGAAATAGAGAAAGAGGGAAAGCCGGAACCAACATAGACGGGAGATCCGAATCGCATACCAAACTCGATTTATCAATCACTCGCTATTTTCATCATTTTCGCTCTCTTTCTCAAGAACCTCGCTCTTCTCCTCCCCTTTATTCTTCACGTCACCCTCAGCTTCGCTCTTGCCTGTCTCCTCATTTTTCTCCTTCTTCGCCGCAGAGGTAGTAGGGGCGCCATCGGGGTTCAGATTCCAATCGATCTCGCCATCTTCACCATAGCGCGAGAGCAACCACTCATTCGCCTTACGAAAGTGTCCACAATCAAAAAACCCACGGGACGCGCTAAGCGGGCTGGGATGTACGCTTTTCAGGACGAGATGTCGTTGGCCATCGACTTTGGCGACACGGTCGCCGGCCGGCTTGCCCCAGGCGAGGAACACGACGCCTCTGGTGCGTTTCTGCGCGACGAGGTCGATGACCTTCTGTGTGAGGGCCTCCCAGCCACGTTTCTGGTGTGAGTTGGCGGCATGGGCGCGGACCGTGAGGCAAGTGTTGAGCATAAGAACGCCGCGCTCTGCCCAGGGTGTGAGCAGGCCTCCGTTTTTGGGTGGTGGCACGAAGGTCGGGTAGTCCTTCTGGAGGGCTTTATACATGTTCTTAAGGGATGGCGGGGCGGGCGTAGGCGGGCGCACCGAGAAGCAGAGGCCGTGGGCCTGGTTGTGGTTGTGGTAGGGGTCTTGGCCTAGGATGACGCACTTGACCGTGTGAAAGGGTGTATGACGGGACCTGTGTTGATGGTTTATGGTAAGCACTTGGCTTGTTGACTCCATCATGTACTCATTCCAGACCCGTGGAGGATCAATGGTGTGCACGACAAATGACTTTAAAAATAATTAAAAAAAAATAGCAACAGTAAGTCCAGGAGGCAGATCAGCCGAGCAGATATCCCGACAAGACACGCCTACCAAATAAACGTAGAAACGAAAAGACAAGAAAAGCCAAGACGGGCAAGACATGAAATCAGAGCAGTCCCAACATACCAAGAATAAACATCCTCACTAGGTGGGAAGACATTCTGCCCAGAGTGGACATCGGACTCAATGAACTTCTTGAGCGCAATGAACTCGGGCTTAACAATATCGTCCTTAAGCAGGGCCAGCCAGCTTGGATCCATGGTATTAATCTCAAGAGTGAGATACTGTTTCTGCTCGGCAGTGAGCGTGGCAACCCACTTGGCCTTATCAAAGCTTGAGGCCGGGTTCACCGATGCAGCGGTATTCGCAGACGCTCCCTGTCCTCCTGTTGCAGCCGTTGTCTTCGGTGCTCTAAAGAACGACGTGATGCTCCCGTTCATCTTGGTCTTCTTGCTGGCAGCAGCAGCGGCCGCCGCATCGCCTTTTCGCTTGAGAGAAGACATTCCGCAGTCGTGTATACCCTTACTCCTATACTTATTTCTATGCGTATGTGTGTGTGCGTGCGTTCTCGTATTCCCGCAACCATGCAGGAAGGGACTTCGCTGGAAGGATATAAGCCGAAATTGTTGCCGCGAAAACAAGTACAACGCGTGCGAATTAGTCGCAGTGAAACACAGGCTCGTACTATTCCGCGATGCGAGAGTTGAGACTCGTCCGTAGAGCTTCACAGGCGGTACAGTACGTCTAAGCGAAGGGCAGCACAGTGCAATTCGTACTCGTACTAGTAGAGACGACGGCGCAATTTTGGGAAATATCTTGGACGATGCTATAAATCGTGTGTGTGGAGGTTGGGGAAAGATCAATTGGGCAGAATCAAAATCATTTGGACAAAGTCGGTGAGTTTCCAGCTATATAGGTAAGTAAGGTTGGTAATGTAGACAGAGCGCATACATGGGTCGAGTGAAAGAAGCGGATAAGATCATAAGATAGATGGATAGGTAGACTACTTTATCTTTAAGTCGCGTGTTTGCAGGCGCGATCCGCGTCAGGCAGCACACGTACTTTACGCGAGCTCATGTGGCACGTGCAGATAAAGCTGAGCTTTCGGTAAGATTGAGGAGCAAGGCTACCCAGCTAGCATAGTCAGCTCATAATCAGTTGGCATCTTGGCTTCTAGGGGTGTATAATATAATATACGTAAGGTACACGGTACATGGTACAATACACATGAACAGTATGAGTAGAGCAGCAAATCTCGTCATCAAATTATTCTTTAAATACTACTAGGTAAATTGGTGAATCTAACGCCATTTTGGATGTCTCTGATCATCGTAATATCACAAATATTTTCATGAATTCACGCGTGATTAATCGTAGTGTACATTCCTCTAACTCCACGTCGAATACTCAACTCAAACACCCTCTCGCCACATCTACTAACCATCATTTTGTGGATTTTTCATCTTCCGCCCATCCCAGACTCTTCTATAAAGTGACCCTCTAGAATGCTGCTCGGGTACAAACCGTGCGGTGCCGCCTTTTCCCTGTCCTGTCCTGTCCGGTCCGGTCCAACTACATGCAGTTCTTATCTATCGCGGAAAACTTTCATCGCCAGTTCAGGTATCATGAAACCAAAGAAAAGGAAAAAAACGCCAGAGCCAACGCCGGCCAGATGCGAAAAAGAGTCGAGTGAAGATGTATGTGCCAAGCCCCTCCTTCTGCTTCCCTCTTTAGTAGTTCGTCATAGTGCACCGTTTACGCGTTCAGCTGCCTCCTCTCGTGCTGTTCGTTCATGCTTCGGAACACCCTCTTGCCCACTTCGTAGCTACTGATCATAATCGCACATGCTGGTGCCACCTTGAGAGTCCGGGGGATCCACCCCGTCCAGAGTCCAGCCACGCCCTCGGTCTTGAAGATGTGCCATAACAGTCGTGCCATGTTGCTTTCTTCGGGGGCCAAAGTCTGCCCTGCCGACGTCGCTATCTTCTTTGCCGAATCCCGGTGCACTTGTGTCCTCGTCTTGCCGACGTCAAAAGGCATGGTAACCATGGACGCAATTGCCCCTGACAAAGCACCTGCCGTGAAACTGTCCACCAAGACGGCCGTATGGTTTTCCCGACTTTGTGATCTGGCCCTCTCCCTCGAGCGGAAACTGGGATCGCGCGACACCGAACGACCGCGGCGGTCTTCACGCGCGTCGGTCAACCTGTTCCGTATCGTCTCGTATCCCAGCCAGTACAATCCCGAGAAAGGCACGTCGCGCCACAGATGAAGGGTGATGCCTCGCCACAGTGAGTGGTAGCCGTTCTCTGCAACCATCTCACGAAGTCCCTTAAACGTATCTTTGAGGTGGCTCGTTGCTGTCGAGCCAGAAGAAGCCTGGAGGCGTGTCTTGAAGAGCTCTACGGGGCTGACAGCAGCCACTGCCAGGACGCGCGCTATAGAACCCGCCGTCACGGCCTTGTAGTCGTCCCTAGATAGTCTACTTATGGGGCTTTTCTTGTTGTACCGTAGCCAGTCGTAGCCCGTGAAGTAGATGATATTGGCCGGGATGGCCATGAGGAGTGTTGGCGATAACCCCTCCACAGCGTAGTGAATCCCTCGTTGCGCGCAATCTTCCGCATGCCATCAAAGGTCGACGTGAAGTTGCGCTTCTGCGCCTCCTCGACGGCACACTCGGCCCCAGCTCCAGCTCCAACCCCACCAAACCCTTCTAGTCTCGGGCCGGCGACGCAGATCTCAGCATTGTTATTCATAAAGAACACTTCTCGACAACACGCGGTTATACCGAGGTTCGATGGTCGGAATCCATTGGGTGATGAGATGGCAAGCTTCTGGAAGTCTGTGACGGCGGCGACGCTAGGTTGTGGTGACGAACCTTGGGATTGTAGTCGAACACGTACAACATCGAGAGGGGTGACTATAATTGGCGTATGTCAGCATGCGTCCTACTCACGCGGCCATGGAAATAGAAGCAGACGGTGGCAAACAGACCGAGAAGTGAGGTCAGAAGACTGCCGGAAATTGCAGAGACCATCTTCTGTCCAACTGTGATGTCCATGCCGTCAGTATTGGCATGCTCCTGTGATGAGGAAGCCATAGTTGATCTAGCAAAAGCATGCTCGGCATTCGGTACTCGGTCGTGGCTTGTATGGTCGAAGTTGACGCTGTTAGTCGACATGGTAATTTGTTATAGTTATGTGAATACACAGTTGGTGGTTCTGGGCTGGCTCCGGTGAGTTCCGGAGAACGCCCTTCAACTAAAAGTGTAACGCAGAAGAGGCGGCGATCAGAATACGATTCCAAGTAGATATGATGATTTTAGGATAGGAGAAGGAATTATACCGCAAGAGAGCGGAGAGAGAAGACGGGCACCTGGTATATGTGGTGTGGAACAATAGGTAGACTGGGCAGTAGACTGGCAGTAGTAGACTGGGGAAAAGAAGAAGCTTTGCTCATAGGTAGTGCAGTAGTAGTCTAGCGGCTAGCCAAGGATGATTTTAGTGCTCCGTATTACGGGGCGACAACAAGGTTCTAACTTCTACCTACGTCGATGGTGACACAGCAGAAACATTATTCATCATTAGCTCAGTTGTGGTTGCAGACGATCTCCAAACGTCCAAGCGATTCTCTGCGTCACTATTATACTATATTAAATTAAATAATTTTCAGTAATTTTCGATTCTCTACAGGGTGCATTTTTCATAGGCCATCTTATTCCGACTACCGCTCCGACCGAGACCGAGAGCACCTAGTATTCGCCACCCTCGTCATGACCTCGGAGCCAATCAAAGCCTACATACAGTACACGCCTCAGGATATACACTATACACACAGTACTACACTTGGAATCCTATACATACCTCTAAGTATCTAATAGTCGTAAATGATAAGATCGAGATAACTAAGATAGATCCTAAAAGATATTTTCAACATATAAGCTAATTTCTTATGGTTTTTCCTGCATTTTCATATTTACTTTAGTGTATCTATTTCTAATAGCCGAGGTGAAATATTAGTTTAGACAGGTCTTCTACTGTAAAGCATTAGGTTTCAAAAGAACCTGCTTCATGCTTCCTCTCTCTTATTGAAGAAAGCCTACTACAAAATCATATACGCCTAGCCTTGAGAGCTAACATCACGGTCTCTGACGACACATTTCAGCTCACAAATGTAGCGTTGCATAGCATAAGTACTCAGTACTGACAGTTGGTCGGATCTTAACTCCGATCGCGTTCGTTGGTACCTACATTTGCTCAGGTAGGTGGATTTGGAGATGTGATTGGCTCTATCTACAAAGTACCGTAAGTACCTAGCTATACTTGGCACACGGTACCAGCTTATCACGGCTCTCGGGGTTGCGCCACACCTCTTAAAACACATCGTTCATGTCGATGCAGGTCTCATCGGTGTGACTGACTCTACTGTATCTACTATAGGTATATGTAAGGGGTCCAATTATAATACCACCCTCTCGTTCCTATCCTGGTCCAATTACGGCAGCACTCTACAAGCAGTATCCAAGCTCTGATCTTACTTCCTAAGCATTTACGATAACGCCCCCAACTGATGGAATTATAGATATTGAAACTGTAGTTAAGACGGAGATCAAATTTGAGATCGACTCCCTAGATATATGTATTACATCATTCTCTAAACACTCACCCTAACTGTATCTCCGCTCATACCCACCACTTGATAAGCGGCCGTGATGGAGCAGCCACCCGATCTGATCCAAAGCGAGTTGGAGAGTTTCAGACGGCAATGGCGGGACGAAGTCTCATCTCGGGCTAGGAATCCAGCAACAGTACCGTCATCATCAACACTACCAGTAATATCACAACGGCAACCAAGGCCAACAACCAACCGTGCCGGTCCATCATCGGTATCCAACAGACCGCCTCGAAGACATGAACCCCCCTCACACACCAAGGGACCGATATCGATTAATAAGATCGGCCAATTGGACGACGAAGAAGATTCCTATGTCCCAGCACCTGTCTTTGAAACTGACAGCCCATCAGCTGTCAAAGCCAAGGGGGGGCATACCTTAGACGAATATGGAGAAAGGTCAGAAGAACCTAAGACCGCCCTCGACTTCTATGAACATGCCGTCGAGAGGGAGTCGACGGGTAAGCTAGGAGATAGCCTCCTAGCTTACCGCCAGGCCTTTCACATGGACGATAAAGTCGACCGCAAATACCGCGATAAGCATTTTGCAAGCCGCTGGGCGAAACCAGCCCAACAGCAGCAGCAGATCAACCCATCCAATGCTGCCGCAACAGTCCCCAACACCGCCCACCACTCATTAGAAGGCGGCGGTGGTGGTGGTAGCGTTGATACGATCTCGTTGTCGTTCCCAGATCTCATAACCAGCTTTGCAGGGTTAAAGGTCGAAGGCTCGCCACCAGAATGCGAAGGCGTGGAACCATCGCCGTGTCCCATCGCCGCCTTGCCGGACGAGATCCTCGTACACATCCTCCGGGACGTCGCAATAGCCGACGTTGGAGACTTCGTGCGACTATCCCATGTTTGTAAGCGACTCGCGTACCTCGTGATGACCGAGGACCGGATTTGGCGGCGCGTATGTCTAGGTCCCGAATTCGGGTTCGGCGGCATGCACTACCACTTCCAGCGATCCATCACCTGGGGACCCTTGACCCTATCCGAAGCCCTCGACGAGGCAGATGTAGAGGCATACACATTAGAAGAGTTCTACCGCTACCGGGAAACCGAGGCGCACGCCACGACGCTCGCGCTCTACCGCGGCGTGGGCGGCTTTACGACCTGGCAATCCATGTTTCGGTGTCGACCCCGCGTGCGCTTCAACGGGTGCTATATCAGCACAGTAAACTACATCCGGCCGGGGCAGAACTCAGGACATCATCTGGCATGGAATGCGCCGGTGCATATCGTGACGTACTACCGGTATCTGCGGCTATTCCGGGACGGCACGGCTATAAGTCTAACGACCACCGACGAACCGGCACAGGTCGTGCACTACTTGACGCGCGACAACCTCCCCTTACGCCGCGGAAACGACGCGCTGCATCAGCACCTCCCCTCTCACGTCATGGTATCGGCACTAAAAGGACGCTGGCGACTCTCTTCGCCGCGCGACCAAGACCGCATGAACAACCCCTATCACAACACGCCACCCCAAATCATCCCCAATCCCCCTCCCAACATCATCTCCCCCCACACAGCAAACCCGACCCTATCAGAAAGCGAAGGGGACCTATACATCGAGACCGAGGGCGTAGGCCCCAAATACATGTATAGGTTAGATCTGTCGCTGCGCAGCGCGGGGCGATCAGCGCGCAACAACAAACTCGTATGGCGAGGTTTCTGGAGCTACAACCGGCTGACAGACGACTGGGCGCAGTTTACGCTGAAGAACGATAAGCCCTTTTTCTTTAGCCGGGTACGAAGTTATGGAGTGGGGGAGTAGAGTAGTCCGTCAGTGCCTAGACAGGTAGGCGGGTAAAGAAGACGTGGGTGAAGTGAGCCAATATGTGAGTAAGGAAACGAAAGAGTCTTAGAAGTGAAATGGTAAAGAAAAGAAGTTTCGTCCCCCGTTCACTAATGCAGTGAGATGTACTACACTGCACTGGACTGGGAATGTATGGGTTCTGGTAGAGCCTGTTTACTACACCTATGCCCCTTTGCTCCGATCGACCTATGTACTGGATTTACCTATTCAAATTTACGTACGTACGTAGGTTAGGTATTGTTATTCAACCGTCTTCGTCTCGTTGGCATAGCCATATGAAACGCATACATACAGGCCACGCCGACTTGCAATACTGCAGTCCCGTCTGAGCTTACAAAGGCTAGGCAAAGTAATACAGCCGCATTTCCTCGATTTCGATTAATGACCTAGTAATAGTCCATAAGTTCGCACTATATCAGATCTCCAAGCGTTTAAGCCTACCACCTGACCTTATCGTATTCGCCCGTAGGGCGTACCTTGCCTACCTACCCACATCCCAAACAAACCATCAAAACCTAAGCTATATACGAGACAGTGCTGGGTAGATATACACACCCACCTAAACAAATATATCAGCTCTTTATCTAGCCAATAATCGAACAAAAAAGGAACAGCGGAAGGACCCAGAAAGCAGATACTGAATTCTGTAACGAAGCTATCAAAATCGTGATGGGACGCAGATGAAGGACACGGGATTTTCCTTCCCACAAGGATGTATCCCGGGAGATGATTGTGTCCAGGCGGACCCGGATACTCGCAGAGCGGGAGCAAGCGACGATGGATGTCAAAAATCCGACAGAGGGAGGGGGAGAGGGAGAAGGGCTGCAAGTATACAGAACCTTGCGTTAGGTTTCTTCGTTTTCGGCTTGTACGGGAATAATACTCAGACAATATCGTTGATTCTCAAACAACCCTATACCCACGCAGAATGCTCCAAACCTAAGCTTTTTGTTCCAAAACGACAGCGCCATCACAGGGATAGCAAGGGGGGCATTTATGCCCTTAACAATTTCGTGTCTTCAAGTCTTCCCAGCACACGTTTCCCACTAGAAACCAAGGGTTGAAGACAACATATGTATTAGGCATTTGAACAATGCTACTTCGCCCACCACTAGATAGAACAGTGTTCGAAGTGCTCCTCGTGATCCTCATGCGCCATTCATTGCATAAGCTCATGGGAGTACCGTATTGCTAGCATAGAGCCCGTATCCGAATCAGGAGAGCTGGAGACCAAAATATATCCTCATCTTCTCGACGACGACAACCTAGCGCCCTGTTACACCGATTTATCTTGGTCTGAGCTCGTGGTAGTTTACGTATAATTTTCAGCCCCGGAACAAAAGCCAACCAGTTTCCGCCTCTATCTGCGCCTAACAAGACGCACCTATATATAGGCGTTATTCTGACTTGATCAATCGGTACCCAGGGCTATACAATGACCCCACCTGGTTCTTAAATATCTCTTTGACGTTGTACGTGTACGGGACAACACTACACTTTCGAATAGGCTGCCGCCGACGGCCCAAAGATTGTTGAGATGCCGTGATAGATTCATTACTGACACTGACTGGCTGGGACGCTGGTGAATAAATGAGAGAGCGTCGACGATGCGGGTTTATGCCTTCTTTCAAATGTACAGCTTTCTTCAGGTTGACTGGGCTCTTACTGCGCTTCCGAGCCCGAGTTGGAAGGCTTGAGGATAGCGGTGCCTGAGAGTATCGACGGCGATCCTGTGGCGTATGTCGAGGGGAAAGATATTGGAGAGGACGGCGTGGCGGGATTTCCTCGTGGATATCGCCTGTGGGTTTACGAGACTTCGAGCTCGGTGTGCTGTTCTGCTTTTCATCTTCTTCGTCAGAATCCAGGATGATTTTCCGGCTTGATCGCCACCGTGCTGTAAGATATCCTATTAGCATACCAAGGACAGGGTGCATAGGCTCGTGTGGGAGATATATAATATCGAGTACCCTACAATTTTCGAAGCAAACAATGGGTATAGTGTTACTTACAGTTCCGAGGCGTCGATTTGATGGCATACTCTGAAGACCTTCCCCAGCCTAGATCGCCAGGTTGGGCTTCATATCTCTGAATAACTGCGCTGGCTTCTTGGGATATGATCCCATTCTGGTCGCTTTCGTCATTGTCTCTTAGCCAATCCTTGTCGTCATCTGATTCAATATTTGCGCCTAATTTATTGGAATTGTCTGCCGCATCGGCTAGGGGGCGCATCGGTTGTATAATCTCCTGTTTTGGGCTAGACGGAAGACTCATATTATGTTGCATCAATTCCAACACTCCAGTTGGAGAATCGTGCCGGTTGTCTGGTTCTAGAGCGGCGCTGAGATTATGCTCGCTAGGTTCGATATCGTCGACTTCTTCTTGGAGGATATGATACTGTTTTAGAATATCCACACTATCGTGAAGCAACGCCGACATAATTTTTTTTTCAACACTAGTTGTATAGTTGGTTTTTTCCGATTTATCAACTTCCACCTGCTGTCGTTGAGACTTCTGACGAACGGTTTCTAACTTCTTCTCAGTATCGCCAGCAATCTTGCCAAGCTCTGCTGATAAGGTCGCTCTCAGGTTGGCTTGAGCCTCATGGACCAGACGCTGGACCGTTCGAGCCATCTTCTCCTTGCCTTGGGTTCGGATTGCTTCCTCGGTTGCGACCTTCTTGCGGGCAGCGGAGCGCGATATCACGCTGTCCAGAATACTATCTATGTCTATGTCGTCCGACATCGCGAAGCCCCTATATAAACGCCGCTTCCGGATTAGCCTAAGACAAAGGCAGGAAGAAGGTGGATTTAATTTATATAGATATAAATTGTTGTTCTTACCTTAGCAATGAGGACCGTGATAGGGAGGACCCCAAAAACTAAGAAAACAGGGAAGATTGGAGACGTTAGAAAGGTCTGGAGGAAGGGGCCAATGGTGAGTGTCAGGGAGATCAGGGAGACTAGGAAGGTCAGGTAAATTAGGAAAAGAGAGATTATTGACAGTATCAGGAGGATGGGGAGAAAGACAAGGAGACAAATCATTGCTAGTGATGGCGGCTTCGGAAGTGGGAAAACTTTCGAAAACTTTCCAGCAGAAAAGTCTGTCTACGTATATCGTGTTTACTAGCTATCGTCAAGAATTTGGCCATCGCACAAGGCAACGGGCTTTGTTTCGTGTTGATGATTTCGGTCTGGGGGCTCCAGGGCAACAGAAAGGTCCGTAGGTACACTGTTTTGTTTATTGTCACTACCTCGGGGGGTTCCGAGGACCTTTTCTCTGAAGAGGAGAGTGTAGGCACTAAGGTACCTTGATCTATGCATGTGTACTAGTAGCTGTTGAACATGTTAAACACAACACAGACGTGTTGTGTCGAATATTGCCTGGTGAAGGGACTTTGGTATCCTAAGGGACGGTCGTTAACGTGTGAGTAAAGTTTGCAATTTGCTTGATTCCCTTATATCAAGGCAGTTGGTTCACACCCCGAGTCTGTTGACACATCACCTCGCTTGAGGCAGAATAATTAGTCTAGAGGTAACCTGTTCTCGCCAGGCGTCTTCCAGTGCTGGTAGCCCCACGAAGCACTCGAGTCAACTCTGGCTACAGCTAATATGAGCTCATCAACAGATAGGCTTGATATACACCTTGTTTACTTATGCACTGCTGAAGCAACCAGGCCCTGATTAAAACTGTATGAAAACGGCGTATGTAATACGCACTAGGTTTATTACAATAGAACAGGCTGGATAACACCGCACCAACAGGCAGGCCATCGCTGTAACTATCGTATACTGCAGGTCTATAGTAACTATTTGGCCACGTATTGTCCCGGTCGTTTCTGTATTGCAAAGACTTGCTCCCTCTAATCTATCGATGTGGGCTGCACACTAGATTCCATGCAGTGGTCTCAGGAAAGACTACTGATCTACTTCTCGATAAATAATTTATTCAACAGCGTCGTTTAATACTTCACCCCTACGAGTCTCAATGGAATGGACTGAATGACTAAGCCCAATATCTTGCTAGGAGCTTACGATAAGAGCATATCTTCATTCCTCTCGCTTATAATGGTAGCATGCACATATGGCCAGACAAGCCGTTCGCAGAGGATTACTTTACGAGGTGTACCGTAGATACAAGGTGACAAATATCTAGGTACCTAGGAGGCTCGAAGTTCGCGATGTGATCCCTATTCATAATAGCCAAGCGAGTATATACAGTATAGTGACGGTCACATAAGGGCGGATAAAGCCTTGCTTGTCAATACTCGCGATATGAGGGACATCAAGCAACCTGGTCACTCACACTAGCTACCTACTAGTAGTAGGTAGATAAGAGTGGAAATGGCGGCATGCCATGAAAAATAAGCGCTGGCTTACGTGTGTCGGGGCTGGTGGCGCTTTACCACGTGCAAAAGAAACCGGGATATGGAGTCGGACAGACAGGGGAGAGGTGTGTGTATGTTCCGTGTGCAATGCCAATGGCCACCACTTACTATAGTTACCTAGGTAGTAACCTAGTATAGAAGTACTACAGTAGGTACCTACTGTCGCCTACCTACTGCACCTATAATGCTTATGTATGCTGCAAGAGTCAGGAGACGTCTCCACGCGCCAAGCCCCGAAAGCCCCGCAAGCCCTAAAAGCGCGCGGAGGATTCACACAAGGCTAGCCACTCATCGCTTGGGATCATCTCCGTTCTGTGCCGATGTGCCATGGCCGGCTGTGAACAATGCCTTCCGGGGGGAGAAGAGGAGTTGGTTGGTGACTTACCCTACCTAATACCTACATAGTATGCTATATTAATAATATTATTATACCTGCCTAACCTAGGCTCACGTACGTAGTACAATTACACGTAGTACACTAACTACCTACTCAGGATACCTATTATGCACGAATGGAGTGCTAGGGTAGATATTTACTACTAGTACCTAGTGGATGATGTGGTCGCTAGGACTAGCCGAAATCACCGTCAGCAAAGAAGAAGAAAAAAGGAGGGGTAGGTAGTGCAGAAAGGATTCGGTCAGCATCGGTAAGGTAATGGAATGTCGTGAATTCGGGGGTTTTATTTTATATTTTATTCTTTTTAGCCCTGAATGAAAGCCGCCACTCATGCAGCTGCAATGTCCTGCAGAACCGTGAACTATTGTATGTCGCTCGTCTTTGTTGCGTGTGCTCATGCAGCATCGCTGACAGACAGGGGAAGATAAATGCGAGGTTGATTAGATTTAAGTAAAGAGTTGTTCTAATACCACACAAATAAAGGTGTACACCCGTCTTTGCCTCTCCTTGCACCCCACTATCCAATTGGCACGGCGGGCCGGTTAATGTAGAAAATTCTGCAAAAGGGAGTAACAATCCAAGTTTCCAATATTTTAATAATGATAATAGGTAGTAATAAGCTGCCATCAGTCAAAAAGGAAGATGGTGTCGAATCGATATAATTATTATGCCCGGTCTCGAACGATTGGGCCGGGGATCCCAGGCTTTCAAGGTTATCGGCAGAAGCTGCCCCGTCAGGCACGGAACTTTGTACGACTGCGCTGTACTTAGGTACCCAAGGCAGTACCTAAAGGGGATTTATAGTGTACTGGAGCAGTCGTGGAGTAGGGGTGGGCACGGCACCGCTAAAGCAAGGTACCCAGCCATCTCGCTCGCTGACGGTTCCGGGTCCCTGGCTTCCATTTCTACTACCTAATATATCTCCTATAGTGGCACACTACATACCTACTACTCAAGTAAGGGTAGGAGGTACTCATAGTGCAGTGTACCTACTGTACTCAGTAGGTACTACCGTACAGTAGACAGGCGTGATTAGTGGATGTTTGCCCTACATATATACATGTGTACATGTAGTAGGCACTCCCTTCT
The DNA here is from genome assembly GCA_902806585.1 of Xylaria hypoxylon. Taxonomy (NCBI): domain Eukaryota; kingdom Fungi; phylum Ascomycota; class Sordariomycetes; order Xylariales; family Xylariaceae; genus Xylaria; species Xylaria hypoxylon. Next base: position 2,947,657 of record CADCXB010000001.1, read on the forward strand.
TACGCTACAGAAGCATGTGGGTACTACCAGGTAGGTTACTCACCTTCACTTGAGTATTCTCGTAGGATATAGTAGGTGTACCTACTCATACTGAGTACACTACTACACCCATGTGCAACTCTCTTTTCCACTAGCGGATGCAAGGGGTCATTTTGTGATTTCTTTCAACCAATGTTTACACTACTTCAACACTATGAGGTTTTCCAAGCTGTTGGTAGTTGTAACGAGAACATGATATTTTTCAAACAATATACCGTTTGAAGAGCTACAATGCAACCTAGCTCAACTTAACCTATATGCATTAGTGGTTTGTAGTGTACTGTATACTAGGTATGTATGGCATGTCAAGGTGATCGACGGCTTCGGCGCCAGCTCGTCGCCCTTGGCCGCTCTTCTCCGTGACCCTCCCTGTCCTGTCCTGTCCTGTCCTGTCCAATCACCACCGCCTCGCGGGTCTTTCTTCAATAGTGTCTTTCCTGGTGCATCTGCCCAGCATCAGCCCCTGGACCGAACCAACAAGCTGCCATTTTCGTTTCTACCCGTATTGTGGCACTGAGTACACTACAGATCGCGCTGTCGAAACTGCAGTACCTACCTGGGTATACTACTTACAGCAGTATGTATACCTATCCATATACATACACCAACTCCTACTCTTCTACCTACTTACCTTCTTGAGTCCTCATTTCTTTTTCTTCTAGTCTATTCGGTGGATTCGTGCATTCCTCTGACGACATCACTACAACGAACGAAAGGCTCACGTTGATTTACTATAGCGACTTGACTACAGTATACATTTCAGACATTCAGACATTAATAGTATTCAACCGACTTGACCAACGAAGCCGTCGACATATCCTACCTCTTTACTACACTATCCTGTCCAAGTACGGTACAACTCACATACACTGGGTTACTTCGGCGGTCATTTTGGACAGCTGCCCTTGTATCGATAGTGTATCAAGTTCGCCATCATCGTTTCATCATTCTCTTTCGAAAGCGTCCATTCGGGAGCGTACATTCGGTTGTGTCCCTGGCCACCACCTGAGTCTCGAACTGACTGACACACCACCTGCCGTCGAGAGCTCGCCATGCACTTTCGGTGCCACCATCCTACCCGGGTCGAGTCGGCTTGAGGAACCATCGAAAAAAAATACACGACCGTCCTGCATCTGTCAAAGCTCAAAACTATTCCGCAATAGTTCAATTATTGGTCCGCTGCCGATCCTGCGTGGTGTGTTGTACCGTCGAACCATCGTTTCGGTTGTCTGCAGCTCCTGAGCACGAAGCCCTGGTAACCCCTGTGCTGGACTTCGAGGCTGCCATCTCATATCTAGCCTACACTGAGTCTTGTCATATCATACAGCCCTCATTTTTGTGCGAAGTGATTTGGCCGGCCTTCAATACTGCGTCTGTGGCGTATATATAGCGTAATATTGCTCGGGTTATTGGATGATTGTGGTAGGCAGAGGGAGTTGATAAAAGGAACTACGTTGGGTGACAATTACAAGCACAACACTAAGCCTCTTCCTGCCACACGCCACCATGGCGCTGCCCCTGTCTCTCCACCATGACGAGGACCGTTCTGTTCTGCTTCTCACCGATTCTGAAGATGATGACTTGCTCCCTCCTAGTCGGCGGATACCCGTTATCGAGCCGAAACCATCTACCGAAGCCATGCGCCAGAAGACAAAGGAGGCCGCAGCTAATGTGCCAATCCACCCCATTCCCGCCATGCAGCCGGCCTTCTCCGAGTCCCTTATAGAGGCAACGAATAACGGGGGAGATGCAAAACCAAAACTGAGGTTCGGCGATGCAAAGCAACGGAGGGCACGTCTTCTGGATAGCCCAAAGGGTGCTGGGCTGTATGCTGATGTATGGAGGTACCGTCCGGGTCAGAAACATCATGAGCTTTGGAAGCTTCTCGCGCAGGTTTCATTCGGGGTGTATCTGTTGCTGAACGGAATCGCCAACAGTAATGAGCAGGTTGTCGATATCCTTCAGCATCATATCGACGAAGTGGACGAGTTTCTGGAAACTACATTAGAGGATGTTAATGTGGCTATCGAAGACGTCAAAGAGAGAATTGAATTCCTCAAGCTGCCTATGGAGAACATGAAGACATTCGAGGAGATGTTGGAAGATCGCGACTTTCGTCTGCAGATCGTGACAGGAAATGAGAAGATCGAACATATCATCGAGAGGACGACTCTCGCCCTCGAGGCAACATTTAAAGACGCCGATGAGGGACTCAAAGGCGTTAAGGAATTTGCCGTATACCTGGGGAACCAAAAAGACAAGCTTTGGCGTCAACAGCGACCAGAGTTTGGAGATATCTACGACGCTATGAAGGGCAATGCGCAAGGGTGGTATCATGCATTAATCGACATACAAGATAGTGCCTCGTCACTGGATACTGTACTCATAAGTCTTAGCCAGATCGTGGCAGAGATGGACCATAAGGCGGGTGAGGTGAGCCGTAGAACAAGGGTAAGTTAATTTTGACTTTATCAAAGGACATGGAGAGATTTATACCAATATCATTTTAGTTTTCGGTAGCTCCCTTCTCTGGGCCTGCGGAGCCAGCACTCTCGAATGGGCATTCGGCGAAGTCCCCATCTCATTCATTACAAAGACGACTGTCACCGCCTCAGTCTCCTCCCACAACTATATCACGAGCATCGGAACCATATTCCCCAGCCGAAAAGGAGGTGGTTATCTTCGAGGAGAAGGAGGTTGCCTTTATACATCCTGTAAGCTCTGTAGCCGACAATGCAAATCCGGAGCTGCGGGTACCCGACAGAGGGGAAGAGGTTTATCTTCTTCAGCCGCGCACATACACTCCTCAGCCACCGGAACCTCTCCCCTCCCCGATGGTTAAGAATCCACCAACATCTCAATCTCCCACGTTCCAGGATTCCGTAGCTCAAGATAAGCGCATGTCAAAACGGACCTCGTTGCGACAGAGAGTATCGTTGAAAGGTGGCAATCTCCCTGAAGTCATTCATGTTCCGCCGCGGAATATAGGCGAAATGGACTCACTTAGCTTTCAATCACCTCACTACCAGGCATCCCCACTCACCTATCGAGGTCGTGAGTCTAATTATGTCTCTGGTCTCGAGGTACAACAGTCACATCACTCACAAGTAGATCCTCCAGGCGGCATGACGGTGCCGATGTTTACCAACACCATCCCATCGCCCCGCTCTGATCAGCAACAGTATTTTTACCCTGTGCGAGCCAGTCCGCACTCACCATTGCAGCAACGGCCGCATACATCCGCGACCGCTAGATCACACACATCCCATGCGGGGCATGTACGGGACCAGCGGTCGGCGATGGGTATGAGCATGCTAAGCAACGTCACCAATGCCGACGGCCAAGATGGCAAGAGGTTGAAGAAGAAGAAGAGCGCATTTGGCTGGCTGAAAAAGGCTTTCACGCTGGATGAAGAGGAGAAAGAAGAGTTCCGGGCGAGAAAGCAGCAACAAGCGGCCAACCCCTACTACGAAGCTCGCAGCCCGAAATTCCTCGACGGGAAACGTTTACCAGATCCTCGGCGCGTAACCCCGTCCGAACGCTCAGTTTCCCGGATGTAATGCATAATTGGACAATGCAGCTTTCCGGAGTCGCATTGGGGGAGTTGGCATCACATGGCATTGATCGACAAGATCGACAGGCACGAGCCACACTTACAGCGGACATCTGCACTTGAGCATCCATGCTTAGCGGTATCCCACATTTCGGATGGCTCATGAATGGGTTTTCTATGGAACCTATATTTGGACACATTTTCGAATCCGTGTTGGCTCAGCGATTCCAATTGCATCAACCCCTCGATTGACGAGTACCGACTCGTAGCTACCCAAAGAGTAATAGAAAGGCAACCGATGTTGCCAGGTCACAGGAGAAGCAGGGCTCTCCTTCAAAGACAGGTGATGATACTTGATTTGATATAACGACTTACAACTTATAATCATGTACGATGTAATAGCGAATGTTGGGTTTTGATTATAAAAGCATAGCGACGCGTGATAAAACGGGTTGGCAAGGGATTACGGGGGATAATAGACACGACGCACTATTCCTGGTGCATTTACCGACGCTATTAACAACTAATTCAGACTCATGAGCAACATGAAATAATACTTACACCACTTATATCTTCCGTGTGATTTCGCATTCTCAGGTTTCGATCAATGCATGCCAGTAGCAAGAAGAAATAGTACCGACTAGCAGGCCGATATGGGAGGCGTGGCGTAGTAGTATAGACCTCAAGACGCGCGCGTTCACACTCCGTATCTGGACTATAAATAGTACCCTCCAAGCCCGGTCAGTCTCCCGGTGAATTACGGTCATTGGTACGTACTGAGTAGGTAGGTAGATCTGTATGTGGGGTCCCAGCACCCCGGAACGCTAGTGTAGTAGTAGATACTATGAGCATGAGTATAAGTACGTACTATACTACTAGTAACTAGTAACCAACAAGCCTAAGGAACCCTGTAGCTCTAGCCCCAGAAAGGTTAGTATGTCTTTCCACTTATATGATATACAGCAAATTAGGCTTGGTGCATGTACCAGTTCTCGGTCATCTACTACTGAGTAAGTATCTACAGTAGTGTAGGTGACCGAGTAAGAACCTTGAAGGAAACGGTAGGAAAACAATGAAGGTAGGTATAATTTAAAGTTACCTAATGCAAATTTGTTCGTATTGTATTACTATACCTAGATAGTATAGCATATCGTGGTGAACGACCGACCCTTACAATACAACTAGGCAGACTAGGTAGTAAGGTAGGTAGTGTATTCGATTAATATCCGTTTCCAACCATACTATCATCTAAGTACGTAGTACGTAGTATGTAGTATGTATACAACACATATGCTAGTCAAATTTATTCTTGTCTTTGTTCGTGACATACTTTTCACACACAGCCGTCGAAGCGGAGGACTGTGCAGTTTGACCCAACCAACTAACCCCTGAGGGCATCATACATCAAGAGTGTCATTAATTAGGATTTCGCCTTACATAAGCTTGTACTTTCTCTCCTCAGAAACTTGAAAGCGATAAATTGCTTGTTCTCAGCCTTGGTGTGTCTCTCCTGTGGCGCTGGGACGAAACACCTCATAGGTTAGGTATCTTACATACATATATACATCTGACACCAAATCCCGGCGGCTCCCCGAATTTCCCCCCTGACCAAACCTGACCGAGAACACCAGATCTACGAGACGAGCGCAACCTCTCATCATAATGGCGCGCCTCTTCGCTTTCGGGACGGATCTCTGGGACCCCTCACACCGTTTCCAGACCTCCTGGCTTGTGCCGCCATACGTATTATTCGCCATTCGCTTGCTAATAGTAAGTTGTTGACTGATTGATTCTCCGCCGTGGTCGTTTGTTCGGTTTTCAAGGTCTCGATATTTCTTTTGGTGAGCGTAAATGCAACAATACGTCACACCGCATGTATCTTATCTTATCCTATTGTATCCATGCGTATTGTACAGACACATACACACACACACACACATACACATATTCTACCATGTATGGTGAAGCATCATGGATGTAACCTAACCTACATGATCTGTTGCGCGAACTCCCACCACATTCTTGAATTCCATGGACTGGAGCACGCACCCAACAACGCTTCCGATTGAAAACGAAGAAGAAATCAATGAATTAAATAATTGATTAATTAACGAAAGGAGAAAAAGAAGAAAAAATAATACAAACTACAATGCACTCACTAACACCCCATCTCTCAATCTAGTCCCTCTACGCCTTCACCACCCTCCTCTTCAACATCGGCTATGCTTGCGCCGACGCCTCACGCGGCGGGTGCGAAGCCTCTCGGGCCAACTTCTCCTTCTTCACCGTGCTCTCGTACTGGGGGCTGGCCTTCTACTTCCTGATCGCAGCATTCCACACATTCGTCTACGCGCGCCGGGGCTCCGCGCCTCTCGACACCTGGCCCCGACCCCTGCAATACCTGCACGCCCTCTTGTACAGCAGCATAATAACATACCCGTTCCTCGTAGTCATCGTCTTCTGGGCCTTGCTCTCCTCCCCGACGGCGCTGGCCACGACGTATTCGACGTGGAGCAACATCTCACAACACGCCCTGAACAGTGTCTTCGCGTTTCTCGAGATCCTCCTCCCGCGCACCCGTCCCTCCCCGTGGTCTCACCTCCCGTTCCTGATCTTCGTGCTCGCGCTCTATCTCGCCCTAGCCTACCTGACGCACGCGACCAAGGGCTTCTACACGTACACCTTCCTTGATCCATCAGAGCAGGGCGCGCTGGTCGCAGCGTATGTCTTCGGTATCGCCCTGGGCATCTGCATCATCTTCGCCGTCACGTGGGGCCTCGTGTGGTTGCGTCGCTGGATCACCGAGGAGAAGCTCGGGTTCGTCGGTGTTTTTGCGCATGCCGGTACACGAGCAGACGAGGAGGGAGGGAGAACGAGTTGGGCTAATAATAATAACCCTAAGTCTAGGGATGGGGAGAACGAGTTACGGGAGATAAGCCCTGCCGCCTAGGAGAATAGACGGATAGAAAACGAGAGTGCGAAAAGAAGATGATCCAAGCCGGTTTTATAGGCTTGGATATATGGCACCTGCATACCTAGATATCATTGACAGCAGCGTTTACGTTTCCGTGAGAATCATGATTCAAATCATGTCGCACATTATTAATACCCTCATAATACAGATATCTCGATAGTCTTGTTTTCGTTATATGCTTCATACATCTATCCATCCATCCAGCGTACATATTCAGATAATGCAGATGATAAAAACGCCGTCTTCTGATTTACCGATACTCATTATGTCACGTATGATTCCACCCTAGGCGGGAATTAAGGAATACTATGTGGCCCGACATCAGCATTTTGTGATGACACCCCGTCTTTTTTCCGACTCTCTGATCTCAAACATGATCTGGGCGCCGACAAACATCACCGTGCACGCAAAGGTGAGGAACACAAGTCCTACGAAATTCATTAGCCGTAAATCCACCACTATCTAACCAGCCACCCTAACCAAGAAGAGAAGCTCAAAATTAAATATGATGTGAGATAAGGGGGTAAATCAGTAGACAGAACTCACCAGAGAAATGCTCAAATATTCCCGCCATTATAGCCCGCAACCCATCGACACCAAACGCGAACCCAACAAGATTAGCCATCATCATCATGAAGATATTTCCGACAACGCCAAAAGAGCATAACATGCGAAACATCGTCGGGCGGGTTTCCCAGTCACGTTTCGGGAACAGCGAGCCGGCTGCCATCTCGGGCAACATGAAGAAGACGATGAGCCAGCCCCAGATGAGCAGGTGAAGCTTGATATCGTGCCAGAGAGCGACGAAGGTGAATACGAGGACGTACGTGAAAATAGAGCGTGCGGCGTCGCGGACGCTATCAAAACTCGATCCGCCGAGGGGCACGTAGATGTAACGGAGGGACCAGCGGTAGAAGCTACGGTGCCAAGACCGCCAGAAGGCGAGTGTGCTCGGATTGTCGCTGACGCAGCGGATAATGTTCTCGGGGGGGTCGATGCCGTCGACGAGGGACCAGAGGCGGAAGAACCGCCACGGCAACAGGAGTTTCAACCAAATCAGATGGAGGTTGAAGTAGCTGAGCAGAAATAACTGCGAGGGCCAGTACTCGGTCCATCGCGGGCTGAATTTCCCGATCGCTTGCACATAGTCGTAGTGTAGGATGACCTCCATGGCTAGGAACGCGAGCGCGAATCGTAGAGCATACCGGATGGTGCGTGAGATCTCTACGCTCGCGGGTTTGTATCGGAGCTGTGATATGTAGTCGTTGAAGGTGATGATGGGCCCTGTGAGGTAGAGCGGCGCGTAGATGGCGTATGCGACGTAGTTGCGGAAGGAGAAGTCCTTGGACTGCGCGGGGATCGAGATGCGGTCTCTTTCGCTTAGCGAGGAGGGATCGAGCTGCTTCTTCTTGGGGTCATTAGACTTTATCTTGTGATGCAGGGCCCGTCAGTGAGAGAAAACATTATCATACCTCAATAGGGCTGTAGCTTCTTCTGTCTAGGCTCCAATAGTAGTCCAAGTTGAAGCTAATGAGGCGTAGAACGGTAATGTTAAAGAGAATCTCCCAGCGACTCATGAGCCCACCATAACTGTCGAGCCATCTTCCCCAGTTGACGAGACCGCTGTTCGATTCGTTGATGAGCCCACCCGAAAGGGCCCCCCCCAAAATCGAAGCGATATCCTTGAACTTGAAGCCGTTGCAAAGGTCGTTCGCGAACAATATGCCAATGTTGAACACCCACGTCGCAACCGGAACCGACTTGCGGGGTAGAGTGGTAGCCACCTGGTAATTCAGGTACAGAATTGTGAGGACCTTGAAGGCCGAAACGCCATGCAGAGCAAGGAGGTATATTATGGCAAAGCCGAAGTCGAAGGACGCCCGTTGATTCAACCTCTGATCTGCCTCTTCTAGCGTCGGCCGCGACGCCTTACCGCCCGAGTTGACGCGGTACACCACACTACTGTATAATCGTCGAAGCAGAGGGTGGAGGACAACGAGAGCTCCGAGGTAAGGGATGTTGCTTCGAAGGGTGCGGTATTGCGTATCGGTGATATCCTTTCGTTCGTTCATCAGGTTAGCATACATGGCGGTCAAGCACCAGATCACACGAGTTGCTTACGATCTTGCGGCCGGGGATCCAGCCCGGTGACAGATAACGCTCATAGTTCTTGTAGTTGGGATTTGTAGCTGCAGACAAACTATCAATTAACACGAAGCAAGGAGAGGGGACACGGGCGGAATCAAGTCTATACGTAGGGTACGTAGGGTACGTAGGGTCGAGTCATACATTTTGAGGCATCATAGGCAATCCAGAACATGCAAGGGACTGCTAATCCGAGGATGGTATAGTACAGGTAGAACTCGAGTGTGTTCCACCTTGGTTTTGAAGATGACAATGGTCGGCTGTTCCATCTCGCTGCCCGCTCCTTACTCGCAACCGCCGCATCATTACGTTCCTCTATAGCGGCTTTGTAGGGAGTGCTAGACGAGACGGTGAAACGAGTATCGAGTGTATCGACATGGTAAATATTGCGAAAGAATGAAAATGCGCCCATCGTGAGTGTAAAGCCGTCTGGCAGGCAATGGCGCCTACAATCAGGTTACTTCAATGACTACAACATCAGAAATTGACAGCAGCTGTCTGACTCAGTTGCATATGGGAGTAGGGCTCGGTATAAAAGAGTGACTTGGTATTATCGTGAATTGTGTTGAAGGTTGCGACCCCATTGAGGGTCTATTAGAGATGTAGTATACCTAAAGTAAAGTTAAGGTAAGGTAACTAAGGTAACCACAATGCGGACACGGGAATTGGCCGAAGTAAATTGGCTGTGAATATTGAAGATAGGTACCTATGGTGGGGCCATATCAGGGTACCCCCGGCCGGCTTCTTCGGTGGCCCACACCGCCTGGGTACCTACATGTACTTACTTAACCTCCCTAGGTTAGGTGGATACGTATGTACAACTGGACATCTTATTAATGAATGTTCAAGATCTCCTTTACATATCAATATTCAATCATTCCGCCTGATCAACCTCGTGCCCCCATAACTTATCGGGCTACAATAACCTCATTGATCTAGGTAGAGTACCGACTAGCATGCCTATTTCGTCTTTAAAACCTGCTTTCCATTAACGTGCAATACTCTAATCATCATCTCATCTCGCTTATACGGTTGATTAGACGACTAGTAGTCAGGGGTGGATGATTCTCAACTCACACCCGGCAGTGACCGTTGCATACACATATACATTTAAGTAGTCTGCGAAGAACATGGTCCCGACAAAATGGTTTATTGAAAGAAAGCCTTTCGGCAGCAAATCCATTGCTTTCAGACCTAAGCCATCCCTTGGCTTGTCGGCCGCCACAAGATGGAGACCCAAGGGACCATTCCGTCTATTCGGCTTGCCCCCTGAATTACGGGCTGAGATCCTCAATTTTGCCCTTCTAGACTGTGAGGAACAGGTCCAGGTTCTACAGATATTCTTGGCCTCCAGGAGGCTATACACAGAGGCTGCCGCCATCTTTTACCATGACATTTGGCTAGACATCACGGATCGGACCGAGCCTCCTGGCTTGTTGGCCGAACTAACCGCTCCTCTATCACCAAGGCTTCACGTCCGTACCATGGACCTCAAGATCTACCCAAAGAACAATCTTCGCTCCTTCAATGAGGTTTACGTCCCTCTCTTACGCGAAATGGCGGAGCAAGGCGGTCTCCACACCCTACACTTGGAGATTAACGGCAGGTTTCCTCGCCTAGATTTCTGGACAGATCACTGGTCTGACGACGATGAGTTCTGCGAGACCGAGATTCCGCTGCTTATCGGTCCCGAGACGAATATCGAGTACCTGGGACCAGCCTTTCTAGCTGCTCAACCCTTCCAAGCTTTTCTGGACTTTCTCTCCGACCCGCGTATTCCCAAGGTTGCGCTGTATACTTCCAGCGCTGATCATTATCAATTCTGGTGTGATTGTCACCGGAAGTTTTCTTCCAAGCTTGGACTTCCGTGTAGTGGTGGCTCGTGGCGCGGCAAGTCGAAGCGCTTAAAAGTGAATCAAAAGCATCTTCTTCGGCTCTTCCGAAGTGCTCGGGCCGTGCAGATCTCAGCTGCGGTCACATCGGCGCGGGTTTCAGGTGCATCTACTCGAAATGCTTGAGTATGTTTATTCAAACATAATTGTCCCAAAATAAAATGGCGGATGTTATAAATAAAGCATTCCCCACGCATAAACACCCATACACAGCGGAATGCACTTTTTGAATTATAATTTCTTGAAGTACAGGCACGGGTAACCCTAAATACTATACCGAAGAGACAGAAACGATCTCTACCATTTACACCTGTTGACGGACATATATGCGGATTCGATATCTAACAATATCCGGTGTTTCTCTTGACTGCGTCGTTTATGGTCACCTTTCCCGGTGGTGGCAACCCCGGAACCGAGCGAGTTACACGACAAACAAGCTCTCACACCCCGAACAATCTCGCCGAGGCCTAGTACTACATCAAAGGCATTGGAAGTAGTCTAACGCTATATCAGCCGCCCAACTTTTTTTTGTCGATAGACAAGGCTCTACTTACAGTCATTTAGCCTCTGGCATGTGTATGGGCTTACACACTAAAAGAGCAGCCTTGTTAGCCTACTTTTTGGTCGTAAGGAATCCGGAACACTTACCGTAGCCACACCCGTCCATCCAATCCCACCACATTGAGTGTAATGTTGCCCCCCTGGTCCGGCCGTCGCAGTGGCCGTTGTGCTTGTTGTGGAGGTCGTCGTCGTCAAAGTAGAGCTTGCACTTCTTGTCGTGGTTGTTGTACTTGAATCCTACATTTGCGATGTCAACCCATCCGCTCCTCGTTGAATTGCCGTTGCCGGCCTAATTGGTCTAGCAACAACATGTCATATTTGAAGAAGCGCTTACCGTAAAACCGAACCATTCCATGTCAGCATCACCAAAGATATCGATACCATGTGTTATACCCTAACACCCTCTCGGTCAACTCCTAGTTTCTCTTACACCCCACAGTATAGATCAATACGGCCTGCGAAGCAGGGGTAGAAGGGACAACATCAACTTACCTCACCCAAAACACCCTCGACGTTAGGCCCAAACACATAGCGCGTATATGGGCTCCTAGGCGTATTGGGATACGTTTGGGATGGCGTAGTCGAGTATCCAAAGACGCCAGTCCATTGCTTGATAGTCTCGTAGTAGTTCTGCACATACAGCGTGGTATCGGCGGTCCCGTGATGGATGCGCATACGAGGTCGAGGACCGTTGTACCCGGGGTACGCGTTCCGCGCCGCGTTAGCCCAGTACTCCTGGGTCAGATCTAGCTGACCTTGTGAGCAGGTGCTGTTCCACCCGTTGATCGTACCTGTATAGAAGCAGGTCGCCGGTACGCCGGCATAGCTTTTTTAAAAAATATATAAATATAGATACTCCTAGTCCTTGAGGTATTTACTTACACGATACCCGCTGCGAACACGTCTGGGTATGCAGCTGCTAGGACGTTCTACGAGTAATATGAGCAGCGATCCAGAGAAGGTCACAGGAGAAATAATAGCTGGGGATGGATGCATAAAAACTAAAAGAACTCACCGTCATCATGGCGCCCGATGAGGTCCCAGTGACAAACACACGCTTCGAGTCCCCGTTATACGTGTTCAGTGTATACGACACCATATTGACGATAGAATTGCTGTCAGCGCCTCCACCGTGTGTAAGCGCCGCCGTCGATGACACGTCCCAACATGTGCCCCCATATGGAGACTCGGGGTAGATGACGATGAAGCCATATTTCTCCGCGAGGGTAGCATATGGGCTGTTACTGTAGTACGCAGACGCGGTGCCGGAGCAGTAGTGAATAGCAACAATAATAGCCGGGCTCGTAGCTAGGTTCGTCGGGACGTAGATGTACATCTTTGTGCCTGAGGTATTAGCGCCGAAGTTATTCACCTGCTGCAGTGACGCGCGCTTCACGAGCCCCCCTGCTGCGGTAACCCCGCACAGCGCGAGCGCGGAGGTGAAGACGGTGGTTAAGAAGCGCATGTCGTGATAATACGCTGCTGTTGTCTACCTGTTACGTACTGCTCTGAGAGGAGAAAGGGGTGTCTTCTCGCAGTAGCGAGGGTGGTGATGGCGGACAAGGGGCACTTATATATGGAAACATCCACCGGGCGAGTTGACGAGCACTCCACGGATGTCATGCTCCGAGGTAGCAACTAGACGAGAGACCCGGTGCTCACCGTTTCTAAGTGTTTGTCCCGGCCGCGTGCCGATGATGGCCGGGCGCGCAAGCTGAGCCGTTTGACTTCGACCGACTTATTCTATTCTATTCTATACCATACTTACAAACCTAATATCAAGTCCATCTTTACAGTGTCTCACATATGTCAAGCGCTTCATCGCTCATCACATCGAGCGTATGTATCACCGGTCTAGTCACCAATCTAGTGTGATCATGCCTCATCGGGAGTACGGCATTGAGGTCCGAAGTGGTTGCGGAGTGGAAATCCTACACCAATGGATAGCCTAGCATAGCGTAGCAGTCCCCGCAGCCCGCAAGCTAAGATGAAGGAAAGTCTGAATAGTACCGTTCTCTCTACTGATGCAGAGAGACATGCCTAGGGTGCACTATGGTCTCTGCTATACGGGCAGTTAAGGGTAACGTTGCTGATATCCGGGGAATAACTGTCGTGATTCGCCTCAGCCCGTGATCCTTAACGCCGCAGTAATAGCAATAAGACAACATTAAAAAGATATAAGATGCTTGTTCTACCTCTGCTATATATATAATAAATAGGGAGGATATCATGACATATATTGATCTGGTGTAAGATAGAGAAATAACCTAGGGTTAGCAGAAATAATACCTTAATACCTACTATGGTTACCTACTCAAAAGCAAAAAGCCTCTCGATCGGGGAATCGAACCCCGGCCACCTGCGAATTATCAAGTAATGACAAGCAGGTATCCTTACCACTAGACCAATCGAGATGAGATGGTGTGCGATCAAACAAAGAGATATATCACTGCTGTATAACACCTTACCTAAAAGGAATAACTTAAATATACTAAGGTTTTTAACATCTAACAATAGTTTATATTGTTTACACTATGACTAATCATTTACCTTTGATTACTCACTTATATATATAAATACATTATATATTATGCATAGGTAACTATTACATAGTGAGTGACCTTTTCTCTTTTACTCATGGTATTATTATTACTTATAAGTTCCTACCTAGTACACAGGTCCAACCAAACTTATAGTAGTATTGTCTCGGGTAAAACTTGGCACTTTAAACCTTTATTCGGTAATAACTTCCACCCTACATACACAGCACACTACTACTACCTACCTAGGTAGATATAAGACACGCAGGAACACCAAAAGGGCTCTATTACACACAGACACTACCTAGGGTCTACACTAACGACAACAGAGACACAACAGGTGTAACACCTGTTTTCTAGACGTTTCCGTGCAGTATCTATCTGCAGATGTACCACTGCGCTAGGGTGTACATCTGTCTAAGCCAAGAGACTAGCGAAACAACGGTGTCCAAGCGAGAATATCATGCCACCGATAAATACCTACTATAGTGTATATTCTATGAAGCTAAGCTAGAAGTACCTGCTCTACATACTGTACTCATACACTAACTATGAGTACATAACATAACCCCATCCTCTGCCGGTACTCTGCCCACGCATGCCCCCATGCCCCATACCCCCCCCATGCGAATTGGAGGTTCTACACACACCCCAACCGTGTCGTGTCTCTTTAACCCGACGAACCATAAAGTTGAGATCTCTGGTTCAACATGGGATGTCAGGGTAGTGTACACTAGTGTAGTTTCGACATCATCTACGTAGTATGTAGTAGTAGTATCTATCGGAAACATATCCTTCATGGTACATACAATCTAGGTACATACTCAGTAGTTGCAGAGACTGAGACATTAAGGTAGTAAAGCAACTTAGCGAACCGGGTACGTACTTCCACCTCACACATGCATAACACATACATAAAACACAATGCATACTTAATGTGATGCAACGTGGAGTGCGGCTGCAATGCCGGGATGGGTGGTATCATGTTATGTCGCCTCATCGCCATCATCCCAAATAGGAAGGCTTCTAGATGTTCTTCCGCTATCTCGAGCCGACAACAACTCAAACTCACTCCTGCATCTTTATCTCTTCTTTTTGTTCTTCTTCTTCTTCTTCTTCTTCTTCATGCCTTCTACAGTCCCTGCCCCCCCCACTTCCCTTCTCTACGTGGTGTAATATGACGCAAGCTCCAACCTTGAAAACAACATATCAAAAGATAGACTAGCAAACGAACTTCCTCTTCGATAGTGAGTTGTGTGAGATATCAAGGACCCCAGAACCCCAAGAGCCCCAACACATCCAAAGTGCACCCAACAATCTATTGCGCAGGGATAGAAGATACACGGCTATAGCCAGCTACCGTGCCGTGCATATCAAAGCAAGATGCACCTACTAACAGGCATCCATGAATATGTAATGGAGCTCGACGGCGAGTTGGAAAATAACCAATCACCACCCTCTCTGACGAGCCGAGTGGGCAACCAGTAAGTACGTATCCGAGTAAGGAAGGTCACAAAACAGAAGAATCATCATGCCAGGCACTCGGTACGA
Source organism: Xylaria hypoxylon (assembly GCA_902806585.1). Lineage (NCBI taxonomy): Eukaryota > Fungi > Ascomycota > Sordariomycetes > Xylariales > Xylariaceae > Xylaria > Xylaria hypoxylon. The sequence goes on from CADCXB010000001.1 coordinate 2,962,912, forward strand.
CTCCAAGTGACTGACACATGCATGTAATACCGACGCATATGGACCAACTGACCTTAAATATCAATCTACCTGCTACAGCGCTCACCTACCCACCAAGCTCTAAGCGAAGCATACGTACTTTACGTAGTAGTGGACGTCAAAAGAGCCCTCCCCACAGTCCATATCTCAAACCCATTCATTTGTTACTCGAGCATGAGACAAGGTAAAGGAAGACGACGACTGACTGACTGACTGACTAACTGACTAACTGACTAACTGCTGACACGACACGACACACACACAAACTATGTTCTAGAAAGGCAGGCAGAAAATCAAGTCGACTAGTCTACGCCGCTTTATCCAATGGCTCAACCGCCCACAATGCGACAATGATGCAATCAACATGGCTTCTTGTTCGCCTCTCTCTCCTCACATCGTAAGGGGCAAGGGACAAGGGACAAGGGACAAGGGAATGAAGTCGAAACAAGTGAGTGAGCAAGCAATGGCACCTTCTTCTAGATGGCCTTTGCTGATTAATTCGGTTGTAGTTCTAAACCTATCTACTCAGTACTTCAGTTTAGTTTTAGTCAAATCAAGCAGTTGAACGTTGCCGATTCTTTCTGCCTGGTATCTGTCTCATCACAGAGAGAGCATGCATACTATAGAACACACAACCACATATTAGCTTGTATGTACCTACCTACATTTTTCATATGCCCTTATTTTATTTTTATCTACGCATACCAAAGCTGGCATACCAGAGCGAATATCCAAAACCAGTAAAACACTGATCAACACGACGTGCCATCCCAAAAATCAAATACATCAACACCCTCACCAGCAACTCTTCGTGTCCATCCCCTTACGGATGAACACTCCCAAAACGGGTTCGTGACCGATCGATGGATATACACTACGTAGTACAAATTGACAGGACTTCATTCAGGAGGCAACACCAAAAAAAGGGTAACGAGGCAACGAGGCAAGGAGAATTCCTAGCGCTTATCTGTGGCAAAACACAAATCATGTAGACAGTTCAATAAACAAGTCAGCCCAACACTGAAGTGCTTACTTACATCACTAAACATAGTAGTACCCAAGTTAAAATACTGAACACCAAAAAACAACGATAGGTACGGCATGGGTCATAATATTCATGCCCTCTCCCCTTCACAGCTGAACTAACTACCTCAATACCTGGGTAAATAAATACCCAGCCTAACCAAACACCTCTGCATATGCAACAAAATTCCATACACTCATCTTACTATACAGGCAACCTTAGTCTAACCCAACACAACACAGCATAGCCAACCCCCCAACCCCCCCATCTTACTTTCTCTCTTTGTCTCGACAAATTCGATTTTAAACTCCGAAAAGCGAGACATAGGTATATAAATATATAAAAGACCAGAAAAAACGCTTTCCCAATGCTACCTAACCAATCGCCACCGCAACCCACCCCTGAGAGAGAGAGAGAGTGGAAAAAAAAGAAAAAAAAGGGCCTATCTGCCAACCACCAATAAGTATTCTTGACTAAAATTTCATTATCTCCAAATTGCACTTCTTCTTTTCAGTTCGGCCCCCTCCGTGTCCGAGTCCAAAAAACCGGCCCGATCCGACGCAACGTGATCCGCCTTTGTTCGAACGCGACAGGAAGCCTAGGACAGAATTGGCAGTACATATGATACCATACCCGTCTGCCCGTAGAAAAGGACAAAAAAGGACAAAATGACTGGTAATAATATCGTATCGTATCGTATCGTCTATGACGTCACTTTCCTCTCTCTTCTCCTTCTGTTTCTGTGTATATTGTACACATGGCGTCGGCCAGTAATAGCACCCTGCATCCATCTGCTAGAAACCAAAACTAGAGCCAGAAGCTAAAACGCGCGAGATAGATCCATTATCTCCTTTTGTTTAATTTTTTTTAACCGGGCTGGCATGCCCCCCTCCCCCCTCGCTCAAAATTATGCCCGAATCTTCGTAAATCCCGTAGTCCATCATTCCTGTTCTGTTGTACAAGCAACCTAGTAGAATCCAAGATGCTTGGTGTCACATCCCGCGTCCCATGTAATTCCATATTGGATTTACGTACTTGCCACGTCTGGCAGGCCGCCCTGATATTTCAATATGCGTCGGCGCTATTGATTTTTGAATTGTGAATCGTCGCCCATGCCGACCTAATCATCTCTAAACCAACGAAGAAGGTAGTATTTACCCTCTGCTAGGCATGGTCCGGTACGGCGGGGTACGATATAGCGAGACCAATCTCGAGCCACGAGATAGCCTAGCGCCGCTTATTCATAGTCTCGCTGATCGACGCGCCGCCACCGTCATAATCCCAGTGCCTCTTGAGACCACCAGACTCGTAGACGCTAGCTACGGACTCCTGCCACATAGCCGGCGTGACGAAGCTCTGCACACGCGGGGCCGAGTACTGCTGGTGAGGCAGCTGGGGCGGTGGGGCTGAAAGGGACGCGTTGGCGATGGCCATATCCTGGGTAGTAGGGACTTCGGGAGCACCTGAGGAAACATTTAGAGAATCTGACTGTGGAGTCACCAATGCCGGTTGGGGTGGAAGCGGCGTACCAAACGTTGAATTCCATTGGCTGCGGGGTGCTAGACGTTAGCTACTTCGGTACGACTAATACGTCACGTCCAGTGGATGTGAGAGTCACCACTTACTCAAAGATTCGAGATGGATTCCATGCAGGAGGATCTACAAGTGGTAGTCCGTGGGAAATTGGCGGCTGCGTACTTTGACCGGTACCAAGCATGGAAAGTGACTGTACAGAAGGAGAGTCACTCTTGCCGTCCCCGGATCCAACAGAGATGGGCGTTATGGGGTGATAACTGACGTGTGAATGAGAACCAGCGTGGACGTCCAGATTTGGATCTAGAGAATTGGTCCGCAGCATAGGCGGTTTAAAAGTAGTCGCACGAGGTGGACTTGACTGTGTACTGGGATGTGGGCTACCATAAGGGAAACTAGGTTTCAGGACAAATGGCTTCCTTGTATCGGCAGAGAATGCCTCCCTCACGGCATCTATTTGTTTCAGCATTTCTGGAAGCGGCCAGGATGGCATGGTTTTCTCGAGAATTCTCATGTGACGTGTGAAATAATCCCGCGCGTCAGTATTGATTTCCGGATCTGGAGACGTTAACGCGACCTATCTTTTTGTTAGGGTTGTCCTTCGTCATATCAATTAAAGAAGGTAAGCAACGTACAAGGTGAAGAACGATACATGACAGGATGCCATATATCGTAAAGCTAATACCTCTTTGCATGCACTGTAGTCCACTCAACCCGAACGATTGTATCATCGACTCCTGTAAGCGACACAGGGCTTTTGCAGAAGCATACGATATCATCATATGCGACTTCCACTGCCCATCGATACTCACAGGCTCCAAGAATGTAAGTTGCGGCCGATGAAGGAGGATGGTGGCTAGATGGTAATATGAGTGTACGTTTCCGATGAAATGCGATGATAGCCAAGGCGGTGATCCATCCCGGGGAAACGTAAGAACCATACGTGGCGGAAGATCGTTCAACCAAGACACAAGTTGGGGGTTGAGCTGAACAAATTCGGGATCGAGGCCCCAATCCTTCTTCTTTTTCACCTTGAGATACGTCGTGTTCATCTTGTGAATCATGCGCACAATCCGAACGAAGAAGATAAAATCACGAGATGTTTGATGCTCATCGTCTTCAACGCCAGGCATGGGTTGAGGGATGCTGAAATCGAGGCTGTCCAATTCAACAGATAGGTCATTTCGGCCTAATATATTTCTTAGAAATCATACAAATAGTAGCGGCAGTGAAGGGGTGTACCTTGTGGGGCGGCAATCATAGTCTCGCAGATAAATATCGTCTGCCATACCCGTGTTTTCGTCAGACAGTCAGCTGGAGTTGAACCACAGGATCTTCCGGCCTTGTGGTTCTGGAAATGTTCGTCGAGACCAAGATCTCGCGCCATGGCGACACAATGAACGATAGACATCCATGACCGGTAATAGTAGCCACGCTTTGGAACAGCCTCCCGGGCTTTGAGAATGATGAGAAGTGCTTGGAGAGTACTCAGTCGCGGCACGTCCATAAAGAAATCGGCATGTTCTACACAAATTGAGCGTAAGCATGGACCGCAGCTAAGCAACAACGATCCTAAAGTCCTTGGGAAGGCTTACTTGAGGCGAGAGCAATCCACTGCTGGCCTTGCGCAGGCTCATCAGCGAGCCGTTCGGCGACTGCAAAAATTGCTTCTAATAGTAAAGGTGAGATGGACTCGCGATTCGTACTCCATTGGCGATATAGCTGCGCCTTGTTGAGGACTGGGACGTATGGGTGTACATGGTTGAAGTAAAGGTCGAAGTAATGCAAAATAACGTCTTCATCTGGCATGAGCTCCGGCGGTATCCTTATTCTCGACCCGGGACCAGCAAGTACGGGCGGCAAAGCATTCTTATATTCGTCAGCATCTTCAACAGCGGGTTCTTCCTCCTGTGATGCCAAGGCTTGTTTGTTGTTAAGGTAAGGTGCTTAGACTCAAATTAGCGTGGCTGATTAGTTGCCTCGATGAACGAGCAACTTACCTGTACCCCTCTCATCGAGCTTTAGCGGACCAAGGAGATCTGCTAAATCGTGCTGACCGTAATGTTCCGTATGATAAGACTCTGGTGATGATCCGGAATGGGAAGTAGACATCTCGGGTAGTGGCGGCGTCGGAAAAACACCAGTAGGCGCGTAAGGTTGGTCCAACACGCCGACAGGAGGAGGTGGTACTGGTCCATATGGCATATGCTGCTGCACCGAGGTTGAGTGGCCGTACTGTGTTAGTGGATATACTGCTTGATGGTGAGGGTACGAGCCGGGCGGCGACGCGTACATGGTGGCCTTGGGATGGCCACCGGTCATCATATGTTGCGACGGAGGTTGTTGCATAGCCATCTGTCTAAAACTCTCTTGTCCAGCCTCGAAGTCGGCCCTCGAAGGTTCGTACGAATGACTGTCCTCGGGCGACCCTTCGTATTGCGCGTTAGGGCGCACACAGTGAAGCTTCAGACGGATACAGGCCGAACACGGCCATGTATTTGTGGTGGCGGCGTCGCATTTTATCTTCCTCCTCCGGCAACCCTCACAAGCTCTCATAACTATCAGATCGCATATGCGTCAGCTATGTGGACGACGGAAGACAAGGCAGTGACGACAAGAGAGGCGCATACCCTTCAAGCGTTTATGTCGATTATGCTCATCCACGAAGACATAATCTATAGTCATAGTGTCAGAACAACCAAACTCAGATCTGTTGGGGCCGTTTCGGAGAGCGAACTCTTTTGGGTCTCCCTCGGAGGTTGGTATGTCGGCGGCACAAATGAGAACGAGTTCACATGTGCGCTTTGAGGCAGCAGTCTGCGCGCCGCGCCAGGGTCGTTCGACGACATAACTAACAGACAGAACAACTGCCTAGCTAGCTGGCTAGTTGACCGACTATTACAACAGCCCTCGGCTTTTCGTCGCGCGCAACCCTAAACTCCAGTCATGCGCAAACGGTCGTAAAGTACTCGAGTGGAGAGATCGAATGGATAACGAGCGGATTCGTACAAACCCGCCAATTTCGATTTTATGACGTTGTCGTCGCAATGATAAGTCGTCGTTGTGTCGTCGTCGGAATTATCGAATCGTAGGGAGTGTCGATCGCGGCGATCCAGGCTATACTATGAAGTATAGTATAAACGAACCGTTGAAGTGTCGGCACACAGAACGAAGAGATCCAGACAGCCAGAGAATATAAGCAGAGAATAATACTTTGTTGCCTTGCGCTATAGGTATCGCTTCCGCGCCCGCGCGCCACCGAATTCCAGCTTCACAGGACCTTCAATATTCAGTTTTCACTCTCTATTTCTTCCAATTCTCAATCGACTCTCAGCTAAAAAGCCGGTTTTCCCCCACTGCCGTGTGAATCGAAATATGCCGTGGTGAGTTAAACTAAGTTGAAACCAAAACAAACGCTACCTAGAATGTCGTTTGTATCGGCGCCAGGGAAGACCCGGCTTTCGGGGTTTTGATAGATGAGGGGATAATGTCCTTATTATTAAGGCGATTGGGGCTATTATTTGGGGGGGAGGGGGGGGTGTGGACGGCCTTACGTACCGGTAGGTGTAGTTTATAGAAGGTATAGACGGTGTACCTAGTGTAATACGGCGGCAGACGCCGGTGTTGTAGATGGCGGCAAGCTATAGGTATCTTCTACATGTGGATACCTCATGTAGATAGGTAGAGAGATACCTACATACCTACATACCTAAGGTACCCAAGCTACCTGTAACTACATATGTAAGTGTACCTAGGTACTATAAGTAGTTGTCAAGATGTACCTTGCCTTGTGGGTACATAGTACACTAGTGTAGATACCTACCTAGTGTACTGCAGCATGGTACCTTTTGTAGCCTGTCTAATGAGCGGGGCCACTTGGAACCAAGAACCCACCAGTAGGTACTTACCTACATATGTACTATCTAGTGTAAGGGGACAGCTAACCAGCACCTACTACTACCTACCTAGTGTACATTGGTACCGGGCTAGGGCGGATGAAGGGAGTGCATTACAAAAGAGGGGTGTGTGGGCATTTATACCATGCTCCAGTACACTATTCTTGCCCACCTTGTTTTCTTGACTGGCTGCAGGACGGGAGAGTGCAGTCGGTGTTCAGTATGAACATGGTATTAAGCTGCATTGCAACTAACGGTGTACTAATTGTAACCCAGCCAGTCTACTATAAGGTCTGGGTAAGGTCGTATCCAAGTGTAGTGTACACTACAAGAACTGTCTACACTACCTACTTGACCGAACAACCGCTAGTGTTCTCGATGCACTCTTAGTGTAGTGTGTTGCTCTGTAACAATACTACCTACATATTGTACATTACCTTATGTACTTAGTGTAAGCAGCGCCCATTACACCTACCAGGTAGGTACTGTAGAGGAGGTAGGTAGATACTGGTTAGTCGGCAGCTGTAAGGCATGCACCCAAGTTGTAGAAGTACAACTTGTGTCTCCATCTCTCTCCTACCCCTAGGTAGATAGGTTAGTACCTACCTGTCTAGACCTTAGACCAGAGTATGCTATGCATACCAAATGACGCACACACAAACTGTTTCTTATTCTATATTCTGTTGGTATTGGGAATACAAGTTGGCAAGTCACCCCAACACCAAATTGTCACCTTCTGACCTGGTTTGGGGGCGAAAAGGGGCAGAGTACGGTAGATATACAATACCTAGGTAATGTGTAAGAGACTTCTGTCTCTTTGCTCAGGGGTTTCCCAAGGTGTGTCAAGTCCTTCCGTCCCACGTTGAATTAATAAAACCCCACGCGTCGAAATACTTAGTACAGTAACGAGATCCAGAATCGTTGGTGATGGTCTAGCGTACACAAACCACCTGACTTAGTAGGCGTTGTTATGCATCGAATCTGGCTCTACCTGTGTTGTCGCATTCGATTGGTGAAACGGAGATAACGAGCTGAATACCAATGTGGGGATAGAAGACCCAAAAAGCCGACTAACATACCTAGCCTACAATACCTAGTCCTAATCTGGTAGCCATAGATTCTTAGCGACATACTAGTACAGTAGTAACAGGGAGGCGCACGCGACATACTAAGTAAGTACGATGGCTTTTGCTGGGCTTTTCAATTGCCGCTTGACTCGAGTCTGAACCCTCTGTTAGAATTGGAAAAAGAGGGGTATACATATACATACACCTACATATATGTACAGTTAGGTAGGTGGTATAGAAGAACATTCAGGTATAACCTAGCATGTCGGTAGGTAGCGAAGGTAAGGTAAGGTGCATGATGTTATATTGCCCTATTAACATCATCATCTACCTACCTACCTCTGTACCTACTGTACCTACTGTATTACTACCCTGAGTCCTAGACTAGCACCATTAATCGATTCATGGCCAGACAATATTACGCTTGGCAGACATTTATGTAGTGTACCATCACCGTGAAGAGCTGACTACATATTAGCGTTTTCATTTTCGTGTCTGTATTCTGGACTCATCATTGATCTGGCCTTTGCGCCTTCGAGGAACTTGGCTTCTCACCAAATGATACCCCAACCCTAGTTACAGTAAAGTAAGGTACTAGGTATGCCGTAGATTGTCTATAGTGCAACTTGGGTCTCCGAGCCGCTGAGCCTTTACCTACGAATCTAACCCGTGCCCAATTCCAATAAGGTGAAACTTCAACGTCACGGCCGGTGCTTCCTTGATTTGCCGAGTCGGTGCACATAGTGTACATGCATAGTAGGTAGTTTGAGTTGCGCGCGGCCAATGTGTCACCAACTCTTGGGACCTGACTAGCTAGCCTGCATCATTGTCTCTCGCTCTCCTGCATCCGATCTAGGGGCCCAGGCAGACTGCCCAGGCACCGGTGGGTTTACATTGTGGAGAGCAACATAATCTGTGCCCCTTTCACGCGCGTTTCGGCGGCCAGCCATCGATGTAGCGGGAATACCTAGACAGATGAGTGAACCCGTAGCGGGAAATTCCACTTTCATTGACAAGAGTGTCTACACTAGTGTATTGTAAATGCCGCACTCGTGGAGATGCTATGGCGCGTATACCTATGCCGAACAAATTCGTTCGTGGTCTAGTGTAGGTATCTCAGACAGATGGGTCAAGAATGCTACTACACTACCTCCTGTACACCAGCGGCCAGAGGTGACCGGACTGTGGGCGTTTCCTACTCTGACCGTGACGCGGCAATTCGATGCGTCGAATTGACGTTGAATTGGTACAGCGTTAGATAGTAGGCCGGAAGTACCCGTGCCTGAAGACAAATCATATCTTGGTATAGACCCTGATAGTACAGAGTCTTGGATATTATCGCATACCTACACTATATGGTGATCTTATTTTATTGATCGCCAAATGATCAGACTTGTCGAAGATGCCTAAATGTTTAGCAGCCCCTTGATACTTGACATGTCTTAGTTTAGTGTAGATTGGGCAGCCTTAACGCCAAGTATGAGCCGCCTCGTGGAAGAGATACTAGGTTAGGGTATACATAGTAAGTACATACCTAGGTACATAGATGGGTTTCTACAGTACGGTGTGTAGATGGAAATTATAATTAGTAACAAAAGATTTATTTCTGGTATACACGTAGGTAGCCTGTAAGTGATATTCCATTCCGTCTCTTGAGCTGCTAGAATAATCCTGTTCGTAAAGTCCCGATGGGCGAATAATGAGCTCTTAAGCACAAGAGTCATCACAAAGGACGAAAGAGTATCCTTATATGCCGTAGCTCCTACACGTCACCCACGGAAGGTTCCCCAACAGCAACAGATCCTAGGTATGACCTACCTACAGCACCTAGCTGTACCCTTCTATGATTATTATGGTCCACAATTCCTCGCCCTGAAAGTGACAGCTACACTGGCAGTCCACTGGTAGCACAGCCGGGGCTTCTCATTAATCGTGTAACGTAAAATAGTCCTGGGTTCATGGAGTTACGGAGATGGAAAAGGTCCTTCAAGGTTCCTGGATCTACATGTATCTAGACTACCTAGGTAGTGTATGTAGTTTAGTGCACCTAGCAGACTGACCTAGTATATACCGCCTGTACTAGTAGGGTTAGTGTACATCACCAGGCGGTATTCTGCACTATATTACCCGACGTCAATTATGGATTCTTATCCCTATGTGGGTTAAGTCAGCTAGGACTTCCACAAGTTCCCTGCGGTTCACGGCTCCCCCCACTCGGATGTTGAAGAAAAGGACCGTGACGAGCTTACAAGTGGGGGAGAAGGGAACTCTTATTAGTGTACACCTCTCGACCATCATGCACGACTCGTGAGACACTTATGTACACTACACTACTACAATTGTAGCCCTTTTCACACGCGATATGCACGACGGAACGTTTGGGTTTCTTAACTTGCCAGGGGGGAGTATATCCACTAAAGCCTGTAGGTACTACTGAGTACATAGTAGACTAGGTAGTTGAAGTACAAGGTTGCTGGAATGAGGGCAATGCAGCATACCTACAGCACCGCAGCACCTCAGCACCTACACAAATACACAAATAGTATAGATATTGTATTGATATTGTATTGATATTGTATTGATATTGCTGGTAAATGTTTCCATTACTGATTCAAACGTCAAGAAGCGGTATAACTCACCGACAATTCTAGGTGATAAGCTCTAATATAAAACACCATATGAGTTTCATTAGCTATGATAGCCGTTTTCTAGTGGAGGTAACAGAATTTGATACTTGGAGCTAGACCCATGTGGGCACAAGTTCTTGTTCAAGGGGCAGAGGCGTTGACGACCTTCATTACTACATCTACCTAGTGCAAGGAGCCGGAGAGACATGTTCGTAACATACTATGTTTCCTAGCGGTTGCAATGACGATGCATCAGGTAAGATTACTGGTGGGTGTCGTCTGTCGTCTGTCGTCTGTAGGTTGCAGGTTGCGGGTTGCAGGTTGCGGGTTGCAGGTTACGGGTTAAGGGTTGTCGAACGCAGGCCAAATCCGGGGAAGCTCACATATCGTATCTATTATTATTCCTCGTCGCTCGACATCTAATGTACGTAGTAAGTAGTGTATTCAGCGGTTTTCAGGCGACCAGTTAGGATTGAGCGGACGTCTGGATTTGGTCAGGACAGACTCTTGTGTACCAGTGTAGGTAGAGCGGCAGAGCGGCAGACAGGGTCGAATGGAGCAATGCCCGAATGCGAATGCACGGCAAGCCTCCTTCGTATATTACTTACATGCGCATACATACGCATACATCATCCATGTGTACCTGCAAAGGTTCCTGTCGGTTGTGACGAGATGGAAGCCAGAGATGAATCTGTCGATGCCTCGAAATTTTAAAAAAAAATTCATAGCTAGCACGTAAGCACGATTACTCGTACAGATGTAGGCAGATCAAATGGCTTTGGTAAGAATGCCTACAGTACCTAGGTAGTTCATGTTATGCTCGGCCGGTCTTCGGGTGAAGGGACAACGGGATGGAATACTTATGACGCTATCCATTCCTTCTAGAAGTATATCCTGGTAGGCAGCCCTATAAAAACAGGAGGTAATAAATAAAACATGACACCTACCAGTTACAGTGGGTTAGGTACTAAGTAGAGGTCCAATACGACTCGGAGAGGTACTTGCTTAAGCACATACAGTACCTAACTTAGGTACCTAACCTACCTACCTAAATGTATGTACCTAGCCGTTAGGTGCATGACATCAGGACTGGTACCTTAAGTACCTACTTGACCGTAGTCTGTCAGGAGTCTATAGACAAACTGATAACTGCTCTGGTGGCTGAGCTGATAATGCCCGTGCGTTATAAATTATAAAGTACTTAATATTAGGCGGCTACGTTGCAGCAGCTACGCTGCGACAACTACAATTTAACATCCTTTTTAAATTTTTTGACCTTTAGAGGGCATACGCTTTGCGCCAACTCTTACTCCGGAAAGAAAGCAATATATTTTTTATTTTAATCCGCCGCTCGCTTTAAGCTTACAAAGCTTGCTACCTTATTGTAGCGTTAAGTACTATAGACCTATCAATCTCCACTAAAACCCACTAAAACCCACCAAAATGCACGGGCATTATTAGCTCAGCCACCAGAGGAGTTATCAGTTTGTCGCATTGCTCGTCTGTCAGCTGGCTTACTTGATCGCCAGCTGGGCTTATCGTAGTACCCCGCCGCCACCATCTCTCTCTACACTTGAGCTCCGGAGTCGCTAAGTACTATCTATCTAAGCATCTATCAACAAGTTAGAGTCTCACCAATATGATTGATTCATGAAAATATTTACATAGATACCTATATTTTTCGCCCATTTACACACAAACCCCCATATTTTCGGAATCTTACTTCTTTCGAATTCTTCATCCCATGGTATTTCTCGGTCTCTTTATCTAAACAACTCGCCCCGATACTACTAAATTCATCAACACCTCAAGATGGACAAGGACAATGCCAACCCCACCATCTTGAATGTCTCAGAACTACCTACCAGACTGAACAAGAAGAAGGCCGCCGCAACTGGTAAGGTTGCCGAATTGGAAGTAGACATTGTCCTGAGGAGGCCTGAGTACCTTTCTGCGCCTTTCTGCGACCTGCCCTGGGCCTCGGACGACACCGACAGTGACGATGGCTTTACTATCGAACCCATCGACGAACAAGAGATTTATGGTGGGTTATATGCTCTCTTTTGTGTGTTCTTGTCATGCATAGTCTGTTCTTGTCTGTCTTCAGCGGCGCCCAAGTTATACAGATACATGCTGGGTCTAGGTTCAGGCACCACAACCGCAAGCGCCATCACTACCACTGCGCGTTTCAGCATCACCATGATCGTCCCCCCGGCGCCTAAACAACGATAACTGTACATGCTTCTATACTTGCGTAATCTTCTCGACATTGAAATTTTCTACATAGTACTCTTGGTGTATTCTAGACTGCGCCTCGTCTCACGAGTGGCTAGTTTCCTGTGATCGAACCGCCTGACAAGTGGTCTTAATGCCACACACCCCTGGTGGACATCAGACGGCTGACGTTTCGTAGACCTCATTTCGACAATTTCCGACCCGGAACACCCACTGTCGCTTGGTCAGCTCGCTGTCGTGAATCTCCCCGACATCTACATCACCCCTTCTCCTTCTGCAGCTGCGGCTGCAGATCCCAACACCTTGACCCAGGTACTGGTCAAGATCACACCAACCATTACCCACTGCTCACTCGCTACTGTCATCGGGCTTGGTATCAGAGTTCGCCTCGAACAGGCCTTGCCTCCTAATTACCGTGTCGATGTTATGATTAAGGAGGGAACCCACAGCCAAGACGACCAGGTCAATAAACAATTAGCCGACAAGGAGAGAGTCGCCGCTGCTCTTGAGAATGCCACCCTCAAGGGGGTACTGGACAAGATGCTAGAGACATGTACCTGAGAGGTCATGTTTCCGGCATGGCCCCGTGGTACTTGTTCGTTGTTACAAGGAGCGATATCCGGGGCCATTTTTAGGTTTGGATATACAATGCATCGCAAACCACCGTGAACCACTTGTTGGGTCGCCACCGCAAGCCATAGGGGAATGCAATACGAGCCAACTCCGCGGATCCCTCGCTACCCCCACTCCTGCTATGCGGCTTTTGACTTTAAAATTAGTCTAGGAATGGATCTAGCGACGACGTCTAAGCAAAAGTGGTCTAAGGTATTACTCTTGGACCTTATGAACATCATCCCGTCAAACAACGAGACGGCAGCACAGCAACAGCTATACACCTGGCGTACGAAATATAGACGCCATTGAAAGGACAACCTTTCCGTGGTGTCTATCCCGGTCTCTTCATTTACCCCCCACCAATCCATTAATGCCTGCACAGCAACACGTAACACTTATACATCAGTTGTTGAGCGTACTACACGCACGATACTGTGGTCGTTCCACTATAAATCAAGGAAATTTATACATAAATACGAACCTCTAGTGTAGTGTCGTATGGACATTTGCCATGTTATTTTATTAGTCTACACTAAGACAATAAGCTCAGCAACCATACCGATAAGAAATTCATGTATGGCCAACAAAAATGGTATAACGGGTGTAAAGATAGTGTGTCCAGGGCCATCAGTACTAAAATCCGGTTCTAAATTGTTTGACCGGTGCCCCCCGGTATCAATACACAATCCTTCGTAAATACGCGTCATCTTCTCTAGTAGTAGAATAATCGGGTTCCTGCATTACGGTTCACACACTTTCTCCTGCAACGAATTCCAACACACATTGCACCCATGTCATTCGGCATTATAGTGTTGATACCCGGATGATATGCCAACCACAAAGGTCCAGAGCCTCTAATCTAAGTGTAAGGGGAGGAAAATTTACCTGGTGAGTAACTTCTCTGATACTACATAGTAATGCATACCCCAGACGCGTAGCCGATCGCTACGCCGCATGATAAGAATGAGTTAGTTATCTAGATTATGGTCCAACTCTACTAAAGCCTAGGGTTTTATATTATACGTCTTAAATATAACCGTATACGCCATAATAGGTACCTAATATCATATTTAGTGTATCACAAGTGTATGTACATTTACGGCAGATGCCGTGTCGTACCTGTGCTTTATTTATCACCCAGTCTATTTCATCTGATATTGTATTAGTCGCGTAGACTACGGCTTACCGTTGCTCACAGTTAATGAGGTTAATATTAGTCGGTCGTGCCTAATTAGGCGATTTCCTATTATTTAAAGAATAACAAAAGTTTTCCAGTAACCTAACCAACACCAGAGTATATTCACTATCGCAAGCGTTATATTCCCCTGTAGTAAACACATTACATCCTAGAGAAGCCTTACGGCTAGCGCTGTATACCTAGTAAACAAAAGTCCCACAACACAGTGAACTCCTACGTAGTGTACGTGTACACGTGTAGGCATGACCACTACACCGTTCGTGAATGAAGAAACCTAAGACCCTAAAGGCGCTAAAACAACTTATCACATGCCAAAAACGCCGAGAACTGTTCATTTACGAATACCTATACTACCTACTTACCTGGGTAGTGCTACTACTAGTAACACTTTTGCGCTACCTACCCCGTCCCAGACCATATGTACAGTACTTATTTACCAAATCTACCTAAGGTAGCTAGCTATATACCTGTTTGTCTACCGGAAGACAAGCCATAGTAGACCCGGGACAAGGTGAGGCTAAGCCAACAAGGAGGCCATGCTGCCAACATATACCTGCCAAGTAATGTTACCTACTCACTCTATCTAGGTAACGCTCTTCGTCCGATATATCTAGTATTATATGATAATCAAGGCAATACCAACATCGAGTTATACGTAATTCCTTGAAACCCCCACAGGCCGACCTAAACACAAAGTAGAGTGTATTATAGTCCAGTATAAACAAACCCAAAGAAACAACAAGGTTCCTAGATACAGCTCAGTCCCGACAAAGTTACTCAGGATGAGGTAGTAGGGTGCAAGCACTCATCCAATAATGTAATAAATAAGAAATAAGGTCACACCACAATACAAAAGTACAGTACATACATAGCACACCCAGAGCTATGTAGAACATCCAAATGCCGACCGCGGGTTCATTTTTCGCTGTCAAGCTGTAGTTTGGAACTGACAACACACATGTACTCACTCACGTATGCCGGGAGACCACTGGTGCGACATTGTACACTTACACAATCTTACCTAGGGAGGTACATGTTGATCTCATGCTAAATAAATACCTACTTACCAAGGCTGCAGCCACACAAAATTAAACCAAGTCAACAACAAGACAAAGTATCACTGTAGCTATCACAGCAAGGTTTTATGCTGTGCCATAGCGAGTAATCATAGACCAATATATATACTTATATCTTTGAACTTACACTAAGCACTCAAGTATCTATATATAGTCCATATCTCATCGCACATCCCAGCTGCCGACAACGATGAAAATCACCACCACGACTGATTTCCTCCCTGGTAATAAACCTCATCACCATGTTCTACTCCGACCTGAGCAGATGCATTTTATGTTGTCCTATTTATTCCATCTTAAAATCGACTGTTATAGTAAAACTTAGGTACGCAGCTAAGTCAAAAAGTACTATATTATATACATATACATAGCTTGTAACAAGACCTACGCCACCTCCCTTTCTCTTAGATAGGTAGGTAGATAGGTTACACGCGCCATCTCTACTACATGTAGGTAGCTTCTACACTTCGGGATAACTATGTGGTACACTACTATTGCTCTGGTGGTTTGCAAATACCGGATGCTCGTTGTCAACCCGCAGTGTACTAGGGCTAAAGTAATAATAGTGGTTTTCCTTTCCCTCTGCTATTCATTCATTCATAACCTCTGCATAGCTACCCTTCCGCCGCACAGGTCTTGCATCTAGATAGTACATAACATCTACATCCGCGTCTAAGCTAAGGGCTCCCCAAGGTCCCGCTCTCCATAAGACTCTGGTAGAATTCGGGCTCAAGGAACTTGGCAACGCTAACGTCTTCACTAAGACCTTTGCGTCTCCTAGTCTTCAGGACGAAGTCGCGCGCCGTAGCCTGCGCGTCGGCAGCTTGCAGCGGGCGCAGCACTACCTCTTTATCGAGAGGATCGCCGGGTACTTTCTGCCACTTATCGAAGACGAGGCTGACCATAGCCTGCCCCTCGGTCTGGATCCGTAGATCCGTCTCGAAGCCGAATGAGTCGATGACGGGGATGAGGCCGTGAACGCGGTACAGCGGAGTGCCGGCGATCGGGCCGTCGGTGAGGACGTGTCCACGTCGTCTAGCTAGGACGTTGTAGAGCATCGGTACGGCATCCTGCGGGCCGATCATCGAGCACGAATACAGAGGTTCCATGAGGCGAGGAGACGCCATCAGGAACGAGCTGTAGCACGCGCGGCGTGCTGTAGGAATAATTTGACCGCCACCTCTGAAGATGGCCTCTTGGGCCAAGATGATGTCTGTGATGCGGAACTTGGTATTCCGGATAGCTGTCGAGCACAAAGGCATGCATTAGTATAGCTGTACTATAGGTACTTTGAAGGTATAGAATCATGAACTTGGGGTTAGCAATCAGTACTGGTGCGGCCTAGGCGGGCCCGCGGTGCAAATCCTGCATCTTTGCGTTTTGATCATCGTTCCAGATACGATGGGTTAATGAAATGACGAAAACCATTGGTGATGAGTTCGTTTAGGGTCATGGAGAACGCAGCCCTGTGGTATCCATCCCTCATCTCATGCCCCTGTGCGCTCGACCACACAGGTAGGCCTGCACAGTGGAGATGAAGCACGGAATATTCCATGACGACCAACAGGCCCAGTTTGAATAGCACGCGAGAGCAGAGAACAGGGAGTGAGAGCAAGGATACCACACTAGCGTCCCACTGCTGATGCTAGGACCGTCGACTGCTGCTTTAAGCTAGACATATTGAAAAATGTGGCCCCCTGCTCAGCAGCACGACCCCCCCTCCCCTGAGAGAGAGCGATGCCGATTTATCATCATCGGAATGATCGGCATAGTGGACGAACCCGTGCTCGAGGTCACTGAGGTGCTACGAGGGTTTCCTCAACAGCCATGACCATCTATCTTCCTGGGGACCAAGCCCCACGCGCGCGGAGGGGTACCAGTGCATATGCGTGCCTTATCCAGGGGTATGGGGCAAGCCAGTGATGGAGAGGTGGCAAAATATAATGATATGATGAAATAGATGCGACTTACGCTCTTCACACAGCGGGCCTTCCCGGGCTGCCCAACTAAAGCCTTGACGAATCGTCTCACGCACACTTCTCAGTAGCGATTTATCCACCTGCCGAAAACATTAGGTATCATTCATAGGTTTGTCAACTTTCAAGCTAGGGTACGCGCGGCAACCCTCCTAATACACAGGGTGTAGTAAGACACCAAACGCCTCCGATGACAAAGTCGACGAGAGTAGAGTAGTACGGAGAGACGACTTGACTTACCTCGGCTAATGTGTCATCCTGCAGTATGTTAGGACCCATTTCCTCTGGGCCAAAGGCCCAGATGCTCCGTGCAGCCAGCAAGTCCCAGCCGTAATTGTCCTGGAAGAACTTGCCAACTTTGCGAGCGCCGTCCCGCATATTGACGCGGCCGCTCTCAATGTCTTCGGCGATACCGTCATCTAGTGGCTCTGCGATCATGGTGATCTTATTTCTCTTGTTTGGGGTTTCGGCGTAACACTTCGTAGCTGACATTTCGTCGACCGTCTCGCAGAAACGAGTCACGGGGTCAGAAACCTTGATCTCCATATCTGCGTATAACCGACGGAGGTCGTGGAGGACACAGTCCATGTACAATTCGCCAGTCCCTAGAATGATGTGCTCACCCGACTCCTCGACTTTTGTTGACACTAAGGGATAGGATTTGTTAATTTTCCTAAGACCATCAAGCATCTTAGGCAGTTCTGACGGGTTAATGGGCTCGACAGCTATTTTGAGCACAGATTCTGTGAAATGCGAGACTGGCTTGAAGATATATGCATCCTCGTCGTCTTCGAACTTAGGTGGGACGAGCGTGGCTGACTTGACTATGGAGTTGTCGATGCCACTCATCAACACCAAGCTACCGGCTGGAACGCCATCTGTCTCGACATTATAACGTGTTTCGGCAATGTAAACATTACCTATCGTTGCCATTGCCATATCTTCTTCGTCGTCGATGGAGTATCCTTCTCCCAGCACGCGTATCTGCATACCGGGCCGCGCTATACCGCTCATCACACGGCCAAACGAGTAGAAACTCTTTGCATCGGCTGTATTGAAGAGCTTCGTTACGTGAACTACCAAAGGCCCGTTTTGATCACACTTCTTCATAGATTCAGCCACCTTGGTGTCCAGGGGCCCGGCATAATAACGTTCTAATTTGCTTTCAGCAGCCTCCACCGGCGAAGGAATATGCTTGACAATCATGTCCACGAAGCCGGTTGAGGGACCGAAGAACTGCTCGCAGACAAGTTTGAGGAGTATCTTGGCGTCCATTCTGTACTGCGAGGGTTTAAGTTGTATGCCCAATGATGCTAATATGGGTTTAAGCTCTTCGGGGTTTTGGCTGATGGTGTGGGAAAAGACTTTGTAGATAGGCTCAAGAATAAAGTTAATGAATGATCTCTTCGCGCCATGCTCGCCAGACAAAGGCTTTCGACTAAAGGTCCTCTTCTTAGGGTTGAAGTAGATATCGCCCCAGAGGCGCTGTGCTAGTTCTTCGGTGTTCACGCCAGGAAAGCTGTCAGCGTACATCTTAGAGAAGGACTGAAGCGTAAAACACCATCCCATCTCGCTACAGGCAAATAACACGTTGCCCTTCTCGGGGCTCAAGCGCTTGGTCTCGCCAGAGCCTGGCCGAGTATTCTCGATGATAGTGTTGACTTCTTCAATCACATGCTTCAGCTTGAAATAGGCGTCGCTCGGAGGGAGTCTTAGCTCCAATATCAAACGATCCACCTTGTTGATGATAAGCGTCATGGGAATATCCTCGAGCACGGCGTGCTTAATGATCTGCTCGGTATTGATCTGCACGCCCTCGACCACGTCCACGACGAGCGCAAGACCGTCGACAAGACGCAAGCTCGCGGCCACCTCGTCCACGAAGTTCACATGTCCTGGGGTATCGATAATGTTCAAAAGATGTGACTTGCCCTTAGTACTCTGCAGCACAAGGCTCATGGGCGCGGCCTTAACAGAGAGGCCTCTATCCCTCTCCATGATGTGTGTATCAGTATATCGCAACTGTTCGTCTCTCTTCTTCCCCATTCGCTTGTCTAGACGATCGGCGATGTCATGTGTCTCGAGGACGAGCATGTCCATAAAGGCAGTCTTCCCATGGTGCAAATGGCCAGCCAGTGCGATATTCCTTATCTGGTCAGGGAAGTTCATGAGATCAGTCATGAAATTGCGGTCGAAATGTACGGGCGGCAGGTCGGCCTCTTCGACGGAGAATTTCTTCACCTCGATGGGAGCGATGATGGGTTGCGAGAGAGGTTGCGCATCCTCTTCTTGCACGAGCGTCTCGACGTCGGCTCCGTAGACTTGTTGTGCCGTGGGATAATACTGCTTGTCCTCGTGCAGGATGACGGCATTTGAAGGGCCCTCGTCGTCGACTTCCATCAGCTCCTGTCCTGCCCGCTCGGGTGCTTCTTCGGGATAGTCATCGTCATCGAGGTACGCGGCCGCATCCACGCCATGCTGGGACTCTTCCTCTGATGCGTCGGCATCCTCTCCGATAAAATTGCCGAACCTGTCGTGTAAGTCATGGTCGTTAGCTCTTGAATGTCAAAGAACGCAAGAAATGAAGGAAAATGGGAAACAGGGATGAGATTCGTAGACATACTCATCATAGAGGTCATCCATGGCGTCTGAAATGCTTTAGGGTTGTTTGGATTGGCCTCGTTTGTGTTGCGACAAACATGTGAAGCTACCAAGCTGTCAAGCTCAAAAAAAAGGACAAGGCGGCGAAGGCAAGGCTGGAATTGTCAATTCCCTGACGTTTAGCGTGTGGCGGGTGATGCAAGGCTATGTGGATAGTGCTGTGGGCACTCCTTGTGGGTACCTATCTTGTGGTGGCTGGAGAGACGCAAGGCTGGGCTTGGCATGGGCACTAGTGGATTAGGTAGGGTGGTTCGGCGGGTCCTTTTTAGGTAGTTGCCGACTCGGAGAGGCGATAAGACGAAGAGGGGTGGGTTATCAGGCTATCCCACTTACCAATAATAGAAATTCCCCGCCAAACCTCTAGAGCACCCCTCCTACACTCGGCGTTGTCAAGTAGGGAGGTATAGGCAGTACCAGCATCACAACTGGGTAGGTACCTACAATGTCTGCTTACCTTGACAAATAGTAATACTGTAGTCAGGTAGGTAGTCTAATATTCCTCTTCCACAGAGAAACCTAGACTGGTCCACGACGAATCGGTGTACTCTATTGGTTAGGTAGAAAAGGGGGGTCTTGCCTCTTCCTCATTTTCCAATTTCCATAGATAAAAACACCATCTCGTGAGATTATTATTCATATACGAACACGAATACACATTCTCTCTCGTCCGTCCCTCAATCCCTTATCTTCTCCTCTGTCTGTCTCTCTCACCTCCCTCTCTTTCACACACACGCACTTCATCTCCTGTTGCATTATATCTATCTTAGTTCGAAATAAAAGAATAGTAAAGACTAGCCAACATGTCCGGCTTTCCTCCAGTCTACATCGTCTCCGCTGCGAGAACGCCTGTTGGGTCATTCCTTGGGTACGCTTCCCCTCTCCGTCACTCTGTGTTTACTACTGCTACTACTGCTACTACTACTATTACAAGAAGAAGAAGAAGGAAAAGAAGAAATCCAAGCTTACCATTATTCTCATAGCACTCTTTCGAGTCTCAGTGCAACCCAATTGGGTTCTATTGCCATCAAGGGTATGCTCGTATTCCTATTGCTGGTCCCCGCGGACTATTCGATTATACCCTCGTTCACTCGCCACTGACATCGGCTCTGTCGTATAGCTGCTGTTGAGCGTGTTCCCCAGATCAAGCCCGAGGATGTAGAAGAGGTGTTTTTCGGCAATGTCCTGTCGGCCAAGTAAGCACTCACTTCCCTGACCTTCAGACAGCCGCCGGGAAGAGGGAATGGATAATGGGCGCTAACTGTCGGTGTGACAGTCTCGGCCAAGCCCCCGCCCGCCAGTGCGCCATTGGTGCCGGTCTGCCCAACACCGTACCCTGCACTGGCGTGAACAAGGTCTGCGCGTCAGGCATGAAGGCAATCATCTTCGGTGCCCAGACCATCATGACCGGCAACGCGTCCATCGTCGTCGCTGGCGGCACCGAGTCCATGTCCAATACCCCTCATTACCTGCCCACCCTGCGCAATGGTGCCAAGTTCGGCGACCAGAGCCTTGTTGACGGCATGCTAAAGGACGGCTTGACCGATGCCTACAAGAAGGAGCACATGGGTCTGGCCGCTGAGCTCTGCGCCGACGACCACGGCTTCTCGCGCGAAGAACAGGACACCTACGCCATCGATACCTACCAGCGCGCCCAAAAGGCTACTGCCGACGGCATCTTCTCCAAGGAGATCGTGCCCGTCGAGGTCAGCGGCGGCCGTGGCAAGCCCCCTATCCAGATCACCACAGATGAGGAGGTCAAGAACCTCAACATCGACAAGCTGAAGACCGTGAGGCCCGTCTTCAAGCCCAAGGATGGCTCCGTTACGGCTGCCAATGCTGCCCCTCTCAATGACGGTGCCTCCGCCCTTGTCCTCATGTCTGAGGCTAAGGTGAAGGAGCTCGGCGTGACCCCCATCGCCAAGATCCTCGGTTGGGGTGACGCCGCCCGTGAGCCCGAGCGCTTCACGACGGCTCCCGCCCTCGCCATCCCCAAGGCCATCAAGCACGCCGGCATCACGGCTAAGGACGTTGACTTCTACGAGATTAACGAAGCCTTCTCCGTCGTTGCCCTCGCCAACATGAAGCTCCTCAACATCGAAGCCGAGAAGGTCAATGTCTTCGGCGGCTCCGTCGCCATCGGCCACCCACTTGGTTGCTCCGGTGCGCGCATCGTCACTACCCTCACCACCGTCCTGCGTGAAAAGAAGGCTAAGATCGGCTGCGCCGGTATCTGCAACGGTGGCGGCGGAGCCAGCGCTATCATCATCGAGAGCCTGCAATGAATATCCGCATCTGTCCCCCTCCCATCCCTATTATAAGAATATCCCATCTATCCATTCATCTATACCCGAGCGTCGGACGGCAGAATCAAGGGTGTCGGCTTAGACAAAAAGAAACAGACCGGAACGGAAGAGCACGAAATTGGCTGAAAAAGGAGAAAAGGATACATATAACACCATATAAACCAACCAAGGTTTACATATAGGCCTACCATCTACTACAGCCACATGACGAGAGACGAGACGAGACGACAGACGATCAGAGTTACCCCTTGGAGGGGTGAGTGCGTGCGTGTTACACATGGGTACCTAATACGAAAGCACGAGGTAGATCAATCCGTTAGATAGGCTTCACGTAATGAGAATTCAATGCGATTTCCAAAGCAAAGTCAGTCATGTAAATCTTATATATTTTGCCTATCCCCTTGTAGCAATTTCTACGGCATTAGTAAAATAATACCCGCTCATGAAGACCTACCCCGGTATCCTAAATGGATCATCTAGAGCAGCATATTCGGGATCGACGATATGGCCCAAGATATCCCATCCACTCATGTCATTTTAGTCTTAGTTACTGCAAATCAAAATCAGCCAAGCAGAGTAAGTAAAGTCGTGGAATTTTCCGTTGCTATGGTACGTGAGAGACTAAGTAATCTACTCATCTACCTAGGTACGTACGTAGGAGGTAATATACAACAAATAAAGAAACACAGCCATTCATTCGTCCACGCGTCCATCCATCCATCCATACCTATATCCGGGATAGATAGATAGAAAACGCCTTTGGCATGAACTATCTATTTATGCTTCTCGATCGCGAATGACAACCACCACCTCGTCGAAAATCAGTCGAGATAAAAGCAAAACATAAGAAGCTTCTGTGTGTAACGCTATGCAGGGCTCAGTTCACAATATACCGTTCTTCCCCCCTCCATTATGTTCATGTGAAAAACGACGCCGCAACGCCCGTCGAGGTGGATTGAGCTGCTTCTCTCTTCCGAAAGCACCAAATAAACACGAATGCTCTCTCTCGATGTGGATAGTGAGGGCTAATAAGCTTAGCCCGAACAGATGATAATCCTGAAAGAGGTGGATGCATCAGCTTGGGTATCATGTCGTGCCTTGCATCTCCTCATCACCCTCTCCTCGAGTGTTCGAGGTGGGTGCAACACCGTCGTTGTACCACTTGGAGAACTTCTCGTTCACTTTTTGGACCTCATCCTGCCTCAGCCCACGCATCCAAGCGTTGTTCATGAACATCTTCTCTCTAAAAAGCTGTTTCCGGTGCTCGGTCATCGCTTGTGCATGCTCCTCTGTCTTCTTCTGCTCTTCCTCATTCTCGGGAGAAAGGTTGTAGATGAAGTACTCGGAAGTGTCCTTCTCCCAAGCGATCTTATTCGAGTTGAGGCAGATGCGTAGTGTCAGGCCTTCATCGAACTTCAAGGGCTTCGGTGCATTTCCATCGTCGGAGTCCGCATCGTTCGAGGGTAGGTTGCGGGCAAGCACCGTCTTTCGCAAGCGGTCGCGGCCGACGCCCTCGGTCGGTTCAACACGTATATAAGACGAGATATAGTATTGCCACCTCTCGCGACGCTCCAATTCATCCATGTAAAAGGTAGTTTCGTCCTTCTGCAGCCAGCGAACCGTAGCCTCGTGTTTGTTGGGGAACTAAACGAAGACCGTTAGCAAGAAAATTCACACGAGAACTGTTTTCACATACCCAGCAGATCACAAACATGTCGCCATCCTTGATGCACTTCTCAGCAAACTTGCGCGCGCTGATCTCTGTCTGATAGCTAGTCTCCTCCTGTTGGCGGCTGTTCAGAAATTGTTGGATGAGATCCGGCGTCTTCTCCTTGGCGTCAGAACTTGTGCAAGTGAGAGACAGACGGCAAAGGGTCTTGAGAAGGTCAAGAATCGTATACAACTTCCACCCCTTCTTAAGGTAGTAATGGCGAAAGACTTCTTGATATCGATTCTCATCAATCTCGCCAGTGATGTAATCCTCAATCAACTCTACCGTTTTTGGCCAGAAGGATGTAGGATCATTCTCGTCGAAGTAATTAATCTCATTAACGGTAATACCCAGCTCCTTTGCCGGTTTCTTGCTCTTCAAGCGAGTGATGGCGGTCAAGACGCTCTCTTGGCTCTGCTTGACTTCTTTGAGGCGTTTGTACAAGGTCTGGAAAACGCTGAAGAAGACGTAGATGGTCTGATTACAGAAGAAATTATACCAAGGCCGAGGAAAGAAGCCATCTGCTTTCAGTTCACCATCGGCATCGAGTAATGAACTGTCACCCTTGACCACGGTTGCGCGAGGGATAGTGGGAAGCCATCTCTCGTTGGATAAATCCGATGGTGCTGTGTCTTCCGGTGCATCGACCATTTCTTCCTCGTTAGCTGAGCCAACATCAGGCGTAGTCTCCTTGCTACCAGAGGCCGCACTCTCTTCCTTTCGTGCACGTGGCTTTGTGGTGTTGCGACCGGGATCCAAAACTCCACGAAGCAGATCAGACCTCTTGCCATTTCGCCGAGAACGGCCATTGGTCAACTCAGCTGGAAGCTGATCCTCGGCATCCTCTTCACCAGACTCGCGATCGATATCATTCAGACGATCTTGTACTTTATCTTCCGAGAGCTCGAAGAATTGCGGAATGAATGACTCAAAAAATTCTACAATTCGCTCCTTCTCGGCGGTACTATGGTGGCCATTGTTCATGCCGTAGAGTACCATGAAACGTATGAGGGATAGCAGGACGTCCTCATCGCCAAGGTCGTATGCGAACTGGTATCGCGAAACCTTGTCCTTGGTACTCCGTAGTCGTCGTTGCTCTTCATGTTTCGTCTTGATAACATCAATAAGATGTTTTGCTGAGAGGCTTCGCTTATCATTCTGCTTGACTTGGATACCCATGTGATCAAGGCTCTTGAGGTGCATAATTTCAGTCTGGGCTTGCCAGACTTTTTCCCACTCGCGCTGCGTGAAGCGCCACTCTTCGTCCTTCTGTTTGAGTCGAGCTAGAACTACTGGCACAACGGCAAAAGGGTCGCTAAACATCTCATTGACGACTTCGGCACCTTTCTCTGGTCCATATATTTTCTTCAGAACGCGCTTGTAGATAGATGTGCTGGAGCCTCCGAGTCCTGGTGGCATCTGGAACGTTTCTCGTTCATGAGGTGTAAGATTCAGCATCTGCTGCGCGATGGGTTCGAGAAGCTGAATGCATTTAGTATTCGCCTCAATGTGGAAGTCATAGTCATGTCTCTCCTCCTCGATGCGATGAAGACCCTCTTCGAAGGCATTCTTACGGTGGGCCACGAATCCCGAGTCTTCGGACGCCCAGGTTGGGTGAGAAGCCCATTCATCGTTGAGCACTGCGTTGCACATCTCGTCTCTACCACCGCAGGGCTTGAGCTTTTCCTAGAAGCGCTTGCGTCAG
Organism: Xylaria hypoxylon; assembly: GCA_902806585.1. Lineage (NCBI taxonomy): Eukaryota > Fungi > Ascomycota > Sordariomycetes > Xylariales > Xylariaceae > Xylaria > Xylaria hypoxylon. The sequence goes on from CADCXB010000001.1 coordinate 2,988,557, forward strand.
TAGTGACCTCACAGCCAATAGCCTAAATATAAGACTTACACGTCTGGGAAGTAAGCGGTAGCTAGGTCCCACGCCACGACAGTTACTCAACGATACTTTACCCGAGGGTGGTCGAGGACGATTCTCAATCATCTCCTCTAGACCCTCATAACCCACAAACGTCTTGAAGAAGCTCATCAGTTCCGGGTTGCCGCCGATAAACTGGCTTGCCTTGTGAACAAGATCGTTTGTGTCAATGAGGCTCTGGGAATACATGTTACATAGCTTTAGAAATTCGTTCATAGTGGATCGATTCCCAATGTATTTCTTTGCTTTGTCAAAAAAGCCAATCTCCTCTTGCGTTGCATTTGCCGACGAAGTTGGTGGTAGTGGACCAGGAAGGATGGGAGTTAGACTTGGCTCGATGGTGGGAGCATCAGTTGCCAGCGGTTTGTGGTTGAGTTTGGCGCGCTTAGTAGCGGGACCAACGGCTGGGATAGAGCGAGACGCAAGAGCAGGACTGTCGGCCACGGTGGTGGAAGGATTGGGTTGCGGCAGCTTGTCGTTCCGGGGCCGTTTCTTGTTATCCTTGGTGGCACTAGGAGGAGGCGCGAAATTGCCAACGGGAGGCATCTTCTGGTTGTCCTTGGCGGTATGACCAGGTTGGGGTGTGGTTTGCGTGAGACCAGTCATAGCGAGGACATCGTCAGCCCGTGCACTATTCTTGTTCGAGGCGGCCGACTCGGGAAGAAATTGCTTGAAATCTTCAAGGAGATCGGGAGCTGTGCTGAAGAGGCTAGTAACTTGAGCGTAGACCTCCTGTATTGGTTTGGACTCTCGTTGGTAAGTCTGGAGGATCTCGAGGAATTGTTTGTAGATTTCGGGTTTGTCCTGGAAACGGTTCTGTGCAGACAAAAATGTTAGATTGAGTGGAAAAAGGATGCAGGTATTGTATTGTCTTCGTACAGAAAAGTTTTGAAATGGCGACAGAAGTGGGGGCAAGGTATCTCACCTTGATTTTGTTTACATAGCTAATCGCATGGTTAAACTCGACTGGCCCGCGCTTCTCCATGTTCGCCTGCTGATTATTTCCCCCGTTTGGGCCAGCAGACGGAAGCACTGGTGTAGGTGTTAAGGCGTTACGACCGGCTGGTTGTGCGTTAGTAGCGTTAGTAGTGTTGGGTGCGTTGGTAACGTTAGGTGCGTTGGGAGCATTCGGAGCATTCGGAGCATTCGGAGCGTTGGGAGCAATCGAAGGGTTGAGAGCATTAGAAACGTTGGGAGTTGTCGAATTGTTCTGTGTTTGTGCAGTCGATCGTTGTGGGTGCTGCCCGCCACTACCCCCCGGCGCGTCGAAAGGAACAGGCTCGCGGTGAGTAGGTCCGACAATGTTTACTCCGTTCGTTGCCGGGGCGCTGAACTGGGCTTCGGGGCTTTCAATGCTGTTGTGTGGCTGGGATTGCTGCCAATTATTGTTTCGATGGTTGAAAAAGGCATTCGGTCCGGACTGCGCGTGCGCACCATCGGCTTGGTTTGCTCTTCCCGTAATGGACTGAACCGTAGTACCCATAGGCGTGGTGACTCGAATGGTATTAGGGTCGTTGCCAGCACCGCATTCAATTCTGTATCCAGGCGGTAGAAATGTATTGAAGCCTTGAATGAGGGTGGGGTGGCCGGCGAAAAGCTCTGAGACGCGATTGATGACACCTGGCGTGTCGATACTAGTGAATAGACATCAGAGCTTGCGCGGGGGGGAAGTTAAATCGGCTATTCCTTACGTTTGACTCTTGAAGTCTTTCATAATGTCTAAAAATTTATTGTACACGTCTGGCTGGTCGGCAAACTGCACTTTAACCTGATCAAGGTAGCTAAGAGCATCCTATGCAAACGGGTTGTTAGCTGTGTCCTTGAACTGTATACCGTCACACAGAAAAAGGTCCAGCTGTGAGGGCGAGACTTCAACATCCAACCAGTATACCCAACAATACAAACATTAATAGGAAAGGAGTTCATGAGAGCTATTAGGAGAGCGTGGGAAAGACATGAGACAGTTCTGTTAACCAGGCAACCCATATCGTAGCATGATCTGTGATGCTGGACATGGAGTCTGTAACTTACGTTGAGTATGGGCTGTTGACCCTGTTGCAATGCACCATTATTGCCGCCAGCACTGCCAGCAGGCATAGGAGGATTAGATGCGACCATGACTGCCGCTGCACCACCAACACCACCACTGCTGCCGAAGGGTATACTCTGGCCAGGACGAGCGTTGTCTTGTTGCAAGGGTCCACCGAAGACCGGACCAGCGCCACCAGCAGGCCCTGAAGGGCCGGAGGAAGGGCCACCGATGGCACCAAACATTTGGTTCGAGGCACTCTGAGCATTGTGTTGGTGAGGTCGATTCGCTTCGTTCTGCAGCGGCGCGCCGAACGCATTCACCGATCCCGGCGGTGCGCCCAAAGGGATGGGAGGGCCTGCGCCGCCATGGTTTGCGAGGAGACCTCCTGGACTATGAATGACACCAGAAATGCGCGAGGCGACGGGTTGATGGATCTGGAGGGACGCGGTGTTGCTATGATGAGGCGTGCCGGTCGGATATGGTTCACGATGGTGCCGCTCGGCGGACTCGCGATCTCGATGCGAGTCGTCTGCGTGAGAGTTCATTGCTCCTCGAGGTCAGCGAACTAGTGATGGACAAGAATTAGTATAGGCAAGACTTTCATGTCGTGGAGTATCGACTACGAGAGTCAGGGCGACGCGATTGATGTCCGCGGAAAGGACATTGTGACGACGCCGAAGCCGACAACAGCGTCGGTCGCGCGAGATCGCCATATGTTCACAAGCACCGGAAACGAAGAACATTAAGGAATTAAGTTACTCACTCGCTACATGGAAAATATGAGTTCTTCGATAGGAGGGAGTATGTATTTCAAGACCGGACAACTAGAGTCCAAAGATAGCAACAATGAAGGCTTTAGAAAAATGAGGACATCTGGGCAGCGCTGATGAGCTGTCGCACACGGATCTAGTTCATAGCATCTCCTGAAGCACCACCACGATAAGCCGATAAGCCGATAAGCACGGGGCGTCATGTGCCGATTGATCTACGATAAGCTTGTTTGGGCGGTGAAATATGGCATGATTCGGAGGAAATCCACATTCGTGCCATCATTCCATCATTCGCACCGCTCTCGGCTTTGTCCTACCTAGGTAGAGAGGTAGTCTAGTGTACGAAGCTTGTTCAAAACAAGTTAGCACTCCCTATTTTCTGTAGTTTGCTTGCAACTGTTCTGATCGATGGTTGCGTAACTGATACCTACCTAGGTACTTACAGATAGATACCTGTGTAAACTGCACCAGTTCAGCCAAAATCCAGACAGCCGAAAGGCTACATAGGTACCATGTACAATACAGTAGTCATCGGCAAGTAGGTAGCTACCTATTACCTAGGTATATCATCTACCTGCTAACATTACCTATATATATCATATGTATTTATCTTGGTATTGCTTCACCCTAATTCGAAGGTATTACCCTAGAGCTTGTATTAGTACCGTCACCTACTGTCTCTCGCCATCAACTTATATTCATCACTGTAGGTACCTTATAGTCTAATGTCAGTCAGACCCACGCTATATTAATCCGAATCCCAATCCATGGCTGAATAGAGTTCGATGACTATCTAAATATCTCCCTTTCCATCCGACGTCTCACAGGGACAAACACACCCAAACCGGGAGAGCTAAATGTCCCTCCCTGTATTGTTAAGCACTATTCAGGTTCAACTTGAAACAGAAAGAAATTGTATATAAGCAAACTGGTACAAACGAGGACCCAGAGCCATATAGAAGCAGCAAGGGAATGTCGTATTATCCCCACATAGGTATGTAAAGGCCAGCAGTAGAGTCACGCACAGTCACCCAGCTAAGTCGGCGAGGAGGCGTGGCCAATTCCACCTCTACATATCTTGAATCCCTCGAATTTCGACTCATTAAACGTACCGACTATCGTAATGTCTACATACATATAAAAAAAAAGGCATCTTACATTTTCTGACAACAGCAAGCATGCCTAGGTAATAATAAAGCCCAGAGTTTCATTAAAAGTTTTCATCAAGCGCCCAATAAAAGCGCGAACCATTGTCACGGCTGTTGAAAATATCCACGCTTAAAATTTCCTATCATTGTCATAATTTGTGAGCTCAGGAATATGTATACCCTGTTGCGTCAACCTGTCCAACAGTAGGGATGCGAAACATATGGCTTGTGGTGGCCCTTTCCCAGGTTTCCATGAGCAAACGGTTTCTCTAACAATGACCTAGCAATATCGTGAAAGATTCGGCGTGCCTAAACCTGGCGAATACGAAATGACGGCATTAGATAAACACGAATTACGACTGTGTGAACCATATTAAACGATGAAGAAAGCAACACAACCTGCGCGCTAACGACGCCAGCGAAGACTCTAAGAGCACTATCATGCGGTGTTCGTTCCAGTCCAGCAGGATATCATATACAATCTCGAACCGAAGAATCCATCTTCACAGGGTTGAAACCCGCCTACGTATACTTGCGTACCGACTTAACAATCCAGACCTCGCCATTCCCAACCTTACTCGCAACACTCTGGATCTCAATGCCATCAGGCTGCAACTAAAGCCCAAGTAAGTAAGAACACGTCAGACAACCAACCAGCCAAAACAGCAAGTGTGAGGAAAGGAACAATAATGACAGCAATAATAATATATCATCGACACTTACCACCATAACGCCATCCTTCTTCTCCCACCAAATCTCCCGATCGCCATCAAGCAACGACCGCCTCCGCTCGTTCTCTCCCCACGGACTCAAAGGGACGACATGAGCCTCCACGAACCTGCGAATATTCCTGCGCGCCCTCTCGCGCCCCTCGTCCCCATCGTACACAGTGGCACCGAGGGCATTGTACTCGTTGGGGTCCTCCCAGGGCTTGCCAGGCAACTTGTCGATGGCGGAGTTAAGCGGGGCCAGGACGGTACTGTTCGCAGCCGAATCATCGAGGCGTTTCGCCACGCCCTCGACGTCGCGCGCGAAGCCGGCAAAGACGTTGACGCTGCGGTCGCGGCCCATGACGTCCGATATCAACACGCTTTCTTGCGTTAACGTCATGGCGGGGTCCAGTGGTGTTTGTCTATCTATATCCTGAGCGAAGAGTTTGTGGAATGATAGACGATGGGCCGATGTTGATGCCACTAGTATCTGAAGGAAAGATGCTGATGAAAGCCTCATTTTGGTTGGTGACCACAGTATATACGTATGTGGCTGCTGTCATACGTTCGGGATACCTGAGAATGCCTGATGTCTCGAAGTCGCTGAGCCGCCTGGTGACATCACCGTGATACTCTTTGTCAGCTGGTGGCAGGTACTGCCAGCTGTCCAGATAACTGAAGATGAGGAATAGGTACCTAACACTTGAACAAAACTGTCCCAACCTACCTCATGTAAGTACTTATAGCATATATATAATCTTCACTCGTAGTCGTCTCTTTCTTCTGTATTATTTTTTCCCTCTCTGTTTTAATCATGAGAAAAAGCAATATTAAAAGAGGAATGAGCTAGACAAGCGTTCTAGTAAACCTCACAGTGGTTCTCCAAATGAAAGCAGAGTACGGTTCCGTCAAAGGCACAAAACGAAAGCTGCCCATCATTCATCTACGAGCATAAATATTAGGGTATACGTCGTTCAACGAATTCCAAATACTAATAAATTGCATGCCTTGGGTCCCGTGTGTTTGAGAGTCTACAATGTACATCCACGGACCCAAGTCCACTCTCGATTCCTAAAAAGACCAAGTTTCCCACGCCTCTCAGCCCAAGTCCTAGTGAAAGGTATTATTTATTTATACTACTTGGATCCATATGAGCAGGATATATCGGTGGTTAAACCTAAGCAGGAGCCACAGCCTACAATCCCGCATGATCGGTCAATCAGACCAGCCAAAAGATGCCTCCTTCGTCCTGGAAACCATACGCAAACAACGAGATACTAATAATAATACAACAAGACCATATCGAATGTATCCTTCTTTTTGGCTATGAAATTATTCATAGGTATATCATGTTGCTTGTACTTACTATGATACCCCAGCAGCTCGGCTTGAGAATGGAATGACACATTCCACTATATAACCTGCTCATAACCGGTAACACAGCACAGCACATCAATCCCAACTTCAAGGCTCCAGCTCCCTCAGCTGGAAGAACCGCCAGTTCGTCAGCACCCACATATATTGAAAGCGGTCCCAGACGGTCTCTATGGGGAGGCCTTCCCAACCTGGTGGGCCGCCGGCAGCGAAGGGGTCAAAAGGCGCCTTATGTGTCCAGGCGGGCACGGGCTTACCCGTCAGTTTCGCTATGGCCATGGCCTGGAACCACCTGCGCCGCCGCCTCTCTTCCCGCCAGTCTAGCAGGTAGTCGCCCGCGTTTGGAAGTTTTGGGTGCAGAGCGTTATAGAGGATGAATTGGCCGTTGGAGATCTCTTCGGCTGTCAGGAATATCTCCCCCGCCGGCACGGTTGTAACTCCGGGACTGTTGGGGACCTCCTCCTCTTCTTCCTCCTTCTTCTCCTCATCTATATCCATCTCGTCATTCTCCTCCTTCTCCCCTTCTTCCTCATTATCTTCATCATCCTCTTCTTCCTCATTATCTTCATCATCCTCTTCCTCCTCTTCCTCCTCCTCTTCCTCCTCCTCTTCCTCGTCTGATGACGACGATGAAGAATCAGAGTCATTGTCTTCAAACGTTTGCCCCTTTTCACCCTTACCCCCTCCTGGGACAGATCCTTTGGCGAGCTCATCATACATATCCGCCCACCGGGTAACATTCCCGGCGCGCTCATTGACCTGAGCCTTGATAGTATCCCATAGCTCCTGCGTGATGCCCTGGCGGTCCAAAGTCACTAGCTCGGAGGCGTTCCATGCCTCCTCGTACAAGATCCAATCTTCGAGTCGATCCTGCAGCCCTTCTCTTATCTCCTCCGCCGACGTGGCTGGCTCCCCGGAGAGCAGACCGAGTGTATGCAGAGAGCGGATCAGCTTGAGTCTATACGCTGCGAGCCGCAGCTGCTTTGCCTTGGTGGGGGTAGTAGCCGTTTCGAAAAGCTCGTCTACCCTAGCACGCACCAATATCATCTCTCTGTCTGCGAGTTCCAGCCAGGCCTCGCGCTCGCTAGCTGTTTGCGGGAGCTTCGCCTTGTTGGTGGGCATCCCGAACTTCCTCTTGTAGACCTCATCGATAATGCGCCGTAAGTCGTCCCGGTATGCTACCAAGGTCGTCTTACGGATTTCCACTGTCGGTGTTATAAGTCTGTTGCTATCCGGCCTGGCCGCATCCCAATCCCGCAAGTGCTTGTACTTGCTAACACGCAGCATGTCCTCAACATCAGCAGCGGCATTGACGGTCGTCATAGTATAACCCCAGCTAGTCCGAGGCTTTTTGGAACTCTTGGACTTGTCATTTTTTGGACGTTTCTTGTTTCCTTTTCCCTCCTCATTTCCTTTCGTTTTTTCCTTCGCCTTCTTTTCTCCCTTCACCTCCATTTTCGTGTTCTCCACCTTCTTTTGCTCCTTTATCTTCGTCGATTTATTCTCGGTTGTCTTCTGATTTATCTGTTTGAATTTTTCCCCCGTTACTCCCCAAACTGGCTTCTTTTTTACAGTGTCGAATTTCTGCTTCACCGCCTCCTTAGTTTCCTCCTTGCTTAAGTTGCTAAGTTTCTTTTTCTGGGTGTCAGTAAGCGGTGAACCCAATTTTGACTTGATGTGAAGAATCCCCGGCCGACTACCTCTCCCGTAGAGGAACTCTTTGCTTCCGTAAGGGTATTCAACGAACGTCGGTCTTGTTTCGTTATGAAAGAAATCGTCTCTAGGGTAGGCTTCATGTTCTGGCAGACACAGTGCACGAAGGGCCCGCTCTAGTAACTCGAATGACTCGCCAACGTACAACTCATGTTGCACTTGTTTGTTTGTGGGGTCTTTTTCTAGCAACACGAATTCTTGAAATATACCGTCGAACTCGCCGCTCCCCTTTAAATCGCTGGCAGCCGAATTCCACGCTCCTCGTGGAGGAGGTCTAATACTGTATAACTGAATGCCCATTCTTACAAGGTGTACACCCAAGTCGTTGGAGACGGTGACATCGCCCCTTCCAGCAAGTCGGAGCATAGCTTCTAGTAACCCTTTGTGCACTCGAGTAAGTTTGTGGCCAGTCGTCCTAACATGCTCAACAGACCTGGGAAGGAGTTCAAGAGCGCGCTCAAAAAGATTGTTCAGGTCACTCTTGAAATTCGAGTCGACATCATTCTTCCATTTCTCACTCGTGATGAGGCGCAAGGTATCAACGGTTGTAGAGTATGTCCATAAAAAGTATTCTTGAGTGCCAGCGTGTTTTTTCCCACTCCAATTAGCGAAATTTGTACTAAAGCCATCTTCAAGGTTGCTGACGACCTTAGTCAGATCATCGAACCTCTCCTTCGGAGGTTTCGGGTTTGCAGCCATGGTGTCGATGATCCGGCTTCAAACTGAAACTGTGAGATGAATATGATCGAGTCTTTGGAGAAGAAAATTGAGAAGACCGAGTACGCTGCGGAGTGATAAACAAGGGACAGATATTGTAAGCTAAACTGACTAAAGAAACAAAGCGAATGAGCCCCCCCAAACGCTTCCAGCCCAGGACAATCGCCGGAACAAAGCCAAATGCCTACTTGCTGCTGGTATTCGCATTCTACTTAGATTGATTTAACACATAGAAAGGCAGCCGGGTGGATAGTATACTAAGCTCCTAGCTGTTTCCGGAACATCATGTAGCTCCCAAGGTATATTTACTCTTTATCCGCCTCTAGTACATGGACTTCGAGTATCCTCAGTCAAATGAATGGCGGTAGTCACAAAGTCGTGTCTTGGTTTGTTCTTTTTTCTTTTCGGTTCCGTATTTCGTAAACCATCATATGCTCCATTCCAGGCAGGTGAAAAGCACACAACATGTCTGATATTTCGAACACTGACGAGCCTTTCGAGGTGAGAGACGCTGGGGAAGGCAAAGGCCTGGGCTGTTTTGCCACGAGGGACATCAAACCCGGCGAAATAGTGCTTGTAGACTATACGCCGATCCACGGCGTCGCCCTGAGTAATTGGGACAAGAAGGTCAATAACGTAGTGACCATATATGAGGCCCTAGACGAGGATGAAAAACAAGAGTGGGATTCTCTCCACTCGTACTACCGTCCAACCATAGCGAAAAGATACACCGAAATATTAGCCCAGCAGAGGCAGGACGGGTCATTCTTCACGGAGACAAAGCGGCAACATTATCTGAATCTGTTGCTTGCCTTCGATGTCAATAACTTTGATAGTGGCGATGAAGGGTCCGCACTATTTCTGAAGGCATCTAGATTTAATCACTCGGTTAGTATGATCTATAATCATTTCTTGGCGCTGCTAGTCTTTTATATTCATCCATCCTTCTTGCTCGATTAATTACTCATCAACCCTCTACGAACTGCTCTGAATTGACCCTGAAAACTGATTCCGAGCGAACAGTGCGACCCGAATTTGACTTATGACTGTGATATAGCGAACCGTTGGGTTTCTAGAGCATACCGTAATATTGCAAAAGGGGAGGAGATTTTCATTAGTTACCTACCTGTCTTCGAGACCAGAGAGCGGCGGCAAAGGAAAGCAAGGAAAGGCTGGGGTTTCGATTGTGTGTGTGCCAGGTGTGCCGCCGGGGTAGATACATACACAGCTTCGCTAATCCAAGCCCGAGAGGCGGCGAATGCGTTTGAGCCGAAGAAAACCGAGCCGCCGCCCATCTATCCCGATGATATCGACGGCATGGCAACGCGGATCAAACTTCGAGCAGACTGTTTGCGAGACATTGTTACACAAGCTGGAGATACTACAGACGACGCATCGCGTCGAAAAGAATTGGTATTCGCGTAAGTAGAAGAGATCAAATGGATGACAGGCACCGGGTAGATTGAACTAACGAGAGACTTGGAAAGATTGGCCGAAGCTGGTACATTCCATCGAGATTATTTTCTGTATTGGGCTCAATCTAGCGATGCGGAAGACGACGAGGATGCCCCGGGTGAAGCGAAACGACATGCCTTATTAGATCGACAATACTGTAACGAGGCATTGAAATGGGCGGAAAGCGTATGGCCAGTGACACATGAAAGTAAGTGACGATTCCAGCCATCTTCTCCTTTGGGCTGTTATGCGGGATAAGGGGCTTCTCGAAGTTATCTCGAGAAAGCATGTTATATTGAACCTAGATACTCGGTTGCTAACTCGAGGTGGCGTAGTTTTAATAATGCTCAGGAAGGCGGTTCGGCAGTGTCAGGTATTATGGGACAGCTTTTATCCCCCGGGATATCCCCCAGATCCATATGGCGACGAGGAAGGCGATGAGGAAGGCGATGAGGAAGGCGACGAGGAAGGCTACGAAAGCGGCGACACAGATGATTTCGTATTTAATTCTTAGCCTTGGGGATGGGTTTCCCCTTACTATTTAAACATATTTATATCCATCTAGACACTGCTGGCGAAGCGTGAGGCGGGGAAGGAGAAGGAGACTAAGACACAAATAACGTCGCTAGATACCTAAGCTGCCTGAGACGACGGAGGGAAATTCCGGTGGCGGACCTTTGACACCTTTCAACGCACGTGTAATATAGATCATCATGTAGTTTTTCTTCAAATTACCCATTTGTCGAGTGACGAGTCGAATCATGCATACCCTGCAGGTAACCGTACCGTACCGTACCGTACCTGATCATTGTGTGAGAGAGATGATAAAAAGGTATTTGCCAGCTGGCCGGTGGCAAGGGCAAGTGGCAGGTGAGAGAGGCTGTATACCTAGTACTACTGTACGTAGTGTACTAGATAGTAGTGGCTTTGACCGTGACAGTAACCGTGACTTTCACATGTCAAAACCTCAGTCGTGTGGTTCCGTAGGTCATACTACAGTACGTACATAACAAGCGGCTCAAAACAGGACGGGTCAGCTGCCAATTCCTTGGACGATCAATTCGATCAATCCGGAGTTCAATACTTACACTAGAGTCAGACACTCTCCTTCCCCACAGTTCTGCCCCAGGTACCTACATATAAGTCAGATGACAGCCTGCATACTCATACATACCTAGTAGTAGGTAGGTAGTTCAGAGAACCTGGGCTGGGGAGTTTGAAGAGTGACCTATCCGTGATTTGCGTATATTAGGTACGAGGCAGATTCACATGTTTTTTTTCTTCCTCTCTTCCTTTCTCGCGGTATAGAATATAATACAGCCTGTCTTCACTCCCACAAGCCCAGCCCACTATCTCGCTTACAAATACTGTAATTACTGCATCATCATTGGTTGGTAGACATTTGTAGAAGTACCTAGGTATATATATACGCATTCGGACACAAGGAGTGCTCATCCTATGTGAGTCTGAGCTACAAACCTAAAGTGAACAAATAGGTAGGCATTGACAATTGTGTGATATTTTATATCACAAATCCTACTCAATCATCTACTGCCCGTGAGCGCCGCAAGACATTATTATACTGAGTAGACTCGGAAGTAGATGAAGCGATGTCTACTAGGTACCTACATCTAGTTAGCTTCGGCTGACTATATGTACCTAGGTACTGGTTACTGGCAACATTCGGCCATTGTTACCCTTTTTGCTGTTTTTACTGCTTTTGGATAAAGCCTCGGCAAATTTCCCCATAGATGTCAAAGAAGTCGAGGTCATCCCTATGATCATCTTAAACCTAATGACAGTTCGAAGCACAATCAACTACTGCAATAATGTTTTGATATCCGAATAGGGAATAAGTACCTATCTCGAGTCATTAAGCCGAGTTAATTTTTCTCGACAGTGCACCTAGAAAATGTAGAAACGGTATTTGGTTTGTCTCTACTGAGTAGGATACTGTCATCTGTAGAACATGAGATCAGAAGATGATGGGATGCTTGGGTGGGGGCGCATGCGCTCCATACCTATTATTCACTAAAATGGTGGAGAGAGTGGGCTCTTGGGGACTACCTAAGGTATCTGGGGTTTGGGCTGCAGTGTCTAAAAACACTACTAGTACAACCACTGTATCTATAGCGGGCACCTTTATGGCTGACGTCTACACTTACCTCGTACCTACATATGTACCTACAAATGAGCTAAAAGCGAATACCAATAGCGCTGTTAGGAATCGAACCCAACTCACTATTTAGCCCATGGTAAGTCCTCCATCCTTGTAGTAGCATAGCTGGGTATACCTAGCTAGGTACTTCGGTACTGTAGTAGTATGATGAAGCAAACTGCGGAGAGGCGGTACCCAGACGACCTCGGCATCTAGTTCCCACGAGGCCTTGTTCGACCTGTGCACGAATCAGCGTGTCAGCAATTCCCAATTCCCTGACTTGGGATTGTTCTCACTTGTCACCGCTCGCGCCGAAATATCTACTCGACACATTCCTCTCTCCCTCCCTATTTCTGCTCGTCCTTTCTCTTCATTCATCATTCCTACCCATTGTACACTTCTACTTCTCAAGTTGACACAGCGCTTTGGCTCCCTTCTTTCTCGCCTCCTCCCCTTTCCTTTTATTTCCACATTGATACCCCCTCTCTACCGCTCGCAATACTTGCTGTTGATCAGTCCAAGATGGCCCCTCGTGTGATTATTGTTGGTGGCGGCTGTAAGGAATCCCCAAGACACCCAATTGCGAACAGGATACTAACTTTACTGCTTGTCTAGTGTCTGGTCTCAGTGCAGCCCACACCATCTATCTAGCTGGTGGCAACGTTGTCGTTCTCGACAAGCAAGGTAAGAGGCCGGATGAGAGAACCCCGTGCTTGCCATCTTCCCCTCGACTGACACCACCATCACAGGCTTCTTCGGCGGCAACTCCACCAAGGCCACCTCCGGCATCAACGGTGCCTTGACTCGAACCCAGGTCGACCATAAGATCCAAGACAGCGTCAAGCAGTTTTACGAGGACACCCTAAAATCGGCCCGTGACAAGGCGAGACCCGATCTCATAAAAGTTCTCACATACAAGTCTGCTGCCGCCGTTGAGTGGCTGCAAGACGTGTTCAATCTCGATTTGACTCTAGTCTCGCGACTTGGGTAAGCACCCATTGTTCCTGACAGTGCGCGGCGCATTTTTGCTGACAATGTATAAGTGGCCACTCCCAGCCCCGAACACATAGAGGCCACGATGCCAAGTTCCCCGGTATGGCCATCACGTACGCGCTGATGCAGCGGTTAGAGGAGCTTGCCGAGACCGAACCTGAACGAGTTCAGATCATCAAGAAGGCCCGCGTAACGGGCTTGACCAAGGAAGGCAACAAGGTCACCGGTGTTCAGTATGAATTCAATGGAGTGGCCTCGAGCGTCGACGGCCCTGTCGTCTTGGCTACCGGTGGTTATGCCGCCGACTTCAGTGACACATCTCTACTGAAGCAGCATAGGCCCGACACCTTCGGATTGGCCACCACGAACGGTTCGCACGCCACCGGTGATGGCCAGAAGATGGTTATGGCCATTGGTGGAAACGGCATTGATATGGACAAAGTTCAGGTCCATCCCACAGGTCTCGTAGATCCCAAGGACCCTGGATCGAAGTGGAAGTTCCTGGCTGCCGAAGCCCTGCGTGGTGAGGGTGGTCTATTGCTCAACGCAGACGGTGACAGGTTTTGCGACGAGCTTGGCCATAGAGATTACGTCTCTGGCATGATGTGGAAGGAGAAGGACAACGGCAAATTCCCCATCCGCTTGATCTTAAACTCCAAGGCTTCCAACACGCTGGACTTTCACACTCGCCACTACTCGGGCCGTGGCCTGATGAAGAAGATGAGCGGCCAGGAGCTTGCCAAGGAGATTGGCTGCAAGCCTGACCATTTGCAGAAGACTTTTACGACCTACAATGCAATTGCTGACGGCAAGGAAAAGGACCCCTGGGGCAAGAAGTTCTTCCAAAACATGCCGCTTGACATCGACGATACTTTCCATGTCGCCGTCATGGAGCCCGTGCTCCACTTTACCATGGGTGGTATCGAGATCAACGATAAGGCTCAAGTCTTGAACCAGTCTAAGCAGCCTTTCGAGGGTCTCTACGCTTGTGGTGAGTTGGCTGGCGGTGTCCACGGTGCCAATCGACTGGGAGGTTCCTCGCTGCTCGGATGTGTCGTCTATGGCCGGGTTGCTGGTGACTCCGCAAGTAACTATCTGTTCCAGCAAGCCCTCTCAGGCTCTGCCGGCGCTGCCCAACGTCTTGGTCAGATCTCTCTTCATATCGATCCCTCCCAGCCGGGTAAGGTCTCCGTTGAGTGGGCCAGCGGCACTACTGCCTCAGCTCCACCCGCCGGTCAGAAGACGGTCGCTACGCCCGCAGCTAAGGATGCCAAGTCTTCTGAGCCTGCCAAGAAGTTCGAGGTTCCTGAGAAGGAATTCACTCTAGAGGAGGTTGCGAAGCACAACAAGAAGGACGACTTATGGGTTGTCGTCAAGGGTGTCGTCATGGATCTAACCAATTGGCTTGACGAGCACCCAGGAGGCCCTCAGGCTATCATGAATTTCATGGGCCGTGATGCTACCGAGGAGTTCGAGATGCTGCACGACGATGAAGTCATTCCCAAGTACGCGCCCGAGCAAGTAATAGGGCGCATCAAGGGCCAGGAAGTCACACTTGAATTTTAGAGGCGCATGGCTGCCGCATCGTACCAGATGATACAAAGTTCGAGCCAAGATTGGAGTGATTTAAAGACCTGTGCGTGGTCTTAGGAGGCTTCGGCCACTTCCCGCCTTCGCCTGACTTGGGCGAATGCGACGCATAGGAACATATAATACCATATACACACATGCTGCAGTGAAGCAAGCATGAAAAGGCAGTAGGTATGGTTGGGCGGCGCTTCGTGGGTGCATTGTCCCGGATCTGTATTGATATTTAAGCATGAAATTATTTTAGGGCATGAATCAATCACATTTTTGCTCATGTACAGCAGATAATTAAGAATCATTATAACTTCAACATCTGTCATTCCCCCTAGTAGTTTGAGTCTAACCCGCGTGTATGGTTTCGTGACTCAAAGTTGTAGAGAGTGAAGAGAGGAGTTATGAATTGAAATAAGTTTAGCACAACTAAATGCCAGGTATGATCAAGTTGGGAGCAGCATATGAAACACACCGTGTATGCTCCAGGTTGTATTAATTTGCTCTAGTTCTTCCTATCCCCCGAATTATGACTCTACTGAGCTGTATTGGACCATTCAGTCGCCATTGATGAGCGAGGTAGGATCCGAGAGCATCGTAGTTGTGAGAGATAGGGGCTGTACAAAATGGAAACGAGGCAACCCTACATTTTCCTTCTTTCACCAGAGTAAATACCATTGATCACATCGTCATGAGACAGATAGGGTTCGAGCTTGGCTAGAGACACACCGTAGTTTTCGATCCTCGTCCCATGGGTCTTGCAGCTCTGGTATACGATGGTCAGTGTGCGAGGCATGTCGAGTAAAAAGGAAGTCAGTATCTCGGTCTCTCTTGGTTCTAATATTATTTCGGGTTATCCTTTAATATAATGTAGGCGACGGACTCGATGAATTGGAAAGACGTGCCAGAGTATAGAGAACCATGTCAGACGAAGCGTATGCGGAGGCTTGATTTCGACATACTTACCTGTGCTATTTACTCAATTTGGTTACCATTATATCTAAACCATTTTCTCTTGATCGTAATCCTACTCATTGCCATATTTGAGGCAACTTAAGATGAGAAGATAGCCGATATCCGCCACTCGTATAAACTCGGAAATTAACGCTGATCGGAGCTACGGAGAGGTGGCATCCAGCTTGAGTTCCCGTGTAAACTGTGTAGAGTGAGCGCTATAAAAAGACAATCTAGGAGGCCATGCCACTATTTTTTTGTCACGGGTATTATCTACGGCGTCACTAGACTTTATCATCAATACCTCCAGCATTTCGTAGTCTTAGGTACTTATAAGGGATAGACGCCCAAAATTGTCTAGGTTCCCGAATAGTCCTTAACCTAAGTAGATATCATAGCATACACTGGCGATATATCCTATCTAAATTTCCCTGCCCCGTAGAATATTTTTGCTCAATGTTTGAAGTTAAACGCCAACTATCCATACATGTATCATTACTCATACTCTAACCGTACGTGTACCTCAAGGCAACAGGATCAGCGCGCTTACTTAACTTTTCATGATCTTAAATTTATCTCATCCGCAACCCTAATTGCTTAAACAGAAGACACTACTCAGAGGCCAAGCACTCAATCGCTATGATTACAAGCACGGTATAACTTAGCTACAGCCTCACTCGGCCCTCGGCAAAGCGCACGGGTGGCAACGCCAATATCGATAGAGGAGGACGCGCGAGCGGTATGGGTGATTGATACCATAGATGGCAAATAGCGTAGACAGAATCTATCTATCCTTCCTCTTCGGACGCCACCCCTGCATCTATATACTTAGGCATTGAAGCTCGCCATAGGAACTCTTAGTCGTCTGAAGATTGGACGTTCATCATGCAACCCGTCCGTCTATCACATCCCACCATCCTACCAAGTAATGAGGTACGATAGTTTGTTCTTAATACCACACAGTATATATAACGAGTTATCAACCAACTCGAGTTAACTCATAAGGTTAATGTTAGGCCCTACAGCGAAACTTGGTATGTTAAGTTGTAGTACGACAACCAATTCAATGGTACCTACATGGGGATGGAATATCTTGAGGTTCCACGGAGCCTACCTATCTACCGTCTTTAAGACTAGCTGAGTAGGTAAGTAAGTAGATAGATATCGAAGAACAGATACGGGGCATCTACCTCGTGAAAGGGGTGTTTTCGAATACTATCTGGTTGGGCTCGGTGTATATTTATATCCAATCCTCGGGAGCTGACATTGTTACCCTGCGAATACTCACGGACATGAAATCAACAGGGTATATATATCACACGCCGATAAATCGGTTATCTAGGTGTTCTGGTCAACAAAGTATGAAGTAACGTGGTCTCTCGTAGCTAACTTGACCTCACACCGCTTATACTACGAAATGCAAATATGAAGGTATAAATCGGGAGTGAATATAAGTGCAAACCACACGGTACTTTAGCGAGCGCGGATGACTACGCAATACAACGAGCCACCAAGCACGCACTAATCAAGTTGAATAGTTTGAAGGGGATATAAAATCACTGTGTTGTTCATGTGTAGTCATAGTCATGTCTCGTGTCTCGGTGACTGTGATAAGAACTGGTCTAGTCTAGGTATATACCGGCGCTATCTAACAAGCCGTGCATAAGGCCCTAGCTGAATGTATCTAGGCGATGTCTTAGAGCCCTCGCCTCGCCTCGCTTCTGTATCTAAGAAATAATAGCTCAGTCCTATACCAAGGCGTAGTAAGACATGAGGCTGGTAGAGGGAATAGGCCGCCCACAATCGTTGCTTTTGTGGACTCGGGCTGTGTAGCGACATAGCTAGAGGGTTCAAGATCTATAATATCTTGTTAGAGAGACTGGAATAACTTCCAGTCTCTACAAGGTTACGTCTTTGTAGCGTTTCGGGAAAGAGAAAGGCGTTCAAGGCCCACAGGCTATGCCTCAACTCCATGAACGAGAATGTGCCGTGATTTGGTACGAAGTGAGCTTTTGGGTGCTCTATACCATATGCTGGCTGAGGATTTAGAACTAAAGGGCAGCGGAACTATGTCGTATCTACCTCCTGACATGAAAACCCATTTCCATTAGATAGCCAAAACCTCCGGGTTCTCGTCGAAGCGCCTATGACAAGCAAGGGGGCTTTCTGGTTGCGATATAGGACCGCTCTGCCAAGGAGCTAAGAATTCGATGAAAGTGCCTAAAGAGTACATAACAATTACCCCTTTCAAGGCAATGATAGGCGTATCCTGGATCTTTGGCAGGTTGTCCGGAGAGCACGCACATGACCGAGGATTGGTATGAGAGTGTTTCTCGAGACGAACGTTTTGAATGACTCCCTCACACATTCATATCATCATCCATGCATAAGAGAGATGGACAAGCTATGATACTTTCGACTATTGGTTCGTGTACGTGGTAAACAACTAAGAAGATCATGTGCGAAGGCAAGCCGTTGGATTATGCTTACGATGTTGTCTTAGGAGCAAGGAATGGCCAAACATCTACTAGAAGCCGCGTGGTGCTTTTGTAGCACGTAGAAGCTGCCATCCACAACTTAGACGAATAAGGGGTGCATACGTCTTTTAATAAGGAGGAATATATCCTTGCCATTTCCCTGTCCGAGGCTGTACACACAATGGTAGTGAGAAACGAAGAATTCGTGCCGATAACCGAACGACAACAACCGCTTGGCTAATTCAAGTTGCAAATAATCCTTTAGGATTAGTAGGCTGATATGATGTGTATGGTATACAATAGGCACTCTAAATAGCACACCCGCGTTGCCTTGCTTGTGGTGTATAAGATTAAAGTGTTCTCGAATGAAGACATGCCCTTGAATATTTGAGCTTCGCGGAGGCTACAACATAGTGGAGGACGAATCTTTATCGCGTCAAATAATAGAACTTACACGTATAAGCTTTATTGTTCTGAAAGCACCCGCCATGGGGACCCCGGGGTCGTCTGCCACGACAAGGCCCTACTCTCCGGTAGTCTATAGTGTACATGTAGTCTTGTGCGACATACGCTTAGTAATGTTGCTATCATTCGATCCAATTCCAGAACTCGTAGTGCAGGCTACGCTACGTACCTGAAATTGTGTATTTTCTTGCTAGGACGAAGTTCCGGCCAGCATCAAGAAATTCCCATTAGACGTTAGATAGACGCTCTTCATCTTTGGGTATATTATTATTTCAAGTATATGCATTCATATGGGTTGTATTGATGCGTGGCCATTGTCACGAGTTTAGACATGCCGGCAGATACCGAAACATTTGCCGACACCGAATGATGTCGAGAGAAATAACACTAATGAATAATAAGTAATGGATATCGCCGCACCTCGTGTCGACGGCCACAACTTGTTCGCATGTGGAAGTGGTAACACAAAGCTGGCCAAGGCAGACTAACATCCGTATTGCTTCGTTACACATTTCATGGTGAGACAGATTGGTAACATAATCAGCAATGACGAATGAAAGACGCAGTGTAGGGTCTGCATTTGCCTGTCAGGTGCTTGCTTGTGTTTCTGCACCAGGTGTGATTTACAAACCTTGATATCGGTACTGTACTGGCCTGGCCTTGCCTCGTATGATATTAAATTCACATTGTCGGTGACGACGATAAAAATGAAGCCAGAGCCTGCGCGGCTGAAACAGCACGTTGCCAATCGGACGGGATTCCTTGGCTGGCGTCCTGTAGTGTAGTGTATAGCAGGACGTAGGCCAAAACAGAAGAGAAAGACGCCAGGGATTTGGTCATGTACTATACATAGTGCAATATGTTAAAATGATGATAACGAGCTGAAAAAATTTGTAATATGTACACTACCTAGAAGCCAACAAGGGGGCTAGAACGAACTTGGGTAGAAAACGGGGGCTGGGTCGAGGAGGGAGTGCTAAGGGGCTTGATTCTTGGGGGGAGGGGGCGTATGTTGTAACTTGTATGAAAGAGAGTCAGAAGATGAAGAGCGAGCCAACGACAAGCCAGTTAAAGCAAGCCAAACGTCGGACGCAGTCAGATTCTGCTTACATTCGGTATTACACAACCAGCTACATTGTAGAAGCCATCGTGACGCTGACAGTCTCCTGAGGCGTCGTCTCGCGAAAGGCCGAGGAAACTATCTAGGTGCAGTAGACACTATACAGATGTACGCCGCCGAAAGTAGACTCACTGCTACTGAAAGTAGTCTGTCACGACTCACAACTGAGATCTTAGTCGATGGATAACTTGGCAAGTTCTTAGCGGATGCTGGTGGTTAGTGTAGTGTAGGCATGTGGTTTAACAATGCCAGCCGGAGATCTGGTAATCTCACAGTAGCTTGAGTCCTGGCGCTGTGCTAAGGTATAGTCTTGTTATTGTTACCTAAGCAGGTAGATATTGAGGTGAAGAAAGTGGTGTTAATGATAAAACGTGGGTGTTGTTAGATAGCAGTTGGCATGTTCACAATAGACAACCGGTACCTAAGTACCTACCTCCTATGTACCTACCTAAGGTACCTACATGTAACTATGCAGTATACCTACCTCCGGCTGGAACTTGCCCTTCTCTCTGACGGCGGCGATGGCCTTAAGGTTTTGAAGAATACTGTTGTAGAGATTGGTTTCTGATGGCTGCCGATTGGGTTACATCCTGGCGAATGCGCCAACAACTGCGGCAATGTCCAAACCTCGTTTGATCGGGTGTTGGTTCAAGATGCGTCGAGGTACAGACTCGGGGTTGTGGTGCCCTCGATGACGATGGAGTCTATAAGGCCGCTAAGTCGGTTCTGTCTGTAGACACGATCTTTGAGCTTCGCGCTGAACTCCTTCCAAGTACCCTGTGCAGCACAAGCTGTCTTGTAACTCTCGCCAATGTCGGAATCTTTTGCCTCGAGGATGGTTTTGCGGTACTTCTCGATTGTCATCCGTACCTGTCGCCACCATGGGGACATCAGGTACCTAGGTACCCCAAAAATTAAAAGATACATGTACATACATACATTACCAACATATGTAGGTATGTATATATATACCAACCAAGTAGTGTAATACTGCTTACGTGCATTCACACGTGCGGAGGTACCTCCAGAGGTACCTCCAGAGGTACCTAGGTATCTCATCCATCCCCCTCCTCCCCTCGCCTCAACTGGGCATTGAATCATACTCGCACCGTTAGAACTAACCTCCTCTCCCTAGGTACCTAATGTAGGTAGTGTACACTAACTGGTATCACGAATCATGCTACACAAGTGACTCACTTGTACACTACCTACATAGTCGACACAGTACATTACTGCGTAGATAGCAGAAAGCCCTTTTCGACTGGAGAACCTGTCATGTTGGGTTGTGCTTATTTCAGGATAAGGCGGCTTGTGACTCTGTGAGTGTAGGACAAAACGACCGCGGGACCACACGACAGCGGATGGTCTTTGTTTCTATTCTTCTTCTTTTTCCACCCTCTCTCTCCATGCATGTGCTGTGTCCTGATCTGATAGCGCTTCCCCGCAAACACACTACTGTACACTACTCTAGTGTACTATTAGTGTAGTGTAGTGTATGGTCACTTGCCGTGTCGCGCCGGACTCTTAGACAGAAGCCTATTCCGGATCGGGTTTGGTGTACAGATAAAATATCATGAAACCAACCTCAAGATGGTATGGTCATGAATAGTACCCAGTAAGTAATTAGGGCTTTCTGGAGAGTAGTGTACTAAGTAGGTGGTGTAGGTACACCAGCTCATGAAGCCATTGCTTAGATTGCAACTTCAAGCAATTGTGCTCGGATTTCAAAATGTGTATTACAGTGCAGTGCGCAGTTTGCCTTGGATCTTGGTTTACAGTTAGTTTACGGTCAGAGAGACTTGCATCTGCTAGAAGATGCTGTTTGAGGCGGGTTGTCTAGAAGAAGGACAGAACGAAGTTTTGTGTATAAGAAAGGTAATAGAGGTAGATAGATTGGTTGATAGATTTATTGATCACATTTTTGCACCTCTACACTTTCTACTTTTGCCAATGCTGGTTGGTCCCCGGAAAACTCGAGTTACACACTAGCTGAGACAGATGATGTACAACGTCGTGTCATGGCGTCGTGTCATGGCGTCGTGACCTGGCATCGTGACCTGGCGTCGTCGTCAGTTCATTCCGTACCTCGTCGATGCTTCACTAAATTAGTACACTGCTACTGTAGGTATTCTGTACAGTATGTTATCGGTGCCTCTCGTTTGCAACGTTTCCGGTGGTATGACAACGTCTGAAGCCTTGAGGCTCCATGGCACGCACACACGCTGCCCTACAGGTACGATGCATCCAGCCTGCATTATACCTTTTCTAAGACAATGAGAGGCTAACAACCACAATAGCACCGTTACTACTTTGTTCTGAACCTCCGTGTACAGTAGTGTACAGTAGTGGTGCTATAGCGCGCTGTGGCGGTGCTTCATCAAGCCTTTTCATTGAAATAAGATTAAACCGTTACGTGGGGCCTAGCTAGAAATGGACTGTCTTCTAACTAGGTACCTAGGCAGGTACACTATCAGTAGCGTACCAGACCATACCACACCACACCGCACCATACTATGTAGGTACTCTATCTACCTAGGTAGTGTACTAGTGTACTAGTGTGTGTATAGACTGTGTGTATACCTACTGTACGGTATCATCACGATTCACCATAGACGCTTCTACCATGGTTCTGGCCATCTATTAATATTACCCACGTCGTGCGTGCACAGGCACCTTTACCGAATCGACTGGTTAGGAGGTTAGCTCTCACCGTCATGGAACCAGGAATCGCAATAGTGTAGGTAATGCACAGATTACTATGTACACCACGCTCGATCTAGTCATTAATTAAATATATTCTGGCCTCATTTGCCGGACACCGGACAG
The DNA here is from genome assembly GCA_902806585.1 of Xylaria hypoxylon. Lineage (NCBI taxonomy): Eukaryota > Fungi > Ascomycota > Sordariomycetes > Xylariales > Xylariaceae > Xylaria > Xylaria hypoxylon. The sequence goes on from CADCXB010000001.1 coordinate 3,011,113, forward strand.
TCAAGGCTCCTCTCGTTGCACGAGGAAGTGGAGCGACCTTCTCATCCCAAGTTTTATCTAGACTTGATTAGGGCAGCCGTTTACGTGCCATTACTGAAAAGAAAGATCTTACAGTAGCGGTATGGCATAAGTACATGTACACCATACAGCATACCATACCACGTATACTATACTCTGCCAACTGATTAGCCGGCCAAATCCCAAGTGATACTAGGCGGTGTAATTGACAACCGAGAGCCTCATCATCGAGCAACTCACCACCCGTCCAAACGCCTGTTTGGGGTGCTCATTTACACTTACCCCTGATTGAGCTTCCTTCCCATGCGACAAGCCGTGCGGTGACGACACCTGTGCGCGGAGATGAGAAGATACTCAGACTATAATTAGGGAAACGTTGCTAATGGCACGTTCAATCCCAAGCCAAAACAGGCCAGCTCTCGCGTATCACAACGTGTATCCTGCCAAGGCCTACCCGCATTTAAAGTGGCTTCCCAGACGTGAAGGGAAGAGGCTAGCCAAAATGAGGCGTTATGGATGGGTTGACACATACAAGACACTGCACGAAGTCCTGCTGGTAGCGAATAAGATGACGGCTGGACGAGGAAACATTTCTGCACAGGGCCTTTGGGGGGTAGGTAAGTCTGGGGGGATCCCCCTCCAAGAACACCCCTACCACAGTTTATAGTGCTGGGGCAGTCCGCTATCTACCTACCGTATACTGCAATATAATACTATCATACACATAGCTCACCGTACAAGCTAGGTACCTATCTACTTTAAGCAGGCATCCTCAGGTTCACTCGCTTAAACACGCCCTCTTCGTCCCCAGCGTCCAATCACACTCCATGATCTACCCCTAGCTCAGTCTTGGCACTTACACTACACGTCTTAGTAGGATATTAGTACTGCACTAGCCCGCTCTGTCCGCTGCTGTCCGCTTGGGCAAGTCCTCGTCGCGCCCACTGTCACTGGGTTCTGGGTACCTACCTACCTGTAGTGTAGTGTACAGTACCTACACTTAGGTAGGTAGTGTACTGCGCCAAAAAGCAGCAGCAAATGCCCACACTGCCTGCCCACAGCACTCAGCGTGGTTGTGCTGGCTGATCATCCTGGCTGATCCTGGCTCTTGGCCCTGTGCCTGCCCTGCGTGGGTGCGTGTGTGTGTGTGGCCCTCTCTCGCCCGCCTTTTCCTTGCTGCCACTGCCACTGTCGCTTCTCCACTCTACCAACTCGAGACCTCTTCCCCTTCGTCGTATTATACCCACTCTCTATCTACACACACTACCTACTCTACCTATCTCAACCTGTCCCGTCCATGTCCACCCGCAAATTTCAACCTCAACCCTTTCCATCAACCACCTCGCTCGAGACGACCGTCACATTAGTTACGCTGGCTTGACGTCCCAACACTATCCTCCATGGCGATAGCCATGGGCTGGCAGAAACCGGACAATGTCGCCGGGTCCTCTGCGCCGGCCATTATGGTCGGCCTCTTCGTAGCGACTGGTGGAGTTCTATTCGGATACGATACTGGGTGAGCATTTATTGATTTTAATGTTATCATTTGTCTGCTGTGGTTTATACCGCAATGCGCTAATACTGCCTCCCTCGATGAAGCACCATCAACGGCATTCTCGCGATGAAATCCTTTACGGATCAATTCAGCACCGGCTTTCGCGACGAACAAGACAAACTCGCTCTTCGACCCGATCAGATATCTATTACCGTCGCCATCCTTAGCGCGGGAACCTTCGCTGGCGCCTTGATTTCCGCTCCTTTCGGCGATTGGATTGGTCGTCGGTTGTCCATCATCGCTTCCATCGGTGTCTTTATTATCGGTGTCATATTCCAGGTTACCGCTAACGCTCTTCCGTTATTATTGGCTGGAAGGTATGTTCTGAGCTGGACTGGAGTGCTCATCAGGGGAGCCCCTACGTTGACATGAATTATCCAGGTTCTTTGCCGGTGTCGGTGTGGGCGCCGTGTCTGTTCTCGTTCCACTCTACCAGTCCGAGATGGCACCGAAATGGATCCGTGGGACATTGGTTTGCGCATATCAGTTTTCAATAACCGTTGGCCTGTTGGGCGCATCTATCGTTAACCAATTGACCTACAAATTAAACGGGGCCGCGGCATACCAGATCCCTTTCGGCCTTCAACTTACCTGGGCCGTAGTTCTTAGTCTCGGCCTCCTCATCTTACCAGAAACACCTCGATATCTCATCAAACGTGGCGATAAACATGCCGCTGGCCTCGCACTTAGTCGGCTAAGGCGTCTTGATATTACGCATCCAGCCCTCCAGGAGGAGCTCGCTGAGATTGAAGCAAATCACGAATACGAACTCGCTCTTGGTAGTGCCTCGTATCGCGATGTCTTCATAGGCTCTCCGCACCTGGGTCGTCGAATCCTGACCGGCTGCGGGCTTCAAATGCTTCAACAACTTACTGGTATTAACTTTATTATGTACTACGGAACCACGTTCTTTCTTGGCGCCGGCGTTGTCAGTCCCTTCACGATTTCTCTCGTGTTGAACGTTATCAATGTTGTGTCTACCGTTCCGGGGCTGTTTGTGGTAGAAAGTTGGGGCCGTCGGAAGCTTTTAATCGTCGGATCGATTGGGATGGCCATCTGTCAATTGGTTATCGCCATTTTCTCGACGGTTGCCTACGATATGAAAGGATTGGTTGCAAAACTGCTGATTGTTTTCCTCGCCTTTTTCGTCTTCTTCTATGCTGCCTCTTGGGGTCCAGTTGCCTGGGTGGTGACGTCCGAGATATATCCTCTCAAGGTTCGAGCGAAATCCATGTCTATATCTACGGCGGCGAATTGGTTGCTCAACTTTGGGATCGCATACGGAACGCCGTTCCTAGTCGAAGAAGGAACTGGGTATGCCTCTCTAGGATCTAAGGTCTTCTACCTTTGGGGGGCCTTCTGTATTCTAGGGGCCATCTTCGTCTATTGTATGGTTTACGAAACTAGCAAGATCAGCCTCGAACAGATCGACGAGATGTACGAGCGAGTGCATCTGGCGTGGAAAAGCAAAGGCTTTGAACCGAGTTGGAGCTTCCAACAGCTCCGCGATGAAGGATTCGCTGCCAGTGGCATCCCACCGGCGGAACACGAGCTGGAACCTCCGAGAACGGGCTCAACAGCAACTGATACGAGTATAGAAACGATACAAACGACGGGAAACCACGCGGAAAGTAGTGAATCGGAAGAAGATAAAGCAATTCGCGAGTTGGGATTAAGCAATGTCGACTTCGCCTATTGATGTCGCTCTTCATTTCCTACGATTTGCATGCATGACGATTTGCGTCATTCATCACTCTGCCAATACTTATCATTACCCGATATACCTTTAATCCGGCATAGGTCTTTGTCTTTTTACGAAATAAACTTATCACTATCAGCGCTGGAGTTGGACGGGTCGGAGTACATTGGAATTTTGGGGCACAAGGGTTCAAAGGGGGTATTATTCCACAATATACCAGGCTACGTTTTGGGTCAGGCGACCCAATTCAAAGGAATTGAAAGGCTTGCAATGATATCTCCGTTCAGAGGTTTTTAGGGGGGAGACTCCTCTACCGCGCAGTGGTCACAGTCCACGTCTCGCTCACCGTTTTATTACCTGTGGAGTCCAGTCCGTACAGCGTGTAACCATTCACATGGCTAACGGGTGGTTCTCTGCATTCAGCAACAACATGCTAGAGCCTACCTGTTCATCCCGCTTGGAGAGGAAGTCTTATATAACTGTATCATGACTTGGGTAGATGTCTGGGTGATCTCATCATTCCCATCGTCGTCAATATTACTCAACTAGTCAATAGAATCAACGATTAAATAATAAACTTAGTGTGATTCATTTACTTGTTTAATACTATTATTTGCTTACATGTGCCTCTAGTTTTGAGGTTTAAAGCTCGAATGCTTAACGGGATTACCTGGTATTCCTTGGTAGACAACCTAAATTCTGGGCTACGCTGTCATATTTCGGATTGAGGCCCGAGTTCTGACTGGACCGTGTTGCAGAATTTAGCACAGTGTATCTATAAATTCGACTCCTTGGGCGAGGGCAGGATGGCATGAACTATGGCACCTCGCGCGCATTAGCCCAAGCCCTTCGAATCCATCCCGTATTCGCCTATTTTCTTTCAGTCGCGAAGCCCATGTAGGCAGCATCGTTTAAAGTGTAGAGGACCCATCATCACGATATAGCATCACCAACCCTCAAGCATCCACGAGTCGACCGCTATAATTCATCATTTTAGCCACATATATGAGATATTAGCATTACTTCCTATTCTACATCGTCTATTCAATCCATATTTCCCTCGGAGTTCCTATTCTAGATTAGAATATCAGGGGCCCAGCGTAAGTAATACCGAACTCCCTACAATCTGTGGGGACATCAAGACGCCGAATTACACATCTCTTCATTTTTATCCCTTTATACCACTTATATTAATGTCGATAATCTGATAGAGCCCGATTATCGCGTCTCCGCCTTGTTATACACGAAAGGGGTTAGAAAAAGAGGAGGGAATAATGTTCAAGGACGAGCATCACTCAGGTTTATATACACTTATACAAGATCCATCTACCTACATCTATCTACCCTTTACCTACCAATCTATAACAAAGACTCTCCTAGCTAGAGTTAGGATAACGGGTAATCAAATCAACCCGTAATTCCTGGGTTCTCGCTTAAACTAACAGGCAAGAGCTTAACTACCCGTCGAAATAATACAATGTACATAGTCTTCACCCTGTCTTATATTCGCCTTTTCACATATAATCATAAACCCTAACGAAACAAACGAAAAGCTTGAGGTTAGCCGATTATGTTCCTCAGACTAGACACACAAAGCTATACCTCTCGTAGGCAATATGATATATATCTGCCTTTATGCCTTATTGTAAATGTGAGCAATCTTATAAATCATGCCGCGCTCTATATAAGTAAGGAAGCACATACGTTAGATATACTACATTACATAGGCACGCTATTATCCTACAGATCCTATCCTACCTCACACAATTCATATCCATCCACCCATCGATTCATTTGTATATTATTCCATGATTTCAATCAAGTCCAGTACTTTACTTTATTGGCAATAAAAATAACAACAGCAACCAATAATGATTGCACCAATCCCATGCATAATCTATCTATCCACATGACAACATCCTCCTGTCCCTCAACCAGCCTTCCATCCCCTCTTCAAACAAGAGGTAAGTGATAGTATAGTGGTAATAATACAAGCCAACCCGCACCTATTCTGCAATTATATAATCCACCTGCCTGCCTACCTAGGCTAGGTATTTTTATTTTCGTATTGGGTGTCTTCACAAACTTCCCTCCAAATACAGATAAAACTTCGATTCATCCACGCCAGGTAAGCCACGCGTATAACAGAAGCACCATCCAAACGGTTCTCCAACACGAAGTCCACATCTCGGCAGTGACGACTCCAAATGCAGTCCTCGGCCTCCCAGACGACGGTCTCCATGCCATCTTCTCATCGAAGTAGGTGTCTCTGCGGATCTGGATCCTGGGCCCTTTACTCTGGCCCCAGCCCCATTTCCCCGGCCCCGCCTTCTTGTTCTTCGGCATCGGTGTTCCGTAAGAAGCCGTGGCGGTACTAGAATTCCTCGCCTGCCCCTGCCACTGGCCCTGCGAAAGCGAGGGGGCCCTCGTCCTCGTGGACGAGAAGCGGGCCAGCGGGAGATTCGATGCCGACGTAGTTGAGGACGTCGAGTTGCGGTCTAGAGCGTTGTCGTCGTCCGCGTCCGCTTTTGCCTTGAAGACGGGTAGCACGGCCGACGGGGCGTGATGTATTGGTTCGAGGGCGAAAGGCTGGAGCTTGAGGATCGGCACGAGGAAAGCCCTCGCGACGAGCGCTAGGATGGTTAGAACCCCCAAAATGGAGTAGGTGATGAACATAGAGATTTGGTTCGGGAGGAGACAGAGATGAGTCTGCAGTGTTTGGCCCGTAAAGCTGGGAAGCGGCTTTCCTTGATTATCGACAGGGTTGTATAGCGAGACCATTTGGAAACCCGGCGTTGGCACGCCCATTGCCATGCTGAAGCTCTTGACGGTGATCTCGCGTACGTTTTCTTTCTCTGGTGAGTGGACGACCTCGCAGTAGTCGTGATCATCGCCTGAAAATGCATGCATGACGTTGCCGATGCTCTTGATCAGCTTGATGGAGTCCTCATCGCTGAGGACGTTTTGGTACTGGTACCCACTCGAAACGCTGATGGCATTTCGGTGATCTGGGATTACGGGGCCGGTCTGCCCTTTGGGGGGAGTGATCGGTGGCCAATGTTCGCGCATCGGACCGCATGGCGTACCGCTCTCGCGATATAACGGCACATGAGTTAAGAGAATAGTGGGGAAGTCAGAGTTGTCCTCGCTCGGGTCCATCGTTGGCAGGTTGCTGTAATCGGCGTCATCAAGTTCCTCGACCTTATGTTCAAGAGGAATTTCTTCAACCTCGCCTCTCCAAAATCGCAATTCTTTCTGTATAGCGCGTCGCTTCGTTGCTTTGACCTCGTTTAAGAAGTCGTCTACCGGCTGATATATCCCTCGCAAGTCGACCAGGTCCTTCATATTAGACGTACCAGCACTCAAAGAAACCGTATCCACAGAAACAAACGTGTGATTTCCGATGACATCGACCCTGTTCGTCTCCCCAAAATAAGCGTTGAATCTATGTCGTACCGGCAACTTAATTCCAGCCCCGAAGCCTAGATCATGATTTCCAGGTAAGCTCGGAATGAGTTTACGACCTCGCTGGAAAGGTCCTGGAGTGGTGCCTCCCCATGTCCAATTGTCGAAGAATATTCGACCGAACCTTGCATACTCCTTCAACCAGTATTTTTCGCCATACTTTTTGTTCCAGTGCTTCACGTGCTTTTTCTCATCGGCGGGTCGATCATCCCATTCCGGGTCGTCGAAGTTTCCATGTGCCGTCTTCCACTCTCTCCCGCCGTCGAACAGATCACCTAGGAACATGACTGTATCTGGGTGAAGGACCTTCTGTAGCTGAATGTAGGATCTCCTCATGTAATTATCGGTAATGCGCATAGTAAGGGGGTTTATGGGCCACGGACGGCCCGGGTACGAATGAGGGTCGATGATTTGGGGGTCGGCGACGAAGATAAGTCGGTGGGGTGTTGCACCCGGAGGCTAGCCATCGAGATATCATTAGCCAAAGTTTGGTATTAGCCCAGCATCACCATCACCATCATCACTGCTCTCTTTCCAGAGCAAGGGAGGAATGAGGCGATGACGAGGAGGGTGATTAACTTACCCAATCTTCCCAGTGGTCCCAATCGCAGTTATTAACTTTACTAGCAAAAGTCCACCTCTCACCCCAGAGCAAAACGAGGACCCAGAGCCCAGCCAGCAGATGCGGGAAGCTGAGGAGGCGACGTCGCACCATGTTGCGCCTCAGTTGTTGCCCCCCTTTGACGGCGAGATTCCAGGCCGAATGCCTCCCGCGGCCGTTGCCGTACGCCCACGCCCGCCTCATCATGCTCCTCGACCAGGCCAATATCTCGTCCCAGATGGAGGCGCCGGGATCGTGGGAGGTAGGTGGGTAGTTGGCAGACCCGTAGGCCCTATAAGATGGCCGCGCCATGACGTCCCGACCGGGCAGCCATCAATTGTGGCGATGTGCGTAAGTAGTAGTGCGTATAGTTGTAGTATATCGACCGATGTATTGTTTCGAAAGAATGGCTAATTAATTAAGGGGTATGCTTGTTGGTGGGAGTTTTGTTGAGTTTGTTATTGAGAAGTTTATATGATGGATCATGGCGCTTCGAGAAACTTAGGTACGTTATATTAAGTGGATGGCGATGAGTGAATGAGTGACCTGGCTGGGCTGAGCTTGGCCGAGCTACCTAGGTACTTACTCAATGGTACCCTGCAGGCTGCAGCTGGGAGCTGGGTTAAGTTAAGGTACCCGATGGAGAATACAGTGCATATACTGTCGCTATAGCATTGAATTAGGTGCATACTAGTATTAGACCTACCTTTCGCCTTGTTCCTGTTCCTGTCCCTGAACATGACACATCACAAGTTCATAATATCTAGAGCCAGCAAGCTGATGCTAGGTAGTTTACGGAGATTATGAACCAGGAATTAATATTTCAAGTTACTACCTACTTATATATCCATCGAAGAGAATAACCAAAAACCCGAATTCACAATCTGCCAAAGCAAGTTATCCCAACCCGCTATTGCCATGCAACCACTATACCAAAAAAAAAAAAAAAAAAAAAGAGAAGAAGAAAAAAGGACCGTCTCATATACCGCGAATTAGAGAGCGACAATTCCTTTGGTTCTTCCACTGAATATGTCCCCTTATCTCCTCTAATTAAGAATAAGACCCGATTTTATCGCGGTCGCCAATCCACCAAACGAGGGGAAGTTCAACTAGAATACCCAGGTAAACGATTCCTTGACCTCGAACGTAACCGAATGTCTGTAGAACGAAACGAATTAGCATCTTCCAGAGTCCATACCGTAAAATCGGAATAAAACATAAAAAGAAAGAAAAAGAAAAATATAAGAAAAGGAATGAAAGCTCTCACCTAATATCCGTCGCGGACGCGCCAATCAGCACCCTAAACACACCTTCTTCGGCAATCCACGCCGACTTGGCCGGGTCGTAGTAGCCCACGGCGTACTTATCAAGCGGGACGGTGATATGTTTCGTCTCGTCGGGCTCAAGGGAGATCTTTTCGAAGGCCGCGAGTTCCTTCTCGGGGCGTGGGAGCGTAGACTTCTCGTCTCTGATGTAGATTTGGACCGTCTCGGCGCCTGCCACGGCGCCCGTGTTGGTGACGGCCATGACGAGGTGGGTGGGGGCAGAGGAGGTCAGAACTTTATTGCTAAGCGACGGCCTGCCGTACTCGAACGTGGTGTATGAGAGACCGTGGCCGAAGGGGAAGAGGGGCTCGACCTTCATGCGGTCGTAGTGTCGGTATCCGATGTGCAGTCCTTCTCCGTACAACACTTGGAGGTTCTCGCCGGGCCAATTATGATACGCTGGGGTATCCTCGAGCTTACGAGGGAACGTTGACTGTCGGGATTAGTGAGGGCTGTTGGAAGAGACATAAAGGTTTAGGGAGACTTACTGGGAGCTTGCCGCTTGGGTTACGTAGACCAAACAGGACGTCAGCCAGAGCATTCCCGGCTTCTTGCCCTTGATACCACGCTTGAATAATAGCAGGAACGTCGTCTGCCCAAGGCATAGTTACAGGCGAGCCAGATTGGTTGACGACAACCGTCCGGGGGTTAGCTTCGAGGACCGCCTTGACAAGTTTATCTTGACTTCCGTCTGAAGGTAGATCCATCGTCTTTCGATCATAACCTTCCGATTCCCACTCGGCATCGAGGCCGATGATAACGACGGCGACATCGGCTTGCCTGGCAGCATGCACAGCTTCCTGAAGGTAGTCGACTTGGTCTTCTTCTTTGAACCCGATACGACACCCGCCATACTTGTGTGTCATGTTGAACTCATGTTGCTTAGAGATAGGACGGAGTTCATTCGTCATCTCCACGCGCAACTCAACAGTCCTACCAGCAATCATATCGACGTCGACCATATAATCGATAGAGCCATCAAACATCGCCTCGCCTTCCTCGGTCCAGTTCCAGAGATCGAGGGCCAAGTTTCCATCGAGATATAATTTGCCCGGGCCGACGCTCATGAAACTAATGGTGTGCTTACCCGAGGAAGTTGGAGTGAGATACGTAGTTGCGATTGCTGACCACTCGGGCCCGAGATGATCTAATGGTGCCGAGTCCCAGAGGAAGAGGTCGGTGTTAGTTCTGCGTTGCGTGACAACAACATCGCCACGAAACTTGTCTCCACTGAACCATTCTAAAGTCACACCCGGCTTGCCAGACTTGTCGGTGCAGAATGGCGACGCCACTGGGAGCCATTTGTAAATGTGGCATCCCTTGGCATATATCACCTCCCCATGCGCAGCTTGCTTGATGCTGTCTAAAGGAAGTGTGTTATAATAGGGGTTGAGGCTGGCACTGCCACCACCACCGGCAATCGCCCTATTGGCATTTGGGCCAATGACGGCGATCTTAGCCGTCTTTGGGCTAATGGGCAATATTCCGCCTTCGTTCTTTAATAAAGTTAATCCCTCGACACCGGCTGAACGGATAAGCGAACGTGTTTCGTCTCTATCGTCTTCCCTTTCCGCCTCTTCGGCCGACATATCATCTCCCTTCGTCCGTTCGACGAGCGTCAGCACGTTCTCTGCGGCCCTGTTAACATCCTCCATAGTGAGCTCTCCGCTTTCGATAGCCTTCAAAACTTTATGGAAGCGCCATTTCGTCGAATAGGGAAACTCTATGTCACAGCCTGCCTTGATTGATTCTACGGTCGAGTTGACACCACCCCAATCAGACATCACCGTTCTAAGACAGTTAATTTTCATCACTACTAGGTAGTTTACGAGGTTAATGCTTACCCGTCGTAGCCCCACTCGCCTCGCAGAATATCCTTCAGTGTGTGATGGTTCATGTCGGCGTGAACACCATTGATAAGATTATAGGATGACATGACAGCCCATGGATTCGCCTCTCGTACGGCGATCTCGAAAGGACGCAGATATAACTCTCTCAAGGGCCGCTCCATCACCAACGAGTCGATAGTTAGGCGATGTGTCTCTTGTTCATTTGTGACAAAGTCTACGCGTGTGTCAGTCTATATTCTATTATTTCTTTTAGAAAGGAATGAACAGACGTTTGATAGTAGCGGCAACCCCTTTGGACTGAATTCCCTTAATGTACTGAGAGGCCAGCTTTCCAGTGAGTAAAGGGTCCTCCGAGAATGACTCGAAATTCCTGCCACCTAGTGGATGTCGGTGCATGCAAACAGTCGGGGCAAGTAGAACCTGAGCTGATCTTGCTTGCACTTCTCCAGCTAGGTGTTGCCCGACCTTGTAAAGCAGGTCTTTATTCCAGGTTGCTGCTAAGGATATGCCACACGGGAATAGGGCAGCCTGTGTTCAATACCGTTAGCAATATTTATCCGAAAATACGAACTTAATCTTACGAACCTTTGTGCCTCCAACAAAAATGCCACCGCGAGCACCGTTTGGTCCATCACTAGTCTTGATTGCCGGTATACCTTTCTCAGGTATAGCCTTCGTTCTCCAGAAGTCTGCGGCAGTAAGAAGGGAGACCTATAGTATGTTTAGCTTGTGATACTGACTTGCTCGTCAACCATACCTTCTCGTCGACAGTCAGAGAGGCCAACTTCTTTCTCGCCGCCGAACGACTATCTTTCAAGGGAAGTTGCCTCGGGAACGGGCTGTCAGGAGGCGAATACTCGGTGTCTGGCGTTGCATTGGATCCACAACTGTCAGATGGTGAGGCAAGAGGATCTACTCCTCCGTACTGTTGATGCTCAATGGGCTCCATTGTTATGGAGGATATCTTCGCCGAGTTTCACGAAGTAAATAAGATGACAATTTATGTCTTGATAGGTATGATGAGGTTATATATTTCTGCAGTTGTGGGTTTATGTAAGGCGTCGAATGAAAGAAGGTAGACTGGCCGCGTCACTTATAGAGAAAACTGATTCAAAACAAGGATACTTGTGAATAAAGTAAAGGCCTGAATAAGGAATTGTAATATCGAGATGATCTTCAACGAGTATAGGAAAAGAGAAACATATGACCACTATATAAATAAAGAACCCGGTGAATTTGAGGATATCTGCCAAGAATGGCAGGACTCCGCTATATTACAACCCGAGGCGTGACTAGAATACAGATCCGAACGGTTTCTAGAAGTATGTACAGGAAACCTGTATAAAGAATGGCGTGCTGGGGTATTTGGGTGGTACGGCACTAGGCGAGGGGGGGTTGCAGAAACGATACACTTATCTCGTCATGGCACCTCGCCGCTCACACGAGGCTGACTTAGGAGGAGCTAGCCCTTTCATGTGAGAGTCGAGATGGTCGAAAAGACACAATAGTGTGGAGGCGAGTGGACGAGATAATGCGCGGCTTCAAGTTAGTCTTACAGCAAAGGCGAGTGTGATGAAGCCGATAAGAGAAAATATATTACCACCCATGCCAAGTGATAGCCACGGCTGTGACGGACCGGGTGGAGGTCATCTCTGGTCCTGGGACATAAGCCCGTGTTCTCCGTCTACAGTATACAGGGAGTGGGGGTTTCGCTTCGGCAAACGTAGAGTATTTACTAGGCTGGGAGCACAAAGAGTGCATCATAAAAGGTCCCTAACTAGAACCATGACAAAGTGTTTATGCTGTGAACCAGTATCGGTAGTGATACTACTTTATTGTTGCTCTAACAAACTGAGATCCGGAAATACTATGTTAACAGTTAGCCTAGGCAAGAGGAAGAACTTGGGCAGGTAGTTTTGAAGCTCGGGGATATCAGAGGAGAACTTGACCATGCAGCTTGAACAAACGGGCCATGCCCACAAGGCTTGGTAGTAAAACGGATTTCTCATTAAGGTTAGACACCTTCAACGATGATGACGTTTCCCTCGTGGTACCTCTCTATCTCCAATGGCGCACCCAAGTGCATGGTACTTAGGGAAAAGGTTACCAAGTTCCTGGCGAGGTTCCGGGTGTGATAGAGGAAGGTATTTAGAGTACCTAGGTATACTACTGCAACAGAGCAATGGCGGGCCTGGGTTGACCAACCACCGTCTGGCTCGGAATCCCTGTATAACGTGCTGAAGATAGGCGAATCTTCCGAAAGGGCCGAAAACTGCGGGTTTCCGGTTGTACAACTAGTATACCTGCACTTGCGTTGTTTGGCCATCCTCGTCGGCTATTAGTAAATCTAAAGCATTTTACCTGGGTACTACTAAGCATGATGGGACCAAATATCAACATCAGATGTTTCTACCAATATTCATATGGCGTGAGCAAGAAACTATGCAGAAATTATCAAGAATCAATTTGGGTAATATGTCATGTGAGAAGCTGTAACGAGCCGTGCCTGGGCCCGGTACAGGTTGGGTTGGGGGATGTTTGTTTTGGTGTATCCAGATAGTGGGAACATGAAACCGAATGGATGACTCGTGTTTTGTTTTAGAGATGGGATTATTAACTCAAGTTTGGGGTGGAGTGAGCTGCATTACCTAATAAATATGGAGATCCTTTAGAGGGTCGGGACTGCGGCCCGAGAAGTCTCTGATTGGGTTATGTGTAAGTGCTCCTTCGGGTGCGTAAATACCTAGGTACTTAGGTACGAACTATACATACAGTGTGTGTTTATTCGCACCGTGTATATACTGCGATGGGTATCTCTGTTTCATGCGAGCCTCATTCGACTCTATTCTTTTCCCGCCATCTCCTACCGGTATGCAATTGGTCATGCCTGTCTAGACTACATCTTTGTCGACTCGCCTCCATCTTGATCCCACTTCATCTCCACCAATAGCAACCGTTAAGTTAATCCGATCGACAATCCACTACCAGGCAAGATGGCCGGTAACGTACAATTACCTACACTCTACGTACTATATTACTTGTCAACTTCCCAATGCTACATTGGATGATGAAGGCCCGTTACATCTCACTAATCAAGGCCCTTGAAAGTATTACCGTTGTATTGCAGTATGTCTAGATAGACCTTGACATGTAGGGCCATTACATATATTCTTCGATCGGGGTACGAATAGTGGCATACTTGACTAATTACCTAGCTATGTAGAAGTCTTTCTTTGAACTAGGGTTCCAATATAGGGCGACGCTACTGATGAAATAGCCTACTCGAGACGGGTCCAAAAAGCTACTACAACGATCTATAGGGTACGAAGCACTTTAGAGCCGCAGCGTTAAATTGCCGACAGAATAACTCAACTAGTACGAAGAACAGTTTCAACCAATTTATGAAGTAGCGAAACTTATAAATTTATATTCATATCGGTACAGATAGATGACAGTATCGTGTATGGTTGATACTATAAGTTTGATGAATCCAACGTTGCTCACCTTCGGCCAATTTGAGTTGGCGCCACCTCAACGGTCATGCATCTCATCGTGCGGCATGGGATCGGCATCTGCAGTCATGCGATGTCACGAAGTGTAGTGTAATTTATCCTCCAGTGTGAAGGCTCAGCTCAAGCCGTTATTGTCTAAACGTGCCTAGAAGTGGTGTGAATCCCTACTACATTCACTCTAGGCATGCACCGATGCTTAGAAAGACATCCATTCAGGTACGCATTACCGAAGTTTCCAATATGGATCTTGATGATCGCCACCATGCAATATCGAATTTCAGCTCCTACGTTGCGACATATAGCTTTTCCTGCAAGCAGACTGCAGCTACATCGTAATGTGGGAAGCAACGCCGGCTCCGAACCCGATTGGGATACTGCTCCGATATGCTTAACCGGCGGATCTACCATATATCTACTACTAAGTAAGTAGATACTCGTATAGAAAATCACGAATATCTTTCCATTGCTGTATCCGGGAGTGAGAATGGCGGCTGATCACATTCAGTCTATGCACCCTAATGCCTGAGCTAAAAACGACGAAAGAATACGGAAGAAAAATCTCGAATATATACAAATTGAAAACTGACGTCGAAATCGCGAACTATACTACTTATGTACGAACTGCTAGCCTTTCGGACGTTACATCATCTCGGAGGATATACCCGTAGCCTACCACTGCATGCATGCATGCAGGCAGGCATTGTGACTCCGGTGAGGGACAGGCGTCATCTTGGCCTTTCCTCGTATACCTCAGGTCAGCGTTGGCTCTACTTAGGTCTGTTACCATGTCCTATGCATCAGGATGACCAAAGTAGTCCCTCGATACAGTGCGTTTTAAAAAAGGAGCTAAGCCTCGCCCTTACATGTGTTCTTAGAAGATGTTTTTTTTAAGAACGACTGCACAACATACGATCGCAAAAACCGCCGTCTTAGCTTGTATAGGATCAGTAGCTGTGTGAGCCTAATTCCCCATGTTGGCAAGACATCCCGCTCCCATGCCACAAGGGCCTCGCCCCCCTTGGCAGCGACGGAGGTGCAAATTAGTCCATCTGACACTTGCCGAAGGACATCAACGTGCACATTGGCGTACTGATATCGCGGCCATCTCCTCCCCGGCTCGACCGAATACGACTATCCTTGTCGACGCCAATAGTAATCACTGTTGCGATCGTTACCTATTGCTCGCCGGCGGTGCGGGCACGAGGACTGTTTACAGTATGTATGCACAAATGCCTTCGGCAGAGAGCCCAAAATGGGAATGCTGACCTGCGTACTAACCTCTAAATCGAGGCCGGAGCTAACATAATACCCCGAAAGAATACGGGGTGGCGTTCCGTGATAGGGATACTCGGATCCGGTATGGTCGGTATCCATGAATATCAACCGTAACGTTCACCGGACCAAGTTGGTAGAAAGAATAATCATGGCGTAGTATGGGGTAGGTAGTTATAAAAAGCGCTGCACCACCCCAGCTTCAATTGAAATAGACAGGCTTTACCCCAGACAGTCTGCCCAGATGCGTTCATTTCTCCGGTGGTTTTTGGGGTTAGTAGTTCCCCAGCTACCCCCGTCATCAGGTGTACCTACGTAATAACATGTGGTAGATCCTTGACCGAGACGGACTGCGGAGAGCCACTTTATATGTGAGTTCGGGTTCGATTCCCACAGCGGTGGCCTATTGGAGGCACTACTCTCTCACCGACTGATGACTAGACTACACGTATGTTACGTCGGGCTTCGGTCCTATCTGCAGCTCCGGTTTCTCTCTGTTACCCATGCGACTGCTCATGCATCAGCCGAGCGCGAACGGATTTACAAAAAGAGGGGAATATTAACGCTGCCTACGACACAGCGGGATAACGATACAAGATTATTGATCCAAGAGAGGGAACAAGTATCTATTAAGAAAATGACTTCTCTTCATGACATGTTAACACTAATACCACCCGCGCAGCTATGAGAAGCCTTGATTTCTCGGACGGTCGCACCACGTGTAATTTTATGGGCGCTCGCCTTATCGGGTTTAAGATCGGATATCAGACTATGCGGGCCTGGTGGTCCGAATCCGAGACGCGCGTGAATTAGCTAAGCGGCCGCTGACCTACACGAGCAGCTCGCGAAAAGTACCAGATTGTCAGACATGTGGACGCCTTGCTAAATTTGTAAGGCTTCGTCCGGGCGTGATTCTATAGAGATGAAATACATATATATAGCTCATGCAAGTGACTTACGATCGTAGTAGGTGATATTTCATATTTATCTCTAGCAAAACATCTAAGGCAGCATCCCGCTCCTGCTTCCCATATGATATACATACCCTAGTCTCTCTAGCATACATCAAGCAGAACATTAAATTCTCACAATGATTGCCAACTCGAGCCCAGACAAGGTCCTGTCGCCTAAGTACATGGCGCACATCGTGCTCAGGACGCCAGACCTACAAGCCATGTCTGCATTCTACAAGACATTCCTTGGCGCGCATGCAAGCTGGGAGAACGAGCAAATGGCTTTTCTCACATACGATGACGAGCACCATCGCATAGCGCTCATTGGGATCCCTGGTCTTCAGGCGAAAGTGCAGAAGAGCGCAGGACTAGACCATATTGCCTTCACATACGAGACGATGACGGACCTCCTGACGGCCTATAAGCAGCGTAAGGCCGTCGGGATTCTGCCCGTGTGGTCCATCAATCACGGCCCCACTACCTCCATGTACTACGAGGACCCGGACGGGAACAGAGTCGAGACCCAAGTCGACAACTTCGAGACCGTGGAGGAGACCAATGCCTTCATGGTCGGCCCCGAATTCTTGCAGAACCCCATCGGAGCTGATTTCGAGCCAGAGGAGCTTATACGAAAACTCGAGAATGGAGTACCTGAGTCGGATATTAAGAGACGGCCGAATGTTGGCGACCGAGGGCCGGAAAGCATTCCATGGTAACCGCAGGAAAGCCTGGGGTCAGTCTGGCTCACGATAGCCGGCTTATTGAGAGGCTGCACCCAGATGGATAGTAACAAGAAGAGTAGATATCGCAGTTCCCAACTTCGGCTCTTCGGCTCTTCGGCTCTGTAATGCTGCTATTGAATTACCTTGTACCACACTCATTTCAGACCTCTAAACAAAGTTGCATATAAGTATTAGCATTCGGTGGGGTGAGGTTAGTCTTTTATACACAACAAGCTTATCTTTTGAACTTCTTGGTACTTTCACACAGCCTGCTTCTCTACTGTGCTCTAGAGTCGCATTGAGAATGTGACAGAACTTCTGCATCACAACTAAAAGCTGATTGCTTTGCTGTAGACTAGTAGCTACCTGGTTTACACTAGAAGATTCTATTGGAGGTTCCAGGTGAGTCTAGACCCCGTGTTCCAGTGATGCTGAGCGCCGTTCTGGAATGTTGTTTGGTACGGTGTAATGTAGTTAGCCTTTCTTGTTCTATATGTGCAGGACCCCGTAGCATGCCTGTTGATACGACGCCGTAATCCCTTAAATTAGGTATTTAAGATAGAAGATGCCTGCATGACCGGGTTCGTACTTACTACTCATGCAGCCTGTAGGAGCAGTAACCTAAATGAAAGTCTCCCAGCCTGGAAATTTCACACACCGGGTCGATGCATTACATATTGTAGCAAACAGGAGCCGATGAGCTGACGGCATATAATGGGATGACGCTGCAACTATGAGGCGGGGTTTCTCGAATCATAAATGGCGTGTTGCCAGTATGTATGGCACATAGGCACGTCTATCCGGCGGTCAGTGTCGCCTCTATGTTCGTTCGCCCGATTTCTCGCATGGCTTGGCCGTGATGAAGCGAGTGAGTCGGTTAGAAGCGAAGAAAATGAGAGTTGTGTCGATCTGAACTCACTGGACGGTGCAGTTGATATTATCTCGCTATACTCATCGATCAGTATAGTACCTATATGCAAGGGCGGCCTGGCCAATATGAGGGGATCCGACGATAGGGCTCAGGTGCTGCACTATTACTCTGACTTCCCGTGCCGTGTCTTGGCAATGGTGATGGACTGCTCTGCAGTGTAGATGACCCCTCAAGATGCCTTGCAGCGGGTTGTATAGTTGTTAGAGTGGCTGTTATAGCCGGTGGCGGGCCATCATCCATGGATTCGCCACTTCTGCTCTTATACTTATGTATGTATAAATCTTAAATGAAACTCATCTCGACGCTTATCTAGTGTAGTGTACTTCTCATTAGTGTGTTCACCTGTTTGCTTTTGTCGTGGCCGACTCGGCAGCTCTTTTCCCCATGTGAGGCAAGGTGTACCTAGATCTGGTCGGGCTCAGAGCTAGAGTTACTCACCTGATCAAGTCCTGTTCGCTAAGTTTATCAATCTGACTAACGGGATTTTGTGGAACTGTAACCGTTTTCGATAATCTAGACGGGTAAGCTTGGGAACGTCCATCTGTTTTACACCAAGATGTGCTTCCTATGTTAGGTAAGGACAGTTACGTGTGGAGTAATATATTATCCCGGGCTACACAGTCGCCAAAGCATGAGAGACATATGCTTCGAAATAGCTACTCTTGACGGAATTATTCCACGATTTTCTCATCTTACCGTGTAGAATATAGTAGTAGTACATAACGTACTAGTGCTTGCTATCTATTTCTCGCTTCTACCTTCAGTACCTACCTAATCTCAGCCTACGCCTCCTAGATGATTAGTACTGGACTTGCACCAGCGTAGGGAGGTGTGTATGTAAGTAATATACGACTTTGTGTTAAACTATTGAAGCCATAAGTTATTCAACTAGGCGCATAACGCCGAAATTGTCGCCGTCAACGCAAGTGAAGAGCTGAAAGGAGAAGAGCCGGTTCGTATGTTCTGTAGTGCACTGTATTGATTCAAGACGCCTCAGGGCAAACGAAAGGCTGGATCATCGAACAAGCTACTGAGGTATGTAGGTATGTAGGTATGTACTAGTAAATACTCTGCAGTAGGTAGTACACAGTGTATTAGGTAGTGGATACTGGTCAGGGGTCACAGCGTGTACTTTGGTGGTACCTTAACCAATAGCAGGGCAAGCTACTACTGTACCTATCTGGTACCTACCTATGTACGGTATTTACCTACCGTTGCCGGAACGAACACTAGGTAGCGCAGGACGATGGGTTGGTGAGGTAATTATCTCCTACCTAGGTACCTAGTGACCTAGTGTCTGCTGATCTAGTTGCTTCTGCGATCTTCACTGCCGCTGCTATGTACAGAGCCATGTACAGTACCTATAGGATTCACAGAAAGATACACCAACAACGCATTAGTAAGTACATACTCAGTAGGTAAAACCATAACCACACACAGCATCAATTGCCAACAACCTCTCATCTCATGGTTCTGTTCTCTGCTGCAGCCTTCCTTCTCCTTCTTCACTGGTCCAGTCGACGCTGACCTCAAGATAAGGCACCATATTTAAATTAACTACTGGTATGAATTTTGCGGCTATGATATAAATGTACCCCGACGCCGACCGATACTACCCCGATTCTCCCTACCCTCCGAATGATACGCCCGGACCTGGTAGCTTTTCGCCGCCCTTGTGCCCGTTGCCTCTTCCCGACTTGGCTCTGCACGCTAGTCATAGTTAATTTTTCTTCTTCTTTGCATATTATTTTGTTTCGAGTCCTCCAGGGTACAAACAGACACAGGCACGCCAACATAGCCATTCCCCCGTCCCTTGTTACCTACCTACCATAGGTAGGTATCTGTAGCTTTTCACGATCCCCGTTGCTACGGTACCTACCTTGCTCATTGCCAGCCTGTCCGTTTTGATCCGTCCGTTCTCTCGTTCTGACGCAGACCACGCTGTCTTCCATCGAACTATCCCATTTCGACAACAGCGACGACATCCTCCTGTTCGAGAACGACTAGCCTACGCTCGCGTTTGACCACTTCTGCCGACCGACCATACCACGATTGTCGCAAAAATGGCGTGGTCTAAAACCACCCGGATCAGCATTATGCTGGCTATCGATGTCGCTTTCTTTCTCATCGAGTTGATATCGGGTTTTATGGTTCACTCACTGGCGCTGATGGCCGATGCCTTCCACATGCTGAACGACATCATCTCGTTGATCATTGGCCTCTGGGCCGTCACCGTCGTCAAACGAGCCACTACAAACCGCTTCTCTTACGGCTGGGTGCGCGCCGAGATCTTAGGCGCCTTTTTCAATGCCGTGTTCCTGATCGCGCTATGTATTTCCATCATCCTCGAGGCATTGACCCGATTTGTGGAGCCTCAGGAGGTCTCCAATCCGAAGCTAATCCTCGTCGTCGGCTGCTTAGGTCTTGCATCTAATCTTGTCGGCTTTGTTGTCTTGGGCGGTCATGGACACGATCATGGACACGGGCACAGTCATGAACACGAAGCCGACCACGACCATGGGCATGTCCACGAGCACAATGACGTGGCGGCCGCCGAGGAAGGAAGGGCTGGTGCTACAAGTGCAGTTGCAGGCGATAATGGTTCCGCATGCGATGCCTTACCTGAAATAGTTGTAGCCCGGACACGGTCTACAGACCATGGCTCTGAGACGATCGGCCGCGCCCGGTTTAATGGATCTGATGGTGTAGGCAATTCGGATAACAGCCGAAGCTTCTTCTCGGGGAACTGGGAACGTCGACGCGCCAGCAGCCTTAAGCGCAGCCGCTTTACGAGCATCGATGAACTCAATATCCACCCTGCTAGTTTCAGGCAAGATATTATCGACAGATCGAGCCAGGGTGATAATGAAACTGACGAGAGCTCTGTGGAGGACAATGCTACGGTAGAGACTGCCATCCATGACGAACCAGTTGCAGACGAGAATACACCGCTGGTGGGGAAGGGCAATAGGAAGGGCAACGGCGCTATATCAAAGGGCCAGCACACCCGCCAGCGTAACTGGCATAACAGGGGTGATTCTGGTGTTCATGATGACCATCACCACACTAAACCGAAATCTAAGTCCAAGAAGAGCCACGGCCATAACCATGCGGACATGGGTATGAATGGTATGGTTCTTCATGTTTTGGGCGATGCGCTTGGTAACGTTGGTGTTATTGCCACCGCTCTAATCATTTGGTTAACCGAGTGGCCTGGACGATACTATGCTGACCCAGCCGTCTCACTGTTCATCACTCTCATCATTCTGAAATCGGCTATACCCCTCACCAAGGCGACATCAAAGGTGCTTCTGCAAGCCACTCCAGATCATCTCGATCTTGAAGATATCAAGGAGGACATTCAAAGATTACCGGGGGTCATCAGCTGTCACCACGTGCACATATGGCAGCTTTCGGATACCAAGGTGGTGGCTTCATTGCATATGCAAATTGCCTTTCCTATAACGGATGAGGGCGGAGAAAAGTATATGAAGCTGGCGAAGCAGGCACGGAAATGCCTTCATGCGTATGGCATTCATAGCGCAACCATTCAACCGGAGTTTTGCCTGGAACAAGACTGCAATCACGGGGAGGAAGGGTCGGTGTCGATGGATGGGCAACTGTCGCCGATACAGTATGCAAGCAAACCCGAGCTAGGCGATGGATGTTTGCTTAGCTGCGTGGATGACTGTGCGGATCAGGGTTGCTGCACGCTGCCACCCCAGGCGGCATCCAAGGCGGGTTCGAGCCGACGATCTAGTCATTCAACGGCTCATAACCACGACCACGAGCACGAGCACGATCACAATCATCAACATTCCTAGGAAGTAATGGGTCAAGGATACTACGGCGTAATTACATTGAAGTGAATGGCGTCCTGAGACCAAGTGAAATAGACAATCTACACTAATTCACATCATTGGGTGGCGTTTCTACACTTACTTTTCTGTTTGTTTTGTTCTACGCGTTTGGGTCTGGGATGGGTCAAGGCGGTAGCCAAAATTTGGGCCGGGGACTATCTACAGGAATACAGGGATACAGAGGTCTGTATTTCCCCATAGCTTCCACTAGGAGGGTGTGGGGATTATAGTATGTAATACCAAAAAGTGTTCTACTGTACCGGTGTTAATAAACGGTGTCTAATTGCATGGTGTGTTTGTGTGACGTATCGTGAGGAGGTGCGTAGTCGTAATGAGTGCAGCTCGTGAGGCGAGTTGCATTTCACGAGATCTTCCTGGGATCTGAAGCTGTACGCGGTTGCTCGAACTCAGCATGTCCCAATTGGCCTATTATCTGCCTGGCTACCCGTCTCATAAGTCCGGTAAAGTAAACCTGTGGCAGCGGAAGGCCGGGGTTGCATACTACACTATTGTGTGTGGTTCATCATCATCTGCTGAAACTGGTAGCTCTTCAGATCGGGTTTCATGGTAACCCTTGCCGGTAACCCATGCCGTGTATCTTGAGCTACCAGCATGAATTTGGCCAGATTAAATCATCGACTATATTGTACGAGGTTGCTCTGATATATTGAGCGGCGCATGAGTGGTTCTATATGTGATATGATGGGAATGCAAAGAAGCAGATAATTATTTAAAGTATTATTATATATTGTCTATCTTTAGATTTTGTTGACTCCAATTCCTGTCAAGACTCAATGTAAGCGCGGTGAATCGGCTCCTGCAGGTTGCAGTTGAGATCGGTGCACAAGCCAGGGTTCATGCTGGACCAACCAATCAACCAACCATGACACCCGCTACAACAGCAGCTGGGTACCTTACCTACTCTGGAGCTGAACGGGGTCCAAGTTCCCAGGCTTCTTCTTTTCTCCCTCCTTCAACAGAACTTAGGTAACACACTAACACACCAACATATCAACCTATTAATCTAATCAAGATACCACCGCGATGCCTATGCAGAAATTACTTCTACCACAACATGCCCAAAACATTCTCAAAACCTTGTGTGTTATCAGGCAGATTACACCTCCTAACGAGGTACCCAAGTATGGTATTGCAATGTTACTTGGAATGATACGGCTTGGTATAAGCCAGGAGGTGTCATTTATATCACCTTTCTACGCGTAGCTAACAACAGCAAGTGCATTAATGATCGACCTTCAGCTAGACCTTCCATCGTTACTCCCAAACACAATCGGCAACAGCCCCTTTAAGGCACTGCTGTTGTTATTAACTCGTAGATATTATACCAGTCTATACCAGGCTGTGCCTGAAGTGCCTAACCTTTTCTTCCGCCACATTGTTACTGGGCCGCCTCGGAGGCTCGCAGGCCACACTCTCCTGCCTCTTTTTTGCCTACCATTGAGGCTCGGATGCTCGTGAGATTGATATTATGAAACCGGATGTCATATGTAAAAGCTTTCCCCAGGCCGCCAGGCCTATGACCACCTAGTCCAACCACTCACTCCTTTTTATCTCTTTTCTTCCTCTTTAACCTCGTTCTCTCTCTCTTCTCATTCTAGCCAATTGAATTTCCATTCTCGTCGTTCCTTCGTGCCCGGACTTTATTTTGCCGATTCGCCCCGGCCGAGTAGATTTGGCAGCGGACTTGTTTTGCGTGTACTTCGTCTTTATAAGACGCTGTCTCTAGGATAGTGCTCGTATATCGAATGATTCCTATTCGACTGCCGGATTGTCGTTCCTTCATTTTTATGCTGCGCTTTCCCTTATAACCAATTGGCTGTAGATACGTTCATCATCATCATCATCATCATCATGAAACTTCACCATGGCGCCGTTGGTGTGGCTGCTTTCTTCGCCCAGAACCTGGTCTCGGCCGCGCCGATGGAGAAAAGGGGAATCCTCGGTCCTCTATTTGAGATATCGACGCTCGGTGGAATGACCTTCAAGATCCAACAGGTTCCCAATCAAAAATTCTACGGTGCTCGAAAAGGGCGGGGAGCAATGGCTATGGCGAAGGCATTTTCTAAATATGGTGCCCCAATACCCGATGACTTGCTTTCCTACATCGAGCAACTCTTGGAGGAATTGGGCCTCATACAGCAGCCTGGTGCTGGGAACGATACCTCTGCGAGTCCACAGGGTGAGATGATGTTTGAACACCATACTAGAAGCCGTGACGCTGACTTGCTGGTCTCATAGGAGAGGTCGCTGCTACACCTCAAATGTTTGACTCGGAATACTTGTGTCCTGTACAGATCGGAACACCTCCCCAGACCCTCAATCTTGATTTCGACACAGGCTCTTCCGATCTTTGGGTATTCAGTACCGAGACACCTCAAAATCAGGTCGGTGGTCAGACCGTGTATAATATTCAACAAAGCTCGACGGCGAAGCAGCTCGCCGGAGCACTGTGGGACATTAGTTATGGCGACGGCAGCAGCTCTGGTGGCAACGTTTATCTTGATACTGTGTCCATCGGAGGGATCACGGTGGAGAATCAAGCTGTCGAGTCCGCTACTAACGTCTCGCGTGCCTTCACCCAGCGTGAAGATACTGACGGACTTGTTGGGCTTGCTTTCAGCACTCTGAACACGGTGAAGCCGAACCAACAATCCACCTTTTTTGATAATGCGATGCGAGATCTTGCCGCTCCGTTATTTACAGCGAATCTAAGGGCTGCAGAGCGTAAGGTGATCTCCAATAAGGAAGACAGCTATTCAGATTGCTAACGGTATGCAGCTGGCAACTACAATTTCGGATTTATCGATACCACTGAATTCACCGGACAGATAACCTACATAGCCGTGAACACAAGTGCAGGCTTCTGGCAGTTTACGTCACAGGGGTTCAAGGTGGGCGACTCAGCCGCCACAACAGCAGCACCTCATGAAGCGATCGCCGACACGGGTACTACGCTTATGCTAGTCCCTAACGATATCGCTGCTGCATACTATGCGCAAGTCCCGGGCGCCGAGGATGCCACGCAGACTGCTGGAGGTTATGTGTTCCCTTGTTCGGCAACCCTACCAAGCTACACGGCTGTGATCGGACCCTACCAAGCTGTGATTCCTGGAGAATTTATCAACTTCTCCCCTGTCGACGCCAATACCTTCGCCGAAGCCACCATATGTTTTGGAGGAATCCAGGCGGTCCCTGCTGGGTTTCCTTTCGCGATTTACGGCGACGTGTTTCTAAAATCGCAATTCGTCGTGTTTCATGGTGGTGAAACGCAGCTCGGCCTAGCCCCGAAGCCACTTTAATCGGTACGGAATGTGTATCGAATGATAATGTAATGATTTTGGTCGACTATATAGGAGTACATTACTGGGACATTTCGTACTCCGCATGCGATGGAGTTTTAAACGAGAAAGGACCATGTGCGAACCTACGTTCGCCGGTTCGCACGTGATTTATGAGCCCAAGATAGCCCTGTCAACTTACCTAGATGTACCTAGCCCTAGGACAATGCACATGGATGTACGGAGTATATACTCCAAGGTATCTACTGCTAGAGATGGGTATGCCGGTTTGACGAGCACAAGACGGATGCCCATGATGAATCGTATTAGAAATACGAACATTAAATACATACTTAAACTTGTTTGATTTAAAATCACATTAGGTCTACACTCTTGGAACTTTTAACGACCGGTTGCGATATGTGAGACCTAAACAATCAACTCACTGTGAGTTGATTGTTTAGGTCCGAGATTGCGTCGGAGGTATCGGGGTTGAGAATTTCGGCGGAGTTATTGTTGGATAACATTCGGCTCGGATGTCATAGGTAGGGGTGTGGCTTTATTCAACTTCTCAGCATACGCACTTGAAGAGGGTTAGTAACGTAGATGTAGGAATGTAGAGCATACAGTATACTTAAGACTGTACCGGCCAGGTAACTGGCTAAGTGCCTAGTATTCGATAACCGGCTTGTTCTCCGCCGCCCGTTTCTATGGCTCGGTATAATTCATAGCCGGTCGATTATCATAGTAGTACGATATCAGGCCGTCAGTGTCGTATGATGGATGTAGTAGATAGAACACTAGAAGACGTTGTTAATTAATATATCCGATAGTACAACCTAACAAGACAACCGACCATCCTATTGCTGTTCCTTTCACCGAACACTCAGTGACCAACTACTAGACCGGTTCGGTTCAGTTTGGAGCGAAGGATTACTCTCTCGCTGTGATACTTTTGTTCCTTTTTACAGTTGAAAAGTGAAGGTTACGTAAGGATAATACACATGTGATATTCCACTTTCATGAAGAGGATAAGAGAGGACAAACCAAGATATCAAAACAACCTTATAACTACCTAATCAAGCATCGTCCAACGATATAACCACTCACTTACCTATACCTATACTTACCTGTAGATTATCTATCTACCCCATCACCAACGACCAGAAATGGAAACGCTCCAAAACAGTCTGCGCAACACAGCGCACAGCCTGGCAAGTCGGGAGAACCACCGCCTGATCTACACCACCGCAGCAACAGCGGCGGTAGCGCTCCTGGCGTATAGTCGATACTGCTACGTAGAATGGCTCGCGCTAGGCGAAGGCGGCGTACCACGGTCTCTTCGGGGCTGGCTGTTCAACGTAGCAGCGCATCTAATTGCGCGACGGGACCCACGGGCCCTCCCGGCGCCGTACGAGAGGAAGAAAGGGAAAAGCGAAGATCACACCATCGTGCTCTCAGCGAGCGAAGAAGAGCAATACGGCGCATACAGCCGGGTTTCGTTTCTCTCGACACCGATACCCGTCCGCGGCGCAACGCGCCCGACGGTCCCGACGACCGTCGTCCCGCAGCGCCAGACGACAGAAAAGGCCCGCGACGCGACACTCGCGAGGCAGAATGCGTATCTGGCCGCCGTAGCGGCTGCGAACCCGCGCCTCTTCGCCATGAAGCCTAGCGCGTTGGAGTCGCCTCGGTTCTCGGCGCTGTGGCTTCTTTCGCCCTCTGATTCCCAAACGCAAGGTTTCGAAGGCGTGGACCCGGCACGAGTGAAATGGCTCCCGCGTGGTGCCTGCGGCGAGACAGCCCACGTTCACCATGAGGGCAGCACGCACGTATGCATGAGTCTCGTCGACGCCGCTGAGATCGTCCGTAAGGGATGGGGCGAGAGGCATAGAATGTCAGGGGTTCAAGGCATCTTGCCGTGGGGGTACGTGCTGGTTTATGCGCCGCGCGAGGACGGGGGTGATTGGGAAGTCTGGAAGGAGATCGCCCTTGCTGCTGCGCGCGCCGTAGCGAAGTGCGCCGGATTCGACGGCGAGGTTGTGATGCCCGAGTAGAGAAAAGGGGTATATATATGTATTGGACGGCAAAACAAGGTATCGGCGTTGATGGCAGAAATAATCTATAATGAAAACGGCCTAGGGTAGGTGTAATAGGATGCTTGGCTGGGTGGAATTCGCGAAGAATGGGAGAAATTGTACAAGAGTAACAAACAAACGAATATCACACATAATGACCTATCTAAATATTCCACTCTCATGTAAGAAACGCAGGGTATTAGCTACTTATTAGTTATCTATTCTATACTAGACGAAGAAATCAAAGACTCGTAGCAGGGCGTAAGTGATCCGCAACAATCTCTCTCCCCCTCCATGTGACTACAATTTGCTACACCAAATCGTGATCAAGTATTTACCATTAGCTGTATATAAATATTATCCGATGTACTGCATGAAAACACCGCTAGGTATCCTCCTAGGGTGTCGCCTCGCCGCATTGTATCGCAAAACGGGACAAAGCTCGCAGATGACCTCCTTCAACATCTTGCCCACGCCAGGCGGCCCGTGTAGTACGCACATGAGTTCTCGTCCCTTGCCGCTCACGATGTCATCCACACTCTCTGGCTGCTTGGAGCAGATGGAAACAAGTGCCTTGACGGTCGACTTAGTTTCGGGGTTCAGAATGAGATTGTCGAAGCATTGCTCGTTCCACTGAATTGGCGAGATATTGTCCACGTAGAACTCGAGGAACTTCTTAATGGTGAATGAAAATCCGTACACCGTCGCGTTCGCCAGAAGCGTGTCCTCGTCCGAAAGCTTCTCGTACGTCCGCTGAATCGAGAAATTAGCTGCCTGACTGCGTGTGTCTTCGCGTTTTGGTGATTCACTAGTCGGGCCATCGGTGCGAAAATAGTCCCTTCCCTCGATGCGATTATAAGTCTCGCGGTCAATCATTTGCTCATATAGTCGTCAGTTTATATTTATATTCATCGCAAGACTTCTGTGTGGTCGGTTCCCCATGTTGGAAAGTAGGTAAGGACTTACGATGCGACCTCAAACATTAACTCGTCCATAGTCATCCCCGGTCTTTTATGGCAAATCCATCGTACTCTTCAAAATGCCGTCCAACATAACTTTCAAATTTCCTATCACGCAGTATAGCTCCGTGCAACAAGGCCCCCTAACTTCATTCCTTCACTACCTAGGAGGTTATTCTCATTGAGACCAGGGATCAAAGATGTGGCCGTAGGACGAGCCATACGCCGACAGAAAGCTAATATGTGAAGGCGTGATAAGCCGCATGCTGCTAACGGGCTGTCAATTATTCTCGAGATGTGTACTTTGTTTTTTTCCGTTGTATTGTTCGGCTGTGCATCTTTCACGACATGTTTTTGCTACATGCTGGCAGAGATTTATAGAGGAGGACCAAGGGATGAGCAACATAACCTGAGAAATCGAGACAGACTCGAGATGATTGTGTAGAGTAGTCTATACTACCTAAACCAGTCTAAGTAGGTACTTACTTATGTAGCTACACTACTTACCCTAGCCCTTGTAAGTACCATGGTGGACTGTCACTAGGTAGTATATAATGCCTAGGTAGGTACTGACAAGTTACGACGCATGTATTGCACAGTCCAGAGGAAACTGACAGGTCATTCTAGCTTAGGTAAACACAAGGTAGTATGGGTAGTGTAGTGTAAATATTACTGGATGCCTATGCAGGGTCTCACTAATACACCAAATGCACGATCCCTGTCTGCTGCCAACCAGCAATCTGATTCATTGCCAAGCTCAGTGTTAAACGGGCATCGGTGTACTCGCGTATAGGACAAAAGTCACATATGTATGGCATAGTGCATGACATGAAGCTACCTAGTAATACGTTGAGGCTATATGTAGAATGCCTACGTGTAGGTATGAAGTACATCCATCGACTACAGGTAAGGAGAGTCATTCGTTACAGAATTGGCAAGCTAGATAGAGGTGAGGAAATACACCACTGAGTTAGGTAAGGTAGTCATCGCTGCGCTCAACCTCGTCCAACATCATTAGCGATCAACACTTCCCTCCCCTAATAAATTGGTAGGATAATTAATTCAATATCATAAGTAGTTCATTTCGTATAATTCCGTCACAGTGAGCCCGAAGCGCAATGTCACTCTCAGTCGACCAGCTACCAGCCGAGATGCTTGCGGCCATACTAGAGAGCCTCGAGTACATCGAGCACCTGCGTTGTATACTCCTTAGCCCTTGGTATAGAAAGCGTTGCATGGAATCTACACCTGCCTAGACAGAGAAAAGTCGTTGACCCTTTATCTGGACCTGACTAATTCAAGCTGTTTCTCGGATCGCCTGAATGTACAAGATACTCAAAACGGCAAGCAACCTGCCGATTCCTATCTGGGGATTCCTATAGGAATGAGTGATATAATTCAGATCGGATGGGTCTATGTTGCATTTCGGGCCTTGTAGAAAGTTACTCACTCTACTAGGTTAGATATCTAGAGAGACTTGAACTTACCGTATTCTTACTGTAGTCTCTACCCTGCATGGGAGAAAATTGCGTATGCCTATTGATGGAGAGAGAACTAGTTTAATAAAGGTAAACTTCTCTGTTTTTGTATGCTACATACTTAGAGGGGGATGCTACAAGGAGATGATTAGCTGGCGTATCAGCTGGTAATTTTTTATGAGCTAAAGTCAAGATAAATTGACCTCCCCGACGATGAAGCCTGCGACTGACCGAGGGCACGATGGGTTGATATTTGGGTAAGTAACGCATCACAAGCAACAGCCGCCCGGCCTTGGTTTCTGTGACGGAGCAAAACGACGCCGTTATTGCGCTGCCGATATTAACAGTATATATCTGTGATAGTTTCGCTCATATCGTAGTATATTTCACAAGGGCTAGAATTTGGGTTACAACTGGCTATAGCCGCCGACTCACCTAGAGTTTAGAAATAGTCGTTGAGGACGGCTCTGAAAAGCAATATGTCTTCTTAGAGGAGGCACACCATGCCTTGTGGATATACAGTGACTCATATCCTTCTTCATGAGTCAGGGGTCATAAAGGCAAATGTTCTTATGGGAAAGACTCACACTTGAAGCCGTCACGATTTTGGGCGAAATGCCGTTGCGAACTAATATATTAATATTGGTGGGTAGATAAGATCGAGCCAGCTTGTATGCACAACAAGCTTACATCCTCTAGGATGAAAAGAGATAAGATCAATCGCCGAACTTGGATTCACTGCCGAATTTGATATCATATGTTAGGTGGCGAGAATTCTTCGGAGTTTTAAGACTCTGACCGATGCGTGTTTTCAAACCCTGGATGCACACACTGATCTGGGAGTGGTTGATCCTACGTACTACGTACGTAGTATACAGCGTTTTACACACATGACACGAGACAGACGCGGATTAGGGAGCAGAGCCAGTGTGTATTTGAATCATCCGTAAACATATGATGTCCAATACTCGTTGCTATTCTTAGTACGCGTAGGCCATATCAGCCCTGGACTTTACCGCCTCGCTGTGATGCAATTTTTCTTTTTATTCCTCCTCCAAGTTGAATTTTAAACGATTAAGAGCTTGAACAGGAATTCCTACAAAGCAAAAGAACTAACGCAAATTGTCGGGAATAAGTTCGCCAAAAAAAACCTGGCCATCACGAAACCGGGTGAGAAACTGAGTCACGCCACGGAAAGGACGCAATTGGGTGAAGCAAATCGCATATTATTTAGCGAAAGAGCTTTGACCTAAACACACGAAATCAAGGAAGCTTAGGATGTTGTCAATGAGTATATCGCGAGTGTTGTTTTGAACATGTGGCTCCATGGCGCTGAGCGAAGGATTGCTTTAAACGCATGCGCTCGCGGGTAATTCCCCGGGCGTTTGACGTGGGCAGATCAGTCGTCTGTCTACTACTGAGTACTACAGGCCGCACCGGTAAGGTCACACGAGCCTCACACCGAACGCAGGATTTCTCTCTACACGTGCACATGCCTCTACACCGTGTACACTATACTACTAGTCTACGCATATACTACTACGTATATAGGTCGCATGGATGTAGCCACGGTGCCTACCTGAGCCGACAGTCCATTCCTTGTTTTGGAAGACGCTGGCTCGGGAAGATGCATCATGGACCATGGTATAATAAATACCATGCTGTAACTTGCCTATAGTCTTGATTTTGCCTGTGTTTTCTCTCGCCTCCTGACTTGTCCTAGACTAATGCAAGCCACGTGAATTTGTCGGGGCCACCTTCGGGTGTTTTTGTTTTATGAAATGCATTATCGCCGTGCTGCACTCCTATAAGTCCGACCCAAGCTCCCTAGCTAGATCCTGGATGGAGGTTGTATCCATGATCTGGGCAGTCTGGGCAACGGGCCTTTAGACTAGCCAACCTAGTGAATTAGTCAGTGCATCTATGAGTATAGGCCTGTGGGTAACAGGGGAAGGGGAATGAAAGGGACCGACTACCAGTGGAGCAATACGTGGATCGCAAGCTTAAATTCATACCTACGCAGTACACATATGCGTAGATAGTGTGGTATGGAGGTTTCGGTGGGAATTTGGAAAGCCATCGTATAAAACACACCTTTCTTCAGGTAAATTATCCCTCATGAGATATATAGTAGTACGTATAAGTACTAACAACACGAATCTTAGCCCCAAAACCCCGGGAACCTATTGTGGCGGTGGTGCGGTGGTGGGCTGTCGGCCCGCTGTGGGGCCAAGTCGTGTCTTAACCTTGGTGTAGATGGGTACGTGTACTGGTATGTACGTATACTCATACTAGTAGTAGTATGTAGGTATTATAGAAAACGAAGTTTCAGGGGAAACAAAAGGGCACTGGGGGGATCCATGCGGGAAAATTGATTTACTTCGGTGTCTTCTACAGTTTAGAGAGCCCTATGCGCTTCGCGGAGGGGATGGAAGCGATTACATACTACGTCTATGGCCAGTAAAATCTTCCTTGCCAGGTATTCTTGGCACACTAACCCGCGGCTTAAAGCGCAGAAGGTATCTTGCCACAAGGTACTTACACCAAAATTGTAGGCATAAGTTATCAGGAGACTTAAGCGCGCCTTTGCCAAAAGCCCACAATACATGACAAGGCAGATTTTACACCCTTGAGACATAGTACGGTTCTCGTCGGGTTTTATTTTATTTTATTATTATTAGTATGTATTTTCTTCTCTTGACCCCCTCGTCGGCTAGGTATCTATAAGCATTTAGGCCGTGTGGCGTGCGTGGGTGACCGAGATCGATCGTCTATCCGCCCGCGCCCCTCCATCTGACAAGAAGAGTGTGATTTTCCTAACACTGAACAGGGCTGACGGGAACAGGTTTTTGCGGTATTAGAAAAGGGGGTGTGGGGGGGTAGTAGGCCAGCAGGCAGGATTACACCTACATAGTACTAAGTAATGGTATGAGGTGTGTAGGTATGAAGAAAAAAGAGGAAGGGAGATACTGTACTACGTACATAGTACACCAGACTCTTTACCTACCTTGCTACCGTTTCCGCGATGCAGCAGCACGATGGCGACTCGGGTGCTCGGTGAAGGGCTGCCGAGGCGAGCCGCGTCCACTCACGTTCGACTGACCTTCCAGAAGGAGCGGGATTGGTCGCAAGCAGGGGTCGCCCCAGAAGCAAAACTGACCACTGGTGACCGATTTGTATGGACTCGTCTCTCAGCTGCACGCTACGTTGCGCGCTCTCATGGGCTGTCTCATTTCGGCAAATCTAACCCAAGCCCGCGTCCCCGCCTAGCTTGGGACTTTAGCTTGGAGAGGGGGGGTAGAGGGAAAAGGCATCATAGCGCGTGATTACCTATATTGTACTTGAAAGTATACATACCCTACAAGATAGCGTAAGAAGAATTGAGATAGCTGAGGTAGTTGGATGATCGGGAGGAGGAAGGGAAATACAAAAGATACCTAACATAGTATAACATGACATAACACAATAGGAGAGAAGAAACGCCTACTACGTAGATAGATACAGGGGCTAAGCCTTCAAAAATATTCGGGTAAGAGTTGGAGAGTGCCGGGATTATAACCCCCGTATCTGACCGAAGGCCCAATGACATGTGTAAAACATTCCCCATGCAGATACATGTGTACCTACTTAACCTCACCGAGGCAGTCTCAAGCGAGTGACACGATAAATGGTGTGCGATGCGATGTAAGGTAGAGTAGCGCGGCAAGAAAATTGAATGCACTCTCTCGGCACCCTTCCGCCGTAAATGTCAGGTGAAGGCGGAACAACAGACCGTGCATCAACGGTAGCTTCACTACCAACCAAAAACTATCCCGGGGTCTGTCTACTGTATATCGTATTTGAATCAAGCCTCGAGAGGTCGACCTGGTGTCATCAGATGACAGACAGACTGCATTAACCCAGCAACAACAGGTTGAGCGAATACAGGTTGAGCGAATTAGTCAAGTCGGGGCTGACCTGAAAGAAAGCCTGATGAGACAGCGTACCATCGGCTTGCCATGGTTGGGTACTTAGTATGCCTTCAGTGGGAGTGTGTGAGTGTGTGTGGACGTTGGACAACAAAAAAACGGACAATCCCCCCCCCTTGGCTCTCACGGCTACTCGTCTACCCCTCGGTCGAAGCCAGCGAATACAAATGCAGCAAAATTCAATGCAACCCCATTGGTCGAATAATCCTGTCGGGTGATGGCACAGCTACTAATAGAAAACAGTAGAGTGGAAAAAGAGTGAAAAAAGACAAGGAAAAAAAGAAAAAGAAAAAAAGGACAGGAGAGGGTCCTCCATACCTATTCTCTGGGCCAAGGTGTTGTAAATGGTTGCATTATACGACCTACTAAACGCTCGTGTGCGTCGGTCGCCCCGCGTTTCTGTCGCCTCACTGTTCCTTTGTTCCTTTGACTGTTTTATTTTCGTCCTTCTCCCCCCCACCTCTCTCTTGTGTAGTCGCGACCTGAAGGTGGCCGACAGAACAGGTGCAGGCACAAAGAAGCGTATCGCTGTGTACAGTAGTCTCCATATTCGGCCAATCTGCATGGTTGGTTATGCCGCCAACGGCTGTGATTGGTAATTTGCGGCTCACTGGTGTTTCGACGAAGCAGCATTGGATGTATACCTAAATTTGAAGGTAACATCCGCCGTAGCCCGGGAAAATAAAACAAATAATTGTCTAGACATCATCTGTTTCGAAAATTTCCGATAATCTCGCCCTCTTCGCCGGGAGGAAGAGCATGCGCTTCGGCGTGTTCGGCATATTGTTCGAGGCCAAGCTTAATTTCCCCGTCCTTGTTATCGGATAGATAGACTATATAATATAACAAGAAGTTGGGTAAAATGATTATGCGACCCTGGTTACGGAAAAGCCTGAGCAGACTGTCGCTTATAAGGTGGTTAAACACCTACCTACCCTGGAAGGTATCCGTACCACTATAAACCAAGTCAGGTAGTTCAAATAATAGACCAACGATATGTACCAGCTTTTGTACTGCATAAGTGGCCATCCGAATTGGTCAAAGTTTGGGTTTCCGTGGGGAGAAACATGACGATGTTGTGGCGAGTAGATTGATACACATGTATAGTAGTGGATGATGTATGAGTAGACAGGTATGGAGGAAGGGGTGAGAAGGAGGGGGGGGACTCGGGCAGGTGTGTTAAACCAACCCGCTACTAACCCGTTACTGTGCTAATAAAAGTATGTCATCAGCGGTACAGAATGCCAATAGGGGGTGGTGATCTAGGAAGTGGACCCGGGTCTCAGATCGGGGACCCGCCTAGACTACATACATAATACCTGTAGCTGGTCTGGCTTAACCCTTCAAGCCTGTTCCGGCATAGCTTACACTACAACAACAGTATACCAGAAACTTACAAGGAGGGAACATGTCAGTCTTGTTATACCGTGATAGGCAATTGAGTACCTACATGAATGTTCCCCTTGTGCTGCAGCGCTTCGCGATCCCCGAGTATCGCGCGCGCGCTCTCTCAGCTCGCCCGTTTCAGGGTCTTAGCCCGTCCTGTTCTGACTACAGCATGACTGTCACCAGGGCCTTTATACGTACTGACCTACTTACCTGCCTACATACCTACATACTGGCTTCACCACATGCCGACCCAGCGTGATCAAGTACATGATGCTTCTGCTGTACCATTCGAAACATCTCCACACACGCGGTACATGACTTTCAATACAACTGTCTCTAACTCGTAGGATCTCGCTTCCTGGTGTATCTC
The DNA here is from genome assembly GCA_902806585.1 of Xylaria hypoxylon. NCBI lineage: Eukaryota > Fungi > Ascomycota > Sordariomycetes > Xylariales > Xylariaceae > Xylaria > Xylaria hypoxylon. The sequence goes on from CADCXB010000001.1 coordinate 3,046,417, forward strand.
GTACCCACACGTGTACGATATAAAATTATGGATAATCAAAAGTAGTAAGAATAACAGTGATGGAGGATCACGGTCAATCAGTCGCAAGGTATAGTGGTCATGATGATGATGAAGATGAATATGAAGATGATAATGAAGAAGGAGATGATGATACTGATGCTGATGATAATGATGATGTTGATGTTATTGGTGTTGTTGGTTGGTGTTAGCGGTACAGATGTTGAACCATCATGGATAGAGAGAGAAAGAGAGCGAGAGAGGAGAGAGATGAGCGAACCGATCGAACCCCTGACATTCTCGAATAATAATAACAACAGCGAGAGACCCCTTCTGGTGTTCTACGCTGCAAACTGCCTACCTACTTACCCACACTTGCTCCGTGGAGTCGTTAACAATCTCTATCCACACTCGTCTGTCCCCCCATGCCGTCAACTTGAACCGTACCTAAGTACTTCGTAATAATACCCTCATACTACCCACGCTATCTATACTATCTATATATACTACCTTGTTACGGAATTGTCCATCTTCTCTCTTGGAACACAGCAGCTCCAGGTTTCCTCGTGCAACCCTGCGTCAAGACCTATGGGCCATTGTATCACATTTGGGAACGGATCCCCTACATGTAAGTTATATATACCTGCATAGTACCCTCGTTTTTCTGGATTATATATCAGGTAAACACGCGGGAATCACGTACGTACCTACATAATACATACCATACCACCTTACCTGGACCATGGCAGGGGGATAATAGTGCTCTACTCGCTTCTGCACTCCCGCGATAGCCTTCACATCGTGTAGAGTACTACCTGAACCGGCGACCTAGCTTACCTACCTACTTCAGGTAGCTTCTGCCCAACGACAACATCCACTCCTTTCTTATTCGTCTCCTGGCTGTCTAGTCCGGTATTCGTCTGTTGTTGACTCGCGCCATCTACGCAACCTACACCATCCGCGCGTGTTGTATGACAGCCCAACTCCAGCACACGCTGCCGTTAGCGTTGGGCCTTCATTCGACAACCCGAGTTGAGTCTCTACGGAACAACCGAGCGAGCAACAACGTGGCCGCCAGTCTTTCAGTATGAGGTAGCTTTCACACGCTGACGAGGAGTGCCTAACGATATGCATCCCGCACCGTCCTTGGCAGAGTCGTTCCCCAAAAGCACCAAGACGGATGATAGATCTCAACATGTTTACGAGACTCCCCAGCAGCCTCGCCTGGCACACGCCGCCCACCTTGGACCCCCCGAGCCCTTGAAGATCGAGAATCACTCGGATTATTCTGTCAGTCAGTCTTCGCCGCCCATGAGGAAAGATACGGCATCCAGTATTTCGACCAATGCTTCCGACACGACAGTCGTTACGGCTACATCGACTGACACATCCACTACAGCCTACAGTGTCGAGTCGTCCCAGTCCATCTTCTCCGTCAAAGATGGGTCCGAGATTTCGAGCAACCGTCGAGCAAGCCGTCGACGAACTGGTCCTCTCTCTGCGGCGCAGAGGGAAAAGGCTGCCCTAATCCGCAAGCTAGGCGCTTGCCCTGATTGCCGTAGACGCCGAGTCGCTGTAAGTCCCTAGATCATTCGGCAATGAATGACAGCTCGTCTGTAACCGTATGAGGCACGCAACTTACATGATACCGCGTTGAAGTGCCATCCCAATCATCATAATATGTCGTGGGAAGAGGCTGTGCAAAAGTACCGCTCTTCTAGCCCACTTCAGGAGCTTGCAACTCTCGCTGGGCGGCCTATTAGTCCGGCGCCGAGCCAGATGAGGCCACCTCCCCCCCCTTATGCTCAAAATTCGCAGGAAATGGATATCGATCCGACCCCTGTTACTCCTAATCCACGGTCCACTCCAGGTCGGACGTCTCCGAACGAGACTCGGATCAATAGGACGCCCCTTCCCTCTGGACCTAGGATAGATAGGCATGTGTCCATACCAAGCCCTCTCGCGGCCTCTCAACCGCCGTACTCGATACCGCACCTCGGGTCGGTCAAGCACGACCTCGAAGGCACGGCTTCTAAGATCCTTTCTTCATCGTATAGGAGTCGATATTCTAACGTCTACGCGCTCTTAATCTATTGGCAGGACGAGCACGAGACGAGCATAGCAGGAGCGGTAGAAGAGCTGGCTGAAGTGCTCCAAAAGTGCTATCACTATGTGCCTGAGATTATCAAGATCCCTTCAGCTGCAAGAGATGGTTACTCTAACCCCTGGAGATGGCTATCCAGGATAATCAACGAGTTTATCGACAAAAGCGATACGAGAGACACTTTAAAGATCGTGTATTACAACGGATATAGCTACTTGGACGACAACAGGGAGATGGTTTTATCAAGGTGAGGAGGGTATCCCCTTTATAGACGGTATAGGATCGGTTGTTAACTGTGGGCTAGTTCACGGAACCGAGAGAAAGGCGGAACTATTCGCTGGAGCGGAATCCAGCATATACTGGAAGAAGCTAATTCGGATACGCTAATCATCATGGACTCGACCTACTATCCCGCAACGAAGATGGTTCGTCGAAGGGGCGTTCTGGAACTGATAGCAGCTTCGGCACCGGAAGACTACTACCATATTCTCGAGCGCGGCGTCTTCACCAGGGCACTAACGGAGCAGCTTCGCACGCGAGCCATGCAGCATTTACCCAATACGCTATCAGCAGCTGAGCTACACTCTAAGCTGCTTTCACTCTTCCCGAAACTTATGCTCGACAGGCATCCGGACAAGGGGGCGACGACAGTATTTCCAGCTCCCTTACACATGCAGACCTCGGGTAATTCCCGATTACCTTCCATTACGTTATCACCACTACCGCTACAACTACCAAAACCGCACTCGAATCTCGACAGCACGCACACAGGTGCACAAGTGACGCTACAGATCCGGCTGACGGACGAGTCGCTCAGTCTCGAGAACTGGACCGAGTGGTTTCGGATGATGCCCGAAGGCATTCGGGACGTGAAAGTCGATGGCCCCTATACGTTTAGATGAACGACGGTGTTCCGGAACTTGCTGGCCCTACTACGTCGTCTAATTATTTTCCTCCCCAAAGAATTCCTCCAAAAAAGAAAGCTCTTAACCTAAATTCTTTTATGACGCTACGATCTACTATCACATCCTTTTATATAACGAGTTTCTTGTCGGCCGAGCCAAATGCGGGAGTGAAGGATGGAAATGGCTATGTTGTAATTCTTTCTTCTTCGCCTGCGATATCCATGCTGCGCTAGAATATCTTTACGACTCGCTTATAATGGACAACTTTCGTTGCATTCTTTTTGCTCTTTTGCGTTGTCTACTCGTTAATTCAGGTACTTGATTCTTTTGGGAAGGGAAAAAAACCTGGTTGTTGGTATTATCTATTGTTATTATCTATTGCTCGATACCTCACGACAGTATGCTTCTTTTTCTTTGGTACTACTTAACTTACAGAATTTCTCATAGAAAAAAGCTATTTCAACTGCCTATAACAAGAACAGAACAGCCTGCAAGCCGCAAACCCGCAGTCCACAGCTCGCAGTCCACAACCTTCGCACACAGCTTGCAGCGAACCGGCAAAACCAGTTCTCGCGAAGCCTCTCAGCCCAGTGCAACGAGCCCTAAACTCGCAAAGTCCTTCCCGGCGAGCAAGCCCATGTTCCACGCGAGTGCAGTTTCCGCTCTCTGAGTCAGCGGATTGAAAAAAAAAAAACAATAAAAAACAAACCCCTGGAATTTCTGCAGAAGAACGAAGAACGAAGAACAGCAAGTCTCCAAGGAAAAACAAACCATGCAAAACCGTACCGTAGCTATCTTATGCACAACGGGGATTGGTCTCACCGGCCGACCGAACCAACCGACCTGTCGGTAACCGCGGCTTCTCACCTTATTTATTTATTTATTCCCTACCTACCATTATATATCATATATATACACACATTTATAGGACACGTACGTACGTAGTAGGTCGCGCTTCATGCATGTATGTCTGCATGCTATGTATGCATGCTCTGCATACATACATGATGTATTCCATAGCAACAATTGGGGTAGAAGTAGCTGTAGTAGTATAGTCTTACCGTGTTACTGCTGCGTATGTATCTTCATGTACGTGAGTACGAAACAAACTATTGCTGACGTGCGTACTGTACGTGTATGTACGAATGTATGCCCTCGCCTAACGGCATATAACCTACCGGCTTATCACCTTACCACCTAATACGTATCCGCTACGTATCTATAGGTCAGTGGCGAGAAAATTTCAACGTCACGGTCTGTCTGCCTATCTAGCTTACCTACTAAGCTTTGGGGAATGTCACACCTTCTGGGACAAAGAAGACGATTTGTATACGGTTAGTAGAGGTTACCAGTTTAGTTCTAGGCTCCTTACGCAACAACTAGTATTTCACCACATACCCATAATTACCTAGCTTTCTGACAGGGGACGGAGGTAGGTAGGTATATAGGTGTGAAGCTTCGATCGAATAGATATAAATAACTCAAGATAAACTGTGGGCATCCATTCGGGGTCAAGCTGTCAAGGTCAGGATCGGAGTAGAAGCTCCCAAGGTTGACCTGATATGTTGTCTTTCTGCCATTCCCTCTCTCTTCCCTATTTCCTCTTATATTTTCTTTTTCTCTCGATCGCCCCTTTTCCGGTTATATCTCCTCCAAACATTCTCTAAATGGGTTGCTTTAATGACCTCACCAACTCTGCAGACTGAAATCATAAATCATATCACAGCCAGCGCACGCTACTACCAACTGATGTAGTACAAACGACATATCATAGACGGACCAGAAAAAGCGGATGAATGGATCGATGGATATATACCTAGATGGATATGATAATAGTAGATAGATGAATAGATAAAATAATACGCGCCTCATCTGACGTGCATTACCTATCACGTAGAAGAGATTGCTCTCCTTGTTTATCTGCCTACTACCCTCTAGATCTGGTATTTATCTACCGACCTATTTCTCACCTGCTTACATATACCCAGTATAGATACACAAGTACTTGCTTACACCTGGGTTGGGGGGTCCAAACCCGAAAACCAAAAAGCAAGAAAAGGGCACCATTCGCCACCACTCCCGATATCCCCCACCGATCGATCCCAATGCTTGCCGGCCTGCGTGCCGGCCTGCAATGCATATCAACCCGCATATCGATATCGATATACTACGCTACTACCCTATTTCCGGTCTTATCGCCTTTCGGCGGCAAATTCCGTCGCTTATTGGCCGCGGCTCGATACTACTAGTACTATTAACTCTACTAAGTATGGCGTTATGTCCGGGATACTACTCACTATGTTCGCCGAAACTATTTGCTTCACCTATAGTAAGTTACTCCATCGGATGGATACCTTTATACACATCTTGATTTGGAGGTTCACAGCAAGGCTGAGTGGAAAAATGTTTAAACTTTCAACTTCTCTATCTCTTGTTCTCATTCTTATCCGATCTCCCTTTTCTCCGTCTCTTCTTCTCCCCATTTCCCCATTTCCTCATATACTCATTTCCCTCAGCAATGCGATTATCCATGCTGGGATAAATACTCGAAGCTAACTGACTAGATAGCGAGTAAAACTGATCATCATACATAAAAACCCTATGTGGAAAACAGACAAGACGAACGCAAACCCCAAAGCGTGGAAGAATCTAAGCTTTCTAACCCATTAAACGTTCTAGACGTATTCTATACAGACGGGGGTATAGTATAATAGCAGTAGTGAACCGCTTCTTGTCCACATCACACCACCACATCACATCGTACCTTCCTGCTCCTTCGACGTGGATGCAAGTAATGACAAAGGTAAAACCCTCCAACCCAAGAGGAATGTCTCGCTCAGAGACCCGTTAGATAGCCCGGTAGTGAGTGTTGTCGCAAGAAAAATAAGACACTATACAAGTAGGGTATACAACATCTATCCCGTCTCTCTATCTAAAAAAAATGTGGCACGAAGAAAATTACAGTGCAAGGGCCAAACCAGCGGCACCAACAGTTACCCAGACAAGGCCGCCTGCCTTGATAGGAACGCCAGCGCTGAGCGCCGTCAGTCCTAGGATGGGTTGGGGCTCGTAGCTGCCGACGGGCGTCGAATCTGTTGTACCGTTCCAACAGTACCGCTCGAAGCACGAGCTGCACGTCGCCGGGATAGTGGTTCCGGTGCGTTGCAGACTGCGGCTGAGAACGGCGCAAGCAGCACAGGCAGGCCACTGGGCGTCGACGGTTCCGTTGCCCATGGTCGCGACGTTGAAGCCGTTTTCGATGAATGCGTTGCGCTCCTCGTCCGTGTACGAGGGATTGAAGGTCGACGCGTTGCTATAGGCCGTATATGGCGTGAGCGGCACGTAAACGATGAGTGGGGGGATAGTGATGTCGTTGTCGCTGCCCGACGTGAACTCGGAGGTATCGCACCCGAAGAAAGTGGGCTTCTGGTTTAGCTTTAGATTGATGAACGTCTCGGCGTCTGGCACGGCGGGGAACTTGGTCCCATTCCCGATGGCGTTGAGGCTGCGGTCATAGGAGGCGCGTAGAGCTGTTCCGTTGGGGAAGTTGTAGGTCGTGTCGGCTGAGGAGTCAACGGCGAAGATAACGTCAACGGCACGGACCGGTTGGATTAAAGGATGTAGCGGAATGTTTTGCAAATCTTCCCCGCCATCGACGAGTGTAAGTAGCTCAGTGTCGGCGTTTCCGTTGGTATCCGGATGATACCCATAGAAGGGGTTGGGCCTCCACTCGGCGATATCATCATCGTCTTCGCCGATACTCTGGAGTATAGACGTGATGGCATCGGTGATAAAATTAGGTAGTGAACTATCGGAGATGTTCTGAAGTAGAATTTGGTTGAACAGAGAGCTGCTCGTACCCATCACATATCCGAACTGGTCAAACCCTCGGACGCAGTGGCCATCGTCCGGAACAGCACCGTTACTGAAATTTGAGCCGACGTATTTAGTAGGTGCAAAGCCAAAAATAGTGGGATCAAAGCTTCCTGTCTCCCAGGGATTGAATTCGAAAACTGTCGAGTTTAGGGCGACGACCGTTTCACCGGGATGACGCTCGTCTGCCACTAGGATTGGCATAGGAGTGTCGGCGGCTATGAATTGGTCTGCATCAGCGATAGATGAGAAAGTATAACTCGGACCACCATCGCGATCATTGATGAGTTGATAAGACAGGGCACGAGACCAGTAATCGGTAAGCGAGATCGCATAACCGGCATCGCGCTTGTCGTTGACTTGATCAGCTATGTCGTTCCAGTATTCTGCAGTGTTGAGGATGGAGAGCCCACTATCCTTGGGACCTTTGAGAATGTTTCTGGAAAACTGCCAGAGGGCTGAGCCGTCCTCGCCATCACGTAGTTGCGGGATGGTAGAGAAATTGTTGGCAAAGATAGAACCGACGAGCCATCCACCGCCAGACAGACCGGAGAGATAGGTCGAAGCTTGCAGTAGGTTTCCAATCCCACCGGTAGTGGTAGAACCCGGCGTCCTCCCGTCAGCTGCGGCGATAAACCCGGCCCCGTTCATAAGGGCGCGATAACCACCGCCCGACATAGCAATACCGATATTGGGGACGACGGAAAAGTTGTTCGAATTAGACTGTACATAACTGGCGGCGTCAAAGTCGGAGATGCCGGCGAGCTTAAAGAATGCTATCATGGGATCGACAGTGTTAGCACGGCGCTTTTGGAGCCATTCTGCCTCGGAGGGCGAGAGCGTGGCGGCATCCCGGATGGTAGGCTTCTGCGGCGGACAGTCGACGGTGGCGGGCGCGTAATTGCCGGACGGGCTGTTCGGCGCGGCACGGCGCAACAATTCCCGAGCTAGGACTTCGGGAAGTTCATTCGGTGCACCGAGCACTGTGGGAATAAATGAAAGTAAGAACAAAGGCAGCAGTGTTGCCCGTAAGGAGCGCATTGTCGCGATCACTCCAAACCGGAGGGGTCGGATATGACAATAGATGAAATGAGACCAGAGGGCCAATTTCGACGGAGAACAACAACTACGGGATAACTGGAAATATAGAGTGTATTAGGAACAGGGAACAGGGAACGAGACAACTTGAAAAAGAAGCCAAAGAAAGGCGAGAAATCACGTTGTTTAAAGATCGACGACTTGTGTCTACAAAGTAGTTTCATCCCATAAGCACCTTTTAAGTAATTCTATACTAGATACGGCGGCAATGACAGGGTCAGGGCCGAGGCAGTTTAGGGGTCCTGGGCAGTGCCTGGGGGTTTATTGCGTCACAGAACTCCCAAGTAGGCAGTGGAGTGTATCCAGGTACCTACCTACCCCACTACATATAGGTAGGTACACACTTACACACCTAGGTAGGTATAGGATAGTGTCCGGTAGATCTGACGTTTTGGGTTCCCAATTCTGCCCTGGTACTTCCTGCCCCAACTGAAATTGGGACCTGCAGATACGGTTCCATCTCGTTACTGGTTGTGGTAAAGCCATCTTAATTACAGTAGTGTACTTACTTCTTCCCATCAGTGGATGCATCGTATGCAGGGCTTAGCAACAGCCCGACTAACAGCATGTGCCGACAGCCGGCTTTCCCGTTCCCTCACGTGGATGGCATCGCAATCGTTAATACTGGCCTAACAATACACTGCCTTGAAGTCTGACATAGGTAAGTACAGTACCCAGGTCCCTAGCTTACTTGGACGAATAAGCTAACAATTAAATGCATTTGATTGTCGTTGCTTTCCAGTCTGCTTTGGAAATGTCTTGTATACGGTAAGTACTAGATCTACTGTATGTCATATCCACTTGGAGGAATGTCTAGTGTAGCCAAGACCTTGGAACGCTAGTATAGTCTAGTGTAGTATTTGACTAATGTAGTCTAGCCTTTAAAACATGTTGCAAACTCATCAAACAATTCATACATTAAATACAACAGTTCCAAAAGGACTCCGGTAGGTAGTAACAAGCGCCTGCAGCCATGCAGTCATGCAGTCATGCATTCGGGCGATGTTAGGCATCTTCATTATGCCATACCCCATTCGCAGAAAACCATACGGCCGCCGCAACGAGAGGAGGATTTCAGCTCCTGTTTCGAGGCGGTGTTTCGACATCCTGAATCGTTGATTGGATAGACGGTCAGCATACATACACTTTATCCACTCGATATACTTAAAATATAATACTGTGCTAGTATTATAGTAGCGCATTTCGGACATGGCATACTTTACTAGCGGCTTGGCCATATTCATGCTTAAACCATCGCGAATGATGTGGGTATACCTCAAAGCTCAGCTGTGCCAGCACATGTCTGACAAGACGGTTCGTGGCAGCTGTAGATCTTCCGAGCCTTCCGAACTGGATTATTCTAACCATTCAAATGACATCTACCCTCGAGTCCACCTCGTCATAGAATCCACTCACCGGCTATGTATGGCATTCTCTTGCTCGATAATAACATGTCAAACCGAAGCTGAATATGGTACGACTACTCGTGCAAAGCATTTACCTGTCACTGGAATCATGCGGTTGCACTACCAACAGAATGTAGAAGCCTGATATACAGAAACGTGTATGGAAAACATGAAGTTACACGCCTATAGGTAAGCACATACACGCCTCGTGACGTCAACCTACGGCAGCGCCGGATGTGCGCCTCTCTTTGACGAAGCCAGCCTCAATATCTTACGAGTTAACCAAGCACACAGCCCTCGGTACCTTCATCAGTTCTTATAGCCGAGGGGTTTGCGATCACAAATATACTCGAACGTGCCCTCGTACACACAAATGTGGACTTGGGTATGGCTGAGGTATATGCCGATAAATATGGTCTTTTTGCTTGGTTTAGTTGCGCTGGTATATGAGTAGATATGGATGGACATTTTGGTGAGTAGATGTACGTAGAGACTATCACCTAACATGTTACCGTACACAAGGATGTATATATAGGTAGCAACCTCGTGGGACTAGTCGAGTCGTAAATCAGGAGGATAAGAATTACCACCCTACTAGTAGACGGGATATTACCAGAAACTACACTTTTCTTCTCTGGCCTCTAACTCTCTTTCAAGGGGAACAAGCAACATCGTCGTCACCTTTTCGCGGCGATAAGTCACAAGTACCAATGTGTTGTACCGGAAATCCCCCCTCCTGCCCGCCTCACTCATCTTGTTGTCCTTTATACGCACGACCTTGCAACTCTACCTGCTTAATAATCCCAACGAACAAAACAGACATATTATATATACTATAGTATAATCAATCAGCTATTAGTTTTGCTTCTCTGACCTGTCTCAACCCCCGTGCCGATCAAAGCCTCGTAATCCGGGGTAAGCTACACTCTAGCCCTACTGTAGAGGATCCAATCCCGGAGAGGCGTGTCCGCCGTCCGGCTTGGTTCGTCCACGTGTTCGCCGAAGATGTCCGTCTGTGCCGCAGAACTGTAGTCTTATCCCGAGTAAGCTTCTGGTATACCCGAGTACCTACCTAGTATATAGATGAGTTATCACGAAAAGAAGAGAGAAAATAAGGACCGAGTGTCTAAAACCATCATCCTTTCACCATAATATCGTCACTCTTCGAGGGACTTCAAATACCCGTCCTGTCTACCTAGGCACATGTCTAGTGAAATTTTCAACATGTACAGATGGAGGTGTTAGCATCAGTGCCACAAATGAGAATTCCTTAAAACCTACTCTATTTTCCTCCAAATTTCCTCATTCCAGCATCCCTTTCTATCTTTGCTCAATATGGCTCTTCGTTCTTAATTATCGTCCTGCGATGAATAAACAAACAATTTTAATACCAACAAACCGGGCCTAGCACCCTGTAAGATAGCAAACATAAAGCCAGCAATATTCAAATTACTTACCAAGTACTCCCATATATGGCAGGTAGTTTCCAGCAAAAACACGCCGTGAATTTTCGGAAAACGTGATGAGCAAAGAAACGCTGAAAACATATATCATTTCACACGAAAAATCACCCTGGTCTTAACCGCCGTAAACCGCCCATCACATCAATAATTATGTTATTTTCCTAACTGTAGATGGTTACGCCATTCAGCCATTCAGCCGTTTAGCCATTCGTACATGAGCCACCGGAGGAAAAGAGGTAAAAGGGAAAAAATTCAAACCCAATAATTCCAACCGGTAAGGGGCAAAAGCTGTGTGTTCTGCCCAAAATACACCAATAGGTACGTACTTGTAACAGCCGACACTTGCTGTCCTTTGTGATGGTATGTATTCCCGAACTCCACCAAATGCCCAAGTCTCAAATAGTTCATGTTGTTGCGGTTCAAAGCCCAAATTCAATACATCTTGATGTCCCTCATCGCTTCGGTTCAGTTACTGGATTACTGGTGTTGGAGCTATCCTTCGTTTCTTTGGCTGAGCACTAGAATCGTCTTTCTCACTCTCCGTCACGTCCCTCTTGATGCCAGCAGCGATATTAACGCTGGCTGGGGTCTCGGGCGGAGTTGTAATAGGAACACCCGTCACCTTGCCCGAATTAGTGGCTGTGATGCTGGGGACACTTCCGCTGATGAGAGGTGGGTTGTTCATGATGGAAGCTTGGGTGGCCACTGATGATGTCGAGTTTGATCTTGTGGGCGATGGAGGTCGGGCATTTACAAAGGATGCCGTTGGCGGCGGTGATGGAGCTGTAAACGAAGCGCCCGAGTTTCGATGCTGATGGCTTGGAAAGGGGGAAGGTGGTGCAAAGACCGAAGTTGGAGTCGGTATTGACGTCGCTTGATTTGATGTAGTACTATTGGCCATCGATGAGGGGTTCTTGCCGCTCAATAGCTCACCATTATATTCTTGGCCTAACTCGCCAGGTCCGAAGGATAGAGTCGAACAGAAGCCATCCGATGAAGAAACCAGTAACGTGGAGCCATCACTTGACCTAGAAAACTGTTAGAGATGCAACTACAGGAAGAAGAAAACGCCCTTACCAAGTCAAATCAGTAAATGTGGCAAGATGCAAGTTGCTGACTACGCAGATGGGAGTGGTCTGTTGGGTATCGTAGAGAAGGACTGCATCCTGGGTTGCTACAGCATAAACCATTCGGTACGGTAGCGCGAAAGTGGGTTTAGGTCCAACTGTGGACGCATTTGTTTCTATGTTGAGGGGCATTGAGGGCGTTGACTTATCGGAGTCGGAAGCTGAAGTCGTGGGTGGTGGAGGCGGATCCATGATTGTCGGAGATGGTTTAGATATCGGCTCAGGAAGCGCTGGAATGGGATCTTCAGCTGATGAGGTGTCTATCGTAATATGTTGAGTGACAGGAGGACTTTGCCGAAGAGTGTAAAGGACAGGGGAGCATCTAATAGCAACTGAAGGTTTCTTATGACCCGGTAAGTGAGCGATTGGAGGTTTGTTGATACCACCCCGTGTATAGATATAGACGGTGTTTATCACCTCAAACGTGGGCTTCAGGCCGTCAGCTTGGTGTTGGACCTGATACTGACCGGCAGGTGTAAGAAGAAGGCTGCCATCTGGGGTAAATGTTAACCGCCTGAAGAAGGACGTCAAGGTCTCATTGGCGTAGAGATTCGCATTTCTCATCCCGATACTGCTGCTGTAACCTGGTTTTGGAGATGCCTCGGCTGCCATGGGCATTACCGCGGGGAGTGGTAATGATGGTGCTGGGGATACAGATCGACGGGAGGAGAATGAAGACCGCCTACTGTGACTGACCACACTGGGTGGATTCATCGGTAGGGGGACAGATTGTGGCGTTCCTGGTGCTGATAGCACCGGAGAACCAATTGATGTTGACAGAGTATCCACGGCGGCTGCAAGCTGGGCGCGGTAATTCATATCTGGTGGTGCTGGACTGTTGGAGGAGATGCGGCGGGGTGGCAGATCCATTTTGGCGTGACTGGCTACTTTTGGTGTTTCGGCACCGTGACTCGTTAATGTATACTGACCGTCTTTTGTTTTTAAAGAGTATATATGGACGGATCTATCAGAAGATTGGGTCGCGATATATTCGTTCAGCGGGTCCCAAGTGACGCCCTGGACGTAATGACTGTGTTCGGCGATCTGGCGGACGAGCATACCTGGGGCATCGTTAGCATTCAGTAGATATAGGTGGCGCGCTATGGGAACCTACCTGTACCGGCGTTGTAAATGCGAGCGACATTGTCCATGCTGCCGATGATGAAGTAAGTAGCATCGGGAGACCAGGCAAGATCATATATCTCGGAACCGGTAGGGCGGAACATCTGTTTTGTACGCCATGTCTCCTTGTCCTCGATGCCCTCATTGCCAAAGGTTGTCGGATGGTGAGTCTCGGAGGGAACCCATAATATCACGTTTCCATCGTCGCCAGCGGAAGCAAGGGTCTCGCCCTTAGGAGCCCAGCGGACAACGTTGACGGCCTGCGAGTGTTTCGCTAGAGTGGACAGATATTCAACCCGACGATCTTCGCCCTCGCCCTCGACTTTCCAGATGCGGACACTGTTGTCTCCTCCTCCAGTAGCTAGTCTCCCTTTGCCATGTGGCTCGAAGTGGGCAGAGTAGATCGGGGCATTCTTCTCATGCCAATTGATGATGAGAGGAGTCGACTTCATGATGGCGGTGCTTCGCGAAGTGTAGGCATAGGATAGATGGTTGATGGCCAGATGCGGCGGGGGAGGTCGAGGATGTCTTAAGAGGCTGAAGAGCCGGCAGGTATAAGAAAGATGTGTCGATGGGTGAGTAAGTCGGGTCGAGTAGATCCGATGCACCTTGGGATCTCGGTACTCTGTCGTTGTGACGGCGTTTGCTGCTATCGTAAGGCGTAGGTGCTTGGGGTGGTACTAGTACTGTAAATGGGGGATGTGATACAAGATCCCTGCCTGGTGAGATGCCTTTTTTCAGGGGGCACAAAAACGAGGCAGACAAATATGTAACCATGCAATGCTCAGCGTAATGTAGGTCGAGGCACTCGACGTAGGCGCACTGTTGAATTTGAGGGTTGGATTTGCGGAGCTGAGAAGACAATCAGGTGTCGTCGAGTTTGCAGATGCAAATGCGGGACAACTCGAGAGAGGCACGAGCTTGAGTATTACAGTGTAGGTACTGAATTGGTAGTCTCTCCATGTGACACTGGGGAGCTTTACGCATGGATGTACAAGATAAGATTAGAGGCGGGGGACAATTTGTAGAATGGTGAGAGGGTGATTGAATGTATGAGTGCTCGTGGACACGGAATGAAGGGATTACTATAGTAGTTTTGCTTTCGTTTGTTGATTGATGTCTTTCTGTTTGAAGGTGAATGCAATGGGTGTTAGGTACATAGGAGGTAGGCAGGTCGTATAACGAAGAGGTAAGTACCTACATACCTCAGGTTCATCATGCGTGAGAATAGCTCCTCTACCTCTAACACCACCTGCCAGGTAGACTACCTACGGACTGCTACGGTACCTCTTACTGGATACCTCTAAGATACAGCCTTAATCGTCTAGCGGCTGTGGAGGACGGAGGAAGCAGCGGAGCGCGTTCAAGCGCGTTCGAGCCAATCATCGTGGTAGCCTATCTACTCACTAATCTAGTGGGTCTAGAGAGCTCTTTCGGCCGTTGCCCTACCTAGGTAATAAGATGGGGTACATCTGTAGCTACACAGAGGTACCTACCTACCAAACCTCTGGTAATTAATTGAACCTACCTCTCCATACTTAGGTACCTAGGTAGGTATGTTAGCACCTGAGGAGGCACCTAAGGTACATGTGCCTCAGCTAGAAACCCGTCCCCATCTTATTGGTATGATGGTATCCAATGCCTTTTTGAGCTTGACTGATATACGTACACTACATACATACCTACAAGGTAGTAAGGGGTTGTAGAAGCAGTTATTGCCATTTGAGGCTCGTGATCTTCACGGTATCGGTTGTCGTCTTTTTAAAACACATATAAAATCGGCATGTATAACATTCTCAAACATCGGCGTCGCACGTATGATACATTCGACCCCCGCAGGCGAGAAGCCGATCCAGTCTCGCAGTATGGGAATCCGCTCCCGCCGAGAGGTCCTGCAATACAGTCGCTGCAATAGGTATCACGAAGAAAGTGCTCATTGAGGATCTGTGTTGGATTCTCTCTCGCCTATCTTTTCTCTCTTTCTCTGTTTTCCTTCTTGATTTTCCTTCTCTTTTCTGCCCCCCTTCTCTCTTGATCGTGTCGTACGAATCGCGGAAGTCCCCTTGGCGACGAAGGCTAGATTTTCTATCACAAGCAAAACCGGCCGACGGGTAGGATAAGCCCACTGCACACACAAATCAGCAACATTTTCACGACCGCTGGTGGCGGCTTGCTCTACAAATCAGCTGGACTAGTTTAAGACACCCGCAACCGATTGTGGCTTCCATACAATCTCTTACTATTTGTTTAGGTAACAGGTTTCAACCGAGAAGTATATTGATGAGTTGGGGAGAAAGATGGCAAAATCAGAGTAGGGGATGAGACTGGTTGGATGTCCAAATTCACATCCACATGGTTGAAACCATTTATCTGACCATGGCCTATCCATCACTCCATATCAAGCGGAGATACTCTCTGGAGTTCCGCCGAAATACGCCTTTTCCCCTTTATTTCCCCTTCTCTCCTCGTGGTCCTCGTCTTCGGATATATCATATCTCGATTGTCTATGCCATCCATCAACAAGTGCTCGTTGAAAACTTGAAAATGGACTCACAGTGCATTACCTTGGTTTCGCACGGTAAATACACCGCAGCTTACACATACTCCTTCGTGCACATCAACAGGTTCAACCCGTCCGACTGGTCGAGATGCTCCGGTGACGCTTATATGCCTCGCACAAAAGCGGTGTGTAAAGCATCCCCAGGTTTCCTGCGATGGTATACATATACCTCGGCCTACTATCTACCGACACCGCATACCCCAGTTGCTGAGTTGCATGACTGCTTTACTGTACGGGTACTGCAGCGGCATACACTACAGCAGCTCATTCTGACGGCGTTGTCGATGCATTGTTCTGAACCGCACTTGACTATATCGTCAAACTCGATTGGCTCGGTGTCCATCAACGGCGCTCGCCTGCCTCGAATGAGAACATCCTCGTCACTGTGACCCTCCGTCGACAAGGATGTTGACGAACGCATCGTCCCAACATTCTCGAACTGAGATACCGATCCCACCGCGATTGGTTACCTAACCTAGGTATCGTATCTAGCCTCATAAGTCTCCCTACGAGACTACGTTACCCTAACTGTCTAGACCAGGTAAGTAAATACTAAGTAATTAACTGTCATGCAAACTTAACCTATCTAGCACACTGCCGTATATCTGGCTAGTGTACACTATCTAGGAACATATCTTGTCTACCTCTAATCGCTACCTGTTGCAGTTTTATTGCATCTTGCATCTTGCATCTTGCATCTTGTGTCTAGCTTTCTTGACTCTGTCCTTGTCAGGGGGAGGGGGTCATTGGCTGCCTTTATGCTGAACTGTTGTTACTATCCACTCTAGGGCAGTTTAGGTACCCGTCCGAGACCTCGTTTTATTAGACCAATGTTCAATAATTTCCGTACACTACGCCACCCGCCTTCGGCCGAGCGTTCCGTTGTACTAGTGCTGATGATAAGCTGCCAAGAATCGACATGGTTGTACACAACAGTGTAGTGTCGGCGGTAGTTGTTATCGTTTTGCAAAGAGGGACATCAGCCTATTACTCCAACAGCAGTGTAGATGGTAGGTAGGATTTATACTTCTCACAAGCCTTACAAACTACACTTTTGCTGACAAAAGCATATATAACTACGGCTGGTACTCTAGCAAATGCGACTGACTCACTTCAGTCAACATCTGTCCATCTCCTACATATATGCCCGCATCAGCACTATAAAAGTGGGCGGCTTGGGACCTTCTAATTCAGGACTTATACGGGAGCAGATCCTCGCACTCATCAACATGAAAAGCTTTGCTTTTGCTTTGCCATAATCCCTTTGTGTATGAAGAAAAAAAAAGATCTTTCAGCTTCGTTAATATTGCCCCCTGTTGTTCTAATTGACAGCTGTACCGTACACTATCATTGTCCCATCACCCCCAGCTAGCCTCAGACATTGTTGCCCAGGCCGCCCGCCAACCGACCCCTGGTGAACCGTATTGAGCATCCCTTCTCCGTTTTCGTGATCACCCTGGCGAAAAGAGTCTAAAGCTACTGCACGTCGAAGCTGAGTTTTCCTAGATTGGATCCGGTACATTGGAACCCAACCCACTTGGCAGTCCTATTGGGGCAAGCTGGAGGCCAAATGAGAGCTCTCATTGACTGATGAATCATTTAAATCATGTAAGTTTGCTCGCCCAGTGCCCGCTAGTCAGTCGGCACTATGAGTCAATCGGCGACTAGTGTACTAGGATTATCATTAGCTTTCATCATTGTTTCTTAAATTTTCGACCGTCATATCCCACTCGCGCGCTCGTCCCGCTAAACCTGTGATTCACGCCGCCGCCCTTGCTTAGGTTGCGTTTGCCACCAGCCTTAATCACGTCTTTCTCACTACGTAATTGCCCGTCAAAGGCGTTGATGGCTTGATACGCTTATCTTGCGAGAACGCTTGCTACTCCTGATGGCCTACAATTACAGCGGCCTTCCGAAAAACTTAAAAATCCGAATCAACTACTCCGGTGGTTTCGCCACTAGAGATTGCCTAGGTTTCGAAGGCCCTGTTTGATTAAGGACTTAGCGCAGCGTCCTATAACCGAACTCCTGCATTGCGCGCACTCTGAAGGCATCGTTCGCCATGCCTGACAACAATATGTTGCTCGCGTCTTCAGGCCTTGGCCTGGGGATCGTTGCTGCATTCTCGCTTCCAGCAATACTACATCTGAAGCGGATACGCAATCGAACCCCCAAGACCGACGGTTATGAAGACAAGGACGGCCAAAGCAGCGAAGAGGCCATCAAGGCCTTCAGTACCAAACTTCCCAAAGCTTCAATATTAATATTGTCGATAATTGGACTTTGCATCTCCATCGCGATCGCGGTTCTTTCGACTTTGAGCCCTCGAGGTCAAGAAGATGGGTTGTTTCTGGAGAATTGGCTGGTTGTGCTAGGCTGGGTAGGCAAAATATATCTGAACAATTTGTACCAATGAACTTACATGGTTCCGTAGGCTCTTTTGATCTTTCAGGCTATTTGCATCGCAGCCAGTCGAAACTCAGTAGACGCATACGACCTCGGCATCTATTCCATGTTCTCTTGTGTAACACTAACCGTCATCCTGGCTATCCAGGATAACCAAATTGCCATTCGCCTATGGAAATACGATGGTTTAATTTTCGGTATCCGTGTCGCCGAGATCTTAACAGTTGTGTGCCTAGGTTTTGCGAGCTTGACGATTCCTCGCCGACCTGACGTCTTCTATGAAGGGGAGCTTGTTGACCAACTATATACAGTCTCTGCATGGAGTAGATACAATTATAGCTGGGCATCTAGGGTCCTACGACTAGCGACAAAGAAGAAGAACCTCGATTTGTCCGATCTCCCAAGACCCAATCAATATGCGAGATCTAAAGATGCCGTAGCAAACTGGGAAAGTCATGGATTCGATCATTCGCTATGGATCTCAATCATCTTAGCGCACAAATGGGCGTTTGTGATACAATGGACTTTGAGCTTGGCAGCCGCTGTACTTAACTTTGCACCACAGTGGGTTGTGCTACAACTACTGCATCTTCTCGAGCGACGACAAGGCAACGAGCGGGTTGGCTACGAAGGCTGGGTATGGGCTGTTTTGCTGATGGTGGTGATTATTGCACAGTCGTGGATCGAGACGCTTGTCTTCTGGCTTTCCTGGGCTGAAGTATGCATACCTATCCGCGCTCAGCTGTCAGCTCTCATTTTCCAGAAAGCGATGAGGCGAAAGGATGTGAAAGAGGCTAGCAAGAAAAAGGCATCCGCTTCCACGGAAACCATCGCAACTGGACCGGCGGGACAATCTTGCAGCACTGATCAGCCCGAAGTTGATGAAGGTGGCAACGAAGCGGAGTTACTCAATCAGAACAAACAGAGCACTGTTAACTTAATCGGCGTCGATGCGAAGCGCGTTTCCGACTTTGCGAATTTCAACTGGATTATTCCTTCCTCTGGCTTTAAGCTGATCGTCTCCCTAATTTTCCTCCTCGATCTCTTGGGTTGGAAAGCACTCGTTGCCGGCTTTGGTACTATGCTTGTGATAACGCCTATCAATATCTACTTCTCGAAGAAATATTCGGATGCACAAGATAAGTTGATGCAAGTTCGCGACGAAAAGATGGGCGTTGTTGCCGAGGCTCTGCAGGGAATCCGACAGATTAAATTCTCCGCTCTTGAGCCTCAGTGGGAAAACAAAATCGGGCAGGTCAGAGAGAGGGAACTGGACTGTGTTTGGGATGCTTTTAGGTTCGATGTCATGCTCTTTGCCTGTTGGATCACGAGCCCGATCCTGCTTGCTGCCGTGTCTTTGGCCGTATACGCCGCCACTCACGGGTCACTCACCCCTTCTGTAGCTTTTGTCAGTCTCAGTGTCTTCAAAGCTCTTGAGCTCACTTTATCCATCATACCTGAACTGACGACCGATCTGCTTGATGCCTGGGTGTCGATAAAGCGGATTGACGCCTACTTGGGAGGAGCTGAAATCTCTAAGATTACAAAAGATGCCGATGAGATTTCGTTTGATAATGCCTCGATTGCTTGGCCCTCTGATACCGATTCGACCAGCGGTGACGAGGACCCTGACCGGTTTATCTTGCGACATATTAATGCTACCTTCCCGAAGGGGGAGTTATCCGTTATATCTGGCAAAACCGGCAGTGGAAAGTCTCTCATGCTCGCCGCTGTTCTTGGAGAGGTTGACCTTCTGTCTGGCACAATTGCTAAACCGCGAGTGCCCCCGCTTCACGAGCGTCATGACAGCAAGGCGAATAAGGGTAACTGGATCATCCCTGGCGCTGTCGCGTATGTCGCTCAAATCCCATGGATCGAAAATGCTACGGTCAAGGATAATATTACATTCGGCCTGCCATACGATGACTACAGGTACAGGAAGACGATTGGAGTCTGTGCTTTAGCAAAAGACATCGAAATGTTCTCTGACGGAGATGAAACCGAGATTGGTGCTAATGGGATCAATTTGAGCGGTGGCCAGAAATGGCGAATCACGTAAGTCCCACTTCAAAAATAATTTTAAATCCGAGGAGCAAAGGGTTTAGGAAACCAACCACCAGATCAAATCCAGCGTTCAGAACACCCATCTCTCTTCATCATTGTAACCCTAAAGAATTATTCTAACACGGCTACAGACTCGCACGAGCCATCTATTCCCGTGCCGGTATATTAGTACTAGACGACATTTTCAGTGCTGTCGATGCTCATGTCGGGCGACACATCTTCGAGAAATGCCTCAACGGCGAACTTGGAGTTGGCCGGACCCGCATCTTAGTTACCCATCACGTTGCCTTATGCGAGTCAAAGACGAAATACTTGATGGAGCTAGGAGATGGTCATGTCCTCCACGCTGGGCTCGTATCGGAATTAGAGGAGACGGGAACTCTGGAACAAATTAAGAGCCACGAGCAAGGAGAAGCAGAGATTCGATATGAAGAACATATTCTAGATGAAGAAGAGATGACTGCGGTGAACTCCGAAGAGATATCCCAAGTCGATACCGAGGCCGCGGAAGAGCCTCTCGTCGAAGTTCCCTCGAAAGCACGTCAACCTCGGAAATTCGTCGAGGATGAAAAGAAAGAGGAGGGTGCGATTAAGGCACGGGTCTACTCAACGTACCTCAAGCATAGCGGTTCATGGCCATACTGGACCGGGGCTATCGTTCTGTTCCTTGTTGTTCAGGCCTTAACCATCGGTCGCTCGTGGTGGCTTCGCATTTGGACGGGCACATACGAGGACGCAAATTCTACGTCGGCAGCACACACCCAAACATTCGTCTACCAATACACTCTCCAACAGTCCGCTCTTCACACCATAGTCAAGCCCATGTCCGTCGAATCGGTACATGGAATCAATTACTACCTAGGCATCTACGTCGCACTCTCTATCGTCGCCTCTTTTCTATCTACCTTTCGATGGTACTATATATTCAGTGGCTCCATTCGTGCATCAAGGGAGCTATTCGCCCGTCTCAATTTCATCATACTTCGAGCCCCCCTGAGATGGCTAGACACCGTCCCAGTTGGGCGCGTTCTCAACCGATTCACCGCCGATTTCCACTCGGTAGACACCCATCTCGCCTACGCCGTAGCGTTCTCCGCCAACGCCTTCCTCAATCTTCTTGGTGTCGTAGTCGCCGGCCTATTCGTGTCGCCCGTCATCATTCTCTTAGCCTTCCTTCTGCTCGGCATCTCCGTCATGTTCGCCCGCCAATATCTCGACGCCGCCAGATCGGTCAAGAGGATGGAGTCTATCACGAAGTCGCCTGTTTTCGAACAGTTTGGATCCGCACTCACTGGCGTGCTCTCGATCCGAGCGTTCAACAAGTCGCAGACGTATATCGAGCGCATGTACCACAGACTAGACGACTGGACGGTCACGACATGGCACCTTTGGCTCTTCAATCGCTGGATGGGCTGGCGCATGTCCGTCGTCGGCAGTTTCTTTGCATCCTTCGTCGCTTTCTTCATCCTTCTTACTCCGGACATGGACTCCGCGCTTGCTGGTTTCGCGCTCTCTTTCGCCCTCGAATTCTCCGGATACGTCATGTGGACGATCCGGCACTACGCCAACGCCGAGCTCGAGATGAACGCGGCAGAGCGCATCGTGGAATACACCGAACTACCCACCGAGGATCTCGGCGGCGTGCGACCTCCTGCCGCCTGGCCGACTGAAGGGCGCGTCGAAGTCAACGACCTCGTTGTCAGCTACGCGGACGACCTCCCGCCCGTGCTGAAAGGCCTCGACTTCTCCATCAACAGGAACGAGCGCGTTGGCGTCATCGGCCGCACTGGCGCCGGCAAGTCGTCGCTAACGCTAGCCCTGTTCCGCTTCGTTGAGGCGAAGTCGGGCAACATCATGATCGATGGGATTGACATCTCCAAGATCCGGCTACACGACTTGCGCAGCCGACTCGCCATTATCCCGCAGGACCCGGTGCTCTTCAGCGGCACCGTGCGCTCGAACCTCGACCCCTTTGACAACCACACGGACGCGGAGCTCTTCGACTCACTGGCCCGCGTGCACCTGATCTCTGAGGCCGAGACGTCGCCGGGCACGCCCGTATCCGCAGCCCCAAGCGACTCGAGCAGGAAGAACACAAACATCTTCCGCAGCCTGTCCAGCGCCATCTCCGAGGGTGGCCTAAACTTATCACAAGGACAGCGCCAGCTGCTCTGTCTCGCGCGCGCCATCGTCTCGCGGCCGAAAGTCATGGTGCTAGACGAAGCGACATCCGCCGTCGATATGTCGACGGACGCGTTAATTCAGCGATCGATCCGCGAGGAATTCGGCGACAGCACACTCGTCGTCATTGCCCATCGACTTAGCACCATCGCAGACTTCGACCGCATCCTCGTCCTCAGCGACGGCCGGGTCGCGGAATACGGCACGCCCAGGGAGCTATGGGAGGCCGGTGAGGAAGGACAAGGACAAGATGGTGACAAGGGCATATTCCGCGCTATGTGCGAGCAGAGTGGCGAGCGGGAAGTATTGAGAAGAATCGTATATGGTGAGGATGCTAACGGTGCATGAAGTACATACGCCCTTCTTCAGGGTCGGTTTCCTTTTTAGTGTCTTTTTTTTCCCCCTTTTTCTTAGTTGTAAAGCATGGGTCGCCAGGCAGGCAGACATCAAGCATGGGGATGAAAGCTGGGTAAGATCTCGCTCGAATGCTTAAGAAAGGAAAATAGGGCCGGGGCGGAATGGTGTAAAAAAAAATACATAGTACCAATAATTAAGAAATCTGTTACAAACTAGTCATCATCGTGCTTATCGGCAAAGTAGGGAAGATTCAAACTTTTTATTAGACAGTATATCTGGAGGCTAAAGTAATCATAGCAGCATCATCATCTGTCCTCGATTAACCCTCCCGCCTCATTCCACCTCGATTTCGTCCGTTTTGCATGGTTCTGTATGTTCGTCGAGCTAACTTGGTATCCATTAATATTGTGTTGGCCGCAGAGAATAGGCACTCCTTCACCAAAATCTAGTTTGAGCTACTGCTATATCGCACATCAAAGTTGTTAAGCTCGCTAGCCCGGATGAGAAAGAGAAGCGGTATAGAAACTGTAATACCAATATTCTTCATTCCCTTGTCTTCGACCGAACCGCAACCGTTATCATTTTGCCCGCAACAGTTACTATCGGAAATACTCGTTAGCTAGATTGTTCGCATCACAAGCTGACCGAAGACAGATCTTACACCAGCGTAAACTAGAGAGTACTTTCATTGATAGCTGTGCTATGATCGTGACCGCTGCCTTTTTCGTCTGATATCGTTGCCATGCTCTTACGATGAAGTATAATGGACTTCGTGCTTCTCCTTGTGATAGCGGATGTGACTGTTGGAGAAGGTGCTGTTGGCCATCGCGTAGATATAGTTTCGGTAGATGAGATCGCGGTGGAGGATACTATTGCGGCAGAAAGTAGGTTTGGCAGTGATGACAGAGGTGGTGGCAGAAGTGGTGGAGGTAACAGAGATGGCAGGAGTAGTTCGCCGTAATGAGAATGGTTAATGAGGTAGGTACAGGGAAAGCGCCTTCAATGCTGATATGTCGGTACAAGTAAGTAAGTACCTACTTGAAGAAGACATCAATATAGAACTTCACCTACTGTCATGCGAATACATACCTGCCTGTAGGTACGTGTATCTCTTAACCTCCTTATAGGTAGGAGGTAGATGCTAGTACCTAGTAATACTTAGTACCTAGTAATACTTAGTACCTAGTAATACTTAGTACCTACCTACCTATAGAAGTAGCTACTTTTGTTTATCAAGGCACATAGACGTCGCATGATATCGTTATTATCACCTCTAGTATTCTTATCATCCATCCTATCTTACCTACCTAGTATGCATAGACCACCGAGGCGCCGCCGTTGGACGGAGCTGTTAAAAGACATCAAGCCTGCGTCGAAACTGGCTCTAGATTACTGTGGCCCTCGCCGTTGACATGCCAATACTTCAGACGGCCAAGCTCTGGTTCAATGGGCACCGAAAGCCTCGCCAGCAAGTATTCTCGAAACAGCTATCATGACCATTCACTTGTTCTCGTCAACAATACATTTCCCATGGAGAGATGCTGGGAAGTATACTCACTAGATCTTTGGTAGGAATATGGAGAGGCACGTTTCTGATAAGATGATGACCGAGGATGACCGAGGATAATGTCGATGATACCAAAGATAACAGTTAGAATGCAAGTGAAATAAACC
This sequence comes from Xylaria hypoxylon, assembly GCA_902806585.1. NCBI lineage: Eukaryota > Fungi > Ascomycota > Sordariomycetes > Xylariales > Xylariaceae > Xylaria > Xylaria hypoxylon. Next base: position 3,070,754 of record CADCXB010000001.1, read on the forward strand.
CCGTTACGACCTTCAAAATAGCTTGGAGACTATTGTTAGTGGGCGTCCCAATGAAAATAGTACGAACCATATGTATCAAGGGAATCGCCGTTGCTGAAGCTGATCTCAGCATGTGAGACTGCTTTTAGAATTAGGCGTAGTTGACTAAAGTGTATCGCGTTTATACGGACAGAGGCTCATGACGGAATGGAGTATCTAGTGTGACTGTCATATAAATTGATCTTGATACCCGACTTTTGAAGTTGTGCATGATGGTTGTTGACCTCTCGCTTCCTACCGTGAACACAAACCTAGAGTGGGAATGAAACCATATCTAGGGACATAGACTGGTAAAAGACCACGCTTGGGTAAGCAATCAGCTGCGAACTAAGAAACTTTTATATCTAATAGGTATGCCAGTTAATTTGGAAGAGAAAACGGGAGCCACGTTTGAATTGCCTCGTCACTAGGGCTACTTGTAGTATCACGAGGGTCTTTTGTCCTAATCTGCATGATTCTTCCGGGAATGCGAAATCGCTTGATAGATCTTGCTCTAGTTGCGCCATTAGCCACTTTAGTCAATCAAAACTCATAGCGCATACCTACCAGATAGGTAGAAGCTCTGAGTTGGAGTGGCAAGTTGACGAGTGAGCCTCAATACTTCCCAAGTGGGAAATAACCTATGGCAAAGACTATCTAATCTAAAATGCTTGGTATTTGGTGACTTTTTGAGTAGACCCCCCCTAGCCCAATAAGAAAATCTGCCACCTACAGTAGGCTCGATAGTGATTGTTAGGAGCCAAACACTTGCAAATTTCTAACCGTTATATCTTCGAACACTTAAAACAAACGCGTAAAAACTGCAGAAAAGATATAGCAGCAAGCTAATTCGGCAGAATCAACATGCTATGTTCGTGCCTAAAAAGAAATTGGCCAGTCCGGACGCAAAACTTACTGTTTCAGATCATACCTTGTATATTAAGACGCTAACATTTCGAATCCCAAGACTAGTCGCCATAGTTCGGTCCTGATGCACGTAAGTATATTGGGTTATGAGATTATCTAGGTTACATTGTCTTGCATCTTGCTAATTCACTCAAGTTAGTCGCCCGCAGAAACCAACTCCATTACTATACCAGCACAGACACCGAATATAAACGAGACGATGACTCAAAGGGTGATATAACTGAACGCTCGCGTCTGCAGCCAGGCACACTATCACAGGCATCTATTCTGCGCATTTTCAATCCAGCGGCCGGTACTGGCGGCGTAGAAGCGTCACTAACAGTCGATACAACGTTGCGAGTGAAATATTGGTATCATCATGGAGTTGAGAGCGAGGTATCAGCTGACGCATTTACGGGAGACTTCGCGTGCTGGCTTGGCAGCGGTGCGAGAGGGCGATTGTGTCTTGGCCTGGAGCTCATCCCGGCCTTGCTGATGGCGCCTCGTTGTCTTGAGCATCATTTGCGACTCACACACGCTCGATTGATTAAAACCTAACCGTGTGGTGATTGGCATTGTTTAGGCAATTCGCTAACACAATTTTAGGCTTCAATGGATTAGACATGTCAAGTTCGGCTAGGCGCGTGCTATCGGACGGCCGCAGTCTTCACTCATGTTGCTTGCTTGTGCGCGTACATCGGAGCCTATTTCGATCCTGTGTTGTTGGGGGTGAGCAAATGAGTGTAGATGGGCTCTTGGCTATTCCCGAATGCAGTCGCCGTCGCAGTGCGGCCCAACATGTACCGACCTCTTCATTTTTGCTCGTACCGTTTGCCTCAGGCGTATTGAAACATGCCTGCCCTAGATCGATGCGATCTGTCTACATAGAAGGTCAGAGAAATTCACAATGGAAATGTCAAGGAGCCGGCTTCAGACGGATGGGTGGCACCTATAATAATGCTGCGGCGATTATTATCCGGTTAGGTGCGCGACGGCAAACATGTGGCAGAACGCGACCAGCCTCCTAAACTCGCATCCCCATCTCCTCTATTGCCAAACGACATCCATGGTAGGTCATATTGGTTCCACGTTTGGATTATTCACGGGTCCGCACTTACTTGGCTTAACTCTGCTATATGGATATCTACTTTCAGGCTTCGTTCGTTTGGAGAGGACTTACTGGTCTGCTGCCCCTGCAGACTTAGACTGTCTTCTGGACGCAGCTGAAATGGCGCCACACTGCATTGACACGTTTTATACTCGTGGGAAGGGGGGTACCATGAATGGGCGATTTCTAGAGTAGCTCATATGCAGTCTCACATATTCTGAACGGACTGATCTCGATGACAGTCTCGTGTAACGTGAGCATAAAACACTCTTGGAGATAGGTTTTCTTTGCTATGACCCATACCGTCGTGGTACTTATCAATATGTTCTATCAGGAGATACACGAGCCTCACCCCTTGTAATGAATGGTGAAGCCTGACCAAGTCTAGGAGCCCGAGAATGTTTGGGCACATCGTAAAGAGAGACGTGGCAAGCTTTATGGAGACCAGGAGCTGCGGGGATCTAGTCAAGAACGCTCCGTGGTGCCAAACAACCACGCCTTTCGCCTTGATCTGCTCCGACTCTAGATCGGTTGTCAGCGCGATGCAATCTACTCTCTAAAAGTATTAAGTTCACTAGTTTGGTGAGAACTAGTATGCTGTTGGTGCGACTGAGTTGGCAAAGGTTTGTCACAATGCTAACGACGTGGGGATATATGCTCCAATGTGGTATTCCAATGTCCCATCGACCAAACATTGGGGCGACCAAACGAAACTGAGGGGGTTTTGCGGCGACCGGCTGCCTACTGCGGTGGTGTGCATCGCATTCGGGAAGAAAAAGCAGGGGCGCTGCCGATTTGCTCCCCAAGTCGCTTCGGCACGAAAGTGTGAGCGACCCAACCTTGACTTCGGGACGGGTAAACCCTACGGTAGCCGGCCTGGCGTAGTACCCGACAGACGTGGACCGACTGTGAAGCAAGCCATTGATGTGTGCCAATATCCACGAGGTCATTATTCAATCATGCCTGACCCCTACCGTCAAACCGGGGCGAAGAATATCGATCAAGGTGCCGAAAGGTTACCTGCATATACAATCTGACAGTATTGTTGCCAAGGATGATAGCCGCGATTTGCGATGCTTCCGCTGAGGCTGAAACGATATAAACAAACATCAATGTCCGCACAAGAAGCCAGAGAAATCCCATAATGAACAGCAATAACAACTTCAAGCATACCACCCCCCGACCTAGGATACGCTACTCACAGAGCTAATTCACTACTATCACACACGCATTATGGCTTCCGCGGAGGGCCCTCGGGAGTTGGGCACACCGGAAGTCGCCAACTTCCTTCAACTCCTGAACGCCTTGGCGGCTCACCAGTCGACTGCATGGATCAACCAAGTACTTAAGGAAAATAAAGAAATGAGGGATACTGTCAAACAAAAGAACATGATGACAACACGTTCTTTCGAGCAATTGCAAAAGTAACGAATGACCGTGACGCAGAAGCTGCAAAGTCGGAGCTTGGTTAGTACTCTAGAATAAATCCCCTCCCCCTTCTGACATGTCTCAGAAGTTTAAGTTGCTTAATTAGGGGGATTCACTCCTGTCACTATATCACTTTATCCGAGACGGCAATACTGACTCCGCATTCCTAAATATAGCTATCGCCCAGAGCAAGGAAGCCAAAGCCAAAGCCGACGAGTTGGTGAATCAAATCGATGGCGCAAAAAAGACGATATCCGAGAAGGACCAAAAATTGGAAAAAGACGCGTCAATCATTACTAGCCTGAAAGGCAACATAGATGGCCTCGATCAAGAGGTGAAAACCCGTGACGACGTAATCAAGAAGCAGATGGAGCAACAAGCGAAGGACAGCGCCTGCATCAAGGAGCTTCAGGGTGATCTTGGAAAGACGAGAACGGAGCTCGATGTCACCTCAAATGAATTGAAAGAGATTCAAGGCCTTTCTTGCGAGGTGGTGGACGGGTCGAAGGAGTTCGTGTAAGCTACATATCACTTCTTTTCTTATCCATTCAATGGTGGGATATCATTGCTAACAGCGCATTACTAGCTTGACAGAAATTGACAAGATCTATGGCTACGCCATGAGAGTTGCCCTTAAATATTTTACCGAGGACCTGCCAGAAGAAATTCTCGCGGACACACAAGTTTTTGATGAGATTCGCGACCTGATCGCACCAATTCCATTACCGGCCTCGAACTCTATTTCTGCAAAAAAGGTCCGAGTTGCGGCCTTTTTGCGTAGCTTGGGCTCCCAGCTAGCGCATCAGATCTTCCTTCCGTTCTACATGTCACATGGTGGGAATCAGAATCCCTCGGCGGGCATCGACGCTATAACTTTGCTCTTATCAAATCTATCGGAAACTGACCCCAAGAGGGAGCTGCACTTGCGCAGTGTGCTTTTGGCAATTTCCCCCGAGGAACAGATGAGACTTGCAAATCAAAAGGCGGACGGTATCGCGGACGATATTTGTACCAATCTGGGTGACTTGGTCAGCATTGGCCAGCAATCCAACTGCTTTCGTGATGTCCAGACCCTTTGTCGATTGGCTGTCAAGAGCTGGGACACATTACGGCCACTAAAAGAAAAGATTGAGCCTTTCATGGAGACGGATGAGGACACGGAAAAGTACTGGCTTCCAGCAGAACTTGACGTTGGTAGCATGAACAAGAAGCCGCAAGCCAACGGCACGCAGAATGGACTAGGCTCAAAACCATCCTTGCACTCTTTGAAGTCAGCAAAAAAAGTCATCCTCGTTTGGCCGGGATTTTCATACGGTAGCGATGTTCTAAAGCAAGGCTTCATGCTCCTTGATTCTCAAGTCGAACGCGCCAAGGAAGAAGCTAAGGAAGAAGCGAAACAGTCGAAACGAGGTTTCAGGGCTATGCAGAGGGCGGGGGCTAATTCCCCAGTGCAGTCGCAGCGACGTTCAATGTTAAGAAATTCGAAGGCATTCCCACGGGGTGCGGATTGACTCTGCATCGGTGCTGCCGTTATTTCACTGGCTGCGTTTGCCCAGCATAGACGCACAAGATTACTCCAGGAAAAACAACTATTGCACCTGCAACGCATTGTTCAACAACAATCACGGGATCGGATTGTTCATAAGAAGGGTTACTGATTCAGCTTTCCTATGTACAGCTTTCGGCAAATGTAATGATGGTTATTGTGTCTTGGTAGTGTCAGATTGCAGTTTAGTTAGTTACTGTAGGCTTTAGGGTATTCCAAAAGAATTTGATTTTTCAACCTAGCCTTGTCCGATCTATCGAAAGAAATCGGATGAATCCTTATTCAACTTCCAGATATAACTTGTGACATGGGTATTGATATCGTCGTCTTACTGTATCTACCATTATCAATTTACTAGGCACTTATCTACCTACCGCTACGAGCAGCCCCGACTACTAAAGCCTCAAGACCGAAAATTTCCGTGATTAAAGACAACACGGCCTAATTTCAGATCCCTTTCGTTGAATTTACAAGGATTACATATTGCTATATTGTCGCACGGCTACGATTATAGGCTTTCATCAACATTACCCAATCACTCCTAGCCTCTACTCTAGACAGCGGGCCCTAGCCCGTCTACATATTCGGAAGAATCCGGTCTGGAATAGAGATAAAACACCTAGCCTTGTGTTTGGCCGGAAATTAAGTCTGCGGCTTGCCTAAGCGCCAGTAGAATTGTGTCCCTCTCGATTGAGGCAAGACTAAGCTCGCTCTGATGTCTCGTGAGATGACGATATGCCTATCATACACGGGATAACATGATCAGTAGTAGACATATTCAGAACAGCTTACAACTTGGTAGTGATAGATTTCACTTGGCTTCAAAACTTGCAAGGGGATCGTGCGTAGCACTAAAGTGGAAGAATGGTCAGAGTACCGCCTAACAGCTCGACTTTTCCAATTTGAAAGATATCTCAACGTCACTACTGTGCCATAGAATCTCTCAGCTCATCACGGTAACTGTGTGGACATACTTCACCTTCCCACTTTCCAGCCTAATCTCATGCGAATCAGGCAAGCTACCGAGGGAATCGAACGAACAAAGCACGTCGACCGACCCAACCGTCTCGTCAATAACATACCGCCTATTCCCATTATTCGTCGTGCTTCCCCCACGAGGCAGCGACGCACCGCACGGCTTCGTCAGCGCAGATCCCTCGACGCGCTCACAGTCCGTACCCCAGGGGATAGAGTCCGCCGCTTTCGCATTTGTCCACATGTCAAGATACGCGTCGCCAACCCTCTTCAACTCCGTGCGGTTCGCCCTCTGGTTTTCGTCCAACGTGCCCCAGTTCTCCTTTTGGATGTACGACAGCGTCTGCGGGGCATTAAAGAACAGCGCTCCCGTCGTCGCCACGATGCTGTCGATCGCTGAGATAGTACCGGCGTCACCGTCTGCATGGCGGAGCTGAGTCGAGATGATGTAGGGCTTGGAGCCCGTCGACGAGATTAGCATCGTGTAGCTTGCGCAAGCCGTGGTATCCGCCGTAGACCGGTTGAGGTCGATCTTTAGCGGCTGACTGAGCACGCCGGTCGTGATGTCAGCTTTCTTGTTATTCTGCTGATATGTGAAATTTGTCGCCGAGAGTTTCAAGCCGGAGATACTCCCGCTCGTCTGCGCAGCTAGGTAGCTACTGGCAGCCGCGAGGAGCCCTTCGCGAGTACATTCTGCATGGCCGAGAGTGATAAAACCAGTCAGAGCGGCGCCGAGGCCGAGCACGAATTTTGAAAGCATCGTCAACTGCTTTGCGGGGAACAGTGACAGTATGTGTGGATTACGAATGCAGAACGACCACATTCATCGTGCACCGTGCTTTGGCGAGGTCTCGGCATCAGGTACATATAGAAGATAATCCAGGCGTATACTATACGTATTGTGTATCTCTATGTACCGCGCTTTGAGGAGCAGAGATCTTCCCATATTACCCTCCCCGCTCATTATATGAACGGGTGCAACCTGGCTCTGCGGATTATAGGCTGGTGGGGTTGCCTCGGGTTTCTATATGGGTTTAATTTCCGTTCGCCGGAATAGCTTCCTACTCGAACGGCTCGTACGTAAGTATACATCCTGAGCCAATTACCACACAGGTCTTACAGCGCGTCCTCGATAGTAGCAAGAATTGCTGCTTAGAGTAGACGGACGCACAATCTAGACGGACGCACAATCTAGTCTCGAGCTTGTCGAGTAGCTCCATCACGGCCTCAAGCTCTCTGGCATTGGAGATCATATACCCGATATGTATCTAGTACCCGAGTGAATTTGACAAACCGGATAAATACTGGACTCCTCACTCACCGGTGGCAATAGGCGAACACCCCATTCATGCTCGGTTGGAGAACGCGGCAAGGCCGATCTCCAAGAAATCTCGTCGGGGTAGAAGACTTGTGGATGCTATAATATGCATGTCTAATATACTTGACGTAATGAGACACTGGACGCTTCTTGCTAGGATCTTATAATGATTTCCTACGCTTTATATCTCACATTCTCCTCTTATGAGGTTATTTTCATTCCTTGCTGAATTGTCTAAATAGATAATCATTCGTCGGGGAGCTACCGAGAGCGGCGCAACTCCCTTGAATACGCGAATTTTAGTGTCTGAATACATCGACGGCTCTTGGGATAAGAACATCTAGCATGAAGTACTTGAACCGGCTGGTCGCGCTCCCAGCGCTCTTCAATGCCATCACGGTAGCGACGATGGTGTTCCCCGACTGCGTCAATGGCCCTGAGGCTTTGACGTCGAATCTAGTCTGTGATAGCACAGCCTCTCCCGCCGAGAGGGCAGCAGCATTGATAAAAGCTTGGAATATCACGGAAAAGCTGGCGAATTTAGTCAAGTGAGCCGCAGCCCCGACAATTTTTCGTTGCCTTACAGCTGACAATGTAACAGCAGCAGTCCTGGCACCGCGCGATTAGGTCTGGCCCCGTATGAGTGGTGGAGTGAAGCATTGCATGGTGTAGCGGGATCTCCAGGTGTTGCGTTCAGTGCTTCGGGGGAGTACTCTGGAGCAACTTCATTCGCGAGTCCCATTCTGATGTCGGCGGCGTTCGACGATGAGCTCATACAGGCGGTCGCAAATGCCGTTAGCACGGAGGCACGAGCCTTCAGCAATGCCGGGCGAGCCGGCCTGGACTACTGGACTCCCAACATCAATCCCTTTAAGGACCCCAGATGGGGTAGGGGCAGCGAAACTCCGGGGGAAGACCCATTCCGTATCAAGGAGTACGTGAAAGCTTTGATCCAAGGTCTCCAGGGAAATGAGAATACCACCAAGGTGATTGCGACTTGCAAGCATTATGCCGCGTATGATTTGGAGCAATGGCATGGCATCAAGCGTTACGATTTCGATGCGATTGTCACGATGCAAGACCTCGTCGAGTATTATCTGCCGCCGTTTCAACAATGTGCTCGCGACTCAAAGGTGAAGTCCATTATGTGCTCTTATAATTCCGTCAACGGTACCCCCGCGTGCGGTTCAACATACCTGATGGAAACGGTCTTGAGGGACTTCTGGGAATGGAATGACGAGAATCAATACGTGACCAGCGACTGCAATGCCATTCTGAACTTCCATGAAGACCATAACTATACCAAAACGGCAGCACAGTCAGCAGCGATAGCTTTGAATGCCGGGACGGACACAATATGCGAAGTTTGGCCCAATACCGACGTTGTTGGGGCTTGGAATCAGACTCTTTTCGAGGAATCCGTTATCGACCGAGCGTTACGTCGGTTGTACGAAGGGTTAATACGATCAGGATACTTCGATTCTCCTGAAGGAACACCATACCGATCTCTCGCATGGAAAGACGTCAACACTACAGCAGCTCAAGAGCTGGCGCTTCGTTCTGCTGTCGACGGAATCGTGCTAAAGAAGAATAACGGCCTACTTCCACTTAAGAGCAACAATGCATCGCTAGCTTTGATAGGCTTCTGGGCAGGTCCGGCGGCCGCAGGGAACCTTGCTATGCTTGGTGGATATGCTGGCGTTCCCTCCTATTACCACACGCCCACCGACGCCGCGCAGAAACTGGGATTCAAGACTTTGACTACAACAGGGCCACTAAACCAGTCGGTTTCCGCCAATGACACCTGGACTACTGCGGCACTGGAAGCTGCTGGTAAATCGGATATTATCGTGTATTTTGGCGGTAACGACATGAGCATCGAGTCGGAGGGCCTCGACCGTGACGCAATAGCTTGGCCGGGGGCTCAATTGTCTCTGATCAAGGAATTGTGTGCCGTCGGGAAACCGTGCATTGTCGTCCAGCTAGGAGACCAAAATGACGACACGCCACTGCTCACCAACGGCAATGTCTCCGCTGTCATTTGGGCTGGCTTCCCTGGGCAAGACGGGGGAACTGCTGTATTCGATATATTGACCGGCAAATCCGCTCCTGCTGGAAGACTGCCATCCACAGTTTACCCTGCGGAATATGTCAACCAAGTGCCGCTGACAGACATGACCCTTAGACCAAGCAGTTCGAACCCTGGCAGAACGTACAAGTGGTATAACGAGTCCGTGCTTCCATTCGGATTCGGCCTGCACTACACAACATTTAATGCAACATATAAACAAGGCGGCGTGGCTAACAAGCAATACGCAATCGACGATATTTTGAAGGATTGCAAGCTGCGATACTTGGACCTATGTGATTTCGATCCCATCGCCATCTCGGTAAAGAATACCGGTGATGTGACGTCTGACTTTGTCGCATTAGCTTTTCTTGCCGGAGAATACGGACCAGCGCCGCATCCGATCAAAGAACTAGCAGCCTTCACCCGATTGAAGAGTATTGCCGCGGGGAAAACAAGCGAGGCCAAGTTCAATATTAAGCTAGGAGAGTTGGCTCGTGTCGATGGAATTGGAAACACCGTCTTGTACCCTGGGAAGTATCAGGTCTTACTCGACGTTCCAGCCCAGGATCAGATCGTGTTCGAGTTGACGGGCGAACCAAAAGTCCTCATTGAGTTTCCGCAACCCCCTGCAGATCTTGGTGAAGGGAATGGGCATGAAAATCTCTGAACGGGTTACTAATGGCGGAGGACATTGGTCTTGAGGTCTTTTCTTCTGTGCCAAATTACTTAAATACACTAGGAGAAGGCTCGCTAGGGGTGTTACCTGTCAAAAAGTATTGCACTTAACCTAGATGAGAATGAAAGCTTGGCATGCGCCTGGCAAAGTCGAGATTCAAATTCGTAGGGGCATTATCCATTAATATTGGGGCCCTAGAACGATGGTAATTAAGCGCGGAGATATGCAGAATCACCATATCCCACTACATAGCCACAAAACAATAAGCATGAATCTTAGATATAGCGTCCCACTTGACCATTGCTACAAAAAGAGAGACCGATTTCGCGTATGGTACGTATCACAAATAAGATAGGTACTGTGCATAAGTCTAGAGGCTCAGAGAGCCGCTACCAAATCATGCGAGCGAGTTTGTGGGAATGTCGCGATGCTGGTGGAACGAAGAAGTAGGATGTAGTCAAGGGTCAGCCATCAAAAGAGTTTGAATCATTCGCGCAACAACAACATCAAACATAATCTAATCATTACCGAGGTCTTGATGGAGAGGTATTGAATATCAGCAAATGGATTGGATCCGGCGACACATTACGCAGTGTTCGCCAACAAATTTGAAAGACTGAGGTTATTTGTCGCTGTGTCTCTTCTATCTAATGAGTCCTGTAATAACTGCGCAATCAAGTTCAGTGTTATTATGACCTGTTTCGTATGCAGGTCACCTGATACATTCGCATACGTCCTTCTGCATGTACATAATCAAAATATCATGCTAGACACGATGTTTCACCGCGCTTCGAAGGAAGAATGAATATGCATCCCTATGGCGTAGCTTGAGCGAGTTAGCAGATCATAACCCCCTTGCACACCTACTGGCAAATCGCAGGTCGGAGTTACTCGGCTTTAGCAACCAACACACTTGCGATTACCATGTGGCGGTCGCGGTGGCAAACCAGACGGCATATTAGAAGCATGTCGGAAAAGGCTGGAGTCTGTTATTCGGAAGAAATTCACCTCGAGCACGTAATGTGCGGAGGATAAATATAGAGGTATGGTAAAGTCTAGGTTGGCAGGCGGAAGCGGAAGGGATCTTCTGTGAAGTCAAAGGGCTGACACAGAGCCACCTACCAGGACCAGGAATTGCAGGCAACAGAGCAATTTAGCCAGAAATATGAGGGGCTTGAGTAATAGTGTTTTGAGAAGTTGAAAATGATGAGTGAATGAATGGAAATCTTTGAGCTTCATTGTAAAAGTTACTGCTTCTGAACTGAACGAAGTCATGTCCAAGGCTTCTTGGGGTTCTTGTAGAAGGGGGTAGGGGCAATTTAGCGATGCAGTATCTCATCAACTGCTCTAGAAGCATACCTGAGCGTTGATTTATGCCAATATTCTGGACATAGAATAAATATATACTTCCTACGTAAAAGACTGAAAGTAAAGATAACTTGTTGTTAGTTCCTGACTCTTAAAATTGATACAATTTTACGCCGATCACCTAGCAAGTAAGACAAGATAGATGGACAAAGTTTACCATAACTGGAATATGATATGCAACCTAATCATTGCGTGAGGATTTAGTTGGAGTATTTGAAAGAAAACCTCCCAAATAATACCTAGAGACCACGCCGATGTTAAAAGACTTGGACCTGTAAACCAAGTCCGTCGAGGGTAATTGAGCTCCCGGGTAAGGACCCAACCCCTATTCTTTCGTACCCCGCATCACGCCCCGCCCCCTGTTTTTGAGCAACCACCAGCACGTAATGAATCAGGTGTCTAGCATCAACCCTTGCTCTCATTTTCCTTCTGCCCACTATAACGCACTTCACAATCTGGTCCGTCGGTCTCTCTCCTCTGTCATATACAATGTGGTTGTCCGCCGAGGCTAGGAAATCTCTAGCGATGACCGTGAGATCAATCTTCTCTTTGGTATTAGTAGTATACCAGGCTGTGTTGGAACTATTGTGCAAACGCGACGACGAAGTCAAAACTGGGCTTGGGGGGCTCCAGGGCGAGCGGACTTCTTTGTCTTCCCAGTCTATCTCACCAAATGGAAGATCCATGAAAGTGATAGCACCCTCATACGCCATCCAGGACCACGAGGGTACCTTATATTTTTGCGACTTAGGAAACTGGATTCGCTTCATAGTCTGCGGCGCCATGGTAATATCGCGCTGCCACAGAAGACCCCGGCCAAAGTAGCGAGTGAACACGCCGTATCCACCCTGGGTGTCGAAGGCGCGGATGAGGCGTTGTTCTAATCCAGCGATTGCTAGCGGTCTGTCGTAACTCCTGGTGAAATGTAGTCTTGAATACTGCTTGTATAGAAGCTCATAGAGACGAATTCGGCCACCTTTCGATGAATCAGTAGCCACCTTGGGGAATTTCGGATCGCCGAGTAAAGCAGCTTGGTTGCTAGATAAAGTCCCGTTAGCGAGAACATATACTAGAAGGATATAACTGCAATGAGGTGTATTAAGCCTTAAAATATAAGTATTGGGTGACTCACTTTCTCATCCTCATCAGGGTTTCACAGCGCACACCCTCTCCACACTCCCAGTAAGTCTGGTTGTTTGCAAAGTAGATTGTTCGTCGCGCCAGTGCTCGTTCCTGCAAGACCCAGCCTCTTTTATTCAGTGTCCCCTCGATAACGTCCCGCTGGAAATTATCGATAGAGTCACAGACGTATAATGGAGGTTCTCCAGGCCTTTCCAACTTGACTATCGTTCTGCCTGATCTGCTCTTGAGAAATCCGCTAGACGCCCCCCTTGCGCAAGTTGCAGCAATTACACAGTACGCCGATGAAAATACTGTCTCCATGTGTTTCGCTTCTTCCTCGAAGTCGCCATCTTCTCCTTGTACAATACAGAGCGAGTCAATCCACAGGTATCGCACTCCAAGCTGTCGTGTTGTTTGAATAGCGTCTTTGAAAGTACGCGGGAGAATATCGACATCTATTCCAGCCTTGTGACAAGTAATATTCTCTCGTGTAGTGCAGTAATGGCTATGCTCAGATCTATCACCCCAGGGGTGGGATAAAGCGATGTATCTGAAATGCTGAACCTCACTTATCTGGCTGTATTGAGTCTCGAGAAGATGGACATTTTGCGAATAGTCCTCCCCAACATCGATTAATCTAGTTGGTATCCTAGTGAATGACAGTCCTGCGACCTCTTGATGACAACCCACGTGATTATCATCACAATCTTGTAACCATTGACGGGGAATCTCGAAATATGTTTGACTTGAGACATCGGCAAGTTCTGGGAACCCTATCGGAATATTTAGCGCTTGTGTATCCGAGCTAGTTTTAACGGCTGTTAAAACCCAAAAGAATTCAGCACCTAAATTGAATCCTTTCATATTATGCGTATACTTACAAGGTATCCTGTAAATAGATAAGATCGGTGGTCCTCCGTCGCGTTCTGTAAGTCCACCTTTAACTCTCCAAATTTCCGCAACATTTCTATTGCCGGTGCCAAACATATGTAGAAGTAGTTGGCACAGCGTGCACATTTTCGCTCTTGATTTTAGGAAAGCGAACTGTTCGCTCGCAATCAAGCCAAGACTTCTGAAGTCCAGGGTAAGACAGCGCTCACATAGTGATGTCGGTATCGTGCTTTTTGAAGAGGCGCTCAAAGTTTTGAATCCTTTGTTTTCTATTATCCGCGCGTAGATTATGTTATCCTCAAAGAATTCCCAACAATTATCTAACTAAATTGAATTAGTCTTATCTCGGGTGTCATATAAGGTCACCTACATTCTAGTCGCCACTGCATTTAGTCGTAATGCTCTATCGGGTCTCTAAAATCAACCTGAGAAGAGAAGCTTACCACCTAGAGGTCGATGGTTTTGAGGTTAGTCTATGTGGCATTACTTGCGTCGACAGTCTTGCTTACATGCTACACATTTCACGTCAGTAAGGGAACTTTGAAATCATTCTGCAGTAAACTTACTCTCTGTGATCAAAGAACACCCAACGATCGTGATTAGCAATCAATTCTACCCATGTCTTAGGAGGTTTTGTTTCCTACAACTTACATACTACCTCCAGGGTCAGCTTATCATTGTGTATTCAATTCTCAAGCAAGCCTACTTACAGTCTTCATTGTCGACCAGGCTAGCAGTTAGCAAGTAATCTATGATACATAAAAAAGTGACAGTTGGCATACATTCTTAAAGAGACCAATATTGTCAGTTATTAAAAGCCAGTCGTTGGTTCAATCATATGGGAAACTTACCATTGCGTGTTGAGATGGCTCGTGCGCTGGCGAATGATTAACTCCTAAGTGATCCTGTGATCGTGCAATCTTTCGCTTAGGGATAATTTTATTGGGCGCGCTAAAGGGCGAAGGAGTTTGAACCTGTCTCCGATCTGCGCCCGTGAAAAGGTATTCGTCGTCTTGGTTTGCAGTTCTCCTGATGTTCTCTACTTCTCTATGTAGCTCTCCAGCAGTGGCACGATAAGTGGCTTCTTGGGGCCTTGATCTACTAGGAATCGCCACCACGAGCAGTCTTGAGTTTGCTGTTAGTAATATTATATCACAACCTATTTACTATAAAATAACATAATGAAATAGATTTACCTGTCTCTGACCAGCTCGAGTAGCTGCCGAAACGCAGTGTATTGCTTGCATTCAGGGTCCTTTTCTAGCATCTCTGTAATCCAATGCATCGGGATTTCGCTTACGCTAGCAACAAGCTCAGAGCCGCCGTTGATTGGGCGACTGCTGGTATTGAAGTAAAGAGTCTGTCGTGTGTGGTCTTGAAAGTGCGTCTTTTCGAGATAGAATTGTTTTAGCCCTTGAGAGCCGTAAAGAAGCCATATGATGGACTCCAGAATGATACAACCCATTGACCACACATCGTAACGGCGGGACCTCGGCTCTTTTATATTAGTAACAGCCTCTGGTGCTTCATAGTGCAGCGTTGCGTGCTTAGTGGATGTGACTTGATGCCGAAATTCTGTAGCGAATTGGTGCTGCTTGGCTAATCCGAGATCTGCTATCTTCAAAGTTCCGAGCCACGTTGAATCTTTGAAGATCAATATATTTTCGGGCTTAAGATCTCCATGGCGCCAATGCTTAACGTCATTGTCTCCATCTTCGCTTGAAAGGACAATCATAGGCATATCGTCTGTGCCTGAGGGTACGCTGTTGCCGGGACCAGCCTGGAAGGGGGAAGATTGGGGTACAATGGTCTTGTCGACCTTAGGCTTCAAGTTTAACAGTCGCGAGCCACTTTTGGGCGAAGCTGATCTTTTCATATCTGCCTCTGCGAGGGCTGTGGCTGTTTGCGTATTCGTACCGTGCAATTTGCCAAGAGCACCAGCCAATCCACAAAGTTGCTCCAAGAATTCTCCGATCCGCTGCTTATTAAGATCAAGATGCACTTCTTTAGCATTGTCCCAAAAGTTCCGGAGTGTGCCACCATCGGCCCATCGAAACATAATGTAGTGCGCTAAACATTCAAGGTCAGCATTGATTCTGCTGGGAACAAGTACCCAAGTCTTTGGAAATGTGTCCGGCTTCTTATAGAAAGTGTGGAAATAAGATGGAAATGACTCTGGATAATACTTACTCGCGCGCCACTTGAACGCAGCAATGGGATGAATCAAATGTTTATCTTTTAGCTCGCTGAGCTCATTCAATGCGGTTACTTCGAGCCGCCATGAATGTTCCGCGTTGTAATCTGTTTCGTCGCTTAAAGCGTTCTTCAGTTCTTTGAGAGCGACTTCCACGTCGGCTGTTCCTTTCTGTGAGAATGTAAGTATAATTATATTAAACGAGAAGAAATGTCCGGTTTTCGCGATTACATACCGGATCACATTCGTCTTGGTGCGCCACATGCAGTTTTGCGTGGAAGACGTTGCTAAAGTGGCCACTTCGTGGGTTTGGGTCTTTCCATGTGAAGGGTAGAATGGTCTCTTTTGAAAGCTCCTTTTTGAACCGTCGATGATTATGTTTTTTGAACACAGGCGCGAAGAACATCCACTGTTTATTGAGAAACGTATGAAAGCTCTGCTTGCTCCATTCCTTCATATGGAATGAGTCCAAGACTGGATCATGGGGACAATCTGCTTTCCCATTCTCGCATGCACGAGAGCACTTGGCGCACCTGCAGCGAATATAGCTCTCTGGATTGAGGCATCGGCCGCGCTTGCTGATGTCCTTGACGGGGAGGTTCTTGTCCGTCAATCCATTTTTCTGAAAGCTCTTGGCCACTTCCACTAGCCCAAGCCCGGGGAGGTCGACAGACAGTAAAGCGGTTAAAAATACCCTTATTGCCTTTGTCTTGATGAAGTTGATGAGATCTTTAGAAGCCCCAGGCAACAAGCGGTCAAAGTCTATCTCGTCAACTATCTTGGGTAATGAGCTTTCTGGTAGGAAGTTCCCGCCGAAGATACTTTGGACCAGAAAGCGCCCGATGGTGTCTTGAATCTCTCGCGGATAGTCGCGGCTTTCGTCAGATGCAGGCTTGGCCAGGCCAATCTGGCTTATGATTGATCGAAAAATACTAATAATCATTGGCGCAGGACTCTAGGACAGACAGGGGCGTATGCGAGGTGAGTAGTAGCTTGGGGGCTGGACACAGGAAAATTGCACAACAATCGAGGCTGATTTCGATGAGGGCTATATAATGTATGGTGGGCATATCGGATAGTCCGTCTTCCCAGTGGTGTATCACATCTGGGAATCGTAGTCGAGACGTCTACAGTAGGAGATTGGCCACATCAGGTGGGCCTGGGCATACATGACTGTGACATAACTGTGACATGACTGGAGTCTCTGAGTGGTGTAGATAGATTATCTACCCCGCGCGCAGGTTCGGCCACTTTGTTTCTGCGTTATTGTGTACCCGTGTAGGTACCTAGGTAGGTAGTTAGATGCTAGGTATAGGTTGGGTGTATACCTAGGTTGGGAATGTATGTATGTATAGGTACCGTGCATCACGGAGTGAGATGGACTGCCTACTATATGTACGTACATAACCATGTATGTGGTAACTTCTCACAGCTTGCATGCATCTACCAATCTAGGTAATGGCATCTGCGATCCGACGGGATTTGGCATGTAATTAATTACGCATTCCGCTACTATACTGCCTAGTTGAGTAGTAAAACAGTGCACAACAAGGGCTGAGTACACTAGTCTAGGTACCACTGCACGAGATATTGACTGCTGACGTGCAGGAGCCAAGCCCCGGGGTTTTTTCCCCACTACTGAGCCATAGTGGGCTGATTATCAACCAGCGAACAGTGGTAATTGGCTCAAACAGAGCCGCAGACCTCCATTGTGTTCCCTATGAGGAATCTTATCCCTCTGTTAGATTCGTCATCGCTAAGTCTGTTCCAAGACGATCGAACTCCAACCCGAGTTGGTGGTGCATGTTGGTGACTGATTGGTGGATGAGCCAGGTCAGCAACGCGATAGGTATGCGTTGTCTGAACATATGCAGGAATTGTCGCGGGAATTGTCGGATAGGTATATGCACCTATCCAATAAAACGTCAGAGCGGTAGGTCGTCACCGAAGTGAAAGAGGAACATGGTGTACTTATGGAACCAGCGATTGGCTTGTGCTGGATATTTCACGCAGGACCTCATGGCGAGTACTGGTCTAGTGGTGTAGGTGGGAGGGGGAGAGAGAGGGCAAGAGAGATTTGTTATGCGAGATTGCGAGATTGCGAGATTGACTGTAGGTTAGAAATGAAGGTTGGAAATGAAGGTTGGAAATGAAGGTTGCGCATGCGTTGAATGTTCTTGTTCTCTGCTTCAACAGCCATACCGGAACAGCCTACATATGCCGGCCACTGAGACTTTGGCAAACTTAAAGTTGCCGAGTTACCTCACGGTATCTGTGTCAGACTCGCCGTGTATTTGAATAGAAGTTGGAGCAGTAAGGTAAGCTTCTTCCGTCCGTCGTCCGCGGCCAGATTTCCGCCCCCACGGGACCTCCCCCCCTCAGTCCAGACTACCTCGTGTGGGGTTGGTCGAGGTTAGAGATCGAATCACTTGGACGCGTAGAGCGGGTGCTTAGCACTCCTGTTTCTTGGAACCGTTTCATATTTACAATAGTAGAGCTGAGCATCTAGGATCATCCCCTCCTCCTTAGCTATGGCATCTCTAGCGAAGTCTGGCGCTCGACAATTGAGATTGTCGCGGCGTGGCCGATGCGTCATCCGGACATCTATCAAGCAGAGCCAGCGCCCAAACTCCCGGCGACGCTGACCACATCCGACTGGCAGGGTACCAGCACACTATGAAGCCTATGCCAATGCTCAGCCCAAACAAGGCAACCGTGAATCCTACCATTAAGCTCAGTGCGAGGTTCATGGCGCTGGTGTGGCGTGGTTCGCGCTCTCACCTTCTACCACCAACTGCTGTGGCCTCCTGCTAGTACAAGAAGCATAACACAGACGGTCACCCCCAACTTCCGGGCAGCCATAATATTGATTCCACCTAAAACTCTCTTCATCAGTTCATGAGACTTGCCTTTATCCATATCAACTATCCTAACAACTATCCTAACAACTATCCTAACAACTATCCTAACAACTATCCATAACAACTATCCTAACAACTACCCTTCACAACTACCCTTCACAACTACCCTTCACAACTACCCTTCACAACTACCCTTCACAACTACCCTTCACAACTAAACAATGCTATCCTTATCTAGACAGACATCAAGGCAGTCGTCCCAGTATTCCCATCCATCCAGCTCCTCATCTCGACGATTATCAACGCGGCCCTCCCAGAGTTCAAACTCATCCAGCCATGCCTCAATGGGGCATAGCTTGTATCATCATCTATGTGAGAAGGTGATGAAGTGTGATAAATTGAAGGGAACCCAAAGGTTTCTAGATTTCTCATTCTTGCCACTAGCTGCCATGGATGAGATAATCACTACAAAAGTTGTCGAGGCTCAATTACCCTGGTATAGTTACTTCAAAGCTCGATCATCATGGTGTGATCTGATTAGCAATAGTCGTGGCGACCAAGTAGTTAAAAAAGCGAAGAGAGTATTCGCGATACTTGGGCTCTGTGAGAGACAAGAATATATTTGGAATCTATTCTGTGAGGGACTTACAGATCAGCATCTCCCCCTTGAAAGACTGAATGATAAGCCGTACTCTAACATCTTGTGTTCTCGTCGAGGCAAAGAGTGCAAAGAGTTCAAATCGTTTTCGATCTGGAAAAACATTGAAGTTGATTACTTCCTCGAAAGGCAATGGTTTGTCCTCGCGCCAATCTTTAAGACACGGGGTGAACACATTCCCGTCGAAGAGAAAGCTCCTTTACCATTCTATGATGTTGAAGAGGTATCGCATAGTCTCACAAGCACTGTGTACAAAGGCCGACTTCCTACAGCTTACCTGGTGAGTATCACATCCATACATGTTTCTTGGGTACACTTGGGACCTATTACACACTGACGCGCATGTTTAGATGCCCACCAAGAATGAGCCCCAGATCGCCATTAAATGCTACTCTTTAGAGAAAGATTTCAAGAGGGAGAAGGACAACTTGGTGAAAATCCAGGACCTCAAACACCCACATCTAATCCAGCATATTGCCACTGTTCAACGCGGCGATCTGTTCTATGCAATCCTTTACTGGGCCGATGGAGGCAACCTCTCTGATTTCTGGGAGCGCTATCCCAACGCCTTTCAGACACGATGCCCCGAGCTTTTCACGTGGTGCCTTCAGCAGATGCTTGGTCTCGTTGAAGCTCTATTCGCTTTACATAAGGTGAACTGCCGACACGGCGATCTAAAACCCGAGAATATCCTCTGCTTTCTGAAATCAGACGATCCCAAGATTCCACATAGCCAATACGGGACGTTGGTTATTGCGGACGTTGGTGTGTCTCGAGTGCACCGCTTAGCGACAGAACTGCGACATGACCCGACGGATACGAAGGCTACCACGCCATCTTATGAGGCCCCAGAAGCCGAAACAGACAGACACAAACCGAGGCGGAGAAGATATGACATGTGGTCAGTGGGGTGTATTTTCATGGAGTTTGTCATATGGTGGCTGGATGGCTACGATGCGATCGGTGCATTTAGAGAGCTCCGCAAAATGAACGACAACTCGTTCAATCAGAAGGCACCCTACTACCAATGCACAGGAAACACAGCAATAATCCACCCGGCTGTATCCACCAGGCTCAATGAACTCAAGAACGACACTCGATGTGCCAAAGATCCTGGACTGGCGGACCTCATTAAGCTGATTGCTGACGATCTCATTGTGATTGATCCGGAGAAACGCCCCACAGCAAGAGAACTTAGTGAAAAGTTCAAAGAGATATTCCGAAAGGTTAAAAAATACCCTACCTAGTTTGTTGATTAAAAGTGTTCGACCAATTCTTGTTACTCTCAGGTCCTGGCGGCGTGGATGGTGGCGTCAGGCAGCACCATGTACTCAGTATTATCGCTCGTTTCATATCAATACAAGCTTACTATATAATACCCAATCAGACCCAACGATACAAGGTACTTCCCTATCTCGAGGAGCTTATGCTGTACTTACAGAGGTACTGAGGGGTAGATGCCACCTTATAGGGTGATGACATGACGATTGATTAACACCATGGTCCATACCTATTTACACCCTGGGCGTTGCATCAGACATGCTTCCCCGCACTTACAAAAGGGAGATGGAGATGTTGTAGGGCTGTATCTACTCAGTAGTAGTAGCGCTTGAAAACGCACGTCCATACTGGAAATGATGATTCGATAGCAGAGACGAGAACGAGAACTGCCCAGACCAACAACAATCAAGCATAGGGTTCATGCATGAAATTCATGATATACCGTGTCTAGCGTCTTGGGGGTGGGGAATCGGTCACCAGTGACTCGGGCGGGATGTAAGGCATACGTGTAGGTTAGGTAGACGACAATACTAACTAGGAAATATTGCAACAGCATAGAACTCGCGAAGCCTACACTACACCGAAATCGCGGCCATTGCTTGAGAAAGACCCGCCGACAGCACCGCATACACCTTTTGTCGCCAATTACCTTTTGCCGCCAATAGCGCACGCGCCTTTAATGTACAGCCCAGACGCGGCACGACTCCCCCTCCCCCTTTAGTGCTTGTTCAAGGCAGAGATGGATTGTGGCACTATATTGATTGGCCCGATCTCACCGGGGTAGGTCTAGAGACCATCTATATGCGCTTCTCCTTCTCGCATCAGTGGTAATAAAGTGTTTCTTTACTCTGCCGGGTGAGAAACTCAAGACTGGCCTCATATCAAGTATCACTGCGTAGTGACCGAAATACATGAATAGCGCGCCGGATAGAGGCTGACGATGCGTCCAGCGGCAATCGGACCGGCGAGATGGAATCAAATGAAACAAGAGTATAGACTGGGAGGCCGCCATTTGCATCGCATAGTATGATTAGGCAGAACCGCCAAGCAACGCCATGGTCGCCTCGTCAGATGATCGCGTTAAGGCTAATTCGTGGTAAACGTGATATACTATGAGTACTCATAGAATGGGCTACAAGAAATGGGAAGTATTGGTTTAGTCTTATGTGGTCATCATATAGGCGCATCGCTCCACAAGGGGGTGACAGCCCAGCACGTGTACATTGGTTGGTTGGCCGGCTTTCAGGACTATGGTCACTTATCGGTATTAGCACTGTAATCAGATGGTGAAAGTACAACTCTTCGAAGAAATCTGCCTGATGTTTCGCCGGCTAGAAGTACTGTTTAAGCCGCACGACGAGTTGAGCACTGCCCTTTTAGATTTATCTGACTCTACTAAGTACTACCTACTAGTATTGCGAGAGGCATGGATATTCGGGTACCGAGCCACCAATACATGCACTATACCCTGCAAAGACTGCCGTGTCATGTCTCACCCACAGTTACCAGATGGCTGTCTGGCCCTGTTCTTCATGTGTGCCACATGGCAGCTTCCTTCGAGGATTGATAATAGTCTAACATCAAAGGCTTGCGATGTAGCATGCGCAGCGTGATTCTAGACTTGGAACGACAAGTAAATCCTGTTCCTCTTTGCTATACATATAGACTCTTTGGATTTCACGGTTTCTTGCGGGATAGTTGT
Source organism: Xylaria hypoxylon (assembly GCA_902806585.1). Lineage (NCBI taxonomy): Eukaryota > Fungi > Ascomycota > Sordariomycetes > Xylariales > Xylariaceae > Xylaria > Xylaria hypoxylon. The sequence goes on from CADCXB010000001.1 coordinate 3,092,877, forward strand.
GCGCTTCTGCCGTGCGCTCTTGACCATAGAGCGTGGTTATTCGGATGACAAGATATGCGGCTAACTGCGACGAGATGTGCCATGGGCAGAAGGGCCGCGACCAGGCCCTCGGGAGGCAGCCGGGCAGACTGGCCGGGGTCTCAACATTTAACTGCAAGCTCTATAACCGGGAACAAAACCGGGAATAGAACCGGGAATAGAACCGGGAATGGACTCACGGAATGTAGTGTGCATGGGAAGTCTGTCAGAACCAATGGGTTATTCTGCAGTTCTTCCCATGCGGCTGCGGCGAAGCAGGTAATGATTGTACGGATTGTAAAGGGAACATGGTATGCAATCGAGAAAGCGTGAATGAGTTTAGGCGAGCCAGATTCCCGAAGCTTGCATCGCTCAACATGACTTAGATACGCTCAACCGCGAGCACATGAATATAATTGCCAAAGCGCTACTTTCTACAGAACGAGAAAGTGTTTTGTAGTTAGCACATATTGCCTAACGGGGGTGGAAGCTGAAAGTCAGGCTGCCCAGCAGCTCCTGATTTCGCCCGTTTGTTCGAGCAAGACCTTATCGAGCTGAAAACGACCTGTTTAGTCATATCACATAGATAATTGAAATGCTATAACGGTCCAATATCTTCGTATTTCATACCGCGCGAATAATACTAACTAAGTACTGATCAATTGGGTCTGCGATTTCGCGATCGACGTGCCAACACCCTCTGACAGACATAATAGAGGAAAAACAGGTGTCGATCCAATCACGGAGTGTAAAAAGGAGGGAGAAATGTATATTACTTTATTTATTATATCAAGTAAGACACGTACGATCAATTATTCCACTTTGTACATGAGGAGCCAGCATTGCGTCAGCAAGGCTTTCACTCGCGACTTGGAGCCTGCAGGTGTATGTGAGAGCTCCAACTAGAATATTGTAAATGATGACAAGTTGATGTTAAAAATACTCGACCGCCTCGCGTAGATGCCTCCAATCAAGCGGTACGTCCAAGAATTCATGGGATTTGCGCGATGTCCCTTGGAAACTATGGCCCACAACACATGGGAGGCAGCTTTTGTGTAGAAAGTACCATACTCTCAAATCACGAGCTTGCTACCTTTTATCGTGAGCATATAGCATCCACGGCTCACATGCGCAGGGGAATCATAGAGCTAAGAAGAAAAGGGTAGTATACTCAACGAACTTAGAAATGAAAACATGCGCAAGAAAGTAAGTTCTGAAAAGCATATAACATATCCATATCCACCGCAAAAGGGTATATCTTCTCTTCACTTCGTAATGGGTGGCTCGACACACAGAACTCAGTTTCCTATTCACAGATTTGGCTCTAAACTTCCGTACTTCCTTCTTAATAGTTCGGGCTCCGCCCGCTATCAGCGATTGGCAGGCCTACGATGTGTCGTTCAGATGAAAGGTGTGGCGTGGTGACAAACTAGTAGATGCAATGATCTTATAAAACCGGAGATATGGCTTCAATACGGCCACAGTACTAACGAGGGCCCATAATTCTCTCCACCGAGAATTACTTGAATGCTCATATTTCATTTTCGCGACTTTCCACTTTTATGGCGGTGTCGTCGATGGTGCCTTTCCTCCTCGTGAGTGTTGGTATACTCGAGCTCCATACGGGAAGCCCCCATTTGCCAGTCTGACGATACGGCGTCATGTGAGAGTAGGGAAGTCGGTTGGGGAACCTCAGAGTATCTTCGCACAGTGTGGTAGTCCGGTGTAAGCCCATGTATTAGTAGATGCGTGTTGAGGTGATGATCTGGTCGCATATCGTGGATAGTTTTCCCATCATATAGAAGGTGGTCACGGATATGCCACATTCGATTATTGAAGTTCTCACGGCTATCTCCTGTCCGTCTGGAATCGAACATTATATCATCACAAAACCAGCAGGCACATTGTTTCGGCAACTTGCCTTCAAGGTGTTCTGTAACGGTATGCTCAATCCAATTCTCAACATCATCAATTGCGAATATTTGGTCGCAACTGCCGTATCCGATGAATTCACATGGTAAATGAACCACTGTTAAGGTCGTGGGTGGGTGAACGGCGGCTGAACATCTGTCGTTGTAAAGAGGGCTTCCGGATGAGCGAGAGATGACTGAACTCTCAGCGCTGTAAAGAGAGCTCCCGGATGAGGATGAGCCCTGCACGATTTGAGAACGGGGAGGATATCGTGATGTTTGACTGCGGGATTCAGCTAAAAGAGGTGTCGTCTTCTTAGTATCTCCTCTGGTACCGATCCATGATGCTGATGTCGCAGAAGGGCGAGAGAAGATTGAATTCTCGTCGCTGTGATAGGAGTCCTCGCGTGAGAAAGAACTCTGTCTATCCCTAGAATTAGAAGGAATTGGTAATGCCCTAAGGAGAGATCTAGTCGAAGGGGGTTTCGTCTCCTTGGTATCTTTCCAAGTAACAATACGAACGGATTTACCAGTTCTGTTTATAATATCTTGGAAAATATCGAGGGCCTGGACAATGTATGCTATTGTTGTCCCTGCCACTCCCATGACGATGTGGCCATAGAAGCTTCCGGTTAACTTGTCAAGTACGGGTGACCCACAGTCACCTTCGAATAATTCTAGTTCAAGAACAATTTGAACAAGCCCTTCGAATCGATGAGCTCCAGAGCCCCTATAGGCTACTTTTCCCGGGATCAAGGTTCCATAGATGATGGTAGAATTTGTGACAACAATGATGCTGCATTCTTTATGCCCAACTTCAGCTATGTCCTTAACAAGAGAATATGGAAAATTGGTAGTATTGATCTTCTCGCCCATATTCTTAACAGAGTCGCTGAGAAGGGCAATCATAGCGTAGTCTATCGAAGGCTGAACTGGTCTTTCTTGGGGTAGGTGGCCGATTGGGAACCTGCGGTTTACATTTTGGGGGTTTGTTCGAATTAAAGAGCTTGTTCCGACAGGCTCCTGTGATTTATGAGGAGACGAGACATTACCCCACTGTGTATTCAGTTTATTGGGTTTGTGATGCCGGTCGGGAGATATGCTAGTGTTGCAAGTATCGTTAATATCCTCATTCATGGAGTCACTCGACGACCCGTTCCTGGATTGAGCGTCTTCTGGCGTTTTGCTGCCGCGTCCTGTTATCTCCAATTCATAGTCAGAGTCGTGTTCCTCGTCGGAACTTTGCCCGTCGAAATAGCATTCATCTAAGCTCGCGAGTGATGGTTCTACATCCAATGTCTCACTCTCTACCTCAAACAAATGGCCGGCTGTGAGTTGATAATAGCTCTCGCCCACTTCAAGAACAATCCCTGCGGTAGCATAATGGCAAGAGACTTGACCATCACTGGTCGGAGAGAATATCCGCCTTCCTAGCCGCGGATCAGCCGACGATGCGAAAACGACTGTACTGGTGTTGGAAACGCCGGATCCAGCTGGCGTTGCTAGCGCGTTAACGATGAGTGGTGATGACTGGTCTGGAGTAGAGAAATCCATAGGTGGATATCGTATGAGATCAGACGGGAGACTAGATGGAGGATTTGTTGGGAATGATGACATTTGCTGCGACGGCGCGATAGCACCGTCAGATCTACTACTTCCTGCCGAAAAACTATGGCGTTGCCTCTCGGGAGACAAACGGCGAACGGGGGTTGGATGCTCCAATGGCAGTGTAGCAGCTCCTAGGCCGAATCCTCTATGCTCTTCCAGCAGACCGCTCTCCCGTATAGTAGTTTCGGCAGCGCCTCGTGCTGCCTTGTTTGTGCAGCAAATCATGATGATGGGATTCGCATTTTCCGAGTTTCGCCCTATCATGTATAATCTGATAAACATTTCGGCATGGCCTAGGTCCAATTGTTTAAGATTGTTCTCAATTTCAGGTTGGATAGCTTTCTCAAAGGTTTCGTGTGCTGGTCCTTGTGAATACCACACCTTACGGCTACCGACTCTAGACGATAGGATTTGCCGCCCAATGGATTCTTGGGGGTTGGGCCATGGAGGTAGAGGATTCAGTATAGGCATACTGCACAATCGTGGGTGGTCAGTCCATTAAGGCTCATATCGCGGGAACTTGGCGCAAGAAGGAGGAATCAATGTGAAACGAGTTGAGCTGCAAGGAAGAGGTCTATGTGATAGAAGTCAATGTCTGAAGGAACGCCAACGAAGAAAATATGCCCCGCGCGTGTTTGGTCAATCCTCGTGCGGTTGCCCTAACTAGACAACCAATCAGTGGATGTGACACCTCGTCTACATTGTATAGCCACCGGGTTTAGGGCTTAGAATTGCACTTTTGCTTCCTACCACAGTTAGCGGGGAGTGAGAGTCGCCTATAAACCTGCCTAAAAGGTTGGATGGGAATTCTTTTGGAGATGAAGTCTTCCCTCAGCTCCCTTACGTTCTGTGAATAGAAATGTTCTCATTCCTAAGGAAACAGAGGGTTATCGAGAGCCTAGTGGACTTTCCCCCAGTTGAGAAAGTGATAAAAACTTTTTGGGGTGAACCAGGTTCACAAAAGAGACTATTCAATGGCCAACCTAATCGATGCCTGGATATGTCTGCTTATGCAGAATACTTCCAGCGACAGTGGTATGCCATGGCGGCCGATGCAGACGGACGTTATGTGGCGACGCAGAGGGTGGACGATATCTTTCAAATCGTTCAGCTTCTACTTCAGGGGCATCACCGAAATTCAATTGTATCACGATTGAATCAGATCAATCCCATAGCCACCGAGAGTGCCTGTAACAGCTCAGTAGATCTCGCAGCCAGACTCTTGTTAATGCTTAAAGTTGGTGTTGTCAGGCACCAGGCGAGCCCACACCTTTGCCTGAAATGGGAGAAGGGTGACCTTCAAAGCTTTGTACGAGAACGATTCAATAAGCCCCCAGTCCTTGATTGCCACCATGTCAGACTCCCTAAATCTTTCGATATCTGGAGCATCAGCACCATCGGCGGGCTTAAAGTCGAATTCACGGATAACCTGGGCGATCACCTTCTACTCGTTGACGATGACACGACCGTCCTTTTATTCCACCATGCATCGTTCCTTGAATGCCAAGTAAAGTGAGATCATACCTCTATAGTCCATACATGTAATCGTTCTGACTAGAGTAGCACTCTTTACCCAGACGGCCTAGTCGACGAAACACTTCGGACCTTAGCCCTACTTTTCCCACAGTCCGGGTTCAGCTCCCCGATTCGGGGCAGCAAAGCCAGAAGAGAATGGTTCGAAAAGCTTTGCCTAGAGTCTAGCCCGTGCCTCATTGATTCTCGAGTTGCCCTCTGTGGCAATCTTCGAGCAGAAGATCGGCAGATAGAACGATTTGCATTCTGGAGAGACCGCTTGATCATTCTCAAGCAGGTGTATGACGATGCAACGCCAAGGACTATACAGCAGTGGTGGCATGATAGACGTAACGGAGAGCGGTGGTTTACATTCTGGGTAGCCGTCCTTGTTCTGATGATTACGATTACGCTTGGTCTCATCCAGTGCATTGAGAGCGCTCTGCAGGTGTACAAGGCATATTACCCAACCATTATCGGAAAGACCCAATGAGTAAAGGATCAATACCAGACTGTTTCTATGTAGAGTCCACCTGCAAGAACTTAGCAGATTGAATACGAGGTCATTTGTGAGCAGAGACGGGGGCGCATTTTTGTTATTAGAAGAAGTGACGCTCATTGCCTGAGTGTTTGTTGCATTAGGAGTACTATATTCCATGCTGTGGTGTTGTAGGTTATGGTTTGACATGATTATGGCAAAATTCGTGCGAGGAGGCACTATCTGTCATCGAGCAGAGGTAGGTAGTTCCTGTCGCCAGCGTCACAAGGCCCTCGGACACAGGAAACACGATTCGGACGATGTCGCAAGCCGTCGTCGCCCCTACCTGAGCTTAAATAATGATCTAGATTGCCACACACACCCTCTGACTGCTAGCTCATAAGAAGTGGCGAGAAATGGTTATCATAATATAGACATACGCGCCCCGCATCCACTGTCCGTGTTCCTCCCGGGACGATTGTGTTCGTCGTCTTAGTGCTCCAAGTCGTCTAGGTATAGATACTGGGTCTTAGGCCACGCCCCAAATCACCATGATTACTCACATGTACCGAATATACGAACGAACGACCGTATCGCAAGTGGGGAGGCGCCTCCATGTCGTCGGCTCACATCATCAGAGACTTTCCAATTGGATCTAATAATGAGGCAAATTGCTGAGTTTATTGAAACTTGTGTGAACGACCGATATATGGCTATGTTTGTGGTAATGAACGGGCGAATACTAGAGATGAGAAAGTTGAATCGGTGTCGCACATGCGTGTTTGTTGTATGTCATACGATCCGAGACACCCAAAGAAACGAAACGGCTTTGTACAACCCAAACATGTTTCGCAAGGTTGGAGTGGTGTTGCAGGCAGTATCTACTGTACACGTGTACGAAGTACTGTACAGCACATTCTAGACTGGATACTGACTGGAGCAGGGTTCCGGAATCAAACGTCTCTCGTGTCACAGTACCGTAGACTTGGCGGGAGATCCAGCGAGATGGGGACCGAACCTTCTAAACAACTTGGCTCGTTCGCTAGCGAAATACTAGGATGGCCAAGGATGCTCAACACGACCCCGAAGATCAAACCGGGCCATCAATCCATGCATACAGTAGTCGTGCCTTAGAGTCTGCAGACAAACACTAGATAGAGCCTATAGGAGCCGGCCGGGCTAGCAGAGCTCTGAGAATACGAGAAAGAGTGCGGAGGGCAAATGCGGAGTGTGAAGGAGGTTTCCCCAAATGGCATGTGGTCATCAGTTCCAGCCAATGGGCGACTTTGGAGAGTGTGTACAAAGTATAGTGAAAGTTGTGGCATCAAGTCTTATCAAGGATGGGCGCTGAACACGAGCCATCCCAGTCATATTTGGAGGAGGGGATCTGGCAGAGTACAAGTTGTTTTTTTCCCTGGCTTTGGCTTGGCCGATGAGTTTCAAAAAGAGACATGTAGAAAGAATAATCAGAGGTTCGAATTAAAAATCTGCAGGATTATAAAGATAAGCATCTACATTCCAAGGTACAAATGGACATACCTACCATACGCAAATTGAGATTTGAACAAATGGTAGACTATGAGTAGACTAACCTAGATAGAGATGCCCATTTCGAGATGGCAGGGGACAGGCAGCGAAACTGAATACAGTGCGGGAAAAAGCATCGGCGGAGATCCGAATTGTGCATACACTTACTTGGACCCCAGATCAGTACACAGCTCAGATAGTAATCCAACGAAAGTACCTATATTATATCTACACTACCTAACCTACACTACCTTATCTACTTTGAGTAGGTACTTACTTAACCAATATTAACAATAATAACGAGAGCCGCGACTGAGAGAAACTTTGATATGGTTACAGGCAGACTTTATGTCGGTGATTCAGTCAAAATGAGTTCGCCGCTTGAGATTCTTTTGATTTCACATAGCCAATAAAAGCCTGTCATGGCTTTGGAAATCATAGTCAGCTCTGGAACCTGGCGTTGCATCACTGACACTAGTGAAGCCACCCGCTGTTGGACCCCTGTAATGGCTCATCTCGACTCCTACTGTACTTGTGTACACTACCTAGTGTACTGCTCGTTGTCGCTGCAACGGCAAGCTGTACATACAGTGCCTGAAACTATTACACTGGCAAAGGTGCCATGACCCCCCCCCCCCCCCCCCCTGATCTTACCCTGCCCAAGCTCTTCTTCTCCATGTCAATTTGATATGAGGAGCCTAGGTACACTAGGAGGTATTCCCGGAGCCCCTTGGTCAGTTGACTTGTCAAGCAGCTTCTTCATATACTTTACACAACTCTAACCTTCTTCTTTCGTTATCTTCCTGTCTACCTCGACCTGGTCCCCTCGTTTTTAACCTTGGTCTGTTGGCATCCTCAGATTTCTCTTCCAATATTTTATTCTCTAATACTACTTGTTTTTAATACCTATCTCTCAGCAACACCCAATTGACTAGGTTTACTACCTACCTTCGTTTACACTAAGTTGCATAGACGCTTCACCGATAATCACGAACACTCCAAACAAGATGCCATCTCTGAATATCGTTTTGGCTACGGCCGCCCTCCTCCTCTCAGTCCAAGCTCAGCAGCAGTATTTCATCGAGCCTTCGAGCGTCTCGTTAAGTCTTAGGGGTATGGTGTCTTGTCCAGCATACGCGGCGCCGTACGCTTTATTTCTAACTTGGCTTTCTAGACAATTGGTGTCAACAAGAGAAGAGCACATGCCCTATCATTTGCCAGCAGTCACCACCCGGAGGCTACGAGGTCAATGACTGCGATCCTGTACGTCCATATTCCGAGAACCGTTAAAACATAGCAGAGCAAGCAAACTGATTCTTGGGGGTAGTTGACCTTGACGTACGGCTGCGTCTGCGAGAATGGCATGTCACCGAATCTCTCAGAGTATTCGCTCACTCTTCCGTTTTTCATTTGCCAGGAATGGGGCAACCAGTGTGTAACGGACTGTGGTAGCGATACCTCCTGCGCTAGTGACTGCCGACAGAAACACCCATGCGGTGCTCTAAACCCTACACGTGTCAACACGACGAAGTCATCGTCGACTGGCACACCCACCGAGACAGGCGCGGCCGCCACCTCCAGCGCAGGCCAGATCTACAATGGTCTAGGTGACAATGGTGACTCGGACTCGGACTCGGACTCGGGTTCATCAGACTCAGATAACAAGAACGGAGCATCGCCTCTTCTCCCCTACGGCAGCATCGTTGGTGGCATTGCTTTAGCTGCTTGCGTTGGTTTGGGCTCGCTCATTCTATAAAACCTGAATGGGTGGGGTTTCTGTTTTGCTCCGAAAGACAGATCTGATGATCAAGCCTACATGACATTACTTTGCGCGTCAGCCGCTCATCACCTATAGTGAGCTTGATGGTGCTATACGAGATTGACTTATTCTGAAGCGACTGGCGTTGGGAACAACTGCGAGCATAATGTTGGGAACATAAAACTAGCATATTTACCCGAAACTTTGAATTGCTATATGCATGCCACCGCGATGGGGTTCTACGATAAAGATAGAACTACCGTATCCTAGTGGACAGGAAACAAGCTATATCTTGACATTTAATAATTACAACATAATATTTCCGCTGACAAAAGGAAGCCCCTCCGTCTCGTTTATATACAGCACTTACAAGTGAATAAATACTTTGATGTTTTGGCACGCCTATCTAATAATAGCACTTGGGATATACTAAGTAGATGTAGAACATGCTTACGTTTTCATCAGAACCAGGTCAGAGTGATCTCATGGAGCCATCACATGCTAGGGGTATTAATTCAGTGGGTCTACTATCATAGGTAGCGTAAATATCTACACTACAAGGTAGTATAGTACTACTGCGTATATCGATAGAGCCCATATTTTATAGTACCTATTGCCCTGGAGGCAAATTTTTTTAGCATCAGACGCGATTCTCACTTTATCCAATTTGTTGTCTCTATCTAGGTAAAACTTGAATTTTTGGAGGTTGAGGAGTGCTAAGGATGGCTTATCTACTATTTAGTCACTAAACACCCCCAGATACCCGCCTCGGTTAATGGGAGACGACGTTTTACTATCCGGAGACGAGTCTAAACCTAATTTAGTATAGCCTTAGAAGGTGTCCACAACTAACCCAATTTGTATGAGAAATGGGGCATTTTTTGACACAGCTTAGGCAGACCCAAAATGCGCCCAAAATGACAGTTAGTTGTTTAGATGAAAGGGCAGGGGTAGTGTGGCTTGAGATATGTAGATATTTGCAGGTATACCAAGTTAGCAGTCAACTTTACTAAAACAGAGGTATTACCAGGTTTAGCTAAGATTACCTTAGCTAAAAACCCGCGTTTTAATAAAAACGATTAAGAAAATAACTAATTAATAGCTAATAATGCGATAAGTTTAAAAATGATGTTATTTTAATAAATATTGTAATATACGGTGGTGTTATTAATAATTAAAGGTAAGTGTTAATAATTAAAAGTAGGTGTTAATAATTAAAGGTAGGTGTTAATAAAAAAGGTGGTTATAATAATAAAGGTGTAAGATAAAAAAGTAGGTATAATTAGCTGGTTAAAAGTGGGTTAAATTATATAGCGTATATACTGCTATAATTATAGCGGTATTAATACCTAGCTATATATGCTATAAATATAGTGGTTTTAGGGGGTAGGTAGTAGGTGGCGCGACCGTTTTTCTTAGAACCTATATAATTTGCGCTTAGACCTGTTTTGCAACCTATATAGATTAGGTTAGTTTGGGTGGGTTTTTGGTGGGTTGCAGAGCAATCTTGAGTACAATTTGGGGCTATACTTTGTTGGGTTTAGACTTGTCTCCAGATAGTAGAACGTCGTCTCCCATTAACCGAGGCGCAAATACCAAATACACAACAACGTATGCCGGTTGTTACATCCAATATAGATACCTAGAGTAAAACCCTAGGCTAAAACCCTGCACATAGAGGTACCTACCTGCAAGCTCGGGAGTACTGCTCGGGAGTACTGCTCGGGATCCCGCGGCTCAAACAAATGTTGTCCAATTTGCACGTGGTCCCCCTTCTCGACAACCCTTCTCGACAAATGTACACTAAACTAACACCACACTTTTCCAAACCGTGTGCTTAGGTTCGCTTTCTTAGGGTGACACAGGTTACACCTAAATTGTTTAAACGAAACCTGTAGTGTACCTAGGTAGTCTAAGATCTCAAGCTGCCCTATCACGATGAATTCCCCCTGAAAGCTTGTCACGCCAACCCCGCGATCGGATCTTGAATAGGTATTCTCCCGATACCAAGCTTTGCAATTTTCGTCACCAACATCGACACGTCATACTTCCCACGACCGCCCATATTCTTGTTTCCGGGTTCGACAAGGTGTATCCAAGATAGCTAGCCAGCTGTAACCCTACCCTGGGGTTTAGTGAAATCACGAGTGCATATCGAGCAGACACTCTCTTCAAGGCTGGCAGCATGGCCCCGAATGGTAGTAAGAAGCCTGTCTCCGTACCCGAGCGCAAAAGACCAAAGCAACAAAGCAACATCGCCGAGGCATGCTATAATCATGACGAAGCTGACCATGCTTTTCTTCTCACAGGAAAGGCTGCGGCCGAATGTGTATCCGATGACGCGCTCATTCACCTCCGATCGTACAAGTACTCGGCCGTCGACAAATCACCCATATCCAACTATATCCTCCGACCCTACGTACGTACCGCCTGTCCGCCCGCAAGTCTTAACAGCGAACGAGTACTGAACAGCTATGGCAGTGGAATGCCTTTGTAGAGCTCCTGCCGTTATGGCTGGCTCCAAATATGGTGACCCTCTTAGGGTTCTTCTTCATCTTAGCAAACGTTGGGTTACTCGTGATAGTAATGCCAGATCTTGTTGGCCCGGTACGATGACCTCCTTTACAACCTACACTTACCTGGCCCCCCCTAGCTGACGGTTATGTCTCAAACTTTAGGGCCCGTCATGGCTATATCTAAGCTTCGCTTTCGGCCTTTTCATGTACCAAACTATGGATAACGTCGATGGCAAGCAAGCGAGACGAACAGGCACGTCCAGTGGACTAGGTGAGCTATTCGACCACGGCATCGATTCGCTGAACTGCACTTTGGCCAGCCTGCTCGAGACCGCCGCCATGGCGCTGGGAACTTCGAAGTCGGGCGTCTTCACAGCTCTGTGCCCTTGCCTCGCCATGTTCTTCTCGACCTGGGAGACCTACCACACCCACACCTTATACCTGGGCTATTTCAACGGTCCGACTGAGGGTATACTAATTGCATGCAGCGTCATGGCCATCTCAGGCATATACGGACCAGATATATGGACCGAGCGAATCATCGACCTTGTCGGTGAGAAGAACCTGCTTGGCTACGACCACCTCGTCGGAGACCATTCGATTCGAGACATTTGGATCCTCGTAATCGTGGGCTCCCTAGTCTTCGGCCACATGCCATTCTGCGTTTTGAACGTAGTCAAGGCTCGCCGAAGAAACAACCTCCCCATCCTGCCCGTCTTCCTCGAATGGATCCCCATGGCCGTCTACACACTATCCATCGGTGCATGGCTGTACTCGCCTTACTCGACCCTAATGCGCGAGAACCACCTAGTTCTGTTCTGCTTAACCATGTCCTTCGTCTTCGGGCGCATGACGACAAAGATGATCCTCGCCCATCTGACACGTCAGCCCTTCCCATACTGGACCGTGATGTTGATCCCGCTCGTGGGCGGTGCCATTCTCGGCAATCTACCGCGCTTCGGCCTCCCCGCCGTCTCGGCCCGCCACGAGCATTACTACCTCTGGGCCTACTTTTTCTTCGCACTCGTCGTCTACTCCCGCTGGGCATATCTCGTGACTACGAGCATATGCGACTTCCTCGGCATCAACTGCCTCACGATACCCCACGAGAAGCAGGCCGAGAACAAGCGGAAAGCCCTGGAGGCGAAGAGCGCGGCGAACGGGAAGAAGACCCAATAGATAAAATGGCGTTGCTGTACAGTATTTGCTCTATATTTCATGGGGAACGGGATATATCTTTTCTGGAAAATATTCACCCGCTGTTCACTGTCTTCACTCACCTGAGGGCATGGCATGTCTTGATTCTCTGTCACGTGGTCAAGGGGGCTAATTTCTACCCTTTGAATGTATGATAAATATCTTGTAATAAAGTTAAACCGAACCGAATGCTACAGGCAAAGAGTAGATGCCAGATGGGCAGACGGACAGACGGTGGGCAAGGCATATGTATAGATGGGGAAATCCAGGACAGGAGGGGGTGGAAGAAATATTCTAGCCTTTCTCCTAGACAAGAGAAATGAAAGAGAAAAATAGATCATGATATGACTGAAGTCAGTTAGCTAGCTACGTGTATCTATGTATCTATGTACGTACGTTACTGTATACCGGTACCGAGTAGGAGCTCGGGGATAGTATAGTTCTGTATATAGATAAACAGACAAACCGCACGAAGCTGCCAACGCAAGAATATCAATCAACCCAGCTATCCATCTCAGAAGCGCATATCGTGTCTTGCATTGGAATGAAGCGAAGGGAAGAGGATCAGAGACAGGCTAGAATGGAGATGAGTGAAACCACCAAACGTGGGATCGGGTAGATAGATACGCATGTGGCACAGATATTCCAGGTCTCTATTTCCTACCAATCAATGATGATATGAAATGAAATCTAGAGGACAGAATCAAATAGAAAATGTAATAAAAATCAAGGCTTTTGATTCTTTTTGTACACCCGTACGGTATATTTTTAATCTATCTCACAAGTCTCATGCTCATGTGGGGAGCGCAATATAACGCAATGCAATCTGATGCAGTGCATTTCATTTTCCGGCAGTTTCGTAGACCATGCTGTAGAAATCAACACAAAATCGACTAGGTAGTAGCAGTCCCCTTTTTACTCGCCCTTCCTTGCGACTTTCATCTAGCGGAGCGGTGAATCTACAACAGCGAGGACATCATGTATCCATCAATCCTCATCAACACCGTTTTTATTCCCGCAGCACATTTTCCGTTGACTAGAATCATAATCACCTCTCCCCGGCGAGTCGTCGGCGCTGCACTTCGCCAAGGGCTTTGGTGCCGCTTAGGAACGTGGCGGCGCCGACAACGCTGATGACAGGTAAGACCTGGAAGAGGGTCCAGCTCACGTAGTACAGGTAGAAGACGCCCTCGAGGGCGATGAGGGAACCGAAGAACACCCCGTGGGCGATGGGTGCGTCGCGGAGAGCGCGCTGTATGTGGGAGACGTTGGCGCCTAGGGAGAGCCACTATTTACTAGGTTAGCATACTTATTCATCTTCAAGTCAAGCACAGAAGGTAAATCCACCCATTCACTCGCAATCTATCTTGAGGTATATGTGGGGAAATAGGGTGTAATCCAGAGAGTAGAAAGAAACATACGCCAACCAACAAGGCAGGCACCGTGGCCAGTACTGCCAGTACGAAGAAAGCCGAGATGATCTTAGGCGGGTTCTTGGGGTCATCGCGGAAGGTGTGGTGGATCGCCTCGCGCTTCCCGTAGCGCAGGGGTTTCTCGTAGACGAGAGGCGCCGCGTTGGGGTCGACTTTCGGCGCGATGGAAAAGACGGGCTTGTTGAGTCCCTGCGACGATCCGAAGGAGGCCAGCACCACGGATGCCTTGAGAGGAGCGCTCGAGGTCGCGAGTTGGACGGGGAGGTCGGTGTATTTCTAGAAGGGAAGGGCGAAGTCATTAGCTAGCTTTCATAGTCTAATAGGTAGCGAGGATATAGAGAAGTACAGGGTCGTCTACGGAGATAGATCAGGATCGGTAAGTAGAGTGGTGATGGCATACAATGTCGACGACGGCCTTGCCGTTCTCCTTCACCGTCATAGGGAATGGCGCCTCGAGACCGGATAGCTCATCCTGTAAGACGACGAATGCCTGATGTGGCCGCTTGCCCTTGCCGCCGTCCTTGGCTACCAACAAGATCTTTATGCTCTCTGTGTTGCTAATAGTGATGGGCTGGGATAATTGTTTCGTCTCGGAGAACCTGTTTTGTCCATATTAGCCATTGGATGTTCCTCTCCTTATCCCTCATTTGCTAGCACTAGCTAATCGAACACAAAAGTTTATTCCCAATACATCTCGGCGTGTGCGCAGTATGATAGAGCAATGGATGTCGAGGACGAGAGCCACGTACTTCTCTTTAGTACCAGCTGCCTTCTTGGCATTCACCTGGACGGTGGCATCGTCGAAGCTCCAAGACGAAGCTGCCTGCGCTGCACCAGCAGCCAGGAGCACCAGGGGAGTCACGAAGGAAGGGAGGAATCGCATGGCGGTCGCGTGAGTAGGTGAATGTCGGTGGTGGTGCTTGAGGTCAGTTCATCGAAGGGCTGTCGCTGTGAAATACACGACGAGGCTACTACTAGGTACTGTATGCGATTTGGAGATGGCGTGGCCGTTTCGTCAATTGAATACTGTACTGAATTGAACACCTGTTTCCACCCACCCAAGCTAGCGATCAGACAAGACTGGTGGAGCTGTGGAGACCAAAGGAGCCCCCCACATGAGGTAGGTAACCCTGTGGCTTGGCACTTCCGTGCAGCACCGTGCATTCCACTCCAATTGATACGTATATACTGTAAACCAAACTCTAGTTCTCCCTTTTCGTCCAAGTTACCCTATAATAGAATGATGACAATACGATCACGGAATATAGAATTATCTACTTTTACCGCCTCGAGAAACCATGTTACCCATCATTCGATATACTAAGAAGTCTACTACCCAAGTTCCTTAAATTTAGTTTAAGCATTGTGTTAGGACATGGTAATAGTGCTGTTATTGGAGGAGGCCGTTCTTATCTGCTCTTACCTTGCCCGTACGCTGTATTGATTATTAAAATGCGGTGCCAGTATACTACAATCACCTATTGAAATGAATATAATGAGTAGAGGAAAGGCAATGTGGAGAGCGTTACATGATGCATGTATATGATAAGTGTAGATGCACTCTTTACTCTTAGTCGTAACCTAGTAAATAGATATAGTGCACGAAATTTTGGAATTAGCACATTTCCTAATGAAGAGGGTGCTGTTTATTTTGCAATATTCTAATCTATATACGCGTTTTCTTTTTAGAAGTCAAGCTGTTTTGTTATGAGAAGTTAATCCCGCTTGTGGGTTGTTGCACAGAAGTATTTCTCTGAAGCCTGCGGGGCAATTCCCTCGACTCATCTACGACTGCACTAGGTAACATTCATAGAAGCAGGGCAATATCATGGATACAGAACTTGTATATTCACCAAACTTGTGTGCGTTTGCGTGTGTGCGTGTGTGTTGTACCAAGTACCTACGCCTTAAACAGGTACCAAGGTACATGGAGGATCCAACAAGTGGCTGCAGACCGAGATGAGTCGATAGCAAGAATGTATACCATAAATGGTAGGGCGTCCAAGCCAAGAAGAATAGAGATGGACCGAGAAGGTTATAAACCTTGATATGTGCGTCTTGTGTTAACTGACATTCCCAATCGACCTAAATGGCCGAGTGGTAAACTAGTCGATAGGACAAATCCTTGTGTCAGAGGCAGGGCCATAGGCATTCAAGGGCTTTCCGGTCCGGGGAGGTTGAGTATATCTTAGGCCCTGTGATTCTTTTTGCACTTTCAACAGTTGACAGTTCGATTTCTGACCCTGCTGTTATTTTCCCTCTTTTTCTTTTTATCAATCGCCTTGATTGCTGTCGCCCACCGTCTTACCGTCTTGTCTCGACTGAAGGTGCATTACATTTTATCGGCCTGCCAATATACCATTTGCGACCAGGTACGATTTTCTGCTTCCGTGAGAGGCCTCGTATATCGATGGCTGGCCTTGAATTCTCACTAGACACCCGTGGCATCTAACTAGTACTTATGTACAGCCATCGGGTAGTTTCACAATGATTTTAGTGCAATATGTGTCAAAGATTAGACGTTTCCGACGGTGATTTGAATATCAGGATAGTGGCTGCGCTACATAGCTGTCATAATTCCCTGATTCTCTGTCCCGTCCCCTGGTCCATGAACTCATCCAGCTCCAGCCATTCCGCAGCGAATGCGGTAACGATCTTGGCCCAGTCATCAATGCTAGCCGGATCAAGATGATCAGCATTATCTTCCATAGTGTGCCACGTAGGTGGGAACGGTGTCGGTATGACGTGAAGTATTGGCACCCCACGGACCATAAACGGAACGTGATCATCTGCGACAAAGCCATTACTTCTGAACATGTCGGCAACCTTGTGGCTCTCGGGTAAAAATGGGTTCTTCGGCTTCGTAGCTAACAACCCCAGCTTCCGCATCCGTGTCTCGATGTTCGCCATGCCTTGGTACGCCCAATGTGTCGTGGGGAAGTACGATGGAACGTGTGGATCTATCGCTCCCAGCAGATCTAGTAGGACAAAGAGATTGATAGCATCGAGCGGTGTCTGGTACGTTGACTGCGCGGGGTGCATTTCTGCTTCCCACATTTCGGCGAGAGACCTATAGTACGGGTAAGCCCTCCTCTTCACAGGTCGGGGGAATATCTGCTTTCTCATGATATCTGCACACATACCTAGCGCCATATAATGAATCTGTGTCCGACCATGTTACCCAGGCCTCCTCCCCATCGAGGAACAGGATCTGGACACCCTTCTCATCATCGTCAAGCCCGAGCCCTGCATCGCCGGATTCTTCCATGGCCGCCCATTTCTTCGTCAACGCGGCGTCAATGCCTCGCGCCGCCTGCATCAATATGGCGCATGGTGCCGCGCTGTCCGTCGCTCCGATGAAGCCCTCCGGTTTATAAAGGGAATCGTAGTGCGCAACGAGTGCGAGTCGTCCGACATCGCCGTTCCCTCTTGTCCAGGGAGGATCGCGCGTGAAGACGAGGTTCGTAAATGGAATATCCGTTGTTCCTGTGGCGGGTGTACGGGAGGTCGAGTTCTGCCAGTCAAGACGCCATTGTGGGAGCTCGCGCGCGAAGAAGTCGACGATGTGGCGCTGCACAGCGACGGACCCAGGAGTGCCAGGGACGCGTGGAACCAGAATCGGGGAGAGGAGTGCGCCGCCGTGTGGGTTCAGGACATCGGCGCCGCTTGGTATATTTCGGAGAGTGGTGTCGGAGAGCTCGGCGTAGGCCAGCGCTGGTGCAGCTCGGAGTACAAAGATAAGAAGACCAAAGAGACTAACGAGGGCTCGCCATCGTGGGAGAGTCGACGTCCTGGGACCCATTGCGATATGCCGTGCAGTTACGCATCGTGCTAGTACAGACTCCTGTGTATTTAATGCGCCGGGGAAGGTTGTTTCGGGGGGTTCTAAATTGGTATTATATACGAAGTACTTTACTCAGGTAGATAAGAAGCTAACCTACCTAGAGATAGCTTGGACAACTTGTCGATTGCGACTGACAATCGACAAATGGGGAAGTAGTAGGTAGTCAAAATAGGATATCTTGCGTGTCATGATTGGTCTATTTCTTTTCCCCGGCCAGTACTAGGTACCACCTCAACCCCCGGCTATATAGACTACTAGTACAAGTCTACCTACTAGAGGTACCTAAGTAGGTACCTAGTAAAAATCCGTGCTAGTTCAGTATTATGATTCACTCAATCTATCATGCCATTAGGGATCGAAGGCCCGCAATGCGCCCGAGGCATATGTTCAACAGTAACTACCAGTCGCGATGATTGTAAACTTCGTTTCGAGAAATCGTGGGAGGTATACATTCCCTAAAATGCCATGCCAACGGGCTATAAGTCGAAACCTTCCCGCTGGCTGTTCATCTATGAAGTTTCATCTCTTTTACTCACATCTATTCTGCTCATAATGTCACGAACCAACTCTTCTTTTGTATACCTACTTAGCTACGGTCGACAGTCTCCTACAAACTCCCAACCTTCTACTAGTTATCATGTCTTGCCCTCCACTCATGTGTCTCTCTTAGCTTTTCATAGCATCATCTGCTTCGAGTATACACTTGGCCATCTCGAGGCACAGAACTATTCTTCACGTCTAGAACACGAAAGCGAGGCACATCATCCACCATCCTCTGCTTCAAATTTCTTAATACCCACGATGCGTACCTAGTTACGTTAAACAACGGGGCTGGGTGTGATTTCTGTAGCGCCATTCAAGAAGCCGACTCCCAATCGCTACATGCTACGGGCACCCGAGTTGCCGGGAGGTGTTTCCCGTACTGCCGTAACAATCCTTACACAGGCGCCTTCGCCGAATATACCGTCGCCGATTCTCGCCATTTGCTCAGAATTCTCCAATACTATAACCAATCTACAAGCTGCCGCTATCCTCTTGTGGTGTCTATACTGGCTGCCCTCTCAATGTAACGGGTCAGACGCTACACCGAGCGGTCCGTTACTATGTAGGTCGGGACTCATCGCCCCCTGCGCAAATAGTCAGCCTCGAAGCCGTCGCCAACGGGGAGCGGCTAGACTATCCGCTAATAGTTATTGACTAGATGCCCTTGCGCGCTTCACTTCCCGTGCGTGTAACACGGATCGAGTCGAAGCAACTCTTCGAGGAAGATAAGACGTACTAGCTAGTCGGCCTGTCTGGAACGCTGGGTATCTCACTGTGTAACTGGATGATCGATCACGGCGCGCGCTGTCTTGTTTTCACAAGAATAAATCCCAAGATTAACTTGAACTAGGTTGAGAATCACCAGCGCAATAGCGCTGTTATTAATATCTTGTCATGGTATGTTCCAACTGCCCGTTTCTGTTAGGCATGTCTCTGAATGTATTAACACGGGCCCTTGCAGTGACATAACCGATGAGAAGGCCATCCGGACTGTGCACTAGACCATTGTCAACCCACATCCGCCCATCATAGGTCTTGTGAACAGCCTCATGATCCTGGGAGGTGTTTTCGTGCGCAGAATAGTGTTTGATCAAGTGAAAGATGTTATTAGACCCAAGGTTCTAGGAAGTATTCACCTCGACAGCATCTTTTATAACACTAATCTCGACTTCTTCGTTATGATATCGTCTATAAACTGCTTCATTGGAAACGCGGGCCAAGCCAATTACGCCGCAGCAAACATGGGCATAATTAGACAGTTGGCCGGAGTCTCTTATTCACCCTTTGACCTGGCTTGAAGCATAAGTTGGTACTAAAATTTCTTACACATTTTTTAACATCCATCTTATATTATCTGCTGAGGTGATTTCTCATTGTGTTAATTCTCCTATAAGCGGCGGACCTGAGTTCTGTGGGGGAAGCCATCTAACTGCGAGACCAGGAGTGTATAATTACTATGCTTAGGTAGTTATAATATTTAGCTTCCTTATTACCATATCTAGAAGTATTTTGACACAGACTATATACTTATTCAAAGGTAAGCGTGTTGAACGATCACAAATAAAAAAGGACAGTGCATCGTTTAACAGAATCTAACTCATCTTCCGCAAGATATAAACCTAGTTAGCATACCTCTAAAGGTCGTAAAGTATCGGCAAGCTTCATCATCCTATCGTAGACAAGTACAAGAGCAAAACGTACCGTTAGCAGCATTCGCAACGCCTCTATGCTAGTGAATCTAGACATCAATATTTTCGCGTATCCAGAATCCAGACTCTGCTGGCCACTATCGTCTGACATTCGCATACAAGTTACAACATAATATCGGCTTCAGAGGGTGTTGTCCCATGGCACCAACGAAATACCGAGGTCTTAAACAAGGGTTTTTATCGGGGA
This sequence comes from Xylaria hypoxylon, assembly GCA_902806585.1. Classification (NCBI taxonomy): domain Eukaryota; kingdom Fungi; phylum Ascomycota; class Sordariomycetes; order Xylariales; family Xylariaceae; genus Xylaria; species Xylaria hypoxylon. Next base: position 3,113,118 of record CADCXB010000001.1, read on the forward strand.
GCGATACAGTGCTTAATTAGGCCGAGAAGAGTAGAAACAGAACAGAAAGGACTTCCTGGCAGGGGTAGTCTTGGATGACATATCCAGCTGACTTCATAACTAAGAGAGCGTTCCCAAGCGGACAGCGCGGGAATTGCTTAAATGCGTTGATCTCACGGAGGTATGGAGTAGCGATCAATTATAGGAAGTGAATCAGTGAGCTCTCCAGAAGCGATCACCAGTACTATATTCAGATGATCTAACGTCTAAGTTCTAGATATCATATAAGGATGCAATTAAGCGCCTGACTTGGCAAAGGCCTATATTCTTTAGTAGTATTGAGGTATAGTGCTGTACACTAGTTCTGTTTGGTGAGACTCCTATATAAATTTGGCATGGTGATGAATTGGGTTGGGCGTTTAAGGCGGTGCTTTACTCCCACTACTCGGAGAGTAAGCCCGTCTTACATCTGCAGAACCTCAGCTCGACTTCAGCTCGGAGACCTACATGCAGCAGGCCCTAGCATTTCACCAAAACTCGCCAAATTCATATAATGAGCTTTGTCATAGCTAAAAAAGCCCAGGCGAAAGTGGTCAGACGCAAACCTATCAGAATCCCGGGTTTCATACCAGACAGGTCACACGAAGCGAAGCGTTAAGCATCCGTTGATTCCGGTAAAACTATTACTTTGCTACCGGGTCCGCATTTTGATGTAGGGAGGGAGTCCTACGGCCGGTTAGGCGACGAGTATAAAGCATGATGACTCTCCAAACGGGATATATGACAATACAGGAACATGATTGAAAGATATCTCTAGGCTCTCTACTCACGAATTCTCAGCCAAGTCAAGAGATACCTAGCCTAAATTCCAAAACAAGCAGCCTATTTGCAATCATGACTCCTCTTTCTCTCAGCTTCGGCCGGAAGCTTCTCGCAGCAGCAATGTTACTGGCTTTCACAGTCAGCGCCGGCTGTAATGGCGACAAGTACATTTGCCCTATCTTGCTTGTTATTACACAACCCCTGTTCTATTTTATCGATGTGAAGCCAAAATAAGGTGTAATGGCGCCAACCTAAAAGCAGAAAGCTAACGCTCCTTGTTCTCTATAAGATGCTACCGCGCTGAAACGTCTACATTGTCGAAAGTAACGGCAACGGCGAGAAGCACTTCATCAACGCTTACTCAAGACTACTTCGTACCGAACGGGGACTTCGAGTGTGGTTTGACGCCCTGGACAGTGGAAGTTCCAGACGCCGCGGCATCTTACTTTCTTGGGGCGCCGGGGCACACGACCAGCAACTCGTTCCAGGTGCGTTTTACGCCGCCGACGCGCGGCACACAGTTCGGGGTATCAGCGCGGATCATTAGCGCTCCGGTGCGCGTGGTGCCCAATGTGGCTTACCGGCTTAATTTCTGGACCTACTTCGACAACCAAAACGCTGGCTTCATAGGGGTTAAGTTCAACGGCGTGGCCCGGTATACTATTGACGCGACAGATCACGGTTGGGGCGGCGATTTCACGTCCAACACGGTTGATTACACGCCCACTAACGAAACCGTCACCATCACGTTCGAGTATCTGTTCGTCTCCACCGCTAGCTTGGATCGCATTGACAGTGTCGTTTTTGCGCCGGTCCAGTGATAGAGTTGATAGAGGCGCTGCTAGGTTAGAATTTGGGCTATACTGAAGTAGTGCGTGCGATCGATGTGCGGTAATTATATATCACTAGTTGATAACTGCGGTTATGATGCGTGTAGTTTACACAAACAGCATTTAAAACTTAACTACCCTTTTCTGAATTGGAAACTTGTGCAATTTATATCCATGGCTTTTAAAACTTTATATTTGCTACGGCGATCTTATCGAGAACTGGGATATCGCGGGGCGGTATAACTCAGCTACCACCATCTTTTGATGTAGTACTCTAGTAATTGATTTTAGAGGGGAGTGATCCAGTGCCATACTCTACAGTGATCTCCTAGAGCGGGCTTTGACGATCTATATTCATCTAATTCTCCAAGTTCTGTCAATACTGGGCTTTCCACCCCTTCACTTATAGGGTATTTGTCAGGGGACAATGTAACAGGGGGTTAGAAGCTACCCACTTAGGTGGTTATAGCGCATCACTTGTGTATATAAAGACCAGAACCCTCCCAGTTATTAGGGAGAGGTTCAGGAATTAATGCCATTAAGCCCTTACCCCCATATTTCTACCTAGTTGCGACCTGCCTGTGACCTACCTTCACTCTGGAGACAAAACCTCTGACAGTATTTGAGATCTGCTGTCACACGTATTGAGACTAGCGTCTGCGAGTCTCGGTCTGTAATACCGGGATTCATCTCAGAAGTCTCGGACTCCAAGGCTTAGCTATTCAGCTATTCAACATTTAGCCCTTGCCTTAGTACGAGACAGAGAGGAATGAGGAAGTATTAGCCGAATTCGGGATAGTTGTCGAATAGTTAGAATGTACATATATACGTAGTATTTCCCGCCTTATTCCCAGAAGCCTTCGAAAGAGGCAAAGGACCTTTGGCACCTTAGAAGATTATTCCTAATTCGAGTATATTCCCCAAGCCCTAGTTCTAGCCCTTGTTACACCCTCTAATGGGTTATAAGTATTACACTGCATGCACCGTATTGTATTGGGCATTGGGGTGAAGGTCTAAGTACCTGGTGTACATCATGTGGCAGATTTGTCGGAGCGAAGTACCTAGCCACTTGTCTTTACTAGCCTCCCTAATTCCAACGCCCTCCATGAGATTAGATGAGTGAAGTATCGTAGGGACTCATTCATCCGAACCTCCGTCAGGTCTGATAACGACGGGAGCAAAAATGAAAAGCCAAAGGAAATGGGGACTATTCATAGGAAAACTTTCAACAGATCTAGTTAATCACCGTCACGGAATCTAACTGTAGCAATATACCGCAACATTACCAAAAGTAGAACGCAGTAAGTCGGGCACTCGACTATCTGCAGCTATTATATAGTACTGTGACGCTCACTCAGTAGGGCTAATAGTACTGATTTACCTTGCGTATTCTGGACTGTTCGGAACGGTTGACTTAATTTTTGTTTAGCGACACTTTTCAGAATGGAACTTTCGGCGCTTACTTTCAACGATACCGGGCCCCAATGTAAATGAAACTCGACTTCGCATACCTCACTTTTCCGAATGGACGGAGCCCAGCTGCTGCATAGAAGTTATCATATTGATCTTCACATAGAGATTTTGGAGTGTTGTATGGCGACACCACTCATTATCAAGCTATATTAAGTTCCCTCATACAGGTGCTATGTAGTTATCATGCAGTTTTCGACACGGCATATTTACGTAGGAAGGTAGGTCAAAACTCTGTCCACGCAAAAATACCGAGAACAGTTAACCCGGCTATGCTAATGTACTTTATGCCTAATTACAAGAGTGCCCGCGCTCACATAGCCTTTCTTTCCCGGGCCTCAAGACCGTGTTTAGTAACCTGAGTAGGATTTTCTCACATCATCTGCTGGTATCTCTGCATCATCCAATTCCACCCCGCCAGTGCATGCCCGTTCTTCAAATCAAGTGGATTTGGGCGAATGCGCAGAATTGTGTCACCCTCGTCGATTATTATGGTGGACAAATCCTCAAAGTGGAATGGCGAAGAGGCTAATCAGGAGGTTAGAGCGTTTCTAAGGATAAGAAAAAATTGAATATGATTAGAGAAGTTGCGTTACTTTGTTCAACGTTTAGGATGCGGTAAATATTCTTTTCACCGATATAAAACCAGACATGGTCCCCTTTAGGCCGATAAACCATAAAGCAATCCTGTTACATTTGATTGGCGTCCCCTTGATTCTCATTAAGCGGGTTATTTAAGGTTGAAATAGCAACTCTACCGCTTGAGAGAAATCATAGGCAGATGACTTACTGGACAGTAACGGGAATGCACGATGGCGAAGGTACCATCGAATAGCATTTCCTCTACTTCGCGCACCGAAGGCCGATTTTCTAACTCTAGATATTCGTAGATGGACTCGACCAGCGCGATCATCTTTATCAGTATTCGGGCGACTCCATGTATCTTTTTAACACGCTCATCATCGTCTTGTGGAGTGGGACAACCTTTTAGCTCCCGATCTAACTATGCAGAGAAATAGTGATATTTAGCCAACTGGAACGAAGTCCGGGTAGTCGACTATGCATATTACCTACTGATTCATCGGTATCAATAATAAGTTGTTGAACAACGCCTATGACATTGTTTATATAGTCAGACTTAATGTCCATTAGGTCTCGTAGTCGCGATATTTTGCCGAGAAACAGAGGGAGATACGGTTGTAATCGCTGACGCACTTTGGTAACAAAGAACAGTTAGTAATTTCGTGTCTTCTTTCGGTGAGTTGTTCTTGGTCTGAGTATTAAATAAATTCTTCAAAACCCGATTGAAAATGACGGCGGCGGGGTGGAATAGTCAGCTCGTAATCCAACTCACTCCGAGGCTTGTCGAGATGCTCGATTGCTTTTAGCAACGCCATATCGGGTTCTTCGAATGCCCCTGTGGGGGCATTAGGTTCGGCCATATTGTATGCGCACAAGTATTCTTGGGAATCAAGCTATCTAGCAAGTATAGGGCCAAAAGTAACGCCTTGGGAAAATATATAAAGTTGGGTTTGAAAGGCGGGCTTGTCTCTATGAATTCCTCGTAAATAATTATTGTTAGGTGTAGAAAAGCAGTTTAGAAAGTGACAAAAGGTCTTATGACCTATAATTGAACAGCAAACGGGGCTTCGGGCTCTCTGTCATGTGTCCACTTTGTAGAACAAACAAAATTGTTTGTAGTTTGTTAGCAGAGTTCACCAGGATGTTTCTAGGACTCTCGCGAAACAGTGTACAATATTGGCTATTCACCCATGTCTGATTCTCCACGCTCTCAAAGTACAATAATAAGCTCCTTTTTTCCGAATTTCCGCAAGCATGAATACAAGTAAGTGTGTTACCTAGAAAGTGCCCAACTCCATCTACTGGGTGTGGTATAAATATAAAGGTAAGCAGTCGTTATGTCATATGCGTAGGCATATACATGTATAGAGGCCTGGATGCCTCAATGTCGGAGGAATTTCCGAAACTTTTAGATCTATTGGCGCAACGGATTCAGGGTTACTGTTGTGAGTCACGTTCTCAACTTTCCCCCTTACCTAAGCGCCAATGATTTCATCCCTTAAAATTGGGCTAAGATAGTAATCTACGGCCGTAAACTTTAACGGGCGTTATTGTTATCTGGCTGTCCGCATTATACCTGCTACCATGTTTGGAAGTGAGGCGGGATTCTGCATGTATGCTAGTCTAATGATATGATATATCATAACTTCATAGGATTCAAATTCATCATGATCCTGTCCTCGTCATGCCCACCTGGCATTTGTGACTGTAGCGACCGACACCTTTGCCATTACTAATGTCTACTCTAAAGCGCCCATCTCCGTTTCATATAATGTGTTAGTCGTCACAATCGCTTTCGTCAAGCACTGATATTTTCGAGTATTTACCTGTATCACGGTAGCTCCTGGTGCGAGCCTTGCTGTGCTCCCAAGCACACATAGAACGGCTTAAATGAAAACAAACTTGGGTATGTGAAAAATGCTAGCAAGGGTGAATGAACCCAGACAATAAACTACCCACTACACAGCTCCTCGTTGACGCTACCTGATTACAGGCACATATGGATCAACATTTCGGGTCGGCAGCAAACCAGTCAGCAGACTTATAGATGGGGTCAAACACATCAAGCGTGGTCTTCTTCCAATTTAAACCGAATGGCTCTTGCTATGATATGACACCAAGTCGAAGAACATGTTATCAATAAATACGATATAATGCTCGGAGAATATATCATTTATCTCTCTAGCGTTCGCTAATATTTATATTCGAGGAAGAAGTCTTGAGGTTCCACCGCCCTGAATCCTGCCTAGAATTGGTGTGGGCAACGAAAGTGTTTATACGTTCGTAGATAGTGGTGCCAAAAAGAATAAGAGGAAGTTGCTCGGAGGAGAAGAGGGGGTGTTCTGCGATACGCGTCGTATATCTCGTCTCGATGTAGAGGCGGAAATACGGCCCCACTGACCAGTTCACTAAAGGCCGGGAAATGTTGTCTAGACCTCCGAATGGCCACAAATTCGGACCCGTCTTCCGCAACTACGCGCACCGAACATACCCGTGTCTAGAGTCAGTGGTCGATATTGATCGTACGTGATATATTCTACTTTATTGCTTTCGTCTTCACATCACGAATAGGGAATTCACACTGACTGCCACGGCCCGAGAATGAAACGCCGCCCTCACTTGATGCCCAACTCCAAGATGAAGCACAACACGATCGATCCTCTGTTGACCTGACTGGCCTCTCGGGTCTTCAGGAGAGATTGACCACAAGATCCTGCTTCCAGTGACATGCGAGGCATGTGTCGTTCAACCTCAACAAATACTAAGAAGCCAAAGCTGACAACGCTGGTAGTCGATCTTTTGACTCTTTCGGGTCTCCCTTGTGTAGTCTTGTGTGATACCTATACTCCGATATTATTCGTAGCCCTCTTCAATTGGGTGATCATCTTCCAAAATCAGAGCAGTTTTCCACCTTTTACATCAAAATTAAATTGTTTTCGAAATACACAAGAAGAGTGAAGTGCGCGTGCGTGGGTGTGCGTATTCTACAGTAGGGGCAAGAAAATGTCAATATTGTGCACTGTGTTACTTGTCTGGATCAGTCGGAGGAACCCGACCAATACACTGCACGGTCGGACGGAATGAGCGGCTCGGCCTTATTCAAGAGAACTCGAAGAAGTTATTGGGCAAAGACCGAGTGTGGCGAATTTGGCCTACTGGTACTGGTAACTACTACGTAGATGCTATTTACTGGTCACCACCTCCGTCATCTTGGCTAGAATAAGAGAACCACGTGGGGGTTTTTCCTATTATATTATAATCCCGGAATTTTTAATCGACTTGCGAGATGTTGTAATATGAAGAAGAAACTATTCAAGTCTAGCCGAATGCAGGAATACCCTCGGGTGGCGGCGGCGACACAGTATGACTGACATATGCCGACTAGGTATCAGATGCTTAGCGCACGCAGCACAATTCCCGATCTTATTATAGGAACTGGGTGAGACACGCCACTGTGCATGTATCATGCACACTATAGTACGTAGTAGGTAATAAAATACACCAACCCAACCTGTTCCTCAACAGCCCATACATACAGGTTACATCAGTCTTCTTCAGCTCACGACTTGGCATTAAAGCATATGAGTATTTAGCTAAGATACCGATCCGGTGGTCAAACGGGATCTTTGAGCCGCCTACATTATGTTTTTACAATAAGCATAAAACGTCTCTCAATCTGCGTCCAAGTTGTATTTCCACACCTGAGCATATCAATACACCAAGCAATAGATTGAATCAAAGGGGGGGATCATGATACCTGGTACGACTCCTACATACATCTACGTAGTATTCCAAGACGGACATCCCGAACCTGCCGATATTCCCGTTCCAAGCCACGTGCTATAATCATGTTACCAACGACATTCTAAATTTGAGGCTACCTCGCGCACAGGATAGTACAGCATGGTGTAGTGTTCTCAAGAATGCCAAGTAGGTGTAAGGTCAGGTCCTTGTCATACCATTGTCGTACCCTCGTCGAGTGCCCGCGCAGTTCATGCAAGTGTCTTCCTGCCCTGAATTTGCTGCATGTTATTACACTACAGGTCTTTTATAACTCAGCAGGCTCGAGCCATTGGATCAAGAACGACGACATAGTAAATCTTCTACGGCCGATGTCATAGGCAGACGAACGCTAGAAAGAATCGAAAGGTGCGTTGCTGGGCTCATACCCACGTAGTCTACCAGATCCTTATGTATAAATAAGACGTCGCAGAAACACCAAGAGTGCTATTAATCTGCCGTCTTTAGTTATTCGCATCAGAGGCGGCAACCATCCTACATCAATATGCACCTAAAGACTGTCGCGTTGGCGTCTGCAATCATTGCCGTTACCAGCGGCATTGAGACTCACGGCGGTTACCAATATGAGACTCGATTCTCTCCTGATGCCACTCCGGAGACCCATAACGTAAAAGACCCTTACAAGACCGCAGCTGCTAAGGAGGCGCATGCCCGCCTTCGGGAGCAAATAGAAGCTACAGGCCTTACCCGTCAATGCTTGACAGAGTCTACAGGCACGGAACCAGCCGACCTCTATGCTCTCAAGGACTGCATCGCCGCTGATGACAAGCACAACTTCTTTACCCTCCTGGCGGAGGATATCGAGGAGTCCAACGCTTTCTGGGCCCAACTGGTTCAAGAGTCAACCACTGATAGGACCCAATGGGTGCCAGCTAGAGCTGTGAGTGGTAACCCCTAACTCTTACGACAGTGCCCTATAGACCCGGTGGCCTTGTATCTCTCTAGCGTCCTCAATCTCTTCTTCTGTATTTTCTCCTGACTGCTTGAATATAGTACACCAAGTGCTACTTCAATGGGAATCTCACAGCGACCCAATTTGCTGCCTGGACGCTATCCCACAATGCAGATTTGGCGAATCTCAATGCGAATCCGGAGCACTACTATAAGGAGACGGTATTAGACGCTACAGGTGCTCAGCGGTCCGAAATCTTCGAGGGCTGGGGAGGCGTGCTGTCATCGTTCGGGACTAAGCGCACCAACTTTACTGTTCCGGAATTCGCAACTCCCGAGTACGGAACCGTCGACACTCCAGAGGCCTGGAATATCGGCCCCAGTTTTCCTCTCCCGCTACAACGTGTCGGGGTAAAGATATTGACGTCAGGAGATCATCAGACTTTTGGTGCGCTTCATATCGCCGTGCGCGACTTTGTCGACGGCGAAGGTAGCACCGGCGGGTCGGGTATCGAGATCTACTCGGCTGTGTGGTATCCGCCCTGGGATCAAGCTAGTGAAACCGACCAAGCCGAGTTCGTAAATAACTACCTTGCAGATGAGTCGCATCATATGGTTGTTGAGGTTATCAACCTAACGCTGCAGGCGTCTAAGGACTGTAAATCCGGACTGTGCGTTATTCCATCCAGCGTCTAAGGAAACCATAATTGGGGAAACTTCAATTAGCTGTATATGCCTTGAAATACTATAATAATATCATCTAATCTCACACTTACCCCAGGAGAAACTCTGCTTAGAACCAGAAACCGAAAACGTAGAAGTAAACGTCTGTTATTTACTAATGTACTAATGATGAGGTAGTTTCTTGTTACCTCCCAAAACGGGTTACGAGTTCTCAAGTACCTCGGATAGAATAATCCAAACGGGATTGCTTATGTGACCCGCAAATCGTCTTCATAATGATCTTGGCTAGGTACTGAATACCATCGAAAAGGGAAGATACATCGCATGGACGGTTTCAATTATTAACATTTACCAAAATAAGACAAACACGTCTCATAAGAGATGAGGACAAGTATAACTCGTAGATGATAGTACACATAAGCTCGCGGGTACGGAATACGAAATAAGAGGCTAACGAGGACCAGCTGAAAAGCTCAATCCCAAGTAGGAAGGTCTGAAGTCTTGTGGACGGCACTAAGACGGAGAATACAAATGGTATCAATTTTCAGCGACTCTCTAAACGCAAATATATAAAATGTCTACGCGCTTGCTTCCAATTTTCAGGCAGGAACACCGGCTTCGTCAATCAGTCAAAAAATAATTGCCTTCTCCGTCTATTACGATGGCATCCGCCGTGTTCTTGGCCGCACTCGCAGCGACGACTGCATTGGCACAGGTCTTCCCATCCCCAGGAGGACCCTTTAGAGTCCGATGGGAAAATAAAGAGCTCATCGATGCGGATCGCGTCGACCCATTCAATGCATCTCATTCTCGTCGGATGATGATCTCGCACTTCACTCCAGTAGCCGAGAAACACTGCACGCGGACCTGTCGCGTGCCGTACATGCCTGGAGAGATCGCCACAATAGAAGACGACATCTTGGCTGATGCTTTCGCCTATTACGACTGGCCACAGGGGCTCCTCGGCGGGCTTGAACTGGACGTATGTTGCAGAGTATCGAAGCGGGCCAATGCCTACAACTTTCCCACTTTGCTGTTCGGTACCGGGTTGAACACTACCAGGCTGTGGTATACTGATTTCGCGATGGAGATTGCAAGCCTTGGATACCAAGTCATTGTGATGGACCATCCATACGAGACGGATGTAGTACTGTTCCCTGATGGGGAGATCATTTTCGGTGGTAATATCCCTAACGACCCCAACAACCTCACTGCTCTTGAGTTTGGATTGGAAGTCCGCAACGACGACGTGTCGTTCGTTCTCGATACTCTCAAAGTGCGCAAGACGGTTTACTTTGGCCATTCGTTCGGTGGCGCCTCGGCTGCTGCTGCCGCCAGGGTGGAACCTCGTATACAAGCCGCCCTTAACCTCGACGGCGCGCTTTGGGGACCAGTCGTCAATGCTGGTGTTTCCAAACCCTTCATCAACTTTTCGGGTTCTTTAAGTTCGTCCGATGATGAGAGCTGGGGAAACTTCACCAGGGCACAGGATGAGAAGCACCCCGGTGTATGGTATAAAGAATTGCATTTGGATGTCTCTTCGCACGGCAGCTTTTGGGACCTTTCCATCATCGGAGACTTTACGGGTTTAAGGGAAAACAAGGAACTCGAGGAAGACGTGCTTGGGAAACTGAGGGGCGAAAGGGCGGTAGCGGTCTTGCGAGCGTACCTCGGCGACTTTATCAAGTTTACCTTGCTGGGGGGCAAAGAAGGTCTTCTCGCTGGTGAAAGCGAATCGTTCCCCGATGTGAGATTCGTGAGATAGAAAAACCTGTCATGTTAATATAGCATCAATCAAATCAAAATACGGCAGGCATAGCCTACTGCTATGACCTCTCTCGCAGCTAGCCATTACGAATGCGTATGTACTTCGGTGCTAGGAATTCCCTGTTACAAGTTGCATTCTGAAGAGAAACAAGTACGTGGTGAGACATTGGCGACGCGGTGATCCCTGGGACACCAACTATAGTAACTACTAGATAGGATTTGGGAGCTAGCTCTTACATATGTACGTAGCCTGCATCATACTTATTTGACCGAGGGAGGAGCCTGACATTCTCAACATTCATCACAACAAGCTTCATTATCAATCGGGTCGCTGAACTATCTTTAACATTTCAGCCTCAGAATTCTCGACTCGCCGACCTCGATATTCATTCTCACAATCTGTCGTTCTAGTCTAACTATTGTCCGTAGTTCTCATTGGACTGTGACGTGTACAATGGATATCATAACGTGTGCCGTCAAAGAGCTTGATGAAGCTGTCTCGCGACTTCACACAAACTAGGAGATAGCGAAATACCAGCCGTCGCAGCGAAGTTCCACGTTACATACATGAGCTGGTTTTCTAAAAACAAGCCCTCAACCAATGCGATTAATTAAGCCTTGAACTTTGTAACCCTCATACCCAATTTGAAGTGCAGATAGTGCTTATGAATATAACACTCAAAAACACGCACTACAAGTATTAATTGAATATGCAATCCGACGCGCAATGGAGGCTGAATTCCGCGGGTTCGTCCTCCGCTCATGGGTCGAGCATTGTTCACAGAAAGGAGCTCGTTGATCGAATACTAAGTATTAGCAGAGGCATTATGCCTTGCTCTTCGTCATTATCTTTGAAGGTAATGTCTTTGTTCGCAAGCCTGTAAACTATAGTCTTGTTTCATACCCATCTAATTCAACTGCGGTTTCCATGACATTGCCATTGACCTTGAACAGTATTTGTCAATATTTTAAACAGTAGCGCTTAGGATTCAAAGTATATATAGTCTTCAACGGCCACGTTTCCTTTTTTGCTTCTTTATTTCAATCTTTTGACAAGGCCCATACAATCCTATTCAGCATTCGGCGTCTACAAAATGGAAACGGTGAAGTTATCTGAGTTGCAATTATTGAACAGCCAAGGCATGAAAAGTTATCGAGAAATTAAGAGTAATTTTGACCTCAAAATTGTACCGCAATGTGCTAAAATCTGCCGGACTATGTCGTCAATGAGCGAAAAAGAAGCTCATAGAGACTTGACAGTTATTCGTGATATGATTGAGCGCGAGGTTCTACTTCCACTTGAATCTGCATTAGATATTAGTGCGGAAGCCCGAGTTGATGGTCTTGCCTTCAGGCAATCCATTGATGAGCTCATTACATATCTTGGTAACAAAATCTCGTTGGTTGATCCCGATAATGGTAGCGCTGAGGAACTTGAACTCGGGATCGATAAGACTGAAATTGAAAGAGCGGCGGCTACATGGAGGTGGCTGGATTTAATGCCAGGAGCGTGGCCCGGTCCATAAAATCTTCAGTTTGTTCCAGATTGGGCCGTATCATGGCTTTGATATGTAGTTCTACAGAAATTATTTCTAGAGATGAAAATAATCAAACAGTCGTGATACTCTATTTAATTCAACCACAATGCTATAGTGACAGGTGAGCAGAAACATATGTCCAATTGAGCTCACAAAGCACGTATCTTCTCCGGGTTTATCGCAGTGCTTGAAATAAATGTTGTCCAAGGGCTTACTTCGTCTACCCAGCTACCCTAACGAAAAGGTTGAGGAGAGGTTTTACATAATTTGGCTTTTAAGGTTCTAAAACACGACATAGTGTTATCAATATATATACTGTTTTTTTTAACAGCGGTGGGAGTTAGACGAATAGCTAGGCCGTGTAGTTCAACACTCAAATTTTGTTTATTACATCTCAAAGAGGACACTAATGTAATACCGAACCGATATTTTCAGAATTAAAAGTTCGGTGACTTGCCCTTTAGGGCTAATTCTAATGAAGCTGGCCTGGTCTGCCTGGTTATTCTAGGATAATTATCAAGAGCAGATTTCGCAAGAAATTTCATGCTCACCAACCATCACGTTGAAGCCACCTAGGTTATGTGTTCAGGGGGAGGGGGAAAGAGGGAATCCTACGATGAAGCGGCAAATGCTGTGTTCCCACCGCTCTCCGGCTAAATTGAACAACATGACAGATGCAGCGCTATGCAAGCAATTTAGATTACGGGTTACTACTCTGGCCTTTAAATTATGTAAATCTCAAGTTGAATCCTGTTTATGATGTCTAGCTTCTCTGTCAGTTGTAAGATTCATCCGTGTTCGACTTCTACAGAAGTTCATCGATTACTATGCTTTGCTCTCTACTTACCGGCCTTACCCTCGCATCCACGCTTCATATCGTCAATGCCCTGGTAGCGAAATGTGAAGTTCCAGCGATCCTTAATGCGCAGGCAAATGTCTGGAAAGGTCGTACACTTCACCCAACATCACTCTATCGGCTGAAGGTGGAGCAAGCGGTGACAGTCATCAAGAATGAAGAGCTTAAGGACCGCGCATCCAGAGTTGCTGGTTTCGGAACTTTCGCGTGGATGTCAGTAAACGCTCGGCTGCCACTAAAACTTACTTAACCTGACCGCGAGAAAGAAAATCGCAGGAAAATGTAGAAGCAATAGCCCTGGTAGCGGACGAAGTACCCTGCGACGAGATTCTAGGTCTAGTTCTTGATAATCTCCCCTATAAGGATGGAGGGTCAGGCGATTACGATCCTAGTACGGCAGATGCGTACCAGTCTCTGCACATCGAAAGTAAGTCGTAATGCGAGTGTGAAACTAATATAATCCGATTATAAGTATTGACCATCGACATTGCGCCAACACAGAACTTGCGACAACGATCAAGGCCCATCCAAATACCGCCTTCGCAGTGATAATCGAACCAGGTGCGTTCTCGCGGTACTTCAACATGACATCCTCGCCATTAGAACGCGAAGCAAATCTCGCGCGCAGCTACCGCACGAATATCCCCGTGGCTTTGAAAAAACTGAATCTGCCAAATGCGATCATGTACCTGGACGTCGGCCACAGCAACTCTTTAGACTGGGCCTGGCACCGTAACGGGACGGCGGATGCAATCGCGGATATCTACAAAATCGCGGGAAAGCCGGCACAGCTGAGAGGATTCGCGACGAATGTCGGGAATTGGAATGCGTGGTAAGTAACGCCGTTACCTGCTATTGACTTCAGAAGGGAGCGGCACATCGTAATCATGTGTAAAATTTCCTGCCGAGCTGACGCGGAAAAGGGATCTCTCGCCCGGAGAATTTGCGCGTGCGGACGACGCCCGCGACATCCGGCCTGGCAACGAAAAGAACTTTGTACGGATTCTGTCCTCAGCGCTGGGCGCGCGCGGTATGACGACACACGCCATTCTCGACACGAGCCGGAACGGCGTCAATGGGTTGCGCTGGTCCTGGGACGAGTGGTGCAATGTCGACGGTGCTGGCTTGGGAGTTAGGCCGAGCGCCGAAACGGGCGATGAGGTGCTCGATGCGTTTGTCTGGGCGACACATCCCGGGAGCTCAGATGGCGTGAGTAGTGAGAGAGGCGGGGACGAAGTGGGATGTGCCTCGAAGACTGCTGTCAGGCCAGCTCCAGAGCGGAATGTTTGGTTTCAGGGATTTTTTGAGATGTTGGTTAGGAATGCACATCCGAAGCTTTGAGAACATTTGACAGATGTCGGCTCGGCTTAAACTACAAAGGTGAAGTGTTAGTGATGGGTTATGGAAACGAGCCAGTAGTTGAGATGCATGATGAAGACAGCGCAAGGTTTAAAGATTCTCAATATATGTGTGCACAAAGGCTGCAATCGCGGCTCATATCGCGTGATCGCATGTAGAGAATAGTGCTCCCTCTCAATCGTCTATCGTCTATCATCTAACGTCTAGGATCTATGTCTTTCTATGACGTGCGCACAATGCTCTAGATCATGCAAATATTTTGCCCGTTGCTCTAGAGAATCCTGCTTAGGACAATACCTATGAGCCCTGTGCCAGCCCTCAGCCCCCAGCCCGATGATGCGCGGCGCAAAACCGAGTGCGTCTTTAGAGAAATTCAGACGTGCGGGAGATGCACACATGAATTCTGTGAAAATGAATGTGGCACCCCAACTTTGTAGTCCAACATCAGTGTGGTCGGTGTTATCCCTGCCAGCTAAACCATCCGTCAGTTGTACAGTGATGGTTTCGCTTTCGGTGTTGTCTCCATGCTCTTCGACCTCACCAGGATACAGATTCAGGGCGAAACGATAGTCGCTTGTGATTTCGGTGTCCTCAATATCTTCCTCCTTATCTTGGCTCACGAACGAAGCTAGAACACAGGATGCCTTGTCGATAGCATGTTGCTGCGAGTCTTCGCTCTCAAAACACGTGAGCTCTTCCACGCGACCAAAAACCTTGTTGTCTAGCGCTCGGCCAAGGCGAGCTCATAAGGGTCGTCGCGGAGCTCGAAACCTTTTTTGTATTTCCTATTGTCTTCATTATTATCCGATGCGTAACCGGAATCTGCCGTTACGGTTGGATCCTTGGGCGCTGAATTTCTATGAAATGCTAGTCAGGTCGGCAGCGGACAGTAGAGGGCGTAAGGGTCGCTTGATGCAGATAAGATGCAAAACTTCGGTTGGTCACTAAGCAAGCGTATAGTAGGCATGCTGCTCGACGGAGGCAGCGGGTGCCTCGCCGGGCCCATTTGAAGCTGTATACCGTTTTTGGGAAGTTTTTGGGGGTGGGTTGGGGTTGGGTTCTGGACTAGTCGAAATGAAGCTATCGCGAACGTGGCATGTAAAAATTTAGACCCCATATGTCCAATTGTGGATTTGTCAAAGCCGTAATCCCGGACAGAGCCTGAACTGACTCATCCGCCATCAGCTTAGCTAGAGGTAGTATGAAGCAGGGCTCAAGTTACACATATAACATTCCATAAGCTAGTTACAAAGTCAATAATAACCATTATTTTGCGGATAGGCCGATTGTAGACGCTGGTTAGAGTTGTCGCTATCATAACTCCGATATCTGCTAGTGTCGAGCTCCTTTGCGTGTGAAGGTTAGCAACCCCAACCCAACTCTGATGTATAACACACACACAAGGCACCCATTTCAGAGCTTCTCAAAGTGTCGCTCAAACATCAAATCCAACCGTACAGTGAACTTTTCGCCATGCTTCACTTCCTGCCCAGAATGCCATAACATTCTCTGCTGAAAAACCAAAGCCCTGCCTATCTTTGGCTTGATGTCGAGAAATGGAGCCTCTCCCTTGTCTTCCATCTCGTGTCCTATTTCAGGAGTCTTTTGCCGCTTGCCCACCTGACTTGTCCAGAATCGCGTCTCTCCTCCTCCGCTTAATTCTCCATTGGCGCCCTCAGGCGCATCGTTAAGGTAAATTTGACACGTCAAGAAGCTCCTCTCATCCTTTCCCGGGCGCGCGTACAATGCATCGCAATGTGGCTTGAAGTGATGACCCGGTTGATAGCGCAAGAAACTGAGTCGTTCGTTGGCTTCTTTAATGCGCCAGACAGTCTTTCTGGCGCCCATGCTCGCTTTGAGATGCGAGGGGCCAGCGATGATCTCGGCGAGTCTGTCACCCTTCCGAAGAGCTTTTACATCTTGTGGTAGATGAGAAACGATTCGGTCATAGAGCGCCGAAGCCCATTGCTGGGAGAAGACAAGAATATTTTGGCATTCTCGAAAGGCATTTCCCTTGCTCAAAGTTTGCCAATCATTCCCGGCAGCCCCTTGGAGCTTAGCACATTCGTCAGGGGTGAGCAAGTTGTCTATTGTCATGGCAAAGAAGGAGCTGTAATCCCCTGCTAGGGGAGAGTTGGCGAAATCAACAGACTTAACAATGATAGCTGGCTCCTCAGGACCGGTAGAAGCGATTAGGGGCCTATGGCCCTGAGATGGTGAGGAATTCATTGTGGTCAAGTTGAACGGTTATTAACCTCAGTTAGGTACTATACATGACGAGTTTTTTGGGTTGTATCTTCGAACTAAATAGGCAATAAATTACAGAGTGACTGGCATGTTATTGTTACAATTAAGTTTAATGGCCTTGCATCAGCTTTTATAATATGAACAGATAGAATGATACCTTGGCTTATGACTCAAAGCGTTGAGGCTGTGACGATGCTTTGATCCTTCAAGTCATGGTTAGTGGTGAACGTCGTAGTGTACTTGCTTCTTAGTAAGGTAAGGAACCTAATTGTGGTGTATCAATGCGACAGTGCAGGATACTAGGTACCTGGGTAGTACTGTAGGGGAAGGAAATGTAGGAAGAAGTGAAGTAATGTACTACTTGTGTAAGTGCTAATCTGTGGCCCCCTAAGTATTTATAGCGGCCTTTATTGGAGAATAGCTCTAGGTAGATTAACCTACCTGTTGTACCTGAAAGGCACAGTGTTTGTGGCACTAGGCTATTTGTTCTGACTTGGTACAACACTCCAACCTGAGGTAGTGAGTGCACTGTGTACCGTTCACTGGGCTGAAGTTCCCTCCCGGGCTGGCCTTGCTTGGCGATTTCAGATTCCAGGCTGCCCCACCGCAGGACTCCCAAAAAAAGCGAAACACATTCAAAATCTACTCCCATTGCGACGAACACGAAGCCGAAGTCGACGATCAACAACTGCATCTACCACAAAAGCTGGACTTGTGCCTGGAGCAAAGTCCCCATTCCCATAATTCAAATTCCGGTGAAATTCTCGCTTCAGAGACCATTTCCCTCCAAGCCCTCTTATCTACGACAAGCAATCCTATTCCACTGTACCTGGTACCGCACCCGTTGTTCTGACGATATCTGGTGAAAGCGCTTGCCACAACACGAACGATACTAGATACTTCTTCAACTTCAACACCACCACTCACCACCGTCACTACTGCTGTTGCTACCTGGACACGGCATCGCACCTTCTCGCCTATACCGGTTACTTTCCGATATAACCCCCTCTGCCCACCTCCTCAGGCAAGGCCGATCCTGTCGCGAAAGTGCCCCTCCCCCTCCTCTCCGCCACCTCTCCATCTCGACTGTGGACAATACACTTCCTCCGCCCCTCAATCAACTTGCCCTCATCTATCGCACGATCTTGGATTGTCGCCTTCCAGAACCCCAATCCACCCACCCACCTACTTGCACACCTCATTCAAGATGGCTGAGCAAGTCGATCTCACTACGATCCCTATCTCGCCCAATGGCGACAAGCCTGATACCACCTCCTCTGGCGACATCGATGGTAAACTCGTCACAGTGTTTCACGACAAGGATAACTTCAACGTCAAGCACCCCTTGCAGAACAAATGGACGCTCTGGTTTACCAAGCCATCAAGTGGCAAGGTGAGTTTCATGTGCTTGTGATTATCCCCATCGCACTCCTCCCGCCAGGAACTGCAATGTGTTCATACAAGCCAGAATCAACTGACACCTCTCTCTGCGACTAGGGCGATAACTGGAATGATTTGCTGAAAGAAGTCATCATCTTTAACACAGTTGAAGAGTTCTGGGGCATTTACGTAAGTACTCTTCCATGTATCCTACATAAGGACCGAGCAAAATCACCACTGCTTATGACCCGATCAACTAACGTGCTCGTCTTGCCCCACAACAGAACAACATCTCGCCCGTCTCCGAGCTAGCCATGAAGTCCGACTACCACCTGTTCAAGGAGGGCGTGCGGCCCGAGTGGGAAGACCCCCAAAACAAGCACGGTGGCAAGTGGTCCTACCAGTTCAAGGACAAGCGCGGCATCGACATCAACGAGCTATGGCTACAGACCATGATGGCGGCCATTGGTGAGACTCTCGAGGACGAAGACGATGGCGAGGTCATGGGTGTCGTCGTCAATGTTCGAAAGGCGTTCTTCCGCATTGGTGTCTGGACACGCACCATCGGTAAGAGCATCCCTGGTCGCGGCGATGGTGATGTCTCTGGTGGCAAGGGGCGAACTCCGGAAAAGGGCCAGAAGATCCTTCTTTCTATTGGCAAGCGGTTCAAGGAGATCCTCCAGCTGCCTGCTAATGAGACCGTCGAATTCTCTGGTCACACTGACTCTGCTCATTCCGGTAGCACTCGTGCTCGCGCTAAGTTCGTCGTTTAGACTTAGATGACGAGTGCGAGGGCGGCTGTCGGCAATCATGATGTACAAGTTGCTTGGCGAGTTTTTTATTATCAAAATTCATCCCAGGGCTTCAGAAGCACTGAAAATTATTCGCTCGCTATATTGAGGAAGGAAGTAAATCACATTTATATCCGGAATGTGATATTCAACACCGCTTTGCCTTTCCCATAACATCACTTTGTAAAGCTGTCAGGTTAACGAATGGTCCTGCCTACCACGGCGGGACAAAAACCAATCGGCCGAGACTAGAACAATATAGCAGCGCATAATCATAAATAAGAAGAAGAAAAAAAATCATATTAGTAAAATCTTTGAGCTCAAGTCTGGTCGTAAAGTTTGGCATTGATTTTGATTATTCATAAGAAGTAAATGAATATCAAACCCTACGCTGTAGTTATTTCTCTATAGCTTTGTGGTATTGCAACAACGCTGGTGCGGTTACTTCTGATTCTAGAGCAACGACGGCGACTCATTGGGTCGGTTTGTGAAATTGTAACGTATGATGGACTATGTCGATTTTGGATTGGAGTACATGTTGTAACGAAACAAAAAGTCGGTGGTGTAGGACAATAAAAGCAGGCGGACGGTTGTTTGGGTTGGGTTGGGTTGGGTTGGGTTGACATGACAGTAAATTCAATACATATGTATCTTGGGAGATGAGGAACTCGGTATTAAATGGACCCTTTATATACTCAGATTTCAACATTTCAGGAACGAAAGGTTATCGTTATAGTTGTACATTGGCATGGTCTAGGGTGGTGTGGGTATGTTGGATGTTGTATGTACAGACGCGTTCTGCCGCCTCGACTTAACCCTGGGCGGGCTTGTATCTATCAAGTAGGTATAAATATAATGCTTGCCCCGTATTCCGATGCACTTCTCCAAAGTCTGCTTAAATGCTCCCCAACCGCCCGAATGTCCCGGTACTAATAACCACGCAGGGGGGTATAGAAGACTTTTAAGACGTATGCCCGACACGTCTAAGAAATTATCGAATGACAAAGTTGCCCTTCATCTCACTGTTCTTTAACCCTCCCTTCATCTTCATTTCCGGGAACTCACTTCTCGTCTCCACTGAAATCGTCTAAGAATACCTGGCGGAGTAGGTTCTTTTTGTTGATCTTGCCCATTGCGTTCCTAGGAATATGGTCAACGACCCTTAGAATCTGGGGGATCTTATAATTCGCCAGCCGGCCCTTCAGGGCTCGGCGCATGTCCATCGGTTTCCAACCTTCGGGGCAGATGGTGCGATCGAGAATTGCGACCGCGCCGACCTTTTGTCCCCACTTGCCCGATGGCACGGCTAACACGGCTGTCTCGAGCACCTCTGGCAACGACAGAAGTTCACGCTCAACTTCTAGCGCGGATACTTTCTCGCCACCTGATTTGATGATGTCTGCGCTTTGCCGTCCCAGGATGAAGTACATGGGACCCTTGGCCCAATCGCCGCTTTTCCCACTACCGGCCGGCGCGGGCACATTCTGGCGCACCGCGACGTCTCCTGTCTTGAACCACGGCCCCTTGCCGTCGTCAGCAGGCACAAATTCTTTGGCGGTGGCTGTGGGATTTGCCCAATATTCACGGAATACGTTGGCACCGCGTAGCTGGATCTCTCCTGATCGGTCAACTACGTCCGGCGGAATAATTTCGTTCGTATCAGTATCGAAAAGACGGGCCTCGACGCCAGGTAACGGCCAACCAACACTACCATCTACACGATCTTCAAACTCTAGCCCACAAGATAATGCCATGCCAACCTCGGTCATGCCATAGCGTTCTAAGAGTACATTTCCTCGGCTAAGGCCCTTCCAGGCCCGCTTCACCGGCGTTGGGAGTGCGGCAGAACCCGAAATGGCCACCCGCATATGCTCAGGACTTGTGGCAATTCGGCCGGCCTCAGCAATTTCTAGAGACAACGCCTTATGTGTAGACAGAAGACGGGTGTAGACGGTCGGCACAACGGTGAAGAACGTTATTTTTTCCCTGCACATGTTGGCAAATTTCTCCTCTGAAACTCCACTGTTCATGTTGCCATTCATATGCGTTGCTCCATTGGATAGTGGTACCAAGCGGGTAGCTTGTGGGCGGACCACCTCATTCAGGTCCACAGCTAATTGGCTGATTCTAGCGGTTTCCTGGAGTGATAGAACTGCACCAGTTGCATCGGGGGAGCTGTTTGACCCAGAGGCTAAACGAATGATCCCATATAACTCTGCAGCAATTTGGCTAATCCTACTCGTATCCGAGGGGGATAGCGTTATATCTACACTTACGGGAGTGGTAGCACCCGTGCTACATGCCTCCGAGACCGTGCGACTCAGGGTACTGGGCAGAGAGATGTACGGAAGTCCTTTCCCGGGGGCATTCGGAGCGCCGTTGGGGACAATATCCGCTTTTACAGATTCAAGGAACGGGTTCGCGAAACGACGCCATACAGTATCCGCGTTGAATGGGAAGAGAAATTCAATAGCACTCCCCGCAAATAGAGGGGCGGTAATGGCGTTGACCGTGCCGTGAATGTGGTGTAATGGTAGAATATGAAGCAGTCTGTCTCCTGGGGTATATTTCCACGCCTCGATCAAGGCGCGGCTTTGTGCTGTGAGGGCGGTTTCAGGAATCAAAACACCCTTCGGTCGTGCTGTCGTCCCTGAGGTATACAACATCATGCCCGCCCCCTCCGTGTCGGCATCATCTGTGATCGTAACCGTATCGAAGAGAGTGTTGTCCCGGCCGAGCCCCAGGTGCTTCGGCAATTCGAACGCCTTGAGAGTGGGCTTGAACTCAGGGTCCGTATTTGGCGAAGGTTCAGGCCATGGGGTCTTGAGTACTTCTTTCGCTTTCGAGGCGAACTTGGCGGAATGAAGTAGCAAGGACGCCTGGGACTGCGTGATGATGTACTGTAGCTCGGGTGGGGGAAACGGAGGCGAAAGGGGCAGCGCAATTGCGCGCGAGGCAAGGATAGCAAGGAATGTTACTATTGTGTATAAGTAAACCGATGCAACAGAGTTGTGAAAGAGGGCATTCTGCATTGGATATGTTGCGTACCGACATAGTCATAACTATTTTCTACGAGGAAAGCAATGCGCTCCCCACGGATATCCGTTTTGCCCGCCGCCTCGTATATTTGGTCGCGTGCTCGGCAGACATCTGGGAGCAGCTCGCCATATTTGAATGACCGACCAGAGAGACAATGCGCAGCAACGGTGGAATTGGGGTCATGCCGTGATATAGCATCAAAGAGGGGGAATTTAGGTAAAGTGAGTGTGGAAGCCATTCTGAAGGGACCGAGCAACGCTGTGGGTTGAGTCGCAAGAAAGAAACGCCGAGAGCATGTGGTGGTACTTGAATGCGGTCTGACTATATAAGTAGCGAATGTACGGCCCGATGCAGGTCTGATATTACTACGCCTAATAGGACGAAAACAACCAGGAATTGTGGCGACGGGCAACGGGTGGAGAAACGAGCATTGGGAGCGGCAGATCGTGGTGTTCGAAGAAGCAGTCTGGAGCGAAGAGCTCGAAATACAGACGATCGGACGCAGTCTCCCCCCACCAAGCAACCACATCCCGGGAGGGCAACACGGATTGGCTCTGATTCCAGGGGTCTTTGGATCTCGATAACCGTAGATACATGCCGCGTACACTGCACGGCAGTGTAAGGACCGGGGACTTAGAGAGAAAGCGTCTAGGTAGCTTTACCAGGCCGCCTGCATGGAGTACAGTAGTCGGTCGTCATCGAGTAGTTGCGCGTCGCCTCTAGGTTAATACCGAGATTAAGGCTGTACTCTTGAAATGATAATAGTATTACATGTATAGTAGGGACGTACCTACATCTGTAGATTCTGTACCTTAGTATGTACGATGTACGAAGATAACAGTCAATACGACGGCAGCATTAATGATACCTAGCCAAGACTGGGATCATCGTCGGTCTGGGAGTACCTATACCCGTTCGTGCTGCCAAGAGTGTTTAGCCTGGCGTGAATTGACGGGAACTGATGGGCTGACGAATAGGAGAGGGTTGAGAGGGTTGAGAGGGGAATATGAACGGTACCATCAATCCGCCAATCCGTTAAAATGGGGGTCGGCGGGAGATTCCCATTGCGCATTGCGTGGGTGGTTACTAGGTGGTGTAGGTAGTCGATTTCGACATATCATTTGCAGCATTCAGTGTACATATGGTCTGGAATCTGTATTATCTAGAATCTGTGCTATGGTGGGCCCCCCTCTCGATTAAAAGTGATTCTTACTTTCTACCTCTTAGGTACCTCCTAGAGAGAGAGGATGTACATGTACATGTAGGTACCTAGGTAGGCTAGGTGGTCACGTAAGCTGGTAGGGGGACCTACACTGATAGGTTAGGTAAGTTACCTAGGTACCTGCCGGTAGCGTTCAGTTGATACCTGTGCTGGTGCAGTGGCTGAACCGCCTAACAGGCGACCAATTTCGGCCCTAGAAAATGCCTTTCGGGCTATCGAAGTGTGCTGTTACGGGGGCATAAGCCGGTATCTTAACACCTTCTTATCAGCTTCGTAACAACTGATCATCGAACCACTCCCACCTGAACCACCTGAAGTCGAATCCTTTTCGTAGGCTAAATTTGATTGCAACCACAGACTGTCTATCAAACACTACTCGGTTGCCCTCCAAACTTATGAGTCTTGCCTCAGTAATCGCAGACTAATCGTAAGGCACTTGATTATCGGAGCACAGCAGCTCATCAAGATATTATTCTCGGCAGTGCGAGAATCGCGCCAATCAGCCGCCCCATCCTGATATCGAAACCGTAACGCACAAGGCTGAATTGATGTTGCGCCGAAGCGCTGTCGCAGTTTTAGCACCGGCTGTACCAATCAGGACACCGCTGCCTGCACTGC
The DNA here is from genome assembly GCA_902806585.1 of Xylaria hypoxylon. Classification (NCBI taxonomy): domain Eukaryota; kingdom Fungi; phylum Ascomycota; class Sordariomycetes; order Xylariales; family Xylariaceae; genus Xylaria; species Xylaria hypoxylon. The sequence continues at coordinate 3,136,994 of CADCXB010000001.1, forward strand.
CATTCCCTAGACGTCTGCTGTCCGCTACGACAATGGCCTCCGAGACTCCCATGGAGGATGCTATCCGAACCAAGGTGAGATTTCCTTTTTCATTGTATTTGAGTCTACTTGTACCACTTATGACGTGGATCGAGGTCCATTCATTGGTTTAGTCTATGTTCAGAACGTGGATGTGCTGGAAGACGGGAATGAGGGATAGAACTGGCAGGATGTATGAAGAGGGTAGCCGACTCAGTAACTGATCATCATGGCAACGGCGTGTAGGTGACGGAAGCGCTCAGTCCATCTCGTCTGGAGATTTTTAACGACTCGCATAAGCGTAAGTTTATGATTTAAATCTTCTTCTTATTTGTAATGATACCTCAACGTGTTGCTCAGTTCCCCTTTTCTCTTTCATTACTCTAAATCTTGTGCTTACGTGTCACACTAACACCGCCCCAGATGCGCACCACAAACCTATGCAAGGCAGCAGATCGGGCGAGACACACTTTCGTGTGGTCATAACATCCGAGGCCTTTCGGAGTAAGATGCAGCCGGCGCGCCACCGCCTTGTGTACGGCCTCTTGCGCGATGAGATGGCGGCTGACGGCGGCATTCACGCGCTGCAGCTGCGGACCATTACGCCGGAAGAAGAAGAGCGTCAGAAGGTGAAAGATGAAGCCGAGAAAGCATAGTGACCATGTAGGGCTCGCTAGAAGAAAGCAGAGTATACTATTTTAGACATTGTACAAGTATGTGTTGGGTACCAGCGCTAGACATTTGATGAGGAATATGGTAGACGCTCGGCTTTATTACGAGCTCTACCGCGCTCATAGCCTGTTAGAATGCGGACACCTTCTATGACGGTAACAAAGTGGTATGTCGAGAATAGGTTGAAGAGTCAACCCATCTATACATTTATAAATTCAGGCAGACTAGGGCGTATGTAATGTCGAGCGTTGAAACGTGTATGAACAAACCACTTCACTCCGAAATTATCACTCATTCCAACGTGTCAGATACAAGACATGCCTACTGGGGTCTTTTGAGAAAAGCTTGTCAAGTGATGATGGTAAGAGTGTCAACATTTTGCTGGGACGGGAGCAATCTTGAAACACCACCTTTTCTGTGATGAGATTCTTATAGCCAAACTGCGAAAGCCGTTTAACCGAGGCCAACTCTTCGTTCATAGAACGAAGTAGCTAGGTAACTTGTGTCGCTTGAATATGTTTATTGTATATGTAGATGTCTGGCGCCCGAGTTGAGCTATGGTGGGTATCTAACTTCCTAACTAACAATGAATGGTCCGACGCCCACAATAACTCCATCTTACATGATAATAATTATCAGCAACTCCACAGCCGTTCCTATACATAATATTATTGCTTTTGTGCCGATGTAGGGGTGTTTCTTATTGGAGCTGAACTGGTAATACCGTCTCGTTGTGCCATTCGGGTTTGAAAATGTTTCGCAAGTCGGCGTTTACGCCTCTCTTCTGGGTCTTCGGCAGCTTTCACATTCTCTTTTCCTGTTGTAGATTCTGGGGCAACAGGGGTTCGGGATGTTTGTTTAAACCGCTCTGAATGATTACTGACCGTGCTGCCGGAGTCGGACCACACCCTATTGCGGGCGACTACCGTAAGACCTTGAGATATCCGCTTAGCCCCTTCGGAGCGGAGCTCGTTGGCTGCAGCTCTCTTCTTGTGCATAGTCGACTCCGAGAGAGACCGAGTTAAGCCTTTGTGCTGCGCTGGTCGGGTTTCTATTCCATTGAAAGATCTATGGGCTGGTGGCATTTGTTTGTTGGTCACTTGAGCCTCTGCCTCTGCTTTCCCCACCGACCTCCGTGCTACCTCTATCCCCTTGGATTTTTGTGCAGTGGTTGGAGATTGCGATATGCAATTTTCCTGAATATGTGGCTCTGTCTGGCTATTGGAACCCGATCGCTCGCTTCGTCCTTGACTAGAGAAGATGCCCAAGGACAGTCGCGCCATCCCCAGCTCGTTCGGATAGAAATTGAGCATGGATTGCAGATTCTGACGCGTTACGACACGGGAAGTAAATAAAGGGTCGTCATCGATCTCGTTATACCATTCAATCGCCCTTAGCGCTTTCCCGGGGGGCTGTGCTTCGTCGCAATCTCTAACATAAGGCAGGTATCCTTGAACCCAAGCTCTGATGAAGTCGTCATACAAGGATGTTCGAATTCTGCGGTACTGTAGTTGTATATATATACACGCCGTTATAAAGTCTTGTATTGTTCCATTGTAATTCGGATACGTGGCTGTGTAGTGGACGAATGGAGCTTCCCAGCTCTTTGACGCTGCGATTGGCGGGGCGATAGGTGGGACTGCTTGACGAGACCGAGTAATAGGAGACAGTACATGCTGTATTTGTGCAGGAGAATACCGTCCAGAAGCCAAAGGGCTATGGGGATTTCCCGGGCTGAGATTGGCGCCATACGTTGACATCTGGCCTGGCTCGATATTCCAGGCTTCTGCGTGCTTTTCGCTCTCAATTCTCCGGTCGTCTGTTGTAGACGGTACAATGGACGATGACGTATCATTAGTAGACAACGAGCTTTCCGCATTAGTATTGTGACCGAGAGCGACTATGGCTTTAGCAGAGCCCACATTTGTATTTAAGTGCGATGAGATAGCACCTTGTTTAGGTCCACGATACATCGCTGACACACCGTTATATATGCGCTTCTTTAATTTGGGTTTCCGTTGCGGGTTAGATTCCTTCGAAGCACTTGCGGAGCCACTCTGTGTCGATTGTTCAAACGTGCATGGAACAACTTGGGCCGAGGGAGGCGTTGCTACCATTGGTAGAGCTGATTTATTGATGGGCGCAAGATTGTAGGCAAGGGCAACTGGAACTTCAAGCTCAAGCTCATCCTCGGGCCCTTGACTGCTCTGGGGAAACTCGGGTAGTTTGGGGTTTTCTGCTGGTGAGGTCACGATAGTAGGCTGTGGTGGCGATTTCTCAAAAAGTTGGGTTATAAACGGTTGATTTGGTTCCTCACTTGCAACTCTCGAAGGTCTGATATGTGGCGAAGGAGTCTGTGGACAAGAGATCGGCTCACCATCATTCTCGTTGTCATTGCCGTCTTCGTCGCCATCCTCAAGGCAAGAATGGAGTGATGACTGGCTTCCGGATGGCTCGGGAGCATCTGTGTCATCTCCCGTGCGACTTCCCAATCCAGCAACATGGTTCAATTGCGCGGCTCTGTTCTCTCGGGCATATGAAGCTTTCGCTTCTTCCAAGACATCAGGTGGTATATTAACAAAGCCATTAGGCCGCCGGCTTAGGAAACTCGCCCACGCCTCGTGTCTGTTTAGAAGTTCCTTCTGAGTGCTCGGAATCTTGACAAGTGCACGCCGGGTTTTTGTGTCGCCCAAAATATCCGAAGGAGACAAGTTCGGTGTTGACGAGGCGATATTGAAAGCCGATCCAAAGCTGTGTGCCATATTGGCGCTGCTTGTGAAAGAACGTCACGATTCACTTTGGCTCAGAATATGACACTCCGTTCATGAAAATAATGTTTATCATGTATAAGTGCCGATCAGGGGATGAGTCTCTAACTCAACGCCGGATAAGTACCCCATACGACATTCTTACAATGCCAGATGAGAACGCTGTAAGTGCCTGAGTTGTTGTAGACGGGATGCGCGTTGTCAAACACGTAAAAGGGTCATTGCGGGGCTTGAAATAATGCGAAGTCACGTGATGACTTTGGTACCTGCTTGTAGGGGTGGGTAGGTACCTACCTCTTCAAGGGCGACATGGAAAGGTCTAACTAGTATGTATTCTAGCGGGCTATTCGCCTAACCAATCACGACGATATTATCAAAGTCCACGGCAACTATAACTAGGTACCAGGTGTATCTATCATTACCAGCGATCAATATTGAAAGTTATTAGGTAGCTTATCGTATAGCTTAACCAGTGGTGTAGGTATAGTTCGCGATAGACATTGTCTAGCAGCCTTCGCATAAGAGTTCCTTCTGTACCTAGGTAGGTAGTTGTATAGTATATGTTAAGAATTTCAAATACCTACCTACCGGTACCTAGTAGATAGGTAGGTACCTGCCTGTATCCTCGGTTAGGTAAGTGTGCCACCATTCGAATGCTTTAGCCCCACACTGTACCCGACGATCCAACTAAGACATGCCCTGCGATTTAAGTATCTAGGTACCTTGCCATTTACAATGATGTATGTACTCAAGCCAACCTTCAATGGTTTCGGGCAGCTAGAGGTAGGTACTCCACCACTGCGTCACCAACACCTGTCTGAGAGCACCACCTTCTCGCGAGACACCCTACCTAGAGTACCTACCGACCTATTCTTTACATCGTATATCCCTTTCCAGTCTTTTGAATCCTCCGGGACTCATTTCCAGGGATAGGAGTCTTTGCTGACTCCCATGTCGTGTGTTCTCGCCATGTTCCCTACCATACTCAAGTAGGCTCCATCTAGCTGTTGATTGAATAACAGGTTGCCGCGTGTTGTTGCTTCGTTCTCTGACTGCTCGCTCTTCCTAGTTCAGCTCTCCCAAACGAGTAATCGCCCCCTCGCAAGACAACGAAGGATGTTGTAGCCAATCTGTGAAGTTGCAGGGACGGATAGATCTATACTACCACGCGCGTTTCTACTATGAAGTTGTATCAAATACGACCCTGTCGTGGTTATAAACCCCACACCTTTGAGCTCGCCATCACAACTTTCGACGCATATACCCGTCTGACGGTATCGTTCTCCATTCTCGAGCTACCTAGTTAATGAGCTTGACTGGCGACACTATGTCGGGGAAGAAGCCTCTACCCTCACCCATGCCACCGCCGAGCCTTCTCTCTCCCAGTGTCAGGTCCCGTCGTCCTTCAACAACCTCCTCTATTGCCGCAGTGCCCCAGGTCGATAAAGAACATCTAGCTCAAGCACTCGACAAGATCCACACCTCATCCAAACTGGAGGACGTGCTTACCACCTTCAACGATCTAGCGCCGCCGCCCGAGTCCATCGATGCTATTGAGAACAAGGGTTTCACTGGGGACTTGGTTCAGAATGGTTTCAGTGGGTTATACTCGAGACTCAAAGAGGCTGTGGGGGTCAGCGGGAAGGACAAGGACAAACCTGTGGTTACAACGGCACCAGAAAACCCAGAGCTTGCCCCTGCGGATCCCGCTTCACGAAAGAATTCGGGCATAGGTCCAGGTCCGTCGAAGAGTGGCGTACCTTCGTTACCACAAGTGGATGCCAGCGTGACTGATGCCACTTTCGACTCTTCAGTCGCAGAGCCTTTGGAGTCAGCCACTGTCGGTTCATCAGGAGTTTTGACGAGTGAAAGCCAAATACAGCAATATGAATCCACAAAGACACCATCCGTTACCAATCTTACGAGCGGAGCATCCTCAAAGTCCGCCTCATCTAGCCGTCAAAGTATTCCCCACATGATCAAATCCACATCGGCTGTTGCAACCGCAAATGTTAGTAACGTCAGTGCATTTCGAGATGTGTCACGCCCGGCATCCTCTCGAGCTGAGGAAGGTTCTGTTCGAAGCGGCCGCAGGATCAGCATCACCAAGCCGAACGAAGGACAATCGGCCATGTCCTCTACTCATAGTGAATCCACAGGCCCCCTACAGTTGGATAAGATGTCAGTTTCCAGCCGCTCTCGCCGTGACGATGCATACAGCATGGATGGTAGCCTGGATTTACCTACTAGTCCTGTCAAACCCCTTAAAGCTGCCTCGAAAGTTTCGATTCAACAGGTAGCATCATCCGAGCCTATTTTATTGAACACGCAGACCAGACCAACCACTAGACCTATAGCACGACGACCAGCGGTGATCGACCGCATTAATCGTTCCCAGCCATCGGAAAACCACTCAAGGTCCTCATCTTTTTCGCGGGGAACGGCAGAAGCTAGTCCAGTGAATACTTCTGCCCATAACAGTGTTTATCATGAATCCTTTAGTCAGGCAAATCAGCATGAACGGATGAGATCGGGAGATTACAGGATTCTGGGGACAACAGTCGACGAAGGTGCACCCGAAATCGTAAGCGCGAAGCTTGAGTCGATGCGTAAGCAGGTGTTGAGTAAGCAGTTCTGGATGGCTGATGAAACATGCAAAGAATGCTTCTTATGTGGCTCTCCGTTCACCGCTTTTCGCCGCAAGCATCATTGTAGGACTTGCGGCTGCATTTTTGACAGCAGATGCACGTCTACTATATCTGGCCAACGGTTCGGAGTGCAAGGCACCCTGCGCGTTTGCAAAACCTGCTTGAGCATTATACTCCAAAGACAAGATGGAAATCTCTCGGACGAATCCGCTGACGACACATACCTACCTGCAATCTTTCGGCCAAATCAACCTAGGATTGTCATTCCCTCTCATCACTTGAAGCATAGTCGTGACGAGGTGAGCTCAGAGCAAACGGACGATGTCAATGACGACAGTAGATCGATGACTACGCCTATGATGGCCATCCCTGCCACGAAGCGACTTGGCGAATCATCTAATCGCAACTCTGCAGTTCTTGAAATTGATACCCCGCAGCTCAGTCGACCAAGCTCCTCAAGATCTTTACGGTCAATAACCTCTGGACGGCCACAGTCCTCCGGCCATAGACGTCAACTTTCAAAGCATAATTTGTGGAACCGTCTGAAACCCCCTGCTGATGACAGGGCCCCTTTTCGAAAGTCGGCAAGCGAAGAGGCGGCGAAAAGGCCCCGCCTTTCGGCTTTCCATGATGACAATGTCATCGACCCTGATCTAGCGCAATATATGTCGGACGAATCGAGCGAAGATGAGCAAATGAGTATCATGGGGACGATTTCCGGGAGTGAAAATCCGTCGGCTGGTATCGATCATGACAAGTCTAATTTCGGCCCGTATTTAGGAGTCGGGCGGAGAATTCGCACCAGAGCACAGGCCGAGAAAAGTATTAGCGGTTTTAGTTACACTAGCCGTGGCATGGATGAATACCACCCGCGTTCCTCGAGACGCCGAAATTTGAGTACCACCAGCGGGCACCAAGTCTATCTCATGCGCTCACCACGGCCAAGAACGGCAACCATGAAAGGTCCATCTGGGTCGAATGAAACCCTGCCATACTTTGACTCTGTTGGAACTTCCAATGCTGCTCGTTTGACTCGAAGCTCCTCCATGAAGGGAGAGAAAGAGCCACGCTTAGAACTCAACCCTGCGAGCATGATGCATGTTCGCAAGCTTCTCTGTCAACTTTTGGTTGATTCAGACATTGGTAATGTGGCTGCTTGGGAGAAGGCCTTAATTCCTATTCTTCTCAAGTGTACCTCATCCGTGGACCCCGATATTGATCGTGGTGACGATATTGATATTCGACATTACGTCAAGTTAAAAAAGATTCCTGGCGGCCGACCGAGCGATACAACTTACGTCCCCGGAGTTATTTTTACAAAGAAACTTGCGTTAAAGGCCATGCCTCGCAGGATGTCTAATCCGCGAGTTGTTATAATATCATTCGCAATCGAATACCAACGGCACCAGCATCATTTCATGAGCCTACAGCCAGTCATTGAGCAAGAACGAGAGTTTCTCAAGCAGCTGGTCAATAGGATAATTGCCCTCCGACCTCAACTACTACTTACGGAGAAAAGTGTTTCAGGGCTTGCACTACAATTTCTATCTGAAGCTAAAATCGCAGTTGCCTATAATGTCAAGCCATCGGTTCTATCTGCTGTATCGAGATGCTTAGAAACCGAAATAATCTCATCCGTTGATATGTTAGCACTTCCTCCAACCCAATTCCAAACGGGAAAAAGCACCGGCTTCGAGGTCAAAACTTTTGTGAATGAGGAAATTCCGGGATGCAAAAAGACTTATATATTTCTCTCTAGCAATCAAGAGGAATTGGGCTGTACAATTGCTCTTCGAGGCGCACCAACATCGATACTCGGAAAATTGAAGCATATCACTGAGTTTATGGTATATGTTGTCTACAATTTAAAACTCGAATCATCCCTTATGCGGGATTCACTCATCCAGCTCCCCACTACTGAAGATTGGAGTAGGAACTCCACACAGCAGCCTTCGGAGGAAAACAATTCCTTGCTTGGATCAACAGAAACAGATTTAGCTGAACAGCAACGAACCTCCTTAGTGACTCCAGATGATGCCATGGCAAGCCAAGCTAGCGGCGGGACAGCAAACGACAATATTGAGCCAAGCGGTAGAGGCGGAACGGAAGAAGGCTATTCCCAACCTGGTGACCCAGAGCGCAGGCTGATATCTCTTCACGAAACACATGCGCGTTCCTCTCACGACAGTTTGGTTCCCGAAGACGTTCCAATGCCTACCTTCTATAGTGACATGGTTGCTAAATACGAAACAAAGGTCCTTTCCGCGTCACCTTTTGTCAAATTCGCTCAACCCTACCTCTTGATGAATGCTCGGGAACAGGAACGCAGATTGGTGCACCTTAAACGACTTCGTGATCAAGACATGATTGAAGAACGGGGCGATGAAGAAAAGGCGAAGCCTCAGAAATTTCAATTAATCAAGCCAGAGATGGTGCATCAGACCAGCCAGAAGGCCCCCCGGCACATTATGGAAGTGCTGCATGCAGTCCATGATGCAGAGTATGATAAAGCCCTTTATAATTACCAGACGCAGACGAGATCATGGGAAAATTACATCCAAGGCAACCTGGACCTATTTAACCCCTATGCTCACCAAAATATTGTGGTATTGCATTCCGTGATCTGCACAGAGACGAAAATTCCTTGCGTGGAACCGCAGCTCATTTCTCTCGGCTTCTACAATGAGCATACGGACCATGAGAACGATATGGATCCGGACTGCACATTGGGACAATATATCGAAGACGTGTGCTATGGTGCTGAGTCGACTTGTACAGCAAATGGCTGTGATCGCAAAATGTACGAACACCATAGGACTTACGTACATGGGGAAGCTCGCATCACCGTCTTCATCGAGCTCGACGTCAATGGCAAATCACGAGGAGACAGTATCATGATGTGGAGCTATTGCAAAATCTGTAAACGTGAGACACGTGCGATGGAGATGTCTGGACTCACCTGGAAGTATTCATTTGGCAAATACCTCGAACTATCATTCTGGAGCCGGGGCACCCATTTGGTCAGAGATGAGAGCTTGGGAGGCTGGAACTGTCCTCATGACCATCATCGAGACCACATCCGTTATTTTGGTCTAGAAGACAAGATCATCCGAGTCCACTACGACCCAATTGATCTACTGGAGATCATTGTACCTCGTGCCAGGATTACTTGGAAAGTCGAACATGACCTCAATATGAAGAATGAGATCTTCACTCATTGCCAAGATAGATGGACGCGATTCACTACTTCTGTAAGAGCTAGGCTCAAGGCCATAAGATTGGATAACATTGTTCCAGAAAAGGCCGAGCCTTGCAAAGCAGAGATCGAGCGATTAACGAGGAAAATCCAAGATGAACACACATCTCTAATCCGGAAGTTACAGGAGAAATACATGAACTCGAGATATTACGAGGTCATTCCCTTCAACATCGTTCTCCGCGAGATGTTGGTCAAGGTCACTGAGTGGGATGCCGTCTTTACCAAATTCGAGGCCGACTTTCTCCCATCCGATAAGGATATAAGAAGGCTTACTATGATTCAACTGCGTAAAATGTTTACGGATGAATCAAAAGAATCATTAGCTGGCAACGAGGCTGCCGCCGAGGCGGTGGAACTCACGGAGAAGAATAGCCAACAAACTGTCTCAGACGGTGATCCCAAGGAGGAAACCCAACCCCGGAGGCCAGCCCTAATAATTCCCAACCGGAAGGAGCTGATGAAAAACTAGCTCGGATAGTTCCGCCCCAAGACGCTACTCTTGTGTCCGCACCAGATACTGTACTTGAGCGGATAGAGCCGTTGGATTTAGCCACTCCCAAATCCCCGGTCCAAAACATACTTTCTCTGGATCAGGCCCAAAAGGCTATCGCGAGTACTACAACGCCTATACTAGCTAGTGAGATTCCGGAAACACCCACTACTCCCAGGCCCACCGCTTCAGGTCCAATCACCAAGACCGTGCAGATGTCAGTTTCCGAACAAGTTGAACAGTTGCGCCGCAAGCAACAAGCTGTTGTGCTCGAAAATGCTAGTCGCCCAGCTGCTAAAAATAGCACGCAATCAGGCATCGCTGCAAACTCTTCAAAATTGGTTTCAGAACACGGCTCTGCCCGTAGGATAGGATTAAACATGTCGCCACCTATGATTCGTGCCATTTCACAGCCGGCAAGTAGTTTGCCGACATTACATCGTGTTAGTTCTGCAATAGGCAAGAAACCGTTCGGTATGTCTAAGGACAAGGATAAAACGATCTTGACGGATGTCCCCACTGGGAACGAACTTCGCAAAGCCTCAACCAATGAGTCAACCAAAAACGAAAGGAAGCTCTTCAACTCCAAGCAGCATCGCAAGGTTAATCAGTCTTCTATCCCACGCTTTGTAGGGATGAGAGATTCTAGAGTTTCCACCATCCGCAAGCATTTCGAGCAACTGAGTCGGGAATTCGAAAAGGAGCGCGAAAAAGATAGAAAGAAACGAGCGGCAAATGTGTCCCATTCTCGACCATTTCTTCAACATTCTAAGACCAGGGCCACTGTTGAAGTTTACCAGGATGTTGCCGACGCTGTGAATGAACCCCTCCCGGCGGATGATGATCAGACGATTGGAAAAGAATGCACCGAACCGAAGACACCTCTCACTAGAGTACCAAGTTTCCCCACAGTAGATGAAGCCAAAGTGGCACAAGAACCCACTGTGGCTATCGAGCCATCATCCGAAGCCCTTCACCAAAATGAAGAAACCATCGAGGCTGAAGTGGACGATCTAGCTCACAATATCAGCCTTGGCCCAACGGACGACGAACAAGGTGACAGCGATGCCGAGAACTCCATTATTGATGGCAGTACTCTCGAAGAAATTGCTGATTCACTTGACTCGAGCACCGAAATTCCACTTGAGCTTCCCAAACATGACAGAATGAACTTCATGAAGGCGCTCTCAAATTTCTGGAACGAACGTTCAGCAAGCCAATGGCCCCCGTTAGATTACCCCCTCAATGCATCGGACCACATCTTTATAGACTCCGATATCATCGTCCGTGAATACGAGCCAAGTTCTGTCATAGCGTTCGCCCTCAGCTCCGAGGACTACAAAAATAAACTTGATCGATTCCATCGCCGAAAAGCTGGTCAAACAACTCAGCCACCGTCGGATGCCGAGGAGATCGGGGGCAATGATCTAGGTCTCGAGGAACCTGTGAGGGAAGAACGCCTGGAAACAAGCTTAATCCACAACTCCAGTAGTCATTACAAATATCAATTTGCTGAAGGGACAGCCAAGATGCTCGTTAAGATCTTTTATGCCGAGCAATTTGATGCGCTTCGGCGCAAATGTGGAGTTGCAGATCGCATAGTTGAGTCTCTCTCTCGATGTGTGCCGTGGGACTCAAAAGGTGGCAAAACAAAATCGGTGTTTCTCAAGACGCAAGACGATCGCTTAGTGATGAAGGTAGGCTGAACATGTGCAATCCACTATCCATCTTTTCAAACTAATCTTGGGCCAGTCATTATCGCAAATTGAAACACAAGCATTTTTGAAATTTGCACCGGCATATTTTTCTATCATGGCGGAGGCGCTATTCCATGAACTACCTTCGGTAATCGCCAAGATGCTCGGTTTCTTTCAAGTTGTCATCAAGAATCCGGTGACAAATACGGAAATCAAACTTGACCTACTCCTTATGGAGAATTTGTTCTATGATCGGGAACCAAACCGCATCTTTGATCTCAAGGGATCCATGAGGAACCGGAAGATACAGTCGACTGGTGAACAGAACGAGGTTCTTCTGGACGAGAATATGGTTGAGTATATCTACGAATCCCCGTTGTTTGCGCGAGAGCACTCAAAGAAGCTACTGAGAGCGTCAGTATTCAACGATACTTTGTTCCTAGCACGGCAGGATGTAATGGATTACTCCCTAATGATCGCCGTCGATGAAGTGAAAAAGGAGCTTGTAGTGGGCATTATCGACTGTATTCGCACATATACGTGGGATAAAAAACTTGAAAGTTGGATCAAGGACCGCGGATTTGCTGGTGGTGGCCGAAACCGACCGACTGTGACGAGTCCCAAGGAGTACAAATCACGTTTTCGAGAGGCCATGGCCAGGTAAGCAATTCATATCCTTGATAGATGGAGAGACGATACTAAAGCCTCGCAGATACATTCTTCAGGCACCAAACTGTTGGCATCAATTTAATGCGCCGCCCGGATTGGGCAGGCAGCGCAGCGAAGCTAATCTTCCTGGCGACGATGGAGCCGTCAATGAGGCTGGGCTTTAAAAACAGCGATCTCGTGATATTAGGTGATTAGTTATGAATACAGCACATAGTTTAGGGTAGTTTCTAGCTGAATGGTCGAAGAGCAGGCGATGACGTACCCGGAGTTGGGGAAAGGCTAGCTACCTGGTACAGCGACACACCATGATCATGCCGACCACGATTGCACACCCTCCATAATAGTAGAAAGATACCCATAGGAATTCAGTTCATTTTCGTAGGAAACATGCTCGATGTTTGAAGGGAAATCATATATGTCGGTGTAATGAGTGACAATGTTGTGTCATGATGGAGCCCTGTAACCACTATGCCAAAGACCAAAAGGTCTATCAATACTCCCAATTGGCAGTACCCAGGGCTGCCGTGCTATATATACACTTCCGAGTATGGTGGCCACATGCCATACCGTACGCCAGCGTATATTCATGACATGTTGTTGCTAAAACTTCACTGTCCGTGGGACTGCTCTACTGTGTATAGCATGCATTGAACCACTAGACAGAAGGTAGGTACACTAGTACAGTAACCTACCTAGGTTAGGCATCAGTAGGTATGTTTTTGTCTCCACTTAGAAATCAGCCAAGCCTGAGACCTAGGTACCTTGTAGGAAGTAGATATGCACCTAGTCAGTCTAGAGGTAACTATAAACGCACTGCACCTGGCCCATGAACCTCAAATCCTCTCCTAACCAACATCGACATCAAGTTACAAAGTCCAAACGAAAAACAAATGTGCAAATCTATGAATGAAACCGAAGATTTGCTTGGCCAAGTTGAATAGAATCAATATATTCTTCAATTCAAATAACCCAAAAAAATGAACACAATATGTCGATAGACCTGAACTGGGAAACGCTGACAGGTGGACCCGACGGCGCCGTCTTGGCAGAACACATTCGTGACTTCATCCACGTTAAGTTTCAGGCCGTGCCGCTGCCGCGCTTTATCAAGTCCGTCACCGTACACGAATTCGCCTTTGGCAAAATCCCGCCTAGCGTTGTCCTCAAGGATATATGCGATCCCCTGCCCGACTTCTACGAGGAGGACTACGAGCCTCACGAAGAAGACGACGCCGAGGGGAATGAGGACGACGACGAGGGGATGCCAGATGCCATACGCGCTGCGGAGCGAAGACGCAGGGCTGAACAACGAGCTAGGAATGGGGGAGGCGACGCTAACGTTACAGGCAAAGCCACCGGCGGTGCCAGCGGAACTACCACGCCGTTTGGTGACAGTTTCTTCCCGCCACACGTTCACAGTACCGGTCTTAGGAATGCACCCGGAGCACCCGATATAGGTGGTCCGTTTCTAGGTCTAGGAGTATCGGCGCATGGGATGCCCGGGGGTCCGTCAGGGATGCACTACTTCCAGTCGAAGCTCGGCCCTGGATGGTCAGGCACCCAGACACCGTTAGCCGCTGTCGCGGGGGCACAGCATCTGAACGGCTGGCTTGACGCGACCGCACTCTCGCAGTCACAATCAAGTCATAGCTACCGCTCTGGCTCACCAAACTCGGGTCGCGGCAGGCATTTATCTCAGGGTTCTATCTCGGTAGAGAACGACCCGAATTCATTGATGGTTCCCCTGCGGGCGCTGAGGGAAAAACATAGCGTCTCAACATTATCGCCGACGTCGGCCGAGCCATCGCGCCCGCCGACCCGTGACACCTCAGGGGCAAGTTTACTCGCGGGATCAGCAGTCGACGACAGATACGGGAACGACGCCTCTCAGGCTTATTCCAAGTCCAAGGCAACAGTAGCAGTAGAAGACGAAGATGATGATGAGGAACATGCCGAGAGGTTCCGTCAAGAACCGCGGCCCGACGACATGCAAGCCGTGTTCCGCATCCGGTACGCAGGGGACGTGCGCCTCGAACTGACGGCCATGATTCTGCTCGACTATCCGATGCCGAGCTTCGTGGGGATCCCGCTCAAGCTCAACATCACAGGTCTGACATTTGACGGGGTGGGGGTCGTCGCGTACATTAGGAAGCGCGTGCATTTCTGCTTTCTGAGTCCCGAGGACGCACTCGCGGCTGTCGGGGAGGACGATGACGAGGACGAGGACGAGTCTGGAATTAGTAATGAGAGCGGCAGAGGTGATAGGACACATAACTCGCCTGGGCCACGAGGGAAGGGAAGAATAGGTGGCTTGCTTCAGGAGATCCGTGTTGAGAGTGAGATCGGACAGCGCGAGGGCAATAAGCAAAGCCTGAAGAATGTAGGCAAGGTGGAGAAGTTCGTGCTTGAGCAAGTCCGACGTATCTTCGAAGAAGAGTTCGTGTATCCCAGTTTTTGGACATTCTTAGTTTAAGGCAAGCGTATCCATGAATATGAAGTGCCGGCAAGGCTAATATTGTCAACACCCCAATTACTAAGTTTCATGCTACGCCTTTTGGTAGTTGTTACCGTATTTCATGTTGGGAGTTTAACAATATCGAAAAAAAAATACGAATCAAAAAACTTCTTCCCCTCAATTGAACCTGCTTGACAATTTAACCCTATTCTGGTTGGAATATTCTGATCTACCCGCCGTCCCGGTGGCCGTTTCTGAGGCTTCTTGAATACTTAGAAACAAGATAAACCACTAGTAACACCTACGTATTTAAATGTTGTTTCAATGCATTGCACGAGTTTCGTAGAATTATTATGTTGTCTGCTCCTCCAAGCTTGCACCTTTCATCATCTGCATCCCTGAGTCACCAAGCCACCCTTAAATGTTTCAACAGAACGAAGCCACTTGGAACGATAGACTAATACAAATCATACTTTTGGCATGGCTATCACCAATATTAATGGCAGTGGCCAATCACCCAAAAGCGTGCATCAACACCCACAGCTCCCACTGAGTGCAAACTTGTTAATGGTGTTGAGGTTGATAGGCGTTTATGTTTAACTTTTTTATTTTTATTTTGCAATAGCATCGGTAGTTAAACATAAAAACCCAAATAATACTTATAATTGCTATAATTCCAGACTGATATTACTTTAATTTAAGTAGTAACTTACCTTATTCGCTTACCTTAGCTTATCACCTTACCCCTTTTTAGTTGTTGACGCTGTTTTTTAGGATTCTTATATAACATTAACTTTATAAAGGTAATATATGCAATGTTATCAGCTGTATTTCGTAGCGAATAATATATTATATAAGTTTAATCATGTAATATATTGTTTACTAACTATTTATTATGATTGTTATATTTGAATGATTCGGGTGTTAGCCATGTGTCACACAATGGTGAAATCTTTAGGCCACATACGATATAGGAGTGGCCCCAGCTGTAAGTATGAGTGAGACTAATAGGAGGCATAGTGCAGATGCGTGACACTGGTTGCAGAGTATTTTGTCTTTGTGGTTTACTGGTCTCTCCTTTGAGCTGCTCACGCAGAGCGTCAGCAATACAGCCGACTCGTATTTTACTTACAAAGGCTTTGTAGCTATGACACATGCACGTCAAATGGCAGAGAAAGCAGTCCACGACCTAACCGAGATAGGAGGCAAGCTTCATAGATTTTTCATAAGCTTTGTCTGAGGATATGCTGAAAAAGCTTATTATTCATGATCTCTGATCATGATAGCGTGTCTGAGATGTCAACGAAATTGGCACAGTCAACATGTGGTCGGGACATGGAGTGTTTGGGAACCCAGGGAATGAAGTGGATAAAGCATTAGAGGGGCGGATGAGAGTTTTTCTCAAAGGTAGCCCGAGATGGTGGTTTGCGAATCCTGATATTCGACAGCAGTGCGTATCAGCCACTCGTAAACAAGAGCGTCGTAAATATGAAACGAGCTGTTGGGAAGGGTATGAGGCTGGAGAGCAAGAAGAAACAAGCCTAAAGAGCATAAATAACTCACTTTTCGTATGGAGGATGTTCTTCCTCTTGGCTGAGAACTCATATATCCGTTGACATCAATCGATGATTTTATGATCATATTACTGACTCCTTGGCTACTTATACTAGGGGAGGGATGCTCGAGTATAGTGATAGAACAAATTCGACCCCTTGACATGAGGTTTCCGAGAATAACTTCAAGGCTCAATCAAATAATAGTAATTTGCCTAATCCTACACTACCTCAATTTATCTTAGCATACTGTGGAGGATCTCACCCCTGGGCTCCTATCTAAGCGGCCCATGCCAATAGCTACGCGGCTAACATCTCAGCAGCAAACCATATTCCTGTACAATAACATTTCCACTGTAAATTAATACAATTCGAAACTAAATACTCAACATCTCATTATCAGCTCTTTATGAAAACACCTATCCATACCTAAGATTAAGCGTATCTGCCTCACTTCGTCAACAACGGTGCCGCCACGTACAAATCCATGAACCCATTCTTCAGTCTCTCCGGAATGCCCGCGATACTCTTCATCTCGCCCGCAACAGCCCACTTGAAGGCCCCCGCCAGGACTCCTACGAACCCCTGGCGACCCCCGTCGCCCTCTCCAAGCGCCGGCTCGCTCCACGCATCGAGCACGGCAACGTACTGTCCTTGGACATCGCCGTCTGCAGGCCGCTGATCCGGCGCCCATGCATCATCTGCATCGATGACTTTGGGGAAGGCTCGTTCGGAGAGCAGGCGCTGCAGGTCCGCGTCGGCGACTTCGTACGCGGGGAAGGGATCCAGCGACATAGTCGGCTTCGGCGCCGTGATCTGGGCCCCGGCCATCAAGGTCACGGCCCCTCCGTCGCTGTTGAGGAGGTCGCGGATGTTGTTGCCGCTCGTGCGGGGGTCACTTGAGGAGTCGTCTGTGAATTATCACGTCAGTGAGTGTCTATCAGGGGAAGGGTGATTGAAGATCAATATTAGGTGGGTTACTTACACTGTGCCCATAAGGCGCGAGGTAGGCTCTTGAGGTACTTGTCGTACTGCCACCCTTCATCCGGCTTGTCCTGACCTTCTTGCTGGACTTCGACGCTGAGCGTCGAGCTCATGGGGTTCGTGAGCTTCATCGGCCGGCTGTAGACGTCGCCGTAAGTAATGACGGGGTCTTTCGCGTCCAGGCTATCCTTGACAGCGCTGATCGCCATCTTGCACTCGACGACGAAGGAGAAGGAGCCGGCACGGACGATCCAGTCCGCATTCTGGTTGCGCTCGGGATTTTCGACAGGATTCAGTAGCCCCGACTGTGCGAGGAAGTTGTGTCCCTCGTTTGGTGGTCGCGAGTACGATTCCTGGACCTCTACGATACCGTCATCGGCATCGCGACTAGCAATGCCAAGCCTTGGTTTCCAGGTGGCGGAGAAACTTGAGGCGCTTTGCCGGCTCTGCAGCACGAGCTGGTAGAAGCTCAGCAGGCTGACGGCCTCGTCGCGCGGCTTGTCGGAGCCGAAGTTGATGTCGAAGGAGACGATCCAGAAGTCGACGTGGACGCGGCCGGCGACGGGCGGGCCCCAGAGGTACAGCTGGGCGCCGATCTCGACCGAGATGCGGATGTGGATGAACCAGACGTCGATGCTGAACCCGACGCCGACGGACAGGCCGGCCTGCATGTTGAAGTAGAAGGGCTTGTAGTTGATGAGGAAGTCGGCGAACGCGTCGAACCAGGCCGACAGGGGCCCGGCCGCGAAGGCGGCGTGCAGGCGGCCCCCGGCCATGCAGGACTTGGGCGTGATGGCGAAGTAGGCCTGCCCGGAAACGGTGAGCCCGCCGCCGAGGTTCCAACTGATGCCCAGGCGCGGGGGGTTGGGGAAGCCGACCGGCCGGTTGTAGGCCTGGTGGTAGCCGCCGAGGGTGAAGACGTACTGGCCGACGACCGAGCTGTCGGCATGGGGCGCGTCGAACCAGTAGTAGAGGCCGAAGCCACCGGTCAGGTGACAGTTGGGATCTAAGATGTAAGAGCGCGGCGACAGCTGGGCGTCGATCTTGAGGGTGCCGTAGTCAAAGTCGGCGATGGCGGAAATGCCCAGCTCGACGTGGGCTAGCTTGAACGACGAAGCGGGCGTCGGAATGTCGGCCGTCGCCACGGCGAAGATGCCGAGCTTGATGGCACTTCCGAACTGCACGACGACCACGGCGTCGATGTTCATCATCTGGAAAGCGCCGATGCCCATGCCCACGGCGAGCCAGTACGTCTTGTCGAGCGGCTTGAACCATCCGCCGCCGCCGCTCGGGTCAACGAGCTTCTCGAGCACCTCCATGGCATTTACGGAGCCGCCGAGCTCCGCGTTCGCGATGAATGGGAACTCGTAGACCTCGTCGACCGTCGGCAGGCGCACGCTACTGTTGTAGCCGAAGCCGCCGCAGAGCGAGTCGATCTCGGCGAACTCGAGCGTCACGAGCGGCCCGTTGAGCTTTGCGAAGATGAAGACCGACTTGAACCCGTCTGCGCCGCCCGGCGGCACCACGATACCGTAGAACCCCGCCGCCTCGAACTGGTATGGCTTCCAGCCCACAACGAGGCCGCCGGCGTAGTAGTCGAGGCCGCCTTCGTTCCCGTGCCGGATCACGCCTGCGATCGACAGAGGCGGCTGCTCGAACGATGCCGCTAGACCCAGGATGGCTGGCGTGATGACGGGGTTAGGGTCGGTGAGAGTCGTGAAGTTGAAGCCGAGACTGAAGCCGACTAGGGAGAACCCTAGCGGGCCGAGCTGGAAGGTCGCATCGAACATGATGGCCAGCTGCTTGTCCTTGTATTTGAGACCGACGTTGCTGATGGATAGTGGTCCGGCCGTCTTCTTGTACGGTGCTTGGGCGCTTGGTGAGCCGTCGTCACCAGGTTCGTCCTTCTTCGCACCTTGCTTCAACTGAAGGGCTTTGCTGCTGCTGGTTGAAGCTGATGGTTTCATGAACTCGTAGTCAAGTAGGCACGAACGCTCACCAGTGCTGCTGCGTATGATCACTGAGAAGTGGCACCCAGCCGCCAACAAGAGATCCTTTTCAGTCTGACTTTCCGGCTTGATCTTGTCCTTGATGAGGATCGGATCCTGTAGACCGCTATTAAACGCGGTAAGGTCTGAACGCAGGAGGCCATTCATCTTGCCTGCTGCCGCGGGCGCCGGATCCTGCACCCATAGGAAACACAGCTCGTCGAGAGGCTGCGTTAGACTGCCGATGAGTGGTAGCTCGACCTCCCTGTTAGGGAAACCATTGATGGAGACTCTGAAGAGCCGTTTGGAGGGAGTCCCAGCCCTCCACTCTGTTCTATGCATCTGAGCAAAATCGATGTGCACTTTGGCGATACTGAGCTGCGAGGCGAAGAGGAACGAGCTTTCTTTCTTGGAAACCTCGAGACTGAAGAGGTCTTCACCCTCGCTGTTGAGCTGTGTGTTGTAGACGAAGTCGGGCAGTTCGATATCAGTGGTGCCAAGGATGCTCGCCAACACGTCCCCGATCGTTGCAGATGGACTGTCAGGGTTCAGCGTAGCTTTGAATGTGAAGCCTTCCCCTTTCTTGTAGTTGAAATTGAGTTTCAGGCTTAGGCCGGCGATTAGCAGATTGCCGTCGATGAGAAACTCGCTTCCGGTCGACGTGCCGCCGCCAGAAGCCCCCGTGTACGTGTACTGTACATCGAGCGTGCTGATGACAATGGAGTTGATGAGAGGCCCAACATGAGCCTTATCATCGTCATCGAAAAACTCGACTAGAGTAGAGGCGTATAGCCCGGTCAACGTACCCTTGAGTTGCCATTCTTTTTTACTAGAGTCGTATGTCAGTAGCCCCTGAAGAATAGCAGGTTCTACGTTGTCGGCTGCATTTTCTTCGCTTGGCTCGATGCCAGCGCTGATGAAGAGGCCTAGCGCAAATGAGCTACTTTCCCCCCAGTTGAAAGAGCCCTCGAGCGCTACCTCCCCAAGATAAGGCTGGGGTACTGAGCCGGCAACCGGGCGATTGGCTTCGACAGAGCACCGAATATCAAAGGAAGTCTGCGTCAATGCGAGGTAGGCGTCTGTTACCTCCGAAGGCAATGTATCAGGGATATTGACTACTGTTTGACCGGGGATTAGAGACGCAATACTGATTGACGTTGCTCTTCCCGTTGTCACTGGCAGTAGAATGGTCCATTTCTCCTGATGTGGTAAAAGGTCTAGGTCCTGGGATGATTCAACGTCTACGCTCGGTTCTATATCAGCTAATTTCCCTTGAACTTTTCCTGGAACGTTTGAAGGTAAGTACTCACCGGTCCATAGTTGGCCAGTTAGTTGACCAAGCCCACCCGTGAAGCGATCCCAGTTGTAGGAAAGAAGAAAGACATTTGGTTTGGAGTCAGACCCGCTACCAATATTGACCGAAACCTCAATATCGAAAGAAAAAGATGATAGGTCCCGGTTCTCAGGGTCCTTCGTATCAAGGGTAACCATCATCCTGCGCAGGGTGTGGTGGGGGAAAACATCATTTCCACCCTCCTTATTGCCTAGGATGCCGGTGACGAGAGACTCCAGACCGTCGTCTCCGATCAGAGACGCGAGCCATTTGAGGATCCCTGATAGTGGATCGTTCTCAGACTCAAACATGAATGTGAGAGATATACAGGATTCACTGAGGTCTACTGCGGCAGTCGCGGGTATTTCACCTGAGCCACCTCCTTCAACAGAACACTCAACGCTGAAGGCAATTGATCCCCGGAAGAGAGGTTCAGGGCCAGTCTCTGTCGCTGCAAGCAGCACGTCTTTATAGAAGATGACGTTGGCGCTTTTGAGCGTGAAGCCCGGCAAAGTCGTGCCCAAGACGTCCTGAAGCAGATTGAATTTAAGTACCTGGAACTGCAGCCGCATCACGATGCGCTTGCTAGAGGCAGGGACATACCATATGGCAATTCGTTTTGGATCATGATCCCGTTCTGCGGGTGGTTCGAGCGTCACAGCTAAGTCTAGCAACTTGCTCGGCACGTAGTCAACCATTCCAGCAGCCCCGGCCTGTTCGAAGAGGTCTTTGAGAGTATTATTACTTGATACGTCGACCGTTTGCTGAAAATCGAGACCGAGAGTTAACATCTGTCCACTGGCCTCAATTCCTGGTGGTGGGATCCTGTTGTCGGTCCCGATCCCTGGACCAAAGGTGTATAGAAGCACCTCTGCGGTTGAGCTAAACGTCATTTTCCACGGCTGTTGGAGCTCTAAGCTGAAGCTCTCAACCGCGTTCGCCTGGTCGACTGTGATAGAGCCAGTGGCGATCGAATCGAGATTCTGAATCCATTGTAGTGTCTCATCCGTGTTGTCTAGACTAGCAGTCGGACTTGGCGTGCTCGACAGAACGATGGTCTGGTCATCATTGAGGCGAGAGACAAATATGTCTGTTGGACTACCCTCGTCGAGCACAGTGATGTTATCGCCAGAAGTCTTGCCCGATGTGCTAGCGTAGATATAGTATAGTGCACCATCATCTTCGATAGCTTGAGAAGAACGCCCAGATACAGCTTCGCCGCTGTCTGGATTCGGTGTCATGCCCATGATGGTGAGTATACGGTGTTTAGATCAGGAGCTTAGCTCACGAGCATGTTCTAGGTCTGTTCCAATTTCGCTAGATGAGGAGCACCCTACGTGGAATAGGATGTCTTAAGACTTGACCTAACAAATATTTCCTTTTCGGTCATAAACCGGCCGCTATTTGGTAATGTGATAGTTACTATTTCGGTGCTTTCTATGTATAGACATGTGTACCGTGAGTAGAGTTCTGAATCTCAATAGAAGTCAACAATAATTTGACCACTTAGCCCAAGGCCTGTTCTGGTTATGCGAGAGTTACAAGTGATGTAGCGAACAATACCTAACTAGGCCAAGATCACTTGATGCCATTGCCATGAACTCGCCAAAGATCAATCACTATCAAAAATGCACAGATAATAAATGTCGGGCCTCTCTTGGCTTCCCTCGATGGAATACGACGCTGTCGTGGAAGTTCATGCATTGTTCATTAGTAGTGGGGGATGATGTGTTGCATGTTAGATCAACGCCTATCCGCATCGAAGGGTGTCTTTAAGATGCATGCAGATTCTCACCTCCCCACAGAGTCGTACTGATGTAAAGCGGCAAGCATATTGACATGACAATACCGGGGAGCCCGCTTAATGGAATAAATAAACACCAATGTACCTACCCTCTCCTGAAAGTAACTTGCGCGTCTGACGTATTCCGCGTGTAGGTTATCGGTCGTGATGCCGTGAAACTACCTCGGTATCGTGACTGCATCAAGCACCTCGCAAACTTTACCTTGTTAAGGCTATCCGGACCTGTTCGCGGGATCTATTGTGTAGTGAGTTGGCATGGTAGGCCATATGCCGGTAGATAATGAGAACCTATATGCGGTGAATAACGGGAATGCATCTTGCAGATCAGCTTGGAGCGGAGATGCATGGCTAACCACTTGTTTGTTAGCGGTGGCCTGATGTTTGGATGCTATCTGGAGCAGCTTGGAGACTTTAGCAGAGTTGGCGATACATGACGTTGCCGAGGACTGTATTCTACAATGTACTGAGATGTACCATTGCTTCTGGAAGGGACACAACCTGTGAGAGAATACTCAGCCTGCTCTGGGATTGTTGTTATGATGTGTAGGCCTGTATAGAAGTACTGCAATGTGTATGCTCCCTATGCGTATGCTCTTGCTAGGAAATGGGTAGACGCACTATACCGTCTATGTCTGAGGATTAGAGCTTAAGGGGCGCTTCCGAGCTCTCGATTATTTGGCCTATCAAGAAAACCTATCGTGAAACCTATACCCATTGTCTTCGTTACCGGACTATCTGTCCTTCCCACACAATCTCGTTTGATATCCCTATAATCAGGACACAACTGTTCTAAATCCTATCACCACAACTCTGCCCTGACGGACAGTGAGAACAGACAAGATGTCGAGCGCGCAGGACTTTGAGGTGCTCTTGGTGCCCATGCAGCTCGATGCGTTCGTCCTCAACACCGCCGTCTGCGGCACCGGGGAGGAAGGGGATACCACTTCACGCATCTGTCCCATCACGCAGCCCAACTACACTTTTCTGCGCTTGCAGAACTTCTTGATCCAGAGCGACGTGCAGAACCACGCGGACCTGCATAACACGGCTCCGGCCGAGGTCAACTCGCGCTTGATGGATCTGGGGGCGCGTCCCACGCCCGCGCCCCTGCGCCATCGCTACGGCGTCTACATCCACTGGACGCTGCCGCGCTTCTACCGCTCCGGCGTGTCGTCTACCGAAACGGTAACCGAGAGCCGGCGCCGGCAGGAACGACTCCGCCGCGGAATGAGGACAGCACCAGCAGCGTCCGCGGAGGATGAAGGCGAAGGGGGCACTAAAAACACTACCACGCCCGATTTTGTTGAGCCGCCCACACGCTGGATTGTGGTGCGCAAGCTCGACTTGGACAGTATTCAGCCGGCAGAGGCTAGGTCGGTGTTTGCGGACCGCGAGTACGAGGCGTGGGTGATCGAGAGCGACTATCTGTGGTCGCTCGACGATATTCCCGCCGACGCCGACTTGCAGACGGACTTTGCGCCTTTTGTCACTGGCGGCAGCGGTTCTGAAATCGACATCGAGGGACAGGCCGAGGTCTTCATCGGGCGCAAGACGCCACTGACCGAATGGGTACCAGGTAATTATCCTGGCCCAGACAAAGAGCCACCGAACATGAGCCTTCTGCGCAGCGGGAATCAGCTTTTCGCGGATTTTCAGATGCACAACTCAAACGTATTCAGCATGCTTGACAATTTCGAGTATGCTGACAGCGAAAGGAAGACACAATATCTTTCTCAAGCAAAGGCCAGCTATTACGTGCTGGGTTGGCACTGGAAGGACGATGTCGATCCACTATGGAACTCGACAGAGAGCACGGCTCACGGGGCCAGCCTTGACACACTATTTATGCGAATGCAGGGTGTAGATTCTCAGGATCCGGGCGACTGGGCCAATTGGCTAGATGAAGAGAGCCCTCTGCATGCTTTATGCCACGGTGCCATGTACGATGTGAACTGGGACGAGAGCCAGAAGCCTGCCACGGTGCCTGCAGATCAGTATAATGCCCGCATCAATGATCCGACACAAGCTGCTGTCTCCGTTGGAACGACGCCCATGGACGCGCTGATATCATACTGTCATGCTCGCACAAGCGACAATGAGAACGAGGATGTGAATAAACTGGAAGAGGATATCCTAGCACTCGAGACGCTGCTACATGCCCGCGATGACGGCGTTGAGTCACAGCGCGAGGCCAAGAACACAGTGAACAACTGGTCCTTTAACCGTTCCCCTGGAGGGTTGCATTATCACCTCTCAGGGGGGGATGATGACAATAATACCAACAAGCAGCCTGTCGAGCCCGAGCAGTCAGTCATTCTGAAGCTGCGCGATCTGAACCAGAAACAGGGTCTGCTCGATAGCTGCGGCACTGTCATGAAGCAGTACCGCTGGGATATGTTCTCGCTGTGGTGGAAGTTCATGAGCGATGTCGGGAATAGCGGTGACGCCACAAACGATGAGACTAATGCCAAGAACAAGGCATCCAAAGAGGCAGCGGATGCCCTGTCTGCGAAAATCAACGGCCTACAAAGCCGCATGGTAGAGCTGCAAAGCGAAATCGACAGTCTGCTGGCTACGCCTGCAGACGGCTCCGAGAACCAGTTGGGGACAGCCAAAGCAGCAAGCCTGCCTGTATTCTACCGGGCGAACGACCCAACCGTTCTCATTGGTGGTATTCCTTCTGGATGGCCACTCGACTACCTGGACAAAGTGGCTGTCCGCTCGCAGTTTCAGACCGTCTCTGTCGAGGACACGTCTTCTCTACCCGCTGCCGTTACATCCTTTTCTGCCATTCTGCAAGATAAGCTCCCTGATGTCCTCAAAGCCCCCGCTGATTCTCTGGTATCCGAGTTCTACGCTATCCAACCCGGTAGCGACGTCGACCCCGGAGAAAAGTTCTATCCTCAGTTTCACGACCAGGTTACCTCAGATAAGAGATGGCGGGACCAGTGGGGAGACCGGCAGCCGTGGTTCCCTTTATATGTTGAGTGGGAGGCAGAGTATACTCATGTGCCCTTTGACTATTGGAAGCTTGACGAGCACACCGCTCGCCTATCTGCCCCAGAACTGGTTCGCTATGGCATCACTGTCCCTTCTGCTGAAGGCCAGGCTCCCCCACCACTATGGGAGGCACTAGTCGACGAACAGAAGGATAAGGGATTCGATACACGTGTGCTATCGGGCCGTGTGCTTATACTGCCACAACCAAGCTTTTCTCTAGGCGCTAAGATCACGCAGCTCTTTGACAACACACCGCCAGATATTCTAGACGAGTATCTGACAGAGGACGAACGGGCCAATCTGCGCGAGAACATCTCGAAGCTGTCGTATCTGTCGTCGCCACTCTCCGGCTTTACTAGCGGCATAGTGACTATGGCAGAAGGCAGCCACATCAAGCCCGAGAACAAGATAGTCAAAGATGGAGTTGAATCGAGCTCAGCTATTAAAGCCGCCGAGAATGATGCAGCAGGCTTCACAGCCTCAAGTATCGGACTGATCGAAGGCCAGTCAGCGTCTACGCCATACGCGGCAATGGTCAACTTCCAAGACACCAAGTGGTGCCCCTTCAAGCCTGTGACCCACGGACAGTTTAGGTAAATTCCCCGACCCATCTTCCCGGCTTGTCAGCTGTATTTATTTCTCATGCTTACCTTACCGCCTACAGATTCCGCAAGCTCAACATCATTGACAAGTTCGGCCAATGTCTAGTTCCCATCGATCAGAACCCTAGAGTCGATGGCCCTCCACCTCTGTACCCTTGCATCAGCGACTTTTACGAGCCGCAAACCATTCAGCTCGACGGCAAGGACTACGCCAACACGGTGATCCAGGACAATCCCGCGCAGAACGAATTCGTCCAGCTTCCCGCGCAGATCAACCAGAACGCACGTCTGAACGCGAATTTCGTGAAGCGCATCGCTGACGACGACCCAGACGAACAACAGCAAGGGGCTTCAGCTTCAGCCACCTGGCGCCCGGCATCAGAGTGGGAGAATCCCATCTGGGGCTGGATCATCACCAATTTCGCCGACTACGGCATCCAGCTGTTCCTGCCGGACGGCACCTTCTACCGGGAGGTGCGCTTCGGCGGACCGCTGCGTACGCTCGAATCGCCCAAATGGCTGCCCTTCAGTCCCGATGACCAGAATACAGCGCCGACGCCCGAGACGCGCCAGATCGATGCCCTAGTGGACAAGCTCGCCGATCGGACCTACCTCGAAGGCTTCTGGCACATGATCACGACGGCACAGGAGAAGCTGTCGGCGGCCCCCGACGCCTACGCGCGGTTCCTTAACGCCATCGTCGGCAAGCCTCTCGCTCTCGTCCACACGGGGTGGTCGCTCGAGCTCGACGCGCCGCCCCTGCAGAACCAGAGCAGCAACGCCACGGTGGGGGACCCGGAGCGCGACCTAACGGCCTCCGCTGACAGCGACGGCGACGACGGCGAGGAGAAGGAATACTACCAGTTCCAAGTCCGACTGGGAGATGGCTCGGCCGCCTACGACGGGCTGGTGGGGTATTTCGACACGACGGCGCCAGGAACCGACGAGCTGAACCTCGACACCATCAAGACCTTCTTCGCACCCTCAGACAAAGAGATGGCGCCGCTGAAGAGCCTCAACACGGACTCGTACCCGCTCTTCACGCCATTCTGGGAGTCTCCGCACTCCACCGCTTCAGGCGGCGACCCGATCGGACCGGAAGAGTTCGACGGCCGACGGAACGCGCGGATGTCCGTGTTCGGGGCCATCGTGGACCCCTTCACGCCCGTGCACGCGTACTCGTCGTTCCTGCCGGCCTCGGAGCTCCTGCTGCCCACATGGACGTGGCAGGGCGCCATGAACACCATGACGGCGTTCTTCCACGCGGGGCCCCTGACGGTGCCGCTGAGCGACGTGCCGGGCTACGACGAGGCGCAGAAGCTAACGACGAAGAACGCGCGCGACGTCCCGAAGCGAGATCTACCGCTGCCATCGCTCGGCGCTGGGGACTGGAGCTGGTTTGAGCCGTATGCCGTGGAGGGAGAGGGAGAGGGAGATGGTAAACAGCCGGTGTTCAACCCCTTTGGTATCGAGAAGAGAGGGACTTGACTAAGCCTGGGTTTCAGAATGGGCCGTATACGGCCATTGAGGGGTTCTTGCAGCTCCGAAATCCTATCATGATGCCTAAGAGCTAGAATGCAGGTATTTAGTACAAGCGTGTGCATAGTTGTAAGGAGAAAACACTGGTATAATGATAATGATGTTGTTGTTATTAGGAGGTGTCATGCGTTGATGATCAGTGCCCTTCCTCTCAACAGTAGGTGTTGGCGGGTACTTGTTGCTCCACTAGGCGGGCACCTGTTGCCCCACTAGGCACCAGGTGGCCCACCAGGCTATATAGCCCTCCTCGCTAGCACTAGGTCACACCCATCTTCATCCAGAATCAACATCCGTTTTCTAGGCTGTTTCTGGCTTCGTTTTCTTGCGTGCATCACCCTCAACAGTAGGTAGATTAACTCAGCTGGAGTTATGAGGGCAACTATCTAAGTAGTAAGCTACTGAGTACATCAAAGCGCCTCCATATACGGTTAGATGCGATATCGCGACTAGTCAAAATAGCTACTTTGGGCTAGCGTGCTTCTATATTTAACATGATATTAATGTAATTGTAGGTCTTACCTATACATC
Source organism: Xylaria hypoxylon (assembly GCA_902806585.1). Lineage (NCBI taxonomy): Eukaryota > Fungi > Ascomycota > Sordariomycetes > Xylariales > Xylariaceae > Xylaria > Xylaria hypoxylon. Next base: position 3,165,001 of record CADCXB010000001.1, read on the forward strand.
ACCCCCTTTTCCATAGCAATAACTACTTCATATTCTACTGGTATTTAACCATATCTTATAAACCATATACCATGTCAAACTACTCGGGTCTCCGAACATTCACTAAGCATGATAATGATTCTTCTACAGAATCTAAATGCTATTCAGGCGGAAAGTCACTCTAATACCTACATATACTTTCAAGATATGTCCCGGCAATGGCACTAGTCACTAATCACTATGCAGTAAAGGTATGATGCGAATCGGTTATAAATACGTTATCATTTATATGACAGAGACAGAACCCGCATCCACTTTAGACAAAACGACGCGAGTAGCAGACGGGAAAATCAATCACTACGTGGCCGGATCACGGAAGTGCGTAAAGAGATCAAAGCCCGCCGTCCCAGCACTGCTGCTAGAGCTTTGGTTTTCGGCAGTATAGAACAGGTGGTTAATGTTGTTCGCATTCACGACCGTCAACTGGCAGGCCCCGGCGACCTTGGGCGCGCTCGAAAGCGTCTGGGAGATACCCCAGGTGTCCTGGCTCTTAACAACGCGCTGAATGATGTTGGCACTGTTGAGGTAGTAGACATATGCCTTGTTGGTGTCACTGGAGTAGACAGCTGCCACAGTGCTATTTGGACCGTACGTGGCAACAAAGAAACTGACTGATCACCCGTGTTAGTACGCATGTTATACATCTATATGCAGACTCCAGAGACTCCAGTGCTCACTTGTCTCGTCCTCCACGATATACTCCGAAAGAGCGCTCCCTTGGAAGACGATGTGGCGTTTGTTTTCGACTGGGTTGTACCAGGCAGCTAGGGAACTCGAGGGCTTCACAACGTGGGCTTTGTCAAAAACTGCTACGTCCCCAGTCATGAGGCTGAATTGCTTTAGAGTTCTCTCAGTCGGGGTCGTGCCACTGTATACAGCCATAAATACTGTCAGTTATCTTTTGGGTTTGTTTGTCACTATGCGATTATCAAGTAGATAGTAATGGTAGACATCGTCAAAACAAGGTACAACATACTCATAAAAATACAGCCATCCCTGATCTCCATCCGGAGTCGCGCACATGGCAATGCGGACATGGTCCAGCGACGTCGTGGTGAGTTTCTTATACACAGGAGCAACAAGGGATATCTGGTTCTGCGTCTGGACTTCGTTCTGGGCCAGTTTCGGCATCGTCATAGCCGCGACAAAATGGAGACCGCGATAGTAGATGCCCGCCATCTCCGAGGGGTTTAGGATGCAGCCATTGTAGTCATCATCACCCGTCTCCCAGTCGCCCGTAGGCTGGTCTTCGGCGTTGGTGCCGGATTGCAGGGAGATGCCGAGCTGGGCTTTGCTCGTGTTGAAGAAGAGATCGATTCTCTTGTCGCCGACCACGGCCCTGTTGACGATGGCGGCAAGTGCGGTCATGACTCAGTATATTTAGATAGCTTTCTAGCTTGTTATAAACCAAATTCTCATGGTTAGCATTCACAGGTATCATGATGGACAATACGTACGTACTTACTTCACCTTTGCTTCTTAAAGCTAACAAGTCTTGTCAAAGAGACTCAGTTTCTGATTAATCGCCTATGCTTCAAATCATGAGAGGCTCTACAAGAAAGGGAACTGATGGACTAAGGAAGGGAACTCCTCGAAGGCTTAGTGAACGTTGCTTGGCACTTTGACAGACAGTTTGCCGTCTACTAGATAATTAGTAAGTCTATCATGTTACGAACTTCGATATCTCTCTTGATTGCAGCGAGCGCAGTACTACGGACCAACCAGGCGTTTCATTTTCTGGAGTCAACTTTAGCCGACTGAGCGCATACTAGAGTTCGCATGCATATGCAATATCTATCCCATCTAGCTAACCCGGCCGTTAGGATGCCACTTTATGTAGATCGCGTGGGGTCTAGCAATAAGCATGCTGTCAGTCTTGGCTCTGCCCGATTTCAATAGTAACTGCATATGCATATGCATGATTCCACTTACACCCCCGCAGTTGGTGTCGTGAACCAAACCACCGCGATACTTCGAGAGCTGAAAAGCTTCATTAGGCCTACGAGTAAACCTTCTGACGTAATAGACATGTGACAATTATGACAATTAGTCTATGGGTAAATTGAGTGCATATGCATTCTGCTTGATTCTTCTCCTCTGGGTCTGTTCTCATCCTGAGCGTCATGACTTCTACGTACCTTAAATTTCACTCCTCGGCGTATATCGATTGATATCTACATCTTCACTAAGGCTACACAAATCCTCAAGATCTCGATCTTCAAGTCTCGCCCCTTTTGCATTGCCGCATAACACCTGTAAAATGAAGTGTCATAAATTTATATACTTAGGGCACATATCCATGCAACAGGTTCATTCTAACATAGGGGCATTTGTGCCAAAGGGGTTAAGGAGACTTATGGGCATATAGACTTATGCGAATAATACAACTTGATTTCATGTATTAAGGTCAATTGGGTCACCCTTCTCAGTATGAGGTTTGCTGGTCGTATCAACAACGCAGTCAGTGACTTGAGCATTCACTACAAGATCAGGTATGTATATTTCATTATTTGGTAACTATCCCTTTAGCATAGGTAGGGCTGAACTTGTTACATAATTAGGACAGCTTACAGCCCTGGAATATATCGTATCCCGAAATCCGGGCTTTCAAAATATCAACAGCCCCGTTCTCATAGGACTTCTACACAATGGGCATCTTTCCCGGCGGCAAGAGCACAAGGATCAACTCTCCCCGTCATCTAACCCTCCGCCATTCTCGGCGAGTCGCTGCTGCATATCAGCGGAAGACCCGGTTACTTGCCGGCACAGCGGTCACAGAAGATGATGATGAAATTGATCCGCTGCCGCCTGGGCAGCAGAAGCTCAATTCGTTCTGGGCCCCGGGGCTCCAGGCCGGGCCAAAGCACACTATCACCGTGAAACAGAGAATCAGTGCGGGAAATGATAATTTGTTGCTCGAAGCAGAGCAGTCCTTCTTCGTGGACGCACCGCAATTTTCATTGCCGGAGGGGAGCGTGCACTCGACCTATCCGCCCCCAGGGTATCCCGACACGAACAGGATCCTGCCTCATATCGTCCTGACGGATCCGCACTTACCATGGGAGAGACTCGGAAGTCCCAGCCTAGGGACGAATATGGAACTCCGGATGAAGATGAAGGCGTTGCTGGCAGAGGGGGTAGCCGAAAGCAGTGAAATCCCGCGCAATCGTGTACCGTGGCTCATCATATTCTCCTTTTCTCAGGATGAGCTACGGTTGCCGCCTGAGGACTTAGACGGGCCAAGCAATATCTTCCGTAATATTACTAGTAATGGCCTCATTAAGCCAGTAAAGCAATCGGGCACCTTGACTGTCAATATGAGCATCGACGACCTGTGGCATCTAACGCCGGATGTGGCAACACCCGTGACTTCAGACCTTGGTCCAGACAATATGAAGGACAGCCGCGGTGACTTCATCTTTGTCAAACCGGACCTCTTTACGAATCTCTTTCTACAAAAAGACAATAACGGCAACCCAACGAAGGGCTCTGGACCCAACACGTCGCAATATCAATACATGGCGCACGTGCGGAAGATCAACGGCCAGGGTATGGCGCTCGCGGGTGTCGAAGACACGGCCGTGTTTAGTATCGTCGTCGGCAACCGAGCTGGTCAGCTCGACAACGAGACGCCCGCGACCATGTGCGCCCACCTTGTCTCCATCGAGGGTGTCGAGGACATGGCCTGGCCGGGATCGAGCCACCGGTATGTGGCACTCTGTTCTCTCTACAGCTGGAATTACACGGTGTTACCAGCGAACACCCTCAATGTGCCAGACGCATTCGAACATCTAGGAAGGACCCTAGATACTCTACGTGCGCCTGAGGAAAGTATTGGGCCATTGCGGACATCAAACGACGCTATTCAACAGCTTGTTGCAAAGCGACTCGATGATGGATACACCTTAGTCCGATATTGCATACAGACAGGCGAGTCCACTGTTGCCCTCTACCGCGGGCCTCTTACACCCTCGCGCGTCCCACCACTCGAGAACTTGACAACAAGCTCGAACTCGGGTGTCGATTTGCAAATCCTCGATAAGCAGCTTGGCATCATGGACATAACCTACTCCGTTGCCTGGCAAGTTGGTCGTACCATGGCCTTGGGAGACGAGGCATACACAGCTGCGCTCAACAGACTACGAAAATCAATTCATGACTACGCTGAAAATGAGTCAAAACTGCAAACGGTGAAGGACATCGACGATTCGGTCTTCCGTACCCGTGGAAACTTGCTGGCAGGTATCAGCTCGACAGTCCGTAAGCTCGGCTCGATCCATCTCGGCGACGACGATAATGATAATGACAACTTGCAACAACTGGGAGAGCCTGCTGTTCGACCGCCAACACGTTATCGGCCCGGGGGTGCCAAGCGACGTTGGCAGCGCCGTCGACTCGAGCATTCTGAGATGCCGGATCTGTCATTTGGCTCGCCCCTGATTCGGAAAAAGTACCCGGACCACGCTGCCACAGCAGCGCGCTACCTTGCCAAGAGCACAACAGGCGAGCCGTATGATGAGACCAACGATCCGGTATCAACAGATTATATGATCGTCCTCTCGTGGCTTCTTGACCGCATGTTCCTTGCAGGCGTGCCCGCCCACTGCCTGATCCCCGACCCGACGTATCTTGAAGCCGAGAGCCTGCGCTTCTTCTGTATCGACAAGAACTGGCGCGATGCCTTGATCGACGGTGCTCTGTCTCTCGGGAATCACTATGGGGATGATGAGGATCGTAGGGCTATCAAGGAGGCCCTCAATGACTACATCGCTCACTCGCCCAACGGGCAGGATCAGCCTGTTCAGATCCCGTCCTACGGCTTCTACCTGCGTTCGGACCTTGTTACCATGTTTCCAGATCTCCGTGTGGAAGTGCTCCCCACCAAGGGGGAAGCTGCCCCAACTGGTGCGCCGCTGTTGCGCCACGAGATTGTTACTGACGGCGTCATGATGGCGCTCATAGACCGCGAGCCCGGCACAGATCAGTTTGCCAGCCTAGTACTCACACAACCGGCGCACCAGCAGCGCTTCGCCATCGCTCGTGGCGTCGATGTGGATAAGGTTACGGTAGACATCCGGCGGCAGTATACCGTCGACCAGAGCATCCGTGAGGGGGATGAGAGCCGACATGATAGACTCAAACCGATAGTATACGAGCGCGGTGATCCCAACAACATATTCTCCTGGGATTCCGGGTCCGGCTCGGATCCCAATGACCTGCGTGTCATCTGGCCACCGCGCTTCGCTGATGTCCAGTTCCAGGAGCTCCTGAAAGATATGGGTACTTACAAAGATAACAACGGGGCGACGAAGCCATACTTTCAGGACGATGTGCCCACGTCAGCCCTTTTCGCTATGCAGCTGAACGACCCGATATACAATCTAACTATTAACCTCGACCCTAATTCTTCAAACTTGGCGGCCAAGATAAGACGGCCTGGAAACCCGAGTAGTAGCCCTGAGACACGCGCTTTGGGCCTGATGAACACGGCACGTGTCAAAAGGCTGAGAGATCGAAGTGAACGGCCCGGCGATACGCCCGTGAAGAAAAATGATGATAATGATGACTACGGAGCGAATTTCAAACGTCTATCGAGCTATGTCGCCACTCCGACCGCGCTATCCAAGTTTCTCGCTCCTCACGTCCGCAGCATCCCCGCGATATCCATGGATTCCACAGCACAATCACGGCCTGCCACTATGGTAGCACCACAAAACACAATACCCAGCTCAGACATCATAAAGACCAAGAGCCTCTCTGTTAGCACTGCCCAAGATGCGGCGAGCAGCGGTAGTCCCGCCGGAACCCCGAAGTACGAAATCCGCGTCGGGAGTAACATCGTCGACTCGTGGAACATCATCCGGCTCGACGGCGCGCACAATCTCGCACAGGACCTGATCTTCTCCGTCGTCCTACATCAAGACGAGGTGAGCCAATACCGGCTCATCGAGGTCGACATCGAGGTGGACCTCGGCGAACTCAACGTCAGCAGCGACCCGCCCCAGCACGCCCTCATGCGCAACTACGCGGGGCCGGGCGCGCACATGCTGACGAACCTGCGCTTCAACGTGCTCCTCACGACGCCGAGCGACCAGGGCGGCAGTGTGCTGCGGGCGCGTCTGCTGCCGCGGTCCTCGAAGGGCTGGGTCTTCTCGACGGCCGTCAACGAGCTGAGCTTCCTGCTCGGCCTGGCCGACGTCAACGCGCCCGCGAAGTACATCGACCAGTTCCAGGTACGGTCGTGGGCCAACTACATGATTAGGCCCGATGGGGGCCTGGAGACGGACAACATTCTCAAGATCCCGAATCCGGACACGATCCTGACGGTGGTCAATCCCCAATATGCGCCATCTTCGTAACTGCGAGGGTCTCACTCATTCGTATCCTGTCCTCTTTCTTATTTTCTTCAAGGCGCTATTCGTGCGAAGTTTACTGAAAAATTAATTTGCGAAAGTTTTTGTATGTCTTACAGAAAGCAAGCTCGATTCTTAGCCACTAGTTACTACTTAGTCTACAATGAATGATACTCCACCCTCTTCCCAATGAGTAGAGGTGTTTTCGAGTAAACGATACGATAATTCTGCGTATAGATATTCTAGTTTAACTATGTGTAGGGTGCAAAACCTACTATATCTTAGATCCAATACATATTAGCAGAGTTGTTAAGGTCAGAAATATTGAGTAGAGACTCATCATCTCCCTTTCCTGTAGGCTTCTTTGTGTGTTTTTCCCGTATCTGAGATTGCTAACATTACGGCCGAAGGATTTAAACCCTTAGCTAGGGAAATATTTGATGAATTTCAGAGATCCCTAGAGCATATTGGTGGAGTCGTGTTTTGACTCTATCTCCCCCTTTTCCGTTAAGAGTATTTATCTCTCTTTCCGCATATAGCAGTTTAACATAATCATGGTGCTTTTGTCCCTATTCTCATATGCCTTTTATGTCTGAGGATCGCATAGGTACCGACTCTACGCCTCCAAGTATCTAAATCATAAGCGCCGATCAATATATCACTTACACCACCATCCAACGTATCATCCCGTTCCTGTCTGCATTTCGGGATTTGAATTCTCGACAAAGGTACTCTCCAACCTCTATACTATGCAGGATACGTGTCTGTGCATAATCGTATCATCATCGTTAGAAGTTGCTTCAAGTGGCCTGAACTAGTTTTGTCCGGTTTCTGTCGGACGATTGAATCTGGCACCTATCTGGTCATTGGAGGTAGATATTATATGTAGCAATACGGTACTGCAACCGAACCCGAATGGAGTAGGGGTTTGCGAGGGACCAACCAATGGATGCCCAGGAAAGGCTATAGATTCTTGGCAAACCCCTAGTCATCAGGCTCAAGGATATGCGATATGCAGCAGTCTTGATTTGGTGATCTTCTTTGAATTGTCACGAAGAACTGCATCGTTCATTTGAAGAGTGGCGCGGGGGCTAGATAGAGGTAGTACCTACGAGGGGTTGCATTGGCGAGGAGATAGGACCACGAAGCAAGTCAAGCACCGTCATACGCCTAAACGTGTAGAGGCATGCTGCTTTATGTATGTGGCGTTCATGCCAACCATGCGCAAGCCTGCAGAATTTAATATGTCTTACCGATCGCTTCAGACAGGCTTGCGAAATATCAGGGTTTCATTGCATATGATGTACCAGTTCGTACCTACCCTTGCGGCTAATACTCTAGATAGTTGAGTTTGAGCAGGAGCAATTCTATAATCTCATTTGCTGATCGTGAGATCGACCCCGTCCATGCTGATTGAGCTTGGAGTCATCAAGGTAACCGTCCCATTTCTCCAGGTAATGGAGGGGAACTAAGCCGATCAGAATCGGATGAGGGCTGGTACATATCGTGATAAATGCCACGACTACAGAACTATTGATGCAATTCAATGGCCAAGAGACGCATATCACGCCATACGAATGACGTTTGTAATCTGTAAAGACCATGACATGACAGCAGGTGGAACTATTCTACGGCGTAGCTACAATGATGGTGGCCACGGACTTCCCCATTTTACGAGGCACACACACATATGATATAGATGCGAATGAGCGTACTACGAAAATGAGTTGTCTTGAGCTTCAATAATACGTAGGTGTAGTATATGTGTAATAGTATTTAGTAAATATTCAATACTGATTGGTCACATACGTGTAGGAATCAAATGTGGATGCGAATACACAAGTACGCGGAAGAGTGTTCCGTATATTCCAGTCCACAGACTCATTTTCCATAGTCGGACCTACCTTTCTCATAGGTACTCCGTACTGGGCTGTGGAAATCTACACCAACTCGATTTCGAACCCGCCCTGCAGAATCCCTATCATCCCACAAAGACGGGATCAAACAATAGAGTGTGGCCCATATAAGAAACACCAATATTTCAAGACTACGTCTTCAAGCAACGGAACCATGTCTAATGACCCAACGTTTCTCGAAGCCTTTGGGGAGCCAGGGTTCTTCCGAACAGCATTCGGGTACGATCTGACCCAGGTAGGCACCAAAACGCCTCGTCCAGCTCCAAAGTTCTACACATCACGGCTCTATTACCATTCCCATTACCGATTCGTATGACCTAGGTTTAGAGCTAATTTAGTATTAGATCAAGGCTTGGCTGCAAGCTTGTTGCACAGGGAGGAAAGGTGGTAGCCGGACCACGGATCTAAAGGTCCAAGCCTTACTCAAACAAGTTTATGAGATGTTGTCGTTGCTCATGTAGGTCGCAACCATATTCTCTGATTTATACTTGACTTGCTGGTAATAGCACGGTAAATAATGATGACTAGTGTTCCTGACGGCGCCGAGTTCCTCAAGCCCGAGCCGAAGTCTCACTTTTTTCGCACCACCAATTCGGACTGGCTCGACAAGGGAAAGAACTCGGACAGAGAAGAAACCCTGTCTATTTTTAATCTCCGTAAGTGGGAACCGGAAGGCAAACCATTTCTAGGGGTTTTCGAACAAGCCGCCGACGCCTCCTGGTGGCATCCCTGCGATCTGCTAGGTCTCTTCCTGAGCATCCTGGGCCCCGCGCCCCCGGGAGCGTCCAAGGAGAACTATTTCATTCCCCTGACTGCCGTATATGGACAGTGGTGCACACACCTCGCTGGGAAGAGCCAGAATACTGACAAGGTTGGCACCGGTTGGTTGCCAGCCGTGTTCCAGGCCACGTGGAGGCAGTGGAGACCAGACGGTTCGAAGCTATCCGATAGGATTGATTTTTTCCTCGGAAGCTCCCTTGCGTTAGACGACTACAAAGAGGAGGAAACCGGCCAGTGGAAGTCGAAGGTACAGCGGGCCCGCTTTGACATGTTCTACAACAGCCTGCGTATAAAGCTCTTCAAACAAACCGATTTCGATTCTAAACTCTCCCCAGTGCAATACACAAGGAACCGGTTAGGAGGACAGACGTTCGGTAACTGCGGCGAGACGTACCCATTGCTCGTCAGCATTAAGCGGTATGACCACTGCGCCCTTTGCCCTCCCCAATTGCTTCACTTTGTATCAACTGGAGTCTCTGACTAGCTAGCAGTCCATCAGAGCATAACAAAGAGCTGTATGGTCTTGCGCTTAAAAAAACTTTATCAATAACGGGCCGTCCGCTACCTATAATCCAAAAAAGGTCAACGGTGCCCTAGTAAGCCCTTGCCTCAACTGCCAGCAGCTCATTACCTACTCCGGGGCATTGCGGGATAACTTCCACATGAAGACAGGTGATAACTGGGGCCCTAAGACCGCGCAACAAAAGGCAGAGGAGATGGCAGAGGCGACAACGACCACGGAAGAACCTGTAATGGGGGAAACGATTCAGCCCTCTGCGGTTGACAGCCCACCCGAAGGATGGAGCACCAACGCTGATGACATTGATACGGACTTCTACTGGGGCACCGACGGGGACGGCAAAGCAGCGGCCGCGAAAGTCGGCTTAGCTAATCCTACACCACAGATGATTGTTGACCGCTACAATGGTAGCGATGCATGCGTTTTCACCACTCCCGACAACAAGGTCTATTTATGGAACATGATTACGCAGGAGGTTTACGAATTCACCAAACCCACAGCCCTGAACGACATCTTGGCCCAATTGAGACTGCCGTCGGGGAAAGGAAGTGTGGAATTGAAGTTGCTTAAAGACGCCCCTTGATCTAGGCGCGCACAATCTCGGCAGGAGCTAGATTTATGAATTTCGAGTCGCAGATTGGTATGTATGTCGAAGGTTATATAGTTCAGCTTGTTTACTTGGGTATATCTCTTAGTAAGGAGTGAGATAATATTATAATTAGTAAACAATATGGTAGTGGTTAAGTGTATGATATATTAATTTTGTGAGTTTTATTAAGTAGGTAGTAGTTTTTTTATTTATATTAATATACCTTAATAAATGACTTTACATAACATCGCTTATATCTAACATAATTTAGGACAGAATATAAACAGGATCAATAAACACACAGATTATTAGCTTAAATCTAAAAGCTTTAGCTTACGTCTTTGGCCTTATTCCAGCCCTTAATCAGAGGAATGTATATGCAGGCACATCAAAAGCCGTATTGCGCCAACAGTATCTCACATATTGTAATATGTTCAACCGATGGAGAGGGATAAATTCCGCGACTGATGTCACTGCTGGGAGACATGGACATCATTGCGAATCCCACCGAGGGCTTTAAGTGACTAGGGTCACTTCAACCTCTCCGGTTGACATCCAACTGACGACGACCTGTCTCTTGACATATTGATTATCCGCGGTAATTTCCGTTCTTTGCTTGTTGCTTAAATCCTTTAGCATTGCTTCACGTATGTATACAGTATAACTAACAGCATGTGGATCTCAGAGCTCATATCTGCACCTGCTGAATCCACCACCCCCTATTTTAGGTCAAATTATTGCACAAGACTTCTGAAAATGCTTTCTAGAGATCCCGATCAAGATCTCATTGGTATTACCGTTTATAAAGTAAGTAGGTAATATGCGAAGAGATGACGTTGGAATCGGTGAGGTCTCCAATCACCATGATGTATAAAGGTAAAGGTAGAAACCATGTCGTTTAATATTTGCATTATCAGTTTCATCATCAAACTAAAAATATCCGCTTCATCACTACAGAACAGAAGTTAGAATACCCCTTAACGGTAACAAATCTATGTTCTTGTCATCTATCGAGCTTACGGTTTATCTCTGCTCTCATTGGCGTTAACCTTGCCCAGTCAGTCTTTGGTTCTATTATAGCGGCTCCAGAGGGGAAGCGAGCAGTTCCTTATAGCTATCCCCAACTTGCCGTCAAATTTGTGAGTACAGAAGCCTGTGGTGTTCTAAGAAAAGGCCGGGAACTCATAGCATGATGTGACTAGACTCGAAGCTTTATCGCCCGACGCGGAGAAGAATACAATCTGGATCGCGTTGGCGAACTCGAAGAGAAGGCTGAGGATGCCCCTCTAGAAGAGATCTACCAAGTCATTGACCATCTAATCAATATCTACAACCAACAAGCTACTGGAAGCAATATGACAGATAGCAAAGAACCGTAGAAACAGTTTGATTGCCCCGAAGAACTAGGAGGTTCCGAGGATATTTATGAAGGGGAAAAGCGGAGTAAGCACTTGTCACTCAATTCTCGTCCCTGGTCGTGACTTTGACAGGGCTCCCGTCGATCATTTAGTTCAAATAGTAAAGACCAGTCGTTGGATCATATCAGAGTAAACATCCTTGAAACATCTACCTGCTTCATTCTTTCCCGGACCTCATTCTCCATACAATTAAAAGCCCTTCGGCTTTGTACTGAGCCGTCCTAGTAGCTCCACCAACTCGCTTAAGTCTACACCACTACCTAGAGCCAGTACTATCTGCTCAATTCTGTCTCGCGTCACCACATCAATGACGTCCTGAGTCAGCAGCCTCCACTTCTCCCGTATCTCTGCATTTGCCAGTAATGGCTTTACGCCTCTAGGTGCCTCAACGAAGACCTCTATAGCCTCTTTGGTTTTGTCGTTAAAAGCAACCCTCATCCGTTGAAACCACATCGTGTTCTTATCCTTGTCGAAGTCTGGATTATGTACGCATCGAATCTTAGTCACCCATCTCCATACTTCATCGCGATCAAGTGCCGCAGGCGTAAACTGCTCAATAAGAACGGCCTCGTCAACGATCTGGCACGCTGCGGCATACGGCGCGCTCATCTGCGCACTCGTGAACTCAGCTGGCCGCGTAGGTACCCAGCCCCCTTTCTTAAATGCTGGTTCCGACATCTCTACGACGATTTCATCCACCTGTCCTAAATCGTTCAACAACCCAGGATGCCGATCTTGGATTTTCCGGATACAATCAATAGTTCCATGCGTAGCGGCCATGCTTGCATAAGGCTTTGTATTGATACTCTGGATTTCCCATCTTGTTCCTAGTCCTTGCGTGATTCGGTGGGGTGTCGTAGGTGGCTCCCGCGTCCCACCGTTTCCAAAAGTAGAAATAAAGCCGCCATATGGAGTCTCAAGAACCTTCCTGATGCCTGTATAGCCTTGAGAAGCCATGAGTGCCGCAAACAGGCCATTCCGCGAAGCAAAGCCATGTTGCATGCGTTTGACCATCGAGCCATGTTGTGCACTCATAAGCCCGCAAGCTTGAGTGCAAGCGATTCCGAGCGCATCTTCGATCTTGTCGGGACTAAGAGACAATAGTTTAGAAGATGCTGTCGCCGCGGCAGCAGGCCCAAACACGGCACCCGAATGCCATCCTCTGGACAGTATATCGCCGCCCCACAAAGCGAGTCCTATCCGCGGGCCAAGTTCGTACCCGATCAGTGCTGCAAGGAGGAATTGCGAATCTGTTGTTGCAGGTTGGACGTGTTGCAAAAGCGCCAAAAGTGCAGGAAGCACTACCGATGAGGAGTGAATTGGGGATTCGGCGTGGTAATCGTCTAATTCGAGAGCTTGAACGAAAGACGAGTTGACTAGTGCAGCAGCAAGTGGACCAATTTTCTGAGCATAATCAGCACTAACCCTGCCTTTAGAAGCTGGAGTAGGATGTATCGCGGACCTTGTTCCATCCCCAGATCGAGCATAGACCTTCCGATTCCATAGAAAGAATACCATGCGTACCAACTTCGGACCAGGGTACATGTGAGCCGATGATGGCACACGCCAACCCGTCAAGGATAAGATACCTCGTCCGCTCAACTACCTCGTCGGGGACGTCCCTGAGCTGCACGGAATACACCCACTGGCATAACTCAGCTGTGAGAGAAGATCCATTTTTGCGAGCAGTCTCCATCATGGTACTCCTGCGCTATACTCTAGTGTCGAGGCAATGTGCTAGAAATACAGCTTGTTGCATGGGAGTAGCTTGCTAGGATTCGTGACTCCGATCTAATGATAAGATCCAGAGTGAATTTCAGCTATTTACCTTCACAATTTGGCTTTTGGTAAAATAAGAGCCCTCGAGGAACTACTTCTCATATAAGTAACTAGTCATGAATTTGTTCTGCGGCTCTTACTACAACACAATGCTCCCGGGCTATCCGGGACTTTGATGTTTTAACAGCTACTAAGCGAACCCCACATTACCAGGTAGGAGGGGCGCATTAGGTAGATCAAGTGCCGGCTTCTTGTTCGATTCAATTTGATGAGTAAACCATTATCATTCTTAGTTTTGCTTAGTCTTAAATTTGCTCAAACCATCGACAAGTGGGTTAATTAAAGAAAATGAACTTTAAAACATTACGCAGCCTTAATAAATGTTTATCAAATGTAAATATAACCTTGAAGAAATAATATAAACATTATTAGTTAACTTGAAAAAAAATATAACTACATTTCACATTATTGAACATTAAATAAAAAAATAACATAAATAAAAACTGATTACAGAGTGAGAGAAAAAATGATAGTGAAATAATAAAGTTGAAGGTAGAAGCAGTCGAAACCAGACAAGCACCCTAGGAGTTGCGAAGAGAAGAATCATAGGGCTTAAGCTATACTTAACATCCCTAGACTAGAAAACCCTTAAATTCCGATGGCTCTGCCTCTGATACAAGAGTTTGTCCTGCTGACTACTTTACTATTGCGCTACAGAGGTGGTTTCGTAGGAACATCTGTTGAAAGGATACGCTCTTGTTTCAATTTATGACCATAACTAGCTAACCCGTGTACCCAGGTATCCGCCTTATGATGAAAGGGGCGAGTAATTATTGTAAATACTGACAGCTAGCAGAAGGTTCGGCGCAAGCTAGAAATAGAAACAGGCTTGGTGTTATCAATGACCATGTGACAAGTGAAGTATCGAATGCGGCACTGATGAACATTCACAACATGAATTTCACGATACGTAAGACGTACTTCCACGTATATACTGAAATAATTCGCCTGCACACAAATGAAAGACTGCCCACCGCCAGGGTGCGTCAGCATAAATTTTTGTGCCTCGTGTTCAACATTGAACAGACTCTATGGTGTAGGCAAAGTCTCAATCTCCCATATTTTCTGCCTCCGAAGCTAATCTCATGTTTCGTTTTTCTGCCTCATCCCTATTGCCACAATATTCAGCCGACATCTCGTGGACAGCAGCTGGAAGCTCTTGAGGCAAGCTGATGGACCCAGGCAGTTCATGAGACAACCCCTCTTTACTTTCGGGTAGTTCATGAGTTTTTCCTGGGGTTTCCATTTCATGTACAATAACTGAAGATCCGCTAGAGAGCTCTGCCTTTTGGAGCCCCCCATACCCTTCCTTTCCTTCCTCTTTAGCCTCAGCCTGCTGTTTTTTCAGACCGTTCGCCCTTTCCGATTTCCACGACTTGTACATTACGAATAACAACGGAATGAAAACAGAGACAAAAGCAACGGGGACGAGAATAGTAAGTAGCACAGTCCCCGACCCGTCAGCCGTGACACGCTTGACATGGGATAATGCAAACATGTCCCGACTTCGTGCACATGATAGCCCACTGTTAAGTGCTATATGCATTTTGCCCTTATTGCCAAGATACGGAAGCCCAAACTTTATTTTGAAACCCAACATTAGAATAGCGAAGAATTGAGAGCTCTATGGAAGGCAATCGAGATACGTACGATACTCTTAGCCCCTTTATTATTCTGGAGATAATATGTTTGGATTGGTCGAGTGCTTGTTGAGGCTTAGTTAATCGTCAAATGTGTAGCCGTTCAGGTGTGAAAACAAAATATGAATCAGCGGATGCAGCTTTGATTACGTAGGGTGCCCGTTGGTACTTCATTCGTTCGGCGATGAAATGTTTGAGACCACTTCCATAAGTGCCAAGTTCGCGAGTTTCCAAGTGCTGGGTCTCACATAATACCTATACATAATAATGTGAAGGGGCCTAGCTGCAGCTTGCTTCTCCTTATAGAACGTCACTAAATTTAGAAGGACCCTCGGTGAATCATTTCAAGTCGTACATCTAGCGTGACCTTTCGCCACAAGATCCGCATGCATGCAACTTGGGGTCCCTGATAATCCGCGATATGTAGGTCCTAAGGTTTAGTAACCGTCAAGCAGATAGGGAGGAAACATTTACAACAAATCATCCGGGTTACAGGAGATCTATTCTCATACAGTGACAAATAAGCAACCTTTGATCTTCAGCAACAATCACTAAGTCTCGTCTTACTGGTGCCGAACTGACGCCACAACCACCATAATTCTACACGCGGAGAAAACCGATGAAAATGCCTTGCGGGCCTGCATAAGCGCTTAAATTTGTACCCAGGTTCTGGCACTGCGAATGGCGGATACTGTCGTTGGAGGAAGCCAATCAAATTGAATATCATACCATACGCAATGAATTGCGCCCGGCGAAGAAATATGTTTTATTGATTGGAATGATATGCGACGTTGCTTAATTAGAACACGCCAGAAGAGCTGACGGTTGATAGGACCTCATGTGTCAATGTTCAAGAATTTGTTTACCTTATTCTGTACGACTATCCTTCAAGCTCGAAATGCCTTAAATCTGGAGATATAATGCGAATGCGAGACAATGTGATTTTCGTGTTGTAGTTGGACTATAGAATTCTACAGGTATCTTGAAAATTGTCCAATCATAGCGTGTCCCGAGACCGAATTGGAGATTGCCTCGGTACCCCAACCTCGGCGGTGGTGTTCCCTCATTTACGACCTACATCCTCAATCCTCCATATGCAAAGGCCAAAATTATGGCGCAGTCGATGTAATACGCCATTTCGTATTCCAGACTTGCCATAGCAATTAATGGAGCAAGAATTACCCTGGGCTGAGCCCCCCTGGTTGAGCTCATGGGAGTCCCCCTATTACAACGAGTCGCATAGGAAACTCCAAGCTTACGCAAGGAAGTATTATGATGAGAACGTCATATCCCACATGCTCGAATGGGAGGAGAAGGGGGACTGTCCTAAATCGGTGAAGGCCTCGTATCTCAATTCTGGCCTAGCGGTGCTTGATGTTCCAAAGGAATACCGACCAGAAGGATATAACACGATAGCCGGGATTCCGATTGATCAAATTGACATATTTCACCGCCTCATCCTAATCGATGAGGCCTCGCGCATTGAAGGTGGCGTGTCAATCGCATTGTCGGGCGGCGCAAATATGATTGGTGTGCCGCCCATCGTAAAGTACGGCACAGAGACTCAAAAGAAACACTGGTTACCGGGTCTCTTCACTGCGAAGACGAGTTTCTGCCTCGGGATCACGGAGCCGAGCGGCGGCAGCGACGTAGGTAATCTGAGAACAGCGGCGACGAAGAACACCGACGGCATGCACTATGTCGTGAATGGCATGAAGAAGTGGATTACAGGTAGTCCGTGGGCAACGCACATGACAACTGCCGTGCGGACAGGAGGACCCGGCTCCGGCGGTATCTCGCTCCTTGTGATCCCGCTCTCATTACCAGGTGTCTCGGTGCAGAAGATTCATAACAGCGGGCAGAGTGCGGGCGGCGCAAGCTGGGTGCGCATGGACAACGTCAAGGTCCCTGTTGACCACCTGATCGGTGTCGAGAACGAGGGCTTCATGTATATTATGAAAAACTTTAACAGTGAGCGCTTCGTCATGGCTGTCGGATGCAATCGTAAGGCGCGCACATGTCTATCCATCGCCCTGGCCTATGCGTATGAGCGCGAGACATTCGGTGTCCCTCTTATTAAACACCAGATTATTCGGCATAAAATTGTCAATCTCGCCCGGGATATCGAGGCCCACTGGGCGCGTCTCGAACAGATCGCATATCATATCAAGAAGCACGGATGGTATAGTAGAGACATCGCTGGTCCGATCGCCATGGCCAAGATTTCAGGCGGGCGCATCCTCGAGCTCGCGGCGCGAGAGGCGCAGCAGGTCATGGGTGGTGTTGCGTATCAGCGGAATGGTCCCGGTGGTGGTGGACGCATCGAGCAGATTACTCGAGATCTTAGGATGATGGTTGTTGGTGGTGGTTCTGAGGAGATTTTGGGGGATTTGGCATTCAAGGAGGAGATAAAGACGGCGAAGGAGAAGGCTAAAGTGAAGGGAAAGTTGTAAGCCGTGCATGTCTTAGGAGTAGTGTAGACATATAGTAATTAAGGAAGGACTCACTATGTATGCTCAAAGGCGCAATCTCTGCCTTCGAGTACACATGCATATGTATATTCACAATGATTAATAGCGTAGTAGGTAACGCTATAGCTCGCGCCATATTCAAGTCGACACCAACAGGCGAATTCAAAATCCTGTATCTTTTTATCTTTCGTACAAATGCGCTTCACCTTCGCCTTCTTAACAACCACATAGAAATTTCAATTTCGATGAGTTCTTCCATCTCAATACTACTTGAAGATATGACATGGGGAGCTACTCTTCAAAGTTTAACCTGCCTTTGTCCAAATATCACATCAGTCGACCCTAGATGCGAAGCGACCAGCTTTCCCACCTTGTCTGCAACACCCCAGCTTAGTTCGTACCCTCTTCCTCCTAACCCATAGGCATGGATGATGCATTTGTTGCCCTGGGTAACCTCTTTTTCTAGCCGCATGCCACCCTTACGAGTCGGCCGTCTACCGACAATATCCCTTATGACGGTGAATTTGCCATCTGGGCCCAGAATGTCAGGATAAGTGGCAGCGAAGTTACTCAGTAACTCCTCCCTAAGTTGAATGGATGGATTTGGGTTCCAGTAGTTGGGTATTTTCGTGCCTCCAATAATAGTGCCTCCTTCGAAATTACGTGGGACGTTAAATGTTGGCATACCATTGGCATTTGATCGTGTGATCGTGACAGGGCAGGGGTTAGCTACAAGACATGTTTGACCTAGTTTGTATGAGTAAAATATCTGTTCATATTGTATAGAGATAATCATTCACCTGTCGTGATGAAAACATCAGGATCCCCGAATCCAATGCCTGAAGCATTGATGAGCACATCAACGGGGGCTAGGTCATTCATCTCGAATAGTTCAAGGGGGTCCCTGATTCCTCTTGTGACTACAGCAGTATTAGTGGCTAAAATATGTAATTTACTAGTGGCGATGCAGTACTTTGAGGGATCTTTCGTATCATGGAAGTTCTGCACGTCATGTAGGACAAATGAAGGATAATCGGGTAACTCACGAATCTTGCCACCCCGATAAGCAAATCGCCGTAGTAGAAACGCGCAATAGACCATCGGGTTAACACACCATGTGTCATACTCATACCCTAGTTGTACGCCCTCGGGCAATTCTTCTTTGGCATGGAATCTGAATCCTTTCATACCGAACTCATTCCGCGCCGTATCTTCCGTGAGAGAAGTCTGGTTCAGCTCGGGCGCCTCGAAATACTCGTAGGCTTTCATTAATGTGATACCAGCCTCGGGGTGCCGGTTATGCAACGCGTGCATCTCCTCCCATGTCAGTAATGCCATAGAGTGTTCACGGGCTTCTTGGGAGTCAGACGCTGCACCGGAAAGCGGTAGAATGAAGCGGTTATGTGCGCCGCCCCACGGCGAAGTGAAGTTAATTTGTGTTGCAGCATCAATGGTCTCAAAACCGCTGGGAAAGTCCTTTGCGACGATTGTCACGCTATGACCGGCCTCCTGAATGCGTAAGGCACAACTGAGTCCGGTGACACCAGCACTATCATCAAGAGTTAGTTATGACATCAAGTGAAGAGTGTGAATTGGAGGGTTGAGATACCCAATCACGACGATCCTAGTCATACTAGCACCTCTTCTAGTCGCTAAAGCAACTATAATAACTATTTTTATTTATTCCAATAAAGTAGTCTCGATAACTTAAGTACCTAAGAAAGGGTAATCTAGGTTGACCTCTTCTAATTCATTAATATACTTTTAATAATGGACACAGCACTCCGTACTATTCACTAGCTTATAGTGATAGCTAGATTCAGAGTCATACATAGAACGATCAAATGTTGTATGCAAACTATCTATTTACATAATAGACTAATGTAAGACAAGCCGAATAAAGATAATTCGGGGCGTCCCGACCCAATCCGCACCAGCTTAGCGAATGGACAATCCGAGCGTCGGACCATTGGGCGGGGTGGTCATCGGCATTTACCGACAAAAAGAACAATCGGAACGTCCGCTCAGGCCCGATCAACTTTGCAGTCTTAAACCATCGTTATTATATAAGGACTTAATTGTATACCATCTAGAAACATCGATGTTGGGTGCGAGAAGTAGGTAGAAAGCTCAGTGACATCAACTTTTGAATACGTGCTATGATAGTTTTATACATTAAACCATTTTCTCGCATTATTCCAAAGAGCATAAATAAACCCTTACAACACCGCCAAGGCCGATACCGTTGTTTCTCAACTCATAAGTTTCCTATATATTGCTACGACATAACTTTACATAACACCTACCAGACTCATAACTAGATTTCTACAGGTAGTTGCAAGACATCCCCAGGTTTCAAAGCTCTACAGGAAATCAGTGCAACCTTAGTTTTTGGGAGTCATAGGCTAAATTACGCATAAGTAATACAATCCGTTCTTGGCAGGTTTCCTAGTGTAATGGTTATCACAGTGGATTCTGATTCCACTAATCTGGGTTCGATTCCCGGGGAGACCTTTGGAATTCGAACTTTTACATTGTACATGTGTTGTCGTCTGAATACTTTTTTTCTTATTGTTAGTTACATAGGAAAACAGCGATTGCAAAGAAACAAGCGGGTCGACTAATAGCTGTAAAGGATCAACTCAAGATATGCGTAGTTAAAGTATTTAGAATAGTACTTGATAGATTCATCTCCTATGCATTTGCTCTTGATCTGGTGATGTTAGCAATACCGGCGGTAGTGGCCCATTCTAATGGACATGTTACAAATGGCAACTTTTTAATTCCAAAATAATTACCACATAACTACTGAAAACATGATTCAAATGTTGTGAGTCATGATCAGGTAAGATGTTATTTATCCCCCTTCCCATATGCCGACGTCTACGGGGGCAAGCTGTGTTAAGCTCAACTGCCAAAGTCACAATCCATTCCCCTAGAATAAACACCCTTTGTATCCCGTCATGACTATTGAAAAGTAGTGTCTAGAGTCACTATTATTAAATATAAAAATTCCCTAATTCATAATTCACAATTCCAAACTGGCAAGAGAACTAAGTTCTTGCTGTTATGATACATCTATAGCCCCGTTATATGTGTTACGTCAAATAGTGAAAGGAATTCTGTACTAGGCACATTGTATATGCTAGCATATTAAGAGTTACGAAGATATGAAATAACAGAGTAAAATCCTCAAGAACTTAGTGTTTATTTCAGCACGTGGTGTCAACGATGTATAGATATAAAGGCCAGAACTGCGCTCACTGTAGGGAGGTTGTGCATTAGTCAGTACAGCATCAAGGAAAGCAAGACAAACACATCGGAGTAAAAATAATCTACTTGCAGGTAGTCCTCTTTAATGTTATCTGCCTACAGCTTGGTAGATAGACACACGAAAGCTAATGCTATTAAGAACTAGAAACATATTCCACAAACAACCTATGGGAGTTATTCGACGGTGACATTAGCTGCCATGTTTACCAAACAAGCTAAGGATAAGGGCAACGAAATATTCCCATCTCTTTAGAATATACCGAACGCGAATTTTGGGTCCGTGAACAATGGGTCCCTTGATAAACCTAGGCTAAAGCAACCAGGCGCGTGAAGTCGTCGTTGATGCCGAAAACCTGGAAGGTGATGGGCTGGTAGCGATAGCTCGATCGCGCAGTGAGTAAAGAGCACCACCGATCCTTTTCCAATATTACGAGGTATAAATTTAGTATACAGTGTTTAAAGAGGTGTTTGCGAGAGGAATTGGAGAAACTAGGGGAGATTGAGAATACGACGTGACGGATGTTTCGCAAACCAATAGCTTAAATCCCCGAACACAGGGAAATGGGTGCAATGAGGTGAAAGCGGCTGGAATGCCCAATAGGTTTTAGACACAACTACTGTATTTTCTAGCAGAATCAATCCAGGGAACTTTGTAGACTATAACTCCCCCAAAGCTTAACAGTGACGGATACTTGTGGCGTGTAGAAACTCCCCTTGGTTGCACGTTGAGATTCGAGGATGTACCTAACAAAGCCTTGTGGACAAATATCTACGAGAGGGTTATCTAGAAGAAAATAATAATAATAATAAGGCCAGAACTATCGCCGGCTCCCCTACACGGGACTCGGGAGTCTAGTGTTATCAGTATGTCCATTTATTTAAGTATATACGATATATACATCTCCTCATTGAGCTACTCCTGGCTATAAGCGATCTTGCCTCGTAGACATGACCAAAACCCGAGCCGATAGCCCCTTTAGACAGAAGCGCTGCCGGTAGCAGCCGGGGTCCAGGTACCAACACTGCTGGGGCCGGTAGGCGTCTCGTTGATAGCGTCGTTGTTCCGCGAGCATCCGCTCTTGGCGACGATGGCCGCAGGGCATGCAACCTGCTTGAAAGTGACGCCGGGGTTGTCCGCGCCGCCAAACCAGTCAAAGCGCCAGTAACAGCCTTCTTTGAGGTGGTCGGGGAAGCTGTCGCAGGCCGAACGGGAAGACACCCCGCCGTATCTCTCGCCCCAGCCATTCGAGGGCGCACCGTACTGGGTCGTACAAGCATTGAAAATGCCAACGCCGCCACCGGGGATCTAGGTTGTGTTAGAAGTTATTAGGAATAGTTATATATACGGGAGGGCGGAGGAGGTTTCTCAAGGTTTCTGTAGGAGAAGACCGCAAGGAGCGGGTAGCAGACAATAGACAAGACACCTGCAGCTATCAAGAATAGGAGCATCGCAGCAAATGAAAATAAGGCGCATGGTGAGATAACAAAATCAGAAGTTCAACACACCGCAAGATCGAAATGATTCTGTCCCAGATCACCGCCAGTATTACTAGCCTGCACGACCATCTTCTTTCCGGCGATGGGTCCGCTAGTGAACGTGAGCTCGTAGCAGGCGCAGCACCAGGTCGTCTCTGTCTGGCCGGCAAGGCGCACGGCTGCCCACCCGTAGCTCAGGCTCTCGTCAACAGCCCAGGGGCTCTGGCCAGAACACATATATGCCGACCCCCCGGAGTCACAGCCAGAGCGCGTGGCGCCATTATCGTTGAGCGGAGTGTCTGACTTGGAGCACGTGCCGATGAGCTTTCCGCTGTTCGTCTTTTGCGTCCATGCGCATGAGGGCTTACAGCAATCCCAGTAGCGCGTCGTCTGCCCTGTGCCAGAGGCCCCTTGCGACGAGGCAAGACCGGCGAGGGAAATCGCCGCTAACGGGACGTGCTTGATCTGCATTTCGAACGATTCTACCCTGATCCCTAATGTGTTGTTGTAAGATGTTGTGATTATTTTGTCACGATGTAACTCAATCACGTCGATTGCTAAACACTACCTATGTAGGTGACTAGGGGGTGGCAGATCAACAATAGATGTATACATGAGAATTGTAGGATGGGGCTTTAAGGAAGGACTGGATCTTATTAGTACCGTCCTAGCCAAAGAGACCAAGCGAAGCCAACTATATTGCGAACTTCGTTGGAAGGCTACTATACTACGCGGTCCAGTAGGAAAAGCTCCGTCACTAATTGTACAATATGAGCCGGAGAGCGTTACCGGGGTTGAGGCGGGTATGTTATGACAGTTTATAAACCCTCCACGGGTCATATTGCCAAATCAAGAGCAACGCCTTGAGACGTCTTGGGGTAGACATAAGGCGATTATAACGCTTGTTTTTCAGTTACTTGGATTTGGCAGTGAGGAGTGTCGGCCCGAGTTCTGTATGTATGTGAAGGTAATTTAGAGGAAACGGAACATGGCTGCTGGCAAAATTGGAGGCATATGG
Organism: Xylaria hypoxylon; assembly: GCA_902806585.1. Taxonomy (NCBI): domain Eukaryota; kingdom Fungi; phylum Ascomycota; class Sordariomycetes; order Xylariales; family Xylariaceae; genus Xylaria; species Xylaria hypoxylon. Next base: position 3,188,333 of record CADCXB010000001.1, read on the forward strand.
CAAAAGGCATCGATCACGTACCATCCTGGTTCTGGATAACAAGAGATTAATATGAAAACACATGTGCGGTTCCATGTTATTGGTTGGGGAGTAGATCTAGCCTCATTCCCCGCGTTTGCAGTGCTTGGCTCCAAAGTCCAGCCGCACTTACTATGTAGACCTCCAGTTGCCGACCTAACCATCAAGAGACCTCAAGGTAACGACTATGAATATCGGTATACTCTTTAGAGCGTATAGGTTTAGAGCGTGCAGGGAAGGGAAGGGACGCAGAATGTAGAATAGAAAATAATCATCAAAATTTTTTATTTAATTTTAGGATAGATATTGCATTCGGCTCACTAGCTTTGGAGCATTAGAAGCAGAGAGGAAACTATTTCCTAAACCTAAAAGCCTGGCATTTTGAGTGTATCATACCTTGTCAGGATGCTTAGGAGCCCCAACTATTGTCACCCCGGCGCTCTCTGTTGTCGAACTCTTCACCAACGCGATCAATGATTTGTCCTAGAAAGCCACCACCACCGGATTCCTCCTCGTCCTCGCGACGCTCCTCGCGGCGCTCTTCACGGCCGTATTCATCTGAGCGTCCATATTCATCCGATCGTCCGTACTCGGAACGCCCTTGTTCGGATCTCTCCTCACGTCTATAGTCGTCAGCTCGGCCTCCCTGACGGCCATCCTCCTCACGCCGTTGTTGCCAATCACTAGACTCTTCATAGCTATCGTTATTACCCTCGTATCGACGTTCGGTGCGTTCCTCGTAGCCGCCACCATAATTAGGACGTGTCTCAACTCGCTCTTGGTAGCCGTAGCCTTTGCCGCTATCGTCTTGCTCATAGCGGCTATACTCGGCGCGTTCGCCTCCGCTAGAGTAGTGCGTCTCACTCACGTTAGCCTGTCCGTAGCGGTCGTCGGAGTGGCCGTATTCGGTTCGGCTCTCGGTGTATGAACCATCACCATACTGTTGTTTGCTCTCAAATGACCCCTTATCTTCGTCTTTGAACGCGCCACCGAGTAGTGAGCTACCGATTTGGCCGAGGAGTCCCCCGCCAAATGATTCACCTCCTCCTCCTCCTCCTCCTCCTCCGCTGGGTAGCTTGACTTGACCGCCTGTCTGAGACTCCACCGCGCTCGAGATACCACCCGTCAGTCCTTCAAAAATTGCCCCGGCGGCGGCGCCGGCAATACGGTCCTCTACGCTCCCGCCGCTTGCAAAGTTTTTCTGCATACCGAGAGGTTTCCCGCATCCATGGCCAGTATCATGTACACCTTCCTTATGATTTTCGCCACGCATTACACCGTCGCGAGAGAGTTTCTGCCGATACTCATCTTTGGCGCCCTCATCCATCTGGTTCCACCATTCCTCGACACTATGGAACATCATCTGTCGGCCATCTTCGGCGCCATCCTCGCCCATGCCGCGTTGGGCTGGATGATGAAGAACACCATTGATGATTCGGTTCAAAGTACGATCAATGTCTACATTTTCGTCATCCCAAGCCTCCATCAGCTGAGGAACAACCCAGGCTACAACTTTACTCGCAGTCTTGCCTGCAATTTCGTTGAGAATCTTATAGAAGTTAGTACATGTCTATACCAAAATAAAGGTGCGGAAACGTTACATTTGAAAAGTGGTCCTTGGACAGCATCGAGTGAGTAGGATCAGAGGAATGATTATCGTTGAACACAACATGCTGTTCATTCTCACTACTAGCAATAATCTCATTCGAACCAGTCGCAAGCTCGTTTTTAACTTGTTGAATGATAGGCAAGACGAAAGGCGCAATAATGGTAAAGACCCACATCGATAGCTGATCTTCAAGCTGTTCAATGATCTGGGGTAAGATGGGAATATCTTCGATAGCTTTGGAGATGCTCTTCATGAGGTCATCATGAAACTCGATGGCGGGCATTATCTGCTGAAAGACCTGTTGAGCATAACGAGTGAATTCCTCGGGGTCTCGAGGGGAGATCGAAGTATTCTCCAATTGTGCGGCCTGGGCATTAGACTGAATATTGTTCATCTTCTCCTTCTTATCGTCACCACCAAAAACACCGTCGGGAATTTTGTCAAGGAGATCTGAAAGGATGCTAGTATCGTCGTGGGAGTGCTGTTCTAGAGTTCCTTCGAGCTCTTGAATCTCGTTCTGAGTTAACTTATCCGACACTATTCATGGACGAGTCAGATACTGTATCATTGGTTTATGTGATCATGGTTGGTACCTTCGCCAGTAACAGAATGGAGGAAATCTACTCCACCAAATGTTCCTGTAACAATCGGCCAAACTTCATTTCGGACACCGGGAATTTGCAACTGGGTGCGGCTACCCACATGGGGAAACACATCACGCTCACCCATCTCGACTAGAGCAAGTTCGGTGTAGTTGCTATGAGCAAGAAAATCTAAAATGTTTTGTGTCAGAACACAGACCTCGCGGGAATCTATCGTCTATCGGTCTTCCACTATAGCTTACCTTCAAGGCAGTGAAGACCAGTTCCCAATAGTCGCAGTGCCTCGTAGAAATCGGCTTTATTATTGCCGTGTTTGTAGTTTCGAATTAGCTCAATGCATTTGCCAAAGAGACGTCGAACGTGAAGAGCTGAAGTCATAATGTCTAAGCGCTCGTTCGCAATATAGTTCTTCATGCCGGTTTCTTCATCAATGGCAAGCTCGACTCTCTCGTCAACAGGACCACGCAATGCTCGGTGGTATTGGCGAGCATCTTCATTGTCGGCGTAGTTCTTGGGATTGTCGATGTGGTCTTCGGGGCGGTAGCAGCCTAAACGGTCCGTTGTAACTTCGAACTCCTTGGAGCCATAGCCAAAGCTCATGAAACCTAGGACGCAAAGGAGTAGACGAATGGCCTCGGCGGAGACGGATTTGACAGTCCCCACGTCAATCGCTTGCGAATAGTCACGGAGCCAATTTCCGAAATAGACACGCGAGACCATTATCTTGTTGAACTTCTTACCGCCAACGGCGCGGGCCATAAGAATGGTAAGGAGGGTATCTTCGATATCGCCATGGCGCCCTGTCGCGACCTACGCGTTAGCGTGCACATTAGGGAGTACTTTGAATGGTTAGTATGTATAGGTAGTGGTGGTTACGAACAATTTTGGCCCTCAACCTTGGAAATGCCAGCGATGTTACCAGCACCGAAAGCAAGAGCAGGACGGGCAAAGAGAAGTAGAAGGGCCAACCCCAGGAAACTGGGGTAAAGCTTCAAAGAGATCATGGTAGTAGGCTTCAGGTTCGTATCGCAATAATCTAATGATGTCGAAGGGGATGTTGCTAGATAAGAGGCGTGATGTGATTTAGGAGGACGATAAAATACAACTAGGGAGAAAATGCCAACTGTGCGAGGAGAGAAGGCTGGAGGAAGTGTGACGTTGTGCTGGTGGTGGTGGTGGATGGAGAGGAGAGAGCTTTGAGACCCTGGCGTGTCTAGATGATACAGCTACCTCAGTAGAAAGGAGGAGAGGAGGGGGAGGGGCAAGAGTCAATGCAAGTTTGATGGCCTGGTAACACCAACAACTAACCCAGCCCCTTATCCTTACCACTTGTACGGGTCGGGTCACTTTGTATGTCGTAGTTCACTACTATTATCTAGTCTATCTACTAGCTGGCGTGTCTGTAATAGTAGGTGCATTCGGGTTTCCCGCGATACTATAGATCGCCGTTTGGACTTCTCTGGAGAGGTTTGGAGGGGTTTGGAGGGGTTCTCGGGGCCGGGATTGGCTGATCAAGGAGTCTGCCAAGAGTTATGCCAAGAGTATGGTGTCGGTGGAGTGTATTCAGACTGGACGGACAGCAGACGAGATATTGAGAGAGATCCCTGATTTGATCACATATGAAACCTGACTTGTTTATCACCGGAAACCCATCGCAACCTTTTGACATCATATCCTGTATTAGGGCCTATAACGCATGAAAACCCATGTTGCAGCATGGTTGGCGGCGGCTGGTAATTCGTAATTCGTACTGGCTGTTGATATACCACACACCCGGTGTCGAGGTACATGACATTAGTACCCTTATACCAGCCATAACATAATATAGAGAAATGACCCAAAGCTTGGAATCTCATTTCACCATTCACATGTTGATCTTGGGATATAAGTATTCCAGGGTGTAAAGAATGATAAGTAGGCTACTATATAGGTTAGGTGGTTGATACAAGGATGTCGAAAGCAGTGCGCGCTACCCGAGGTACAAGGTGGTAGCCATGTATAAATGAGCAGGTCGTCAATGAGATCAAGAGAGAAGTTTAGTCCATGCAATAGTGGGATGATCCGTTTTAGTCCACGAAAATGGAAGAGGGGCTTGGCGGATCAACTCGGCTCCGTAGCCGACATAGAGACATACCTATAATAAGACCTTGGAAGTACCCAACCTATATAGTACCTAGTGCCTACGTAAGTAGGTATGTTTCAAGTTGCAACAATGTTGCAGTGTGCCTACAAACGATCTCACAATGTTGTCGCCAAAAGAAACAATCACCCTCGAATATTCTTTTACCAGCTAGAAAGCTATAATATTTACTTACTATAATAATTCGTAGTCGGCGTTTTGAGAAAGGCGACACCATAACTACCTACGTAATTATTGTATTTCTTCCCTTTAACAGGACCTTGCTTCGTAATTCCGCTTAGCAGCTAAAGGCAAGGGGCATAGCTCTACTTGTAAATACTCGTAGCTAAATTGTGAACAGTGCGTCTCTAATAGAATGTGTTCCTGGGCTCAGGCGATGGTAGAAAGATTAGCATCAATAGACAGAATAGGTACTACCTATACCTTTACGCTCGTTTGTTTTCTAATAACCCTACTCTGTAGAGCTAGGTCAAGGTTGATCGAATCGGATCCGATCTGTGTTCTCTATTAGTACCTGACACTCTCTACCGATATTGACCTGTATAACCCCGTGTGCTACACATTGATTTCCAGGGGGGCTCATGTGCTGAACTTAGCTTTTGAAGCATGTTAGACAACAAAAAGACCTTTACACTGGACGCCCTACGGGTTGATGAGTCCCACTACTATTCCTAGCTCCATCAACAACTATAGTGGCGCCGAATGAAGGGGGTTGAATGCAGTTTTAAAGCTCTTCTAGCAAGTAGCCGGTTACATTTAGAATGCTAATGTGTCAAAGAGGAATATAGAAATGTGTCGCTGGAGCACGATATAGATGAGCTGCAAGAGATGAGGTATCATGGGCTTCACCTGTTAATCGGCTTGCTGTTGTGATGGACTTCCTGAACACAGGATAGGCAAGTAAGTAGGTAGAAGGTAGGTGGTGTAATAGGAGGTACCTACCTATCATCCAGCACCATTTAGTACAGGGTTGCTGCGCTGCGTATTAGCATATAGGCAGGAAATGCCAGCTGGAGGTAGTGGGTTCAGTTAGAAGCTTTCATAATAGTACTAAAATTATAATTGGATTTATTGTAGCAAGACACTACAAGCTGGCTAGCAATGGCAGGCTGGAGGGAAAAGGAAACCCAAATATTTCAGGCATTGGGAAATAGGGAAGAGCACTGAAAATTGGCGTTAGAATCAAGTTGGGGGATGCGTTTGACCCTGAAAGCGACTGGGCGGGGGACACCTGGCATGGTTGACCGGCAATTGCCGGCGCTGTTCTACGGCGCTTGCTGAAGCACACAGTGACACTTGCACAATCAGACCAACCTAACCGACTGGTTTTGGAGGGAAGCTTTGCACTGCACTCCCACCGATTCCTGCACTGATTTCTCAAAACGCGAACAGGCCTGAGCCAATCAACTAGCAGATGGCGCTGGCTTGGTGCAACCCTCACACCAGTGCTGATCAAGAACACACTGAACAACATGTCCATATACCTACCTACCTAGGTACCTATCTATTCTCAGAGTCCATAATCACAAGCGCACATTGGGTACCGGATAGTGCTGAGGTTCTCAAACGCTTTTCTCAACAGAAGACCAGTAAATATTACCTGGCAACAGTAAATCTTAGCTGAAAGAAAGAGACTGTTAACATTATTATAGTACACATGATAAAATAGCTGTAATACTATGTGTAAATTTTAAAGAAGTAGCATTAAAAAGATAAACAGCTATAAAAAGTGAAGTACTTATAACTAAGTAGGTGTTTTAGTGTTCTATAGTGTACTAGGTTGAGTAAATGGTGTGTGATCACTAATTAAATTATTATTATTTTTAATTTTTTCCACTTGGATTCCTTTCCCCTCCTAGTTTATTACGAGGCTATTAAGGGTGCACCAGATCAGTCAAGCAAGCAGCTAAACACTGCCCATGGCTCAAAATCTCTTCTAGCCCCTCTTGCTACAACAAAACCGTGCAACCCCTCCTCCACTTATAATTCCCCAAGTACCTAAACACTACAGCACCACATCCAGTGTTTATTATAAACGCGCTAGAAACTTCACCACAACAAGCAGACAACAACCTACCTAGGTATGGAAGCACACTTGTAAACCACAAGCTCTTGAAAACATCAAAGGAACTTTTAACCATTATAAGATACACAAGAAAGAAAAGGATTGTTATGCATTGTGTCCATACATTGAAAATATGTAAAAGCAAAGGTTGGAGGTATCAGGTACTTGCTAGTCCACTAGGTAAGCAATAAAACTGCAATGTGCTGCAGCATGGAGCAACAGTACAGTGCAAGTGCAGATAATGGGGTACATAATAGCTATTGTGGTAGGTAGCACACAAAGCAGCCCAGAAAAATACCTAGGTACCTACAGGTAGTAGGTGGGCTAAGCCAGCAGGGGAAACCCACGCCCTCTCATCCTGCATAGCAACAATACTAGTGCCTAGGGACCTAGGTAGGTAGATGCCTTAGGTACATGTCTACTATGTAGGTATACTACCTACCTACATGTAGCTTACCTACCTGGTAGGTAGGCACAAGTATTGTGTGCCTACTGTATACCTGACCTCTCCCACCTCTCCCACCTGCACCCAGTGCACCCACCCATCATCAGTGATCGTGCGAAATCAGCCAACCTGGGCAGCCACCGTATTTAGAGGGCAGCCCCTCCCGCTTCAGCGCACTGCCCCCGTAAACTTTCTAGTCTTCCTGTTCCCCGAGTCTCTTCCCTCTCCCCCATCTGCGCTGCTTGTTCACCCTCAAGCCCCAGTACATATCAATACCTACACTGAACAGGTGATTCAGCATTCAACACATCGCCGACAGTTAGTTATAGTAATAGGATCTAGCATCCTTCTGAGACTTAACACTCAGCAACCAGCACACCAGCATTTGCTAGGTCAACGCCACAATCTCACCCAGAATTCCTCGACACAACACCCCGACACCCGCGCTTGGGCACACTGCACCAGGCACAATCAATCAATCAATCAAACCAACCAACCAGCCAACCCTATAATAGAGGCCCACCCCAAGGTTCACTCACGCGCCCCTCGCTACACTTAATGGCTCGCCCCAAGAAAACAGACGGCCTCAAACAGCCTGCACCAGTTGCTCCTGCGCCCGCCATGGTTCCAATGCCAGCTATGCCGATGCTGCAGCATCAAGGGCATCAGCAGATGACGCCCCAGCACCAGATACCCCAGGCCATCGCCCAACAGCCTCCCATGCAGCCCATGCAGGGCACTATGCCGCCTCAACAGCGCACCATCGGCATCGACGAATTCATCAGAGTCCGTGACAGTGTAAGTTGCTCCTAATTACCTAGGCTTTTGTATCTAGTAGTGCGCAATCCTTCACCTCACAACGCCGTTCACATCCTTATTGTTATTCCCTAACACCCGCTATCACGTTTCCCAATCCCCATCGACCCTTGTGACATGGTCACACGTTATCACTGGTATACAATCATCATCATTTGCAAGAAGAACCTTGGCTAGTTACCTATACAAACACAACACCATCACCACCAATACCATCACAACAATATACAATATGACAGTTACAGCAATGTTATATTGTATGTCCCCATTCGTGTCACCGACTTCCTACCTCTTGACAAAGATGCCATGCATCCTTACTAACTGGAATTGGGATGCCGCTGGTGCCGCAAGTTGTTCATCTTGGGGAGTCCTTGGTAGCCGGGACATCGTAACTTGACTCCTGTGACTAGCATGTCTCGATTCACCAAGCATATTTGCACACTCACAACACCTATATGCAAAGCATACTTCAAATGTTTAGGCTTCGTGTGCTAATATACTCATTAGGTCCACCAACGATTTAACACTATCACTGCTCTCATGAAGAACTTTTCAGATGACTTTGTCCGCCAGACTAATCTCCTCATCGGCGAGCCCGTCCCCTTTGACAATGGAGCCGGGGTATCTATGCAGTCCCTTGTAGCCTCGCTTGATGGAATTGGTGGCCAGCTCAGCGATCTTCTGCCCCATGGGGAAGAGAAGAAGGAGCGTAAGAAGCGCACTCATGATCCCAATGCGCCCAAGCGGCCCTTGACCCCGTACTTCCTGTACATGCAAACGGCCCGGCCAATTATTGCCAATGACCTAGGTACTGATGCCCCCAAGGGCGCTGTACAGGAGGAAGGCCAGCGCCGGTGGTCTTCTATGTCACCAGGAGAGAAAGTGGTGAGTTTAAATTTCCAAGGCGGGGTCTTTTCTTTTAGAAGAGACAGATAGCTAACCTCAACCATAGGCTTGGAACAATGCGTATCAGTTCAACCTTCGCTTGTACAATGCGCGAGTTCACTCGTACAAGGCGGGAAACCCTGACGCCAGGAACATGACGGATGGCGATGCTCTTAATTATGCTGATGCCAATGGTATTGCTCAGGCTGACGTCGTCACTGACGAAACTATGGCTCCCAACGACCAAGAGGCCATCGCAGAGCAACTCCAGATGGCAACCCCTTCCATTACACAGGATGACGGTACCAAGACCCCAAAGGGCAAGATGACCCGAAAGCGAAAGAGCACGGCTGGTGATATCGACGACGGCGAGAGTAGTGCTGCTAAGAACGCGATACCCGCCAGCCCCGATAAGAAGCGCAAGCGCCAATCAAAGGTGCCGGATATCGAGGAACCTAAGAAGTCCGCTCGTAAGAAGAAGAACTAATGATGCCATATTTGGTCTTCTTCGGCTCTTTGTTTTACTTGCCCTTTTCTAACGAGTTAACTCTTTCAGCTTTGAGATACCTCGTCATGATTCCAGATAACTTCTGGAAATTGTTTATAGAGAAGCCGGGAATCAATATTTGTTGAAGTCCTGTGCTCTCTTTTCTCTGCCTTATTCCAGTTTCACTTGGCTTACGGCAATTGTATGAGTTATGAAAACTTCACACACGGGTCGGCGAGGCTGATCAGGTAGAACAAGGCTCCTTGGAGGTCTTTAAGGTTGTTTGTAGGTAGTGAGGCGTTCAGGTCTGGATGGTCACGTACGGGATTGCGCTGTGTATTTGAGAAGTAATCGCATTGAAAAACAACGAGAGCAAATGTATGAATTTTAGATACCTTTCCGCCATGAGTTGAGTCGGGTGCAATCAAATATCCAACAGAGAGACAAGTCTCGTGCGCTTTAGTGGGATGCGTGCCGCTATCAAACCCATCCGTACATGCGAATGATTAGACCAGGTCCTGGATGGCTTTCCCTGAAGAGGTACAACATAATTAATCAGGTGCCCTGTACTCGAAGAAAAGCCGAGGCTTCAAATAAGCACCTAGAATGTAAGCTCAAACATGCTGGGAAGACTTGCCAGGACTAGGGCTTACTACCAAGGCCTTTCTTTGTAGCAGGCATGTATGCTATACTACCACGGAAATACGAGATTTGTATCACCTTAAAGATAATTATACTTCTAGAATCAGTCCACGGTAAGCCGGGCTCATAGCCTATGGCGAATTTTGTTACTAGCATTACCCACTTGTTACCCAGAAGTGCGTATACCGCTGCGGACTGCTCGTCTACATAACCCTAAGTAGGTAGGTGGGCTTTATACTACCTGGCTCTGTAGAAGTACCACTGTGTACAATGAGGCGGCCTAGAGGTCCTATTCTCTGCAATGGTTTGGTCGCTAAACTAGACTACTTACCTACCTATAGATGGATATGTGCCTGCCTACCTACCTAAGCCTACAAGGAGATATGATACCTACCTACCTAGGTAGGTAGCGACTCCCATGGCAAACAGGCACGACTTTCCATGCTTAAACCCACTAGGGGCAACGGTGCATGTACACAGTTAACGAAGGGTTCCAGAAGACACACACACACTATCCATAGACCGTATATAGCATCCTACAAGCACTCATTGCCATCAAGATGTCTACGATGACTGTAGTAATATTTAGGGACTGAGGTAGCGGACTAGAGTAGCTGCATTTTTGGGATATCGTCGGCCAGTCTACTCAGAAGATCGATGTCAACCCCGACTGGCCAATCATCTTACATCCTTTTCGGTCAATCGTACCACCAACGCCCTACGAAGGGTAGCCGAACCAACCGATATTTCCTTCTTTGCCCCTAGCAGTGAGTGCCCTGGCAGGTCGTCCGTCTACTTAAACTGTATTCTACCTTAAGATAGGTACATTTGGTACTTACCTTACCTATGTAGGTAGGTATATTAAGTATAATACATCTTCGGCGTTTCTAGTGCCGACTTGCTTACGATGCGATACCTACCTAACAATCTGACTACAGCGGTTCCCCCATGATTCCTCGGGGACCTGAGCACCTAGCAGGTGGGAAACTCTTGAGAAACCTACCTAACTGCAATAGATGCCCCTACATGTATCGTACTTACATCCACTTAGATAACTGCCTAGGTACCTACTAACTGAACTGCTCATTCCCAGTGACCAAATGCCCGCTATATCGGCACGGAGAATTCAGTGTGCGGTCAATACACGTAGGTACTATTCATTGCCCCCTACGACCATAAGGTAGACGCTACCTACCGGCTATAGCCAAGCTTCACGATTATAAGGAGCAATAGCCGACAACTTCAAACTGGGTCTTCACTTCAACACCCGCCGTGAGAGAAATGAATGCCAAGTATCAGGATATTTTTGTACACTAAATCCTAACGCATTATGTCGAAGACGCTTCCCAAATCCCAACGTGACAACCTCGCCTCCGCCGGATATCTTAGAGTCGGGCTTAGAAGCCCTTAATCTTAGATACCTAGGCAGGCAAATACCAGTGTCGATATCATGCAGTGGTACTTGAACGTCACAATTGTCCAACACAGAATTAGCTAAGTACTTAGCAAGCAGATAGGTAGGTAATGCTAACCCCTAACCCCTCAGCGTAAAGTATCCAACTCATCCAAATATCCAAATACCAAGCCTCCCCGTCGCCGTTTCCACTCAATCCTCTTTCCGTCATAGCCCTACCCCTTTCCCTCGTACCCTCCATCCTATCCCAACATCATCAGATCAATAAACAAACCAATTCTGCGTAAGTGGCAGCTCAGTTGCGGGTTCGGCAGTGCAAAGCTCGCCGTCGGCCTCGACAGTGTATCGTTCAGGATCGACTTTCATGCGGGGCATGGCGTCGTTGAACGCCATGTCCTTCTTGCTGACGGAGCGGCAGCCGCGCACGGGTTCGATGCGCTTCCGTAGCCCGTAGGTTGCGATTACGCCGCTGTCGATGCTAGCCTGCGAGACGAAGAGCACACTCGTCGACGGCACGAGGGGCGCGTACATAGGCCGTGCGATGACTGGCTGGACCGTCGGGATTGAGGCGTTGGGGTCGCCCTGGGGACAGAAAATAGTAAGTAAGTAGTATGAATAAATATATATCGCTTTTGTGCGGTTGTTGTTTTGTATATAAACTAGACAGACAGACAAACTGGGAGGGAAGGGGTGAGATCGGAGGGGGGGATACTAGTCGAGCAGCTAGCAACAAGGAAGATAGGAGGGCAAGGTACAACACCGCCAACCCGGTAAATACAGTGTAGAGCCGTAAGCGTGAACAAAGTGGTTTTAAGGGCGAAAACATTAGATAGAAACATACCATCTGCGACCAAGCAATCAAGCCGCTCTTAACGACCGTGCTAGGCTTCGCGCCAAACCAAGCCGGATCCCAGAGGACCAGGTCGGCAAGCTTGCCGACCTCAATGCTGCCGATGAGGTGTCCCATTCCCTGGGCGCGGGCCGGGTTAACCGTGTACTTGCTAACGTACCTCTTGACGCGGAAGTTATCGGCGTCGGTGCCCTGGTCCTCAGGCAGTGTGCCTCGCTGCACCTTGTTCTTATGGGCCGTGTTCCAGGTGCGCAGGATCACCTCACCGCAGCGGCCCATGGCCTGGGAGTCGGAGGACATCATGCTGATGGCGCCGCGATCATGCAGGACGTCTTCAGCAGCGATGGTCTCGGCGCGGATGCGCGACTCGGCGAACGCCACGTCCTCGGGGATGTCGCGCGACAGGTGATGGCAGACCATGAGCATGTCGAGGTGTTCATCAAGGGTGTTACGCGTGTATGGCCTAGTGGGGTTCGTGCTGCTCGGCAGCACGTTCGGATGCTCGACTACAGAAATGATGTCAGGCGCGTGTCCGCCGCCCGCGCCCTCCGTGTGGTACGTGTGGATGGTGCGGCCCTTGAATGCCGCCAGCGTCGACTCCACGTACCCTGACTCGTTGAGCGTGTCGGTATGGATTAGGCACTGCACGTCGAGCTCGTCGCACACCTGTAGACATGCGTCGATGGCCGCTGGCGTCGTGCCCCAGTCCTCGTGAAGCTTCAGCCCGCACTGGCCCGCTAGAACCTGCTCGCGGAGTGGCCCTGGCGCGCTGTCGTTCCCTTTCCCTGTGATGCCGATGTTCACCGGCATCTCGTCGCAGGCTTGCAGCATCTGGCGCGTGTAGTGAGCACCGGGCGTGCAGGTCGTTGCGGACGTACCAGCGCTGTTGACGTTGTCAGTTTAAAGAGAAGAAGAAAAGGAAGGGGAGGAGCACATTCTCCCCTTTACAGCACTATAATAAGGAATAGAATATGGCATAGTAGAACTCACCTAGGTCCCACACCACCACCGAGTAAAGTTGTGATGCCGGAAGCGATAGACTCGTACGCCTGCTGGGGGCAGATGAAATGGATATGGGAGTCCATACCTCCAGCCGTGACGATCTTGTTCTCGCCCGCGATGACATCGGTGCAGCTACCCACGATCATACCTTCCGTAACACCATCCATGACGTCCGGGTTTCCTGCCTTACCAATGCCCACGATGAGGCCGCCCTTGACGCCGATGTCAGCCTTGTAGATGCCCGTGTAGTCGAGGATGAGCGCGTTGGACACGACGAGATCAAGACTATCAGCGTCGGCGCACCCACTCATCTGCCCCATGCCCTCGCGCAGTGTCTTGCCACCGCCAAACTTGCACTCGTCGCCGTACACCGACAGGTCTTTCTCGACCTTGATCCAGAGATCCGTTGAGCCGAGTCTCACGCGGTCACCTGTCGTAGGGCCGAACATGGCACGATACCCCGCGCGGTCCATCGTAAATGGCTCGATACCGACGTCCCCTACCAACCCCGCAGTCAGCTGGGGTTCGTGTGCAAAGCCCGCCTGTTGCAGTTTCGCGATAATTTCGTCGGCGCGACCCAGATCCAGAATTCCGGACGCCATGTTGTTGCCGCCGCGGATTGCGCGGTGTCCGCCAATCTCGACGAGTGTGACGGTTTTAGTGTCGCCGGGCTCGAAGCGTACCGACGTGCCGGCCGGGATGTCAAGGCGGCAACCGTACGCTAGCTTCCGATCGAACGAGAGCTGGGGGTTTGTCTCGATGAAATGGTAGTGGCTGCCCACCTGGATGGGGCGGTCCCCTTTACTCGTCACCTTGACCTTGACGCGGCGCCGTCCCTCGTTGATAGTCACGCGACTCTTGACAACGACCACGGCGCCGGGGGCATTTTCGGCGTCGTATGCGGATGCCGGGGGCTGGGGGAACAGGTCGGCGGACGGCACGGGCAGGAAGCTTCCGTACAGCGCCTTCGCTAGGTCCCCATGCTCCGTCGCGATGGGGTTGTGCACTGTGACCAGGTATGTGCCTGTCGGGAACGTGCCCTCGACCATGATCTCATGCAGCGTGCTCACGACGGACGGCAGCACATGGCGGCGACCCAGCATAGTCGAGCCGATGGACATGAGATCCGCCACCGTGTGCTGGCCATCGCGGATCAGTTCCTGGAGGTTATTGGCGATGAGGGCCTAAGTGACACACACACATCAATTAGCCCTCCTGTCTGTCTGTCTGTCTGTCGTTGCCATCGATGTGGACTTGTGTAAAGGCAGGCACCGAAGTGCTAACACGCGAAGTCCGTGTAACGACACGTTCTCTTACGCAGTTTTTAGGTAATGCCAACTCACAGTCGCCTCTGAATGGTTCAACCTGACTCCTCGGGCGAGACGTTTCTGGGCCAGAGAGCCCAGTTGGGTTATGACAAGCTTGTCAAGCTAGAAATAAAGGAAATTACTCCGCATTAGCATCTGTTTCTCACTTCCATTCCCGTCCAACAGCGTATACATCTGCACACATCGAAACCACAAAGGTGATGACCCCGACCGTGTGGCTTGGCGTATGTCTTGCCATTAGACAGGGGATCGAAATCAACAAACCTCTTTCGGGACGAGATGCATCCTGAAGCCTGGGCTTCTTGTAGTCGATATTCAATACTTAGCGATGGTAACACACACACAACCAAAGTCACACGCGCCACATATAAATAAATCGTAGACTCGGTAGTCTAAGTCGTCTGTTCAAAGTTGAGACGCCGATGCGATGCGACACACCATGTAAGCTTATCGCGAATCTCTCGGCCCTTGCCTTAATCCCAAGTACCCCGCATTGGCACCTCAGATAAGGACTTCGACGTGTAAGAGCATCGTGTAATAACACACAGGACATGGGCTGTGTAGGAAATGGTTTGTGTAGGAAGCGGGTTTAGTCCACGCCGGCCCAAACCATCGAATATAGCCAAAACTCTGTCTTGTGAAAGTGAGAAAGATGGAAACTTAGCAGGTATACAACCATTCAAGGTTCTCCCGAGATACAACCCCACCACCCAGTTTCATGGGGTTGAGACGAAAGGAAGCCGCCTGTTCAAGGAACCAAATAATTGAGACCGACGTCAAACTTTCAAAATACTTCGTTTACATAGCATGAATAATGTCATATTTTACGTTGCGTAAACCAGTTCTTCTGCGTCTTATCAAAAAAGTGAGCTTTGTACAAGAGTATCAAAGCGAAAGGTGAGTAGGCCTTTCCCATCGCCCATCGGACCAGTGTATACTCGATATACATAACTCCCTTAACTCCTAGAACACCGGTTTTTGGTATCAAAAAACCACCAACGCCGATTGCTGGCCCCTTATCTATTACCACGTGTAGGGCATTCCCTCAATAGCCGTCATGAAAGAATACGATATCACTCCTCCTCAACTTCCTCATCCCAACTCTGCCGTTCCCTCTTCATCAGATCAGTCATGACCTCGGGATTGAAGATGGTACTGCCAGTGTCGGAGGCGCGAGGGACCTTGCCGAGATTCTCGTCATCAAACACTGTTCCGATGTTGTCAATCCACCGACGGCGTCGTTCCATCAGTGTCTTCGTCACGTCACCAATTCCTGGTCGTGCCATGCCGGCACCGGCACCACCTGCAGGATGACTACCACCGCCGGCACCACCCGGTCGTTTCGCTTTCTTACTCTTACCCATGGTTCGTGTGCGTTTGAGGTATGCGCCCTGAACTTGGGTATCTAGATCTTCTAGGATAGTCTGGTATTCCTGGTGTGCCATCCTCTCCTTCACGAGGTCGGTGAGCCTGGCCTTGCGGGCACCGTTGATGAGAATCTGCTGGCGCAGTCTATCTTGGAGAAGTCGTAGGCGTGCAGCCACCTCATCATCAAAGTGGCCGTCGTAGTCGCCGTCAAACCCCTCCTGCGGTAAAAATCCAATATGGCGAAGTTCTTGCTTGATGCGCTCGTCGACCTGTGAGTAGTCAAGCTTTGGATGTGTGGACTTTTTCCAGGCTTCGCTAGCTGATTCCGTCATGAAGGACGCAGGAGGGATGCTTCTACCCTCCTCTCCTGCAGCGCCTCCCCCCATGTCCCCGTTAACTTCTTCTTTCGCGTCAGAGTCGCCGTTGATGCCGTTAGTCATTGGCTTGTCTTCACTCGGTTGTGCACGTGCTTCTGGACGCATGGCTTGTAGAAGACGCGATAAGACGGGTCCAACCGACAGCTTGTCTGTCTCCGCGACATCATCATCCATGTTATCGATGATGCCGCGAGGTTGGTTAGGCGCCAGCTTATCCCTGGCTTGACCGTTCGAGTCGATGGCCATTGCATTGTCTTCCTCTGCCCACACCTCGGCGTAATGCTTCTTGCCTCGTTTAGGCATAATGAAGGGTGTTGCGCGGTCGCCCCGCTCGCGTAGGAATGTGAGGTCTTCTTCAGCAAACGGGCGGAAGTACGGCTCGACGTAAGTTGAAAAGGTACTGAAACTGATCTGATTTGTCGGTTTCGCATTACTGAAATCCTTGTCGGGGGGGTCACCAGCGATCTGATCGGCAAGATCGGTGCTGGGGAACACGGCGACAGAGTACAGCTCGTTCAATTCATCGACAGTCATGCTTGGCTTGGCGTCGAGGATTTGGTATACGGTGGGGTCGGGAAAGGTGGATGGATCTTCACCAAAGGTTTGGAATTGGGGAGCTTCGCGAGCCGGAGGCGCGAACCCGTCTTCTGAGGACTCTTCTCCCTCCTCTTCTTCCTCCTCTCCAGCATCCTTGTTGGGCTTTATCTTGTCATCAACCTCCATAGCGCTCGATGTCGGTTGGGCGACGGGAGAGAGCGAAGAGCTAGCCGAGTCGTTATCGCGAGACTGTTTACGAGGTTTGCTGCTAGAATCGCGCATCGGAGAGAATCGTTCTGTAGAGACCAGTGTCAAAATAGATCTTCAAAATGCCGTGGCTGTAGCAATTGTGTACAAAATGCATTGCGAACAAAAATTAAGATAGGTTAAGCAAGTGGACGGATGCCAAGGGTTTAGTAGGCATTGGTTTAGAGATAGGTAAATACCCAGTCAGACAAACTGCCGTCACCAAGACAAGCCAACCTCAAGCTGGCCTTAGAATACTGTGGCAGCGCCCTATAGCAACAATGGTTGCTCAAGGCAGCGTAAAATAAGCATGGCATGTATACACAATGTATGTGCGTGGAACAACAAGCGTCACGGGTTGGTCTCTGCGCAACTACTTACCGGTATTTTGGTCTCCCGGCGCGAGGCTATCGTTTACTTTTCTTTTCTTTTTATTAGGCTTCTTTTCCCCGTCTTGTGGCGCTCCTTCTTTTCGCGGCTCTGGTTTATTTGTTAACTGTAATTCGTTCACGTGATGGCCTTTCTTCTCGGTAACAATCAAGCGCATGGCCTTATCGCACCAGTTTCCACGACGTTCGATGAGGTCGTGCAGTTTCTCTAATTTTAAGAGCAGGGCGTCGAGGATTTTGGAATCGGGGATCACGGCATTGGACGTGCTCTGGTCGATGATGTCGTCGTAGAGGATGTTTCGCACTTGCTCATACTTGACGTCGAATAATTCGCTTTCGAGCAGTTCGACGGGCGGGATGCTAGCGGCGGTGGTGGTGGTGGTGGTGCTGGTGGGCAGACTCGACATGGGGGTCGTGTTGCGGCTACGCTGTGCTTTTCCACCCGAGGCTTTCTTGCCTGTGCCCTTTTGACTCGGCGCTGGCGGCATCGCGTGAGTTGAGACGACAAGAGCAAGGGCGAGGGCGGGAACGGGGACGTATCAAAGATCAACCCGTTGAACCAGCGTTCATGATGGAGAAAAACATCGATAAATGGCAGAGTTGAATTACATTCGATAGATGAGGGATGCCGTCACCAGGGCGCGCGTGTAATTACGTGATGGGCTGCTACCACCGTCAATGATGAGCATCGGCTTTAGCCTAGGTAGTGTAGAGACCCAGAGAGGGAGGGAGAGGATGGGGGAAGCTTGGCGTGAGACAAGATTTCCCACTCTCACATTATGCAAGACACACGCTTGAAAGGCCGCTAACGCTAATTGCCTAACACCAACTGCCTTATTTGGTTAAGTGCAACAGACGAGTTAAGCTACATGTAGGTATATACGTACTTGGTAGTACCTAGGTACCTACACTAGGTAGAATTCTGACTAGCCTAATGTTGTAGAGTCTGATTGGTTAGTGACACACGCTAGACTGAAGGCATTGGCCACCTTCTTTGTACCTAGGTACCATTCTCTGTGACCCGCCTGTCGATCTACTTATATAATTACCTCCTATCTCTTAAAGTAAATGCCAGGTACTGGACTATTAGATCGCCTTCATTTGGCCTAATGGTTATAAAAAGGGCAAAAACAAACTCAAAGACGCATTTCTCTCAAATTGGCGAGAAGGATTTGACGAGTTATGCTACGTCAATTAGGAATAACATGAATCTCGCAAGTCGAACCACTATAAAAGTCTAGGTTAGATTTTTATATGTTAGATTTGAGTCTGTTCATGTCCCTCGAGCACTTATTTTATTCCGACTGAGAGCGTTACTATTGATTTACTACAGAGAATATGTTCTATGTTCCAACTTTTGTCTCGTTTAGATATAGAGATTTGGGGCTTAATTTCTCGAGAGGTAGTTTCAACAATAATCAGTTCTTCAATAGCCCGTGTTAGCTTTATCAAGATATGCTCCCTTATGTTTGTCACTAATTATACCGATAACAACGTAGAATATCGTAGCTTTCAAGTATTGTTTCCATGTTATTTCAGTTCCTGTCTACTTGATCTATATCCATTTTAACAATCGGTCGGTCAAGGTCGGTCACCCTTCGTTTCGAACATTGACCTTCTACTAACAATAGACACATTGCTTCGAGACTCTTAGTTTAGTTGTGCAAGATCTGCGATTTCAATGCTCGGGAACAGGGATGTCTTAGATCGGCCTCATCCCAATGAGAATAAAGCTCCGTAACTTGACATCGACAGAAGCCTACTAATCCATACCGGAGTCATTCGCAATAATCCTAAAGTCCTCGCGTATGTGTCTCAAGTATATGTCAGTCATTTGATATTCTATATCCCTGTGACGGTTGAAGGCTCGACAGCTGAACTCCGGAGTAGCAGCAGCAGCCCCATGCAACGGGAGTATGCCATCCGAATGCAAGTTTATGAATATCAGCCACGCGTCAGCGAGGATTGCGTTTCTGGCGTTGAACAAGTCTACCTGGCGTTGGTGCGGGTTGTAAGACTACACGGATGGCACAGGAGAATAACCCATGTTTATGAGAGCCTATGAGCCTTTTGCCGACCCGTTTGCCGACCCGTTTGCCGACCCGACTCGTCCACAGCCCTCCCGAGAGGGCCAACATGTGACATCGCTTCGATAGATTAGGTGATTATTGCATATAGGAGTTACACAAGGCTGGATGATCTACTGCCTAACTTTAGGTATATCCTTTAGGAACTGCATATCTGCATGGAAGATCACCTTGCACCCTGAAGACCCCTGCCAAGCTGACATACTTGTGCAAAGGAAAAGGATTTGTAATACATGGTAGTATTTATTTGGACCTATCAGTCTTCCTGGCTCTTGTGACGGTACACTGTAGGATATGTTGTGCTGATTTGCGTCTTGGCGGGTTCTGCTGTTGGATCACCGCTCACCGGGACATAACCGAACCTAAGAAATAATGATGAAGCAGGTCGTCGTCTGCTCAGCAGCCGCAGGACTACAGGGACTACAGGAACCACAAAATAATAACGTGCATTTGCTACCTCCGAAGATGTCTATGATTGGTAGGGTTTACGTTCATCAAGGCATTATTTGAGTACCGAAACTCTGGTTGGCGAGTTTGAATTTAGTAAAGTGAGAAAGGGCGTGATGACGGTGAACTATGATGTAAGCTATTTCAAATTATTTTGATGTTATGATGTACTCTCACAATTATCATATCTCAGACCGACCTTGTTACTACGTAAGGGAATATATCTGCATTTGCTTAAAAACTATTAGTGATTTGAAAGAGACCATGATTTAGTCCGCACAATGATACTAGGGAATCGTGTGCTATGGCTAGTTGAGGGAGCAGTGAAATAGAAAATAATTTTCTCTTAATATCATGAGTATTAATCGGCTGCAGAAAACTTTTCATGCAGTCAGATAGATAAGCCATGCATGGAATCCACCCAGGGAATTTGCTGGTCAGGACATGATTAAACCTCCTTTTCCGTGTACCAGTCCAGTTACTCGTAAAACTAGCTAATCTTAAAAATTGTACGAAATCTATGGAACATTGCATGCAAGTGTTGTGTAGGTGTGATTTGAGCCTCATCCCTAGCATGTTTCCAAGGTGCTAAATGGTCCCTACAGCCCCTACATTGTCTCCTTCAACGGCGGGACGTTTCCGTTCAGCCCCGCCAAGAGGTTTTATTATTTGCTCTCCAAGATACGGCACATCGGAATTCTTGATATTACTTAACGTGACTGGTTAATTCAGAGTTTCAGCAAACCTCGTAGGTATGAGAACTAGGCAGGAGGCAGTTCTCGATATATACACCGGTCCCAGCGTGACATTAGTGCTCTGTCAGATATGCAGGTAGATATGTCGATGAGCGGGTTTCGCTACATGTTCCCCCTTTTGGCAGTATATTATTCAGGCAGTGATGATTCGTTCTTCCAGAGAGAGCTACGGCTATACCTGCTAGACAAATGACAAGGCTTTTTGTACAGACGCACTACGAAGCCTGCCGGCCGGCTACCTCGTTTGATTGGTCTCTAAGAGTATGCGTTGTATCAATATGACGCATTACCCTGTCACAAAACAACGTCTCTGTTTGGCTTGATTATGGAATAGCTGTACTGTATGAGGACGGCGGGTATTGGCTGCCTCACTGTGTCTCAAGTCCAGCCGTTGAGTGGTTTCTCAGCCCAGATGAGGCCAGTAATCTAATGTCTTCCAACGTCAGCGAAACGTATACCGCAGCTAGGGCGCGTTGTTCTGGTCTAGGCTTTGGGGGCATCGAAGGAACATTCGTCTAACGGTCAAACCCACCTATGTACACCTTCCTAAAAGCAACTGCAGTTCCCGTGAGGCTAGTCAGCTTAAATAACCACGGCGTTGTGTATTGCCAGTCTCTTGCAGCTAACGGACAAATAATAATTTTTTATATAAAATAGCAATATATAATAAACATAATACTAATAATAATAAAAATCTTTATAATATACTTATAATTAGTCATGATATCAAGGGACGCACCAGTATTTGACAAAACCTGCTTAAGTAATGTTAAGAGGAGCAGAATTCGGCGATGCTGACATCTCTTATGGATAATTAGTAAATGTTACTACTGACAATAGGTGCCTATACAGCGCCGCTCAACTCCAATCCCTGGAAAGCCCCGTTTCGTGGATGTTACAGTTTACCTAAACATACCTACCTTCCTGTATCCTGCCCAGTGTAGGAAGACAACCACCAAAGATAGCCGAGAGGTTTTGTGCTATATATCACAACGTAATATGACCTGTTGATAACGTTTCGGAGGACACTACGTATTGGTCCCTACATCCTAATACATATTTAAGTGTCACCGCGTTCCTAATATATCAAAGCAAGAAGACCTTACCGCTAAGATATCCCCAGCTATTCATATCCTTCACAGCTCATCGTTTATTCTTAGTTTCGATTCTCAAAATTCTTCGTTGGCCACAATTCAAATCTTTACCAAAATATCCAACATGACTCCTATGCAATCCACAAGAAGGTTTGCACTCCACTCCCTACCTATATAAGGCCAAAGCTAATTAACCCAAACATCAGTGCCGCAACTAGTCTGACTGTCTCAGCACTGAGGGAACATGACAGACACCTAAGCACAACCTTACCACGAGAGCACAGACATGAACCAATGCCATCCGGCGTTCGTTGCCTAAGTAAGCCCTCATTAGACACTCGCCCATGATAGCAGTGGCACCTAACACAAACTCCCAGTGCTTTCCCAGGCAACAACCGATTCGGAGACAGTTGTTGAAAGTAGGAAGGCGTGGGCTACCTCTCAAATCAAAGCCTTCGAAACGGCATTCCATAACTGCAAGCTCCGTGGTTCTAAGGACCTTCCTATTGTAATGTAAACCATATAAAATAATTAAAGCCCAAATCTCATGTCCATCAACACCGTCAAAATAAGGAGGCCGGCGGCAATACAAGGTGGCGGTGACACAACAGCTTGATGCCACATGGTTGATATTTTTAGCTAAGTACCATGCATACACCCTCCCGGCATCGACAGTACAAGTACCCAGTCTGTAGCACTAGAGTATTTACCGTTACTGGAGCCATATGCACAACATCATATACAATTTATACCAACGCTAGCTTAACCCCCCAATTGGCCCCCCATGGGATGGAACTAATTGCGGCACGACCAGTGGCGTTGGGGGAGGTGGGGGAGGCACTGGCTCACACAAGCTGTACCTTTGTGTAACCTACCTACTAGAAGATGTATCTATTAATAGTATTCGGGGATATTTTCTTCGGAGGCCGTAAACCGAACAGGGGAAGTGATGAAATCTGACGAGAATTCTCAGGGGGCTCAAAACAAACCGGATACCCCAGCACTTTCAACATTTGCCATTTAAAGTAATTACTAGCGAAATATCCTTAACAACTTATCATCAAAGAAAAATCAGTCTCACAAGTGTATTACGGAGCCTGTTAGTCATAGATAAGAATATTAAAACGGGTTAGTTAATCCAGCCAGCGGCTGCAACTCCGCATCAAATCTACACTATGGAAAATTTACCATCGCAAAACATTTCTGAAAATTTTCTAAAAAGAAAGTCACATTCGCTGAGTCCATAATGCAAAATCTCATGCTAAATTAAATGCAAGCATCTATCTGAAACCATCCTCGCTCTAACCTCCGGATTATATGTTAGACAATCTGTAGGGTTAAGCCTGAGTAAGCCCATAAATAGATTTAAGATATGTATTTCATCTGTAGGAATGTAGCTTTAGCAACTGAATAATGCATCCTTTCTACTAGCGTCTTAACGTGAAGCTCCGGGCAATCTGATGTAGATTCTGTAGCTGTTACACGTACTAAGACCAACGTCTGCGAGCTTCGGTGAACTCGGTGAGTCTCGGTCTGTAATACCAATTCATCTCCTAGAAGCCTCGGACTTCAAGGCTCAGCTATTCAGCTATTCAGCCCTTGCCTTAGTACGAGACATTAAAGGAATGTGGAAATATTAGCCGAGCTAGGGGGCAATTGGGATAGTTGCCGACCGGACATATATACGCGGCAATTCCGCCCTAGCTAGTTCCTTCGAAGGGCCAAGACCTTTGGCACCTTAGAAGATTATTCTTAAATCGAATCTATTCTCCAAGCCCTACATCTAGCCCTTGTTATAGTAGCTACGATTCTCTTCAAGACAGAGTACTCGGGCGTAGTATTGAAGTAACGCGACAGAGTCGTATTTGCGCGGCCGCTGCTTCAAAGCCTGTGGAAGGATTTTTATCAGTCGATTTGAACGTCGCCGAGCGGCGCAGGGTGGTATCCTCCTGGCTTTTGGCCATATACCCTTTCCAGTTCCAACGGTACTCTATCAAGTATCAAGCCACTTCTCACTGACCCTTCACCATACTAGGAGATGGAGAAAGTTGACATTATATCGGAAAAGGTGAGCGGGCGTGTCACACCCTCTAAAACAAAGAAGATGCTTGTATATAGCAAGGACCGCTAGATAGTTAGTTAGGCTCTTCGTGCAACAACAAGTATTCAGACACCCATACAGGGTTTTGACAGGGCGAAATTCTGGCGGAGGTAAAAGCGACGCCGTTAATACCTCGCGGGTGTTACCTCAACGGTATACATAGACTCCACACCAGCGCGACAGAAATAGAGTGCGAAACAATTTACATGATCTCGGCGAACTGCGGAGTCTGGCTGCGGGTGCTGGAGTAGCATCGCATCCTACTACCTTTACTATGTACCTTATTAAGCAAAAATAAATACTAACCTACCGACGAGATCCCGGACTAAGCCCAAAAATAGTCCGCCCATACTGCGCACTCACTATCTTGGTATGTTCGAAAGAACCGTAGAGATATTTTTAATGACTGAGTGAGGAATCCCATCCGAGCCTAAGTGAACATCATAGACGCCCATTCGGTTGAGATAGCTTTAGCGATACACAGAACATATTGTCTACCGAGTGGAGGAATCTAGTCACCTGTGATGGCTTGCGGCCGTAGCAATACGATACAAATTCTATACAAAAGTCATGCACCTATTTAAACCGCACCATGTATGTAATGAACCTGAGTTTCATACAATAGTCGCTCGCTCAATCAACTTCATCATCTCCGAAACCGCCAGAGACGCCATCTTTCGTTTTGCCATCAGCGTCATCATCCTTAGCAATCTTTCCCGCTTCCATCGCCAACTCCTTATCCTCGCGCGTAGCTTCTAGCGCCGCGGGTTTGAGAGACCCATCCTCATTGACATCCTCCTTCAAGTAAAGCGAGAACAAGATGGCGAGGTACGTATCACCCGTGGCGCGGTTACGAAGCACATATCTAAGGGTGTGTGAGCGCTTGTTGTGGGCCCTGCAAATGAAAAACGAATGAGATACCATCTGTCTACGAGAGAAAGAAAAGTAAGGGGGAAAGGGTAGAATTGAATAGGAGACATAAAAAAAACAAAATAGCACCTAAAAAATCAATCGCTTACCGAAGGCCTTGACCATCCCAATATTTCATGATAGGGAGCGTGAAGCCGGGTAGGCGGAGTGAGAAGTCCTTGAAGTCGATATACGGGTTGAAGAAGTCAACACAGTACGTCTTTCCGTATTCGAATACCCATTTATCCTTGCTATCGCTCCCTAGTGCCCATTTCTTTCGCTCTTTGGCGCCATCAGGGGCGCCGATTGCACGGCGAGCTTCTAAGCCCGCCTCGTCACCACCCTCCTCGAAATACAAGCCTCCCTTCTCGGGATCGTGCTCGCCCTCGCCTACGTATATGCTGTTGAACGACGAAAGCCCAGGGCCATAAAGATGTGGCATATCGGCATACGGGTCACCGTCGAGACCGGGGTCGATCCACCATTTGACTATGTTCATAGCGTAGCTGAAGCCGGGGGGTAGACGGTCTCTGATCGGGTGATCAAAGTCGTTTCCGAACTGCAAATCGTGGCCTGAGATACCGTTCTGAGGGCCTAGAGATGCATCATTTCCATCTGATGTACTAGAAGCTTCGGACGTTGCTTGAGGTACTTCATCATTCCGTGACAAGCCATTATGGGACGGATCACCACGTGAAGGCGGTCTAGATCCTGGCGAGGGGCTAGTCCGCCCGGATTTTCTAGGTCTTTTGGGCTTAAAACGGATGGCGAGACTATACTGGTCGTCGTTGGTTGCGTGAGGATCCAGTAAAAAGTACGGAGAAGTGGTGGGTGAATTGCGTGGTAGACCACTGTAGTTCTGGACCCGTACGTTGACCTCAGCATCTATGAGATCGCTGCTGATTTTGATTGTCTCATGAGAGTTGACTGGTACCAGCACGTGATTGTCGATATCGTAGTCGGACCCAGCCGTGACTCGGATGATGTACTTCTCCGCCATCTTGGGAGGTTCTTGCAGGGTTTAAGGAGTCCTAGGTGAGCAGATGA
Organism: Xylaria hypoxylon; assembly: GCA_902806585.1. NCBI lineage: Eukaryota > Fungi > Ascomycota > Sordariomycetes > Xylariales > Xylariaceae > Xylaria > Xylaria hypoxylon. The sequence continues at coordinate 3,213,993 of CADCXB010000001.1, forward strand.
AGGGCTAATTAGGAATAACCAGGTCTGCTTAGGGGCATATAGCAACCCTAACTCTCATTGTCTTCGACTTGATCTCGGTGGGTGGCTGCAAAACCAGATCTAGGGCCATACGCTTGAACAGTAGTTTATATCGTGCCGAGTCGAAGTGAATACTAAAGATAAAAATCATACAGCCTAAATGCTCTGCTTCTACGATTTTACGTCAGAATATGTTATGGAACGAATATAGATGTTCATTCGAATAAAAATTGAATGACGTCGGCGACAAAGGCCCAAACCGACAGGGATTGCACGCACAGGCCACACCTTCAAGTGAGTTTGTATACTACCATACAGTACTTATACTGTATACAATGTATACCACTACCTGCATGCCACACCATTTCTAGATGTCCATATTTTGAATACCCAACCCCTTTAGTCTAGTTAAATTGTTTGGTCCTCTGTGTCAGGAACGGTCAACTGAAGGAGTTAGAATGATGCTATTGCGCAAGGGGCTCTAAACTCCCTTGGTGGCTACCACTAGGCTATATACATACTACTTCCTTGTTTTAAATGTAGTGTTGCAATACCTACTCTGATTTGTTGATGAAAGTCGACGGCCTTGCGCCTGGAGTATTATTCACACATTTAGGATGCGACAAGGAATTGGTCGATGTCGACTCTCTCGAAGAAACTAATGTGTCCGAAGTCGACCCAATACTGCGCCAATCGATTATGTGAGACAAGGATCAGCTGTGACTCGATATACGTGTCTAGAAAACATGTCAGTGTCAATTACTCAACCTGGAGCGAGGAATCTCACCGCCCGTAAAGCCAACACCAGCGATATGACCTTGGCTTTTTACAATCCTGGCGCCTTGGAATGGGGGCTCTCGAGCAATGCCGACGAACCCATCTTCCCCCAGATCGTCCGCTAAGAATGTGTATTCGCCCCTGGGAACGTTTGGATCACCTGTGAGCTTGATTGCTTCCAGTCGACCCCGATAGACTTTCTGCGATAGGAATCGTGACTGAAATTCCTCGTCGCTCTCGCTCTCAAGCTTCACAAGGGGTTCTTGATAGCCTTCTTCGTCGACGTCGGGTTGGTTTATAAGCAGAAACTCGCAACTATGCACACTGTAGTCACCGATCCAAATACCTCTCCAAGGTCGCTCCGGGGTTGGAGTGCTGCGAAATTCGGAGTAAGTTTTTGAGTAAGCTTTACGAATGTTTTCTGCGCGAGAAAGGTGCTCGGGACAAAATCCTAATCTAGCACGAGCGGTGTACCTTTGGAAAACGACTGGAATAAATAAACGGGACTAGAAATTACTCACTACAATAACGGATCAAGTGTCGAGTATGTGACAATCTCTTCGCCAACGTGAAATCCCATTGTTGGCGGGCCTAACTCCATCCATTGACGAATTCGGAAAGTTAGATCGGATACCTCCGAACGGTTAACTGGTCTCCATTTTGGTGAAGCTGCCAAGTCATAAGTTGGACCCCCTGGAACTGCAAAGTCGCCGAGATGGCCCATAACCCGGTGAGCCGCGGGGATGGTGGGTGGTGGCCAAACCATGCCGTAAGGGAAATGGCTTGTTGTATGGCGAGCTATGTCTTGTTCCTCGAGAGGTTTCGCGAGCACAAACGTGCTAAATCTCGGGTCTGATTTGTGGCTGTACCGCATCGGGTGCTCTGGGAAAAAGCGGCGTGCGGCTGGTGATGATAGCGACCTGCGCATGAGGTTTTCCAAGCTGTCAACATTGAACTGAAGGATTGGCTTATCGAGATGTAGCTTAACGTCGGGTTCGAAGTGGTGAATATGGACAGTACGGTCAGCGAGCCAGGGCTCACTCCCTTCCCTACACCGTGTAGCGAGAAGCTGGTACCCTTCGATGCAGCCTCGCCGTTCATCGTACCTAGCTATGACCATTTGGCCGGTCAGTGAACGATCACAGAACCATACTTTGTTTTTGGTCAAGAACCAGTATTGGTTGTGGGCCACGAAGAGTTCACGCCAGGTCTTGCATGGATACGGCGATTGGATTGGATTCCCCGGCAGACTCGATAGCACGTGCCGTTGCCAATGTATCTCACTCGCAGCATAGTGTAAGAGCTTGTGGCACACTAACGACAGTCCAGCAAGCTCTAGCGGTGTTAGGTATGAAATGATGGTATCAATCAGCTCTGTCGGCAGCTCGAACAACCCGAGGCGGCTATAATGGGTGGTCGAAGATGTCGAGATGCTAGAAGACCCTGTAGATGAAATGGCTACTTCGGGGATTAGTGAGGGGTTTCAGTCGGAATGTGGTTCATTAATTATCATAAAGCGAGAGCAGAGTCATGTCGTTGGGGATGGACGAGGACTCGGCTGGTTTATAAGGACATGCTGGCGACTTACAGATAGTATTATTGTCCATTGTGAATCATTTAATCCCCCCCTAGGTACACACGATCAATTCTATGAGATGATACTGAGGAGACGAAAGCGCCTTCTGTCGTGATCAACAGCGTAATTGGGCGTATCTAGAACAAGACATTCCTCGCCCTCAATGACAAGATCATCGACGCTACAGGAGACGCAGCAAATACAAAGGTTATTACTCTGTAGGAATTACTAGAGCATACGCATAAGATTTGTCAAGCTCGTCAACTTGGCTCTAGAAGAGGGATGTTATGTGGTATCGGCGAAGTACGACTTGAGCTGATTGGTTATAAACTGATCGAGAGACGTGGCAGACCAAGATCTACCTGAACCACGCGGTATCGGAGAGAGGCCCAATATGATCTCGGTAGCTATGAACGATCTCGGGATGGGGGATTTATTTATCTCATTAATCAAGAGGACGTTTGGAGTGCCGTGAGCCCGTTGATAGGTTGGGAGTGGGCTCTAGCATGAACCGATTATGTACGTGACCGTGTTTGACAACACTTTCTAGGACCGCTTACGAGCCATGGAGTTGTGATACGGCTGAAAAGATGAATCAGGAGGAAATATCCTGGGCCTGTGTAGATTGACGAGTTTCGTCTTAATTGAATTATATAGGTGATTAGAAATGGATGACTGTCACAGGCAAAGAAAGAAGGACAATTAGTAGAGGCTAGAGCTAGGAGGGTGGTAAGAAAGCAAGGTGCCAAGAAGAGCTAAGCTCACGTCATGGAACACCTGAGGTCGGAACCTTTGTACCCTATTGAATTACCTTATACCTACATACCTTAGTATTAGGAGCTAACCTGGTACCTAGGTACAGTAGGTAGTTAGTACTGTACAGACCTTCATTCAGTATATGTAGGCATGTAAGTACCTACTATATGTGGCTACCTACTTACCTATGTTACGCCGCTATGTTACCTGCATGTGAAATAGGTAGGAGGTAAGATGGAGGGGCACGGGACGATAGGTTCCTACCTACATAGGTATGGTCTGCTATGGTATGTACGGGAAGGATACTTCTGGTACCCATACCTACCTGGCACAGTGGGGGATACCCACTGCTGTTGCACCTGGTGTGGATAGGTAGCACCCAGAGGAATCTTGCGAGTTTTCCCACCTTCTAATTCTACAGCTAGCACGGTATTCTCAAGACTTGTTGTTGTAACCTGCCTACATAGATAGATGCCCAGACACGAAGGGTTCAATCAGAATCGGTCCGTTGCACTTTATTAACAACAACACCCTTGAACGCTCTCGTGATACCTGCTACCTACAGCCTATAGGCACCCGACCTGTTACAATCAGAGCTCAGCAAAAGACGTACGGATGTATTCCATTTGTCGAGGTGTCACGCTATTTAAACCCCTATCCACAACTACTGCGTATAGATAGAGTTGTCATAGATCAGCCGAACCCTGCAGAGAGTCCTACTGTACTACAATACCTACTGTAGACACAACTTGAACCGAACCAGGCTGCTTGGGTAGATATGTAGTGACGGTGAATTCGATGACTGTTCATTCGGCAGCCATCTTCACATGCTCCGGATATACTACACTAGATGTTTGGGTAGCAATAGGGTGCATAGTCCACACTACATATGCCGGCAATAGATTGAACACATTGCTAATGCGCTCATATCGACGCTAAATTCGGATATCGGAAGATGATGGGCAGAAGATCGGAGGCTGCTCGATCAGGTCGCAGCATTTGTGGCAGGGGAGCAGGGACACCCTCGACAATATGCTAGAATACCTTACAGCTAGGCGCGCGGCTCTTTCGTTGCGCTACGCGAAAGTACCGGAGGTATGATCGGATGCCAATTGCTATGAATATACACCTTTATCAAAACGACACCCTGGGAATGGTTTCAATATGAATGTTAATGTCATAGCACTCGGTCGCTCAACGCTGAACCTAGAAGGATTAAATGATGTATGACTGTATACAGGCTTTGGTGGGTGTTCTGGTTGGGAAGGTATTCCTGTCCACGCTTTAGATAAATTAATGCTACTTATGTTATAAGAGCAAAGGGAAAAGGGAAACAGACAGCAACTGGGATTTGAGAAGCATCTTGAAACCGAGCACAGTGAATGGTGGGTGGATTGGACAGCCCAAGAACAAGATACAGGGATGCACAGACCATGCGTCCGCCTTTAGCGTCAGCTCCTCATCAGGCCTCATTTCAGCAGCAGACTCAACCATCCTCACTATGATCTGTAAATTTATTCCCCATTCCAAACAGCTATATCAGAATCTCAACACCAAAGTGTCTGACTAGAGCATCAAATCAACTCGAAATAATAGACACGTACCCGATTCTAGACCTAGTTCTGATCCTCTGTTTCTATTACATCTGGGCAGTGGCAAAAACCGTCGTCATTCAACACTCCCCTCATCACCGTGTATCCCTCACATTTCTTTACTTTAAGCTGTGAAGCAATTCTCACCCGTCATTCATTCGCAATGTCGTCTATATTCTCATTATTGCCGGACCTCTTACCAATGATTATGCCGTCGGCCATAACGGTCGTCAAGGCCACGGATCTAGAGACCCAGCGGCGGCAGTCCAAGGACTCCTCCCCCATGATTCGACAAGGTGCAATCGTCGGCAAAAGTGATAGGATGTGTGCCACCGGTAAACGATATCCTCTGAGACCATTTGTGTTATCCACGAGTTTCGCTAATACCGATTTGTAGTGATGCGGGCGAAGCCTCACTGTTCTTCAGCAGTACACCATCACGGGGAACAAGGTACGTCTTGCTATCATGTCTACGAGATATATATCCTGATGTTTATTACATAGAAACTATTATATTTGCGTCTTCTGGCAAGGGCATCCTCGTAACGAACACGGGCGACGGCGAGGAGCAGTTGAAGCGCCACGAACTATCAGCTGGTGATTTCGTTTTTATACCACCGTGGACAGAACAGTAAGGCAGGATTAAATCATTAAACTTGATAAGTGTTATACATGACCATTATACACTAATACATAATAGCCAGGAAATTAATGAAACCGATGAGGATGTAGTGTGGATTTTGATTAGGTCTGGTGGCGAGCCAATTGTTAGCTATCTGACAGGTGTGTATTAAAATCTCTCGCGCCTGATCCCTTAGTCTCCTTGTCTCGTGTGATCTAGCAGATTCTATAATACTAAACCTAGATATCTCGACTAACATATTTCTATACACGTAGGGTGGGATGGCGACCAGGCTAAAGCAGATTAAGTTGAGCATGGTAATACGCGGCGATCCGTTCACTTGTAAAACAACAAATCAGCTTCGAGGTATGGGGGTATCTCATTGTTACATCTATCATTATTACTCCAACCATAGACTAGATAGCCTCTATTTCGGCCGGGCTGAGCGCGCAGGACCGGTGAGTAGCAGCTGCGAGACGAGCCGAGGTGTTCTTCCCATCAAAGATCTGCGCGTGATCGAGCCCGTCAAACCATATGACCTCGATACCATCGTGCTCGAAATGGTCTCCTTCGAGTTTAGCCACCGGCTGTCGTGTGCCAACAGGGCTGCTCTCCCCTAGAACGCCGTCCGTGGATACCCAATCTCCATCATTGACAAGGTACTGCAGCACTGTCGGTGTATCGACGATTAAGTCTCGCTGTGCAAGACACACAACCACTCTCCGTAGTCTTGGTTTATTCAGCCGATTGGCACTATCGATCCCTCCATCAGTGGAGGGCTTCTCCACGATCTGTTTCAAGTCCTCTTTCCAGGCGATATTGTCTTTCCAAAAGAAATGACGTGCTAGACAATGCGCTACACCCAAGTCCATACTAGCAAAGTACCATAGCAGATACTCGTTCGCCCTGCGCGGCTTGCGCCTTGTGAAATTGTAGGCGACATGTGGTAGATGTAGCAAGATACAGACTGGGTCAACCAAGATAATCGATTGGATGCGTGGACTTAGACTGGGTGATTTCACCATATGGCCGGCTAGGACCGATCCGTACGAATGGCAAATGACGGCGAATTGCTCCCACCCGTGCGCGTCTAGGAGGAGTGTGATTTGGGCAAGGAACTCCTCGTGACTTAGGGGAGCGTTGGTCAATCGCGTCGACACTGGGAGATACTCGACCGCAATGATACCGATTTGATCATCTTCGACGGCGGTTTCATTGAGATACGATAAGTACCGTGTATACGGCCAGAGCCCGACGCCAATCCCATGTAGGAAAACAAGCGGCAATTTGTCTTTTGCCGTGTGCGGTCGGTACCAATAGCTCAGCTGAGAAACTGACCGCCTCTTGGGGAACACAGACTGTAAGCGTACAGGGATCACTGAGTGTGAATGAGGCTTTGGCTGTGCGTAGTACTGGAATCCCCGATACGACAGTTGAAAGTGGGTGAGGAGATCGACTATGCCAATAATGAAATACCACACTACACTTCTATATCGTACTTCGATTTCGTCAAGTGTCAAGCGGAGACTCTTTGCTTTGCCTCTTCCTGGCTCCAGTGAATAGTTGATGCGTCGTTTGATCTCGACGAGATATTCATCGAGCTCCTCAAGTTCCGCAGCAGTTTCATTACCTGTATGTCTATCAAAGAAAGCCCACGAGATGAACTCCCGTACATTATCAATTCGAATATCGGACTCATTGGCCTTGAGGAACCACATATGCAGGTAGCTGTTGATGTCGGGGACGTTGTCGAGGCATCGTATAAAGAGTGCCCATCGTTCAGCGCGAGGTAGTAAAGGTGGATGCTCGGCTGCCTGCTTCAGACGACGGCTGTATGGGTAGTAAATGAAAAGCGCATACAGGGCGTCAAGAATGGAGTATCCAATTGCCACCTTGCTCGTCCAAGATTTTAATGCTCCTCCAACCCCGACGACGGCGGTCAAAGTGAGCAGATATACCAGACATATCGGTGTTGTGTACTGAAGCAGAAAAATGCTTATCCGGATGAAGACATATTCCGGGAATGAAGTGCCAATCATTATAGACGCGTTAAACAGGCGAATGAGTGTGGGTGGGTTGAGACTCAAGGCGGCTTTGTTACTATGCCTATGAGGGAATTGAAATATGATTTGATACTATATTGTAGTCGAATACATCGAAGTCTATGAATATAACCTGGTGATCGCGTTTCGAACTCTAAAGACCAATTCCAAAAGAGAGATATACACTGCTCAAAAACCGATGATGCCAGAACGCAGTCGTGCAATGACAAGGGTCTGGTGTATTGGTTGGGTTGGCAGGGGGTGACGACGTCTATTTTGCGGCATTGTGGCTTATCTACTATCTAGTAAACGGGTACCTAGTCTATAGGTAGGTACCTAAGGTTAGTGAATTAGGCAGCCGCGCTAATTCCTTCCACGTGGCTTGCATACCTGCAGTAGTGCATGTATGTACATCATGATGTACGTGTAGGTTATTGATAGATAAATGATGCATTACATGATATATCTCCTCATATTACACTGCGACTGACATTTGATAGGTTCCATAGCTCTCTAGTACAGCAGTACGGTGGAATAATGCGGCGCTTATGATTGGCCAACATTACATTATCTGTGTCTCTCAAAGGTGCAGTGAGAACAAAACCAAGGGCTTAAAGAACTCTCGTAACACTAGATTTGATGTAACTTCTCATCTTGCTGTACTCAAACTTGAGAGCCTAGCGTCCTAGTTTATTATTTGTTCTAGCACCTTTGTGCTAGTAGTTTACTCTGCCTTCCTAGCAGGTAGACTTATGACTGGGTATATAGGAATGATGAAGACGGGAAACATATAACTCTCATGTCTTTTGATGTTAGATGTGTTTATTTTAATGCTGTATTGGAAGGAGCGGGCGACAGTGTAGTAGAAGAGACATTTGAAAAAGAGGTTTTAGTATTGGGACTGTGGCGGAGGAAAGATAATTAGCAGTTAGCCGCAGTGCTGAGGTCTAAGATGCCTTGTAAGATAGGGTTAATTAAGAGATGCGACGCAAACAAAGGTTTTCTATTGCACCTAGGCAGAGCCTGTACTTATTAGTACCCAAGGTAGCAAGCAGGTTAGTAGTTGGCTTTAGGTACGTAAAGGACACACAGGTACCGATCAAAGGTATAAACGTAGTAAGTGGGTAAAGATATTAAGACTACATACACAAAAAACCTTCAGCTTCTGTGCATACACAATCGGCCTAACCAGCACTTACTACGGTAAATTTCAAAGCTCTCGTCATTTATTGATCGTTGATACGATATCGTTATGAGTAACAAATTAAACAACTTGTCCAAAGACGACAGTGATCCCGAAGACCATGTATCACCTACTCCAGCTCCACCTTTACGGATAACCGCAAAAAGAATACCGCGGAAACCAGCCAAGACCTCTCAAGTCTTCTCAGCTACGTGTTTACGAGGAACCACAATGCGGAAACCACGCAAAATAGCTAATTCGAAGCTGGCGGCACAGACAGTGAGGATGATGCGGACAACACGGGGGAAATAGTCAGTGTCTCCAGCCAGGGCCGTGACAGCAACAGCCACCAGGATGGCTCCTTTGCGAGTCTATAAATCAGCTTGGACCGTGACTAGATATATCGGCTGACCTCAAGCAGATATGATGTTTGGGAGTATTAATCAGTATCGTCTCAAGGATTATGATCTCTAGACTATCAATTTGTGGCGTAACCCGAAGGAAATGGTCTTCAGGAACGCCGTGATTGGTGTAATAGTTAAGTGTCGCTGCTAGGTCCGTCGATACTCGCCGTGTAACACTTAGGGTTGTTATACCGTAGATATTCAAATGGCGGCGCAATCAGAGGCCGCAGTTCCGAAGCCCAGACTCCAGAGCACAGTACCTATCTAAGCCAACGATAACCAATACCGTAGAGTTCGGAGAATCGTAGCAGAATATCGGAGGCCCTCAACACGAGCATCGCTAGACCAATCGAATCTTGATTTATTCCTTATTCGCTTCATCGACGACCGGGGTACCGCGTAAGGACTTTGCTTCGTGCCCGAGAGCAAGCCGATCGAATAGGTAGTACGAGGTAACAAGAAGAATGGGCATTGCGATCATGAGGCGCATGTACTTCGATGCAGCCTGCTTATAGGCTACGCTGGATGTGTCGACTCGTGGGATCCTCGACGGCGGTATGCGCGATGCTGGAGCGTTGGGGATGGAGGCTTTTGCGGGCTCTGGCATTTTGAAAATCGATTGTTTGGTTCAGGTTTGGTGAAGACACTTGGGGTCCGGGTTTGAAGTCTTCTTGTAGGTGTCCGGGTCGGTGATTGAGCTGCCTTTTAGAGAGGAATAAAAGCTTGCTCTCGGATTATAAATTCTAAGATGAAGACCTGGATAACGAATTATTATAACGAGGCGCGTCGGCACGCTGCATTTGAAGAGTGGCTAGTGTCTTTTGCGCAAGCCACAATTTCTCATTTAGTGTACTACTAGTACCAGATACGTGGCTCTACACTAATAGCATCCTTCCTTCGGAGATATATCAGAATTTTCGACGCCTAATCTCCTTACAGCCTCTCGTGCGGAATTGAACCCTAGGATTTGACATTTGGGTTCTGAAGATATAGGTATGTTTGATTTTAGGTATTGGGCGCAGTCGAATTCTTTTATCACTGATGTCCCCCCGCCCGTCAAAGAGACAGCGCCTCGAGAATTGGCTATAATTAATTATCGTAACCAACTATGCGTTAACTTCTCTACCGTCGTTGTCAAACATATAAACTTACACCTCAGTCTATAGACGTCGCGTTCGATAACGCTTAATGCTACGATTCATGGCCGCCCTTGGTATCCCTCTTCTAGACGTGAGTGACCACATAGCCACTATGTGAGAGAGGTATGCTTCGGTAGTACCGTACATTGACCCTTTGAAAACTTAACTCTAACTAGGCATGGTTCTTCTTAGATTACTCGTGTCCTGAAGCCTATAGGTGCATTAATACACATCACATATCTCTTTTAAATTATGAGCACACATTAGAATATGAAGGTTAAGATAGCTTCAGTTATTATGGCTTTGTTTGCACCCTCACCAGGATTGATGACGCAGGTGGCCCCATGACAACCGTGGTGAAGATGGTGACGATACTATCATGCTTGTGGCACTGGTGATCTCAACGCCGTTATTTGATCTTCGCGACAAACAGATTTAATAAAGCAGCCACATTGGTACCATTGCCGAAACTAGTTGCAGCCAAGAACTAGGTAGGTGCTTAGCATTTAGGTATCCAATACTAACGGACCATTTTCTTTTGGCATGGGGCTGCCCGCTAAGTCTTTGAGTTTGGCTAGCCTGTTAAGCAACAGACACAGGGAAAGCGTAGCAATGATAAATAATATTAAAGCGCTTCAATCAAGTAGTCAAAAGTTTCCATCTTTCTGACCTAAATCGGACCCAAATCTGTCTCCTGAAGAGGTTGAAGAGGTTTTGTAACGCTGCCATCGCTCGTCAGCTAAATCTCGGGGTTCTGGTCCGTATCATTAGAATTCCTAATATTTGAGACAGAAGGGCACTATAATCTCAACAATAATTTAAACATTAGGGAGCCAATGATGTAACTATTCCAAAAGTAAGTTAGGTACCTAGGTACCTAGGTAGGTAGGAGGTAGTTACCTATATGTCCTCTACAACAATTTAGATAGGGTACAGCTACGGGGGTATGCATTTAAGATGGCCTGTGGGCGAGGGCGGGTGAGGTTGACGCCGACAATATGTATGCAATAGGTACTAAAAACTAGGTATTTATCCAACATCTCCGTACACGGAGATTCTATCTTATCGATAGTGGGATAAACAGACCCATTCACCCCACCATCCCACCTTGTGTCTGACTTGGCGGGGCAACAAGTCGCCGCCGGCTAGAGAAAAAAAGCACGGATTCATCTACCGAATGAAGCTTTTCATACTGACAGCTCTCCCGCATGTCCTAGATTGTTATCTCACTGGCCTTCAGGTCGGAAGGTTATTTCAATTACCCTCTTAACTACCAGCTTCGGCTCTCTACGCGTCACAATGCCCTACGAGGTCCTCGTTGGACAGCCATGCTTTGCAGCATGGCAGTCCCAGAAGCTACTAGATGGCATTGCAAAGGTCAGCCATGCTAAAGTGAAAAGCATCACAGGATGCTGGGTATATTATATTCACCTCAGTAGCCCTGTGGATAGCCGCGAGATAAAGTCCTTCCTTGGTATCTCGGACTTAGACCGAGCTTCTCAAGGCGCCACTGAGACTACAGATGTCTACATCACGCCCCGAACTATATCACCATGGAGCTCACAAGCCACAGCCATTGCCCAAGTTTGCGGACTGTGGGATGTTGTGCGTGTAGAGAGGGGCCGTTTGGTCAAGGTCGAGTTCGATAGTCAATCGGAAGAAAAGGATTTTACTTCTTTTGTAGACGTCCTCTATGACCGGATGACAGAGACGTACAGCGCAACCGAACCACATCCCGAAAGCACGGTATTTTCTGAGGGTGCCCGTGGCCCACTTGTTGTTGTGGACATTTTTGCCGATTCTCGCGGTCCTATTGCCGCCTTGACCGAATACAGCAAAGAAAATGGTTTGGGACTCGACGACAGTGAAATCCAATATCTGATTGAGGTCTTCCAAGACCTCGGACGCCCGCCAAACGACATTGAGTTGTTCATGTTTGGTCAAGTGAACTCCGAGTATGCTTACCCCTCGTTGTATCGTTTCCCATATCTAATTAATTGCGCCTGGTAGGCACTGTCGCCATAAAGTCTTCAATGCCAACTGGACAATCGATGATAAGCGTCAAATTGGAAGCCTTTTCGAGATGATCAAAAACACACACAAGAAGACGCCGGACTTCACTGTATCGGCCTATAGCGACAATGCTGCTGTCTTGCAAGGACAGATGGCAGCCTTCTGGGCCCCTGATTACCAAACCGGCACTTGGAGGCTAACGAAGGAGGTACTACATATGCTCGCAAAGGTTGAGACGCACAACCATCCTACCGCTATATCACCATTCGCTGGAGCGGCAACTGGATCCGGAGGTACGTTATCATGCCGAGATATCGTTCTCCTCTAGTCGAGGTCTTTATCGAGTGATGAGGCGTGACCCTCGTTATCCCACGTAAGGGCGATCTAACGTGGTCTGCAACACAGGCGAAATTCGGGATGAAGCGGCCGTGGGAAGAGGTTCAACTACGAAGGCAGGCCTATCAGGATTTTTCGTTTCTGACCTTCGAATACCCGGGCACGAACAACCTTGGGAAGTCGATATTGGCAAGCCATTCCAGGTAAGTGTAGAACCATCGTGCTATTTCCCCATCCAGCATCTCGAACCATACTGATAACTTCTAGTGAGTAACCAACCCAACCCGGGCACAAGATATCGGTTGCAGATATGATACTAACCAAAACCAGCTACGCGAGCAGTCTTGACATCATGCTTGAAGCTCCTATCGGTTCTGCACGGTATAACAATGAATTTGGACGACCTGCTTTGGCTGGAGTTTTTCGCACTCTCTTGACAAATGTTGATAATGACTGGAGGGGTTACCATAAGCCTATCATGCTTGCCGGTGGTCTCGGATCCGTCCGACCGCAACATGCCCTAAAGAACCCCGATGATGTCCATGAAGGAGCCCATGTTATTGTTCTTGGTGGCCCTGCGATGCTTATTGGTCTCGGTGGTGGCGCTGCATCGAGCAGTAATTCAAGCGAGGCCACAGCTGAATTGGACTTTAACAGTGTTCAACGCGGTAACCCCGAAGTTGAACGGCGAGTTCAGGTGCGTTACAAAATCCATTCTCATATTCCTATATTATATCAAGGACTACTATATCAGGTCTTTCTAGCCTCGTCACACCTTTTCAGTCGTTAAGGACTTCGCTAATACTACTCTAGATGGTTGTCAACACCTGCGTTGCCCTGGGTGAAGAAAACCCGATTGCCATGATTCACGATGTAGGGGCAGGTGGATTGTCTAATGCTTTGCCAGAACTAGTCAAGGATGCCCTCGGCGGAGGTAAATTTGAACTACGCCAAGTTGTAAGTGTTGATGACAGCATGAGCCCGCTGCAAATCTGGTAAGCCCCCTCAAGTTGATAGTTTCACTCTATCTCTCCCGTGTCATTAAGTTTTTCGGTTGCATATAAGAATCTGCCAGTAACAAGTCATTAGGTGCTGTGAAGCCCAGGAGAGATATGTCCTCCTGATCAACAGGGACCGTATCAACCGTTTCGTTAGTATTTGCAAGCGAGAGCGCTGTGGCTTCTCTAATGTAGGAACACTTACTTCTACGGCCGGAAGTAAAGGTGCTCGATTGATTCTGCAGGATCGCGAGACTCCATCCCAACCGCTGCCGATTGATTTGCCAATGGATGCTCTCTTCCCTCCGGGTCGGAAACAGGAGCGGGTTGACAAGACTGCTAACAGGGCTTTGAAAGCGTTTGATTCCGCCGCAAGTCTTAAGGATAAATACAGTGCCTCCAATCTGACAGAAATGATCACGCAGGCTACACGCCTCGTCTTCTCATTGCCATCAGTCGGTTCCAAGATGTTTCTCATTACCATTGGGGATCGATCGGTCGGGGGCCAGGTAACACGGGATCAACTCGTTGGACCTTGGCAAGTACCCGTGGCAGACGTTGCTGTTACTTTGACTTCCTTTAGTGTTGATGAACAGCCCCGACATGGAGAGGCCATGGCGATGGGCGAAAAGGCGTCATTGGCGCTGATTTCCCCCGCAGCATCCGCGCGAATGGCAGTGGTGGAAAGTTTACTAAACCTTGGCGCGGCTCACGTTAAAAATGACCCAAAGGTCCGAGGTGACTTGCGCCGTGTCAAACTCTCAGCTAATTGGATGGCTGCTGTCAGCCACCCTGGCGAAGGTGCTGCTCTATACGAAGCAGTCCAAGCTATTGGTATGGATCTGTGCCCCAAGTTGGGTGTGTCTATCCCTGTCGGCAAGGATTCCACATCGATGAAGGCTTTGTGGAAAGATAAGGAGACGGGCGAATCAAAGAGCGTCACCGCTCCTGTTACTGTTGCGATTTCTGCATTCTCTCTTGTCGAAGATGTTCGCAATACTTGGACACCACAGCTTCGACGTGTTGAAGATGTTGGCGAGTCTGTCCTTATATTCGTTGACCTTGCTCGAGGGTTCAAGGCTATGGGTGGATCGGCTCTTGCTCAGAGCCTTGGTCAACTTGGGAACGATGCACCAGATGTTCGCGACACGGAGCTTATTACGGATTACTTCGATGCCGTGTCTCAGCTGCATGAAGAAGGCTTTGTCCTTGCGTACCACGACCGATCAGATGGTGGTCTTTTGACTACAGTCGCTGAGATGATATTTGCAGGTCGATCTGCTGCCGAGATTTACATCGATGAGTTGGTTTCCTCCGACTCCGAGTCTAATGTACTGGATGCGTTATTCAACGAAGAACTTGGCGCCGTGTTCCAGGTGCGAAAAGGAGACGAAGCCCGGTTCAGGCGATGCTTCGCGACTTGCGGCCCACCTTCAGGACTCCTTAAGAAGATTGGATTCACACGATCGAGCAAAAAGCAGTCGCTCACTGTTCGGTACGGGGGCAAGTTACTTGTCGATCTTGACAGAGCTGAAATGCAGCAATGGTGGTCGGCAACTTCGTTCCAGATGCAGAAAGCACGAGATAATCCCGAGTGCGCTGAACAAGAGTATGCTGCAATCCTAGATGAAACGGATCCTGGTATCTCATTCAATCTGCGATTCGATCCTGGTGATGATGGCCTTTCGGTTTTCGCCAGCCTCAAAGGTATGGTGGCTCCAAGACCACGAGTAGCCATCCTCCGAGAGCAAGGCGTCAACAGCTATGCCGAGATGGCATTTGCATTCCGTGCAGCAGGTTTTGAAGCAATCGATGTCATGATGACTGACATTATCGAGGGCCGCACACTCGATGATTTTAGTGGTCTTGCAGCCTGCGGCGGTTTCTCTTTTGGTGATGTTCTTGAGGCTGGTCGCGGATGGGCACTCTCTATCTCTAAAAATGAGAAAGCTAAGGCAACCTTCGAGGCCTTCTTCAAGCGACCTAGAACTTTCACCCTTGGCGTGTGCAATGGCTGTCAGATGCTTGCTCGGCTCAACGAACTCAACCCTGGCTTGATTCCTGGAGTAGAGAATTGGCCCATATTCGTCCAGAATAAGAGCCAGCAATTTGAAGGCCGCTATTCGATGGTGAAGATCGGGATTGGCGCACAAAACTCGGTCTTCTTTGATGGCATGGAAGGCTCGTCGCTGCCGATTGTCACGTCCCACGGCGAAGGCAGGGCTGTGTTTTCATCGCCAGTCCAACTACAATCTATCGTGGATGGAGGACTAGCCCCACTGAGATACGTTGACAATTCCGGAGCCGTCACGGAGAAATATCCATCTAATCCTAACGGTAGCCCTCAAGGAATTGCTGGTGTTACTAGTCGCGATGGTCGTGTACTAGCAATAATGCCACACCCTGAACGAACAATAATGGCAGATGTGGCAAGTTACGTTCCTCGCAAGCAGCTAGGGGAATTTGGACAGTATGGGCCATGGATCAAGATGTTCCGGAATGCTAGAAAATGGGTTGGGTAATACAATGTACTGAGATAATATAGAAGAAATTCATTTAGGGCGTTACAAGGTTGTATGATACTCTTTTACACGGCTATGGGAATACCACTCTGGTTTCTGTGGTAATCATCATTCACCAAGGTCTCGCATTCACAGCCACAAGCACCCATTTTAGTTCTACTGATTTACTGCAATCGATTCACTGACACAAGATCAATTGTACCAATGTATATTGACTAATAACAAAACACGACTGCTCTAACGTCATCTATAAACAGTGAAACGGCAGCTCCCACTTCATTCGTAATCCATACTTTTGTTCCAACCTACGCTCCAACTTACGTGTAGAACGCACGGGCACAACATATTTCAATATGCAACCCAGAACACCAGACAAGCCGGGGTCAGAACTATCTAGCAACCGAATCAGCAGCTTTGGTCGTTTCATCAAGAAATCTTACTCGCTGAGTAAGAAGCCGTCAACACCATCCTCGGAGACTCTAATGGTAGACTTAGCTACCAATGCGCCAGTCTATACTAGACAGCACCGGCACCATAACCCCACGGAGGCAGACCTGAAGAACCACGCTGCGGCGCTGCAAACCGCGCTCAATGACGCCTGGCCACGCCGCCACTACAGTCGGTACCGCAACGCGCGTGCGCTTCTCATTTGCTGGGCGGATAACGATTCCACAGATGTACCGGTGGTCGCGAGTCCGCACTCCCCTCTCCAATTGTCCAGAGTCAGTCCGTCTCCAGTGCCGTCGGGGCTCAGTTTCGAGTCGAATCCAACCTCCTTAGCGAGAATGTCTTCCGAAACCAATGCGAGGAAGTCGTCCTGTACGACTGGACAAAGCACGAGACAAGGGCCATTCGTCCCGGCAGCCTATCAGCTTGCAGGTGTTCTCGAGCGTCGCTATGGGATTCAGGCGCAGGTGTGGATGATCCCTTCCCTGGAGAGTCCGTCGGACATGCTTGCAGGCAAGGTAAAGCAGTTTGTGGAAGAGTACGGGGGCCCAGATAATCTCTTGATCTTCTGGTACGGTGGGCATGCCGAGTTTGTTGGTGCTGCCCCCAAAGAAGGCGCGCCAGGAAGTGATACTAGTGTAGGAGAGATTATCTGGTACGGACTGTGAGTCCTTACCTTTTTTTTCGTTCTGTGGATATTAGTTCTCCTTCTCGTCGTCGTTTCTCCTTCCTTTGACGGGCAATACCCCTATCTTTTGTTACCAATTCTATATTGATATTGTCTCGACTTAACCGTTGGCTCGAACAAATCTCTTCTTTCCTGCATTCCTAAAATTTTACATCCGCATGCTAACAATATCGCTGTTATTCAGCAGAGACGAGCTTGGGGTACCCGCAAGAGCCATCACCAAGACTCTTGGCCTCGCCCGCGCGGATGTTCTTATGTTAAACGACAGCCCGTTCGCACAGCACGCATACACGGGACATATCAGCGGACCAGGCACCTTCGAGCTCCTGGGCTCAGGATCTACGAACTCGGAGCCTGACACGACACGGGAAGGCTCGTTCACGCGGACCTTGGCCCTGATGTTGGACTCGCCTTTCCTCGCCTCGCGCGGCGTCTCCGTGCTAGAGCTGCACCGTAAGCTTCTCGACATGGAAAGTCCTTCCCAACCTATTTCTCGCGCGAGCTGTTCAACGAGCGACCGGGGGAACGCCCTGATCGTGGCCAGGGCGCAGAAGACGATGCGAACCCCGATATACGCGGTCTACTGCCAGATTTCGCAGTCCGCACGGCTGGAATCCGACGCGCAGAGAAACATTGTGCTCTCGCGTTTCGACGCTTCGCTTGCCGCGGAAAGGAACCATGCGAGAACGGTGGGAGAGCCAAGGGTTAGGTTGGATATTAAGCTTGAGCGGCCGTACCTTGACGTGCGGCGGTGGAAGGAGTGGATTGTGAGGGCCCCGGCAGATGCGGAGGGGGTGTCTGTCAAGGTTAGTTGGAGCTGAGGTTAGACACTCATATACGGAACTACCACTAGTGGACAGTGTCGAGTCGGGTGCTCGACATTTGCCCTAGTGTTATGCCATTCTATGTCTGCGGCGGTAAGGAGGGATAGACAGGATTGTATCTTATATTAGATGAGATGCGGCTGGAGGTGCTTACCGGTTCCGGTACCTCTGTACTTCGTACTTGGATCAGGGCCCTCGGCTCAGGGGCTAAAAAGCAGTGAGTGCATGGCCACCATGCGATGTAGACGGTGGGCGATGCCATGCAGACGGTGGGCCCTCCCTACTTGCATGACAGGCTCTTAGAGTAGCATCCAGCAAACCTACAGTGAGGGCTAAAAATGCAGTGAACGGAACCTCCACCTACCGAGTTCCTAACTGCCTACTTCGTGGGTATTTGACAGAGGAGACAGCCAAGTGGAAATATATGTTACTTTGCAGTCAAGTTAGGCATATCTGCAGGACACTTGACCAATTGTTCATCATATATTGAATAAAGATGTAAGAGAAGCTCATGCTACATCATCTGATACCTTGGTGCAGACCACCAAATACTGCCAAGTACACTGAAGAGAAAGCCCCCAACAGTGCCACTACAGTACGTACAAAACGAATGCACCTGTACGATATGATGAATAGAGATGCTCAGCTAGTAGTCGTTATGATCTGAAAGGCAAGCAATTGGAGATATCTTTGGTAAACGAGTCTATATCCTCCTCGTA
Organism: Xylaria hypoxylon; assembly: GCA_902806585.1. Lineage (NCBI taxonomy): Eukaryota > Fungi > Ascomycota > Sordariomycetes > Xylariales > Xylariaceae > Xylaria > Xylaria hypoxylon. The sequence continues at coordinate 3,232,649 of CADCXB010000001.1, forward strand.
GTGATGGCTTATCACCTTCCTTCTTAGTAGTTCGGTGAAATGAGACTAAGCACCCTGTCCTTCAAACATCGGAGGGTTGTTTACCTATAAGTACTGGCTTGAGCAGGTATAAATAACGATTCATGCATTTTAATCTTCCCGCCGGCGAGTGTTAAAAATGCAATGCAACTGGGGCAGTGAAGCACGAGCACCATCAGGACATAATCGTGCACCCTAGCTACGCCCCATTTCTAAAAATTCCTTCAAGCATATCGCCATGAAGGACTAAAAATGCAGTGCTGTTTTCATCCTGCCTCAGATTAAACAAGGATTGAATACTAGAATCGTAATCCCTTGGCCTTTTATCGACCAATAGAAACAGAGAGGAAATCTAGGGGAGTCCCGTCTTGACCTACTGAGTAAAGGCGTACAAGTCTAAAAAGGCAGTGCAATGCAGGCGTCTTCGACCCCCAAATCAGAACATGGTGAGTAGGCTACGGCTGTACCCGGCCTTCATGTGCTCGGTAGGATCTAAGCTTCCTACATCCTAGAAGTGTTAAAGCATCACTAAATCTTTTAAAAAAAATATAGACAAATATCTAGGTATATCAACTCAACTAGCCTGATCATTAGTTCGCTGTCTCGTAATTTAGTAACTCATCTCTCGCTCTTTATTCTTTATTCTTTGATAAGTTCTGCCAATCTGCGAGCTACGCCCTCGGCAAACGCCGGATCATTGATATCGGTATCAACCTCTTTGACGACAATACTGCTTCCGTTAAGCCCCTGTCTAATCGCATTAAACAGGGCGTCATCCGCTTTCCTATCGTAGTAGGCCTGTCCCTCGACCGCAATGGCTGATATTCCTCTCAGCGGGAGCCACACCTCAGTTCCGTCAGGGTTGATGCAGTTACTCAGCAGTCTGCTCGCCAACCTCCTCCCGAGCTCCTCGCATTCTTCGGGTGCGGTGCGCATTAGCGTTACGGAAGGATTATGCTCGAATAATTTCCGGTCTCGAAATTTCTCCGGCACTGTGTCCTTAGGTCCAAAGTTCACCATATCGAGAGCCCCGACGCTCACGATCTGCGGCACCCCGGTCTTGGCGGCCGTCGTGAGTCGCCCTTCACCGGCGCTGAATACACCCCCTACCAACTCGTCTGCGAGCTCGGTGGTTGTGAGGTCGAGGACGCCGTTTAGCCGGCCTTCGCTGAGTAAGCGTTCCACTTGAATATTGGCAGTCAGCATAATATCTTCTAGATAAATCTACAGAGGTTCAGAAGGCATGTGAAGTCCCCGTCGTGTAATCTAAACAGAGGAGTTTTGCTATCGGTAGGGAGCCACTCACTCGCTCGGCCACCGGCACCAGTGGCGTGGAAAACGTAGACCTCGAATCCCATAGCCTCAAGCCGGCGTCGAGCAACGGTAACCGAGGGGGTAGTGACGCCGAACATGGTGATTGCGATACATCTCTTCTTCGTGTCGCTTCCAATCCCTGCCAGGCCCGCTGTATGTCTCGATGCATATCTCTGTGCCATGCCCGCCACGGCAGCCGCAGCGTTGCCGATAACGTCCCTTAACACGTCGTTCAAACCTGAGATATCTACCACGCTGTACATCATGGTGATGTCCGACTCAGCGATGTACGAGCTCGTATCGCCGGACGCGACCGTCGAGACAATCAGCTTCGGCAGGGTTAAAGGCAACCAGCGCATGGCTGCTGCGGCGATGCTGGTCCCACCACTGCCACCCAGTGCGACGACGCCGTGTAAGTCACCCTTATTAAGAATATCATGAATTACACTCTTTGCGCCTTTGATCATGGTTTTAATAACCTCCCCACGAGGGAGAGATTGTAGAGACCTGCTGTCGCCGCTGCGCCTGTACACCTCGGGCTGGGAGATTGTGATGGCTTCATGATGTGTCTCGGAGCGGCCTGTGTCAATCAGGATCACGTTGATTGAGGGGTTGACTTCTAAGATCTGAGATCGGAGATACAGATACTCGGCGAGTTTCGTGTCGAGGGTGCCAACGGCGATGATATTGAGGGTCTGATCTGCCATTTCCACTTTCTTACATGGGTTACTTATGGGACATATGAGATTGAGGTGTGTGAATCGATCTGGTCCTTATCTCATCGTCTTGGATGGCTGAACGATATCAATAGAACAAGGATCGATGCGGAGGTGGAGAAGCTCATCTGCGTAAGTAGCTTGGTACAATGCCCGTCAGACGGGAGCTAACGGGAATGACTAATTAGTGCGTCAGTCAACCTGCAACGCGAGAATCATAAGTACGGGCGTGTCCCTCCCTCCCCTCTCATCCAATCGCTTAGACAATTTACATTGTGTCGCATTATCAAAACTTCATCATGGCACCAATTCCGCGCCCCGAGCTCCTCAAACGCTTCCATGCCGCCATTGCCGCCAAGCAGCCCATCGTTGGCGCAGGCGCGGGCATCGGTCTATCCGCCAAATTCGCCGAGGCCGGTGGCGCGGACCTGATTATCATCTACAACTCCGGACGATTCCGGATGGCCGGCCGCGGCTCGCTAGCGGGCATGATGCCGTACGGCGACGCAAACGCCATCGTCGTCGACATGGCGAAGGAGGTGCTGCCCATCGTGAAGCACACCCCGGTCCTGGCGGGCGTGTGCGGCACAGATCCGTTCCGAGACATGGAAGCCTTCCTGCACCAACTGAAGGATCTCGGTTTCAGCGGGGTCCAGAACTTCCCGACCGTGGGCCTGATTGACGGCTCATTCCGCGCTAATCTCGAGGAGACGGAGATGGGGTATGGGCTCGAGGTCGAGATGGTGCGTCTCGCGGCGCGGATGGGACTTCTCACCTCGCCGTACGTGTTTACCATCGACGAGGGCGTCGCCATGACAGAGGCGGGAGCCGACATTATCGTGACACATATGGGACTTACAACGAGCAAAGGGATTGGCGGGAAGACGGGGAAGACACTCGACGACTGCGTCAAGTTAATCCAGGAAATCAGGGACGCTGCCGTCAAGGTTAGAGAAGACGTCATTGTGCTGTGTCATGGTGGCCCTATCGCTGAAGTCGAGGATGCAGAATACATCCTGTCGAGGACTAAGGGTGTTCATGGATTCTTCGGCGCCAGTAGTATGGAGAGGATACCTGTTGAGGTTGCCATCACGGATAACACAAAGAGGTTTAAGGAGATTCGTATTGGGAGTTAAGTTTTCCATATGACATGCAATAAATAAAACATACATTTTCATGAAAATCCCCTTCTAGATAAAATCGAGGGCTATACCGTTACACACGCTTTTCGTTATCCGGATATCTCTTTTCCTTTCCTTTCACCGTGACAGTATAGCACTCCGCAAATGTACCCATATATGAAGTCGAGGTTGGGATACCTATGATAGAAATTCGCTGCTCGGCTCCAGAATTGTAGAAAAAAAAAGGGGAGGGGGGAATAGAGAAAAGGATTCCGCTGACTACTTATTTATTTTTATATATATTCTAGAGGCCCCCTTGAATTCGAAATGACTTTGGTTTCGGGATTGTCACTAAAAGTATGGTGTCTAGGTGTGGATCGTATTTTCAATTTTCAAGGCTAATTTCGGATCTGATGACAGGCAACCATGTCCGTGGGGATCACTCTGCTGCATTTTAAGCTCTTACCTGGGAATTACTGAATACTACCCCACTGAACGACGCAGATAACAGGGTTAGGACAAGACATATTCTAGCCACCCCGAAGCTACTAATACAATTGAGAGGGCATTCTCCTGGGACAAGGTCTAACACGCATCACACGTCACGCGAATCGAACTACGTAGTAGACCGCTGCCGACTAGTAGTCTAGACGCTTAGGTAGGTATTTACAACCCAGCGGCAGTCGTACACTTGGGCTCTCGCGTTGTTACAAGAACCCGAAAGCCGCTCGTCGTGTTCATGCGAGCGGGCGGGATGTAGCATATGTAGGGGGTAGATGATGTTAGTCGCCACAATACGTGATTCCCTATCTGTGTGCGGAGGGGAATCTCCCCCACGGTAAATTACCGCGTCCCCCACAGTAACGGAGTTGCTGAGCTGTTGCTGATGCTGTATGGCTGACCTCAGCCATATCCACTCGATGCTAAGATGCGATTGGAAAAAAAACATACATTATCTCCTCTAAATCCAATAGAGCCTGGCGGATGGAGCTTATATAGTGAAATCTGCTGCAATTGCGCTCTGCCTACCATCGCCCCTTTACTATGTAAGTGATAGGTATGATGTTAACCATTCAACTACAGCTCGAATGGGTGTTAAACTACTTAATGAATAATGAATCCCTGTGCGCTGAAGACTTTGCATCATACACTACGCGAGAAGAAACGCAAATGGTGGTGAACTTGAGTACAATGACCAGTAGGAATGAACTTTAGACTCGTTGGGCTACAAGGAGAGAGCTAGTAACTAGATACAGTACCAACCGAAAGCGCTTCACGGTTCCTCGAGCTTGACCAACCCCAGACTCAACTTCCATAGCTTCTCTTCGTTCACCGGGTCGTATGCATGAGCGCCGTACCCGTCACCAATGGCAGAAGCTAAACCCGATGTAGGTTCGGCGATCTTCAAGTCCTCAAGGTATTTACCTCCCTGCCCTTCCCAAATTGGGGCCGCAGCAGCCCAAACCTGGGTCGCAGCGCCCTGTTCAACTGACTTTATCTGGTTTAGGGCCTCCTTGTTCGCCATGAATGCGGCTATCTCTCCCTGTGTCATGTACTGCGACAAGTTGGTCTGGATCCCCCCGGGATGCAGCGACAAGGAGTGCACTCCGCGAGGGCCGTACTTCCGGTCGATGTAATTGGAAGCCCAGATCGTTGCCGTTTTAGACTGGCCGTAGGCAGACCAAGGCTCGTAGTGGTCCAAGATACCGATATCGTTAAGATCAAGATTACAGTTGTTGTGGCGATGGCCAGAAGAAGACACCCAGATGACTCGGGAATTGAACGTAGGCGAGGTTGAACGTAGCAAAGTCGGCAAGAGAAGCGAAGTGAGAGTAAAATGAGCTAGGTAGTTGACGGCAAATTGTCGCTCAAACCCATCAACGGTGATGGTCTTCGGACATGCCATGATACCTGTTTGGTAGAAGTAAGCAACTGCCAAATACGGGTCTTCGTCTCGCTACGCACCAGCATTGTTGATCAGAACGTTAAGCTGTGAAGACTTTTGAAGAAATTGTGGAGCGGCGTTCCTAACGGAGTCCAAAGAGTCCAAGTCCATCTCGATGATCTCAATTTTACCATTGCCCTTGGTCGACTTGATAATATCGGCCACAATGGGTTGCGCTTTCGCAGTGTCACGAACCAAGATGAAGCAACGGGCACCGGTAGCATATATAGCTCGTGTCGTTTCGATGCCGATTCCTGATGTTGCGCCAGTGATCAGCACGACTTTTTCAGGCCATGCCTGAATGAGGTTGTTATCCTCAACGACCTGAATGGCTGTAGGTCGTTGATCTCCAGGACCTTTAGCGGTTTTGTGTTGTTCAACGTATGGATTGAATGGAGAAGACATCATGAAAGAGATAGGGGGTAAATCTTTGACGTAAATGGGTTTTTGAAGAGCTGGTAAAGAAAGACTCCGATAGAATTCGGAAGAGTTATGAATATTTATACACTTCTCCTCGACAATGAATAACGGTGGGGGAGGCAAGAGCGGACTGATCTCGGGTCCGTCAGCTTTTAGCCCCTAAAGCCACTGCATGATGGCGACGACCATGCATATGACAAATGTTCAACCATTCAACAATACCATTCAGTTTTTCATTACATGCCCTATCAGATCCCTGAGTATTTCGAACGGGCTTCGAATCCCGCCTGAGCGCTGGCGTGCCAAGACAAGGCCCAGAGACCCAAGAAGAAGCGGGCTGACGAGTAGGCCTAGGAGCCCCCGTGTTAAGAACCTGCCCTGATACTGGCTTCTTGCCACTACTTCAGAGTATCTCTCATTTCCAAAGCTCACTCTCGAGTATTGGGTATGCCAGCCCAAACTCGGGACGTGAACGGATAAAAATTCCTCTAAGAATTTTCGCACACGATACATACGCGAAAGCACCGAAGCTCGCATTTCGACATAGTTCTGAAGCGCTAAATCGTTGATCGCGTGAGCATCTGCAACACGGAGTGTAGAATACTCATTCAGAGCTGTGGCTCTTTGGAAGGCGGCGTCGTTTACCTCGGGATGGTTGGGATTGTTGCTTTCGGTTGCTGTATGCTTGTCAATGACTGAGAAGAGAATTCGTACATCTTCAAGGCCAGCATTCATGCCTTGTCCATAGAAGGGGACCATAGCATGAGCCGCATCTCCAATGATAACCACGGAACTGGAGAAGTGGTACGGTTCGCACTTAATGCTAATTAGAGGAAGATGAGGGTTCGTCTGGAATGATGAGACGAGTTCTTCTGGTGTTATAAGCGATGTGACTCCTGGGAAATGCGAGTCAAAGAAGGCAGGAAGCTCGGAAGGGTTAGCTTCTAGAATGGCAAACTCGGTGCCTGGCATGAACAAAGTACACGTGAAGGAACCGTCCTTTCTCTCATTAGTATATCAGTGTTTTAAGGGAAGCAGAGTGTTACACACATCGCTAGGTATAGCGATAAACATGAACTTTTTCCCCGGCCATATGTGCAAATGGTTGGGAGAGATACGGAACTTCGATTCGATACCCCGGCTATTCGAAAGGTCGCTAGGCTTGATTTGGAATTCGCACCAGAGTGTATCGATGTATTCTTGGTTGTAGTTCATCCTGATAAATTTCATCAGGTGGTATCTCACGGCGGAATGTGCACCGTCAGCACCGATCATGAAGTCGAAATCAATTTCAATTTCAGTTGGGCGATCTGAAGTTGTGGCCTGGTCTCGGAATTCAAACCAAGCCTTTCGCGTTTTGAAGTCTGCTCCCGTCAATTTATGGTTGAAGAAGAATTTGACGTTGGGCATGTCTTCTAGAATGTCCAGGAGTCGCATGTTGAGGCCGGCTCTGTCTACAGCATAGATAGTCTGCGTGATCCATCAATGAACAATCCGTACGGAATGGACTCGCAATGAGTTGAAGAATCTCATCATACCCGGCCGTGAACATCATAGTCCTGCGCCGCCTCATAGGGGGCACCGTCGGGACGACTCCCGTGGATCATGCGCCCGCGCATGGGAATAGTGGCTAAGGAGACATGCTGGATCAACTTTTCGTGGTCGGCATGACGCATGGCATTGATGCCTCGCTCCGAGAGCGCGAGGTTAATAGACTTTGTGAAATTCAACGGCGTGGTTGAAGGATCACGAAGATCTGCAACCAATGATTAGAACAGAGTACTCAGTAGAACACAGGGGGCGGAAAGGTATGCATAAAGGGAGCGCCATTGTTTTTTCAGCTGCATTATCAGTCGGCACCCGATGTCGTGCGTTATGCATGTGCGAAAGAGGAAAGAGGCTGGTGCATTTTGCACTCACCACTTCGTAATTCGTAGATCTCAACCTGGTAACCTCTCTTTGCAGCGTATAAAGCAGCCAAGGAACCGACAGGCCCTGCACCGACCACGATGTATTTCTGCTTTGAATCCGCCATGACTAGCTGTTGTTATATAATTGATGGCGATTTAAGGTTGTCTAGTTGTAGTCGTATAAAAGAGAATAACCGCTCTCTACGACGGACTTCCAAATGTGAAAGTTAAATAAATAAACAACTCAACCTTGAACTGAGTGGAAAGGTAGGTATCCATGATGATGCGCCATGACTCTGCACTAATTAATAATGCAAACGCTTAAAGTCGGTATTATAGTAAAAATGGATGCCTTCAGTTGGCACACCTCGGCTTTGTTCCGGTCGGCGGCCCCGGATAGAGAGGAACCTTTTCATGATATGTATATAAACGTCTGAGCATTCTGAGCATATACCATATACCATATACCACTTCGTGAGGTATAGGTAAGTACCTAAGGTAAGGCTCTAAGGCAGACTAGACCCCACGGTAAGTACCTACATAGTAGTTACCAACAGCCCACTTCGCCTTCAAAGTGTGGGGCACACCTTCTGTACTGGGAAAAAAAGAGTTGAAGGCAGTGTTACATGACATCTAACTCTTGAGGAACAACAACTTCGGAAAGTACCAAACTTACAGGTATAATAGGTATAATCTTCGTTTATGCCTCGACCGAAATTTTGTCGCGTTACCTTCTTTTCTTGAACCGTATTCTACCGGACTCCGACGACTTATTACCTACTGCTTTAACGCGCCCGAGAAGAACTAAGACCGTTAATTATATTTACCGTGCCGGTATATCCCTCCTTCAGATTGACCATGTCTACTACAACCGAAACCCACGTTAAGCTGAAATGCCTGGGAACCGATTGTGAGAATGAGGCTGGCGCTCTGCAGTGCCCGACATGCCTGAAATTGGGCATTAAGGATAGCTTTTATTGCTCCCAGGACTGCTTCAAAAAGAATTGGGTTCGTATTGCGTATCTCGCATTCGATTTGCCTCCCTCGACCGACCAGGCATGCTTTGTGTTCTGCCACTGACCGCGCTTCCTCATACAGAATGACCACAAAGCCCTTCACAAGGTTGCTTCGGGTAAAACAGCGAATGGTATTCTTGACCGTATCAGAACTCCCAAAGTCATATCTAAACCCGATCCAGCCACAGGTCTTTACAATCCGTTCCCCTCCTATGCCTACACCGGGCCTTTGCGGCCGGTCTATCCGCTGTCAGAAAAACGTACCGTGCCGAACGATATTCCACGGCCAGATTACGCAGAGACCGGCTATCCAAAGAGCGAGATGTACCTTAACCGAAATAAGTTCGACATCCTAGATGCTGAAGGACAAGAGGCTATGCGGAAAGTCTGCAGGTTAGGACGAGAGGTACTCGATATTATAGCAGCCGAAATAAAGCCCGGCGTTAGTACAGATTATCTCGATGAAGTCTGTCATAAAGCTACCATAGAGCGAAAGGTGTGCAGCGCTTCTTCACCAATGTTATGCGGCTTTCATGGTGGATATACTGACTCGGTCTAGTCATACCCTTCTCCCTTGAATTACAACCACTTTCCCAAGTCATTCTGCACCTCGGTTAACGAGGTCATTTGCCACGGTATCCCGGATCAGAGAGTGCTCCTCGACGGCGACATTATCAACCTCGACGTTTCAGTATATCATGGCGGATATCACGCTGACCTAAACGAGACTTATTACGTGGGGGACAAGGCCAAGGCGGATCCCGATTCCGTACGAGTCGTTGAAGCTGCACGGGAATGTTTGGAGGAGGCGGCCAAAATCATCAAGCCGGGAACACTGATAAGAGAGTTCGGTAATGCGATCGAGAAGCACGCCAAGTCTAAGAACTGCAGTGTCATTAGAACATACTGCGGGCACGGTGTCAACACGCACTTCCATTCGCCGCCGAACATACCGCATTATGCCAAGAATAAGGCTGTGGGAGAGTGCAAACCCGGGATGACATTTACAATAGAGCCAATGATCGCTCTTGGCAAGTACCGCGACGTCACGTGGCCTGACAACTGGACAAGTACCACTATTGATGGGAAGAGAACGGCTCAGTTCGGTAAGTCAAGTGCATGCTTGCTATTTAAGTAATCTGGGTGCATTATTAACGCCATTCTAGAGCACACATTCCTGGTGACAGAAACCGGGGTTGAGGTATTGACGGCACGGTTGCCGGACTCGCCCGGAGGGCCGGTTCCAATGCCAGTAGTAGAGAATGGCACGAACGGAAGTGCTTGATAGGTACCGTACCGGCCTGCAAAAAAGTGATGATGAATGAATATTCACGAATGTATCTGATAGCGAAAAGTACAACTAACGTCCTGTAGCTAATTTGGGTCGTGCTGCGCACTGGCCTTGACATACACTTCAACACGGAGAATTGATAAGGGTGCATGCATAGTGACCGATTTTCTATTGACTTACTGCGGGGTTGGTTTAGGAAGCCATGGTTTAGAAAGCCACAGAACAAGACATCGAGGGGTTTGATAGTGTTTGAAAACTTGACGTAGTCCGTGAATAATTAGGTATAGAGGTACCTAGTGTTGCCTAATACAGCTGCAGCTCTCCCAGGTAGGTCGCGCAACACAGGAGCTCCCCAAAAAAGATGACCGGCGGGTGATTGGCAGCTACCTACATATCTATGTACTTACCTAGATTATGGGGCCGCTGGGGCATTTTCCTTTACAGAGTACCTGTGTACTACCTAGGTACCTAACCTAGGTAGGTACTTACATAGGTAGTAGGTTAGGTACAGCTTACAGCCTCCAGCCTCCGATTTCCAACAGCCCCCATCTGCCCCATATTTCTCCTCTCCTCTTCGAAGCTCAGCGAAAGCCTCGAACCTCGCGACCGAAAAAAGCCCTGCGACGGTACCCGTGGGAAGCAAGCCGCTTTCATCATCCACAACCACAAACCACGACACGCACGCACGAGAACAATATCCACCACATAACTACTACCTAGTCTAGTACTGTACCAACAACACCAACAACCCTGAACCAACAAAGGCACATAGTACCCAGGCTTTGTGCGCCCAATCTCGTACCTTGGCCTTATCCTATTCCCCAAGTATCTAGTCCAGGTATCTAGTCCGGGTATCTAGTACCTACCTACCTATCTCTTGGGTCTCTTAGGTCAATATACCTACCCCGTTCCGTCGTCGCAGCTTTCGCCACAGCCCATCGCACCGAAGACACTATCTACCCAGGTATTGCCATCTGATCCGATCCGGTCGCCTAACCCACAGCCCTCGTCCTCGACATCCTTCCGACTTCAACAACTCCACGACGCAACTACTAATCGCAAAGTCGACAGCTTTTTTGTGTGTCTATCTTAGCGAAGCGAATCGCCGCCGCCGCCGTCGCCGCCGCCGCCCTCTGATTTTGCTCTCTATCCACAAAAATAAACTCTTTCCGCCAACTCTAGTACCCATCCATCACAATGTCGGGCGAAGCGTGGTTATACCTCTTCGCCGTGCTGATAAATGCCGTCAATCTGTTTCTCCAGGTCTTCTTCACTATCATGTACAGCGACCTTGAATGGTATGTACTTGCGCAACTCTGCACCGAGGCTTCGCGAAGCTCCGCACCCGCCCCCGTTTTCGTCGTCGACGTCATTTGTATACTTGTTGATCAGCTTTGCTAACAACGCGGCCTGCACAGTGACTACATCAACCCTATCGATCTCTGCAACCGCCTCAACACCTATATCATTCCCGAGGCTGCCGTACACGGTTTCTTGACACTCCTATTCCTCGTCAACGGTTATTGGGTCGCCCTAGTCCTAAATCTTCCGCTCCTCGGTTGGAATATTAAGAAGTAAGCCGCTTTAGCATTTAGCACATGTCTTGCGATCCGAGATATTTTGTAGTTCATGGACTAATTGTTGCACTGTAGAATTCTTGATAACACCCATCTTCTGGATGCGACCGAAATCTTCAGGAAACTTAACGTTCATAAGAAGGTAAGAACCCATACGGCTCGTCCTAACAAGCTGCGAATCCCTACTGACAATAAATAGGAATCCTTTTTCAAGCTTGGCTTCCACCTGATCATGTTTTTCTTCTACCTATACAGCATGATTGTCGCCCTGATCAAGGACGAAAAGGCATAAGCGGTTGGGGCATTGGACCAAACGCGGACTAGATATTGCAACTGATGTAGCACAATGCCGGCGGACCTCGCGGATATTGGGAGGGGGTTTACTGTTACGGACGTGTCAAAAGCCGTGGCAACTCATGGTGATCTTGGAACAATCGCCGGTAATGTCTTGGACATAGCCGTCATAACAGTAAAATTAGTCAAGAGTGAGACACGGGACGATGTGAAGGTGTATCTTTAAACCCCATGCAGCGGTCTCAAGACGGACAAGAATCGGCGCCTTTAATGGTAGAGGATGTATGATGGATGGCATGAGTGTTACGCGGACGGCCGGGGATATGCAGGTGGGAGCGATAGGCGCTTGGTCATCGCGGCGCAGAGTGTTTGTTCGCGTGCAATTCAGCATGGCGAAAATACATATAATACCCCAAGTTTCAGTTTCACTCGCCAGAAATTTTACTCAAAATTGTTGGTTTACACGTTTATGAATTTCCTGTGCTATACAAGTAGAGGTAGCAGCTAAAGCTTGGGTTGAGGCTCAATTACCTGAACCTATAGGTACCTATCTGTATCTAACTATTCAGGCAGTTGCATAATTGTAGATACTATGCTTCTATAGAGTATATTAATATGGGGAAGATGCTGGTGAGGTCCACAGTAGACCCACCTTGAGTAACTCAACGCAGGGACAACCTTCCTATCTGCTAATTGAAGCTCCAGCTCCAAGCTCAAAAAGTAGCATCAATCTTCGCGCCCGTTAGAAAATATTCCTCACGCATTTTGTTCCCATCTAGCCCCCAATACACACTCGCTATTAGTTCCTTATCGATACCCCGAAAACAACATGGCCGATAAATTCGGCGAGTATCCGCCAAACATGGCGCCGCAAGACTCCCTCGTCGTTCGAGAGCAAGCCCAGCCAGACCACGCCGTAGTGCCCTACACCGGTGAAGATCTATCAAGGCCAAATTTCGGGCCTTTAAATCCGTTCAAAGATCAGGCGAACGCGTTGAAACGAAAAAACGTGCTTACCGGTAGCGCCGAAGAGACCTTTATTAGCGAGCATACATTCAGATCGAAGCACAGGGCCATCGAAGGCAAAGGCGGGCCGGAGAGAGAGTCAAGGTCGGGCGCAGACGTCAAAGAAGAAGCAGCAATTATAAGAGCCGGCCGGCAGGGGAAGGGAGACGCGACGATCGCTGATGGCGATGGTGCGTACATCGGGCCCTGGGCCTCCTACAATAAAACCGAATGGGAGGAAGTAGGCGAGGACGAGGAACTCGCCAGTGACGAGGAAGTCGAGTATGTCTACGAAGATGACGATGATGTCGTTGAGAGCGGCGCCGTCGTATCTGCACCAGCTGCTGCATTGGCCAGGCGCAAAGAGGTGGAGGAACTGGGAGACGAGACAACCATCTTCCACGGTTCCGAACAGTTCGATTACCAAGGACGAACATAGTGAGTAATCCATGGTCCATCCCCTTCTTGTTCTTCCACGTCACGTCAATTACTGACCACAGCTTTGTGCAGTATGCACGTGCCCCAAGATCTCGATATCGATCTCAAGAAAGAGCCCGGAAGTATCACAAACTACATACCGAAGAAACTGGTCCATACATGGAAGAATCATGGTGGCAAAGCCGTCACAGCCCTTCGCTTCTTTCCTAGATCTGGCCATCTCCTCATGTCCGCTAGCGCAGACACTACAGTAAAGATATTCGACGCCTACCATAACAAGGAGCTTCTGAGGTCTTACTGTGGACATACCAAGGCTATAACTGACATAAGCTTCAACCGTGATGGCAGCCAGTTTATATCAGGTTCCTTCGACCGCTTCATGAAACTGTGGGATACAGAAACTGGACAATGTCTCACCAAATTTACGAATGGCAAGACCCCGAATGTCCTTCGGTTTAACCCATCTGTAGAACACTCAACCGAGTTTTTAGCAGGGTTATCGGACAACAAAATTGTTCAATACGACACTCGAACACGCGAGCTGGTTCAAGAATATGACCACCACTTAAACGCAGTAAACACGATCACGTTTGTTGATGAAAATAGACGATTCATGACGACAAGTGACGATAAGTCTATACGCGCGTGGGATTATAACATACCGGTTCCAATCAAGGTGGGTACAACTTGGTATCGTTTTCTAGGAGGAATTTACTAACATGTGTCTAAGTATATTGCTGAGCCGCATATGTATCCAATCACGCGCACCGCGCTACATCCGTCACAGAAATACTTGGCTTGCCAGAGCTCTGATAACCAAGTGCAGGTGTACGGTGCCACTGATAAATTCCGTTTGAACAGGAAGAAGAGTTTCCGAGGTCATAACAATGCCGGGACAGCCGTTGACCTCACCTTCAGTCCTGATGGCCAGTTCTTGGCTAGTGGCGATAGTGCCGGATTTGTTGCCTTTTGTAAGTATATTCCTGTATCACTTTTACAAGTTAATCAGTTTCTTGCATCAATATCGTGCTCTAATGAGTATTGCACACCGTTCTAATTGCTTCATTTTCCGTACTTCCCCAAGAGATCAACTCCTAATTTTGATTATAGGGGACTGGAAAACTTGTAAGATGTACCACAAGCTACAGGCAGGCGACCAAGCCATCACGTCGATTCAATGGCACCCACAGGAATCAAGCAAGGTGGCCACCGCGGGATTGGATGGCATCGTCAGGTACTGGGATTAGAGACTTGCAACGACTAAGACATAAAGCGTTTCTAGACAGGGCCGCCGGCAAGAGGAACAGATACCATACAAGGGAGAAGGATGTGGCCACTTCTCAAGCTTATTATTAAAGAGTTGTTTTTAGGTTTCCAGCCTATTATTATACGACTAGCAAGTACCTTCACGTCCCAGTTCACCGACCGAGTGCGTTCTAGCAACCCCTAATGCATGGCTTAATCTTCAATAATACAAAAGGTATCACCCACACACAATGGACCTCCTAGCATATTAACAGGACCTAACCACCTCATCAAGGCTATATGAACAAACCGAGGTTTTTTTCTTGAAATCATCATCTTCCAGTTACACCTGAGTGCGATCTATTTTGGCTCGTCTCGGTATCGTGACGATCCGTGGTCGCTGGTCAATCTCCCACGCCCGGTGAACCTCCTGGTTGATCTCCGTCGCAATAAAGACCCCTCCACTCCTATATGCTGCATCATCGGGTTCTGGTGAGGTCGCTTCTCCAGCGACACTCTCCATATCAACTTCCTCTAGCTCAATCCAGCCAGATCGGGCGTCGTGGTGGTCATCATTCGCCCCACGCATTCTCGAACTAATTCTCGACCGTGTGCCCGAGCTTTGGAATGGGTTTCGAAGTCTTGACCTGAACTTTGGCCAGCTATCCCGATTGCTTCCTCCCGCTAACGCTGAGCTAAGTATTGAGCTAATTATCGAGCTCTGAATCGAGTTCCAAAGCAATGGCTTGCTTGTGTTGTGTTCGGCGCCCGTCTCCGCGGATGTCGGCATATTATCCCGGACCACAACACGATCATCCCAAATGTCTATATGTTGTAGTGGCCGCCTTTCGTCCTGCGCTGGCTCCCTAGTGGCGTTAGGGGTGGCTGCTAATGCTCCAGGATCTCCGTGTGTTTTCTTCCTGTCCTCCTTTTGCCGCCCTTCGAATCCTAGCCGTAGTAGGACGTAGATGGTTGGTAATGTAGCGACCGAAGCGGCGATTACCACTTCAACCGACCCCCATACTATCCTGTTCAGGATAATGTTTGTAAATGGCAGGCCTTCTACGAGGCGGGTAATTTCAACCGCAATCAGAACAGCGCCAAGTCCGAAAACCAGGATGGCACCGAATCCAAAAAGGGATAGCCAGGCTCGTTCCCATTTCGAGATTGATGCTCCGAGAATCAAAAGAATGGGCTGAAAAAACAACATGGTATCAGTAATGATATTACTTATTTCTGTCAGCATTGTCAGCACATGTCGGTATGTATTCCTCCCGCTACGAAGCGGTCCATGAGAGGGATGACACACCGTAAGTAATTATCCATAGCGCATCATATGAGCTATCGGTATGTTAGCCTTCACACTGCTGCGTCACCGTACGTTGGTCTCACCATTTTTCCGGGTCGGGGAACAACATCCAGTTCAGTTTCAACTGTTGGCACTCAAGAAAGACGGATAAGATAGACGCGAGAAATGTCAAACCCAACACAGCAGACTGCCAACACTCAGGGTCAGTAACTGACATTTTGACTATAATCGCGCAGTGCTTCAAACTCGCAGGAAGGTTTCAATACATTATTCCAGACTATAACGGAAGCTTTATACTCTAAAAATCGCCGAAACAAAAAGGAAGTGACCTAGGAGAATTACTCACCATGAACCAAAAGACTGACTGCCCGCATCGAAGCTTGCGTAGCAATGCATGAATTATATCCAAGACTGACATCTTCAAACTCCATAATCTGCCCGATTTGTTAATACCTCGCCTCGTTTAGTCGCCAGTACGAGATCGCCAATATGTATGCTCCACGACGTTGATGGGAAATGAGGACACGTACACGACAACGATTGCTATACGAGTCGCAATCATAAGCTTTCCGGCTAATACAAGGCTATTCTGCTCTTCCGCAGTCATCTCGAGTTCCGTAGACTCGCCTTCTACCACATAGGCTACAATGATTTCACGAATTTAGTCAGCTGTTATCAGTTGAACCTGGCATCAACATCCTTCAGTAGACATGACATCGAGCCTGTGGGGTAAATATCACTTCATCATACCTAATACATAACGAACAGACGTACTAAGCGGCGTCCCGTGCTTGTTCGTATAGTAGTCGCCAATAACGCGCAACCCATTGAAGATCAACGCCACGACGAGCCACCAGTCGCCCATAGTGAACGTAAATTGTCTCCATTTGCGGAGTCCCAGCCGTGCGAGGATTAAGCACGTCACGAGCCCGTTGCAGAGCCATATGGCGAGCGCCCCGGACATCCTATCGGTTCTTAGTGTCGTACTTCGTTGGTTAGGCGGGGTATTCGACGGCTCCTGGTTATATTTAGGATGCCCTAACTCATCCAGCGCAGTGAGTTTGGGTGTCGGTCTGTCAGATCGGATCTGCAACAAGATGAGTGATTCAAAGCAAAAATCGTTGCTAATGCTCTCTCTTCGTTCGAACAAGCACTGTATTACTACAAGCAGCGAGGTCAAGAGAAGCGTTAGGGAGAATGACAGTAATAATATGAAAATATGAACAATACAGGAAACAAGGCATATCCATCTATTCACAAATGACGCTGTTGAATGTCCGAGAGCTAGATATATGGGACTGGTATTATTACGATGTCACTGTCGGGTTTTCTCTTTCCTCTTTCAATGGATGTATGCATGGCGACGATTGCCACATGCATCTGTCAACTTTGTATATCACTGTAAAAATGCAGCACACAATCTATTGGTATCGTTTGCTTTAGCTTCCGCACTGCCCTGCGGCGTTACGACTGTTTCCCGAAAGCCAAGCTCCGTGCGGGCCGCACCGCGAACTCTCTCTCTGGTACTTGGTAAGCGCTTCGCATAGGTATCTAGTCTCTTCACTCTTTTATATGCCTGTCATTTCTTGGCCGAGGGACACATAGGAGAAGATTTACCGGACTGTGTATGCGGCCCACGTTGCATAACTCAATTCTCAAATACTAATGGCAGATATGCTTCTTCTACAGTACGTTTGATCTTGCAGAAGTCCGGCACGGGTGTATCATAAATATCTGTTACGCGAGAATTTTGGAACGTTCTAATCGGTGGTCTTGGCTAATAATAAACGAAATACTTCGTTTAGAAGCAGATGACGTGACTATTTTAGGTGGTACTGTATCTCTTTCAACGTCGACCTTACACGCTTCCGTACGGTCCACGGCCCAAAAGATTCCGACATGAGGTGTCGCCTTTTTGACTCGCAATAAGTCCGAGGGGTGGACCATGTTATAAACATATTAAGGTTTTCACCGTCTGCCGGAATCATGTAGCCTATCCATGTTAAGTCTAAATTAAAAAATCAAGACAGGGAGACATCTGTAGGGCTTGAAGAAGGTTGAATTGGCAACATCGTCATTAAAACGATTAGCTCATAGAAATTGAACTGTGTGATATCTAGAGTTCTCCTGCTCCGTATTCTAGAATCGGATCAAAATCACGGCCAGAGAAAATAGGTTATCAAATACAGCTATTAACGGAAATTATGATAGGCATCCAACTTGCACCAGACATACTGTATACGGTCAACGATCGAGAGGGGTTAGGAAATCTCAATTCCCCATATGACTCTTCGTCTTTCGTTCTGGGAAGCCTATTACAACACTGGCCTTCAACAGCTGCATAGACCCATCCTCCAGCTTGCCGGTGTTCCTATTCCCCCTAATCACTTCCCCGAAGATGATCCTTTCAACGCGATGAGGCTCTAACTGCGAAACCCCCATAGTTCCAAGAACCTCCGCCCCGTAATCCGGCACGTCTGCACCGGTTGCCATCTGCATCCAACGATATTCAATTCTAGACGAGCGGAAAAGCAGCGCAATGTCGTACGCGGTCTTGCAGAGCTCTATTAACTCCTCGGGTGTTTGATTTACGGGAATTCTCTTCTTTCCCGATGCGAAATGCGCGCTGTGTTGGTGTAGAACGTACTTCCACATATCTTCCGCTTGTAGTATGGAGTATTTTTCAACTTCTTTGGAAGCTTTCCGGGCAAGGTTGACGGTCATTATACGCCAGTCTTTCACTTCATCTTCTGCAGTAGCTTTGAATCAGATAATTGATCGGTACGAGGTTTGTTCAATAAAAGTATACCTGTCATGGTACCATCCCTCTTTGCTGACATGAATCGTTTCTCAACCCGCTGATATGGACTCAGAACATCACCTTGTCTGTTCCGGAACACATAATCATTCATCGCGTCAAGGTGGCCAAAAGGGGTAACAGTGTGGCTGAAAAACCCCAGATATAGTTGGTTCGCGACCTCAGCTCTCATGAAGAGGTCGCCTATCTCGGGCGAGGCCCCTTCAATGCGAGAAACCCGGATACCAGCTGGGAGACACTTCATACAGAAGCTGACAATGTCACTCTTCAACTTGACAAGCAGTGCAATTACCTGAGCATCATTTGGCCCATCTTCTCGGCGACCTGACCGGACGATCATCTTCTTGTAGTTGGCTATTTGGTGGTCTTTTTCTGTGATCTGGTTTTGTAGAGTGGCCACCTTCCTCGATTCTTCCTCGAGACGCTTCCTTGCATCTTCTAACTCCATTTCGAGCGGCCCCTTGGCCTTTTTCTCGATATTGCCATGGTAGGTTTCGGATACATTGGGACGCTTTTGGCATTTAGTTAATTTCAGCACAATTAATAGGAATTTGTGTTACCTTTGGGGGGATAGGTGGTGGTAAATTGGAACTATCAGATGTTGTTTGTGCCGTCCTTGATAGTTGCATCTTAATATCCTTCAAGTCCGAAGACATTTCGTGGAGCAGCTTGTCAGTCTGATCGACCTGGTTTTGGAGGTTACCGACTTCTCGGTCGATAACCATAGCATCAGATTCATTAGCCATTGTGTCGTTGCGTTGAGTACTGCTATGGCTTAAAAACGTCTCGTAGTAGATTGAGAGAAGACTTATGCTGAGTGCTCTCCAGTAAAGCCAGCGCGAGCTTAGTTTCACTACCGCTCAGTACAATTTCGAAGGTTAGAGTATCGATTCCACAGTATGAGTGTCTCTGTATCTTCGGGATACTAGACTCTGGGGTAAAAAACGAAGATCGCGGGCGCAGCACCCAGTTCCCAACCTCAATTAAACATTCGAAGTCAGCCTAAGGCTTTCGCAGCCTGCATATGGGCAATCCGCAGCGTAAGCAGTGCGGAGGAGTTGGTAGATACCCCGAAATATACAACCAATAAATCTCGATGAACAGATCATGTGCCTGCACATTCGTCCAGCCGCAGGAGATAGTCTATGATCCTCCAACGCCACTTTAGGAAAATGCACATTTGATCTACTCAATGCCGCCCATTCCGACCGATAAGCACTTTACTCAGCAGCGAGGCTCTCGGCTCTGTTACTACATTCAGCCAGACTGGCGGTATTGTTCCTTGCCCTACCCTTGCCGCCATGGGCTCCCTAATAGCACATTAGGCTACAAGGTGACTTCAAAAATGAGGCACCGCCATGTCTCGAGCGACGGGCGCAATTGTCAGAGAAACACGCTGGCAGTGTCGTCTATCGTTACCAAACTATTTCTATGCATCCCCACCGCTCAAAAGATTTTCATACTTCTTTGATATTTTCAAAATTTCGAGCCAGGGAATTATTTATTCGCAGGAGTAAAGAATCCTCAAAATGGACAACCTGAAAGCGCTTAAGTTAGCTCTCAACAATGGAGTAGGCGGGGTATCTGACGATGAAGACCGCTTAGTCCTTGCGCTCGACTTCGGAACAACTTTCAGCGGGCAAGTTAATCACGTACCTTGACGATATTTTCAAGACATCTACTAATGGAGATCATGTAGAGTAGCGTATGCATTCACCAATGATCCAGAGAAAGTCTACACTGTGGACTCTTGGCCTGGGGCCCTAGATCGCATCGTTCCCAAAACACCCACGGAGCTCCAGTACGCACCCGGATCAACTGACACGTTCAAGTGGGGATATGAACTTGAACAGAGTCTGAAGGAGAAGGTTGTAGGGCTCAAGTTGTTGCTCGACCCCGACCTGAAGCGTCCCTACTGGATCCCATCTGATCCCCATGCGGAGATTGCGAAGCTTCCGAAGGCTGTTGTTGATGTTGCCGCAGATTACCTCAAAGCCATATTTCAGCATGCAATCGCTGAAGTTGAGAAGGGCTACTTGCCGGGATTCATCGAAGGGTTTAAGAAACAGTATATTCTAACTGTCCCTGCCGTGTGGTCCGACACTGCAAAAGCTACGACTCAACGTGTAGGTCCATCGCTGCCTATAGCAGCTCATGCTCCATGTGGTGTACTCTGGGCTAATTGAGTACTAGGCTGCACGTAAAGCTGGTATATCCCCCGTGGATATGATTACAGAGCCAGAAGCAGCAGCGCTCTTCACGCTACAGACCATGAGGGACAAGGGTCTCAGTGTAAGCCCCAAAGTTAAACCCGTATAGAAGTTGTTTTCTAATAATCCCTCGCAGGATGGTGATGCTGTCGTGATCTGTGATGCCGGGGGTGGCACAGTTGACTTAATCTCCTACGAAATTGTGTCACTCGACCCATTTGAAGTGAAAGCCTTGACTGTACCTTCAGGTCAGCATTCTGTTGAACTCCACCGCACCAATGCCTCCGTTCTTACATTCCCTAGGCGGCGCGCACGGATCATTGATGCTCAATCGATCATTTGAAGAACTGATAAAGCAGACGGTTGGCGAAGACACCTTTTTGGGCTTGAAGAAAACGGAAGGCTACCGCAATGCATTGCGCGAGTTTGATGTTGCACACAAGCTCTCGTTTCGAGGGCCGCGCGATAACGACAGATATGTCAGCTTTCCCATGGCTAATCTAAAGGACAATAAGGCGAAAGGTTTAGTGAAGAATTCTATGACGCTGTCCGGGTAAGCTTCAGCCCCCTTCTTGCGACTGTATAAATGTGCTGATTACTGATACAGACAAACCATGTTCCGCATCTTTGATCCCATTATTCGGGATATTGACAAACTTGTGCTTGAACAAGTTCGCGACGTGCAGATCAAGCGACTGGAGAGCAAGAATCGATCAGATGTGAAAGTTCGTCTTCCGAATTGGATTTCAGCAACTTCACTTATAAGCTAATAACCGTGGATAGGCCATATTCCTGGTCGGAGGATTTGGCGCAAGTGCCTACCTGAAAGAGAGCATCCAAGCTTCAAATCCTAAAATCATGGTAGTACAACCAAAGGAAGC
Organism: Xylaria hypoxylon; assembly: GCA_902806585.1. Taxonomy (NCBI): domain Eukaryota; kingdom Fungi; phylum Ascomycota; class Sordariomycetes; order Xylariales; family Xylariaceae; genus Xylaria; species Xylaria hypoxylon. The sequence continues at coordinate 3,254,177 of CADCXB010000001.1, forward strand.
GTAAGTCATTTTCCCCTTCACCTCGAGTGGGTATACACTAACTTGGGATTAGGTGGTCTGCGATCGTCAAGTATGTATCTACCAGTTCAAATATCAGTTCGAATTATGTCTCCTAATATCAAAAAGAGGCGCCGCAATGAGCAAGCTTCCACTAGGTCCAACGCGCCCGAGTGTCATATCGACCAGAGCTGCCAAACACTATGGGGTTACATTTCACTCGGCGTGGGACTACGCAAGGGACAAAGGGCAGGCTAAGCTGCAGTACGACTATTGGACTGGTGACAGATGCAAGTTGATGAGATGGTATATCGAAAAGGTTACTTTAAACTTTACCCGATCAATTTCCCTCAAACGGCTGACTAACTATATTGGATATTATATAGGAAGACGAACTCAAACGAGGGGAAAAGAACAGCTACGTATTCAGCCGCAATATTGAGGGCCACGACACCGAAGCGAAGGACTTCATAGTGACAGACAATCTGTATGAGTGTACTTCAGTATCGGCTCCAGCTCACCCTGACGACAGTAAGCACTCAACTAGCCACCAGGACAGAAATGAACTTGATTTTATGTCAAGTGAGACTGACGCATCACATCACCAGGTATCAAGCTTAATTGCTCCTTACTCACAGATCTAACAAAGGTGCCCAAATCCTGCTTCCAGCAAAAGTTCCTCGACGGGAAGCCATATTCTAGGATCTCATATAACGTTCTCCTTGAAAATCTCCCCTCGGGTTTGATGAAGTTCTCAATCGAGGTTGACGGGCAGGAATATGCAGCCGTGGAGGCAACTTATTGAAAGTAATCATCTCGGTACTAGCTCAGAGGATCATGAACAGGGAGCTGTCGCATTGATGGAAAACAAAAAAGACCGGTACGTTAGAGGTTTTCTCGCTTTATTCACTTGGAAATACCCGTTCCGGATCGAAATCAGGCTCGATATTTGGCCGTCTTCAGGTAAAGGCCCAGAGGGTGCCGAAGGACATACTATAAGGAAATATGGTGCGACAAGCCACCTGATCCCTGAATGATATCATACGTCGACATAGCTATACGGACTAGGGAAAGTAACGACCTATCAAGCTTCGAGGAGGAACAAACGCGATTTTGAAAGAATCAGCACAATAGCACAGGCATCTCTTATGTATTTACCCATTCATTAGCTTGTTTGTTGTTTTTGTATTCAACACCAAGAGAGTTAGTAAAGCTAGACTGGCACACCGAAGGGTGATAGATAGCTAGATGACTTATATCTGGTACTCCTATTGGTTCAACGACGTATATTTTGACCTGCATCACCACTTGAACATATCACACACACACACACACACACAGAGAGAGAGAGAGATTGACTTGCATACCGGATTGAAACCCGATCCGATTCATTGACCTATGGCCCTATTAGTATTGGGAGTCAACATTAGGACATCATATATTACCTTGCGCTAGGCTCCTTCTATTGCTGATTGAGCTACCCAATGATCTATATTCCTAGGAATTTGTTATTAATTTATACTTGCAACATATATCATGTGGCGTATACTTAGAATCTATCATTTGTGGCTTTCAATCTGCCACATTAGCATCATTGGCCTATCAGGTTCATAGGGGCCACGTCAAGATCCTGTACAATGTGAACGGTATCACAGCTACTACTTCGGCAATGAACGGCCGAGAAAATTGTTTGCTCTACATCGCGATTGACATCTCACAATTCAGAGCCGAAAATAGAAAAGTGGCGCGGCATAGTCCCACGAGAAATATCCCCAGCGGCTCGCGGTGCTACCTCAATGCATGAGTTAGCGGCAACCTATCGCAATGCTACTACACACTATATTTATACCCCTTTTACTATTGTCACCCTTCACAATAGCGCTGTTTCAATGAATACAGTGGTACCCATAATGCAGCTGCCTGTATCCCCATTTCATGTAACTTAGCTGGCCAGGAATACAAACAAACAATAGTCGGCGATGCAGTGACACTACAGGTCAATGCTGCGGGAGGCCATTGTTCACAACACAAGCCGTAGGCCCCAGCTCTATATAAGTGCACTCATCTCTCCTCTCCCAAGGTGTCTTTTCATTTCTCTTGGAAACATACTTGGAAATATACTCGCACTTACGTTACCTGTCTACAGTGTTGGTCACACAGCCCTACCCGAGCAGCTTCATCACATACGTAAGTAAGAAATATTCCGTCATCGTATCTTCCGGTTGCCTGTCACTAACATCTCGACACAAAGAGACCTACCAATAGCACCGACGAAAACTCCAATCTCACCCGGGGCGCTCCCAAATCAACGAAAACAGAATAAGATGTGCTTCCTTGTTCAACCTTTCATACCGGCTGTCGTGCGCCACACACCCGTCGTGGTCGTCGCCCCGCCGCCACCACCTCCACACCCTGTCTTCATCCAGACTGCCGTTCCCATGATGCCAGCCTTCCCGGCGGTTGCAGTTGCGCCCATGATACCAATGGTGCCGAATGGTGTCTTGATAAGAAGGTGGCAATAGGAATGCCCTGATCAAGCACCCGCGCTTCCCGAGGGGGAGGGAAAAAAAGAAAAATCGACATGATTCAATATGTGAGACGGAGTGCTTTCACAGAAAGTTTGATATGATTTGTGGTGTTTGACATTTTTGTTTGGAGTGGATTGAGATTACCATACACTGGACTTGAAGAAATGCTGTTCTTGACACTTGAGTCGCATATCCAATGGATGGATTACTTAGTGGCTTAGCCGGTGGGCTCCTAACTCAGAGATGAATTCGGAATAGTAGTATGAATGGCTGAGGCTGATGCAGAGCAAGCAGGGCATATAGCGTCGATGAAGATGACGAAGATCATGAAGATCATAGTTTTGTCCACTACATACTTAAATATACTCAGCTCTTGTCCTATTTTTTCTTCTTCATGTCGACACATCGTTGATTTTTAAACATTGAGATATGCCTTTTGACTTCTAATCACCCACGAAACGACCCGAGGTAGGACACCTTACACAAGTGTAATATTGCACGGTATCAACATTTTAGTCTATCTACCCTATACTTATTGCTTGAAAGGTGAATCGGCCAAGCTCAACCCCAATTTCGCTTCACTCAAAAATCCCGAGCCCGTGGAGGAGTCTCCAATTCCCTCCTTAATCTAGCCAAGCCTTCTACGGTACTCGCCAATACCGGCAGACCCCACAGATATTGCTGCACATATAACTATGACCCATACGATCTTTGAGGTACCAGGTTCGCTGCATTACTATTCGCGGACTCTTCTAGTTCCACCGTCGTTGTGCAAGCACGCGAATAAAAACGTCATGTTGGTCCCCGATAGTCCAACACTAGCTCGGGATAATGAAGCCCGAGCGGGTATAATTGATATTGGAGTTAACGTCGATTTGATTTTGGATTCAGGCTAACCTTAGACTTTTTATTTAGAGTGATGTAGTGAAAGCATTTAAATACAGGCGAACCACGTTCCTTTCCTGATGTATTACTTGACCGATAGATGAATGAATCGTGTGAAGCGCTACGCTCATTATTTCTGGAAATTGAGTATGCATCTCACTGTGTTCTTATGCTCGGTGTTCTGCCTGCCTTATGTCGCCGGCCGTGCACCGTCAACGTCAAACGCGAGTACCTCTTCAGATGTGGTTGATGTAAAGTGGCTTGAAGGCAAGCCGGCCTTGAATTTCGGTACTACCTTCGGCTTACCTTGGCCGAGAGGCAAGTACCCCAGTGGTCAAGTCGCTTTCTCAGCTGCGACCGATGATGGCGAGGATGTAGCCCTTCAGTCATGGGTAACGTCTCACTGGGCCGACGGCTCTATTAAGTGGACGGGCCATGCCATACCGGGGTCCGCATCAGTACCCGGCGGGTATAAAGTCACGGCCCTTAAGGGCACTGCCAGACGGCTCAGGCGGGGAGCTATTAAGGTAGATGATGCGCAAGATGGGATTGTCGTTGACACGGGAAAACTCAAGGCTTCGTTTCCGAAATCTGGAAATGTGCTCATCAGCTCTTTAAGCACATCTAGCGGGAAGGTTGTGAGTACTAATGGCAAGCTGGTTCTGCAATCACAATCAGGAGTTCCAGACACTGGAGGGAATTCGGCGAAAGCAGAAATTAGCTATTACCAGCTCGAATCGAAAATCAACACCACGACTGTGGATGAGGATAGCTCAGTACGAACATTGGTCACTGTTCGGGGTGACCATCGAATCGGTGATAGCGAGTCTTCAGCGACGCATGATCCTTGGATTCCATTTACGGTGCGATTTTATTTATACGCCAACTCAGACACGATTCGAGTCGTGCACACACTTCTGTTTGACGGGGTAGCAGATAAGGACTTCATAACTGGAATCGGGCTTCGTTTCGATATCCCGCTGGCTGGCGAGGAGTTATACGATCGCCACATTAGAATCGCAGGTGTAGATGGTGGCTTTCTGAACGAAGCTGTGAAAGGAATTACTGGCTTGCGAAGAGATCCTGGTCAGGCAGTTCGTGCGGCTCAGTTTAAAGGCAAGAAGACGCCAGATGTCTCTACTTGGGCCACGGCGGTCAGCACGAAATTACAGTGGATTCCAGCTTGGAACGATTACACACTGACCCAGCTATCTCCTGACGGATTTACGTTGAAGAAGCGAACCAAATCTGGCCAGAGCTGGGTGAAAATCCCCGGCGGAACTCGAGCTGGTGGTCTAGCTTATCTCGGAGGCGCCACAACAGGTGGTTTGGCTGTCGGGCTTCGTGACTTCTGGAAGCGCTACCCAACTAGTATCGATATAGTAAATGCTGCTACCGACTCGGGCCAGCTCACGTTGTGGCTGTATAGCCCAGCTGGTGAACCGATGGACTTACGCCCATTTCACGATGGCCTCGGCGAGGACACTTACGCTAAACAACTGGATGCGTTAGATATCACATATGAGGATTATGAAGGAGGATATAACACACCGCACGGTATCGGGAGGACTAACGAAATTTTTATTCGGCCATTTGATAGCACACCATCCTCGGATGAACTCGCGGCACTTACCGAGTTCATCAATGCACCGCCCGTGTTAGTTCCTCAGCCAGAGTATATCAAGCAAACTGGAGCGATCGGGACCTATTGGGATGTACCGAACAAAACGACAACAACACAAGCTGCGCAGACAATCGAGACGCACTTAGACTTTCTCAATAAGTTCTACCAGGGGCAGGTCAGTCGCTAGAGTCTCTTACTCCCCATTTTGATGTGTCTCAGGAGCATAAGTGACCTAATCAGGAGTTTTCTACTCATGTTAATCCTGCGAACTCCCGGAAACCTTTCCAATTTTCAACATGATGCCAAATACTGACCTCATATTCTTCAATAGGTAGAGCAGCGAAAATGGTACGGGTTTTGGGACTATGGAGATTTCATGCACACCTACGATAAGGATCGCCACACGTGGTCTTACGACATTGGCGGATATGCGTGGGACAACTCGGAGCTATCACCAGATCTTTTTATCTGGAATTACTTTCTGCGCACAGGTCGTGCAGATGTCTACCGGTTTGCTGAAGCACATGTCCGACATACTAGTGAGGTCGACGTCTATCATTTAGGCCCCTATAGTGGGTTTGGAACGCGACATGGTGTACAGCATTGGAGCGACAGTGCAAAGCAAATCAGGGTTTCAACCCCAATATTCAGACAGATCTTCTACTACATCTCAGGCGGCGACGAGCGGATCGGCGAGCTGATTCATGACCTTATGGATGCAGACAAAGCGTTCTTAATAGTTGACCCGCGACGCAAGATCCGTGTAAATAACGGCACGGGCGGCACAGCCCCGGATCCGACAGCCATAGATCTTGATCTCGGCATCGACTTCTCTGGGCTCGCAGCGATTTGGCTGATCGAGTGGGAACGCCGAGGACCACGTTGGGAAGAGGCCAGGTCGAAACTGAACGCAACAATGCAGGGTATCGCGTCACTGAAGAACGGCTTCGTGACAGGCCTAGGACTATACAATATCTACACGGGAGAAGTCAAACCACCAGTCGCTGATCCGGAGAACCTGGGCCACGTCGAGGTATCCCACCTCTCTGCGAGTTTCGGGCTTCCTGAAATCGTCGCTCAGATCACACAATACCTGGGTGACGACCTGCCCGCTTCTTTTGACCAGGCATGGCTTGATTATTGCTATTACTATGGTGCGGGAGCGAGTGAGCAGACGACACGATACGGGAAGTCGTTCGGGAGCTTGAATCTCCATCAGGGACACTCACGATTGACGGCCTACGCGGCGAAAAGATTAGGGAACGCGACGCTTGCCGCGAGGGCATGGAATGAGTTTTTGAAAACAGATGGGTTCGCTCCGACGGCGCCCTGGGCAAGTGTGCCGCTGGATGGTAGCCAGGTCCTGGCGCCTGTAGATGAAGCAGCGTGGATCTTTACGAATGATTTTGCCCTCTACGGGCTGGCTGCTATTGAGAACCTGGCGCAGGTCGGAGATGCTATTTGATCAGTGGTTTCTAATGTATTCCATGCGCTATAGGAACGTATTGTCCCCCAATGTGCTGGTATGAGTGATTTACAGCTAGAACGCTATGACTAATGAGCCCCCTATGAGGGAGCTTAGAGCGCATTACTAGTATAATTATTGGCTTAGAAGAGATACCTGTAATGTAAATTTTATACAATGTGAAGACGATGCTATTTAGTCTTTAATTCTTTATCCATGGCGTCTTGAAGTGAATTTATCTTATTAGATCACTATCTTGCAAAGATCTTGATCCCATAGATAATGTGTCTTACCCTGGGAACCAATACCTATGTAAAAAGAAGTGCATCATCCATGCTGCTTAAAGCTTAATTTTTATTTGAAATTACCAGTTCCAGAACGAGTTTAACATGAATATCTACATACTCAGGTAGTCAGTATCTCTTTGTAAGTACAGATACCACGAGTGTGAAAATAGTGCGGTAAAAAATTATATAAATATTTATATTATATATAAGATATATAAAAAGCTAAATACATGTTCCATGATATATAAACACCTAAGTATCTATGTACCTAAGAGGTATGTAGTCCTAAAAGTATAGAAGGTGCCCCTTGTTAACATTGCGTAATGTTTGTAGCTATACCTTTGATATTTGTTCCTTCCTACTCTGCACGTTGTCTCTCAAGATATTTTAACAGCTTAATGGACGATTGTTGGACAACATCCATGAAGTTAAGTGGGTGCTTTTCCAATATTACACAAATCTGGAAAAAGATAAGAGAGGGACAAGTCAATCTTCTGCAATCCTCCATGTTAATCTCTGATGAGTGTTTGTACTCTTCCATCATTTTCTCTTCAAAAACAGTCTGCACTATTTTTCATGCCTGCGGACAAGGCAACTTTATCGCAACACAGTGTCGAGCCTTAACCGAGGCAGGCATACTTCATTCACCATGAACCGCTTGTGCCAATCTTCCCACGGGAGCCTTGAGGCTGTCATCAACATGACTGGCTATTTTGGTGATTCTCAGCGCAAACTTGTGCACTTCTCTCGAGACCGGATGACGGGCATGTGGCTTAGCCGCGCGGTAGACTCCGATCACCCCCAGTCTGGTGGCTCAATGATCCAGAACACTTCGAAGCGTCATTGCGACCAAAAGCATGGAGATTTCGAGGTCGTAGTACTTGAAGATAATGAACTGAAGCACTATACACGCGACAACACACTCACCGTCCACCGCAACGCGTCTGCCTGGAGATGTTCAGCAACCATAACTGCTGCTGCAGGACCAAAATCTCCTATTGTCGGTATGTTAACATCCTTCTGGTTGATACGGAATAGGGCCCATTTTCTTCGGGCAGCCCTCGGCCTCAGAGGTCTCTTTCATACCCTCAAGTCTCTCAGAACTCGTACCAACATGACTGACAAGCATTTTAAAACTAGCTATCTGTGCAGCCCCTTTATCCCAGAGTCAGATTTCTATGGGAGATTATTCTGATGGAACCACCCTCGAGACTGCGATTCTTCACAGCAACGGAGAAGTACTACATTATCGCTGCCCCCAATATGGAACGAGTATCCATTCTGCCGAGGACCAACACCAATGGCGGAAAGGAGGGATAATTACCGTGGGGGCTACAGGGCCTACCTGCCTCTATCAGATTTCCCCGGACTCGCTGATGGCACTTGTCCCTTGCAATTCTGGTATCGAGCAGCATCGCTTCAAATCTAACACTTGGACTCGCGTTAACACGATCGCGGGAATGAATGGCCCCAGCTGCGTCTACACCAACCCAATTGCAGGCATAACTACATTCCACGCTGTGGTTCGCGTTGACTACAAGATCCATGTAAAGATTATCGATGAAAAAGCGTGGAAGCCTCTTGAGTTGGCCCTCCCATCTTCCCTAAGCCAGATTCGTCACACCCCTTACCACAGGGTCACCCGCACTACAAACCCGATTGCCGTCGTATCCCCATCTAACAACATGTTTCATAACTCTCCTAATACCGAGGCCATTGTCTTCCATGCCTGTGGTCCTAGTTGGCAGGACACATGGATGATACTACACTGGAGTCTCCCCGCAGGAACTAGTCAATGGGTTGTTTCTAGTGTTGTCTTGCCACATGCGACTGGCATGCCACTATGAGGAATCATCTCTTAGATATTGTGGGCTCTACGGTCATAACCCAGGTTTTATGGAACCCTATGCGAAGCCGCCTTGCTCCATGATAATTAAGACCGAAGAGTTTTAATTGCCGCCTTTGTTTTTGTAGTTAGATGCACTACTGTTGTAGTTCTAAGGTACATCAATGATTTTTACTAATCCAGTAAGCTAATAAAAAACATATAACCCTCTATAACATTATTCGTTACATGATTCTTGTAGCTATTTATGGACTGCTCTTTGCAGCTTCCTTCACTTAAAGCAGTAGTTAGGCCAATGAAATGCGGCTTATAGGTTTAACCCCTCTGGAATTTAATTACTGAAATAATAATAGACAAGAAACCGAAAATGAGAAACATACTAGAAGCTACACATAAGTGCAGATAAAATCGTTGCACGCTATCTAACCTAGTATAAGCGTTAGCCTAGGTAAATAGCAGCATTACCTAGACTGGAATTATAAGAGGCTTATACTACCGTTTGTGGCGCTGTTTTAATCTTATTACTTCTCGAAGAATATATTTGTTGCTTACCTAGGTATTTAAAAGTGTTGGGTTAACGTTTAACACTCCCTCTCCTTTTTTCTAAGGAATTAAAATAGTTTCAACTCTACGAATTCATTTAGTAAAGCATTATTTTAACAATTAGATGGAACGTGAGGTCACTGAATATTAATACCTCTCTACCTTCTCTCAAAGCCTTTATGGTCATATTAACGGCGGTGTATCTAGTCGCTGTACTACTGCTCCTTTGCTTTTTCGTCATCTATTAGTTAAAGTTACCTATGTAAGACTAAGGAGATATATAAGTTTACTCAGCAGGACATGCAATCCATGTAAAACTAGTGGAAGCAACTTACTAATGATAACATGATATACTTCTTAAACCTAGTATTTACTGTAGCGTTGGTGGCATATGACGTAAGCTTGCCACAGTTCGCACTGCTGGTGGTTCTAGTGTTGACTTATTTGATTGCACGAAGGAGGAAGTTCTACATATGCTAGCATAATCTATCCAGTCAGTTTATATTGCGTAGGCCACGGCCTGTAAGGTGCTAAGTCTAGCCTCATATAGTTCGTGACAAGGTTCCACCGTACCAGCCAAGAGGCTGTAATTGGTGCTCAGGTGGCACTTCGACCACACTTAATTGTCGAGGAAATAGCTGTGGATGTCCCTGATATCACAACCCATGACCCGACCACTGCAGAATGAAAGCAAATATATAGTTCTTTAGTCGAAATGTTGACACGTCATGGCTCGCTCCAGGAAAATTATTCTTATCTTCCGAACTTCCATTTGCACCCTAAACCGGAGAGCCTTAGGAACCTAAAACAAAATTTGGCAGCCATTCCAGGTGCGACGCATAAGATCAACGCGATCACCGCCCATCCCCTCTTAAAAAATGTATTCTGCATTTCTTACCTTCAAGGCTACTTGGGTCCTGGTAACTTTTCCCACCATATATACACACACACAAAAGCTCAACCTATATGACCAAGCTACTACTTTTGTATCAACAAGTTTACCAGTGGGTCAATCCAAACAGACTCCTAAAACAAGCAGGATATGTTCTACACATTAACTCCTTGTAACTAGTTTTTCAGTACACTCGAATGAAGATGTCAAAGAACCGTCGCATATGTATTATCGCCGCTGTGATTGTAGCCTTGGTGTTGGGAGGCGCAGAAATTGTATATGGGTACATCATCGTGGGATCCTCCGAGAGGCATTACCCTAGCAATACTACTCGTTACACTACTCCGGCGTAGTCCGTGACAAAGAGGTTTGGAGGTCCTAGCATTAACGGCTTGCTCCGTCGCCGCTTTCAACACGTACGCAAAATATTGTTGACAGCTTGTCGCGCGCAAAATAAAGACTGTGTGTTGAATGCATTGCAAACTAGATTTCTTAAGCTGATAAATACTTAGCTCGTTGGCACATAGAAGCTGCCGGTAGGCAAACAACCGAGGCTATACCTTGGATTCTTCATTTTAAATACCTAGGATAGTCTTATGCAAACCTTTGCATCGCAGTGGCTCAAAGCCACGCGTGGCAAGCTCCTCACCGCCCACAATTCGGGAATTCTCGAACGAAGATAAAAAGGCGGTAGTCATACCTATATGATTGATTGGGAGTGGGCACATCGAAAATATTATTCGCACGAGACAGTTTGGACATCCAGGTAAAGCGAAAGCGTTGATGATTAGACAGTGTGTTGAGTGTGACTAATGTATTTTGGACAATACTAAGTAAGAGCCATTCTTATACGTGCTGTCTGGCTAGTAATGTAAATAAGCCCTTGAAGCTTTCATTGAAGATGGGCGGCCATTTCTGAAGCCAAGAGGAAGGAAGGTATAGCAGAAGAAAGTGCTCATAAAATATCCGATCTCATAGCGGATCAAAGATAGGCTTTGAACACGTTGGCTGTGCTGCTCAAGCTTTATCGACTTTGGCGCCGGGGGCAACCCTGATAAGTATTGACCGCGTAATCCCCCTTGTCAACCATTTGGTCATATGATCAAACCTGCACTAGAATTGTAATTTTCAGGTCCGTATGCTTTAAAAGTCCTGATGTGAATATATTTGCCCACACCGCAATGTTTCCGCAGGCGTTAAAAAGAAATGCATTAAACTTTTATCAGTAACTTTTAATGCACATATGTGCTATCACCACTATTTTTTCAACAAGGGTTATAACTTGTTAGCAGCTGATATTTAACTATATATATATACTTCTTTAATTTAAAATTATAACACCATGGTAGCTTAAATTAATGTTAATAAAAATAGGTGTTAGTAGCATTATTTTTAGCTTATATAAAGGTAATTTCTTATAAGACCTACCTAGCTAAAAAAGTAGCTGCTAATAAAATAAAAAACTAATAATAAGGAAATATTATTATCTTTAGTAATTAATGCTAGGTTTAAATTTTATAAGCATAAAGGCGTTATAATAAACCTTTATAAAGTTAAACATAATGTTTTATAAGCTTTAACTTAAGCTATATAAGCTAACTATATAAATTTTATTAATATATATAAAACTTCCCCTTTTATATAATAATAATAAGTTAATATTAAAACTATTAGTAATATAAACTATAATAAATATATAACCTTTTTATATATAATATAAAGATTTATATTTAATAGTAAAAAGTAATAAAATATAAAGGCATTAAAGTGTTTAACTAAGTAATAAATAATAAAAGCATAAAGGTATTTAATAAATATGCTTAATAGTGTATTGTTTAATGTAAACACCATTGTAATCAAAAGTTACGATATATGGCCCTAGGCTGTCCTACAAGACCCCTATTGACCTATTATATTGTAGACCATATACCATACTAGAGACCAAGCCTTACAACTTGGTCAATAGACATCTCTTTTGGAGAGGTTTGGTTAATAGGTATGGCATTGTGCGCCAAACCGTCACATCAAAACTCTTTTGTGAAATCAACTGCTTTATATGTGTTTATGTTTCACCAACATTAGTTAGCTCTAATTTTTTAATATTAATCATATGATTAAAGGAGTTTATATTAGCTTAACAAATAAGCACAAGGTTAGTCTTATAGTTGTCATAAACTACTTAGCATAAGCTCACAAACATATAAAAGAGTGTTGATTTATGCAAAATGTGCTTAAAAATTAAAGAGACCTATATATATTAGGCCATGGAGGTAAGCTAGAGAGGTTAAATGGCTACCATAATAGTCTGCGATAGAAATCAGTAGTCCTGGTTCCATGTGGTCACATGATACTTGAGGTCTCATATTGTTAGACAATAGCTTTTCAGCACTGGACATATATGCTATTTATCCAGAAAGGGGAAAAGGTAAAACCATGATTTCATGCTCAATTAATATTCTTGATATATACTCGGCAGACGGCAGAGCCTCAAAATATCACGGTGTGCTGTGATGGCCAGTGCGGTGGGAGTGTCTCCACAATTTGCCGAAATGTCCCGGGTAGGTTCGCCAAGCCCCGTAATATCATTTATTGTCAGAACTACGTGAAGCTAGATGCATCCAGATTGGACTCTCGAGGATGTAACCGTGCAGCTTTTTGGCTACAGTGCCCCCCTCTCCCTTGTAGCACTGAGCATATAATGTGAAATTAAAACAAATGTCTAGTGTATATAATGTGTTCCTAGCATTACCCTCCCCTTACAGCACATTTTCACAAGTTGCTAAGTACAACATTCACCACGTATCTTGGCGACATATCTTACACAGTAGTCATAGGCTCATACACATGTTCTGTGACATTCTCTGAATTTGGGCTGCTCAAATACACATGCCCCCCTACCCAGTGGATATTGGGCTTCCTTGTATTGTACCCCTTCCTAGCTTACTTTTTAGGCCTCTAGAGATCAAGGTGGTTCATTCACTCTCATGCTTGTGCCTCATTACTAGAAGCGGGCATCGTGTCACCATGAAGTTTGCTGGTGTCCTAGCTGGCTGATATGCGGGCCTCTAGCCGTGCAAGACGCACCACTGGCTGAAGCTATGAGGCATGACCTTTATTCTTTTATCTTGATCTAAAAAACCACTGCATTCTCCGGAGCTGTAGATATAGATCTAGCCTAATCTTAGAAGAGCCCCACCTGAGATGCCTCACTTCTGCTTCTAGTTTCATCCAACATTCAATGGTGAAAGGTCACCTAAACACTTCTCATCTGGCACAGGTTTTTTCTTTTCTCTATCCCTATCCTGTACCCTCACTACATTCTCTTCTGAGCAGGATTTCTAAGAAAATTACACTGAATACACTAAACCCTCTTCTCTGTCTCTTCTATTTTTCACCCATCAGCTTTGACCACTTGGTTTTCCCGATAGCTTCATCTATACACTTTCGTCTCTACATAAGTATCTGCTATCGGGGATTACCAGTTTGAGTTTTCTTACCACTTTACGTAGGTCACACCTACACTCTAGCTCATTCAACATGATCCCCTACAAAAGCGAAAAAGACACTCGTATCTCCGACAAAGGTCGAGGTGGCCAAGGTAAGTATTATGATACCATAAAGACACCAAATCCAACACAGGTCCCTAACGTACCTATTTCTCAAGATGACTTGACATGGGACGAACCTTTGCTCCCAGGCAACTATTCCGACCGCAACAGTCTGGCGTCTGTCCAGCCTCAAGGTATATTATCCACGTAGTCCATTTATCACCTGAGAACACGACAAGCATAGTCTTGAATCGCATCGCCTACACCCTTCCGATAATAACTTGCATGAGAACAGATCCTCCCACTAGACAGCCTTTTCGGGCACACAACTTCCAACTTCTCACCCCAAACAATCAATTCGGGATCCAAGAAGTTCCGCAGCCCGCTCCCAAGCTGCAAACCACACCTCATTCCGAAAATTTTCAATACGGGTACGCCCAAGTTGGCCATGGACACAACGTACCTGAAGTTTCACAGTCTTTTTACAACCAGAACGACTGGCAGATATCCCAAGTCTCGCGGCGCATCATGCCTCCGTTATTCCCTGGCCGCACAAACCACTTCTATGGCGATGCCCGTGATTTCTTGCCGCCCGAACAACATCAGAGTGCCACGCCTACACAGAGTCCGCGGGCCTGCCTTGCCGCACCACCCGGGAGAGCCCCATTTCGGCGTTCAACAAGACTTGCGTGGGAACCAAATCGTGGACCGTTACGCGGTCACCTTCCAGGCCAGCATTCCCGTCATGACCCATTAAACTCTCACGCCATGCCTTTAGCTACCCAAAATGCAGCTGGCCTAGACCTTACAGGCTCGTTCACAGTCAGCCAAAGAGAAGTAGGCCCAAGCGATCATCTCCCTCTACTCCCTAATCCCCTTATGAGATCTTTCAATGGTGAGGATGTCGTCGAGGTACCCGCAGTAGAAACGTCTCGGGGTCCTACTGCCATAATCATGAATGATAACTACGACATCTACAACAGTTCATTGCTGGCCCGAGTAGCGGACGAGTGTGAGAAGGGCCCGTACAGGAACACGCCAAAAGCGATCGCGACGTACCATCAGTTCGGGATGGCAGACGACCTGTTCTACGGCGGAATTTGGAAGGGAAGGTTCATTGTGAACGAGGGGAGCATTATCGAATACCACAATCCAGCTCAATCGCGTCCCGAAGTCGAAGATAACAAGCGCAAAGATCGCCGGATGATCTTCGTCTGGGCACGGGACATCAACGGCGAAACGGGCTGGTGTAAAGTCATCGGAGGGAACAAATTGGTCCCTGCTATGGGAATGAAGGAGCCGCCTGCTGAGTTCAGCGGCGTGTTGGATCTCTGGAAATATTTCTTCAACCGTGTACCCTGCGCCCCGAATGAAGACAGATACGCCGAACTCGTCGCCCCTTTATTTATCGACCGCTCACAAGCTGCGGCTAATGAGAACATGGCTATCCTTGGCGTGGCCCCGGGCGGCAACACGACCAGAGCTGCTATGCGCATTGCCACAAGGGAGGAGGCCTCAATACCCGAGGCTATGTCGATTCCCAATTCTATTCCCACCGTCCGTATCAGTCCTGCCCCGAGTGCTGCAGTCATTCCCACTTCTCAGCCTGCCGACGTCAATGCCGACATTGTCTCGAGCGCTCAATTTACGTCCACCACGGTGCCCCCTGCTGATGACGCGACCTCAAGTATGGCAAATGCCTATCCTGCTCATCTTAGTACACTCCAAGATGCAGGTGTAGTCCCAGGTGCCGCAAATACGCTGGCCGATACACTTCCCTTTGTTGATAGCGACATGACTTCAACCGCCACAGATTCTCATCTTCCTTACACTGGTCCCTACCTCGATTCTGCCATGGTTGCAAATGATACGGCGACGGCTGAGCCTTCCAATTTCCCTGCCTGGGAGGATATGGATTTAGATACCACAGTCCCATATTCTCATTCCTCGAATAGGCTTGATGTCGCCTTAGGTGCCCCAGCCGTTTCTATCGATCCCTGTGCCCCCTACGGTGTCGGCGTAGCCCAAGGTACCGAAGGCTACTCTAGTTTCGCAGACTTTGTGGATTTCGAGGATGCTACTAGTACCATGACTGCCTCTAATCCATTAGTTAACTTCAATTGGTTTAGCCACAACTCCCTCAATAGCGGAAACCCTTGCAATAGTGAAACCCTATTCACTAGCGGAAACTCAGCTAATGGCGACCATTCACTTGACAACAACATGTTTAGTAGCAACTTGTTCGCTATTAACAATCAAATGGTTAACGATCGCAAAGAGGAAACGGAGCCCGCAGAGGAGGAGCATGTGGATTATTCTCTATGGACCATTGAATAAATGGGCTGCTACACAGTCTATTGTTCTGAAGGTAAGTAAACTGAATTCCCCCCCTTCTATCATTATTCTTTCAACATGTTCTAGTCTACCTGACACAATCTCAAAGCTAGTTTCTTCACAACCCATGACTGGCGTACCCATTGATTTGCGTCACAAGTTTCCCGACTCTCCTCAAATTTGCGTTGCAACAACACCGAAAAAGTTATTGATTTATTGCCTTTCCCCGAACACATACGCTAGTATAAGAGCAAGCCTTCATGTTCGCGTACTCCGCTCGAAGCGGATGACGGTCCGGCCTCTTCAAGATAGAGTCACAGACACCGCAATTCGGTGTTTACGGCCCTAAATATCCCCCTTTCACTTCCCGGTTGGCGCCGAATAGCGCTCTACATCCTTAGATCCCCCTTCAGGAACGTTGATGCGGAGCGAAATGAATACTCGTTGCTTTTCGAGGAGTCTGGAGTTGGTGGTCTTCTGCTAGCAACAGACGGAGGTTTCAGAAGGTGTGACATACCCTCTACTCTATAACGCAACCGGTAGAGGGCTTGGCGTTTTCTCGTGGAGAGCCTGGATTATAGGTACGAGAGTGCGATGCTTATTTCCTCTTCTGATGCGGTGATTTTCCGGTTCGTCTTCGCGACTTTGCGAAAGGATTCCCTCATTCAGCCAACTTCTCTGCATCTAGGCTGGACCTAGCTAAGTAGACAGGCTAAATAAAAGTTAAATGATTTACCCTATTCTTTTTCTTCTTCTTCTTCACTACTGGCGCGTGTCATCTTTCTGTGCTTTTCTCGCTGCCATACAAATGACTCTGCGAGATATTGGCGATTCAAATGCTTCTTCATACGGCCTACATAAAATGGTACAAGTGCGTGAAACAGGCGTTCCTTCTTTTCGCCTCAAACACTAGCAATATAAAGACGACTAGGACATTGCCAAGGCGCACTTTAGATGGTAATTGGCGATAATAGATTTGATACTGATAGGTTTGGGGTTGTTGATTTTGGGCTATGTCTTAGCTCGTAGAGGCCATACTATATCTCTCTTCATTGATATCCACACTCCCCCTAGAGCCGCTGTCTTCATGCACATTTCGAATTACAAGCCATAGCACCTTCGCCATGGCTTTGACTTCCTTATCCTTTGTCCTCGACTTCTCATCTCCCCTTTCGATTTTGCTAGAATGCTTCATCTCTGCCTTCTCTCTCTTTTGCTCGATCTTGAGGAGCTTTTCGTCCACCTTACGGCCGTGGCTGTCTTCGCGTGCTTTCCTTTCTTTCTTTTCTAGTTTAGCCAATTCCTTTGCCCTCTTTTCTTCAGCGTCATCAATGCCTTTTTGGTATTTGTCAAGGGCCTTGGTTCTGTTCTTCAGTGTTTCCTTCTGGCTATTATTGCGTTCATACTCGGATGTCATAGTATGTAGTCTTCCCCACAGGTTGGTGGTGTCCATATTGATGGGCGGCAGAGCTTCCAAATCCAAGGGCTCAACCCAGAGCTCCAAAGCCCGCAGCCATCGTTGTGCCGCGCCCATTGTGTGTATCTCCTGCACGTCTAGAAGCGGTTGTAACAACTGTGCATCGCTTCTGATTTGCCCTGCAGCGTCCAATATCGGAAGTTTGTTGACCCGTGCCATAGCCTCTAGCTTGGCGACCTCCATCTTGAGTCCGCGCGGAGCGAATATCTCCTTATTAATCTTGCGTAGGTACGCCTCCGTCGCCCCCTTTGAGAGTGCGAATGTGCCTAATTTCGCCGCAGCGTTAATCGCGAGGCCAACGGACTGGGCGGACGCTAAAGGCACGATCTCAATGACTTCGCCAACTAGGCCGAGAGCTCGAAGCGGTGGGCTCTTTACAGCAACGCGATTTAGACCGTCCAAGATGTCCAAGAATTCCTCACGGCGGATTTGAAAAGCTTCAAGGCACGGGGGGTACGCTCTGAGGAAAGGGGAGCCTAATGATGCCGCTGTGGCAGGGATGACGATTGGTTTTCGTAAAATTTGCGAAGACGTGCGTATCTGCGGCCGCTCAGCAACGTATTCTGTGTACATTGGTGGTGGATCGTCTTGGTTTTGGTGATAATGAGTTCCCGCGCTTTGAATGTTCCTTTCATGTGATGGGATAGGCCGAGGGTTTCCCCCAGTTGAGTCTGGAACACCGACACCCATTGTTACGAGCTATCTTCCTATTCTCACGCTGGGGTGCTTCGTTGGGAGGTGAACGTGTGTAGTGTTATAGTGAATGTTCTATATGGCGTGGCAGTTGATGATTTCGGCCTACCTAGCCTAGGTATCTTCTCTATTCATTAAGTACTGCATTCCTGGCGTCCGAGGGACCCGACAATCCCAAAGCGGGCCTTGCGATCAACACACCAATACCCCCAATTCGGCCGATGATCACTGGTCACTGGTCACTTTATCTAACTGCATTGGTGTCTTACGGGAGTGCGACGTTGCTATTATTGACAGATTATTATCTAAGTAGTGCCTAGTTATTCAAATATAGAGGATGAGCAAAGTCTGCTCAGCCCCTGAGTACGCATCATACAGATTTGTTAGGAAACACCTCAGAGTTAGAGCAACATTTGGTCAACAATAATGTAAACACTTATAACCCTTATACCTACCTAGTATGCATTAGACCAACTCGCTAAATTCTGACAATTATGCGCTGTTGCAATTGCCAATTGCGGTAAGAAAGAACCTTAGAGATCGGCCAACTACTACCCAAGGCTGTAGATACCCTGTCGGGCGACCTACAGTTAGATTATTTCTACCTATAAGAGATAATCTCATACAATACATTAAGTCAGTACCTACACTGCACATCTCATTCACATCCTCACCTTCACCCCCCTCATCTGTCTTGCTCGGACGCCTCTCCTCTTGTCGCTCACGCCCTATAGGATGCACATGCACCAGCACCAGCACCGTTTAGTTTTCAATAGAGAGGTTACCTGAACAAATTATCGATTCCACTGTCTCCCAATTGCCCGATTAACTACCGTCTATCGCCTTGTGCTTTGCTCTCATCAGCATAGCATGACAGAGAGCAGTTTCGGATCTTAGTGTAGTTGCTGACAGCTCTGATAAAACCGCCTAATGATTCTTGAGCTGGGTTGGGTCACGTCCAAGTGTGATGAGCACGATCCTGAGCCACATTATCTACACCAACGGATTCACTTCGTTGGCAACGACTTAACACTGCCTCTAGTCCGGTGAGTTTCGCAACTCACGCTTGTCGCCGATATGATACTTCGCAACAGAAGATAACCTTTCGCACTGTGTTAGATTTGGTGAAGCGGCTGCCGAAGTTTCAGCAATTCAATCTTGCCGCAGCCAACGCAGAGGTTATTAATGTCAGCGGGAAGAATGCTGCACGTCATAGAGATGGCCGCGGAGAGTTGGCCGCCGCTCTAATCGATGCTGGAGTTCTCATTGATGTACGACCTGTGCAGGTCTTCCTTATCATAGAATAACAAGGTCCCTACGCGCTGTAAATGACCCCTCGCTTCGTATTTCCTTATTGCTAACAACGTCGCATCTTGATAATTAGGAGACGCTGCCTTACCTAGCCGTTATGTCACAGACTACGGAGGCAAATGCAAACCCAGGTTTGTGAAGACCACTAAACAGCCATGTGGAGACCGAGTCTTGGGCCAATTTCAAGTGACATTGCTATTAGTATAAACGACTACTAATCATTTGTGTGTATGATCCGGCCGGTTAGGATGGAAATTCTCGATGTTGATAACTTCGGCCCAACCTCATTCTTATCTAATCCACTCGGGAAAATCTTGATACCTTGCGGCCGTTGACAGTACCACTTTTCGAGCGCAACTTTCTCTGGCCAGCGGTAGAGAGGGGGGGACTATCGTCCTGGTCACGGATATAGTATGCCCAGTCAGCTGTTGCGTCGAGTTCCGTTTGTGAGAACCCATTGCCCAGCCAGGCAAAGCGGTTACCAGCGTAGGTGACTTCGAAGTCATTGAGACGGACATTTTCCATACACTCAGCATAGTGTAGCGTGCTCCCAGGCCACAAGGCGGTAACACGTCCGTTATCCCGGTTCTTGTACCACGAATGACAAGAGTCTGTCCATACCGTCCGATTCATGAAGTAATCTTTATACTGTATGAAATCCTGGACGGCCTCGTCTTTCGGTACGAACATCTTCATGTTGGTCGTTTGGTAATGGTCGATTAACTTGCATATCCAATCGACTTGAGCCTCTATGCCATACAGAACAGGGCCGTTACCGACTGGACTGTTGGGTCCTAATATAGTCAAATAATTCGGGAAGCCGGCAGCGGCCACGCCTAGGTATGACTGTGGATCAGTCGCCCATTTATCTTGTAGATTCTCTCCTACATGTGAGACAATTGGGAAGCGAGGGCGGAAGTTGGTATCGAAACCTGTAGCGCAAATGAGTACGTCAATGGGATACTCCTTGTCGTCATCACATAAGCAGCCTAGCTCAGTGAGAGAGTTGATTTTTCCGAACACAACCTCAACGTTGGGCTTAGTCAGTGATTCTAGATAATCGATACCAGGAGTCATTCGGCGACAACCAAAACTAAAATCAGGGGTCAACTTCGATTCCAAATATGCATCGCCGAGCTTTTCCCTCATCTGACCACGTATATAAGCACGGGTCTCTTCTTGGAGCTCATGATTCCTCAAGAAAATGCTAAATAAAGTGTTCAATCCATTTTCGACTGTTGCTCGGTATTCTAGAAGGGCGCCAGGCGTATTTGCGAAGGCAAACTTTTCCTCCTTGCTGAATAAGCGTTGTTCAAGACCATGAGTCGGCGAAACCCATGTAGGGTTGCGAATGAATGTGGTGACCTTGCTGCATTTATCTCGAATCGCAGGTAGCACTTGGATTCCCGATGACCCATTACCGATAAGACCAACACGCTTTCCTTCTAGCTGCACTGTTTCGTCCCAATTTGCCGTATGTAAGAGTATGCCTTTATACTTGTCTAGACCAGGAATGTCAGGCAAGCGCCAGTGATTGAGAACGCCGCCCGCATTGATTAGAATGTTACAGTGGTCAGTAATCACCAGGTTGTTGGCGGTGTCCTTGATGGTTATATCGTATTCCCCCTTATCGTTATTCCAGTAAGCGCCAATAACTTGATGTTGCAGGTGGATATACTGGTAGAGATTATATTTCTGGGCAAACCCGTTGAAGTAGTCATATATCTCTTTGGCTGGGGCGTAAACCGAAGACCAGTCGAGCTTAGGCTCAAAACTCCATGTATAGTTGTGTGCCGGGACTGCGTTCGTACATACAAACACGTTAATCGAGATCTCTAAGTTGAAAATCGTAGAGCCCGCCGGATGGTATCGGACAAGGAGGCTAAGGGGCAAGGCATGAGAGGGTTTAATACGTACCATCACATGCACATCTAGTTTTTGTCGGTCATTATGAAGCCTTCGTCTATATGGCACAATTCAGGAGGAAGACATACCCTGGATACCGATTCTCGTACCATGTACCTGTTTGAGAATATAGAGTCAGAACTTGCTACTTATAGTCAACGATATCAAGGGTTCTGGGAGCTTGCGGGAGTACTAGCAGTATAAAATAAGCCCCCTAATTAAGCAACTTATGCTCCCGAGCATCTTAAAATAGGGGGTTAGTGTACTGACCTGTTACAGATAGGTTTTTCTCGTAAATTGTTAAGCTGATGTTGGTGAAGTCCTTTTGAAGCTTGTAGGCCATGAGTAGACCGGACGCTCCCGCCCCAACGACGACAATCCGTATACGCCTCTCGGCATGAATGGGGCCCTCTAACCGCTGGATAGCATCCCGACCTGACGGTGTATCGTCGAACTGAAGTGCGAACTCGTCTGCCATCATAGATTATAGAGGGAAAATGTAATGCGAAAACGCAAAAGACTGCTAGCAACAAGGCAGTTGTTATTACTACACAAATGACAGAGCAAGCCGACGATGAGGGATTGAAAAAAATGAGAAGAAATGCCGCTTCGTATTTTATATCTGGAACCCAGCTCTAACATATACTGAAAGCATAATTACAAATCTCTTTACGCACCATATTACCTATAACACTTCGTCAATCATTACCTCAGTCCACTAGTACTCCTGCAAGACCGTCACCCAACCGGAAGCCGTCCGTGCAAGGAGCTTGTTCAATATCACATTAGGTAGGCATATCTGTACCAATTCAAACTCCACGCATCTAGAAACTCCCTCACTTTGTATGGCTGTACATGTGGTCACGTTTGCATCACGTTCGCGGCAGTGTTGCCAACCCTAGAGTTGAAGTATCATTCAAAGTGACCCCGATCATCCCTCTTGCAGTGCCCAGACTTTGGAGTTCTGCAATAGCACGGTCCCTCCAGCGCAAGCGATGAAGCCAAGGGTTGTCAGCGCTACTGCAAATCCCACCCCGCATGACGAATGATTTATGTAGGTGCCCCGAATCAGGGAAATTTACGTATGAGATGGCTTAGGCTTGTGACCCGCCAGTTTCGTTAATTGGTACGGAAAATCATGTCTAAGCAGTCGGGTAGGTAAGTGGCGTGTTGATTCGTTTGACCTTTGGGAGGTCCAATATGCCTAGGGTTACAATTAAAATATGCGGCCACCACGCGTTCGTGGCTAAATAATTCGAACCAACACCCGTCCCCTACCCCAGATCCCGCAATTCCCTACCTATGAACTGTCCACGATAAAGAATCTCTAGTGCCGGTAGGCCGGAAGCTCAGGCTAACGTCCTTACATTTCCTGGGTTCGTTAACGAAGCAAACAATCTCTATATAGTATAGCTTGAATGGAGAGATCGAAGATTCTACTCGCTTTATGGGTCAAGGATTCATATCGGTGATAGTTTTCGCAATCTCATTGCCGATGTCGAAAGCCTGGTCTGTGGTTCTCGGTGAAGGTTTTGAGGACTGTGAGGGACGCGATAGGTGAGTTTATAGTATATAGCGGGAAAATCCGACCGTATAGAGTCGACCCGTCAACAACGAATACACATCAGGCCTGAAAAGAGACCAACCTTTGTGATCATCGCTCAGACAGATCTAACTATAGGATGATAGATGCCAGCCCAATCCTGTACCTAGAGAAAACGCTGGTTCAGATCAAGGAGTTACAATCTTACAAATATCTAGCCAAAAAGAAAAAGGACAAAGAAACCAAATTAACATAGCTTATTATAACGATGTTAGATGATATCTGTCACTCATTTAGACTATCCTTAAGCATCGTTTTGTGAGTATTCAGATATATAGTCTTGTTTCCTGCATCATCATTCGACCGTATAGGAACGCTTGGCCTTAATCAGGGACGCAGCGACGAATTCTGAGGCATCATAGGGGTCGTCTCGCTCGATACTTTTGCGCAACGCTATAAGACTTTCCATACACTTAATATGTCAGGTTGATCATGATTGTCTTAGTTTCCGTGAACATCCGCAGTACTTGTATCGCATTTTCCCTTCCTGTGCCACTTTCCTTGGTACCTCCGAAAGGCGTCACCAGGAATGCCAAGCTGACACAGTTGATACCTACCATACCGGAGTCAATTTCAGAAGAGAGCCGCATTGCCCTATTGATATCTTGTGTGAATATGCCAGCCATTAGTCCATAGCTGGTATCGTTGGCCTTGGCGATGATCTCCTCTTCTGTCTTAAACTTGTTGAGGGTCGCAACCGGGCCAAAAATCTCTCGCTTGCAGATTTCAGCATCCTCAGGCACATCGGTAAAGACAGTCGGCTGGATAAAGAATCCCTAAGATTTGTAAGAGTTTAGTACATCGTGAAACTCCAATCTTGTTTTGTTTTGTTTTTTGGAACTGACCTGTTCGCCAACCCTGGAACCACCAGTCAACAGTGTGCCCTGACTTCGTCCTCTTTCGAGGAACCCCGAAACTCTGTCGAACTGCAACTTGTCTACTATTGGGCCCATCAAAGTTTGAGGTTCATCGGGGTCACCAATAGTCGTGGCCCGTTCCTCCATGGCCTTCTTATATCCCTCCAAGAATTTGTCGTAGATACCCTCTTGGACGTACACTCTCGACGCCGCAAAGCATATCTGGCCCGTATTCCCACAGATGGCATTGACACACCAGAAGATAGCATTCTCAAGATTTGCATCATCGAACACAACAGCAGGACTTTTGCCACCCAGTTCGAGGGTGATACGCTTCAGGTTACTCTTTGCCGCCAACTCTTGTATCTTCCGCCCCGTTGCAGTAGACCCGGTAAAGCTTATCTTGCGAACCTTCATATGACTTGCCACTACAGCGCTCCGGGTTAGTAATTGCCATTTTCATTGTGATCAAGTGAGTCCCAAACCCGCGAAAAGCCTCCAAGACAAATTTTCTACCTGAAAAGAGCCTTTGTACTTTAAAGGTCGCAAAATGAAGGAGAAGAAGATGATGGTGATGATGAGGAAGCTGCTAAAACTACTCACAAAGAGCGCCAGTTGATCCATCGCCTGAGAGTACTTGGAACACACCAGGTGGAAAACCTGCTTCTTTGATAAGGCTACCCAGTGCCAGTGCGCCGAAGGGTGTCTTCTCGGATGGTTTGAGAATAAAGCAATTACCGGTGGCAAGTGCAGGGGCTGATTTTAAGGCACCGGTAGCCATGGGGCCATTCCACTGTCATTCACAGAGTTAGCCGCCGGCATATCTGGCGAGCTCTATCAAATCGAAGAAAGCTTCTAAGGACCTATTCCGGCCCAAACACGACTCTATTATTTGACTGGAATGCTCGGGGCTCACTTACCGGAACGATACCCGCTGTGACGCCCAAGGGTTCATTCCGCACGATTTTCATGAACCCATCGTCCTGGGGATAAGATTCGCCAGCAAATTTATCACACCAGCCGGCGAAGTACCTGAAGGCTTCAGCGGTCCCATGGATTTCGAACGATCCAAAGGATGCGAACGGAGCCCCCAAACTCAATCGCGTCAACTCAGCAAGTTCGATACCATGCTCATCAATCAAGTCCGCAAGTTTCAGTAGGAGATCTCTCCTCGTCGTTGCAAGAGTCTTCTTCCATGCAGGAAACGCTGCTTCGGCTGCAGCTACAGCGGCGTCAACATCGTGCTCGCCAGCGAGCGCCACGTCATTGGCCACGAGTGATCCATCTTTCGGGTTGTAGACTTCTAGTTTTTTGTTGCTCTTCGCTTCAACATACTGGCTTTCCGTTAGCGTAGAATTAGTATTCACTATCGAGACAGCCCACCTCGTTGTTGATAAACAGTTGCTTGGGTAGATTTTCCTTGCTCCAAGGAAAGGATGGCGTGTCGCCAGCAGACGCTCCTTTTTGACTCATGGTTAATTGCGTAAATAATCTTATATATATATATAAAGACTAGCACCAGGTCTGTATACTGATTTGGTAGTTGGAAAGGGACGGCATTCATGTTCCCCGCAGACTCGACGTTCGGATATTTAAACAGCGGTTAATCGATCACCACGCCCCTCCTGATCATGCGGCAGAGTGACCCGTAACGGCGCATATAGTGAATTGTTCCACTTCTGCTAACATCCAATGACTTCACTCCGTAACTTCCTTCCGTAACTTCCTTCCGCTGTGCGTCGCGGGATCCGTAGCTATCGAGTGTTTTGGAACATGGTTAATGCCCAGCTTCAGCTGTGACCGCACACATAGGTATGACTTCATGAAGTCAGTGAGAATGATTTGTTATAAGCGAAGTACTCGTCTTCACATACGACGTGCATTACTTATTATTGATTTTATCCCTGATTCCCTGGTTAAAGCAGCCATTGAGACACTGCAGGTAAGTTTGGGCCACTATAGTCCAAATAGGGATTAGATCGCCAAGCAGTTCTAGAAGCTGATACATATAGGGTGCCTAGCTAGTGTAATATGATGCGCGGTTCCATATTATATACACTGCCTAGGTGGTCGATTAAGATAGTGAGACAGTGTGAATAGTATCATCCACCTACCTTTGTCAAATAGAAGCTAGTCTGCCCAGGAATACTTATATCATACATACCTAGTATAGTGAGGACGAAGCACACCTAGATAGAGAGTGGCAGCAGCTGGACTATAATTATATAAAGGCATTATGACTTATTCGTTCCCAATGGGGGTTTTATGAATATGCCCCTCTCCAACTAATCGCGCCCATGTAATACCAAGCAATCCTTGACCTGCTAGCCACAGGCGCAGGTATATATAGCTATCATTATTGCACTTCGGGCAAAAACACCTCATCGGCTAAATCCATATGTATATACACAATATGTATACTCTCTTTCTTTTGGTTATCATTAATGAGCTGCGAGGGGATGCTGGGGGGCCTCGCCCATGGGCCCAGTATCATGGTATTATATTACATCAATGATACCATTTCATATTCGATTCGACAGTCGTTGACAACACTGTCACGTAGTACCAGGGTGGCTTAGAGTACATGAGATAAGATTTCATCTTTAAATCATTCTCTAAAGAGCTCATGTCTCTCGAAACTACTCAGGTAACATTATACAGTTTAGCCGGAGTCCTGTCTCTCAACTGTGTATCAGAATTCTACCGTGTTTTAACTTTTCTAATATCACAGAAGTTTCTGCTCTACCATGTATATGTGGGACTACTTCATATTTCAAACTGTTAGTATCGACGTGCTTCGAAATAAATCAGCTGTGTGCAACCTATCAATGCAAGACGTTGATACGCCTGTAGGTAGAGATATAAACGTTGGCAGTTGTCCGTCACCCCGTTTATAGTCCTGACATGCAGTCGATCCCGGTATTGTACTACCCGGAAATTTATGGGCATGTTGCTGCACGCAGCACCCCTCAACCCACTGAGGCCCGGAGAGAGCGTTATTCTCTCGGCTCCGGGCTCTGGACTTATTTCCCAATATTCATTGCTGCTGCAAGCACCCTGCTAACAGTCAATGTTTTCTACGACGGTTCTAGCCGTAATTACATCTATAAACACAGTTGCATCCAGTCAAGTAGCCGAACCCGATACCGTTCTGCTTTTGATGGTGTAGAGCCGCAGTATAGATGTTTCGCGCCATGATATTCTCCAAGCCAAGAGAGGCGTATTTTCCAAAGAAGCCATGTTTGCCTGGTGTGTTTAAAAATTAAGAATTCGAACCATGCATCCGCTTCTGGTTGGTGCTGGGCCCGATTCTTGTCCTAGCACTCGCGGCATCAATTTTGAACAAATGTTACACAAGAAAATCAGAAAATAACATAACAGGCTGAGCATCATATAGCCATCACATCCGTGCTTTACGTCCTATCCAAGCTAACATATATGTTCGATCTGGTTCTCTAAATCAAGTCTTCTACTCAAGCTAAGTTAAATCTTCTATTCAAATTGAGCCGTTTAAACACTAAACATTAAGTTAGCTACAGTTACCAAAAGCTTTGCCTTTTGCACTAATCACACTAAAGATGAAATAATTATAAAACCCTATGGGATAATATTTCTATCGGTATGTTTTTACTAGATCGTGACCTATCCGTTTAAGATAGGTGGATTTAACAACAGTCTCACCGAGCTACGTAATTCTAGTAATACACCAATAAAACCCTCGATGGCGGTTTTTAACCGAGCAATAAAATCTATGCAAGTCATGGTTTCAGGCCGGTAACATCTTAAATATCGTCCAATGCTCACTCAATAGGATAAGCAAATGTAACGTCGGTTTTGTCGTGCCATGCCCCCAGATCATCGTTTGATGTCTCATACACTTCCGCTCTAACCATTAGTACATGGTGAACCGTATGGGTAAGTTGTAACTTCTGCTGCTCACAATGGCTTATAATTAAGGACTTGGAAGAATATTTGATTACAATACTTGACTCCTTGTGGGCGGCCTTGCACTCTGCCCCATTTGCGTTTGATGGATATCAAATAATAGACATGGGGTATATCGCGCATGGAGTCGCGACATAGTGTCGTGTGCCAATCTATTTGAAGTACAAGATACATACTTACAAACTATATAACCTTCATCGCCATCTTATCTTGCACTTGATGACAGGATTAGTTTACGAGAGGAGAAGTGGTTGTGATTGTAACTAGCCTCGACGGTAACATATTTACTGAGCCAACTTTGCAAAGTCTTGTAGTGAATGTATACAATCTTATGATTGCTAATTGGCTGGCATATAGTATAACAATTTATCATTTTTAGTTGAAGAAAATGCCAATGAAATAAGCTACTGTTCTAGTATATTATATTGAAAAGTGGAATCACATAACATATTAAATATATAACCCAAACTGCTAGTATATGCCTGTCACAACCTTGTTATTAGATACAAGCAATATTTATTGTTGCAAAAACAGTCTAGGCCGACTACACTGGTGATCATCTCCGCTATATATAAAACACCTTCTTTGTGCTAGAAGATGTGACCATACTCAGCTCAGACACAAGGGAAATACAAGTTGAGCAATAGTGGAGGAAGAACAAAAATACAATAATGACCCAAGGATGTACAGAACTTCAATGCAAGCTTCCGTGTCAACTGCACGTGGGATTGGCTGGCTTGCTTTCTCCTTGTCCTATGCACTGTAACGATTTCTCTGCGAATAGTACACCCCTACAAGACAATTCACAATGATGACAATGGGATGACTAGTATTGAATCATGGGTGTCCGACAGAATGATGATCTGCAGTGTAGCATACAGTACAAAGAGTATGTGAGCAACCGCATACTGTATCGCATTTTCACCATTAGCATCAAGAGGCACATTGAATAAAGTGGCCCAAGACTTGACTCGGCCGTAAAAATGCGGTTGCCTGCACGCCAGCAACGACGATGATATTAATGGTCAGATCATGTAGGTTCGCTCTTCACGCAAGACAACACCACATGCGTGCACCCTCGGGCCTCGGCAAGTCTCAACAATTGAGCTGGCTGGTGTGTGGGTTCCTAATCATGTAGAATATAAATAAATGCCATCTATCTATCTGTCTTAAGTATCCAGTGCGTGCGTGCGGAGTTGCCGGGGAGGTGGACAAGCAAGGTGGTTCTTAGACTTCATTCATGATCAATCATCTCTTTTTTATTTTATTTTATTTTATTCTTCCTCCCTGTACTGCTAATAACCCTCTAGTCTAATTCACTGGTTGACCCCCAACCAAATGACCCCTGACCGCTAGATAATGAATTGCCCAGTTAAGGACAAGCTCTAGCTACCTAACCTAGAAAACTCTGGAGAAACACTACCACTACCTACACATCACTCCACACTGCAGCAGGCCAACGTATCACCAGTCTTACAAGTTACAACACCTCTAACACAGCAGTATTGTCACAATGGCTTTCAAAGCTGCGCTCGTAAGTTTCTACTATTTTATCTTATTCCGCCCTCCTCCCCCCTTCCACACCTCCTATCTCTGACTGTCTGTGGTGTTGTAAGAGGAAGGGGTGCTAATTGGGAATTCATCTCACCTAGGGTGTCATTGCCCTAGCACTACTGTCGCCCTTCATCTACGAGCGTGGGCAAGTATCTTTTCTGTTCTGGAAGAATGCGCCCCATCGGCTAGTCAAGGTCAACACGTTTGCGTCCCATGAGGTCAGGTTCTCCGATCGCATTCGCAGCTGTGAGGATGCGCTGATGGTCGAGTCAGAAGGTCTTGCCATCCTCGGCTGCGATCCCGGTCGCGAGAGGTGGAATACCGTGATGGTGAGTGCCTATTGCTATTTGTTTCTTTATAATTCACATATGCATGCATATGAGAGAATGCTGTTGTTATTAGTCATGTGTCGCAGTTGTGCGGGCATGGATGAACTGCCGTGTTTCGGCTGCGCGCATCTCTCCGGCATCATGTGTTTTTGTGTTGCTGTCTCGCTAACAATCAACCCCTAAGGGCATCTTCCTCCCTGAGCCTGTAGAAAGTGGCAAGCTATACATATTCAATTACAAGGACACCGGCCTATCCGACGATGAAGCGCTTAAGCCGCTTGAATTCGTCGATTTCAAATTTCAGGCTGACTTCCATACCCTAGGCATGGCCTATGACGAGCCTACTTCAACCCTGTTTGTCGCCAGCCATCGCCATGACTACCCGGCCATTGAGATGTTCAAACTAGACCTTAAGGCATACACAGCGACACATCTGCGCTCTATCCAACACCCTTTAATCCACGGCCCAAACTCTATCGTGTTGATAAACGATCACGAGTTCTACGTCACCAATGACCACCATTTCGTAATCCGAGACTATCCTATTCTGAACCAGCTTGAGACCAATCTCGGCTTGCCGGGTGGAAGTGTCGTCTATGTTGACATCTCACCTACACTTACGGACCCAGAGGTCCCAGTGCAGGCCAGCGTCGTCGCGCGTCTTTCCTTCGCGAACGGTATCGAACTACTAAACGACACGACAGCCGTCGTCGCATCGTCGGCCAAGGCGACGGTCTATTTTTTCTCCGTCAGTAAGCCGGATAGTAACGCCGTATCAGGTCTGCCGAGATTTATGCCCGTATCAGAGTTCAGGGTACCCTTCGCCCCAGACAACCTCTCAGTCTCCAAGGACGGCGCGCTCATCATCGCGGGCCATCCGCACGTTCCAAGCCTCGGCAAGTTTGCGAAAACGCGACACATCTGCAACTCGCCCGAGGAACTCGCCAAGGCGGACGCACGTATGCAGGAGACTTGCAAGACGCTTTCGGCGCCGTCTTGGGCGGCAAGGTGGACGGAAGATGGCGGGCTCACGACCTTGTATACCGACGTGGAATACCCGAGTAGCGCTACGGCCGTGCGGGATTCCGACAGGAAGACGGGCATAATATCTGGCTTGTACGCTAAGGGTATTCTTGTCTGGAAAGAGTGATTATTCCCAAACCGTTTGGAAGAGAGGGTTCAGTGTGGAATCTCGTGCAATCCCAGCTTGTTCTCGCCGACGTTATCCGCGTGTTGTGTCCCGATCGATATTCTCATTTTCAATGGTGGTTTGTAGATCTCACGATGCCTATAATGAAATATGGCGGGCACTCTAGTTTCGACATGTATGCAGTATGGATTGCACATTGGCCACAGGGTAAAACTTGAAGGTAAACAAGACTGGGACCCATAGGATCCCGTGTTTTCGGATCGGCGACTAGATGTATCGCCATCGTTACGGGGTGTACACACAGTTTCATATCACAGCAAGGGTCATCCGACTAATTCTGGTAATGATATGTGCATGTTGAGGGTCGTTTCCCAAAGAAAGCAAGTATATACAAGAATAAATAAAAATCAAGCTCTCCAGGCCGAAAACCAAAGGCCTTTATCGCTAGATCCTAGGTGGCAACCTTCTCACAGACGCCCTCGGTCTCATCATATCTGCGTCACTTCCTTCGCCTTGGTGCGTGAGATATCGAGGTTGGATATGCTCAAGGACGTTCGTTCGTTCGTTCGTTCGTTCGCGAGTCAGCTTACTGACATGACGACCAATAGTCACCTGTCTTTACGCATGTGTAAGGCGATATGCAGGCCGTCGGGCCCGTGTAGCCAATCCCTCCACACCTGTAACTGGTCAGCGAAAAACTGTTCTGTTCTAGAAGATCCCACACTAGGCTCGAAAGCCATGTCCCCTCATAACTGCTCTAACCAATTCTACCTAAGGAAAGAAAAAGGGGGGACGTACTGTCCCCATTGAGCAACTACCCCGGTCTGGCCCGGAGTTGTGGTTGATGTTGTGCGCGTGCTGGTAGTCAAGGTCGTTGTGGGGGCGCTGCCGCCGGCGCCGAGCGAGGAACGGACGCTGGTCAGGAATCCGCTGTTGGCGTAGAGCTGGCTCATGTCCCACATCATGATTCCACCAAAGGACGAGTATTTCCCCTTGGTGTCCGAGATAATGCTGCCGAGGGTCGGAGCGGCAACATAGCCGCCGCCCGCACCCGTGTTGGCGGGGACACCGATTAGGACCTTCACGTTAGGGTTCTTGCTAGTTTTGTGCGCCCAGTCGTCCCAGACGTTGAAGTTCCACGCGTTGGGGTTAGAGAAGTTGATAACACCGCAGAAGTTGTTGTAGAACTGGATGTTAATCCAGTTGAACGAAATGGCGCCGTTGAGCATATCGTTCATGGCTGCATCGGGGTACACGCACTGAGGCGCCGCCGAGAGGTAGTAGGTCTTGCTCGAGTCGGCGTCCATAAGTGAACGTAGCTGTGATGCGAAGGGGACGAAGTTGCTCGTCGTGGACTCAAAATCGAAGTCAAAACCGTCGACGACGGCAGAGCCGAAGGGTCGGTTAGCGGTGCCTGTGCTCGAGCCGAATAGGCCCCAGACAGTATTGGCGGAGGCAATGGCAGATGCTGAATCACTGAAGCCGCCCTCGGTGTAAGTCGCACCGCCGATCGACAACATGATGGTCTTGCCCTGACCCTGGCAATACTTTATATCGTCCCTATGGCATCTTGCGTTAACTAAAACCCGAGAATGGCTCTCAGAGCTCCGTTAGACGGCGGCATACTCAATCTCGGGGCATTTTAGTAAAGAAGTGCCGCTAATAGCAGTACACTTGTCACTAGCACTGGCGAAGTTCACGCTCGGGGTCTTGATGGATACCAGAAACGAGATATTGATGACCTATTTCGTCTTGTTAGGGTATTATATTTGCTTGTGGCAAACAGTAAGCGTCTCACGTTGATTCCATTATCTGTTTATTGGTGAATTAGCAACCATTTACGTATGTGTAATGATGTATGGCAACTTTCATACCAGTACAGTATTCCTTAAGTCTGCTCTGAGTGCTAGCGCCACCGGCAGAGTTCTGGCCTATATTGATAACGTCAGTACGTTTGCACACCACACATGGTAGCATGTTTTGATATGTTCTTCTTACCCCAGTACACGGCGATATTGCTTGTTGCCGAGGAAGAGAAGCCGGCTAGAACGGATGGGACGAGGGTTAGGATGCTGGCGATCGAAGCCAGGCTTGGTAGAGAGGGAGCCATCTTATTGAAGGAGAGACAAGCTTGAGCTGCCTGAGCTATAACTATATAGAAGAAAAGGAGTGTGAGAGTTAAAGCTACCCGAGCGATGAAGTGTCCAAGTATGGATGTTGTGATGCTTCAAACTACCTGAAAATTGCGAGGACGTCTCCCATTATATACCGCATCCAATCGCCCACTAGCAGCAATGCTGTTGTCTCAAGATCAACGCTAACTGGCAGCAATGCTATTGTCTCAGGATCAACGTTACTCAATCACCCGGTATGCCTTACCGACCATGAGATGACATGACCAGCCCATCGCGCGCGTGCAACCTGTGGCTGCGGGCCCGTAGTCGATAACGCGGCACTGCTAAGTGGCACCGTCCTTGAAGCCAACGGCATAGTCAAGGCTTCAGTCAGGGTGAGATTCATTCCTCCAAGGAACGACCGATCTGGAATAGTAGCATCTAGGATTAGGGCTTGTTGCAAGAGCATGCCGTGACCCTGGCGGTGGTCATCCTACCGTGAAAGCCGGGTCTCGGTGGTAGTCACGATAGCTGCATGCTGAGGCGCGGCAATTGGATGATAGAAGCAGGTGATTAGCCATAAACGAATCGCATTCGAGATTAGCCTGTGCCGGATGGGGACAGGATCGACAGGCACCAAGGGTCTGGCTCTGCCAGCGGTGCTTGTGAGGGACACTGATAGCAGCCCAAGAAAGTTGCATCCGCTTAGTTCGTCCGAAAGTCGAGAGCCCAGGTAGTGATCGGCGACCGCCAGTGGCCAGCGAGCTTCCAGATCGGTGCGCGAAGGAGTTACTGCGAGATTCAAACAGCCGATTCTACTCTGTATGACCGGATCGGAAACAGGATTGGCAGGGCTGTATTGTACTGTAAGATTTGGTAGGGAGGCTCTCATATGCATATCATAGTCTAATAATAAGACCCGATGTCTGACAAGCCGAATCCTTTAACACACAGCCATGTGCCTGGACTCCTGGACGTCCACAAATCAGGATATGCCGAGGCGCGAAAGAGACATTGTCGCTTGAGCTTCAGACACGGTCTTGCTTCTAATGCTTCTCCCTCTCACTTCTCCCACGTTGCTGGCGATTGTTACATCTCGTCCCAAGAAACTGTAGTGCCCGCATCATTGACCCTTTAGAGGTAGTTGAGTTGTCACTAGCCCAAAAGACCATGCGTGTGATATGCGAGTATGCGAGTGCGATGCGTGTGCGATGCGTGTGCGATGATAGCCCCTTGCATCTCCAGCTTCCTGTTCGGGAATAGGGGGTCGGGCTCGACGAATAGGAAGATTTTACGATACAAACTGCGATGAACGTAGTTAAAGCTATCTGGACCGTTGCAACCTTGTGCATAAATGTTGTCTTGTCCTCGTCCTGGTGACAGACGCTCAGATAACTGGAAGCACTGGGATGCAGTCAAGTGCCCATGCACGTCAGAATCAAAGCAGGCTATTGCCCCAGAGGTAAAAGAGGAATAGAGCCCTACCAGCAGGGAACTAAACGTTATTTCGCCTTAGTGTGTCGATCATATGACTAAGGATCCTAAGCCAAGCTTCAATGTTCGGTGCAACCATCGTCGAAGCGTTTGAGTTAGCCCTGCGCGCACAAACCGGTCTACTACTACCGATGCCTATACTTCCCGGTTCTGTCATGAATAGATTCCCTATCTACCTAGGTAGTGCTAATCTCATGAACGGGGATGCCATATGCCATAGGGCCGATGGACCCCCTAACGGTAAGCCCATGCGACAGACTTATCCTTCCTTACCTTGTTATCTCTCCTCTTACCGTGGTATCAACGCATTTTCTCAAAGTGTCCATGCTAAAACGCGGCCCTGCAACGTTACCATTCTACTCAACACCACCCGTCCAGTTGTATAGATAGTCTATCTAGACAGCTACCAGACTGCCCGTACGCATAGATAGTGTTTATCTCTACGTACCCCCATAACTTGCTCAGTTACGTCCGTAGGCCCGTATGATAACCATTTCGTACTTTCTCGTCGTGACATGATATCTCAAGGATGCTCCAATAACGACAGTTAAGTCGATAGCTTGAATATGGACGGTTTCAAGTGTGTGCGACGAACTGATAAGCTCGTCGAGGTTTTGACATGACATTTCCATTTTGAAGTTACATCAAGGCTCATCTGTCGCTTATTCCCGAGAACCTGGATGAACACCAAAACCCCCGTTGGCGACAACGCACGGCAGGTCAGGGGTAAAAGCCAAGAGCGAAAAGACGTACGGTATATAGCTAGAGATTGAGTCTCTATTACCCTCTATGCACTGAGAACACGCAACCACAATTCCCGGCGCGGGCCGAAAAGGAACCATGCAACACTAGTGATTAATCCCAGGTATCTATCTATATCCGACTCAAATGCGCCAATACCGGGGTTGTCTAATGAGTAGGACTTAAACTCACCCTTGCGCTATTACATATGAGTAGAGCAACCTCAGATTGTAAACGTAGGCAATTTAATTTAGTACGTTCTCACACTATTAACGGATCATAATCCTTTCCGTGCCATATGGCGTGAAGCAGCTGATTGAATTACCTTGGAGAGAAAGTGTCGTTGGAAGTGGAGGTGGAAAAGTGTCATGAGGGCTTAGGCGATTCCTCCTTGAGCCAACGTCAAACTCGGTACTCTATTTTTAAGCCTGTTCTGTTTTTCAAGCCACACAGCCCCCAAATCCTCACATTAAATATCCAGTTTCGCACCCAGAGCTCCTTCGTTACACGGTATTAGGAATGCAGAGACCTGAAGACATCAAAAGAGAAAGGTTGCCTCATACAGTCAACGTCAGCATGTATAGCGTAGGTAGTACCAAAATGGTATTACAAGACTCCTTTTACGCATGACATTCTGATAACTATCTTAGGCGAAAGACCGACGACTGGCGGACTTTAATGAGTCTAATATTACTCACTTATTCAGCATGACTGACCCAAGTAATTCAAGAGGCTAACCATAGTTATTACAGTTCCACTCGCCTCCTTATGAAACCACCGCCTTAGAATCCCATATCCAGCTCATTATACGTAATACAGGTTGAATCACGCCTCTATTTGCCGTTAATCCAAAACATTTCACATCACGTGAAGACTTACAGAGGATCACCAATAAAAAAGAAAGAATTCGATACCTGTCCCCGGCGGGGTAGAACCTCTATATCAATTCTAATCTTGTAACGAAGCAGTGGCAAAGAATCGCTAATCTACCCACGCTAATAAGCCAGCTATATCTAACGTATCACTACATGGTCCAAAAAAGGCCTCAGGGGAAATATCAGAATTCCATAAAATAACGGAGAAGACCGTGTGTCATGCCAGGACCGCATAAAACCCTCCAAGAAAGGGAAAAGATAATAACAAAGTTCCAAAACAAGTCAGTCCCGAGGTAAAAATCAATGAGGCAACCCCAAAGTAAATATCCTTTCTTTTCTTCATTCCTTCCTTCCTTCAACACGTCCCAGAGCCAAATAAAATGCCACCGGAAGGAATCCAGCTCGTATCGAAATAATGCCCAGCGTTAGCATTTCTTCAGGAAAATCCCGATACCCTCGCCCTGCTGGCAATCAAAGCACGTATCCGCCATGGGGCCCTCGCTCAAGAGGATACCTGACTGGGTCGTCGAGCCGGGGCACGGGAACGGGCCGAAGGCGTGCTCCAGACCTTCGGACAGCACGGTGTTATCCATAGTCTCGATGACGCGTGGCATCGAGTTATACGTCGTGTTGGCGTCCGCCCAGCCTTCAAGCGCTGCAAACGCGACGAGGCGCGTGCCCGTCAGGTTGAACGGCCGTCCGCTCCCGATGCGAAACGTGATCTCGCACGTCTTCCCCAGATCCGCGTCGTCGAACCGGAAGTTGAAGATCGACGATGCGTTCGGCGATACCTGGATGTGCTGAGCGTCGTTGGGCCCGTATGCCGTGTCTGGGTTGCCGAGATCCGTGAGGATGATCTTATCTGGGCCCACTTCGACGCACTCGCTTGATGTAGGCGCGGGCTGCGTCGTTGTTATCGTCGACGTGCTTGTTATCCTTGTTCTTGTAGTCTGCTCACCAGTCGTGAACGGCGAAGGGATCGGCGGTCCTTGCGAGGTGGAAGATGTGGATGTTGGGGGAATTGCTGGCGTGGACGGTGTAGCTGAACTGGACAACGTAGTCAGAGTAGAAGGTATCGTTGCTCCAGAAGATGTCGGTGAGTTCGTCGCTCCCGGAGCCGGACCAGCTCCTCCTCCACCTGGAGCTATGCCACCACCCGGGCAAGTAGAAGGCGCACAATTGTCGGCTCGAATCGTGATTTCGTGGCATTGGCCGCCATTAGGACGGAGGTAGATGTTGACCTCGTCGCCTTCTCCTGTTGGACACTCGTAAAAGACAGATTGGCCGTTGAAAGACACGGCGCCATTACACCCAATCTGGAAACCGTGATCCGGTGCCTGGCTCTTGTCGCACTGAAGCGTGAACGTCGGGGCTATCATTACACACTTTTCAGTTCATGAACGTGACCACTAGGCTTCTTAGACGAGGATTCAACATCGAGATTGACCTACGAGTCCACCAGCATCCCCTGCCCTGCTGATCAGCAAATGCATCTCCAAACCAAGTGAACAAGCTCGGTGACACGTCACTGCTGGCTCGAGCCTGGCCGCTGCTTTTCTCGCCGATAGACCCGTTGAAGGCTCCTGAGCACGACAAGTGAAAGCCGCAGCCGACATTGTCACGCGTGGCGTGGGCGTCGACGAGGCTTAAAGATTGCAGCCAGAAGATGGACAAGAATGGTATGAGCATGACTAGTATCATAGCACAAAGGCACTTGTGGAACCGGCGAGGCTTGAAAAGAAGCAAAATGATGATGACGGGCCCAAAGAGTCGTCCTAGAAAAAAGGACCCAAGAATCGGTTGTTGATAATGCGAATTTCGATGTAGCCTTGTAGCCAGAACCAGATGGGCGAAAGTAGCAGTATGAAGATGACAAGACAATAATATCTCATGTCAACGAACACCGACTATATTTCTGAACCAATGTCCTAGTCTCGTTTGGTGCTTTCCCCTTCATCTGTGCACCTGCCTTGGCGCTGTACGAGTGACGATACAGCGGTGGTTCTGGGCCCCGAACGCCCACAACAGAGCAAGAGCAGACTGTGCGATCTGGAGTCTTGTCTATATCTACACAGGTAAGCACCATAGCGGCAGTGCGCTTCTGATAAGGTTCCGAAGGTCTAGGCGGTCATTGTAGGGCACAGTCACAAAAGGATTGATAACATGTTAAAGGATTAAAATGTAAGTAATCGGTGCGTTCGCATTTGTCTGCTACTCCCCATCACCTACAAAATTGGCATTTTAACCATGTTCTTTACCATCGCTGGAACTATCGTCTGAGTCGCTCAACTCTTCAAGGGGTATCATATCATCCTCGTCTCCACTCGCTGCTTCCTCTGCATCGTCCCCAGACGCACCATCGGGCTTGTCATCCTCACTGAAACCTCCGAATTCTTCATCGTCTTCGTCATCATCATCATCATCATGGTCGACATCCTTCGCGTCTGTTGACTTTGCGACAGGTATTGAGACTGAGGAGACATCATCGTCTTCATTTCTTTTGCGCTTCATGGGCATTTCACCCAACCGACCTTGGCGGCCCTCAAAGACATCAGTTTTATTCTCTGTGTCAGCCTTCGGCGTTGGTGTAAACCAGGGAATCTTCCCTCTCATAAAGTCTACCAAAGAGTCAGCAAATGGGAGCATGTAGACGAGGACCGAGAAAAAGGAACCCCTGCTCGGATCCAATTCGGATCCGAGGCACGCCGAGAAAATACGAGGGCATGGGGGTTAGCTGACCTGTTAAAACCATTTTAGCAACGCCATCCATGTCGACTTCGCCAGCCTTCAATAATCTTCCACCTTTTCGGCCAAGAATTTCTAAGAACTCATGATGATTTTTCCAGTTGCTGATCTCGTAGGTTCGTTCGAGATGCTGCCGCTTTACCTTTTCCATCATTGGCAAAATATATTGCTCAGGATTTTCGACTTTTTCGATTCGTACTACTCCGCGAAGCAAGATATCGGTGGGTGTATCGTGCGCATTGGGAGGAACGATACCAGGGCAACTAGTAATTATAGTTAGTATCATTGATATAGGACGTTTCTCACGCTCCTCCTTGATACCAGAGTTTTTCAAGACAGATTGAAGGTGACAGTAATGTGGAGACGTACTCAATGAGATATATCCTTTTCATCAAAGTCACAAACTGCCAAACTTTTGTCTCGCCAGGAATTGGCGCGACAGTGGTGACCTTTTTGGCCTTCAGTGTATTTATTAAACTCGACTTTCCGACATTGGGATAGCCGATAAGGCCCACGCTGATCTGCTTTCGGTCTTTATGTAAAGATGAGAATTGCCGTAAAAGAGATATGAGTTGTCCTTTGCCGAAAGAGTTGTTGATCGAAGAATGAAACGCTGTTTATCTGGAGTCAATAATTGCCATTATGGTGGAAATTGGAAAGGGTTTCGGGAGCTTGCAGGAGCATCGGGAGTAAAAAACTCCAGATTCGGCATTTTATGCTCCCGAGACACCTCAAAAGGGGGAATAAAAGACTCCAGCGACTGACCTAGCGTCGGAACTTCTTTTGACAAGTAACGGACCCATGCAGCCTAACAGGGTCAGTAAATCGATTCTGATCCGCAATAAAAGAATGCTTCTTTGAGAAATGAAATGTGTGAATTCTAACTAAGAAGTCTACCACGAGCTACCTGATAATGGTAGAGGTAGACTTCAACTCAGTGAAACACGGCAAAGCTTATGAGAGAGTCCCAAAACGGCACCCAATCAGCTCTCAAGTCCGAAGAAAAGAGAACAGCAAGTTTGAAGTTTGATTTTCCAACGCTGTAACAGATATCTTCCAAGGAGAGCAATAAAGCAGAAAGTATCCTGACAAGAGCATTGGGACATAATGGCGAAGGAAATAGAACGCTAAGAAACTTACCGCCACGGACGTGGGAATTAAATCCACCTTGTTGAGGATGAAAATCAGATGTTTATGCGGGGCTTCCTTCTTGAGGTATTGCTCGACGGCGCGACACCTAGTGCCTTCGGGGTTACGAGCATCTATTGCGAATCAAAGTCAGTAATTGTCAGGTTGTAAGAATCCGGGAAAGTTATGCAGAACACATACCTAGGACGTGAAGAACGACATCCGAAGAATCTAGAACTTTATATAGCTCGTTCCATATTCTCTTGCTCTGCCCCTTACTGAAAACTGGTTCAACAGCCAATGATACGGCGTCTGCCATTTCGACTCTGTCTTCTCCACCCTCTTCAGTATTTTCACCGAGTCCACTTAGGAATCTGGCTTGTTCTAGACGCTCCTTATATGTGTCCATACTGGTCTCGGTACCCTCGGCCAGGTCAGTCAAAGAACTGACACCAAGCTTCACGCGTTTGCGATGGGATTTGGGCCCAAATGTGTCCGCGAAGGAATGCGTTTCTATCGCCATTTTTGCTTGGTGTTGTTTCAGCCCTGGAATATCGGAGCCGTCCCGGATAAGACTCATGGGAAGTTTATTCGACTTCAGGAGGACCGAGTAAGGGTCTGAGGACCTCTCGGCCATTGCTTCTCGGAACTGCGACAGGCTGTCCTGTGAGATCACTCTTGTATTCTGGAACCATCGTCGATTTGGTTCTATTCGGGCGGTAGGGGCATCTCGTGACTCTAGTGGCAATGTTAGCGAACCTCGCGCCACGCACACATCCGTCGGGAGGAAAGAAGCGTTGTCAATCCCGGGTGAGTGACGTACGGTATTTAGCAGCTCTAAGGCACAATTAGAAACCGATACCATCATGTTAAGCATAGCTCAAGACTTACTGGACAATTGT
This sequence comes from Xylaria hypoxylon, assembly GCA_902806585.1. Taxonomy (NCBI): domain Eukaryota; kingdom Fungi; phylum Ascomycota; class Sordariomycetes; order Xylariales; family Xylariaceae; genus Xylaria; species Xylaria hypoxylon. The sequence goes on from CADCXB010000001.1 coordinate 3,294,949, forward strand.
TCCCTCGGCGTTTCTTTGCGGGCCATGATCCTTGCGAATATTGAGAGCTCGAACCCTTTTCGCATCCCTATGGTCTCTCTTATCAGCACTGGCGCTACAACACAGGCGCAACAATAAACACCCCACCACAGTACTCCGTTCCTACCTTACCTGTAGAAGTTCTCGCCCTTGATCTTGACATTGTCCATGCTACCGGTCTTCCCCTCTCGGGAGAGACGGTTCCGTTCCTTCTTCCCGGTACCCATTTTTGCGGTGAATGCAGCCAGAAATGAGAAAATGAAACGGAGGTGGGATCGAGGCTTAGAGCCTGGAGTTTAGTTCGGTTTGGTTGAGACCAGTGAAAATTGACTGGCTGGTAAAGCAAGTGGAAGAAAAAGCCGGAATCTGGGTAGCTTGTATAGGAAGTTTTATTCTGGTTTAGCCCCACCTTGTTTTTTTCAGATTCTGCCCGAGCTCAAATCTTCACCGCTCTTATTCCGTTCCTAGCACTCGGAAAAGTGGGACCAGACATACCCCAGCAGCTTCAATTGAGATGGCAACTTTTTTATTGGCAAGAAAAAGTAGGGCTCGAGAGCTTCAATTAGTGCCGCCATTGTCAACAATCGGGACGATACAGTCCACCCATCTGGTGAAGGAGGGAGAATTAACGTCAGAGCCAGCCACCTCAGACTCCCAATTTCCGATTCTTATTACAACTATTCAACACAACCAGCCTACACGACTTCACTGCGCCTTAAAGAGGGCACACCAAGAGGGCACACCAAGAGGGCACACCACAGCCACCACTATCACCATGGCCTCCCTACTCCCACGGGCCGCTCTCCTGCCACGAAGCATAGCAACAGGCGCCGCAACGTCACCGTGCGCAGCTCCGGCATTCACGAGGCTCTTCTCTTCAACATCTAGCGCCCTATCGCAACAGATCCCGCCCGAGTCCCCCTTGTTCATCAACGTGCCGAACCCGCCGCAAGACCAGTCCATCGAAGCAAGGAGAGAACTCAAGCGTCTAAAGGGCTTCGTCCCCGTACCCCGCCGCATCTTCGCCCACCGCGACAGCCACCAGAAGCCCACCGACTCATGGCTCAAGCAGGCCGCTCCCGAGCCCAGTAATGCAAAGTCCCAGGCGGAGCCCGCGTCCGAGTTGCAAGCGTGGAAGCGTAAGATGGCCGAGGGGCGTCGCGAGAACATGCGCTCGGGTGTGCGGGATTTATGGGCGCGGAAGCAGCACCTCGACTCGAAGCGTCTGGCCGCCCGCACCGCGAAGCTGGCCGCCAACAAGGCCGCCGCCATGGCCCCCGAGCGGGAAGATGAGCGTCTGACCCGCGGAAGCATCAATTTGGGAACCTTGCAGACGTCCGTGGCCCCCGATCCGCTTCGCTTCCAGCGCGGCATTGAGTCGGCCGCACGTACCGCCGCCATCGCCGCCGACAAGAGCGAGGCGCGACGCGACGCCATCCAGACCCTGTACATGAACGCTAGGTCCTTCATCGTGAGTGAGACCGAGCTCGAGGCTGCCGTTAACAAGGAGTTTGCCGACAACTACTTTGAGACAAAGGGCCAGACCGGTGCCGGCTATCGCATCGACAATATCTGGGACGCTCAGAACGAGCCTATGTCCGTGGCTAAAATGATGAAGGAGCTTGAGCGCCAAAATGAGACACTAATAAGTGACATGACCTCGGAAGAAACACGTACAGTCAGGAGACAGAAGCAGGTAGCTGAGGAGTTGACCGGCGGCAAGATGGATAATGCAATGTAGCGTATCTTCACATACGGCATCATTGCGCCCGTTTTAATCTGCAACATCACAGTCAAGCCCAGCTTTTAAGAAAACAAATTCGAGTTTACTAGCAACAACGTCTCTCGTAAGAAGGGGACCGCACGACCACCTAGATATACCAACCCATTGTAGATGGTATTATAATACCAATTGCCACAAATATGTACTATATGTATATAACAATTATTCAAAAAAGAAAAAAGTTCGTATTGAGAAAGTGGAAACCATACCACAACGCCACCCGTGACCGTCCGTATGCATTTATAAAAAGAGATCCGGCTCCGCTACCCCCAAGAGATAGATACATCCATCAAAAGCTAGCCTAGCATCGGCATCTATTTCAACATCTATGATATACATACAACTTGACTTCGTCGTATCCAGACCGTCTTACTCTACCTCCTTTCAACTAGCAGAAAGTGCATCGCTGCATAAGCTAAAACCACAAAAATAGCAGCGAAAATGCCGAGGTTGGCAATGTCCATCCATTTCGCCCCATTGTCGAAACCGAAAGAACTCAAAATCGCGGCGCCTGGCACTGTGATATCCAGTCCATATTTCTTGTCCACGAGCGTTAATTTGACCACCTCGTTGACGATCAGTGCTTCGAAGCCATAGTGAAATATGGATAGAGATTGTAACCACAATGCCGCATCGGGGATTTTGTTATGATTCAATAACAGTCCAGCAAATAGGAGAGAAAACAACATGACTAGGCTGCCAATTAGGTTGGCGACACTGCCGTCTTTGCAAACAATGCCTATAAAAAAGCAAATGGCAGCAGCTGCAAGATTAAAGAGGACCAAGGTCAACATAAAGGTGAAGAAGTGTGGTGCATCTGGTATGAGGCCAGTCATGGGGTAGATGATGGCACCCATAATAATTGGAGGGATAATTCTCAGAGGGACTATATCAAAGACGATCTTGGCCACGAAGTACGTAATGGGGGAATAGTACCCATTAGCTCGCTCGCGAACGAACAAGAGTCGTTCTGAAGCGAACACGTTCAAGCTGGTGAGCGTGCTAAAGCCGAAGAGAGCGAGGAGGAAGAAGAAAAGCCCCAGTCGATTCTGGAAGCCAGGTATATCGTCCGTAAGGCCGTAGAATAGGTAACCAGAGAGAACCGCCAGCACGATGGCGATGGCGTAATGGGTTAGCATTAGCAGAGGATTGCGGTAGAGATTCCTCCATGTCCGTTGTGACAGAATGATGAACTGTCGAAGATAGCCAATGCGAGCATAACCACGACCAATCGCGCTACTATTACCATTTCCATTAACAAGACCATTTCGCCCATTCGCCTCACGCGCAGTGGCCACAACCTGCTGGATTTCATCGTGGACGTCACCTGCGATATCAGATTCGGCAAATGACTGGACGAGAGTATCCAGATTAGACCCAGCTGCTGGAGGAAGGTCGTGGGCATCTTCAACGATGATCTGGGGCGGGACAACACCGGCAGGCTGCTTGTGAAGTTTGTATGCTCCGACCTCTTCTTCAACATCAGACGACGCGGCTGTGTCGGCAGTATTCTTGCGCCGGGTGAAAAGCTCTCGTTCTTGGCGTGCCCTGACAGAGTTTTTGCGTTTGTTCAAAGGTCGACTCGAGGATGGCTCAGCGATAGAGCTTTCCTCGGCGGTACTGTTACCAGAAATGCTAGCTACCGACTTTACAGCCTGTGTACTGCTTGGACCAACACTACTTGCGCTATCGTTCAATAAGCTCCCATCGTCAAAGGTCCCTGCGTTGCTAGCATGCATCGTCAGATCAACAAGATAATCGGCGATATTGAATCCAGGTGGACATGCGTAGCCGATTTCGTCGAAATAGTCTTGGCATCGCGAAAAAGGTCCTGAAAATACAGTCTTGCCCTGGGCTAGGAGGATGAGGCGATCGAACAAGGCGACAATATTCGACCGTGGTTGATGAATGGTGAAGATGACAGTGCGTTTATATGATTTCGCTAGAGTCACCAAACATTCAATGACGTTGTACGCATTATAGGCATCAAGACCGCTCGTCGGTTCGTCGAGGAAGAGGACTGAAGGGCTTGTAACGAGCTCGCAGGCGATGCCGACACGGCGCTTTTCTCCACCTGAAATGCCGCGTCCCTTGCCCTCTTCGGACCCGATCAATGAGTCCCGAATATGATAAATACCAAGTTGTTTCTCGACTTCGGATACCCGTTGCTCTTTGGCTGCGCGACCCATATGTCGAGGAAGTCGGAGAAGAGCGCTTGTTAAGATCGTCTCATGAACCGTCAGAGTAGGCAGCATTGTGTCCTCCTGATCGACGAACCCCATAACGCTCTTGAAGTCAGCATCGCTCACCTTTTCACCATTGACATAGAAATCCCCAGAAAAATGACCTCGTTTGTTCTTGCGAGCAAGAATGTCTAAGAAACTCGTCTTCCCTGCACCGGAAGCACCCATGATAGCAGTAATCTCCCCAGGATGAGCGATTCCACGAATATCGCTGAGGATGGCTTTTCCGTTGAGACCATAACTGACGTTCTCGAAATACAGCGTAGCCGGTTTGTGATCCGTCATAAGTTTTGTAGACTCGTCATCGGAATCGTCTAAATGGATAGCTCCATACTTGTACTGACGGCGAGAAAAGTACCAAGTCACTAAAATAACGGCCAGAACGAACAGAGAGCAGCCAGCAATGACGCCGGCGATCAAGGGGGTATTGATGGTCTTGACAGGCCGCTGGTATCCGGGCACTTCGGTGTGGTAGAGACATTCACCAGACCGACAGTCTAGTTTGATGCTTTCATCACCAAATATGCTCTGCACCATCCAGTCCAACTGCGGCTCCTTGAACTTGCACTCGTTCACACCACCGTCTTGCTGCATACATTCAAATGTGGCAGGGCCTTCAACAGATTCTTTTAGGAAATCAGTCAGATCGATGGAACCTTCGAGGCCGCAGAGAAACCGATCTTGGATACAGCTACATTGGACATCGGGGCACTTATAATTGGTGCTATTCTGGTCGGACGTGAACGTCGCACTTGATTCGCAGTTGTCCAAATGGCAATAGAAAGACTCGACGCGATCAACCCAGACTAGAACGTTGGATGTTAGCTCAGTTTGGCCAGTAAATAGATCAACCAACTTGACAGACAGGTTGCTCACATTGAAAGTCACAGAAGCCATCTTGTTTGTTGCAGGTGAAAGTAGCCTGGGGATTTTGCCATCGAGCATGGATAAAATCTTCTCGTTGGTGACACCGCACATTTGGTAGTTATTGTTAACGACTTCGCCATTCTGGTAGCACACTCCATCCTCTCCAGTCTCCATCAAGGCATTACAAGACTTGTCGTCAGTGCAGACATTGCAGTTGATGCCTGTCCAACCGTCGTCGCAGTCGCAAGTGTCGCCAGATCTTATGGGTCGATCTCGGCCTCGCGCTAAGGAGCCGCATGCTATTCATGTGTTAGTATCAAGTCAACGCGGGTAGGGCGCAGTTATTTGGGAGTAGTCTAACTTGGTTGCAGGCAGTCGTCTCCTCCAAACCCCGCAGGGCATTCGCATTGCCCATTGTACGTATTACAGTCGGCGAATTGGCCGCATTCGTAAGCTGGTAGGAGGCAATTAAAGCTATCATGGCGCGCGCGACGATGTTAGTTCCCAAAAGCTAAAGAACACAAGGCGCCACCGTGGACGGAGAGTATCTTAGCAACCTTACCATGGGGGACAATCACCCGGCCTATCGCCCATGAGCGCTAGCTGCGCCTTCATCATGTCCATCTGGGTATAGTTCTTCTGTGCAGCGACCACGCACGACAGCGAGACCGCAGCAAAGGCGGCGAGCCGCATGTTCGGCAGCAACATATCGAGGAATGTTTCTGAGGCCCGAGGTTGAAGGAAAGTGGGATGTTTGCTTGTTTGTCAGGTTGTCGGGGTATATGGTTGTATGGGTTGTATGATTGTATAGACCGGAGCTCCCCGAGATCAGGTTAGGTCGAGGATCGCGAACTTCGAAGTAACGATGACCGATAACGGTTGGCGGCGGCAGCGCTAGGCTACCACATGAGATCACTATTGCAATCTGTACAGTAGTCTGGCGGTAGGCAAGTATCAAGAGGATGGATGACCCCACGGGTTGTAGTTTGGATGGTTGGTAGACCGCGCCAGGTTTGGGTATTCCAGGTTCTCTATTCAGTAGATAAACAGGAGGACGGTATGGATAAAAGGTCGAGGCCGATAGAGAGATAATTCATCACAGCAGCAGTCTCCCGAGGTTGTAGGCAAGTTAAGGTAGAAAGCGGGAGGTACAGTGTAGGTAGTAGGTAAGCGGATAGGAAGGTGGTTGAATGCTCCTGAATCCGAGGGAGCTGAGAGCTTGATAGCGAGTGGCTCTCTACTAGGTAGGTAGGTTAGAGTTAGCTTAGATTAGGTACCTAGGCAACCTCACTAGCTTCGCGGGTGAGTAACTGGGGTAACACATGACGACACCTGAAAAGCACAGCCCCATCCTGCGCATACAGAAGCCTGTGATAAATACAGTGTCAATTTAGCTGGTGTTTACTGTACACTAAATCTGCCTAGGACCTCTTATACCTTATCTAACCATACAAAATCATAGGCTTATCTTATACCTATATAGATCCCATATAGTATATAGTGGCTACCTAGTGCCTTCATTTACACATAGGTATATCATTATGTAGAGTAGGTGTTCTTCACTCTCTTTGTTGGGGGTTTCTAGATTTTAAATAAGAAAACGTTGAATTTAGAGGTGAACGCGATTCATCATTCCATGTCGTAGTGTATATCTCGTTACACGTAAAAGACAAACTTAGTTCACTACCTAATATAAGCTCATCAGTTGTCACTTGTAGGTGTTGCAAGTCATTCTTGAAAGAGTTGTGGAAGCATGTTTCATATCAATACAGATTTAAGGTGAACATTTCTTTGTATTGAACAGTTGAGCTAATGATACACTGTCGACTTTGACTTGTCTCTTTTAGTTCAGAGAGGATATCAATGAGGCTTTAGGTGGCTCGGATATTTCGTTAGGAATCTCAACCCCCTTAAACGAGGTGTAATTTTGGTTGATAGAAAACAAATCGTGTCAAGTTGAAAAGTGTACTTTCATAACATGTTTTTCTATTGAGCATTGCGCAACAACATATATTCATATTACCGTCATACTTTCACTATTATAGCCAAATCCTAGTATCCAAGGTGGGAGAAGTGTAAGGTAAGTTATTCAAAACTCAAAAAGATTTTTACAATCGACATCCCAAATGCCTCGAGATTTAGTACTTACCACTTAGAAGGCTATGGCAGAGAGAAGGTTGGTGATCTGTATAGAGCTAAATAGGCGAGTATGCTAAGAGACATTCCGATTGTAGGAGGGCAAAACCGTGTCAGTTGCTGCTACATATTTAAAGCGCTTCGATTTCGCCGTGACTGGATATCTTCATACTTGTTCTCATTGACTGGTACCTTTCTTCCTCACGTTACATTACGATGGTATCCAGCATTTTCTTAACCGGTGGGTGCAGTTGCGATTTAGAAGACGGTCGATTTGATAGATCCCAGGTGATTAGTCACGGGTTCAACAGATACACTGTCATACATTGCTATCGAGCCCCCTGCTCATAATCCTCAGATGTTCTGATATTCCTCGTGTCAATACGCCATTGCGCATTTAAGGCGGGCTGGGGAGCTTCGGTTTCACGTTAGCTCTCATTGATGTATGCTACACCAGCGAATAGACCCTTCCCTACTATTATTATAACTATAGCGAAAAGTAATGAAATTAGAGGAATGACATTGAGCATGTACGAGCTTCGGCATATGGAATTCGTAGGAATGTGCTCGCCTCGTTCAAATATCCAATATCAGAGGCACGGACTGAGTACAGATTATCGAGGTGAGGACCAGTTTTATAAGAAGACGATGAGACTTAATAGCCTAAGTTCTTGTAAAATAAAATATGGAAATAGACATTCGAGCATCTTAATTGCCCCTCGAATTCTAGTCTTGTGAAACAGTGCGTAGATGGCAACCTGAAGTACCGTACATATATAACCTTATAACCAATCTAAGCCAGCCATTATACTAATAGTCTACATGTAGGTAATCAAGACACCGTCTAGACTACACGAGACATGCACTCCAAGGTGTCAAGACTTCCTTGTTCCAAAGAATGACCACTTAGGCTATTCTACCCATAATCATTTCCAGCAGTTCCTCCTTGATCCTAGATACAACTCCCGCGACACCCAATACCAATTAAAAAAAAAGTAGTGACGTAATGCCTCGGCGATTATATAATTATCCAGCCTCCTACACCTGTTCACGAATTCCTGTCCGTTTCACGCATGCCCTGATCCCGCTAGGCGCGCAATGTGACTGGCAGCCACATATCGTCCCGGTTCCTTTCGGGCGATCTCGCCAAGCCGTTTAGCCTTCTCTCTCATTTGACGGCCTTCATCTTTTTCGTCAAGCACTCTGAGAAGACCGTCTCGCAGTCCTTCCAGAGTCCAATCAGGTGCGGAGGCTCGACTGGCGTAGACACCGACGCCGATGTTTTCAGCCAACTGTGCATAGTTGTAGCAGTCCAGCCACATGGGAAGAACAACCTGAGGGATGCCAGACCTAGGGAAAAGTCAGCAGACACTAAACCTAACAGATACGGTGACGACATACGCAATAGCTTCGTTATAGCAGTTTGCCCCTCCGTGATGGACAGAGACCACGACATGGCCCGTGGCTAGTATCGACGCCGGGCTGACGGTAAGCCAATTTGTGACTTTTAGTCGGCCCTGATCTATAATACTCTTAACCGGCAGTGTATAGTTGTCAGGTACGCCCTCATCCATAGCCATCTTCCATAACACCTGTACGTTCGTCTTGGCGAGGACTTCTTCTAACGCCAACGCCATGGTTGTTGCGTGGTGCTCGGAGTAAACGAAGAGACTCCCGAGGTTTACGAGCACTGTCGGTGCTCTCGACAGCCAGGCCACCAATTCCGGGTCCTGCTCATCAGCCGGCTCGGCGTCAAATATAATAGGCCCTGTACCGGTGACGTTGGTAGGAATCACGTCAAGAGAAATGCTAGCCCCCGGCATGTTTTGCGCAATCCACGGTCTGTCGTCGCGGCGTTTGATATAAAGCGAAGCCTCTATGCCGTGTGCCTCAAGCTGCTCTTTGATCCCCTGAAACTGGGGCCTGCGCAGTACTCCAGAAATGAAGCGCACCGTGAAATATATATTCTCAGGCATCTTCCGCCACTGCAAAGCTCGGGGTCAGTTATCGCTATTTCAAGCGTAGTGTGGGAGGCTTTCAGAATATGATTTGTTCCCGAAAAGGAGCATTGTATACTCTGGGAGCCGCCACAACAAGACAATGACGCCGAAGAATTACTCACCGGTACCGGGGAGGGAAAATCGCAACCAACCCTAAAGTGACTTATTAGTCGCTATTCAGTTTCGTGTCTCATGACGGGTCACAGACGAACCGAGAATATTTCCTCAACATGCTTCCCCAAGGCTGCTCGATCCAGAAGGTGTCGCTCAAAACATTGGGAGCGAGAAAGGTGTACAAGCGATTGTTCTGCATGGTCGCATCTATCGCTGGTTTGAAAGCAATGTCCAAAACGACCAGAGCGGGATCGACTGTTTGGATAAGTTCCGTGGCTTTCTGAAAAATCTGGACATGATCGCTTCCATCCCAAGGTGAAATTGCAGGCTGAATAATACGCATGATGTGGTCAAGGCCCTTTAATCCAGGTGGATGGAGAAGATGACGAATCGACTTCCTCCCAAGGCCGCCCATCCGGTCTGAAAGCGCTTCTGCATATTCTGGGCCGGGAAGCTCATGGAAGTGAATATCTTTAGTGCTCTTGAACTTCCGCCGGGCCAACGAAGAGACTTTAGCCACTTTGGGGCCGGATCGAGGGAAGGACGCTATATGAACATCGATACCTGGGTAGTTCTCTAGGAGTGCAGCGGCTGTGGCCAGATGTACATTGCTGAGGCCATACTCGGCATTGGTGAAAAACAATACGGTCTCGTTCTTACCCTGTATCGTAGGGGCATATACTTCTTCTGTCGACCGTGATGCTCGAGCCAGGAATACGGCCACCAAGACCGTAAGAGCCGTGAAAGCAGCGGCTATTTGACGCAATCGACCCATCGTGAAGCACCACTCACCGTCGTAACTGGGCCGTACAGTATTTGGGAAGAAATAAAGAGAAAGAGAAGAAACAAGAAGAGATATCGACAAACAAACAGAACCCAGTCGGCGGGACTCGACAAATTGGTACAGGTCGCACGAAAGAGATTACTAGCGCACCAGTACAGCACCCTAGTCACGAATAGTCGTAGGGTCCCGAAGAAATCAATCTTCTGGCATGCACTCTCTTAGGCCAAGAGATTTTCAAGCACGGGACAAATACTTACACTAGGAATGCGTGGATAGGGAATATCAGTCGGGATGCTGTCCGAGAAGCATATTCCCGTCTGCTCTTCTGTGTAGTGTACAGCTTCAGAATCAGATCTCTTCATATAGAGAGGGATTAATACACGCCAAAACTTGCTGTCATTTCTACTGGCCCAATATAGGTATACCCTCCAAATCCGAGTTGGTGGGTGAGCGTACCTAGCGGTGTGTCAGTACCCTTATCTTTCTATTTATAGCCTATAAATGCCTCCTAGTGCACGCGGCTGTTGACAAGGTGTTAAGCCAAGGTATTAATTGTATCATTTTCGAAGTATACTGTAGGTAGGTAAATGCAGGGAGTTGAAGTGAGAGAAAATTTCTTAGTCTTGCGAATCCCTACCTACTGCACTACTACACAAGGGGAAGTGTGAAAGCAGCCATGATAGGTCCAGTAGGCACATAATGCAAATCTTCTATATGGTGTTTACATGGATTGCAAGTCCCTAACCTGGTTCTATGCAGCAATGAAAAGAAGTCAAGGCATATGATCGATCTAGTGGAGTGAAACCGAACTACACGTTCGATCGGATTATATCCTCAACTAGAGATTGCCAACACTATAGTCCCTACAGTAAGAGTAACCTCATCCAACTTCCACATGAAGAACCAAAGCTTCTATCCCGAACGACACCACTCATCATACTGTTGATTCAGTTACGCTAACAATATTTGCATGGTACCCTACAGGCAACCTATGATCCAGGATTACGGCTTACGCTATATGAACCCCGGCTACCGGGATTCCATACCATAACAGCGGGCACCATGGCAGCGCCGGCAGTTCTAGCTCGAAGGGTGGACACTAGGTAATAGTCGCCAGAAATGCTACACTATCTAGTGCAGATAGGGTCAAGCCAAGTTGGGAGAATGAAGGGATAAAAAGAGATGGTCATATTTATTATGATACACTACCAATTTATCTATCTAATCTAGTACATCTTCTAGTGTACAAAGTAGTTATGAGTTTGGGTTCTGCGGGCAAGACTTCGACAAGAGCACGCCATCAAGAAGCGGCTACACTAGACGCAAATCACGCTGCAGCGCATTCTTGGCTGGTAATGTAGACAAATCGTTAGATAAGAAGGGGGACTGCGAATTTCCGATTTAGGCAACTAGTTATCTAAATAAATAACCTCAATCATTGCTAGATCTGAGCGTGGAGTATAACAGACGAGTATGTGCAAAGGGTGAGTTTTCGGTTTCAATAAGGGGAGTTCTTCATCGAACCCGTCTTATATAAATACTTAAGCAATATGGTTGTTCATAAAGCACTTACTTGCCTTGCGTAAGTAGATAGTTCTGGATTGTTCTTGGGCTTGAGAGAAAGTTGGTAGCCAAGGATGGATGATACGTAAATCGGCTAAAGTTCCATTAGGGACATGTGAATGAGGAGTCAGCACTCGTCCTATTCCCCAACACTGTGAACCCCTGAACACTGTCTATAGCACCAACTCCCTATTGTAAAGTGAATAAGCATCCTGCTCTCATCTATGCTTCGTAACAAGAATTCAGTAAATACTGCTTCAAATTAGCATTGAATGATTTCCTACCCACTTCATCCCCTCACTATCTACAGAAACCACCGCTACAGTGAGCTAAGACAAGCTAAAAGGCTCCGATTCGTACCGATCGTACCCAGAACATCCACAGGCACCCCGCGCGCCTTCTCACGCCCTTAAAATGTCAACAGGATGTCAATAGGATGTCCGAGGGTGAGACTTTAACATCCTATGTCGGATGTAAATAAATACATATAGTTAGTTGGAAATGTAGGAAACATAATTCTCTCTACCACAACATTACTCTTTAAAAGACGCATAGAAAACCAAAAGCAAGGGGAAAAAGCATCTCATCGCTAGGTCAATATCACAATAGCAAGCAACCATGGTGAAAATACCCGCGTTTGAGGTCGAGCAATGGATGGACGCATACGAAAACACGCCAGGGGTGTTGAACATTGCTGAAACATGCGCATCCTCAATCTCCATCTCACAGCTAGCTGAACTCCACGGCAACGGCGAGAATGGCTCAGCGCCACCCATCGTCGACTTCTCAAGGCCGATGACGTACGGTGCGATTCGGGGGTCCGATGAGCTGCGACGGAATATCGCTGCCTTGTATTCAGACGAAAGCCGCGCTGGTGATACGGATGACTTATCACGGGAGGATATCATCGTGACGCAGGGTGCCATCGCCGCGAATCACCTCGTGTTCTACGCCCTCATCGGACCTGGGGATCATGTAGTGTGCGTATTCCCCACGTATCAACAGCTGTACACTATTCCAGAGACGCTCGGGGCCGAGGTGTCACTGTGGAAGTTGAGGGCCGAAGATCAGTATGTGCCAGGCGTCGCCGAGCTCGAGAAGTTGATTAAAAGAAACACAAAGGTATGGATTTTGTCTGTTTCGCCTTTGCTGCGCATCGATCAAAAAGACACATCACTGACATTCCCGCTAGATGATCGTGATCAATAACCCGAATAATCCAACCGGCACTACGGCTCCCAAGGCCGTGCTGGCGAAAGTTATCGAGATAGCCCGCAAGCACGACCTAATCGTTTTCTCGGATGAGGTCAGTATGCTAGAGCATCGTATTCCCCCCTTCGATGTGTCCCGGGCACACAAGTCGCCCAACCAGGACTTTTCTACTCACGGTGCTCCTACAGGCTCCCGAAACCATTTCCATTATTCACCATAAATGACAATTCACTGACTGCAGATACCCAAATAGGTCTACCGGCCCCTCTTCCACGGGCTGGCCGAGTCCGAGATCCCACCATCGGCGCTCTCGTTGGGCTACCAGAAAGCTGTAGTAACATCCTCGATGTCCAAGGCCTGGGCACTGGCGGGTATCCGCATAGGCTGGGCGGCGTCGCGCGATAGAGACATCATCGAGCAGCTCGCCGTAGCGCGCGACTACACGACCATCAGCGTGTCGCAGCTCGACGATCAGGTGGCACGCTTTGCGCTGAGCGCGGCCGTGCGGCCGGCGCTATTGGGGCGGAATATAGCGCTCGCGCGCACAAACCTGGCGCTGCTCGAGAAGTTCGTGCAAGACCACGCTCACGCATGCTCGTGGGTAAAGCCGACGGCTGGTACGACCGCGTTGATCCGGTTTTCGCGTAAGGATGGACAGCCTGTCGATGACGAAGCGTTCTGCAAAGACGTCCTTGATAAGACCAAGGCGATGGTGTGTATTAAACCCTCTCGTGCCTAATCCCTTAGTCTTATTGTCTCGTGTGATCCAGCACGTTCCATGACGTTGAACCTAGATATATGAACTAACATGTTTCTACGCACGCAGTTTCTTCCTGCCGGGCGGTGTTTTGGGCATGGAAATGCATTTCAAGGCTACGTGCGCATCGGATACGTGAGTGAGACCCATGTTCTGCGAAAGGCTCTCGACAACTTGAGTGTCTACATAGCAGAGAATCTGAACTAGCTGCAAAACATGCCCGCAAGCATGCTTACCTTACATACCTACACAAGACAATTAAATGCGGCTAGTTTTTCTTCAGGGGCATTGACATTCCTCTGCAAACTGATCCAGGCTTATTTAGAAGGTGATTCTATCTATATTTGTTTTCGTTGTGAACACTGGCTACTGGATTACACATTTTACTGGTAAGCCACAAGGTCCCTCTGTTTTCTTTTGCCTACCCCCACCAGCAGTTGTTGCCTGGTTTCCAGACTCATTTGACTGTGCCGGCAATGGCTTGACCTCTTCCCCCCGTGCCTCCTCCGAACCACCACCATGCAGTCAGCCAGTGAACTTGGCAGCAGTCTTGTAGAACTCCTCGCCCTGGATAGTGGCGATCTCAAGCTCCTTAGCAGAAGGCTGGCGAGAACCATCACCGGCGGCAAAAGTACCGGCGCCCCAGGGTCCTCCACCGTGGACCTCGGAGAGATCGGTCAACGTAGCGAAAGCCTTTGCGTAACCGAAAGGTACGTATATTATGCCGTGGTGCGCGAGTGTCGACATGGCACCAAGGGCAGTGGACTCCTGGCCACCACCAAGACTGGCGGTGGAGATGAAGAGACCAGCGATCTTGCCGTGGAAGCCACCCGAGGACCATTGCTTGCCCGTCTTGTCCCAGAACGTCTTCCACTGAGCTGGGAAGGTACCATATCTCGTAGGGATACCGAATAGGAAGGCATCGTATTGCTCTAGGGTAGCGGGGTCTTCGAGGAGGGGGATGTCGGCAGATTGGCCAGGAGCGTACATCTTCGCGAGAACCTCCTGTGGTAGTGTCTCTGGGATTTGGAACAGGTCGACGGTACCGCCGGCCTTCTCGATACCGGCCTTCTCAGCCTCCGCCAGCTTGGCAATATGGCCGTACATAGAGTACTACGGGGGGTGGGAGCATTGTTAGCTTCCATGCGATGACGAAATAATGTGTTGGTAAGGGAGATTCTAGCATCGAACTGTCTCTATCCTGAGATGAGATAGCTTGAACTATCGTCGAACTCATTGGTCGATACAAAGAAATAAGGGGAACTTACGTAGACAATTGCGATCTTGGGCGCCATTGTGTTGAAGTATAGGGGAATTAGAGTGTATAGGTTGGTCTATTATCTATGGGGAAGTATGCTTTTGCTTATAGGGTAGCGTAGTTGAATGATAGCGATCAGAAGAAACTAAGTTCGAGAGTTGAGGGGTTAAAGGTTTATATATGCCACCGAAGCTACTTATGTAACACAACTAAACACCTTACTCACATTGTTTCTAGGTAGTAGGTATGTCTTATGCAGGGTTGGTAGTAGGTACTGAGGAGGGGGAGGGGTTGATGCGAGACTACGGATACCTTGGTGGGCCAACTATTCCATAGATGATAGGACCATAGGTAGCAACATCGTGGCTGGTTGCTTACTGATGGCTTAAGAATTATCATGGGTCACTCATGAAACGAATCGCCGGGCGTAACCAGGTTAAGCAATGCAGCCGGCGGGATGAATAGGTAGCACACATGTTAAGATGGTCATTAATATTATGCATGGCCAGCTAGTAAGTCGGCGTTGCTGATGAGATGGTTACCAAAGCCATATGCCTACCTACATACTGAGTACAACATATAGTATACCGACGCTTTGTGTTGTGCTAGTCTAGACCATGAGCACTGCCTGAGCTAGCCATTTTGAGGTACACTTAAGTACATTGTAGGACTAGGTAAACCGACGGTCAATTGTTTTGCCGCATAATTCCCATTGTTTGTCTGATTACGATAGCTTCAAGTAATGTTACAAATCTAAATAGATGAACCATATACCTACCAAACCTATGACCTCGACCTCGACCTCGACCTCGACCTCGACTTTCAATGGTAGAGAGAGGAGCTCTAGAGTATAGGGACAGATTGGGTTACAGTGAACTTGAGCCCTGGAACTAAACCGATTGGCTTACTAGGTAGGGTAGGTAAGCTTTTTCTCTACCGACATCCAGATAGGCCAGGAAGAGGGCACTTACATAATAGCACCCTTAGTTTAGATGGCTTTGGGTCGTACCACGTATACCTAGTGTACTATAGATTTCTGCATAGATGATGAATAATTGCTTACTTTGCTGAGAGGCTGTCTTTAGCCTCAGAGGCTTATTTGAATTCATAAGGAGCTCCACCCGGAGAGATCAACCGATCCCATCGGATATTGTCATCAAGTACTATCTGTGACAAAGCATTGGTTTGTTCGACTTATCATCTAGTCTCTAGCCTAGGGCGTACTAGTAGGCTTTGTGAGCAAAGATGGGTTGCTAAGCCTTCGTAAGCTCTTCTGGCTTTTCTACGCTTCTTCTCTTGAATGGGCATACTAATCAAAAATTGGCAACAAGACGAGAATTCCCCAAACCCACCGGTGCACCGACCTCGTCGATGTTTCGTCGTTTCATATCGCGATATTCCATGATTGGGTTGCAGTACATTAGCCCGACACCATCTCTTGCGAGACATACTGCATGTTTACCGATCTGGAGAGTTTTTTCATGCCCGACCGAGTGGCCAGCCACTTGAAGTAGGTAGTAGGTGGTATCACAATGCATGAGTGGCTGCATTTGGTTCTCGGTGCGCCGCCGAAGTCTATGTTGTAATGTCTTATTATGCTAATGAATGAAACATGGCTGCGCTTTTGCGCCGGTACACAGGCTATCTTAGGCGGCTGGCCACAACAGGAAATCGGTGCATTCTAGCATGGTCGTCATATCTACATTACCGAGAGGACTTCCCACCACATCATTCCTCATGTTGATGCGTCAGGTGATGCCGCGAAAAATACCGCCGTATATATATAGCTATGATGGCTGATCCAGACTTGAACATATGACCAGAGGGACTCTCTAGGGACATGGATTGCAAACTAATGAGACTGTTACTAATATATGAAACTTACATCGCAACCGCAGCCTATGTCTCGTATTTCGCTCTTTAAACTCCCATCCATCGACACGGAACGCCGGTTACGACATCCATCCATGAGATTTCCTCAGCCTCTTTCTCAGATTACATCATCTCATCGTCTTCTACTCCACGATCTGCCGAAGATACCACCCGCTTTCCGAAGCGTCACGAGCTACACAGGGCAGCCTAAAACACTCTCGATTCCTCAGAGCAGGCGTAGGGGTTAGGTGAAGGCGCCATTGTCGAGAAACGTGTGTTTATGCATATGCGACGACGTCCACAGTGGCGTTGGCCCAGGGCACTAGCTAGCGAAGGAGGTAACTAAAGTTGACTTGCTACAACCACAAGGCAGGCTTCATACAGACTGAGCTGATGATGGGGAAATAAGCCGATAACTTCGAACCCAGTTGATAGACTGAATTTCGATAAGAGCCGTGGTACGCAGACGGGCGAAACGGAAGACCGCATGCTACCATTGTGTCCCGCATAGCGGTGTCATAGTCAGGCACAGTGAGGATAACGAAGAGCTGGCCTCTGGCTCCCAGTCTTACCGTTGAGCTAAATAGTGAGGGGTTCGATTCCTAACAGTGCTATTGGTATTCGCTTTTAGCTCATCTCTCAGGTTATCTGGATGGTATGTATTATAAGCTGTTGACTCTCGTTCTGCCTAGGTAGGGGACGTAGGCGCCTCAACGTTTCGCTTAACCTTGTTCTTGATAACCAAGAAACTCTCCACCCCTCCTCTTCTTCTTCAACATCGGGTAGGTAGGCATCTAGGTTAGTAGGTATCTCTTATTCTCGTGTAGCCCGAGTGTATTTGAAGTCTTAAAATTTTAACAACCAATTCAAAACTGGAGCTCATATGGTCCGCTATAACAACTTAGGAAATAATTCCGAAGGATTACTATGGGATACGATTGTAGCGACGAAGGGCAGCACGTGAGACGACGGTATTCTTACACTAACTAGCGCAGGGGCAAAGGGACTGACTCAGCACCGTACAGCCCTCGGACATGACGTTAACACTCACGGCTTCTCAAGGCAAGCAAGATCATTTAACCTCGGAACCGATCAAGTAGAGTAAAAGGCGTAACTTTGATCAGGTATTCAAGTACGACTGAATAGTAACCACACAATTGGGTCCCATTATCAACATCCATACTCTTCCAGAAAAAGACTAAGATACACGCCAACGAGTATCTTTCCTCCCCTCCCTTCGCCTTTCTCAATCAGATGAACCAAGCCTGCCTCTCCAAGCCATATGGCCCCCAAATCCCCGCTCACTCATTCCTATAAACACGCAGATCTCATCTCATCTCATCGATAACATGCCCATTACTGCACTCAAGACCCTGAAAAGGCAAATCTCTCTCATCGAATGCTTTGCTCCTCATATCTGTTATTAACGAGCCCAGATCCCTTGAGGAGAGGGACGGGCCAAAGATACCACCTTCATCATTCATTCCTCGTCCAAATGCTCCTACCCACTTCGTTTATATGACATTAAACCCCGCTCACTCCCTTCCTAGCTTTGACAATGTCGCTCGCTTAGATGAACCAGTTTCCATGGTATAAATGAAGCAATGAAAATGATATATGTCCGTCGACGAAAAACATCCCAGCTTTTCCGAATTCTCCCTATTGCCTTACAATCAAGTCGGCACATAGATTTCGGTGTGAACGGGGAAAAAATAAGAGTGATTGTTTCTATTCGGCAGAAATTTCAGTATCGTAATCCGGAACGCCTGTTGCTTCCTTCCTATGTCTTCGTCCGGGCAGTTGAAATTTTATGTGGGTTATCCTCAGTTATACAAATCATCAGGCCAAAGAGGAGCCTTGATAGGGGTGTACGTATTCCTACTTGCTGTCGTGTGGCGTTCTTTCGAGGTTGCCCAGCCACCCGATTGACTATCAACTTGAGGTTCAAGTGACTGTATATAAAAACTACCGGCCGTGCTCACCGGGGTGCGCCGTCGAAGGTTCAATCACAATCTGTGGCAGCCCTCTGATCCTCAGACTCGGAAGCTGTGGGACACCACCCACCCCCCTCGATGACAGGTGCGAGGAGCGTCTACCCCTGTCGTCATCAGCTGGACCCGCGAGATCGCCACTTTCACTCTCACTGTTTTTGCGGTCGTGGCCTGAATAACCCGGTGGGGGTTCGTGGAATAACATGGGGGTTGTCGCACCGGAGCGTGCATCGTCCAGGCTTACGTCCTCGTAATCAGGTGGTGGCATGTCACTGTCGCCCAAGTCGGCCTCGGTCAAGATCTCGGGACTTGAGCCGGCACGTGTGTGGTGGCCTCCACCTAGCTGCGGTGTTGCGGCGCCGGAGCGAGGCGACAGCTCTCCATTATTGTCGAGACTTAAGACGGAACTAACGCTGCGCATGCGGTGGTGAGACTGGGCAGAGGGCGAGCGCGTATCTAGCGCGAGGCTTCCTAGGTCTGAGACTCGACGATTGGACATAGCAGATGGCGATCGTGTAGATAAAGCTATGCTCGCGGCGTCTGACAGTAGACCAACACGCTCGCTTTCCGTACTGTTGGCACGAAGGCGGGAGCCGTCGTGCCGTGCGACACCTAGATCGGCATAGCTGACGCTGGAGACGGCGCGTTCTCGGCGTGTGCGGATCTGGCCCTGCGTTTCTCGGAGTTCTTCGATTGTCGTATCCTCATTTTCGGCGCGGCGACGAGCACGTAGTTCATCCAATGCCGCTGTATCACCACGTTGCCTCGCTTCTTGTGTAAGACGTCGTCTCTCCTCGCGTTCCGAATTCATTTGTCTCCTAGTCAATCGGATTTGGTACATGGTCTCCATCTCCTCGTCTCTCAAAGCTTCATGCTGCTCGGCCGAGGGCATCTCGAGGATAATATCAACGCCATCTCGCTCACCGGCCCGCCCTAATACCCGCTCGTCTTCGTTTGCTGTGTTTGTGTATTTTGGTAAGGTCATGATAGAGCGGATAGACGTGTTGCGATCGATTTGTGATGCGGTGCTGTTTCGATTTGTTTCTGAGACGGCGTTGATGCTGCTAGAGCCACCGCGGCGGCTGCTATCACGCGCGGACGTTGTATTGCTAAGAGGCTCGAGATTACCAGCGTGTAAGTACTTGCGTCGCTGTGATTCGGCTCGACGTTTTAGGAATATAAAACCGCCGCCGGTGAAGATGATAACTGCTATTATAAGGACGACCTAGGAGACGATCAAAAAGAGCATGTTAGATACGAAGATGGATAATGATATGTGTTAGGTTCAACCTACAACAATTATTAATGTCGATTGGTTTCCGTTGCCATCATCGTCGTTCTTGCGAGCACTGGATGGTGGGCCATTTTCTTGCCGCGACACCAAAATCGGAAGAGCCTCAAGCCCGTAGCTCCCGTCGCCGCGAAGGGGTACGGGTATGCGAAACGGAACCGGCATTGTGATGGTAGTATTTGGTGCTGGCCGAGCTAGTAACTAGAAATAGGTGTGCTTTCGCACTGAGCGCAAGAATACCTAGCCAAACGAGCGGATGTAGGTATCCGAAGCAAGCTCAGCTGAGCGAGGCCCACAGCGTATTAGACAGATGGAGCAAGTAGCCTGACACGCCAATTGGACCTTGGTCCAAGGCGTCGTAGGTGTCGCACCGTGTATAAACAAATATTAGGCAGTGATGATTGCAAAGCTGAATGAATAGTGCTAATAGTATGCTTGTATCGTGGTTGTTAACGGGTTGGGCTATATATCCAAGAACCGGAGTTGGCGGAAAGTCGACGGAGGATGCTCCAGGCGGGATTGCGTAAGTAGAACAGAGGTAGTCCAGATTGATTAACTAAAGTAGTGTGGTGTAAATGGTGGGGGTCGTCGCGGTCGTCAGCCTCTCCAATTCACTACTAGGAGTGGTGGTGGCGGTAGTGGTGTTGGTAGTGATGCTTGTATTGTTGCTGTTGTTGGTGGTGAATGAGAAGAAGCAAGTAGAAAAGGTGATGATAGCGAATGGAGTGGAGTGGAGTGAAGTAAAGTGAAGACGCTGTTGCAGTTCGGTAAGCGCCGCTATTCAACAAGTGCTTGGTGAATTTCAGCTCAGGGGATTGTGACACGCGGCAAACCCGAAATGAATTGATGACTGTTTTGTAAGCGTGCCGTCGTCGTGGTCGTTATCGCACTTGTTGTTGTTTGAGAATTGAGACGCATTGATGTTGAGTCAAGTAGGTAGAGCAACCATTGATGGCGCAATGATAGTCTTCGCTAAAACTGCCGACTAGATAGATACACTAACACTGAAGGAAGTATCAAGGTTATTCGAATACGAGGTCGAGAAGGGCAGAGACGGGAGTAAGATTCAAAACCGGACGGGAAAGCCGCTTGGTAGCCAAAAGTGCGTGTGTGCCTGTGTAGTTGGTATCTACAGTTCACAACACTGCTACTTGTACACTACACTACCTCCTAACAACAGATCTGAAGGTGGGATATGAAGGTGGAAGTATGTACGTACTTAGAGATACCTTTGTCAAGGTACTCAGCAAGGCATGTATATGTATCTGTATATGTATATATGTGTATATATGTAGTGCAGAGTTGCATTGAAGGCGAGACCGATCTGAAGAAATACAACTGGAAGGCAGGCAGCCTTGACCTTCTTCGATCCATCCATCTGCGGCCGTTAATAGGAAGTGTACAGTTGAGTTGTAGGCATTGTGCACGGTACGCACTATCCGCCCAAGGTACCTCCACTACCACACTAAACAAACCAAGCCCCGATCATTCCCTGTCAGATCTTCGCTTTGATGGGAGGCTGGATACATCATACCTAATGGATGTTGCAGTGCTTTTAGGCTGCTGCCGCCTTTATTGCCTCGTTTTCCTGATATGCCAAGAAGCAAAAAAAAAAAAAAAAGGAATTAAGACGATGGACGGAGTCGGACACGTGGGGTTTAGGCTTGGGTCGTAGTCTCGTATCGATGAACTCGTGTAGGTATCCCGAATACTGGAATAAATGAACCAACAGCCCTACTAGGTACACTACATGCCCAATCTTAACCTACTACCTGTTTTACATCTCTACGTAGCTACTAGCAGGTAGATAGATACATGACACTATACCTGCTGTAGGTGTCTAGTGTAGTGCGCTATACACTAAACTAAGTATACACAGCCTACAGTAGAAGCGCTTTCACTGAGGGCCTTTCTAGGGTTATCCTTGCTGTTTTGCACTCAGCACGTAACCTAACCTACTATCTACTAGTAGTGTACTCACGTGGTATAGGTATGCACACATAACCGTTGGCCTCCATACGGAAAGCCTGTGATAGGCAGTAATATAGGTGCATGGTCTGATAGACTCACAGCTAGGACTTAAGAGGAAGACTTGATGCTTTGATTGTTCTGAAATTATCGCAAAAAAAGCCCTTAGATAAGGTCTTAGACTCTTGGGTGCTGTCCTGGAGAAGCCGAAGTTCCGTTGCAATCTACTACGTAGAGATATGGTAGAATGCTGGCATGTCAATCCTGGGGAGCATCACGCAGAGCGATCATTTATCTACTGCTGGGCCATGTTACCTCCCTTCCTTCTCCCAACAGCTGCTCCATCCCCATTCTCACTATGCAGGTTAGGTATGTTGTAACTTCAACTCATCAGATTTTGTTCTAAGGTACCAGTTGCGTCTGGTTCATCATGCCACACAGGTAATAGGTAGTACCTTGTGTAAACTACCTAGGTGCCTTAACAGTTCCCTACTAATAAGATGCCCCTGGTACTGCCCTGGCACTAATACCGGGGTAAAGACTTAAAATATACTAGCGCCCAAAAATCTGCTTCCATGGCAATGGTAAAGGTGGGCCGCTGTTAATAGCGGGGTAGTACCTACATAGGTACTGTACGCCGTATCGAAGGTCAGTACTATACTACATCCATGATAGTATGATCTATCAGGGTGCTGTCAGTTACACTATACATAATCCTATTCTTCTTGTCATCTATACAGCAACCTTTGTATGAAGCGTTAGGTAGTTAGTTGTAGACGCAACGTCAACACATGTTTTGCTCGTTGCCTTGCAGGAATTAAACGAACGGCATAGCAAATGAACACCACCACAGTCCCTCTGCGCCGTCGCATACGTAGTAGACACCGCGTTCCGCATTTGCTGCGCCTTGTGTGTACACTAGGTAGGCTGATCACCAGCCACTGATGTGCTCTGTGCTAGCCCTTTTACTGTCCTTTGCCCTGCCTAGCATAGCCATTCCATGAATCTATCTACCTATCTAGTAGCGTACAGTAGACATATAGGATCGACAGATCTTTCATCAATGTCGTCAATTCTTGGCGAAAGTGGTGCCGACGCGCGGCATTCGAGAGAAGAAAATGTACAGAGAGACAGAGAGACAGAGACGAAGAAGAGAGTACCTACTAGAGGTAAGACAATGTCTCTCAAGCTACCAAAGTAAGTAATCTGGTAGGCCGCGCCCTGTCTGCAGTGCGACAACACAATATGGCGGCCCCCAAAATGAACAGATTTTGCACAAGCTCGGCGCTTAGGTGCATTTCATTATATGTCCACCCTGTATATACTAGTAGTTCTTTTTTCCTTCTTTCTTTCTCCCTGCAACGTCGATGGTTGTACAACAGTATGTAAGCTGCAAGTAATCTTGGTATAAATAACAGATGGAAAGGTAGAATCAGCGTAGTATCGATAGCAGCAGCAGAGAGAAGGAATATCATTTTTATAGCCAAGTACCTAACGTTACTATAGAGATCGTATGCGAACATCTAAGTAGCGAAAACGAATAGCGCTATAAGGAATCGAACCCAACTCGCTAGATAGCTCACCTAGTAGAGGAGGCCATATAATATTTCCTCAATCTAAAAGGACTAATTCTTGACAAAGGGATGGTCAATGCCATCTACAATGAAGCAGTGATTAGGGTAGGGCTGCCTTGGCTGCCTTGTAGGGCTATTTCGAAGCTACCACAGTAAAGGTGCCGTGACTAGGTGGGGTATATAGTGAGTTGGGTTCGATTCCTAACAGCGCTATTGGCATTCGCTTTTAGCTCATTTACAACCTACCCGGGTACTTGATTAGTGGGTGATATTTTTAGCCTCGCTTTACCTATTCTCTCTACATAGACACGCCGCCTCTGACCTCTTCAGACGTGTAAACAAGGAACTTCTTATCGACTCTACATTTTCAGACGGTTCGGTATGTTGATTATTAGCCATCTCACAAGATCATAGTATACCATTACTGAGAAAATTCCATGTCTCGAACGTACGATTTCGGCATTCCCGGTATATATACCTATAGCAAATAGATAATTCATCCTGCCATGAGCCCTTCGCTTCGCCGGGACTTATTACAATTCCCCCCGTTACCAGTATCATCATCGAGCAGAATTGGGAGTATCTATTCACCATCTGAATCAACGCAGCTTGCATCCTGCCTGGCGTACCGCACGCACACATGCCACGAGCACTGATGTACTACAGTAATTAGACGCCAAACTTCTTCTCGAACTTTTTGAACATCCCTGTGACACCCCTCTCAAGCCGTTCCGCGTTCTGCCCTAGTTTGCTGGGGCCTTCAACCTTAGGTTTGTACTCGGCGTATTTCGTTGTGTGCTCCTGTTCCGTCGGCCGGTATAGCTGCTGGTGGATGTTGTACTCGGGGTTCAGCGATGCCCGGGGGGCGTTATTATAGTTGAATTGCGAGTAACCGCCTGGAGGCGGCGGCGGGAGCCCGGGGCTTTGAACGGGAGGAGGCGTGGGGTGATGCTGGCTTGGCGCTGTTGCTGAAGGATGCAGGGAAGGAGGGGGAGCAAAGCCCGGTGAGCCGGGGAAGTGGGCGCCATACGGACTTGTTAGACCGGGCGATGCCAGACCCGTGACAGGCATGGTTGTGGAGCGTTGTAGATTCCCGTATGGGGTCGGCGGTAGCCCGGGACTACCTATGCCGGATGGAGGTAAACCCGGGCTCATAGGACCGGGATATGTTTGTGATGGAGGCCCTGGGATACCCGTGGCCCCTGGAGGAGGTGAGAACGTCGTTTGCCCGTAGCCGGGAGAGAAAGGGATTGCTTGGTCGCGGGCTAGCGCCGCGACTAAAGGATCGTGGCCGTCGTCTTCTGGCGGCGGTGTCTTCTCTCGATGTTGGTGCCTTTCCGCCTCAGGGGGGGCGGCTGGGTTATATGCCATTGGCACAAAGCTCTGAGGAGAGTCATTCTGGCCACTCGACCCTGTTGTTGGTGGCGGAGCAAAAAATGGGAAGCCTTGCTGCTGAACCCTCGGATCTGATATGGCAGCTTTCTCAAGTTTCTGAACCAGAGGGTTCATGTCCTGGGAGTGACTATGTACGTGTGACGGAGGAGGAGCTGGCTCGTCAGCCACCTCAATTTGAGAAGCGGGCAATACTCTCCGGACGCCATCGACGAACCGAAGGGCGTCGGCTTGAGTCCAGAAGTATATGTCGAGCGAGTGTAGTTTGTAGTGATATTTGTTTTCGTTGCGCGGATCATATGTAGGAAGATGCCACTGACTCGGGTCTGTCGGTGGTCCTGAGACGCCCTCGACAGTGATGCTGACGAGACATTGTTGCTTGTATGAGTAGCGGACTTGGGTTCTATCTAAAACTGTTTGGCACTCTTGTTAAAACTGTTACGACGCGTATGAGTGACATCTGTTCACAGGCATGAGAGGCGCTTACATCCGTCAAAAGCGTCTTGATCATCGGTGCCAGGTTGATTTGCGACCTCGATGCGCGCTCGGCGTTGGCTCGCATTCTCAAATAGATAAACGTACGACCCCTTGTCAAAGCGATGATGAGGTGGACTGGAAGTGGGCGGGCCGTAGAAATAATGAATATCTCCAAAACTGTGGAAAAGAGAGTTCACTGGTAAGTCACAGGTCATGTTGGGCTGTGGATGAAGCTCTTAGGAACTCACAGGGTAGCAACGTTCTCCTCACCAGGGCGGACCGCCATCTTCTTCGCGACTTTAGATCTGAGTGACGTAGCTTGGGGCGGAGACAAGATAAGCAAATAGTATAATGGAAGAAATGGACAGGATAATAATAATCTAAAAACACCACAGTAGAGAGCTAGAGCTTAGAGAAGTCTGGGTATCTGAGGACGGTGTAGAGAACCAGCTCAACACGAAGGGAAGCAAAAGTTGGAGAAAAGGGAGAAAATTGCTATTAGCTATAGCTCTATGTCACAATTATGCCGGCATACATCTACACAGCCGCTCCTCGAATAGAACCCCATTTGCAACCACGCATAGCTTCAGTCAAGCCTGGCTGTCGGCGCTTAACTGTCCAATATCCCACGTTGTGCGACTGCTATGGTGGGGTTAATGGTGGTTTAGGGATCTTGGGCAGTACTTGGGCTGGCTTGGGGACTAGCGGGGTTGGCTAATTGGGGGACTGGTGGATCACAGTGCCTGAGACTCTGTTTAAGACACCTCTGAATGGCACCTTAGCAGTCTGCCTTAGGTACATAGGTACCTGGCAACTGGAGGCGGCCCGGGGGTCGGGCGGAATTATCGGCGCTGTAATTCTTCCCTTCCGACCAAATTTCCAATTCCCAAATCGCATGGTGGATTCAAGGTTCCAGAGAACCAGCTAGGATGTGATAGCTTCATCGACGTCGTAATCACAATCGCAATCTACACCTGGATGTACTAAAGTCCCTCCAATATTTACTCTCTCTGATCTCGACACGAAGCGAGCGCGCTCTATAATTCCTTCGAGTCTTGCGGCTGCTATACCGAAACCTCGGAATATTCCACGAAGAAACCTCGAAAAACCAACGACACCGCCATACGGCCCATTGGGCACTACAGCCGTCAGTTCTCTCCACCACGAACTTCAAGCCATATACCCACCGCCCCAAGCTTTCGATCATCTCAGGCCACGCCATCGCAGCACCGCCAGAACGCCATCTCTACGCCTTCTCCACACACGACCGCCAAAATGGGTGTCCTAGGCGTAATACACATGATCTCGCACTTGCAAAATGCGTCCCGCGCCCGACTAGGCCTGACCTCAGTCCCGCACACGAAATACAACGTATTCTTAGCGTTAGCCCTGCACCGCGCAGGATTTGTATCCTTCGTGACGCGGGGCGGCGGCCACCCGCCGGACCCGGCGACGATTGGCACGTTCGAGCCAGAGCCGCTAACCAAAGCGAACGCCGCGTCGCAGCGTTTATGGCTGGGGCTGAAATACACCAACAACATCCCCGTACTAGGCGAAATAGTCCCTATCTCGACCCCCAAGCGCAAGATCACATCCGACTTGAAATCCCTCGAACGCCTCGTGCGTGGCTTCGACGCGAGTCGCCAGAGGGGTCTGAATCTAGGCGAGTGCCTGTTCCTCAGTACCGACCGCGGCACAATGGAGAGCAGGGAGGCTGTGGAGAGGAAAGTGGGCGGGTTGCTTTTATGTCGAACTGGGCCTTGAGAGGTGAAGAAGATGGGATAAGAGAGAAATTCGACATGGATTTGAGATATGGGACTATATATGAAGGAGTGGCCGGCTGGCTTCTCTTGAGGAAGAGATACCCGGAAACACCTGAAATAGAGCTATGGAGAGGGGAATGAAGCGTCGCTCGGCGTGAAAGAACTTCTTTGAGGTGAGCGTGATGAAAACCTGCCGTGGCCGCTCTCGACATCTCGTGTAAGAGACAGTGTACATATACATGTGTGGATATACATTTTCAGCGACTCTCTTTCGTCGTCAGAACTACTGGGCATAGTAAAGAGTCACAGAATCTCGAGTTAGGCTGTTCAATACTGTTACAGGGCTAGTTTTAGAACCACTGTACAAGTCAGACAAACTATACACTCACTTCATATCAATAATGGCTTTTGGTTCGAACGAAACCGTTGCATCGTAACCATGGGGTAAAGGCACGTTGGGGGGAGGCTGAGTATTCTATGTATTACAACTATAATCCCATTCCAGCATATTATAACATGTCCGATCCTCTAATTTGTATGCCTTCGATATAGTCACGTTCAAATACCGACCAAAATATAATCAAGAGATATGATATCCATTCTCGCTAAGTTCTACATGCAATGCCTATGTCTGTGTCATACTTTTCTTCCACCCCACTCGCCCTCTTTGCGTGTCGTTCAAGGCTTGCAGATGTCTCTTGCCTACCACTTTGTTCAGCCTCTCACCTGTTTACTTTACAGCAAACACCCATGTTACTTCCAATAATTTAAACAAGCTACTCCTACAACGACAATCGACACCTACGGTAGCCGGGGAGACCGATCAACTCCCCCAAAAATGGTAATGTCCATACGGCCATAATTCAAACATCCGAATGGGAGGCAAAAGGTTCGTTGCCTTGCAAGAAATGAAATGACGAGACAGTAGCGGGTATCAAATAAATATCTCGTCTGGAAGGAAAAAAATTCTAACAGCTGCGCTGTGGAGAAGTACTAAATCGTATTTTCCGATGGTAACGTTTCTTTCGAAATTGATGGCAAAACAGGATGCCTCGTGCCTAGGGAGCTGTAGCCGTAGCCATCGCATCTTTGGTAGTTACTTCTTCAATACCGTCAGTCGTGCCATCAAGGGGGGTATCAATAGTTGTTGAGCCATCCGTCCTGGCCCCTTCACTAGCCGTGTCTTCAGCATCAGCTACTAATTCTTCTGGCTTCAACGGCTCGTCGACTGCCCCATGATCATCGACGTTCGATTCTTCTATCAAGGCCGTAATAGATTCTTTGGTTTCAGGGATATATTCTGGTTCAGAGACTTCTACTGCAGAATCTGTAGACTGGGGCTGATGGCTAGGTTCTTGGAATTCCTGAACTATATCCTCCATGTCCTCGACCTTGAGTGGATCCTCGGTGATAACTGGAACAGGCGTGACAGGTTCAGATGTATCTGCTTCGGCGTTTATAGCTGGTTCAGGAATGATCTCGACTTCGGCAATCTCAGGCCTTTCCTCAGAGGGGATATCAGCACTGACAGCGGTGTCCGTAGAAACCTTTGCAGTTTCGATAATATCCTCAACTTTTTCCTCTTGCGCGACGGTAACAGCAACATCGTTGGCGGTAAGTTCAGTTTCTATCTTTTCATCTTCAACAAGAGGAGACACAGCAGTATGAGTTGATGGTTTCGCTTCCTTGATATCCGTTTCAGTAGTTTCAACCTGAGCGACAACGGGTGAGGTTTCTTTAGTCGTGGGTTGCTCCTGGACTGCTTCTGGCTTCACATTATGCCTTGTAGCCTTTGCTTGGGTTGAAGACGCTTGAATCTTAGCTGCAAACCCCCTTGCGTTTTTGTCAACGTCTTGGACTTGGATATCTGGCTTTTTGACCGGAGTACTCTGTTTCCGAGGTGGGGTGACAGGTGTTTTTTCCGAGGTCTTTTTAGCACTGCTCTGTGTCGGCCTCATCATACGAGCAAGAAAGCTCTCGTCTACGTGACCCTCTCTTTTTGCGGCAGGCTGGTTCTTGTTTTCCTGCTTGGGCGGAGGGCCGAGGCTTGGGCGGGAACGGCCGACACTGGAAGGTTTGTGCTTGAGGGTCTTGGTTGTTGTTGCTGTTGTTGTACCTGTGGTCGAGACGCTATTTCGACTGGGCGACCTGTGCGTGGTCGGGTTCGCGGATAAGTGCTGAGCGTTACCAGAGGCTCTTGATAGCGACTGTCTAGGCGCAGGCGCCGTATTCCCACTCCCGTGCTTCTGGGCGGATGCGGCAGTGTGTGTCGTGAGGGAGGATGGCAGCTTGACTGGTCGAGTAGGTGATTTAGGCTTCGGCTTGACAAAACCTGTGTCAGACGGGGCCAGGCTGATTGGAGCTGGCTTAGCTGCTACCATCTTTGTGACAGTGGCCTTCTTGGGGTTTACAGAGCTCGCAGCCTTGGTGGATTCTTTGCCATTGGGAGGTTTAGCTATCAAGGTCGACTTTGAAGCTCTGGTAGTAAGTTTGGCTGTCGATACAGGTGCTGCTGTTTTGGAAGCTGGCTTCGTGGCAGCGAGAACCTTAGCTTTAGCGGTAGTCGAAGGAGTACCGTTTAGGGCATCACTAATCCCCTCATTGAAGACGGTGCCGCCTAAACGGGCTGCGGACGTTGCAGTAGGATTTCCAGGGAGCATTTTAGTTTGAGGCTCCTCCTGGTCCATGACCTTGTCCGGGTTTGCATTAGGCTCCAAACGAGAAGTTTTAAGTTCCTTTTTAGGGGGAAATTTAGCTGGGGTGTCCTGACTTGGGGACTCGGGTATCGCCTCGTTGGACAGGTCCGTCTTGAACGAAGCAACGGTGTTTGTCATCTTATCGGAAAAGACGTCTGATCTCTCGGAAATGGTCTGGGGCGTGGTGGCGTCAGTGTCGTTGCTGAGCTTTCGACTTGACACAGACACGGAATCCTCGCTAGGTTCTCTTTTCAGGCCTATTCTACCGTCTTTCTCGACCGCAACAAAAGATGTTCGAACTTTGGATAGAGGACGGGGAGATGCAGAAGGAGAAGGGGGTCCTAGTGGTGCAGATTTGCTGTTAGCTATGTTGGGTCTAAAAAAGGATAGCTTTAAGTGGTGCCCTGTCGTGACGTATGTTTTACACAACGAGTGTCGAAGGCCCTCAACCCGAAGCTGAATTGGATAATTAAACCAAAGAAGAACTCGGATGAGTTGCTAGATAACAAATGGCACGATGATGTAATTAACAGGAATGATATGGTTTATGGCACAGAAGGCAAGAGTAGGTACGGAATGGGAGATATGATAGGTAGGGTACCGGGTGGTCGGTGTTAAGCAGGGAAAGGGGCTGGTTGAAAGTTCAAAGCGCTGGGGGGAAAAAGAAAGAAAGAACCTCACCGAA
The DNA here is from genome assembly GCA_902806585.1 of Xylaria hypoxylon. Taxonomy (NCBI): domain Eukaryota; kingdom Fungi; phylum Ascomycota; class Sordariomycetes; order Xylariales; family Xylariaceae; genus Xylaria; species Xylaria hypoxylon. Next base: position 3,325,393 of record CADCXB010000001.1, read on the forward strand.
ACTGCCTGGACCAGGAGATCTCCCTCTGTCTGGCAGAGCATCACCCTTCTGCTGCTCGAACATGGCACGAAGGTTCCTGACGCCCGACATGATCGCAACGTGTTCGAGTCGGGTTGAAAGGAGGTGTGGGTTGCTGAGGTAGTGTGTAGCTGTAGTGTCGCCGTAGCTGTGGCAGTCCGCAGTCCGCAGTCCGCAGTGTGCAGCGAGCGGTGTAAGTGAATCGGAGAGCTAGACTAGCTAGCTACGTAAGTAGTCTACCTAAGAGGTACCTGAGGACCCGGTCACTGTTGCCCACAGATCGGAGCAGAAGCTGCCCGTTGACCTGAAGCGATTGCCGCTTTGCAACAGCTGCCCACGTACAGATGCCTGCTAGGTAGCTATGTCTCGCGAGCACGTTTCGTTTTCGGTTGGGGTTTTGCTGCGAGTTTGAAGAAACCTCGGGGAGAGGTGGGCTTTTCAGCGGTCGGCCTAAATGAAGCTTATTCCGCTAGTCCAGGGGTAAATATGCGGTAAACCAAATGTCAACTACAGAGTATGGGTATGATTTTGATGATGCTGCGATGGTGAGGAAAAGACATAGATTAAACGGGATAACCGGAGATGAAGAAGAGTACTGGCGTAGCAGTCTTGGATTACAAAGTATTACAATGTTTAGGTGGAAAATAAAAGCATATAAAGACAGCTGGTCAGATTCATGCGATATTGGCGGGTGTGGTGGGATGTTGTAGATTTAGTGCACCTTATTTAGAGTAGTGTAGGTCGCCAGGTAGGCCGAGGGGGAGAGGGTCCGCCTTGATAAATTAGGGAGATAATTTCATGGATGGTCCGGGGTTTATAACACCCAGAATGGCTGGCTTCAGGGGCTTGCAGCAACCACTGGTTCGTCTTACCTCACCTTGTACCTACCTCCCGGGGTCCAAAGTCCAAAGTCCAAAGTCCAAAGTCCAAAGCTCATAGCCCACTGTTGCTTGTTGTTGCCCCTAGCCTCCCTTCCTTCCCTCCCGTACTCCACCAAACCCTCCAATATCGACGTACGTTATTAGCTACCTAAGGTACCATTTGACACATCCTTTCTGGGAGCAACAACTCCTATTGGTGACAAGATTCATCTGAAACATTCGGGTTGATTGGATACAAGGCGCCTTCTTGAATTTGAGTGTCAACAGTAAACACAGTTTCCTAGAAAGGACTAATGGGGCAATAAATATTTTATCTATAAATTGTATCCGAGATATATATGGAGGCCCGTGTGTAATAGTCAGCAAAGCGCCAACGAATTTTAATTTTTCACATGCGAGAAAACGAAACGGGTTGAGTGCTTCCAAGCTCTCCTGATGGATATGAGATGAAGAGACATCATCGAAAGGTGAATTCGGAACGCAACCCAAGCTGCCCGAGTTGCGGGCGTTTAGGCCGGCAGATCGCAACTTTAGAATGGCTACCATGACTTCCTATCGGTACAAACGAGAACCTTACAAAGTGCGCTGGGCTGTTATTCGTTTAACTGTACAGTCAGTACCTATCTACAGGTGGTAGATTCATTACCAGTATACACACCTACGGCGTACCGAATGGATAAGAGTGTTTCCGTTTCCCGTTTCAAGATATAGGAAGGTTTCGTCAATCTGTGGTCGAGCATGAGCTTGCCTCTTCGCCCCGCGCTTTCGGGGTGCATCCGAGGCGTTTTGTATTTAACCTGCAGGATGCAGCTCGGTTGCATCCGCCAGTGAAACTGCAGCATGCATAGATATAGAAGGGTGCAGCGATTCGAGCTGCTCTCACGATGTGCCAGATGAGCTAAAAGCGAATACCAATCAATAGCGCTATTAGGAATCAAACCCAACTCACTATTTAGCCCAACGGTAAGGGTGCCATGGAGCTCATCTAGCAAAACACCTTCAATAGAGCGTGTTTATTGATAAACAATATTGAAAACGAGATGAAAAGCTGCCATCGAATTTCCAGACGAATAAAGTAAGCAGATAGGTCCGTTTTCTTTTTTACCCAACTTGAATTTTGGTGGGGTCTAAATATCTTGATTAATTTAAACATTAATTGATTGGAGCCTCATTTTTTCTCGCTACCTGCGATGGGAAACGTGGTAGCGGCATGGTGAGAGAGCAGTGAGATGAGGCGTTCAGTCGTAACCTTATATGCACTTACTTAATACAGGGACCCTACATTCCTCCACATACCATGTGTAAGGGACCCCCAGTCTCTCCAGGCAGTCCCAGGCCCCAAAACCTAAAACGGCAGATATTATCGTTCCGATCTACGGAGACATTTCCCGAACAACCCCACTGGAGCTCGGGCAGGACTGCTCGGGTAAGCACAACCAGCCCAGAGGAAGCTCCGTAACCGCTGGCGACAACCACTAATTTTTCGGTTGGTCGTCACTGCATGCCCGTAAAATAACACCCATTCTCTATACCTGAGTACCCGGGACTCTTGTTTACGGGCGTTTGAGTACTTCGTGCATAGCCAATTGCCTCTCCACGATGGCGTCCCGCCTCCTCAGAATCGGTCAGTAGCCAATTCGCATTCTATAGCTAATCCCGTGCACCAAGAAGAACACCTCTGGCTAACTGGGGAGCCACAGGCCTTATTCCCGGCGATGGTATCGGCCGCGAAGTGATCCCCGCAGGCCGGCGTATCCTCGAGGCCCTCCCCTCCTCGCTGGGCCTCAAATTCGAATTCACCGACCTCGATGCCGGCTTCGAGACCTTCCAGAAGACCGGCGCCGCACTGCCCGAGCGCACCGTCGACGTGCTGAAGAATGGATGCGACGGTGCGCTCTTCGGCGCCGTATCCTCGCCCACCAAGGCCGTCAAGGGATACTCATCGCCAATCGTATGTCACAGCCCTACACCACTTGCCCTATAGTTGACGTTTTGCTCGATGCAAATGGTTATCAGTGCTTAGCACTCTCTCTCTACCTATGTCGATTAATCCACTAATCATGCCCTTCATGTCAATAATAGGTCGCCCTCCGCAAGAAGCTCGACCTATACGCCAACGTGCGTCCCGTGAAGACCGTTGCGACGGCCGCTAGCCCCATCGACATGGTCATCGTGCGCGAGAACACCGAAGACCTCTACGTGAAGGAGGAGCGGACGCTCGAGGACCCGGCCATGGGCGGCGTGTACGCTGAGGCAATCAAGCGAATCTCGACGCGTGCGTCCTTGCGCATCGCCACCATGGCCGGCGAGATCGCCCTGCGTCGCCAGAAGCTGCGCGAGTCCGGCTTCGCCAGCATCCACAAGTCGCCACTGGTGACTATCACACACAAGTCCAACGTGCTGTCGCAGACCGACGGCCTCTTCCGCACGTGCGCCAAGGAGGCCCTGGCCGCCTCACGGTTCGTGGATGGCGGCGTCGCCGTTGAGGAGCAGATCGTTGATAGCATGGTCTACAAGCTCTTCCGCCAGCCCGGGTCCTACGACGTCATTGTCGCCCCGAACCTATACGGCGACATTCTCTCGGACGGCGCAGCCGCGCTCGTCGGCTCCCTAGGTCTCGTCCCCAGCGCCAATGTTGGCGAGGGTTTTGCCATTGGCGAGCCCTGCCATGGCTCTGCCCCCGATATCGAGGGCAAGGGCGTCGCAAACCCGATTGCGACGCTGCGCAGCACCGCGCTAATGCTTGAGTTCCTTGGCGAGGAGCAGGCTGCCGCTAAGATCTACGCCGCTGTCGATGCAAATCTGGAGGAAGCGAAACTATTGAGTCCCGACCTTGGTGGCAAGGCCACGACGGAGGAGGTTGTGAGCGATATCCTCAAGAGATTGTAAAGGGCACGGTCTCGCAAAGAGATACTTTAAGGAAGGAAATGTATCCAACTCCAAGAGGGATTCGTCCAGGCCCCTGTATATTGAGCTACTCGAAGAAGTTAAAAATCCAATGACATTCTTGGAAAGGAGTCACGACTGATCGGCAGGAAAAAGGGATATGAGAGGACAAAAGTTTTATAGAAAAAATAGATGGAATGACATGATTGGAAAAGAGACACTCATATATTCAGGACGGCCAAATCGTAACCAGTGAAATGGAGGCAAAGCAACCGACGAGTCAAGCTCCTTTGATTATGTTCATAAGACAGTTAAAAAGGCCAAAAAAGGTGCTAAGAGTGGTAATTGTCTGATATATTTCATAATTTCGTAACAGCTCTATGCTGACCCTGCAAGCCGTAGTCTACGAAAGCAGCACCATCCAAGACTGATACAATTCTATATACACGTTACGTTGAACCTGTTCCCTTTTAGGTCTTTACATTTCATTCATCGTTCTCAAGCATAAAATATTGACCATAATGTTATTACATTTTAGCCCTGCATACAGAGACTGGCTTTCGTCCTGAGTCCCTGTATCGGGTATTAAATCATCACCAATTTAAAGTGACAATGTGGACGCCGTGAAAACGTCCAGAGTGGTCGAAGTTCTATAGGATTTGGCTCTTAAGAGATGTAATCATTGGGCAATTGATTACTTGCGGGCATCCTCGAGCTCCTTCTGGTACTTCGCGACCAATTCCTTTCTGTGAAGGGAGACCGGTTAGCAAACTACATAGACGATCTCATTCAACAGGGTATTATATACACCTGTGAGAGAAAGAGAAAAAACAGGCAACTTACTGTAAATGGGGTGCCGCAGGAGCATAATGGCTAAACTCCATGCTGAACTCACCCTTACCCTGCGACGCAGCACGTATCTGTGTCGCAAAGCCAAACATAGAGTTCAAGCTGACATCACATACAAGGGTGAAATCCTCACTACCAATCTCAGTGTCGATGATTGTAGCATTGCGCTTGTTCATGAGCATGAGGATGTTACCTTGGAACTCGTTGGGTGCCATGATAGTAGTCTTCATCAGGGGTTCGAGAACCTGACCACCCGCCTCGTGGAACACCTTCTTGAAGGCCATCTGGGCCGCCAAGCTAAAAGCAAAATCTGAGGAATCCGTGACATGCGTAGCACCGTCATTTATCACCATCTTGGTGCCGATAACTTTGTGGCCTAGCAGAGGGCCCTTCTCACATGAGATTTCGAAACCCTTGCCACAAGCAGAGATAAACTTGTCGGGAATGACGCCACCGACAACCTGGTTCGAGAAGACATTCTTGTCGGGTTCAGAGTTGGGCTCAATCCAACCAACAACACGAGCATAATCACCTGGCCCACCGGTCTGCCTTCGCAGGAGGTAGTCGAAATCTGCCTTCTGGCCGATAGTCTCACGATACGCGACTCGGGGCTGGCCAGTGATGCACTCCACCTTGTACTCTCGGCGGAGACGCTCAACATAGATTTCAAGATGCAATTCACCCATGCCGGATATGATCGTCTCCTCACTCTCTTCGTCGACCATTAATCTGAAGGTAGGGTCCTCGCGTTGGAATCGGTTCATTGCCTTACTGAAGTTGTCTGCATCTGTACTGCGCTTGGGCCTGATAGACAGCGACATAACCGCATCAGGCACGAACATAGAAGACATGGTGTAGGGCAAGTTTCCATCCGTGAAAGTGTCGCCGGAGGCGCAGTCTACACCAAAGACGGCACAAATCTCTCCGGCACCCACTTCGTTCACGTCTTCCATCTCATTGGAGTGCATACGCACAATTCGAGGAATTCGTACCTTCTTGTCGTTTCTCGAGTTGAATAGATAGGTACCCTTCTTCAAAGTGCCTTGGTACACTCGGATATAGGTGAGCTGACCATAATTGTTTTCTTCCAGCTTAAATGCCAAACCGACAAATGGTAGTGAGTTGTAGGGCACAAGTTGAGTCTCTGCCTCTGCTTTGCTCTTGTCTAGAGCTAAGTTCTTGACGTCACTGGGGTTCGGAAGATAGTCACAGACGGCGTCTAGCATGGGCTGGACGGACTTATCAGCCAAGGCGGAACCCATCATCACAGGGGAGAATTTGAGGGCAATGGTCGATCGACGGATGGCGTTCATAATCTGCTCCGAGGTGGGTGTCCCTTCTTCCAAGAAAATCTCAGCGATCTCGTCATCGACATCAGCTAGCTTCTCAATCAAAACCTGACGCTTCTCTTCGGCAAGCGCCTGTAGGTCTTCGGGAATTGTATCTTCTACTCTTAAAATGGTTCCCTTAGGGCCTTCGTTGTAGATAGCCTTCATGTGGATAAGATCAATGACACCCTTGAACTGGTCTTCAGCACCAATAGGTACTTGAATTGCTGCAGCGTGGATCTTCAACTTCGAATTGATCTGTTCAACTGCTTTCCAAGGATTGGCGCCCATACGATCCATCTTGTTCACAAAACTTATCCGCGGGATATTGTAACGCTTCATCTGCCTGTCGACGGTGACGGTCTGGGACTGGACACCGCTCACAGCACAGAGAATCATCACGGCACCGTCCAGCACTCGCAGGGCACGCTCGACCTCGATTGTGAAGTCAATGTGGCCGGGGGTATCAATCAAATTAATATGATAGGTCTCCTCCTTTCCATTCTCCATCTTCTTCCAGTCACAGAAGGTAGCGGCAGACTGGATGGTAATGCCCTTCTCTCGCTCGAGTTCCATGGAGTCCATCTTAGCACCTGCGCCATCACGACCTCGAACCTCGTGTATCGCCTTAATACGGCCGGTATAGAACAGAACTCGCTCGGTGCAAGTCGTTTTGCCGCTGTCAATATGTGCCTGTGGGCCGGTTCGGTCAGTATATAGCGGCCTTTCGCTCACGTTGGCGGCTGGGCGGCATAGATTAAGTAGGCACGTACGGCAATACCGATATTCCGCACTCTAGATAGTCGATTCTTCTCGTCGGGGCTCATTTTCTCGAGGACAGCTTCGGGTGTAAGGTTTGCCGCTTCTTGGGCGGCTCGCTTGACACTACAAATGCAATCTCCAGTTAGTAAACCACAGGCCAAAGAGTTGGGATCACGGAGATGGGGAAGTTCTCCTTACGCGGCACCGGCTGCAGCACCGGCAGCTGCATATCTAGGTCCAGTCAAGCTGAAATATCGTCTTCCTTCGACGCGCAACGGGGCGACGATGAATTGTGTAGGAGCTCGAGTGGTAAAGGCCCGCGATGCAATATTCAGCTTCGATACACCACTTTTGGTAGTGAGGATGCGGCTGTCATTGAGAACAGCAATAACCCGTTGCGTCCTCATCGTTAAAGGAAGAAATCTATAACAACACAAGAATTGAAGGCGAAAGAATGCAAAATACCCTACAGCAAAGGTGAGTTTGCGCAAGCGATTGAAAGATTTCCATGTCCATGCCCCTGAAATTTTTAGCGGGTTTGCGTGGGACTTAGCGAATCAGACAACGTTTATATGCCGCCCACTCCCTAGAGACCTCTGTCTATGATACCTAGGTACCTAAGGTACGTAGGTATGTACCCGCACAGAATTAAACACCTATGGCTACCCGTAGAAATTATAGTGTTTCTTCTTTAACGTACCATATATTTCCTCAGTCCTCCTACAAAGTTGCATATGTAGTTTTGTAACGTTCCTAAGTAATTCTCTTAATTAATGCTCGCTATTATACGTTTTATCTTCTAAAGAAACTATCAGATATTGTCATTACACGAGGGAGCGTGGTTTCGTTTTTGACCCGTTCGTATTCAATACGCCCGCCCATTTAACCTCCTAGAACCGCGTCGTGTTTGAACCATCCACCCGTACGCCTCATGCCCAAGCGAAATTGCACCTGGTGATTTAAAACAGGAGAAACATGCCACTGCCGAACATCATCAAGCCCAGGCTGGCACCCATGACGATGAGCTGCGTGAAGTCAAGAGCGGGAGCAAGTGAGCCTGCGCTATCAGGTCCATCGCTGCTACCGCTGCCACCACTTCCATTACTTCCACTACTGCTCAGATCCTTGAATCCCTTGCTAGCGCTATAATTCGGTGCAGAGCTGGGTCCCGAATTGGCGGCATCCTGGCTTGGCGCTGGGGTCGACGACGGGATCTGGGCGCCCTGGCTAGGGAATGCGACGATTTTCGAAGTCGTAGCGTTGAAATCCGTAGGCGCAAGACCAATTTCGTTGTTTTCGAGGTCATACACCACGTAAGCTGATCGGAGGAATGTATCTCCAAGCAAGAAGGGGTCGCCGCTAAAGTTCTGGATGCCAAACTGACATACAGCCTGTCCATTTAATGTGCCTGATGGAATAACCAACTCGTCCATTCCAACTTTGATGACGGGTCCACCATCTCCGCCGAAACCGAATGAGAAATAGCCCTTGCTATCAGCTAAATCACATGAAATGAGAGGCACTCCTGAACCATCGTTGGCGACAATGGTGTACTCAGCGCCAACTTCCCGCCAAACCTCCTCGGCCAAATCCTGCGGAAGGTAGCTGAACGTAGTGCCGGAATCGAGTACTACAGGTATGGGGAAGGATGACGACGAGAGCGCATCGTCACCCGAGGAGGAATGGGCTTCTAGTGACGTCAATTGCACTTGGAATGAAGTGAAATTCTCGGTTTGCGAATCCTGCTGGATACTGACGCGGATAAGGTCACCCATGTACTTGTCAGTGTCGATACCGCCAAAGAGAATATTGCCTTTGCTGGCGTCTAAGTCGTTCAACCAAAGACTATAAGCGTTGGTTGCGATATGGCCTTCGTCGCGCATCACAATAGGCAGATTGTTGTATAATTCGCGGGTCTGTGAGACGGACGCTTCGTTAAGGGCATAGCCAACGCCAACTAGACCGTAGGCAATATCGGTATCCAAACCTAGGCCCATTGTCATATTTTCTAACTTCACATTGCCGATTCCGAAAGTCTCGGAAATGTAGTCGCCTTGCGAATAGCTTCCGTCGACGTAAGAAATCTTAAACTCTTGATTAATGACTTCGCTCGTGCTGGAACTGGCGTAATCATCTAGAGAGGGCATAAAATAGTGAGCTAAAATACTTTAAAAAAAAATCAACATATTTGCACACTCACAAGAACCAAGAGTGCATCCTTCTCCTTCGAGTGATGACTCGCAGACGCTTGCGCTGTTTGCAGGCACCCAAATATCAGAAGATCCGGTATCCAACTGCAGGGTTAAATCTTGAGCAGGGGTTCCCACAGAGCATGTCGCAAAGTATCCGCCGCGCGTCTTCTCGTTTGTGATGACTTCCTCGACTGAGCCATCTGCACGCCTGCTGAGCCTAGGAGCTGGACCTCCCCTCCTTTGGATATCCCACTGAACAACCTGGGCAGAAGCGACAGAGACGAGCAGGGAGCTCGTCGCAAAGTTGGCGATGTTTTTCATGGTCACGGTTCGATCGTTTGAAGAGCGTATCCCAATCACGGAGAACCGTGAGGCAAAGGGGAAGGGTCAAGTTGAAGTACAATGAATGGGAGTAGGTACACTGAGGACTAAGAGTGGCAATGACGGCTACTATAGATAATACAGCAACAGCAACAACAAGCTATGACTGATACCAATCCCTAGTGTGCCAAGGAGATAGGTATGTAGTGTTGTAGTAACCCTAAATATTGGCGGGCGGGTGGTGGAGCAAAGGATCCGTCGTGACGGGGAGATATAAGCCAAGACAAGACGAACCCGGTGACCAAAAATGACAAGCCGCGACAAGACAATGAATGGAGGAGAGCAAGCGAACGGGAAAATGCAAGGAATTGACGAGAATATAGAAAGAAAATAAGAGCTTAAGAGGAGGAACTTTAAGTGGCGCAGTGGAAGGAGCAAGGTAAGACGATTCTATGTATAAACAAAGACAGTCGGTTCCACTTTGAAACGCTTGCCATACTGCATACCTCAGGTACACTAGACTGGAGACCGCCGGAGGGAGCCAACACAAAAGAGGGCTTAGTGCAGTACCCATGAGCAGTACCCCCATACCTATGAGCAGGACATGAGGGGGCCAACGCAGCCGATGGGCTGAATCTTAAGAAACATCATGCAGCACTAAATCCTACGCTACTCTACCTATATACCACCTAAGTTTACCTACGTGTTGCCACATGTAAGTCGGTAAACTGCGTTTTTCCTCGTCGTCACGGCAGGCAAAGCAACTTGAAGTCTACTAAAATAAGGTACCACATATTGATCGTAAAGCCTGGATTCCAAAAGAACTGATACACCTACGTTCTATTTCGACTCTATGATACTCCCGTCCCTACCCGGTTACATCTTTACGTATGTATGTACCTAGGATACTGTCTATAGATATGTACGTAGTACGTACATAGGATGTAGGCACCTAAGGCGCCTTATGTATTTACTACTAGTTGGTTTATTTTTAAATATCCCCCTCAAAACACGTGCTTACAAGACACCGCCTTAAACATCTAATGAGCCCGGTGAAGATTGGCTTGTCAAAATAGGCCTGTTTCTACCTACATATTCTTTGGGTATACATGTAGATAAATCCAAAGGCGTTATTTGCTACCTACCTACGCAGAGGGGAATAAGCTGAGATGCCAACTTTCCCCGGAGTAGTGGCAATACACTACTAGCTAGGTAGAATGAGGCACCTCCCTATAGCACCCTCTTCGGTAAGAGGTACCTAGGAGGTAGGGAGGTAGAGAGGCGCAGCTACCGATGTAGCGGATGACAAATGATGAAAGCGCTATAAACTCTACCCCGATTGGCCAGTAAGATACCTCTTTAGCCTGCCATAATCAGCCCCTTTAGTGTACTCAATAGTGTAGTGTTAAAAAAACATTCGACAGGTATCGATTGGCTAGGTCATATATAATACATCTGTCCAATCCAGATCAGGCATTAGGATTATTAAGTACTTAAAGTATACAACCTTGAAGACCTCACATCGATTGCCGAGAGATAGATTAGCGAAATCAAGAGTATACGAGGCAGTTTCCATCGCCAGAATGGAGGGAGCCATACTATACACTGGTAGGCATATGATATGGTGTAAGTAGGACATATCGACCTACCTAGACTTAGGTCAATGCGGTTAGAAGGATCATTATACTATCAGACTATGTACTACGTAAGCAACGTGTAGGTCCCCACTTGCAAAACAAGCATATGCCCAGGCCTGCCCAAGCATTGCCCAGGATCTTGGCAGCTGAAACACTTGTCGATAGCCGCTGTGGCAAAAATAACGGAGTGATGAATCTCAAACAAGGGCAACCTTGATATTGTGCTGCGGCCTACATAAACTACTTATACGACTACACTAGGTAGGCCCCAAAACAGTCGGTGAAGATCTTAGTTGTGACGATGCTTCGTCCAGTGTGGCCTTACCTACAGTAGTCTCAGCTTTACTCAGCCGCAATTCGCAGCGGGGATGCGGCTGAAAGACTTGAATACCTATCATCAGGAAAGATCGGAAAGATCAGAAAGATCAATGGCCCCTCCTCGGAGAGCAATTGCTCCGTTCAGGGGATAATCCTGAGACATCATTCTGTCACAGTCATTCATTGATAGGTTTTATTCGAGTGGTACATACTAGTAGCGTACTCTGCATTGAGTCGGGGTCCTCTGTTTAAGGGCTGATCGCATAAGACGCGAATTGTTTCGCAAACTCACCTAAAATAAAACATTAGTAGTGCTTTTGACGCAATGGTTCCCTCCACAATGTAGTGTTCACCTCGCTTGCATCCCCGGGTTCTGTGAGGATAGTGGCCTAAGTATTAGTGGTATACCGCACATAGCAGTTGTAGATAGGTACCGGCTTAAGTAGCCACTAGAGCAGTGGCGGCTAGAAAAGCGTAGTTTACATGAATACGGGACGCCACAATTGTATCATGACTCTTAGTTATCAGCCCATTATTAACAGTTAAAAATAATAATAAAATAAAAAAACCCTTTTGTATACCCCATCATTTCGTATAGAACGTTATCAGACTTACCACAGCACTGCAGCTTTGATAATTAATTTAGACCATATAAATATCATACCAAGCATAGAGAACCTGGGCCGTTTTAAAGACAGTCGTGAAGCTACCGTCGATATAGCCTAAGAGTAAAACAATATAGTGAACTGTCGTCCATTGACAATGGTATTTGCTGATGGCTCTGTTGCGACTGGGGCCAATCAACGTAGACCGTCTATGCTATTATGCCTAGTCTTTCCTTCCTACCTCCTCTGGCCATTCTGGCTGAGGTCTCTACCCATATATATAGGTATGTCTTCAAACTGTGGAGATAATCAACACGATACAAGTTCTACTATCGTACGCCCGAACAAGCTTGATCCACGCAAATCCACTCTTAGTCCACTTACCTCGGTGCTCCATAATTCACGGATGTTCATTTTCAGTCGCCACCCGGAAACAAACCCACAACCATGTGTACCACACGGTGTATCCGATTTTTGCCACTACAGCGGATAGGTACCTCCTATATTCACTGCACCGAGTAGTACTGACCGAACAGAAATGCCACTTCGTCCGGAGAGCGGGTCTCACTCGCCAAAAACGACTTGTCCCGGATACTTTGTACGTTAAAAACAACCGGCGGCGGATGTCCTTTACGACGGAGTAAACTATTCGCCCCGACAGTCGCTCTCTTCCCACTGTTGGTCGACTTCGGGAGTAATCCCGTCTCATATCCTTTGAAGTCCTGCAGACTTCTAACCTAGAAGAGAAGAGTGGTTTCCAACCTCCGAACAAAGTGCGAGAGATTTTGGTACCAAGGATATCCCTCAGGCATATAGACCTCCCTGGGGCATCGCATTTGGGCGATAACTTGTAGCAGTTTGTATGGGTGATTGAAAGGAAGTGGGTGGGGTGCCGAGGTTGTGGGCTATCCGGCGGTGTAATATGATTGCTGGAGTATCAGTCGCATAAGCCTTCGCGACATCGCATAAACTCCTCGCCTTTTACACTGAGCGACTTGATCCGCGAATTATCCAATCTGCGTACGAAAGTATTAGCACGCATGAACTTGGCAAACACTGAAGCAGGAAAACTCACGTATGTAGTGATCTATCTTCTCTCCATTTGACGGCGTCGCGTGAGTGATGGACATGTAACCCCCCAGCCCTACAGGGCTTTTCCCCCCGCCCTGCGCCGCCCTGGATTTCCTATGCCATGCGACCTATAGCCGACACGGCCGCTTTGGGGAATATATGCACTCCAACCTTGGTTATGATACAAGGACTGGCTGTTGACCCTTGATTTTATGGAAATACTCGCTGGATCGCATAAGCAAATGATGCACGACCCTTACTCATCCAACCTATCCCGAACCTCGAGCGCGGAAGAGTGGGAGTGGCGCTCGCGGCATCGTCATGTTGGAAGCCGCGACGAGTATGGCGTTCACATGAATATAAAGATGAAGACTGAAGTACGTAGTTATGGCAATGGGAATAAACATCAGAGAGTCTACACTGCAGCACAAACACATCTACTCATTTGTGATATTGATTCCAGCCCCCTGAAATTCCAGCCCCCTGAAAGTCTTCCAGCTCAACTATTTTCGCTTTCAAGCAAGCTAATTGCAGCGTCCAACACTCCTATTTCACCTAGTTCCTAGCCCATTCCAATAACGATTCGAAATGGAATGCCCCTACAAACCCGGCGGCTCAGCTGCAACGCAGCAGCAGCAACATAGCGTCAACGAGAATGCAATTGTGCCTATTCCGCAACCCCCTACTCATTGGTTTACCAGGAATCTGCCAGAGATGGACCCATCCTTCCCGATCTCTTCGCTTTGGCGTCTTGCGGCTGTCTATGGTGACATCTTCAAGCTCGATCTTGTCACAAGGCAAGCAGTCGTTATCTCTTCCCACGAGCTCATTAACGAAGTTATGGACGAGTCACGCTTTAGAAAGAACCCAACCGGTCCTCTTACTGAGCTAAGAGCTCTCTTAGGCGATGGTCTGTTCACTGCTTACTGGAATGAAGAGGTGAGGACCCTTACGCCTGGCGTGTGGACTAAGCATTTATCTAATGACTTTGTAGAATTGGCACAGAGCCCACCGCATCTTGATGCCCGTCTTCGGTCCGATACAAATTAGAAAGATGTTCCCTGACATGGTGGAAAGTGAGTAATTCCCAAAGTCATTCTGTTATGCTTTTAGTCACTTTCATCAATTACTGACTCCGAATGTTGTAGTGGTATCCCAACTTGTTTTGAAGTTCGACAGAATGGGGCCTGAGAACGAGATCATTCCAGCCGATGACTTCACTATAAGTGCCTCCGACCACATACAAAATATATGTCCATACTAACCCGTGGATACAGGTTGGCATTTGACATGATTGGACTTTGTGGCTACGGATATCGATTCAATAGTTTCTATCGAGATGAGATCCATCCATTTGCCAAGGATATGGCCGCGGCGTTGATCGAAGCCGGGAAGAGAGCCAACCGTCCTGCAGTCGAGAATTACTTGCGTATCAAGTCTGCGGAAGAGTTGAACAATAACATTCAGTCGATGTGGAAGCTCTGTGACGACCTTGTTGCAGAGCGTAAACGGAACCCAAAGCCTGAGGCGCGGGATTTGCTGAACACTATGCTGAATTCCAGCGACCCCCAAACTGGAGAGAAGCTCTCGGATGAAAACATTCGATTCAACATGGTTACATTGCTGGTAAGCCCTCAACGTCCTTTTTGGGCTTCAAGATACTGACTTATCGTTATGAATAGGTTGCTGGACATGAGACGACGAGTGGGACACTGTCATTTTTGTTTTACCTATTGCTCAAAAACCCAGAGACCTATCACAAAGCTCAGAAAGAAGTTGATGAGGTTCTCGGTGACGGCTTGTTGACACTGGAGCATCTTCCTAAATTCAAGTATATCGAAGCCGCCATCCGAGAGACGATGAGATTTCAGGGCCCGATTGGTATCCTCAACATATCAGCTATCGAAGACACAATTATCGGCGGAAAGTACCGCGTCAGTGCCAACGAGACAATAATCTGTAGTATTCAAGGACTGCATCGTGACCGCAGAGTGTGGGGGGAGGATGCAGACGTCTATCGCCCGGAAAGGCTATTGAATGGGGGCTGGGAGAAATTGCCTCCGAATGCCTGGAAGCCATTTGGAAACGGAGTCAGAGCCTGCATTGGACGGTTCTTTGCCGAACAGGAGATGATCATCGCTACAGCTATGATCCTGCAGCGTTTCCAGGTTTCCATGGTGAATCCGAGCTACGAGCTACGTGAGTTTTAGCAGCACCAACTACTCTATGCCACTGTTGCGCTGACAATAATTCGTAGGTCTCAAGAGCACATTGACCGTTAAACCTGACGGCTTCAAGATGAGAGCCGTTAGAAGACCAGGGAAAAGCCAGATGGTGGGAATCCCAGGCGGTTTAAGTGATGTACAGGTGGCCGCCGAGAAAGCTGGCCATGGCGGACACGAGGCCGTGGCTAAATTAGTCGAGAAGGGGCCAACTAGCCAATCCTTGCTGATCCTCTATGGCTCAAACGCAGGTACTTGCAAGTATCTTGCTGAGGATTTGGAAACGGCAGCAAGAGACCGTGGCTTCAACCCCACGGTCAAGACCATGGACGAAGGGACAGAACAGCTTTCAAAGGATGTCCCGGTGGTTATCATTACGCCTTCGTACGAGGGCAAACCAGCCGATAACGCAAGGAAATTTGTAGCGTGGCTGGAGGCTGGCAAGCCCGACAGTCTTAAGGACGTGGAATACGCTGTATTCGGCTCAGGCAACAGCGAGTGGATGAACACATTCCATCGCATCCCGAAGCTGGTTGATGAGGTGATGCCCAAACTCGGGGCGAAGAGGCTTATCGAGGCTCAGTTCGTGGACGCGAAAGAAGATCCTACCGGTCCCTGGGAGGACTGGCGTGATGAGCTGCTTGCCTCCTTCAGCGGTGGACCGCAATCCGTTGCTGCTACCACCACCGAACTGGAAGTGGCCATTGCAAAGCCGGAGACGGCCGACATGCTAGCTGGAAATGTGGTTTCCACGGGCCTCGTGAAAGAGAACAGGCAGATCGCGGGACCCGAGGTGGGATCTGCAAAAAAACATATGGAGATTGAACTGCCCGAAGGTGTAACATATGAACCTGGAGGTACGTCTTCAAGGACTGATTTCATTCGTGCTTAACTAATGAGTCTATCAGATTACCTGGTCGTTCTCCCAACAAACGCTCCAGATATAGTCCACCGTGCGGCTTCACGGTTCGGACTGAACCTGGACGATATCGTGACCGTCAAGGGCACAAGTAAAGCATTTTTGGTACGCAACCTCTCTAATACCCTTTTCACGCTGGACTAACACGCCATTATAGACTAGCGGGGGACCAAGTACCGTTGTTGAGATCCTCGGTGCGCGCGTTGAGCTGGGAACGCCAGCCTCCAAACGCCAAATCGAAGCCATTGCAAAGACGGCAGAAGGAAGCGAGCAGCGCAAGCTCCAGGATCTGATTTCCTCCGAAGGCACATTCGCGAAGGAGGTCATCGACAAGCGCCTGTCGGTCCTCGATCTTCTCGAAGATCATCCTAACGCCAAGCTCTCTTTTGCCGCCTACCTCGACATGCTAAGGCCTCTTACTCCGCGCCAATACTCCATCTCATCGTCCCCACTCGCTGCGCTGTCGTCACAGTCGGAGCTCGCATCGCTGACGTACGATGTGCACTCGGCACCTGCCCGTAGCGGAAACGGCCGTCTGTTCCAGGGCGTGGCATCGACATATCTAGCAACACGCACACCTGGGTCACGAATCCGGTGTTTCGTGCGCCACTCTAACACGGGCTTCCACCTACCCAACGACCCTAGCACGCCCATCATCATGATCGCGGCGGGTACGGGATTGGCACCAATGCGTGGCTTCATCCAGCAGCGCGCGTGCATCGCGGAGAACAACCGAAACACCCTCGGGCCTGCGTTCTTGTACTTTGGCTGTCGCGACTACGAGAGCGATTACTTATACGCAGATGAGCTGCGCAAGTGGGAGAATCTGGGCGCCGTACAGGTGCGACCTGCATTCTCACGCCGTGGGCCCCCAAGCGCCGATGGGAAGGGGGAGTATAAGTACACCCATGAACGTATGTGGGAAGAAAGGGAAGAACTCCGGGATCTGTTCAGACAGGGTGCGAAGGTTTTCGTATGTGGCTCCGCGAGCAAGCTGGCCAAGAGCACGAACGAGGTCACGAAGCGCATTTGGAGAGCCGCTTTCCCTGATAAAAGCGAGGAGGATGCACAGCAATGGTTGGATGGTATTCGTGAGGTGAGATATGTGAGTGATGTGTTCGATTAAACAGCTGAGGGCGAACGAGATGGCTGTCCTATTATATAAATTTTATTCCATCTAAGATTCTCTATGAATACCTAGTTATATGAACTTTTTATCAGTACTGTTCGGACTATACCTACTTACTTATCCTGAGTCTGTTCTCTGTCGTGCTTCAAAATGCTTGTATCTCGTCGGTTTGTACGTATATGACGGCGAGGCTCAATGGACCCCTGATCCATGATGCGGAACCCTGCTGGATCGCCAGGTACAATCAGCACGCGATAATAGCGTACTCCACTGGGTCGGAAGGAAATCAAATCACGAAAGCACAATGATGCTGTATTAATTTTGTAATTGTGAGGCATGGCTACAAACTGGACAGTTGTAGACGACGGACCTAAGTGTCTCGGCATACCGAACAGGTATAGGGATATAGAATTGCTATATAAGTCTTGATCTATTAGGTAGTGTTTTTGTAAGTAGTGTACGACTATCCATGCGAGATTATAATTTAACCCTCACCACTTAGGCTCGTACAAAACCGGGGGGTTCCAGGTTATCGTCGAGTTCCGCTTTCCTCCCGCGGACCTGGATTTGAGTATCTCTTACACGTTGGTTCGAGTTATTCTCAACTTCATCCGACTAATATTATCGCGAGCTCGAGCAGTACTGCTTGAGGGAGATAAAAATGTAGACTTTATAAAGTTCAAAGATATGCATTGAAGCTTAAAGATAAGCATAATGATGTGGTTTTGTGCTCGCTGCTCTTTGTTTACGGTACTGAGCTTATATTTCGAGATTGGCTGATCATGATTTAAATGAGCTAAAAGCGAATACCAATCGCGCTGTTAGAAATCGAACCCAACTCACTATTTAGCTCGTGGTAAGTGATTTCTAGATGGATGCTGATAGCGCCGAGAATCGACCGGCGTTTAATTCGACGGCATTCCCCATATTGTGATGATTGTGGAATTGCTACCAAAGTAGTTCGGCTGACGATGCCACTATAGGATAGCTCGTTGCAACTATATTCCTATAATGATGCAATGTCATATATCCAGGATATTATAGCTAGTGTTAACTGTAGTGTCAATTTGTAGCATTAATTGCTCACAACGAAATTGGAGAGCGTCGGCGAACCCTTGCTAGCTTCATGTCGCTCACGTCGCTCACGTCCTCTGCTGACAGATTGATGTACCACTGCATACCTAGGTACATAAGACGCGATGAGGCTCTGAAGGCCTACGTTAATTTCTTTCTTCTCACCCTTCTCCAGTCTCTTCTTTGGCGGTTCAAGTTTGAAGTTACTGGTGTTGGTTGATCCCCGTAACCCTGGTGCCGCTCGAAGATACCTTGTCAATTGCTTCAATTACTAGTAAATACCGCCATGCTGTCTTTCACGCGATTGGCTACGGCAGCCCTGCACCTGGGCTTACTCGCTCAATCAGGAGTCGCCTCGCCATGCCACAGCCGTGACTCGAAGCTCGGTGCCGTTGCGTCCGAGAGCTCGGTTTGCTCGGAAATCGGTATCAAGGTCCTCAAGAAAGGTGGAAATGCTGCCGATGCTCTTGTGTCAACTCAGCTCTGCATTGGAGTGATTGGCATGTACCACAGCGGAATTGCCGGTGGTGGTTTCATGCTCGTACGTGGTAGCGATGGCCAGTACGAGTTCATCGATTTCCGTGAGACGGCGCCCGCTGCTGCATTCCAGGACATGTATAACAACAACACGGATCTCAGCATACACGGCGGACTAGCAAGGTAGGAAGTCCATTCCATGACTTTTGATGACTGAGCTCACGCAAATTACAGTGGTGTCCCCGGCGAGCTGAGAGGTCTAGAATATCTTCATAAGCATTATGGCTCTCTACCTTGGAAACAGCTCGTGCAGCCCGCCATTAAGGTGGCCCGCTACGGCTTCGAGGTCACAGCTGATCTGGTTAATTACATGAATAGCGCGTCGCCGAACGATTTCCTAACCGATGATCCGGCTTGGGCAATTGATTTCGCGCCGAACGGCTACCGCGTGAAGCTTGGCGAGACCATGACCCGCAAGCGATACGCGAAGACTCTAGAAGTTATTGCGAACAAGGGCGTCGATGCTTTTTACACCGGCGCAATCGCAAAGGCCACGATCGCCACACTGACTAAGACCGGCGGGACAATGACCTTGGAGGACCTGAAGAACTACACCATAGCGATCAGGAACCCAGCCGAGATCAACTACCGGGGCTATAAGCTTACAGCCACCTCTGCCCCTTCGGGTGGTATTGTTGCCTTAAGCGCGCTGAATACTGTGAACGGCTATGAGGAATTTGGCGATCCTGCTGCGGTCAACCTTACTACCCATCGTTTAGACGAAGCCATTCGGTTTGCGTACGGCCAACGCACCGAACTCGGTGATCCCTTATTTGTTGAGGGTCTCGATGACTATCAGAAGGCCATGATTAGCAACGCAGCCGCTGTTGAGATCCGCTCTAAGATCTCTGACTTTCATACGCTGAACGCTTCCGTGTACAACCCAGCGGGCCTTGAGAGTCTGCCAACACCAGGAACCAGCCATATTGTCGCCGCCGACAAGAGTGGCTTGGCGATCAGTGTTACGACCACCGTCAACTTGCTATTTGGATCGCATTTAATCGTCCCCGAAACGGGCGTCATCATGAACAATGAAATGAACGACTTTTCTATTCCTGGATCCAGCAATGCTTTTGGATACATCCCATCACCCTCAAATTGTCAGTTAGCGTCTCAGCAGCATGACCTCAGGTCTACGTGGAGGGCATAGCATCGCATGTATCAAATGAAGTTTAAACTGACGTTTTTTTGTAGACATTCGCCCCGGGAAGCGACCTCTGTCCTCTATCTCTCCCGTGATAGTCGAGAATCCGGATGGAACGCTCTACTTCGTCATTGGTGCCGCAGGAGGCAGCCGGATTATCACGTCTACCATCCAGAACATCCACCACGTTCTAGACCAGAACATGACGACCCTGGAAGCTCTCGCTCAACCTAGATTGCACGACCAGCTGAGCCCTAACCAGGTCTCGTTTGAATACGCGTACGACAATTCAACCGTCGCATTTCTCTCGAGCCTAGGTCACAACGTAACGTGGGTGGCTCCTGGCCAGAGCACTGCGCAGGGCCTGCGATTGTTGCCCAATGGCACGTTTGAAGCCGCTGGCGATCCAAGACAGCATAATTCCGGGGGCTTTGCTGTGTAAGTAATCGGACTGAATGGCAATTTAAGCTACTAAGTAGTCATAATTGCTGTATATATACATGTATATATAGATGTAGAGATATAGGACCGGCTTCAGCTTAATTCTGGGCCACTTATTATCTGTTTCATTGTATTTTGACTTCTGCTCATTGTATACACACATATTCGTCACATGATTAGGTGATAGATGTGTACTAATGCTTACTTCTTTCTCCATATACTAGTAGTGTAGTGTATGTTGTGAGACCTTTCATCCCCGCATTCGCCGAGCAACAACATTGCCGTGACGTAAGCGCCATGCATATCGTGTGGTCCACTCCGAAACTCCGAGCTCGACCACACGTACTCAGTTATATAGCAATGTACTGCGCACCAAGCCTACAAACACTACAGCTGAAAACTCTCCGTCACCAATATATCTTCGAATTGTAGAACCGTCATGGCAGCGCATCACGTTTTACTGCTTGGAGGCAGCGGCAAAGTCGCACAGCTACTGACTCCTATGCTCCTCCAGCGATCATGGACCGTGACGAGCATCATCCGCAATCCCGACCAGACAGCCAGCTTGCAGAAGCTCGGCGAGAACCAGAGCGGCAAGCTGAATGTGCTTGTGAGGAGTCTAGAGGAAGTAAAGAGCGATGGGCAGGCCCAGAGCATCATTGACGAGGTCAAGCCCGACTACGTCGTTTGGAGTGCCGGTGCAGGCGGCAAAGGTGCCCCAGAGCGAGTAAGTTACCATCGCGGCGGCATTATCTCGTGTCTACACAGAGAGACTGGTCTAGCATGTATCCAATGAAGTCTAAACTGACGTTTTGTGTAGACCTGGGCCATTGACCGTGACGCCGCATGTCATTTCATTCGTGCATCGGTCGCTACGCCTTCCATCACCAAGTTTGTCATGATCTCGTTCATTACCTCGCGGCTTGAGAAAGCTCCCTGGTGGACGGACGAGGCGTGGAAGAAGGAGAAGGAGACCGGATTGAAGAAGCTAGAGCGCTACTACCAGGCCAAGGTGGCTGCAGATCAGGTGCTCTACGAAGAAAGTAAGAAGAGATCTGACTTCGCCGGTATCTGCTTGCGGCCCGGCTTCTTAACTTTAGAGCCTGCTGGGAAGGTCGCGCTTGGTAGAATCCCGGTCACGCATGGCACCTCGAGTCGAGCCTCTGTTGCGTACCTCACTGCCCTCCTGTTGGATAACCCGAATACTAAGACTAGCTGGCTGGACATGCTTGATGGCGAGGAGGATCCCGAAACGGCTGTTAAGAGGTGCGTTGATGAAGGCGTGGATTGTATCGAAGGTGAACCTTACTATCCCTGAAGGGAGCTGGGGGCATGAACCAAAGGGGGGAAGAAAATCGTAAAATGGCTAACGGTAGTGTGGGCATCTCTTCAAACCAAATTGTCATTGTAGGTAAGGTCTTAGCTTAAAAGTTTTTATGCCCTCGTTCTATTTGGGTACTCTTCCCGTCAATTGATGAGAAGTTCATCCGCCGACGACTCGACTCCTTTGGCGACCTCTCCATTTGATAAATTTAGTAATGTTACACCGCCATCCATTTCATTAGTTATCACGTCCGCCACCGCTGTCGACTATACGGCAATTCCTGAAACCACTCAGGGGGTTTGAGTTGGAGGTGGCATGATCTATAATTCCACCCGTAATACTGGTCGATGCTACCAACTGCGACTTTAGACTTGGGTGGGTGTCACTATAAATTTTTGGTCAGGCATATAATCCCTATTTGAGATCGACACTTGGGGCCAGCTTGATATGTCTACTGCTTGATAGCTCGCTAGTTTGAATAATTGAAATCTAGAGTTACGCTGTTCTCCCTTTTTTCTCCTCCCTTTCCCCCTTGTCGTTATGGGCCCATTGCTTTATACACAGTTTGGTGCAAAGAAGAAGTAGTCTATGTAAAGGAAACTCCCAAGTGACCAGAAGGCAAGTCCAACGACTATGGCGATCATTTCGTTTCCTTCGCTTACATATGTTTTCACACCGGCGCCGTTTTCCCCAAGTTTCTCTTATATATTTCTGCAATAAAACCTACTGTCATGCAGATATTAATATCAGAAACAATAAATTATGTTACCCAGAAGTCGAAGTCCACACTCGGACAACTACCGATGAGACAGCCATCGAAAAAATACATCTGGTGTTCACGTATTTACTTAGTATCTTTTGCCCCTAGAAATAATAACTGCTAGAAGTCTATAATTACTAGACGTTGTTTATTGTCGCACAGGTGTATTAAAAGACAATATTGTATCCTTTGCGGTAGCTAAAGCTTCTTTTACATTGATTTTATTCTGTATGCTTTTAAAAATGACCGATGACATTAGGGGCATTTTGCCTCTGTAGGGCAAAAAAAGGTTCGAACGTAAAAACCGGTTTCCTAGATTTATAGTTTATATAGGACCGATTTGATACATTATAAGCCATCTCGTAATTATCATCTGTTTTTGGTAACCCGCTGCCTCAATTTACCTATGCGCCAGGTGACGAAGCACCACAATATGATACGGATGTAATTATCGGCCTATATTTTTCGTTACTTCGTCCCTTCCTTGAACGCCTCGCACCTAAAAGAAATATCAAAAATTTACAGGCTCAAATAGTCTAATTCGTAATTCCGAGGTGGAGCGGTAGTATCGCTACTCTTATTATTGAGCTCGGTTTTCTCAGATCTCTGCCTGAGGTTCACGGAACTCACAGGGGTGAGTGAGCTGAGTCGACCTTCGCTGTTCACCCACCCGAGACTAACGGAGTCCTCGCGCTTAAATCCCGACACGCTCTCAGCGTCAATGCCAGAGCCTAGATCTGTGCTCAGCGATACAATTCGACCACCGAACTCAGGCTGATGATGTGTTGTCGTGCTGTCGGAGCTCGCGAATTCTCCTGCCCAATCCGGCATCCGGGAATCCAAGTCCGGGTTGGACTGGTTCAGTTCGCTTGCCGCGTGTAGACTGTGCAGACCCCAGCCCTTCGGCGATGGAGCAACTCGGAGGTAGTTGTCTGATCCGTGCCGACTTCGTAATACGCTATGATTGGGGTATATGCTATTCACACCCATGGCGTAGAGTGAATCCAGGTCGAAAACTGAGTCCGGAAACGTAGGGATGAGACCAGACATGATGTTTAAATGATCACTGTGGGGGTATTGAGTATAGAAAGGAGCAGGCGGCGCGTGTAAGGGGGGCCCGTTTCTAGCAGATTCGAGACTAACCTGGCTTACAATGGTGCCATGGCACTCGTTATTCGGAGAGAATTGGTCTCTGTCGTCGTGCTCTCGATTTCCCGGCAAGAAGGAAAACATATCAGTGCCTTTACGTTGCCCCCCCGCATCATCCTTACGACTATTTGTGACCTGATGGAGATGGGGTTTGTGGACATATCGAGAGTTGCGCATGTCTAAGTGTAGTTGTGCAAGGGCGGCTTGAATTGAGTTTTCCATTAGGACTGCAGGCTGGTATGAAAGACTCATAACCTTAATGAAACCGGATATTACTTCGAGAGATGATAGATAACTTTGTCGGTCTGCCTCATTCTTGCTCTGCGCAATTGCAGCAATCAGGGCGATAGATGCAATTCCCGCAGGCTGTAAACTGGTGTAATATATCTTTTTAAAATCGTACTTCTCCTTTGACTGTGAGACTATCTGGGCGATCCGAATGGCCGCTTGTGTGTGTACACTGCGTGTTGGATTGATGCAGTCATCGGTGACAGAAGACATTCGGTCATGTGAGTCTATATCTTGACCACTGACGGGTGTTCTGTTGTTTCCTAGGGCCTCGGACGCGTTTATCGTGTCTTCTAGGCTTGAGGGTGACAGCGAAGTCGGTTCATCGTTGGATGCTAATCCGTGGGCTTTCGGTGAACGATGCAGCAGGATCATGATGGCCTGGTATTGCTGGTGGAGGAGAAAGTAACTGCAAGGAGCAGTTCTGATATTGTTGGGGCTCCAGGTCAAATGGCTCGGAAGCTGCCTGTACCACTCTCGAAGTTGTTGGTCGAGTATTAATACGTCCATGGCAGCATTTTCCTCTGCGCTATCCCCAGTCAACGAATCCGCCTGATTCACACCGCAACTGGGCTTAGTCTCTCCCTGATTCTCGACGATTCGACCTGCCAAATCCATGAGCTCAAAGAGTTGCTCATTAATTTCTTCTTCAATTTCCTGCATATCTGTCCATATGGAGGGGCCATGTCCGGATGGCCGAGTTGTAGGAATAGCTGCCTTAGACATATCGAAGCCAATGTCTCGACTTTTGATGCTTGTTGGCCGCCCGAGGAACAATGCCCAATACTTATCATAAAGTACACACGCTTTCATCACTTTTCGCCGTACGCTAATTTCTTGCTCTGGTAGTCCAATGTTGCCGCAGTCGATATGTAGGCCTATGTCAAATGCTAGACGATTGGCCATTCCTATAGTTCTGAAAGTTAGTGTACCGTCGGACTCCCCTTCCCGTGAGATTGCAACCACTCACCGGCGTACATCCAACCCGTGTTGTCTCTGCCGACTCCGCACTCAAGATCTCCTAGAAGTAAAAGCGACTGGACGCTAGAAATACCCATTGGTCTCTCTAATTCGATCTCCAGCATGGATTTAGCCTCTCGGTGTATAGTGCTTTCGTGATTTCCTAAATTTATTCTGGCCATATCGCAGCGGTCTTTATTCGCAAACCGCCAGCCTATAGCCAGTATTATAATATGTAGGAACGACGAGTAGAACTTGGGGTTTTCGGATCCTCTATCTGCTTCAAAGGCAACCCTGTCAACAACTTGCATAACGCAGTTCTGGTGTTTCCAGAAATTCTGCATTAGGTAGTCGTGAGTTTTGGGCGTGAGTGATCTGATAATACGTTCCGCTCGGCGGATTTGCTCGGGCGATTCCCAGGAGTCGTATGTGTCAGTGGATTCGGCGTATACATGGCAATTTGCTGTTGGGCCAAATCGCAGTTTGCTTGAAAGACGATCACAGGACAGACCCCCATTGGGGAATAAGAATTGACTCCTAGCATCTTCCTGTTTAATATCTAGCGTTAGAGGTGGTGAGTGCTCCTTTTGAAGAAGCTCTTTTCCTGATTGCAGTACTTCGGTGCTAACAAAGTCCTCCATGGGGCTATCGTATACAGCGAAGTCCTCATGGGAGTATGGCGGCGACAGCACGTGGCGGATTGCTGAACTAGCGTATGATTTGGAGCTTCGTCGAGCCTCGATAACTGATATTGGAATCTCATCTCCGGAGCCTGCCGACTGTGCTTCATGTCTTGTCATCGGCGGATATGTAGCTGGCGGGACAACAACGTGTTTCTCCTTTAACATGCTTTCTAGTAAACCAATGCGAGAAGATAGTGATGAAACATATGCTTTGGAAATTGGCCTGCCGTGCGCCGTCAGCATCGACGCGTTTCTTGAGTTCCTGGCTAAAAGATAAGAATTCCTCACCTACGACGCTCATCATCCATTTTTATCACACATTCCATCCCAGACCGCTTACATTGTGTACATTCTGATGCTCCCTTAGGGACTACACATCGTATACGACGGTCGCGACATGAATAGCAGGCAATAGAAGCTCGAAGTCGAATGTTCTGCTTGCTATTTCGTCTTAAAGTGTTGGTATGCTGAGAAACATTCTCCTGGTTCAAGATGTCTATCTCTGGTCCATCAACCACTTCTTTAATGGTAGAACCTGCCATTTTTGGAGCGTAATCGTCGTAAAATGATAGCTCGATCATTCAAAACAGTCTACGGGAAAACGAGAAAATGCCATAAGAATCTAGGTAAGGCGACTTCGGGCCAGTCAAAGCGGCATAGAGCACGGGAATTGAGATTATTTAATTAGACGGCATAGAAATATGGAGACTCTGTTCCCCCACAGAGGGTGTGCACTAGCAGAGGTGCAGAAAACAGGGCCGCCTCCACGTTACCCCCATTTAAGTCGACGAGGCATCCTTACCATGTTGGACGGACCTGGGCCCCACCATCGTCAGGGCCAAACCTGGAGAGAACCCAACGGTGCAGGGTTATGGTTACGTACTCTCTCGAATATTTTTGTACTAGACTAGCTGTCTAGCTAAGTGGAAATATGGTGGATGACTAGTGGAATCAGTATGCGGGTTCAGAAATATTTACGTTCAGCCTCAACGGCGGCGCATATCTAAAATGTAGTAGTACGCCATCAGTGGGACCGGTCTGTAAGCGCTCTCACACCGAAGTGGAGGACAACATGGAGGCCATGCGTCAAGGGCATGCTTGCATAGTGACATTAGGATAGTAGTGGTGTATACAAACCCGAATGGCCTATCGAGCTTCATAAAACAGGTGACTCTGCGGCAAGATGACAGTAAAGAATTGCTGTGCTGGTAAACTGCATAGGTATGCTATATATCCGTATGAAGCCGTGTTGATATCACTACACACGATTCGTGCTCAATCGATCTAGTGCACAACAAAATTAGATAGTGAGTAACAAGAAGAGACAAGCTATTTACTACTATATAACTACCTATTACCACTAGACTTCTTCAGGAACTAGAAGTCAAGTGGCGCTGATGAACTGACCAAACGACCCGCTAGGGCAATCCGGGAAACCCGAGCAATCCACTTACAGTAGTAGAGGTCCAGACAAAATCTCCCCACGGAGTCATAGCTGGGGGCAGCTACTGGATTCGCCTAGACGCTATAAGCCTCGGCGTAGAAGACTTTCGTTATTCCCAGTTCATTCCCGATAATAGTGGACGGTTATGTCACGATGAAGCGTGTTTCCAAGGAATTCCTCAAGTCTGCTCCTGCAGTGCATCTCCTGTTTCGTATGGTAAAGAAGGGAGAAGAATGTTGTTAAAATATAGGGGTTTTGTGGCTAAGAAGATTGGGGTCTTATAAGTGAACATAGGAGGTAAGCAGAGGTAAGCAGAGTTTGCTTAGCCTTAAAAGACCTATATATACTAGCAAACAATTTGAAAATAAAGCAATAGTTAAGACGACTTATATAATATATAATTACTTTAGTATTAAGATAGTTCTTAGTATGCTTATATATATTTAACAAGATATAAGGGGTCAACCCTTAAAGTGAGTGTAACAGCCTAGTAGCTAGCCTGCCACCTAGCCTGCCACCTAGCTGTCGTGTGTCATGTCATGTGGTCAGTGCGTACGTTGCCTTGGAAGTTGTCATGGCGGAACCATCGCACATATTTCTGTTCCCGCAGACCACATGTGGCGGAAAGGGGTAACTTTCTCTAAATTTCTCGCAAATTAGATACGAATTGTCAGATCATCCTTCTTAGTTTTTACCTTTTTCAGTCACTCGTTGAATTCAATTGCGTTCTATTTGATCAAGAGCTCCCCCATTTATTTGACTGTTTTTACCTATCTCTGTATCCCTTTTTCCTACGAAGCCATCTCACCTCTTAAAGGAACGATTCATCATGTGCACGAAAGTTTACTCGATTTGATATTTGATGGTTTACGAGCCAGTAGCTAATTGACTCCTACCCCTCAATTGTGAACCCCATTTCCAGAACAAGATTGGAATGATGGACAGAACAAGAGCAATGGCCACGAGTACTAGTCCCGTAAATAGCGGTCCCAGACGGCTGTACAAGACTGGGGCGAGAAGGGGAAGTACTCCGCCGATCAGATTTCGAGTGACTGCATTACCGGCGATTGCGCTGGCCGCCTGTGATCCGTAGCAGGATGCCAGGTAGTTGGTAACGTAGATGATTACAAGCATGTTCCCCATGCCGAAGGGCACGCCGCTGAGAATGGCTACAACGGGACTGTTGGGGGGAGATGCTGAAACGGCGAACAGCAGCATTCCTACAGGAACTAGCAATCCTCCGATGAAAATGAGTGGTACGGTCGCCTCGGGCGCCGGCGGTGGGGGTGGAGAGATGCTTATCGGGTTGGCATCTTCAGACTTCTCTCGTCGCAAGAACATATCGACGGCTTTGACGAGACGCCTTAAGTAGGGTTCTACTAGGATACAGATGAGAGAGCCGAATCCGATGGAGAGAAACGGTAGCCCTGCAACACTCGAGCTCCAGCCCCGGAGTTGTTGGAAGACGATGGGGTAACCGACGATGCTGAGGTATAGCAGAGCATAGAGGATGGCGATATATGTATTCCACAGGAGACTAGGATGAAAGTCAATCTGATCGTCCGCCATATTCTCCATTTCTTCTAGATGCTTACCAGATCGGTTCTGTGAAAGCCATCACAACTGGCCGCTTTATACTCACTTCTAGCTTCGCCTTCAAAGATCCCCGTCCAAAATCTTCATGTTTACACCAGTACCGGTCGTCATCCCTCTTAGCTCGCACGTACTTCCGATACAGGATTGCCGGCGCGAACGTCTCCTTAAGAGAGGCCATCATTAATGCAGAAACAAAGGATAGAATAACAATTGTCCAGTGAATCCACCTCCAGTCATGGTGTTGGTTTATGAGACCCGCAATCACGGGTCCAAGGACGGGCTGGTATGAGAGCGAGTTAGCTGACGATGGCATAGGCTCGGAAACATCTGTAATGTTGGTTTCTCACCCCGCTCACTGCACCAAAGATCCATATGGACACATACAGAGCCCTCGTCTCGTTAGTCGCAATGTCGTTGACGGTACCTGGTGCGTTGGACAGCATGACGGAGCCAACAAATGCTGCGAGGAACCGGGTCGCCAATATCGTAGCGATGTTGGTTGCGACAGCCGACGGGATCAGGGTTATTGTGAAGAGAAATAGGGTAATTGTGTATACAGGTCGCCGCCCAAATATCTCTCCCAGCGGCGCTAGCAGTAGGGGACCCACGCCGAGACCGAAGAGGTACGTCGTCACGCCGAGGACGGGGATAGTCCGGTCGGCTATCCCAAACTCTGCCATGACTCCCGGAATGGTCGTGACGTATGCCGTGGATGCTATAACGCTGTACGGCGCGAATTAGATTATCAAATTCGGCATTCTTTCGTCTTGGGGTCTCTTACACGACAAGTGTTGCAAACGATACGAATCCTAGTATCAGTCCACGGTACCATGCCGGCCAGTTCTTAGGATTTTCATCGTCATTGTCTACCCAGGTTATTTCAAACGCTCGAGTGTGGCTGCTTGTCGACGTATCCTGTGTAGACCTGGACTCGGCCATGGACGGACAAAAGCCTGTAAATGATAGGTCCCAGGGGAAATTATTCGCTGGGTCGGTGCTGCTGTCGAACCTGTCTAGCCACGTCCAGCGTCGTTGGGAAATTTCCGGTGTACTCCTTTGAGTTGAATCATCACGGCTGACATGTTGCCTGTACGAGGGGCGAGACAGAATAAAATCGTGGTCAACATCGTGATGGCAACGGGTAACCTCACTAATTGCCTTAGAAACAACAAGCTGTGAAGAAGAATTATAATATTGAGGATCTGCAGCACTCATCTCGTGATTATTGATGGGAGACAACAAATGTCCCCTACTAGGCGCGTTTGCGCAAGCCTTCAAAATACGAACAAGCCTAGTCGACGAAAACTACTTTGGAAAAAGCATAAGACAAGAAAACATGCGAGTTCTCAAGCATGTATAGATGGTTCTTAACGCAATTATAAATCCCGAAAGTGGCCATTTGCTTCTTCTGACATCACTAGAGTATCCCGAGCTGAGGAGACTGTGCTCGTTACTGACCGGGCTCCGGCTACGTTCACACTTGCACCTAAATTATCGCGGTATCCTAAAATGGATCGCTCATATAAGCATCCTGCGCCTCCTTGTAAGCGTCGTAAGACCAGATCCATTCTTGTTCCTTTGGGTGTGACCTGCGTACACATTTTACATAATTAGTAATCCATTCCGCGTTCTCATTTCAATTTCTCATCAGGGTGCTTACCAGTTCGAATTGGGGTCAAAACTTCGGCTGAATTCCGCATCTCTTGTCCTACGGAGCTCAGGATCAGCTGCGTGGAAATGGCGCGCATGTTTGTGCGTCTCATCCCGCATTCGAGCTGTTCTTGCAACTCTCAGTCTTTCGTACATGTGCGTGGCCTTCGCGATGTGACTCTTATTTGTCACGGAGCCGAGTAGATATCCAAGGACGGCGGCGTCTTCGAGACCCATACTCAGGCCCTGAGCCATGTAGGGCAGGATAGCATGGCAGCTGTCGCCGCCGAGAACCGTGGTGCCTTGCTGAGAACGCCATGTCTTGAGAGGCGGCACTATTGTCGCCTTAGTTACTGTTTATTTCGCCGTCTAGCGACTTGCTTACATTGCATCAGTCTCCATTTCTGGACAGTTTGGACGACGCTCAGCATCTTGTTTAAACTACGAAGGGTAAGTCAGCCTCATCCCTGGGTCTGGCTCTGGTACTGCTTCAACTCACATTGGATCCCAGCCATTGAAATGCTCTCGCATCTCCGCAACATCACCAACAGATTTTGACTCTTGCCGGTTCTCGAAGTCGTCGTGAACCAGCAGGACGATATTCATCTGCGAGCTTCGCCGTACCGGATACGCTACAGCGTGAGAACCTGGGCCAATCCAGATGCGAATCTTCAGATCTTGCATCCACGCCTGTAAATCACTGTGTCCTTCTAGTTGTTCGTAGTCGATGGTCATGCGATAGGCCATGTCGCCTGATGGCTCAGGGTTTATTTGTTTTCCAAGCAAGTCTGACCTATGGGATGACCAAACACCCTCGGCGAGCACCACGAGATCCCCGTTGTGCATCTGTCCATCCTCGGTTCTGACACCTGGTCGTGTCATATTAATGTCGTCGACTCGTGAAGAGTATAAAATTTCGACGCCGAGCTCACGCGCCCGTTCTACGAGCGCGTTTTGCAAATCGACGCGATGCATAGTCCATAATGGACTGCCGTAGCGTTGTTGGATCTCAACGTCATAGTTCTGCCTCTGAGCAAGTACCTTTCCGTTGAAATCGTGTATCTGTAGGCCTGTCGGTGCCGCCGCTAGGGATTGGAGAACATTAGACAAGCCCCATTTGGTCCAGAGTCTCGTGCTATTGGGAGAGCTCTGCAGACCGGCGCCAACCTCGTGTGGTCCAGAATGTGTCTCAAAGACAGTGACTTTGTGCCCAGCGCATACTATGGAGATGGCGGCTGCGAGGCCAAATAGGCCGCCTCCTACGATGAGGACATTCAATCTGCAAGGGCTGGAGGACCCATGTTTGAGAGAGCTTCTGTCATCCATTGTATGTAGATGAAGAAGCCTTTAAAATATGTATACAACTTCACCTCGGTCCGCCAAAATAAAAAGGGGTTGGAAGTGGTAGTTCGTCTTTCTCGAAGAGAAGCACAAACCTGCCAGGTCACCAGTGTAGAGTAGCCTACTATAGTAGTAAATTTTCGGAGAGGACCACAATATAATATCCCATGCGGTCAACCCCCAAACTATCGACATTCATATCCTTGATCACCTTCTTTGGCTTTGCTTCTCCATGTAACCGCTGGCTTATATTTCACATCTCACTGCATTATGACACTACGTTCATCGCCTCTAGCCAACCCCCGCAATGCAGTAACTGGCGGTGTAGAAATTACTGCTTCTGGTAGTGTGGTACCTGAGAATGTTGACTGTCAGCTTGCAGTCAGGGTCCCTGCACGCTCGGTGATATCGCCTACATATAGCTTGGCGGAAAGTAGCCGGTGGAATACAGAATCAATAGGCAATTTGTGAGTCCGTCATTTTCCAAGTTGAACATACCAAACCAAATCAAGGAGAAAAGCAGCAACTATTCTGTCATCTCCCGCGTTGTTCTTATCCCGTGCAACTCAAGTGATCCAACCCCGAAGAATGCGTCCCCTCACCACAATGACTGGTATCACTGAGTCTGATGATCTACTTGATCTCGTTTCTGAGCTCAATCGACTTACAACAAAATCCTATACGGCAAAGAAGGGGTTTAACAGCCCAGAGGCCAGTCACGCCTTTACTCGTCTAGTCGAGAAGCTAGGGGTCTCTGGGCGGGATCCAGCCGAGAATGTCTACTATCTGGCAACGCGAACCGCTCAGAATAGCGCTATCCGCTGTGGTATCGAACTGGACTTCTTCCAGCTGATTCCAGGAGACGGCAGCCCTGTTAGCGCGGAGAAGCTTGCTATGGACTCCGGCGCTGACAAAGTGCTCGTGGAGCGTCTCATGAGAACACTGACTGCATGCGGCGTTTTTGCGGAGGCTGGCGAGCGCTTATACATAGACAACCGGCTGTCCAGCGCGTTCCGTAACGACAATAACCGGAACATGTTCCAGCAGATGTACGACTTCGTCGGAAAGGGCGCGTATGTGCTGCCAACATTTTTGAAGCAAAACGACTGGAATAATCCCGAAGGCTACGAGCAATCAGCAATCAATCTCGGTCTAAACATCACGCGGGCTGGCTTCTGGGAATGGCTATCGGCCGATCCTGCGCGCCAGACCCTTTTCAACAGCGGCATGCAGAGCCGGCCAAACGCCATTCATGTCGCTAATCTATACAACTTCGAGGAGCAGCTTAGCCCAGGCCTTGGAAATGACGATGTAACGCTCGTGGATATTGGTGGAGGTAGAGGGCATGCTCTAATGGAGATTAAGGAGGCGTTCCCCAAACTAGGCGGACGACTCGTACTACAAGACCAGGAGGCAGTGATCAACGATGCTATCGCCCAAGGCCTGCCTTCCTATATCGAACCTCAAGCGACCTCTTTCTTCGAGCCGAACCCGGTTCGAAACGCACGCGTCTACTACTACCGTCGCGTTTTCCATGACTGGTCGGATCCCATCGCTGTCAAGATTTTGTCCAGTGCCGTTGGGGCCTTAGGACCCGACAGCCGCATACTCATTGCCGACATTTGCATGCCCCCGCGTAACGCTGCTTGGTCTATGGCGGTGCAGGATTTGAACATGATGGTTCTCGGTGGCATCGAGCGCACTGAAGATCAGTGGCTAGCCCTCCTCGACAAAGCTGGCCTTAAACTGACTAAGATCTGGCGAACCGATGGAAGCAATCATGTGGTAATTGAGGCTCATCGCAAAGTTTTACTGTAATTTTGCCATTGAAAAATATTATCACGTAATTACGATTGGTATTTCATGGTAGTGCCCTCTGTCACACCTTCTAGAACACAGAAAGTGGTTGTATTAGTATATAGAGAACCTCAGGATAGTTAGTTCAGGCTCTTCGTGCAACAACAAGTATTCATCATACCCCTATACTAGGGTTCTGGCACCCTCGTGTAGGTGACTGATGATACATGCAGTCATGGTCGCTCAGTAGGACTTTGTTATAATCACATGAAGTAGACCTACACTTAGGCAAACCTAAAACCATGAATTAAACCTTCACAAGTTTATGAGGCGCCTTCGCGGGGTTTCGGAGACCGCGGACCACTGTCCAGCTACCTAAGTCTCCATAACTCTCGGTGAATCTAGTCGTACGACAGAATCAGCGTAAAAGGCACAGGACAAGGGATAAGGCGGAAGGGTATAGAAGGTGCCCTGTCAAGTATGTGGGTAGGAAGCGGCGCAGGTAGCATAAAATAGTGTTAATATCTTGTATTATATGTTATTACATGTCAGATGTTACATTACACAGAATCCAAAGAGCGGAGGGGGCGGCGATCACGTTTGTAAAACATCTGCACATGATCATAAATCACCCTTACCATGTTACCTAGTAGCTTTACTGTTCTTCATGCTATCTACAGGGTAAGATAAGAACAGCGGTCAGCATATGTCTCAGAAGCCCAGCGTAGTTACTCCTCAAGGAGCGCCGAGTTGAATGTATAATTCACGCTGGAAGTAGATCGACAATTAGATTGCCTTCACCGTGGGAGAAATGTAGACCCTGCTGGAATTCCCCGTGCAGACCAAACTATTGGAGTACGACCCAATGGGCATATGAAGTAAGAAGTGAATATTATTATCGGCCTAGCTGGAATGCAGTTATTCAGAATATATGAGCTGAAAAAGCCAATCTCAGGTGCTTCCTTAACATAGTTTGTTTAATAAGGGATTTTGCAACATATTTTCGAATTGTCTAGTCATCTCTTTGTCTTTGTAATTGGGCCTTTCATTATGTCACTATCTGTTCCACTTCCTGAAGGCTTGAAGCCAGCCTTAATTCGAGTTATTGATCTGAAAAAGCTTCAGTCGGGCTCCGCTTCAGAGCAGGCCTCTCTCCTTCAGGCCGGCACCGAGGATGGCTTCTTCTATCTGAAGCTAGATTGCCTAGCCCCCGTTCCAGTATGGAACAATGCGGCGAAAGTCTTCAAACTTTCAGAAGCTTTGTTCGCGTATGATGACGCTGTGAAGTACGCCTTCGATGTAGATGGAATTTCGAACAGAAAAGTCAATGGGTACAAGCCAAAGGGGAGAAACATCGTGGATAAAAGCGGTACTAGAGACGGATTCGAAAGCTGGGTGGTAAGAGCAAACGCTTCCAATGCAGCCTCACATAGTCACACTAAATGTATACAAGCTGCCTGGGAATGGACTATTTCAACTAGGAGAAGACCCCTTTCCGCACCCTCCTGCCGTGGCGGCCAGTATGGGCTCTCTACGCGCCCTCATCGACGACCTCAGATCCGCCGCTGAGACCATCTTCAAGTCACTCTCTACATCCCTCGAATTGAAAGCAGGACAGCGATTTGAAGACTTTCACAACCCGACACGCCCCATGCCCGACATCCTCAGGCTGCTGAAATACCACGCGGATCAGCGCATTGGCGGCGCCGTCCCGCAAACTCCTCATACCGACCTAGGCAGTCTGACCTTTGTGTTCACCACCACGCCCGGGCTCCAGGTCCTGCCGGCAAGCATACAGACCAAAACCGGGGTACCCTACCCCGAGTTGCGCTGGCAGTACGTGGAGCCACGTGAAGGGTGTGCTATCGTAAACCTGGGCGATTGCATGACAAAAATGACAAATGGGCTGCTCAAGAGCGCGCTCCATCGGGTCGGGCCCCTACCTGGCAGTCCCATGTCAGAGCGCTACAGCTTGGCCTATCTAATGCGTCCTGAGGGTTCGACACTACTACGCACCCTAGACAGTCCGCTCATCCAGAGGCCCGAGGCGGAGGAGGCACCTATGACCAGTAACGAGTGGATACATAACAAGTTCTTGGCGCTACGAGGAGCTCATCGTGTGCAGGATGACCATGTACTCACTGGCGGCAAAGATGTCATTGTCTGATAGACTCTATGCAAGAGGGATGGATTGGCGGTAGACTCCTGAGTTCGGGCTGTCGGGATATATGGTTTCTAACTGTGTCAATTTTCTCTGAAGGCTGAAAACATTCTCTCTGTCAATGCAACTTCTCACTTTTAACCCCTTTCCGTTACTTTATCGAGTCCTAGTTCTGAATTGTAACCACTGTAACATGGAACGCTCATTTAAAATATTCATGAAAGCGTAGCTAAGTTTTAAATTATAACCTACCGCAACATAGAACCCTTTTAGAAATTATTATGCTGCTGTACGTAAGCTTAGCTATTAAAGTGTAAATATAATACTTCGGTGGCAATGGATAGTACTCCCAATTTAAAAAACATATAGTTCTAAGTATCTAACGTGCAGTGTGAAGCGTGGACCATGAATGTAGAGTCATAAAGTCATCTGATATTTAACACATAATTGTTGTCCTATAGTTCGCATGTTGCTATCCAAGAGTGTGCAAATCAAATCAATGTCTGGTTTTATTCATGGCATTTTCTACCATTTAGTGAACAGTAGATTCTATATCTAGAACTAAGCTAGAGATCTGCGTAGCAGCCCTAAGAATATGTCTCCAACTAATTTCCCCGATCAAGAAATAGAGCCCAAGCTACCTGAGAGCGCCTTTGTTGTGATCACAATATCATTCTTCTGGACGAGAGTCATATTCCGACTCGAAGGCTCTGATGCTAGAGCAGGAACACTGTTTGTGACTTTCTGATCAGTTTGTCTTTGTTTCACTGCTGCAGAGAGCATGTCTAGGATTGCTTCTGTTTCGTCCCAACCTACGCACCCATCAGTGATGCTGACGCCATACGCAAGGCCAGAAGAACCACAGGGAGGGATGTCTTGTCGGCCTGAAGACAACACATTGGTTAACAAAGAGGTCCGAGAACGGCACGATACCTTTTAGCGAGGTTCAAGGGAACGAGCGTAGATTTGACTTACCCGGGTTGATGTTGCTTTCAATCATAACTCCAAGGATACCGGACCCAGCCGCAATCTGCTCGGCGACTGCGGCCGCGACCCTTCCTTGATTTCGGTAGTCTTTGGAGGAGTTGCCGTGGCTACAGTCGATGACAATCCGGGACTGCATGCCAGATTTCACTAGAGCCATTTCGGCTTGGCCGACATGCTTGCGACTGTAATTAGGGCCACTGCTCCCCCCGCGGAGAACGGCAAACGTGTCGAGGTTTCCACTGCTAAGACGATGCACAAGACAACCGTGCTCATCTATGCCGAGCATTGTGTGTGGTTGCGCTGCCGCGGTCATGGCGTCGATGGCTGACTTCAGCGAACCTTCGGTATTGTTTTTGAAGCCCACTGGGAAAGTTACATCGCTCGACAGCTCGCGATGAGTCTGGCTTTCTGTTGTGCGAGCACCGATGACGCCAACGGTGAGAAGGTCATGGATGAAAGGCATGAGGAGAGGACTGAGTATTTCCGTCGCAATAGGCAAACCCATCTTAACCACGCTAAGCATGATGCCGCGCGAAACAAGGATACCTCGTGCTATATCGGAGTTATCCGCCTGCGTGAGGTCTGGATCATGGACGAGCCCCTTCCAGCCTACTGTAGTTCTCGGCTTCTCGATGTAAACCCGCATGGCAATGAGGAGCTGGTCTTGATGCCTTGCCGCCGCGGCCGCCAGTCGAGTGGCATAATCCAGAGCAGCATCCAGGTGGTGAATACTGCACGGTCCAATAATTACCAAGAGGCGTCCATTGCTTCGTGGATATTCAAGAAGCTGCTTGACAGCACTCCGACCGCTATCCACATGATTTAAGGTGTTTTGATCCTGTCGTGTTCAGCAGATAATTAGCGAGGAACTTGGCTCATTGACTTTCCTTACAAGTGGTAAAGCCGATATAACTTCTGCGGGAACGAGGCTGGTACGAGCTATGTTACGGTGCATTGTGATCTAATAATACCCAAATGCAGATATCTACGATTTAATGATAGAAGGCAATCCATACATAGAGAGCGAAGGAGCAAAGGCCTTGATATTTTGCTGTACTCCAGGCTAACAATGACACTCAGGGGTGAGACACAAGCCTTGAGATACAAGATATTGTTACAACCTAGGCTTGATCGACTCCCTTTCTCCTTTTCATCTGACATCATTTTGATAACTCAGTATTTAAGACATTAATTGAATGAATGTAGAATGTATTCCTACGGCGCAGTTCACTTCCACCATCAGCTTCAGGGGGGCTGATAAAAGAGATTACATGAACCAGGCAGAGTAATATACCTGCAAGAGAGGTGCGAGTGGGTGGTACAATGACATTAATCAGCGCGGATATGTTAGCAATGCAGTATCTCACCGCTCTACTCCGTTGGGTAGAAGACCACGGTATGCTTAAGAGGGCGCTTTGTAATTCCAAAAAGAGGTGAGAGGGCTGAGGAGGTCATAGGTAGACGTGCAACATCAAAACCACTCAATTTATAACTGTCAAAGGGTCAAGGACCACTGGTCTGAGCCCTGGCTAACTGCCAGGCATGACCATTGACCGCCACTGGATATAGGCATGGCCACTGATAATGTAATGGGACAAGAAAACTCAACTGCAAAGAAAGTGCCATCTCCCCATCGGTGTTGTACAATAATCTGGCTGTTAATACAACTTTCAATACTATCATTCAACTGGATTGGTGTGAACAACGTCTCTAGCCCGTGACAAGAGCTTATGATGAGGATCCATATGCCCACATCATTCCCACTCGTCGAACATTAGTAGGCTAGCTTCCAAGGCCCTTATGTACCGTATTCGGAGCCAGGCTTAGCAAACGCCGCTATTATACCCTGACATCGGCCTCGCCGCGAAAGCAAGCCGAAAAAGGCTCACGCTCCCCCCAATACAAGTACTATACTCTTAGCCCAGTGTGTGTACCCTTTCATGAGCTGTAGAACACACAGCCACGGCTTGATTTAGATGCGTTTCCATGCCCAATGACTGAAAATTCTAGGTGTGAGCGTATAGGGGTACGAATTTAGCATGCCTTAGTACTTTTATGGGATTGAAATAGGAAGTGTCTTTAGGTCCCCTTCAGGTTAGCATTGGCACGAAAACTTTGTTCCTATTACCTGACCTATGATGTTGATAAGTAAACTGGGGAATTTGTTTATATCGAACCTCACACTAGCGTGTTGGTTTCATCTAAACTTCAAGCGGTCACATTGTAGGGGTCAAGTTTCGACAGCATGTAAGAGGTTTTATAGTAGTTCTCGATATATAATTGCTAACGCTCATGTATTCCCTACAAATCCTTCGAACCTGACGATTCCACCAGCTGTTAAGGTATGGCTAATGCATGGCCTTTACGACGACCAGGGATGACCACCCGGCTGGAGCTGACCGTTGAGAAAGGCCAACTTGTTAAGCTTCTTTTCCGTGATTTCACTTTGGTTCTTCTCCATCTCAGTCACGTCCCAGTTCGCGTGAAGATAGGTACCCTTCAAGAAGTCGGCCTTGGGAGTAGACAGGTAGACACTAAGACCTCCAAAGAGAGCTGCCGAATCTTTGGTGAAGGGCTTGAAGGGCTCAACTACCATGCCGCGCCCATTCTCAGCGATAACCATCCCAGGATGGACGGAGAAGACACGCAAGTTCGGCTGCTCCAAGTCGAGGCATTCACCCAACTTGATGACAGCAAGCTTAGATGCGCTGTACCCAGACATGGCAGGGGCGAGGAAAGATGCCGCCAAGCTGACCAGGTTGATGAGGGTGCCCTTACCACCACCTACAGTGATGTAAGAGTGGCTGATGTTGTATGCAATTTTGACGTTAACTTCAAAATTCTCCCACCACGCATCCGCGCTCTGTGCACCCACAGGGGCAACATTCATGGCGCCGACAGCATTGATGACAACATCAACGCGTCCGAACTTGTCTAAGACCTTTTTGAACATGGCATCGGTGTCGGCGGACGAGCTTAGATCGGTGGCGATGGTCAAGACCTTGGACTTGGTAGCCAAATCCTTCTCAGCCTTTTCGAGCCCTTTAATGTTGCGCCCCACC
The DNA here is from genome assembly GCA_902806585.1 of Xylaria hypoxylon. NCBI lineage: Eukaryota > Fungi > Ascomycota > Sordariomycetes > Xylariales > Xylariaceae > Xylaria > Xylaria hypoxylon. The sequence goes on from CADCXB010000001.1 coordinate 3,364,929, forward strand.
AACACGATAGCCGCTGCCTGGGCAATGCTCCAGGACTTGGCGGTGGCCTTGACAACAAGTCAGCTGGAAAATAATGAGATGGGACGAAGGTGAAACCTTATTGACTTACAAAGCCAAGACCACTCGTGGCACCGATGACCACAACGACCTTGGAGGAGGCATTTAGCTCAGCATTAGTCGCAGGGTCAATGGCCGGGTAGACATCCCGGTACATGCCCTTGGTGAGCATGAAAGGTGCAGTGTAAGCGTCAGGAGAAGCCATTGTAATTATAGAGCTATGACGGGAAGCGAGTTAATAGTGACGAAGACAACTGAAACTGACAATTGTAGTTGAAAGATGAATTACACTAGAAGCAGTTTAAGAAATTCAACCAAGGGCAAACTGGACATATAAGACTGGGGAGACTAGAGCCGTAACTTACAACAAGTATAAACGAAAGAGAAGATAGAGGGTTTGTAATCTTAGCGAGTTGGCAGTCAACCATTCCGCTATATCGCTGACAAAGAGGCGGAATACGACCGCGCTTTGTAAACTAGCTGTGTAACCCTCCCAGTCTGCTTACGACGGCCAGAAGTACTAACTCGCCAAAAAGATTTTGTCAGCCCACTAAACGCGCACCATACCACATAGCTATCTCACTCCTTTGGTCACACCCCTTTGGTCCTTGCATTCAGGAAGAGAATCAGTGTGTAACAGAGCCTCACCATACTGTCTCCAAGGATTCTACGAATGCTGCTGTATCCGACATCGCTAACAAAAACAGTCAAACATTCATGTACTGTAGCTTAATGAACTAGCGGTGAATGGATGTGCTGGGCTTACTGACTGTTACACGCATTGTAACTAGCCCCTGTGTGTCTCAGCGAGTTTCGGTCTGTAATACCAGAAGTCATCTCAAAGGTCTCGGACTCTACGGCTCAACTATTCAGCTATTCAGCCCTTTCCCCAGTATAAGACACCATGAAGAAATATTAGTAGAATTCGGGATAGTTGTTGCCGAATAGCTAGAATGTACATGTGTACATAGTATTACCGCCCTATTCACTTCGAAGGGCCAAGGACCTTTGGCACTTTAGAAGATTATTCTTAATTCGAGTGAATCCTAAAAGCCCCAGTTCTAGCCCTTGTTACACTGAGCCCCAGAATGTATCTTTACGGCTTATTATACTGCAGTCGGAAACTTTGTCCCATAACTTTACCCAAAGTTGAACATTACATTACCACCACCCTACATTAGCACATTAGACATGTAGGCTATACTAGGAGTGGGTAGCACTCTTATCCCCGGAAGATAGAGTGAGGAATTCTGGTTCGACAATTTAATATATCATTCCATAACCTCAAAACCAAAATAGGCAGAGTCTATATTGAATCATGTTTGCTAGTATAGTTGGGGAGAGCGTACTCCTTGCTTTGTGAACGGGGAGGCCGCACAGACCGGCATGACGGAGGCATACTATTTGGACCAATTCCAGCATGTGCTACACCTGGTGATTGTACAATGCCACGAATTCTTTTCCCCTACATTGAACTCTGGGACTTGGCCCTATCTTGGCTAAGAACTTTCACCCGTTACTTTTTAAGCACACGAGTTGTATTGGAATTGATTCAGTTAGAGGCGTCGACGACTCTTCAGCCATCTCTTTGATTCCGATCCCTACCTGTGCATCAATTGTCTCTTGATTCAGTCGTAACGGCTCCTCCGATCTCAGCTGTGGGCCTCATATACAGTATATCACCAATCGTCAACTTTGAATTCCGAACCTTCTAAAAATGGAAGACTTGAGGGCGCTGAGGCGCAATCCAAGACGGTAACGCAGTCGAGGATCTGGATCCATGATGTAATCTTTCAAGATGCCTCATAATGTGGCCCAGGGAGCCAAGTAAGGTGAGAGGCGAGGAGGAAGAGGAATTAGATACGATATTTCCTAATTTAGAGCCTGAACGAGTAGGTTTTCTCGCCTGGCTAGACAAGTAGGTACGGTATTGATGGCCGCTGGGTTGTCTCGACAAGTAATCTCAAAATGGCTTCATAAGAGATTTCGGATCATTTTGGAATGATATAAAACTCCGAGTGAGAATGTATTCAACCAGAAAATATATTACGAAACAAGCATGTACGACTTATTGGTTTTATTGTTCACTCGCTTTCAACACAACGAAACTGGCTTTGCATTTTAAACAATAAGACGCTCTATTCATTCTATCTCTACACGTTTTCTTTTCCTTCTACACTTAATAATGGCTTCATTCATTACCAAACTGGTTACCGGTATCTTGCCCCTTTTTGGAGGGACAAGTCCAGAGCAAAGCAACGGGTAACTTTGACTTAGATTCACAAACTTGCATAGAAGTCTCTAATAATCTGATAGGAAACTTATTGACTACCAAGGATTGCCCGATATTTTAGAAGACACGGTACATGATCAACTCCAACGCAGCCTGTTCATCTTGCTTCATACTAATACCAGTCCAGTCGCTTGTCCGGCGGTTTGCATGGGACTCTATTTCGTATAATGGAGACACAGTCAATCAACAGCCTCCAGAGACTGGCGTAACCCGCAAATACGACTTTCATGTCACTAGGGCCCAGCTTGCCCCTGACGGATATCTGCGGGATATGATCGTTGTCAACGGACAGTTCCCAGGACCTCTCATTGAAGCAAATTGGGGAGATTGGGTTGAGGTTACTGTCACAAGCAATATCACTGGCCCGGACGAGGGTACTACCATACATTGGCACGGGTTGCTTCAGAAAGGGACACCATTCTACGATGGCGTTCCTGGCAGTACGTTATGATTTATCTGACCCAGTTGCATCTGCTAATGGCTCTCGCATAGTTTCACAGTGCCCGATAGCACCCAGGGAGTCGTTTACTTACCGATTTCGCGCAGACCATGTGGGAACGTCATTCTACCATTCACACTACTCTGCTCAAATCAACGCTGGTGTCGTCGGCCCTATCGTTTTCCACGGCCCAAAGTCCCAGAAGTGGGATTATGATGTCGGGCCCGTACTGGTCACGGATTGTATAATGCCCCAAACAGAACCGCTTGGGCCGCACATTGCTAACGAGCACAACAGGGTTCCACAAGGAGTACTTTCGAATCGTCCAGGGCGTTGTGGGTAGCGGGACGGATAGGAGGCCTGCGTTCTCAGACAACAATCTGATCAATGGCAAAATGAACTTCGATTGTAGCTTGGCGGATCGTGATAGGCCATGTGTTAGCAATGCCGGGGTTTCTAAATTCCGATTGAAGCCAGGCAAAGATAACCTCCTGCGTATTATCAACGGCGGTTCAGCTGGGTTACAATACTTCTCGGTCGACGAACACGAAATGACTGTGATATCAGTGGACTTCGTTCCAATACAGCCTTATAGAACCAATTTCATCACGCTAGGAGCTGGCCAGCGATCCGACGTCATCATACACGGGAAAAGGGGGAAACTGGCAAACCGGGCGTATTGGATGCGCAGCAACATCTCGACCATGTGCGCCCTGCCGCGCCAACCCTACGGGCTCGCCGCACTTTACTACAGCGAAGAGGACGCGAAGATGGAGATCAAGCCTTCCAGCCACCCGCAGCAATACAATATAACAAGGCTTGGTTGCAACAACGAGCCTTTGACCGTCACAAAACCGCTGCACCGGAAGCCGGTGCAGAAGCCGCACAGGACCATCACAATCAACGTGCAAGACACGCTCAACGCCACGGGTAGCGACGAGTACCTGATGAACAACCAAACATTCCGGGTCAACTACAATGCACCGATCCTCAAGGCAGTCACAGAGGGGAACGCATCCCAGCCATACGAGCCGCTCTGGAACGCATACGAGACGGGCAGTGGGAAGCGCGTGATACGCATCGTGTGGGAGAACCAGAAAGTCGATCCAACGAACCCCAACTTCTACAACGTCACCTTTGCGCATCCGATGCACTTGCACGGGCACGATTTCCAGGTGCTGGCGGCGGGCGCAGGATCTTGGGACGGCAGCGTGGCCACGAACGCTCTCCGCCGCGACACGCACATCCTTCCACCCAACGGGCACCTCGTTGTGCAATTCGAGACGGATAACCCTGGCGTCTGGCCTTTCCACTGTCACGTAGCTTGGCACGCTAGTGCTGGGTTAAGCATCAGCATCCTGGAGCGCCTGTCTGACGTCGTTAGGATCCCCGGCACGGCTCACGTCATGAGCCAGACGTGTGAGGCGTGGGATGCCTGGTCCAAGGACAATATTGTCGAGCAAATAGACAGCGGTTTGAGAGTGATGCAGAAGGACTAGGATCGGTTACAATGAGCGCTGTCGTCTTTGGACTGTTATAGCATGCAGTTGAAGAGCAATCTTATTTGATTCAAGGTTAAGTACCATATAAGAGGCTCCCTCGACCCGGGGCCAAGGAAACCCTCACTTTTAAGGCTAAAACCTTTAACGGCAAACAGAATTTTGGTCTTAACCCCCGGCTCTTTATTTATTTATATTTTATCTGTATTTTATTGTTATTTTTAATATGTTATAATAGTTTCGCCCGTTGATGAAGTTCTCTGATGGGTTAAGAGCCTGCTTTCGCGATTGCTAGATTTCCAGCCTTTCTGCTAATCTGTGGACTATTAATTAGTGTATTCCCTACTATAGTAGGCTAAATCTGTAGTGGGATCCCGTTGTCTGATACTGAGGCAAGAGCTGAGTAGCTGAATAGCTGAGCCTTGGAGTTCGAGACCTCTGAGATAAATTCCGGTATTACAGACCGAGACTCGCAGTAATCCCCCAAGACCAGAGGGTAATAATTGGATTTATCACGAGACCTGTGTACCCTATAATTACTTCCTGGGGCTCGTGAGAAATATCTCGCCACTTTAAATCCTAGGTAAGCTTGACGACAGCACCGATAAGGTTTGGTCAAGAGAGAGATTCTACTTGAGAGAAACTGGCACCAGATATTCATATTATCTTTGTTATTTGCTACATCGGCTCGTCGGATATTCGGCGCAGAAGAGTAGACTCTTATAGTTGGGATATTATGAAGCTAATCTGGTTGTTCGCACATGAGCTTGCCAACACACAAAACCTAGAGGTAGAAAGGTATGAGAAATTTTCAAGTGTATTTTGACAGCATCGTTTAATATCAGACATTCTCCTATGTTCCTCCAAGTTCCATTCTCGCAGAACCAATACAACACAGCTTATTCCATAGCCCTTCGAGCCTTAGATGTGCTTAGCGACAGTGACCAATGCAATGCTCAATGGCCAACCACTTGCAGCAGGCCTTAAATGTCTGGCGAAAATCATGATTGACGTTGCATTTCTACTCACGGGTCAGCAATGCTACCAGTTCACGATGAATTGAGAGACCGCATACTAGATTGGATGTCTTGAGGCCCATATCCGTGCAACAGGTTGACGTAGGATCCTTCACTATATCCGTGGGTTAGCAGAGATTCCTCATCAGAATGCTACCATGACACAATATAGGTTGGCACGGTTCTTAATACGACTAGTGGGGGTGAAGGTTGGCAATAGTTGACAACATAATACATACTGATAGCGCCATTCATGCTATTCATACAGATGCAATCATCGGGCTCAAGAGACCACTTGCAGACATCCGTTTGTCTTTCAAAGATGTTCAGCCCCTCAACCATGGTTAGGAGCAGGCTGACTTTGACAAAGTAAAGGAATCTCATCCTTGCTAAGTATCGATAAGTCTAGATAATAGTTGCAGAGGCAATTGACTGAGTTGATACTTCAGAAGAGACAACATATTCATCGAGAACTTCGAACTGGTTTTTATAAGGAGCTGTGCTAAGGGGACCACCGTTATCGAATCCTTTGCTATAAAGACATCGAAGCGAGGCATACCATGTGCGTTATTACCCGGTGTGATGCAGCTTGTAAGCGAGTGGCGCCATAAATTGATTATTGGTACGCGGACGCTTCCAGGTGCTTGGGTTCAATAAGTCCTGCATCGCCTATCATGAAATGTTGATCCAGGCTAACTCTCCAACGCATTCGGGTGTAACGCCTAAATAGGCTGAAAATGTCTGGGGTACACTTCGATAGGAACCAAGAGAATTGTAGCTAACAATAGAACATGTTGTATAATAATACGAGTGGTAGACTTCAACAGATTGCGACGCTGTCGTGAAACCTCGGTGCGAAAGCTCATAACTCGAAATAATTTTGTGCGGCGGGGAATGTGTTGCAACATCGATGCTTTGAGGGAGAGCAATTTGGAGCAACACAGACAAAATGGTTTGGCACTCCACTTACCCAGTTCGGCAACTATATCGCAGCTTGTATGAATGAATAAGTTGATCAATTGACTACATACCTATATACTGCCGGGTCTTGGTTTCTTATTATTGCTATCGTACGAGAACAATAGAATAATAATACTCATCCAGGACACCACGAAGAGGTGCCCGGCATTCGTCCTGGACCTCCACTAAGTATCACTTGATACCTAGCTTCACTGGTATGAGCTGTGCTGTGTGTTGTGCAGAGAGGGGTGTTATATGTCGGCTTAGATGTCGCGATCTAGTTGAATAGAAAGATATGTGCGAACAGAAAGCAGAAAACCAAATGAGCACTACAAGCTCGACCTCAGAACCTGGACCATCCACGGCGTAGAACCTGGCAAGGCCAATCAGGGATCTCGACCTGACGATTCATTGCACGCCCGACGACAAGACTCTCATCCGGAGAAAGACCCCACCAACAGTATATGTCCGGTCCCCAGTCAGCACACTATTCCAGTACGAGGACACAAGTTCCAAGTAACCGGCAACTGTGAGTCTCTTGCCCAAAACGCGACGTATAGCTACACCCTAGGAGCGCAACGAAGGTTGGGAGGGAGCAAGAGAGCACAGTCCGTCCCATAGCAAGCTCACGAAGAACTTTGGGCGGCTGAGGAGGTATCAACATCCGAAGATGGAATCCGAGCCAACCACCGAACCGAGCGTACTCTACAGCAACTAAGCAGGCCGTGGGTCCACAGAGCCGCATCGTTCAAGTACTTTCAGAGGGTTATTTGTACATGCTAAACGCGCATCGGTGGCCATCGCATATCGCCGAGCGATCATTCCCGAAAGAAGTATCACCCAAGAATAAAATTCTCATCGGCGCGACGGATACTGTTGGTGGCCTCACACACAGGTAGACCAGCTTTTCCCGTGCTGATTCCGAGTCATGACAAGGGCAATCACTAACGGCTTATCTCCTGTCGCGGGAGGGGCCACGACAGGGTCCAGGGGGAATAACGGAATATCTCGAGGGAAGACACTGAGCCCACCGAGGTAGACTAGTACGACGCAAGAAACAGACGGCGGCATGCTTGGGCACGTTTATGGAGCTCAACAGGATCTGAGGAAGAGAAGAGTGGAATAGAAAAGAAGAACTTATCGTGTTTTTGTGCAAGGAAAGTCTTGCTGTCGGGTCGTGTTGTGTCGTTTCGTTTCGTGTCATCGAGATGAACCCTGATTCAACCTAGTCCCAAAATATTTCCATCTGTCTGTATACCGAGCAATGTTAGATATTAAACTTACAAGTGCAAAAATCTTTTAGTACTTACCTCTTTCTTCCACCTCTTACTTCCACCTCTTGCTAATTCCCACAGTAACCCATTCATGGTACCCATCAAATCAGATATATATGCGAGTTGTACACGCTAATTGGCGAAAAGAATCGAATTGTCGAAGAAATGAGCTCCGCAAATGCTCGCCGTGCCCATAGTTCGCTGAGCTTCTATGTATCCTAAAGATGTTAGTTGATGATGTTCTCTGGGAATTAGTGATGGTAGAAAGACAAAAACTGCGCACAAAGAGTCGGCATGTTGACGGCCATATCAGACAAAGTCTGAATATGTATGAAAGCAGTTGAGAATAGCAGATAACAGCACTGGTACAAATATGGGGTGAGGAGGAGAGCAGTGATCAGTCATAAAGGTAACTGTAGGGCATCAAAGGCAAGTAGGTGACATGTGTGAAAATAGAAGTGGAAGGTGAGAACACGAACTAGCTTGCGTTGACACTAAACCGGGACAGTTGTGTGACAGAGACAGTTCGTGGGTCAAAGAGATAGATAGATGGACGTAGCAGATTTACCTTGCAAGAGTGCAGTGTGTAATGTCAGATGAATTTAGGAGATGGATGCAAAGAAAATGGGGGTTGGCGTGACAGGACATGTGTTGAAGATGATGGAAATTATGGAAGAAAGCATGGAAAGTAATGAAGGATATTAGAGTGATAGAAGTGGCAGAAATATTCGCAACAGAAGTGGTTAATGGGATTGCTATAATGATGTTGGTGGAGCCAATGAATATGATATATGTTGGAAGCAATAGAGGTAATGGAGGTAATGAGGATGGCAGAGGTAGCGGAAGTGTGTCAAGTAGTCAAGATAATGTAAAGAATAAGTAGAGGGGCAAGGAGGGGTTATTAGCAGTGGTAACAGAGGCAGTAGCAGTAGCGGTAGCAGCAAGTGAAAGTGATGAAGGCAACAGAAGTAGTGCAAGCTTTGGAAGCGTCAAACATGATGAGGGCAGCTGAAGTAGTAGTGTTGGTGATCAGAGCGCGTGAGGTTTGCAACAGTCACAAGATTCTTAGAACATACCTTGTCATAAAAAAGGGGGAGGATTCTTGACACAGATGCTTCATAATGCTGATGATCTAATGCAGAAGGCCGTTGGATAAGTCATGGGTGAAGGCTGTTGAAGTTGTTGAAGTTGTTGTAGTTGCTGGCGAGAAAAAAAAAGGTTGTAGAGGGGAAGGAGGAAGTAGGAAGGGAGGCGGCAAGAAGGTAGAAGTTAAATAAACAAGTTGGGAAAAAACGTCAATGATATCAATGACTGAGGTTGCCTATGGCTACAATGATTAATTAGAATGTACCTTAGTAGTAGGTAGTTAAACAACAACAGGAAACCTAAAAGGTCATATCCTCCCTACTATAGTTTAGGTCAACCCAAATAAAGTTCGCCTTGGTACTTAGGGAACCAACCTCAAAAGTCACTAGATACATCTAGAGTACAGCAACAATCAACTGATCAAGTACCTAAGTACCTATATGTATAAAATATCTTGGATACCTACCTGACCTTACCAACCAAAGTAGCCTACTTAACCATGAGGGAAAGTAGAACTAAAAGAACAACTACACAAGCCAAAACAATGTACTTAGGTACTATTCCACATCTACCATATAGGGAAGGTACAGATAGATGCTTATATAAAAATTCTATACGCGTCTCATCTGCCATGGCCAAAAGTTGTAAACACAAAGCATCAACTTGGCACAGGTGCAAAATATAGGTCCAAGGTCATATGCGTAGGTTTAATAAATGGGCAGACAGGGAATTATTTTGGCACATACCTAGGCAAGGAAAACAATAGCCTCCAAGTTCCTTAGACTTAGACATCTCCCAATCCTTTGGAAGCTGAGCATACATATCCTGGGGCTAGTACTAAGCGTTTGACTTAGATCACGTCAGTGAAAATGGCCGTGATATATGCCCGCAGAACCAGGAGCACCCCTGTGACAATCAGCCACAACATAGAAGTGCGGTAATACATGGCCACATAATACATACAGGTATGCTGTAAAGTATATAAGGAGCTGCAGGTCAACAGTTCTGACTTGAACTAGTTGAATATGGAGGTAAAAGGAATGTCTGAGAAAATACTACCTAAAACCAGAACAATTTAAGGTAACCTGAGACAAGCATGCTGTATGGAGGAGCCCTGTTACCTAGACGTCAAACGTGTGCTGATTAGATGACTAATTAGGAAGTTGAGTGAGTACCCTTTTCCAGTCACAACCTGTTCCGCTTTTCCCAATGTTTGCTGTGATATTAGGTATAGCAAATGAGTACCTAGGTAGGCATATATGGCACCGCAAAGGGTTGAATTAGTCCGATGGTAGCCTTCAGTCCTGTATTATACTTTGCACGTAACTGTTGAATGTAGCTGCTCATTATTTGCGTGTAACTTTTCAGTCTATGGGAGTGTCTAGTCTATATAGCGTTCCTGAAAAGTTAGTCGCTGGACTGTATATATAGGTTTGGCGTGTTTGATACTTGTACAGCCACAGGGCGGCCAGGGCAGTTGAAAGGTGGGTAGATGTTATACATTCTCTTGTATGATTCTCAACACAAAGACTGCATTAATCAAAACATAGTGGAAAATAAGTAAACTCTTTGAATTCGATGTTTTACCACATAGACTTCAGCACAAGACAACGCGAACAAATATAGGAACCTTTATTAGTAGGGATGAATGGTTGACTTGATTAGAAATCAGTCTAGGGCAACAGACATCAGATGCAAAAGATGGAAAATAATTGCTGATGCAACTTAATTAATAAAACCTGGTATACATGAACCGGTTCCAGATAATACACATTGTTGTTACAAATCCTGTTCCTAGCTGCAATTACAACATCCGCTCCGAGACGATAAGGTCGTGGGATGTGGGCAGTTAAACTCGACGGGTAGGCATGATTCCAATAGCATTAAGATTCCATTTACTGAATGATGATTACGTATAAGGCGCCTGAGATAGATCATGACAGTAGTCGAGCATGGGAGCGGAAATAAGAGCATACCGCGCTGACCGAGAAGGGTACCCGCCAGGGTTCCCGATATTAGTTAGACATGTTCGGGTGTGGCGGCAGGGGCCGTTGGGTGGCCGGCGCCGGCGGTGCTGCCGCTCATATTAGGATGGGCACCCTCGCTAACACCGTTGCCATGATGATATTTCTCTACGTTCTGGTCGGGCTCGCGAATATTGCGACCCAAGGCGCGAGGGGACGTTTTACGGTGGCCCCAAAGGAGAAGGCCGGCGAACACGATCTTGGACAGGACATCGAGAATGCCGTAAAATATCGCCTCCGAGTCCGGGTGAATGACGTTGGCACCCTCGGACAGACCCCAGGCGATCGGATAAAGGAACCAGAGCAGCAGCAACCAGGCACCGCACGTCATGAAAGTTTTCTTGGGATCGCCGCCCAGCATGTTGGCATGACGTCGTGCGTCGAACAATAGCTCGTAGGCGATGAAGAAAAGCGCCGCCATACCGAAAGTCCAGAAACCCCATTTGTATCTTGTTTGGGTCAGAGCACCGATGAGACCACAGACGATCATAAGAAGATCGGCAAAAATGGTTACAAGTATGGTAGGAGTAGGGACTCCAGCGGTGAGTAACAACTCGAGTAACAGCAGCGGCGTGGTGATAGCCCAGTCAATATACCGGGCGTAAAAGATCTCTCGGGTTCCGGCGGCATGAACCCATCGACTGCGGGGTCGAATCCATTGAACTAGGATAGGAAGCTGGCCGAGGTTGGAAGCCATGGCAAAGTAGGAGACACAAGCCACAGAAGTGATTGCGGCGGTGTTGTAGTGGAATAAGCGATGGGTTTGAGGCTTTCTGAAGGCTAGGCCCATTACGATGAGGGTCGTGAGGCCCATCAGAGCGCAGACCGTGTAGTACCAGTCAGAACCGCGACGTGTGATCTGCAGGTCGGCCTGTTGACCGACATATCTATTGGTATTGATCGCCTGGTTTCCATACATAGTGACTAAAGGTCCAAAGACAGCTCTATAGAGTTTTTCTTTCTTGGAGTAGCACGAGAGCGAATACCAATAATTGTTGATTCCGTAGTTCTGTGATTCCGCAAGCCGATGAGAGAAGTTAATTTCGAGTTTCGGGGGGAACTCCTGATATTTGAAAGGCTATTATTAAAGCGTACGGATTAAGCATGTAGGCTCACTCCATAGGTATCTTAGTAGATGACTTCATATCCTCCGCATCGTAGATATAACGGCGTCAAACCCTAATCGTAAACATGAAATAACCAACTCCACGGAGAGTATTTCGTAGAAAGTCAATTGTGTCATCGCCCTATTAGATCCGAGTCAAAGTTTCGACCCAAGTCGCCCTAGACAAGTATTGGCAGCGATGGTTCATGCAAGCAAGCCCTTTCTTCACAGGTCCTTACATAACAATCCCTAATTGTAACGAGTAAAGTATATAATTGCGGGTGGGGTGTTGTCGCATCTTAATAACCATAATCTATTTGACGCTGTTGAGGTACTGTACTGTTGCGGTAACATATTGTTGAGATATTGCCATGATGGTACTCTCCATGCATTCTTCGATGCTCAGCCGGCACCTACAGGGACGCCCTGCACACAGCTCTGCGTCGTCGAAGGATGATGATAGTGATGGTGGTGTTTCATTCGGGCAACTTCCCTAGACTAAGTGAGCTAGCAGGAGTTTGTCAGACGTTTCTGATATAGTTATGATATCATCAACTCTGCTATTCAAAACTAGTAGACTTCCACACACTCTAGACACTCAGTTGATTCTTATCAATGGTCAACTTGATATGTCTGTTCCTAGATTTAGCAGAGACGAGGTGAAGTCTTGTACTACCTGGTGACGAATTTAGCTTGGTGCTATATGATGGCTGCGTGGTAGTGTCCCGGATACTGAGATCCATGACGCGAGAATTTATAACCATAGATCTCCTCCAATTTTTAAGTTTATCACAGCTTAATAGTGATGTCAAGTGCACTAGCATCTCTTAGTAGCAGTTCTCCGCGGGTGCCATGCCACGCTCTGGTGTGATACAGATCACTCATTTGCGTATCATATTGTTGCATCATATTTTAGATATGAGAATGTAGCTATGAGGTGCAACGATCTTGGCAATCTTACATGGCGTTGTATGAATAGATGGAGGACTAACGCGTTGGCTGTGAGTCAGTGGCTGTGTACAGAGCGCTACAATGTGATCAGGCGACAAAACATATCTAACAAAACTACGGAAAGACCCGCGTAGCAGGGCACTGGGCATCATCCTCTATGGAGGGAAAGCATCCGTACAATCGACCACTGCGACAAACTTCCCGAGGAAGCACCAACTCAACACGCGTGGTGCCTGTGAGATCCTATCTAGCATGGTATTTATGTATAGGTGTTTGAGTAGTTTCTGCTAACAAGCGGGCGATATTAGCGAAATGGAAAAAGACCAGCTTGGATTACCTCATCCGTGAGATAGACACAGTCCACTAAGGCAATACCATCTCTAACGATGACTTCAAGATATCTAGCGGGAAATTTTGCTCCCATCAGACGTACACGGCCACTTACATGGTGTCCACATACCGGCAATATACCTCAGGAGTTGGCAGGAGGCCAATATGTCCGAAACGGAGGAAATCCACTTACTAATGAGGACCAAGCACGACATGCGCATTGGTTCGATGGCGATGGAATGCTAAGCGGCGTACTATTCCAGCGGACAGACAGGAATGCTCCCACGATCGAGCCGTATTTCGTAAACCAGTATGTTCTTACAGACGTGTACCTCAATGCGAAGGACAATCGCAACCTGCGACGACCATTGCTTCCAAGTATCTCGACACTCGTTAGTGGATCACTGGTCACGGTCGTTTTGGCTACGGTGAGAGCAATTATCCTTGTTGTTTTGTCGAGGCTTCCGGGCTCTCGCAGAACGGTCAAAAAAATAAGTGTGGCGAACACCGGAATGATTTATCATGACGGTAGAGCCTTGGCGACATGCGAGAGCGGGCCGCCAATGAGATTTCAACTGCCTGGCTTGGAAACAGTTGGGTGGTATAATGGCCGAAAAGCGGAAAATGAGCCTTACGACGAAGAACAGGCAGGTTTCGGCGGCAAAGGCCCTACCGCCTTCATGAAGGAATGGACGACGGGGCATCCACGAGTAGACCCAGTCACTAAGGAGCTCATCTCTATTCATGTTGTGTTTGTCAAGCCATATGTGTTCTATTCAATCGTTCCATCGAGAAGCAAGGTGGCTTCAAAGAACGACCGTCTGCTAAGACCGATATTCGACACTTCAATTCCTGGTGTTCGTTCACCCAAGATGATGCATGATTTCGGGGTGGCCGCACGCCATACCGTCATTCTCGACCTCCCGTTGTCAATGGATCCCATACACTGCGTCTTGGGCAAGCCAATGATTAGATTTGATCCCACTGGACGCTCGCGCTACGGAGTTTTCCCGCGTTACGAACCACACAAGATCCAGTGGTTTGAGACGAATCAATGTGTCATTTTCCATACGGCAAACTGTTGGGAGACGAGTACTGTTGATCCGGTTGCGGAGACGTGCGTCCATCTCGTGGCCTGTCGGCTGACATCGGCATCAGTATTGTACAGTGCTGGCGCACTCTCGCCGCCGACGCCCAAACCAGTCGCACCAGAGTATGCGGAGGAGGAGCAATGCCGTCTCTACTACTATAACTTTCCCCTCGTGGCGGATGGCTCCGATGAACGGCCGATGATCCGCGATCAGTGGGCTTTGTCGGCGATTTCATTTGAATTCCCGACTGTGTCACCACAGCATGCCATGTCGGCAGCACGATTCGTCTACGGCTGCAGCATGGGCTCACCGTCCTACTACTCGGCGGCTCTAGGAAAAGCGGCTAAAATTGACTATATAGCCAAAATCGACGTAGAGACACTCATCGCTCGCGGTAAGGCCCACCCGCCCCAGCAAATCAAGGGGTGTGTCGATAAGCGTACCATCGACGAGGTGATGCAGAGCACTGACATCAACGACCCGGTCAAGCTCTTCCGGATGCCAAAGGGCTGGTACGCGCAAGAGGCCCGATTCGTAGCACGGCGAGGGGCATCGTCGGAAGACGACGGGTGGCTTCTCACGTACGTGTTCGACGAATCCCAGCTAGACGAGAGGGGCGAGTGCGGAGAAAGGGCCGTTAGCGAGCTCTGGGTGATCGATGCGAAGAACATGAGAGACGTCGTCGCTAGGATACATCTTCCTCAGCGTGTGCCCTACGGACTTCATGGTGCATGGTTTGCCGAGGAGGATATTGTTGGCCAGAGGGCGGTTGAGGCTATCCGAAGTGAGATACCCGAGGACGAGCTGGACCTATCGAGTCCGTTGTCACGGATGCGGGACCTCATCGAAAAGGCTCTCGGCTAGATAGAGAGGTAAAGTGGACATGATAATGACACAGCATGATACTTACTTACTAGGTTAATATCTAATATGAATCGTTCCTCTACATTACACACCTGCACATGTGACATGACATGCTGTAAGCTGTTGGTGTTTGGTCTGCTTGATTGCGTTGATAAAGCACACAACATATTGATTAATATAATCAGTCATGGCATGCGAATCCGTAGATATACTTCATCTGGAGGTAATTCAGCCCTTTGGCTGTGATTGTGATTTGTAGTCAAGGCTGGTAAAACCCCAAGCAATTGTTGGTCTGCTTCTAATGAGTACTTAACCTACCTCCAATCTAGCAGAGAAGAGAGGCTCATTAAGTAAGTACCGACTTCCAAATTCAAGAGGCTGGCCACCCCACACTTTTAAGGACAGAGGCCGGAGTGATAGGTACCTAGGTACTACCAAAGAGAGCTACAGTGGATAGGTAAGGTGCTCCACACATGAGTTACAGCAGGCTACCTGGTAGGTACCTACTACGTCACGTCAGTCAACAATAGCCTCCTTTCACAACTTAGAAGTGTTCACTCATTCTACCTTTTAATATACATATGTACGTCCGTGCACAACACCTCGATGGCATGATCTTTATCATCAACAAGCCCTGTTCCGACACCTTTCTCTTCGCCACCGCATAGCATGATTTGACAATATATTGTACCATGGAGTTACCCCTCCCAAACCTTGCATCTCGCGACTTGAAACATCGGCATCAAGCAAGTAAGCAAGTCAGCAAGTCAGCAAGTCAGCAACTCGCCCAGTAAGCCATGGAATTGATCCCGTATTCATCGAGGGAGGGTCAGATAGTTCTGTACGTTTGTTTGTCGCTTCCTGTCTTTGTCATTTTGATATCCATCCGCCCTTTGATTCTCAGGACCTGAGGTGGTGGGTATTTTGATGATAGGAAGTGGTGATGATGGCTGGCTAACCGAGGCCGTTCTCGTATTAGACGCCACCGTGATGCTCTCGTCGTTCGTGATCACGCGTCGCAGCGCCTCGAAATTCGAGGTCCTCCCGTCGCCGAATGCCCCACCTGTAAGCGGCCTCTACGGTCCTCTTCGCCCGAGCGTCACTTCGATGTCCCCCTCCGCATCGTGAGTCCTGGGTCGATCCCCAGTACTTTCGCATGCTACAAGCCGGCCACCATGAACCGGAAGATCCCCAAGCCCCTCAGCCTTCTCTCAACCCCTTGCGCCGCTTGACCCCGCCGGCCCTACCTAGTGGTGATGTGACCATTGACGCCGCAGACGATGTCGAATTCGTCTCGAGCGCATCGGCACCCCAAGAAGGTGCACGCATCCGGAGAGACGCCTTTAGCCCCAACTACTTCGCGAGATTCTTTGTTGAGGAGCGGGAGCTGGGCCGCGGTGGGAAGGGCGTTGTGCTGTTGGTTCGACATGAGATAGATGGTTGTCCTCTGGGCCACTTTGCCTGCAAGAGGGTTCCCGTCGGAGATGATCATGCCTGGTTGGAAAAGGTGCTTGTCGAGGTCGAGCTTCTCGCCGCCCTCTCCCACCCCAACGTCGTATCTTACCGCCATGTTTGGCTTGAAGATGTCCAGATTCACCGCTTCGGTCCGAGTGTGGCATGTGCTTTCATCCTTCAACAATACTGCAACAGCGGTGATCTCCTTCACTATGTAATCGGCGATCAGCCTAAGCAGGCTACCAAGGAGCAGTTGAAGGCCCAGCTCCGCCGCCGCTCCAAGGGCCACGGAGAACGGCCAACTGAAGTAACACCCTCACAACGTCGCTTGACTTTGGAAGAGATCTATTCGCTCTTTAAAGACATCACGTCTGGACTTGCTTATCTTCATAATGCTAACTACATTCATCGTGATTTAAAGCCAAGTAACTGTCTTCTACATCATGAAAATGGGAAACTTATAAGCCTAATCAGCGACTTTGGCGAGGTGCAATCGAGCAATGCCGTACGCAAATCAACGGGCACCACCGGGACTATATCATACTGCGCCCCGGAGGTCTTGAAAATGGATACCCGCGGCCAATTTGGAAACTTTACTATGAAGTCGGACGTCTTCTCTCTTGGCATGATCCTATATTTCCTCTGCTTTGGTCGGCTGCCCTATAGAAACGCCAACGTCATACACGAAGAGCTAGAGGATATCGATCAGCTTCGCGCTGAGATTGCCGGCTGGAAAGGTTTCCAGGATGAGAGAAGAGAGCGGCCTGACCTACCATCAAAACTATACCAGTTGCTTAAGAAGATGTTGGCGTTAAACCCTGCCGAGCGTCCCAGTGCGACGGAAGTGATGGGCATTCTGAATCACGAGTCGACTCACGGTGGCCTGCGCGGACCACAGCCTACGAGTCCCGTCGGTATACCGGGTCGCAGAATCCAGAATTTAGACTCTCCTATGCCTCCCAGCACGCCCCAATCTGAGCCTCCGAAACAGCAGACCTTCGGCAACGGTGGCCCCGCACATGATTTGATAACATCCCGCAATCTGATCCCTCCCCCAGATGAACAATCTCCGCAACCCACACCAGCTAATAGCCTGCTGAAATATCGAGCTCCCGGTAGCCCCCGCAACCAATCCCACGCCATGGTCCTTACACGAAGCCAGGAAAGGCACCCATCTCCAGATCCCTCGTCTATCTCTGTATATTCCAGTCCGCAACCCTCACCCACGGTTAATACTCCGCTTCTAATGCCAGCTCCAACTGGCCCGCTGGGCGTGTTCGGCCACCATGCTGTTCTTTTCCAGCACCATGTCACTGGCTTTTTTCGAACTCATTCTGCTTCGATATCTCTCTTCTGCAAACTCTTCTTCTTCCTGATTAAGATTACATCGCTCACGAGGGTTTGTTGGCCTTTCATGGTCAACTTAGGCATTGGCATACCTCTAGTGGGTGCTGCAGGACTAGATCTAGCTGTAGCCTCTGAAGCGAGCACTGCCACTATGGACAGCGGACGGGCTAGATATGCCGCTCGCAACTCATCTATCTGGCACTGGGGCTGGAAAGGCAGTTTGATGTTACTTGCACTGCACTTCTCTGCTTTGTGGGCTACTTCTCGATGGGGCAACCTTTGCGTCGCTGCCCGAGAAGGCTGGGTCGATTGGTGATACTTGCCACCTAAGTAATATCATGATTTTAGCCTTTCTGTATCGTTACGTGTAAGTGGATATCATTACATCCAAGAGCTTGTACAGTATCTGAAAAATATTTTTCCAATAAGAAGATTGCAGAGGGTAGTCTTTTTGAAGCTATTGCTGTAATATTGCAGTAGCAAAAACATCAACCAGAAAAGACAGAACAAGTATGGATCTACAAAGAGTGATGGATTTGATGGGGTAATATAAGCCCCGAGCCCAAGCCTAGGCTCTTCGGTCTGAGAGAAGCGCCTGGCCTGGTGAACTAGCAGGCGATGCTGCCTTGAGTCGGAGTAAAGAGACTTTGTGATTTAATAGCTTCCAATCAAGCCAAATGCGTCTTCTACGCCCCATCGTGTCCGATGCAACGCTATGCAGGCTACGAAGTCTTATACATGACAGCCTCAGCCACACTACACCCCGCTCTCTAGATATTCGGTGGTATGACTTATATATAAGAACGAGACGACAGCATTAACCACGTCACAAGCCTCGTCGACTTCATGATCTAGTATCAGTCACCTCCCTAACCATCCTGCATTGTTGCCCACATACATCCTAGGTCGGAAAACTCATGAATAATTGAGACCTACAACAATCCCGCGTGCCGACACTTTTGCACCTAAAGTACCTCTTATTGCCTTGTGCTGTACGAAGACCAACTACAGTTGTAATGACACCGTCTGAGAGTGATTTAAATCAAAGTCTTGCATGGGACTCGCTTGTACGGCGCAGTATCGAGTTCTGGGACGTACTTATTCAAGATGAAAAAGGGCTTGAAAAGTCGGTTCTAAAAGGCTTTACCGGTTTGGACGACTTCTTAGGTCCACCGAAGGAAATCCCTGGTCAGGGGAGTATAACTCCCATGTTCTGGTTTTTCCAACGAAGAGAATCATTTCTCTCACAGAAAACGATGACCAAATGGAGCAGGGACCGATTAGATGATTACATACTTCTCCCTGCTACTCCCGGATTTGTCATGAGGACCGATTGTTTCTTCGTCAGTCACTTCTGGCGTACGCAAGATGACCCTGATCCTGACGGCACATATCTACGCCGTCTCCAGAAAGAACTTCGGCCACAACCTTGGTCATATATCTGGACCGATTGGACTTGCACACCTCAAGCCCCCCGCAACGAGAAGGAAGAGTATTACTTCACGCGAACGCTACAAACAATATCAGGAATCATCAGAAACTGCGGGTTTGCTTGGTTTTACCCGCCATTCGAACCTCGCATGTGGATTCTATACGAGATTGCCGAATATAGCCTTACATGCGACGGCGGGATCGAGATATTTGAAGATAATCGGGAGTTTTCTGAGCATATCAACGAGATGTTGCAAGTGGGCGTTCGTCCGACGCTCGAGAAGCATGGCTATCGATGTACTCACGACCGCGATCAAGAATTTCTCACCGCTTGGCTAGAGGCCCTTGTTCTTTTCAAAACCCTGCACTTCTCTGTCGACGACATCAGGCGATTCCAAGATCAGATCACGTGGCATCCTAGTGTACAAGTGCTATACATGAATACCATTAACGGGCTTGTAGTACTCCAACGGTACGAAGGCACTTTGACATTTGGTGGACGATGCTATACGTTTACACCGTTTCCGAATTGGGTGAGTTTTCTAGCATTGTGACATGGTTTCGTTTATTACTAAACAGTTTGACAGGAAGATGGGAAATATTCTACAAACACCAATCTGGGATCCTAGAAAAGGATACTAGGCGACAGCGTCACTGGAGCTTGCCGAGGCTTTAGTAGCCAGAGATACCGATACCGCTTTTTGTCTTTTTTTTATATTTATTTGTATCCTCATATTCTCTTATTACTGTAGAACAAAGTCTTGAGAGCCAAGGCAAAGTACAACACTTTGCTAGACCTGACGATGGGACCGGGCTCCGCAGGGTTGAATTTCTTATTTTCAGTATCTAGCAATGTACACGACGATGACACACGTAAGACGGAGCCTGCAGTTATAACATTTGAATGATCTTTGCGCCGCCGATAGTGAAGGCAAGGTAACTAGTGAAGTTAAACTAATCTAGGCCAATAAGTGCACTACTGTCAGCAATAAGTTTTGTTTGAAGTATTTATGATTACCTTGGGCTGTGTCACTGGACTTCATTCGAGCATATACTACCTCTTCTTATGTGATGCGTCGCATCGCAGGTAATACGCCGCATCAGAAATTAACATTCACACCCTCAGACTTCACTCTTTGCCTCCATCTTAGCACCCAAAGCCACCCACCCGGCAACACGATCCCGAATACTAGCCACGCCGGCATCCCCCGCTCTAGCAGCGGCCTCATAAGCACGGCGATAGACGGGCAAGTTCTCCGAGAACAGCGGCCTTCTATCCATCCAGCCAGTCAACTTCCTGATCTTGGCGCTATTGACCCACTGCGTGTATCCAAGCAGGGGCTCAAGGACGTGCAACTCCGGATTCTTGACCTCAGCCAGCGGCGACGCGACGATGCCGTTCCGGATGGCGTACTCGGCGCTCAGGGCAGCCAGGATATCAGAAACAGTCTCGTACCGATGGGCGGAGATATTAAAGCACTCCCCATTGACCTGTTCGCGGACCGGATGCTCAGCAAGCGCGATGTAAGCGTCGGCGCAGTCGTCGACGTGGCAGCTGTGGTAGATGTTTTCGGGATGGCTGGGGACCGTCATACTGTCTGCGACCGCGCTGGAGCGCAGCGCTTCGAATATCACACCGTAGTAGCTCCCGCCGTAACCGTAAAGCGGCGTCGGACGCACCACGGCCGTGTCGAAGAGATCCGGATGTTCGAAGACCTTTAACGTGCAGAATGTGCGCGCCCTGATCATATCCACTGGCTGAAGCGGAGACTCCTCCGTATGCGGAGCTAGCCCGTCCTCGCCGTGGCGCCCCGTCATGCCGTAGTCCTTGCATCCGGAGGACATACGCACGAGCGGCTTGGCGGCACCTTGCTGCTGCGCGTGGCGCGCGACTTTCGTGATGAGGGATAGGACGTGCTCCCAATGCTCGTGAAAGGGGATCTGCTCGGTGCACAAGACGACGACGTCGAAGGGGAGCGTGGAGGCCTGGGCTAGTAGCTCGTCGGCGAAGGCCAGGTCCGCTGAGATGGCGCCGACTACGGGCGTGATCTCCTCAGTAAGAAGTGCCTCTGCCCCCTCTGCTGACGGATGAGGCCGTAGACGCGCCACCCGGCGCGCGCAAAGGCCCGGCTTACCGCGAACCCGATATACCCGCTCGCCCCCGTGACGAGGACCGTCTTCTTACGGGGACGCGCCTCGGCGATTGTTGCTTGGGCGTATGACATTGTTATTGACGTTAGAGATCTGGCGACAAATCGCGACGCTCAGAGACTAGTGTTTAATATATTTCTACATCATTGCCATGAAGGCGTCACCTTCCCCCTTTATAAACCATCCGCGAGAGGCTGTTATGTCGTTGCATGAGATTTCAATGTTGGCTACGGAGCTTTGGTCAGCGGATCGGTCAACGGATCGGTCAGTTGCTCCGGTTCTTGTTGTTGGTGGATCCCGCCAAGCACGGCGTTGGCTGACACGGAGGAACTTTGTCCGGCTTATTGAACTCGGGATCCTAGTTTGTTGCCGAGTTGCCACCTCGAACAAGCTTAAGTAAGCAAACTTCACTAAGCAAGGAAAAACATGTATCGAGCTCCATGCTACATAACTGATCAAGTTGTGTTAGTTACATTTCAGTTAAGAGGCTGTAGGTGGCAATTGAAGATGAATATGACATGCTGTGATTTTGCCTAGGAGCTAGTCCGACTCATGTCGGAGAGGCTGTTCTGATTTGCAAACCAGGCCATCGGTTTTCATCATACATTTGCCCAAAACGCCTATCCCTATGCTCATAGTATATCCCCCAAAGCCTGAATTTTGATCGACCGATTTCAAAGCAACCAGACGCCCACCCGGATTCCAACAATTGCTGTCGCCGCAGCGATTGCAAATCCATAAAGAACGCTTCCGTAGCTAACACTGCCTCATGTATACAGAAGAAGCCAAGGCAAATCGATGTGTTGTCGGTTTGGCCTAAGGGGTATCATCATCCACTCCTCTAAATCACAGATCTCTCCCTCAAAGTCTCATTTCACTTAGTAAAGCCAACTACTCATGCCTCTTGCCCAGGAAACCGTAGCCCTAGAGCCACCCCCAGCTCTCGTTGTTGTTCCCGCGCAGCCTAAGCACCTTCGCTGCTCGCCGAGATTGGTGATGGAGCAATGTGAGCAGACATGTTTCCCACAGGCGCCACAGCTTGTTCCCCTTGTGTCTGACATATCATCCACATCCATTGTCATGCCCTCGTCATCACCACCAAGCTCCTGTCCACAGTCCTCACACTCTGTCGGTGTGTCCATCGTTGTTGGTGGTAGACACGTAGCTGGAGGTGCAGACGGGCGGGAGGGGAGGCTCCAGAAGCTGTGGAGGTTTGTTTGATGAGAGGATGAAGATGGAGGTCCTGGCTGTACAGATACAGGTACATAGTGCTGTTGTTGGTTTTCTGTACGTGACCCTTCTGTTTGCTGTCGTTGCGCTGCGTAGAGCATGTTGAGAGTGCGTTCTGTGACAAGACATAGGTAAGCTACTGTTCATATTTTATTCTCATTTTTGTACAGCTCGTTCATGACTGCGCATTCACAAACTCAATCCAAGGATTAACTTACGATGCACTTGATGTTCAGAAGGACGATTGTCCCGAAACCGCTTCATCGTACGCCCCGGAACATGTGGGAAGTGGAGGGTCTTGTTGCTGAAACGCGACAGTGGCGAAACTGGGCAGTTCGCAGTGAAGGCGAAGCTGTCTGTATCCATAGAGACATTGGTAGACTGGGGAGAGAAAGAGCCAAACCTCGGGGGTGAATTGAATGTGCTTGTTGTGGATGTTGACAGCTCGGACTCGGAGCGCTTACGCTTCAGTTGCATGATGACAGAGGGGAGGAGGTTCGTGAGTGATTGGAACTGAAATAGAAGAGTAAATTCCAACAAACTGATGCCTTGAGACACTAAGTTTTGATTTACAGACCTCGATGTTAAAGGATTTATACAATATAAGTTACGAATGGGTCGCAATTAATGCAGAGGAGAAAGAGTATGGTAAGATGAGAGTATTGTAATGGAGGGGAGGCTGAATATATGGACTTAGGTACCTACCAGGATATTGGGGCTAGTGTCGCGACAGGACGTGACAAGGACGCGCTATATGTACGCCATAGCTCGACCTGCCCCACCAACACGCGTTAAGAGGTTTGCAAGCTTCATCCCCACTCTGGCATTTAGCGGTAATAGGATTCGTGAGTGAGTGAGTGAGTGACGCTGCGTAGAAAGTCGAAACTTATATGTACAAAGATTAAAGTTATGATTGTCTTCACTTGATTTCAAGTTTGGCGTTTGTAATAATCATAATATAATTTAATGTTTTAACCACTTGGTTGCTTTGCTTGTAGAGAGACTTCCTTAGGAACTTGCTCTAAAGTGTGGTCAATTGCATGCTCTCAATGCTACCTAGGTAGAGATAAGAAGCTATAATAACAGTAATACCAAGATTTTTTGAAATATTAACAGCTAGGGATTATGTATGTAACAAAGTTCACTTAATTATACCTCAGCTATATATTTTGATACTTCTTAAGCATAGTTTAAATGAAATTCTTATTGTGGTATAGGTTACTAAGTAAAACCTACCTGATTTATAATTTATTTTACACCAATCTCTTATAGAATAATCATTGTGACAGCTGCTAGCTAAGGAATAATGCCGTCTTGGATTCAAAGAACCTAACACAGCTACAGCATTAGGCTGAAAGGTGTATCAGACAATTATGTGAGTATTGAATAACTACATTTAATGTGATTTCAGCTTTGGTATGTAAATTTTGGTACAGGTAGGTAATATTCCTGGGGTTATTGAAGCTTTGTTCATTGCTTGTGAAACATTATGACGCATTGAATAGGTACATGCATTCTAAGCACGTTGAAGATTTCCGCTTCTGGTAATCTGTCTTATGTAGGTAGTTAAGTATTTCCCTATGTATCTATCTACGTAATCTGGATGCATGGGTACTTACAGGACTTATGGTACTCAAGTACCTACCTCTAGATACTTTGTAGATGGTCCGTGCGCGGCGACCCTCTTTTGCCTATTCTATCACAGGCGCAAAGGCGCAAGGCCATTGGGGTACAACCTGACTTCATCCCGAAAACAGGGTACTTGGACAAGATAAAAGCTACAATACAATACCTCTTGGGTTAATTGCTTGCTCAAGGTTGTTATCGCCTTGTCTTGTCAATCAACCTTTTCACCTAAGAATAACATCTGGGTGCCTGTGTCTCTCTTCTCTTCCTGCATTCCCCAATTCATTCACAGGAGCTCTCTTTTGGCGCTCCTTGGCCTCTCCAACTCTAGGTCTGTCTGTTGCCTTTGCCGAAAAGAACAAGCTCACAGGCTACAGCCAACAACCTCCACCGCCCTTCTTCCAGACAATCACGGTCGCGTAGCGATTAATCCCTGCCACTACGATCGCCTGTTTCTTCTGCCTCTAGAGTCTCATGCACTCACAGAGAAAACCGCAAGACAACCGGCCGATAACCCTCCATCTTCCCTCTTCCTGTGCCTCTTCGAACTCATCAAGAAGCACCTTGCCCTCTACTTACCGAACTAATACTCGATAATACCTCTGCGCCGCATACAATCCTACAATCCTACAATCCTACAATGTCGTCCGAACAACGAGAGCTCGAGAGCCGTATAAAGGCCCTCCACAAGGCTCAGGGCGAGAAAGCCCCTGCCCCTGCCATCATTTCGCTTCTTGATGGCCTCAAGAAGGATGTCCGCCCTACTGAAGAGATGTTGCGCGTATGTATTTTCAATGTGTCTTTTGGACTGACTACTTTCTACACCTTGTACTGCATCTAACTACCCGTGTGCACAGACAACCAAGGCCGGTCTTGTTGTCGGTAAGCTCCGGGTCATGCAAACAAGGACATTGGCAAAGCCGCCAACGACGTTGTCTCGAAGTGGAGAAAGATTGTCGAGGAGGAGAAGAAGGCCAAGGGTCTGCACGCGCCCGGTGGACGACTCCGCGATTCTACCTCTCCCGGCAGCAAGGCAGCATCCCCAGCTCCTAAGCCCATTCTTACCGGTGGCAGCAAGAAGGCTTACGAGGGCAACCCTGACACCCGCAAGTTCACTACCGATAATATCGATGTGAAGCGTACCGACTCCCAGATCCGCAACAATTGCATCGGCGTCTTGTATAATGGTTTAGCCTATAGATCGACCGAACCCGAGGATACGGTGCTTATCAAGGCGATGGCTGTCGAGGCTGCGGCGTTCAAGGCGTACAAGGGTGAGACTCAGGCCTACAAGGAGAAGGTCCGGTCCCTGTTCCAGAATCTCAAGGTGAAAAACAACTCGGATCTGGGACGTAACGTCATGTCCGGTGCTATCACCCCCGAGAAGTTTGTTGTCATGACATCCAAACAACTTCAGTCTGCCGAGCAGCGAAAGCTGGATGCGGAGCTGGAGGAGGATAATATGAAGAGAGCCCAAGTCCCCATGGTAGAGAAGAGCATTAGTGATAGCCTCGAGTGTAGTGCTTGCAAGAAGAAAATGGTTAGCTACAGCCAAGCACAGACCCGAAGTGCTGATGAGCCGATGACTACATTCTGCGAGTGTATGAACTGTGGAAAGCGTTGGAAGGTAGGTTTTGCCTTTTTTCTCTCTCATTTCTCTATCAACGCCCTTACTGACTATCTATGTGTAGTTCTCTTGATCTGTCTGTGCTATTGGTTCTATCTTTGTAGAACCATGGACTACTTTTCTGCTACGATTCATGAGGTTCTCGTCGGGAAACCCCGCCAGAGACGACAGGCGTTTTGCTTTCTTGGGGGGAGAGAATGTCTTCTCCAGGTAAGAAGGCTCTTGATGGGGTATTTGAGGCCCTCTCAGGAAATAGGTCAAGAAGATGTAAAGACATCTTTAGTGCGTAGCCTTGGCTCGCCTTGACAACATTCTCGTTGTCTGCTTTGACCTCTGGGCATAGCCCTGTACTATATAGATTAGTTCAGGAGATAGGCGTTCCGTGATGCTGTTCAAGCGAGGTAATCATGCAACTGCAACTCTGAATACAACTGATCATGTGTCAACCTCTGTGCTAGTATTAAGTGATCATCTCATCTGGGCTGCTTGATGGCGAGGAGAGTGAACAAATCGTCTGGCTTCGGTTCATCTTCCAGTCCCATATCCCCAATCCTCTTCCATAATTTGCTTAGGTGTCTCGTGCCCGAGTCGCATAATATGGTGACGACACGGCTGCCCTTGGGCAGACTCATGGCCGCTACGACAGCTGCAACGCAATTCACTGCGCTGCTACTCCCCACGAAAATGCCGTCGTGCTCGACGAGCCAGCGCGCCATTTTGCAGGCCTGCTCATCCGTGACCTTAACCGCATCATCAATTAGATCGCGCCCGGCCTCAAAGTTGTCCGTCACACGGTTGATGCCCACGCCCTCGACGATCGAATCGACCTGTTGTCGCCGGCGCGTGCCCTCCTTCTCCGTCGCGCTGTACATGACGCCGTGCCGGATCTTGTTGTAGAGACCGCTGCCCTGCGGATCGGCTAGGACAACGCGGACGCCGGGGATCTTGGCGTCATCCTTCAGATACCGCGCAACGCCCGCGACTGTGCCGCCCGTCCCGGCGCCCGCTACAAACGCATCGACACGTCCATCTGTCTGAGCCATGATCTCCGGACCCGTGGCAGCCTGGTGGGCCTGGTAATTAGCGGGGTTCTCGAATTGGTCCGCAAAGAAACCCCTGCTTTCATCCTCCTGCGAAGCCGTGTGCTCGGCGGCTCGGCGGCGCGCTAGGTTCACAAAGTGCTCGGGCGACGTGATGGGTGCTACAGGGACACGCTCAACTGTAGCGCCTAGGTGATGTAGCAGATCCGACTTCTCGAGGCTCTGATCGTCGGGCATGCAGATGTGTGCGCGGTACCCCTTAGCACGGGCAAGGGCCGCGATCGAGATACCCGTGCTGCCAACGGTGCCTTCGTAGATAGTGTCGCCTCTACCAGGAACCAACAGACCCTCTTCCTCGGCGACCTGGATCATGCGCAGCGCCACGCGGTCCTTAGGGCTGTTGCCGGCGCCGTTCAGGAACTCGGCCTTGGCGAGGATAGTGCGCCCCGTGGCTTCCGAGAGGCTGTGGATTTCCAGGAGCGGCGTCCCGCCGATGCAGCCCTCGATGCCGGACACGATTCCCGGAGACCGCAGGTACACCGCGTCCTGGGCCGTCTCGTGATCTTCGAGCGACACCGGACCCCAGAAAATGCTTGATCTACGACGCTTTGCGGTGTTCTCTGTGGCACCCCCGGATGGATTCGAGGTCGAGTTGCGTCTGTATCTCCGTGCCCCGCTGCGCTTTTGCTGGAATCGACCTTCTAGGTCGGGGTATAAATCTTTGAAACCCAGTGTCACGAGCACGCCGGCCGCGAAGGCGAAGGCCACGGCGGCTGTGCCATAGGCTCGTGGATGGTCGCTTAATGACATTTGGTTAGGATTTATGATGAGGATAAAATAAATCCATCCTTTCTAGTGAGAATTATATGTGATGTAGGTGAAAAGCATACAAATACATGTACAGCTCATCTTAGTATCAACAATACATCAATTTCATGAAGCTTAAAATGCTAGGTATGTGAGGTATGGGAAAGAGCACATCGATGCCTTAGATCCGGTTTAACGATATATGTATGTAAGGGATTTTGGACCCCTCTTCAGGGCTGCTTGAACTACCCTATAGATACATACCTAGATAGACTACTGTAGAGGCAGGTACCAGGATGCAGCTCCCCAACTCGGGAAAAACAGTGAAATAAAGCTCCATCAGCTGTCACGAGCTCACGAGACCCTGGCGCAAACCCGTTCTCGCGCTCATGGGCCATGTCATGGATTCCCCCATAGTCACGCAGCTCTTCCGGCAACTATTCCGACATCCAGTTTGCCAATCGAGGAGAAATATAGCTACTACAACCACAAGCACTGCCACTGCCACTGCGTTCGGCGCACCTCTTCGACAACATGGCCGTCGTGTACATCAGCAACAGCAGCAGCGGCAGCACAGCCAGCATAAACAGCAGAGGAGGACGATGGCGTCTCGAGACACAGTTCGTGGAGAGAAGCCGTTAAGGAAGAACAATGAGAGTAATTGGCAGCAACGGACGGAGATGTTCTCTCTCGACATGTCCGAAGAATACAGGAAGTACCCTACTGTGACGGCCAACGATTTGCGATCGCGGAGGGAACGGCCTAGGAAAGTCAAGATGCTGATGCGAGACTTTATAGAAGGTATGTATTCCCTTCTGCTTTGCTTTTTATCTTTGGTCATACCGCCTTTCTCAACAAGATATCCTTCCTGCGACCATGGCGGTACGAGCTTCGTGACAGCCCAGTTGGCTGACATGGCATGGTCATCTAGACAGTTTATACAACCCTCATTACGGCTACTTCTCCAAGCAAGTCGTCATCTTCAGCCCCGGGGAACCGTTCCAATTCAATAAGTTGGCCGACGAACCAACATTCTACAGCCAAGTAGGACAGAGGTACACCGAGTTCGAAGATGCCCTTGACGCAAAGGAGCACGACGACACACGCCAGCTCTGGCACACGCCAACAGAGATGTTCCGTCCTTATTACGGCGAGTCTATCGCACGGTATCTGATGTCCAACTACATCATGTCGACATATCCCTACCACGACCTGATAATCTACGAGATGGGCGCCGGGAGAGGCACTCTGATGTTAAATATACTGGACTACATCAGGGACGTAGAGCCGTCTGTGTACGACCGGACAAAGTACAAGATCATCGAGATCTCTCCGTCGCTAGCCGCTCTGCAAACCTCACAAATGATGGCCGACGCCGCGACTCGAGGCCACGCATCTAAAGTCGAGATCATCAATAAGTCCATCTTTGACTGGGACTCGCGCGAACCCTCGCCGTGTTTCTTCCTCGCTATGGAGGTGTTCGACAATTTCGCCCACGACATCGTGCGCTACGATTTGAACACCGAGGAGCCGCTTCAGGGCACCATACTGATCGATGAGGTGGGCGACTTCTACGAGTTCTACGAGCCCGTGCTCGATCCCGTCGCCGCCCGGTATATGCGCGTGCGACACGCCGCTACGGCGGGCCGGTACCCGGCGCCATACCACTCGAGCCGCGTGCTGCGCGCGCTGAAGAGAAACCTGCCCTTCTCGGCCAATCTCAGCGAGCCCGAGTACATCTCCACGCGGCTCATGCAATTCTTCGATATCCTCGAGAAATACTTCCCCGCGCACCGTATCCTGACGAGTGACTTCCACACCCTGCCGGATGCCATCAAGGGGCTTAACAGCCCCGTAGTGCAGACGAGGTACCAAAGGCGCATGGTACCCGTGACTACGCCTCTGGTAAGTACATATATCCATAACCCAGCCCGTGGAAAATCGTATTAATCACTGTGTAAAGGTCCACCAGGGATATTTCGATATCCTCTTCCCCACCGACTTCCGCATCATGGAGGCCGTGTACGGCGCCATCACCGGCAAGCTGACACGCGTCATGTCGCACGAGGATTTCATGCGCTCCTGGGCCTACGTCGAGGACACGCAGACCCAGAGCGGCGAGAACCCCTTGTTGACCTGGTACAAGAACGCCAGCATGATGGTCACTGTATAAAGTTCTATTTACGTGAGATATGTACGAACACCAACTAGAGAGTTTCGGTAGGAAAAAAAAAGATTCACCCGTCTGGGTTGCGATGTAACGGTATCGAAAGGGCGGCGTTGGCGCATTTTTCTAGATACAGTAACCATTTCAAGCCACGAATGAACGAAGGGGCCCCGACGGTATAGAAAAGACACGATCGCGGGGTTGCCGACCCCGGAAATGTATAAAAGGCATAGCAAAGCATATAGTGCATACCTAGATAGATATATCTATCTACCGATCTTCAAGTTACATTAGTTTTGAGCGAAACACACCCACCCCATTCTATATCCCCAGAACCCGATTGCCATACAGGATCGATATTTCATCAGTACAGTACTGATGAAATATCGATAGCCTAAGCGAACAAGCAAGCACAAATTCTTGAGACTTCAAGGAAAGATTTTAAAGATGACACGGCCGTAGCCACTACTAGTACAAGTTGAAACTTCCAGGCTCTTCTAATTCGACGGCCGGGGTCCGCGCCTATCTAAATCAACCGTTTTCATTCCGACCCTTTAATCAAACCGGCGTAGGTATATTTACTCTGAAATCTTAAGTTTCTCCGCGAGCCATTTCTCGGCGACCGCGACGGCTTCCTCAATCTTGTCCGGGTTCGTGCCCTGACCTTGCCGAGTCGGTTCTCTACCACCGGATTTGCCCCCGATGATATCTGTGACGGCGGAAGCCCATGTCTCTGCGGTGACACCTTTGGATGCAAGATGCTACAACCATGGTCAGTTACAATTCTTCGTATGGGAAGAAACCGTATATGATATCGAAGATAAAACTTACAGTGCCGACATATAGACCGTGGACCACGGCACCTTCTGCCTTGCTGCCACCAAAGACGTAGACTGTCCTCTCCTTATCCTTACTCTTGAAGTGGGTCATAACATCCGAAACAGCTTTAGCATTAGCAGAGATAGGCAAGTGTGTAATGAAGTGTTTGGCATCCTTGTTCTCGTCCTTAGCGAAGTAGCTAGTCACTGTGTCCAGCGCAGTCTTAGATTCGGCCTTTTGTCTTTTCTTCTGTTCGTCAACGACGGACTTGACAATCTTGGCAAACCGCGTCTTAAGTTCCTCCTTTTGAAGTGTGGAAATAACTAGATTATTGAGTTCGACCGTAGCCTGCTTGACCTCAGCCTCCTTCTCTGGGCTAAAGTGCAAAGCACCGATGATATCAATTCGCTTAGAAAACTCAGCAGCCTCACGTTGAACACGGTGAGCAGCCTCGCCGGTGTAAGCGACGATACGGCGGATTCCTTTGGCAATGCCACTCTCCTCAACGATAACCAAATCTTTGATAAGACCGGTTTTATCTACGTGCGTTCCACCACAGAATTCTACACTGACTTTGAGCCATTCGGGATTTTCGGGTGTCTCCAGGAGCGTGTCGACATCGATACCGACTGACACAACCCGCACGGGATTGGGGTAAGTCTCACCAAAGACGGCACGGACGCCGCTGATCTACAACATAGTTAGCTTGCTTTCTCCATTACCAAAACTAAAATTACCTTTTTGGCCAAGTCCAGATCAACATCTTTTGAGTAGATTTTGCAGTTTTGTCTTATATAATCATTCGAGGATGACTCGATCTTCTGGAGTTCGGGAATCGTGACCCCAACCTTGTGGCTAAAGTCGTATCGCAGCTTATCTTGGTCCACTAGGGAGCCCTTCTGGTTGACATCATCGCCTAGCACTTCTCTTAACGAATGGTTAAGGATATGTGTCGCTGTATGATTGTTCCGTATAGGTTGTCTCCTTAGCTCGTCATACTCGCAGATGACCTCATCACCAGCCTTCAGTTCACCGTACTTTAGGTATCCGTTGTGGACGATATAACCACCAAATTGTTGGACGTCATGCACTTCGAACTCGGCGACATCGTCAATGAGAATGCGTCCTTCATCTGCGACTTGACCACCCTGTTCGGCGTAAAAATTGGTCCTGTTGAGAAGCAGCCCAAAAGGCGTATTTGGTGGCAGGTCTTTAGTCGACTTGAGGAAACCTGTCCCCGTGTAGATCCGCTGGACTCTCCCGATAGTGTTTCCTTTAAAGAATTTCGGTTCGTCATCAGGAAGAGGGAGCTGGAGCTGGTCTTTCAGTTCCGCCAGCTGGTGTACGTTTAATTTGGCAAAGGTCTGGGAGGACTCTTTCACAGCCTTGCTCGCCTCACGGGCCTTTTCTCGTGCCTCTGCTATTTCTTTCTCGTCCATTGATAAACCTCGCTCCTCTGCCATAAGCTTCGTCAGATCTTCAGGAAACCCAAACGTGTCGTATAACCTCCATACATCTGCGCCAGATAGCTTCTTGGACCCGCTAGCCAAGGCCTCCGCGGCATATTTTTCGAATTGCTTCTCTCCTCGATCTAGTGTCCTGGAAAACGCTTCTTCTTCTTCATCGAGTAGTTCTTTAACATCCTGCTGCTTCTTAACGATTTCCGGGAATTGTTCTCCCATCTGCTCCACGAGTGCAGGCAGGATCTGAGAGAAGAAAGATCCGATCTCGGCATTGAAGTATTTCCTAGCATACCGGACACCTCTACGGAGTACACGGCGCACGACGTACCCTCTTCCTTCGTTATTTGGTGCGGCACCGTCCGAAATCGCGAAGGTAAGAAGACGTATGTGATCAGCAACCACACGGTAGGCAGTGTCGATGCCATCAACATCGTCCTTGCCATACTTATCGGTGTATGGTCGGGCGCCAGTTACTTCTTGAATCTTATCAAAGAGGGGAGTGAAGATATCGGTGGCGTAATTTGAGTCCTTGTTTTGGAGGGCAGAAACCAGCCGCTCAAATCCCATGCCCGTATCGATATGTTTGGCGGGCAGCGTCTTGAGAGATTTATCTTCTTGCCTATCGAATTGCATGAACACGTTATTCCAAACCTCAACGACCATTGGATCATCGGCATTGACGAGATGCGCAGCATTCCGGCCACCGCCGATTTTGTCGTAATGGATCTCAGAGCAAGGGCCGCAGGGACCGGTCGCTCCCATCTCCCAGAAGTTGTCTTTCATATTGCCTGGCAGAATATGGTCTTCAGGAACACCGACGGACTTCCATAGCTCTTTGGCCTCGAGATCGGGCTCGAGGTTCATTTCGGGACTGCCTTCAAAGTACGTCACGTATAGTCTGTCGGGATCGAGGCCGAAAACCTTGGTGAGTAGTTCCCAGGACCATTCGACAGCCTCCTTCTTGAAGTAATCACCGAACGACCAATTTCCTAACATCTCGAAGAAAGTGTGATGGTACGAATCCTTTCCGACATCGTCTAGATCATTATGTTTGCCACCAGCACGTATACATTTCTGGGTATCGACGGCGCGCTTCAGTTTGGCTAGATCGTCGGTGGCTGCGATGGTTCCTAGGAAAATCGGCTTGAACTGGTTCATACCAGCGTTCGTGAAGACTTGTGTGAAAATGAAGTCAGCGTTTGCTTACTCGATGAATCCTAGAGACAGCCCGCAAGAGCACAACCTGGAGGGACCTTAAGCCAGGGGCGGAGAGAAGGATTGGTTGCCAGTTACAGTACCTCAAACCAGCCCCAGGCAAAAGGCCACATGCCAGTCGTGGCTACTTGCTTCTAACGACTTGGCGCCATATTGTATTACTATCCCTCGCAATGGCGAAGTAGTAAGAACTAAAAACGCGCGGCGAGTTACTCACGTAGGGTTGGGTCATTATGGGGGACGACGGAGGACGAGGGCACTACGGTGTGGCCTTTTTTTGCAAAGTAGTCAAAAAATGTGTTGCGAACGCGCACGCCCGTCCACTCGGTTTCGGCCATGGTGGACAGGGTCTTGTGTAGGTTCAGCCTCGCGTGTAAGTCGTGGGGAGAGAACAGCGACCGGGGACTAGGCCTGAAGCTTCGTAATCGAGAGTTGCGTGGTTGAGGCGCGAGCGCATGCGAGACTGTGGTATGATACCGTCGGCGAAGGAGGGGTGGAGGAAGAATGTCGGAGGCGATTCTCTTGGTGTCGAGAAGCGTCGGTGCGGGGCATTTGAATGTAATGAGGGGCAGCGGCGCTAGCAGTGCTGCTGCTGCTGCCACCGACGGTGGTAGAGATATAGTGGCGTCGGCGTGTGCTGCAGGTGGGCCGCCGGTGTAGAACCTTCTACTCGAGTGACTCAGGGAGCCTATAATTGGCGTGTGTCCACCCCTTCTTTGCCTGAGCAGCAGCCGCATTCGCACTTCCTTTCAATTGAGCTGAATCACTCCTTCCTCCAAAATCTCTCCAATCCCTCCAATCCCTCCCAAGATCAAACTCACGAAACTGCGCGATCGGACTTCGATATCACTTAGATATATATCTCTACCTCTATTGGATCGCTTTTCGCAGTGTACCGAGAAACCCGCGAAGCAGAGTCATAGCTTGCTCCGATAATCGCAGGAACAGCAGTCGCACCTTGTATTGTTCATACAATCGTGCACGTGTGCTTAGAAAGGGAGAGTTTGGATTGGAAGAGTTGAGTTGCAGGCCTTGGACGGGTAAAAGAGGTCCAGGTTGGCGGTACTGCCTGTAGTAAGGCACACTAAGATAGTCTAGGAGTCTAGCCTACCTAAGCCGACAACAGGACCTACAGCATCCTTGGCACTGTACCATCCAGACCAACCAAAAGATGGCAAGCCTGGAAGTTCAGGGACCGACCAGCAGAGTGGATTCATCTGCCGCCATCGATCCACGCTATCACCATCACTACGACTTACATCATCTTCAGAACTCGTATTATGGATGTAACCCGCCCATGCCCCAAATGCGCAAGAGGAAAGCCGAATCACAGGATAATAATGAACGACTATCCAAAAGACTGAGTTTGCTCAATCTAGGTAGGTCTATTCATATGCCAATTGGTTGAATCCCATCCCACACCCTCCGTCTTATCCTCCTCGGCACCGATCCATTGTCACAGCTCGTCGATAAAGGAAATAGGAAATGGCAGCTAACCGGTACACTTCTCGGATATAGAAAAAAATGGCCACAAACTATATGTTCCCGTTGAGACTCAAAGCTTGCAACCCCTCCCCGAGTACACTGGCTATAATAATGCCGCCGAGTCCTCGTCACCGCCAGCCGTCAACACTGACGACGACATGCAACTAGACAACACCAAGCATAAGGTATACATATACGACCTCGATGCCGAGCTCTCGTCCGCCGACGAGAGTAGCGAAAACGAGTCTTCGTTACCCGGTTCGCCCACTTCTGGCCGCAGCCGGCTCGTCTTTTTACCCGATATCGAAAAACACCTCTGCCGGTCGCGGATCCCGCCCGCCGTCCTCGCAAACAATGAAGGCCAGTTGGCGGGCCACAATATTAATGATATGCAGATCGTTCTTTACAGCGAGCCGTCCTCGCTGACAGTGCCCCGCGAGCACGATTCTGTTCGAAAGGCCATATTAGAAGCCCGGGCGCGCGCGAGACAAAGGCAACAAGAGGGCCAGCCCGAAACAGATCAAGAGCCACAGCAGTCGAGCATGGCCGGTCTGCAGCAATTCAGTCATGCTAACGGTGTAAACGCGGCAATGAATGGGTTCAGCGGGTATGACCATGCTCGAAATACTCTGGTTGTGGACGACGACGTGGATGCGATGGACATGGACTAAAAGCCGTCGACACGCACCCACCAACCCGGACCTGTTTTATCCTCTGGGCGTTCAACCACTTATACAACTAATACACTTCTACAGTTAGGCTAGGCGTAAACAAGGCGAAAGAATTGGTAGCGAATGATTTCAAGATATTCAGGTTTGGTTTGGATAACCTGTATTTTTGAACTTCCCTTTAGCATCGTTGTTTTCGGGGTATTACCCAGGCTGTTTTTTAACTGGTGCACCTGGGTCCCTCCCGACGACAGAAATGAAGCTTCAGAGCTCAATTATATATATGTTCTCATCTGCTCGTACATGCAACTCAGAAGTGAAATTGCCTACCCGTCTTGTGTGATCTGACTAGGTAAATCAATAAAAACAAATAGCTACGTGGAATTCAAGTCTGCCGCCCCCCTGGAACCAGATATACCCTACAGAGTGTAATGATGTATAGCTACACTGCTCATTAAAAGGTCAGACCCGAGTCTAACAACCGATAAAGAACACGCAAATACCAGATAAGCCAGTTGTCCTTGTCTATTTATTACCGATCCACGCACAACAACGTACCCTTAGTTCTCCCCACTCATTCATTCTTCCGGGTTTACTCTTATCGTCGCAATACCACAGTACTAGCGCAATCTCTAGTAATGCAATCTAAGTTCATCCCATCTCATCTCATCTCATCTTCACCTCGCGGGGGGCGGTCCAGCCGGTGGCGCATAATCCCCTTGCGCCGGTCCCTGTGCCTGTCCCTGGACGGGGTCAACCTTGGATCCGACCGGCGGACCATCGTACACAGGGGGTCGGTTCGGGTCGTAGACAGGCGGCGGCATCGAGTACATATTGTATTCCGGGCCACCGTTGTTATTGTGTCCGTAGACCGGGCGATAGACGGGTTGCGGGTAGGCGAACGCCGGATCGACTTGCGCACGTTCGTGGCGAGAAAGGAGCCACTAATGAACGAACGAACGATTGGTTAGCTAGATGCGAGCAAACAATATCAAGAGAAGGATAGAAGTAAACGGATGGGTGGGCATGGGGGGAGAAAGGAGAAAGAGAGAGTGATGGAGGAAGACATACGGCATGATACCCCAAAGGCTTCAATCCTTTCCTCAGCCGCCGCTTCGCGTGTATGCGGCCGCCGACGACCCATCCCACTACCAGCAGCAAAAAGGCGAAGAAGATGGTGTACTTGACGATGATGCCGGGCTGTAGCGAGATAATGTCAGCATGCGTATGCTCAGTATTGAAGTAGATAGATAGGTGGCGAAGTAAAATAGAGAGGTAAGTAGCTCAGATCGGAGGAAACGCACCGTCGTGTACCAGAACCAGACGTAGTCGCCATCATTTTCAACATATTGTCGGCGTGCCAGCGCTGCTAATGAACCAGGCTGCATCGGGGTGCCGATGCGTAATGGTAGTCTCCCTCTCATCGTGTCTTTGTCTGTTCTGTATCTCGATTGTCGGGAACAAGCTATCGGCGGAAGTGCAGGAAAGGTTCAGGTTTCAATCGCTCTTATGCGTCACAGTCGCTAGTTGAGTAACGTCAAGCTACGTCGTCAAGCTGAGGAACTTAGCGTCGGTCTGGTTATATTCGTGTCTTGACCAGGTATTTCTTAAATGAGGTTGACGACGGTTGATCCTGGCGGAGTGTAGTGTAAATCAGGGGAACGAGTTCGAATCGAGTCGGCCAAGCAACCAATAATATAAGATAGCGGCTCGCGGAACGGTAATCGCCGACGCAACGCAAGACCAGGAAAAACCAAGGCGAGAAGGGAAAAAAGGTAAAAAGAATAAGAAACCAATGATAACACCAGTTACAGTTTAATTTGAATAGAAATCCAAAGTTGGTTCGATCGATCGATACCTGAGAGCAGTGTCGGGTTCAGATCCTCGGGCCAATCAGAAACACTAGACTAGACTACACAGGTGAGGGGTGTTCCATTCAATAATCCTACTCAAAATAGATGATACTCAGTAGGTAAGTATGTAATAATGTCATAATAAGAGAAAAGAGGTAAGTGCAGAAACAGAGGTACGTAAGGTAAAGAAAAAGGAAACTGCCAAGACCGGATCTTCAACGTATTTAGCTTGCCTCGTGAAGACAGATCTGCCGATACAGTAGATAGGCAGGCTCGTCTCGAACACACCGCGCGTTGCCCACTGATTCAGATCATCAGCCAAGCGAGCAAAAGACAAAGACTTGCGGCAGATGTGTAACATATCCACACCACCCCTTGTTTCAGAACAAGATGGGTTCGTCACAGGAAAATACGATGTCATCGCAAACAATACCTCTGCTTACAGCAGTAACATACACTAAACAGATCATCAAGACAGTTGGTTGCACGAAGGCTGCAGCCATGTATCTAGCATGCACCCTATGATTCCCAAATAATACCTAGCTACGTAAGAGCAGTCGTCTATGTACAAAAACTTCCGTCATCAATGCTAAGGCTTTTTCAATCAATGCCCGACACCGCCGGCTCCCCACTGGGCAAAATTTGGGTCTCCCATAGGAGGAAACGGCGGTGCTCGGTGCTGTTGGTGCTGTCCCGGAGCTATGCCGTTTTGTGGCGGCGGCATCTCGGCCGCAGCCTGCTGTTGTCGTGCAGCATTCTCCTGCGCCTGTCTATGGGCCTGCTGTCTCTGTGTGCGGTACCACATCAGGAACATGATGGACGCCACGAGCGACAGGATCAGAAAACTCTCAAATATGCCATCGAGTTCACCATCCAGCTCATCGCCCATCGGCTCACCATCGCTGCCCGTAATCGTCTCGTCATAAAACTCTTCGTAGGGATCTTCGTAATATACATTTTCATCTTGTAGGAAGTTTTGGACCCACTCCTTCAGGGACCAATTCTTCTTCAGCTCTAAATAGCGTGTTAGTTGGATTCGCAGACAAGTTGCTGTATAAACAGTATCAAGACCTACCAGGTTCATCTTGTATAGAGTTGATTCGGCCGTGAGTGAACGTGTTCCACGCGCTCCGCATCCGCAGCTTCAACAGACTGAGTGTAACGGGGAGGTAGGCTTCCTCGTTCGTCTCCAATGCTTGGTCGTAATATCGTTTGGCTAGGTGGAAATCCTGCGTAAGGCCGACCCCATTCTCATGCATCCATCCGAGATTGTATAGGGCTTGAGCACTCTGAAAATATTCAGAAGCTCCTGTATAGCATAGAGCCGCCCTGTCCAAAGCGACTTCGGTCCCGATACCACCTAGATAGTAGTCCCCCATCTTGACCAGCGAATCAATATTGGATTGAATCGCCGATCTCGTCCAGTATATGAGTGCTAGTGCCGTGTTCTGAAGAAGTCGCGGTTTCGAGGCATGCCGTTTCAGCCAATCAGGCAGAGAAAACAAAGAATGTGTTGGATCCAGAAGGAAGGCAACGTTGTTCTGGGCCTTCTCATATCCTTGTTCGGCAGCCATCACGTAGCCCAGGAAAGCAAGTTCCAGATCGCCGTCCTCGTACGCTTGATTGGCCTCTGTCCACGAGGAGACAAGAGTCTCAGAGCGCTCGGCAACATTCTTGTAATACTGCATGGCTATACCACACGTTTTGTCCCGCCCAACACCGTGATGGATCATCTCTGCAAGGTAGTATTGAGCCTCGAGGTTGTACCATCGAGCAGCAGCTTCGAAATATGAGTTCGCTACTTTGAGGTCTTCCGGTTGGCCTTGGTCTAAGTGGAGGGCGCCGAGAGCCACATGGGCCAAACTGAAGTCTTGATCTGCTGCGGCTTTGAAGAGTTCAAAGACTTTTGGAATATTCTTTCGCACTCCATAGCCACGGAGGTACATGAGGCCT
Organism: Xylaria hypoxylon; assembly: GCA_902806585.1. Classification (NCBI taxonomy): domain Eukaryota; kingdom Fungi; phylum Ascomycota; class Sordariomycetes; order Xylariales; family Xylariaceae; genus Xylaria; species Xylaria hypoxylon. The sequence goes on from CADCXB010000001.1 coordinate 3,404,255, forward strand.
AATCCCCACTGTGACTGCGCGTCCCCATGCTTGATGCCACGTTCGAACCATTTCTGGGCCGTCTTAAAATCTTGGGTGACACCCTCTCCTCGCAGCCATATGCGCCCAATATATCCAGCGGCCTTACTCGCGGTCTTTTCCAGCTGCGGTTTTGCCCCATCAACGGAACGGCCATCTTTAGCACGCCAATACTTGGTGGTAACGCCGAGGAAGTATCGCCGAGCCAGGTCCACGTTCCTTTCCAGTCCCCGTTGCCCTTCATAGTAAAGCCTTCCTAGATTAAAGGAAGCCTTGAAATCTCCCTTTTGGGACATTAAGTCGAGATATTCAATTACGTCATCGATCGATGCATAGGCGTCGGAATTAGGACTCGCCTTGACGGCATTGATTCCGGAGCTGACAAAACTGGCTCCTTCGCCATAGACACCGCCCACTTCGTCGGAAAGTCGATATGCTTCCGGAACAATGGTCATTCCACCGGGAGGTCCAGACCGAAACCAGGTCATAGCCTTGTCAGCCACTCTCTTATAATATTTGGAAGCTGTCTCGCAATTTTTCGGCACCCCAATCCCGTTCATGTGACGGGCAGCTACGGTCATTTCTGAACGCGTGTGGCCCTGATCGGCGGCAAAAGTGTGGTAGAGGAGTGCCTTGGCCTGATCTCGTTCCACCGCATCACCAACGCCCGTGGCGTACATCAGGCCAACCATATATTGTGCCGAACTATTTCCATATTGCGACGCTAGTCGGTAATAGTGATCGAAGGCTGCCTTAAAGTTCCTCGGGTGAGAATAATTGCCGTAAAAGTTGAATTGGCCCAGCAGGTAAATAGCATCGGTATTGTTTTGGTCAGCTGCTTGTTGAAGCAGCTTCACGCCGTCGAGGAGAGGACCGGTGATAACAGGCGACGTATGCTCATGGCCGGGTAGAGCGGTTGCGCGCAAGCTCGGCAGCGCTTTCAAAGTATGCTGGAACAAGGCAGTAAAGAAGCCGGTCTGCTTCTTTGAGCGTCTATGGGTCGGCGGGCGAATCTTTCGGAGTTCGACCATGGCCTCGCTGACGAGTTCCCATCCTGATCTAGTTAGTTCAAAATTCTCTCGTTGTCCAACTTCCTAGGGCGCTCCAGACCTACCCCCTTGGTAAGGGCTCCAGCCACGGTGTTCACTTGGGTCGATGTCGGTTTCGGCGGCAGACTCGGGTTGGGTAGATTGCGCCTTAGCATCGTCTGTTGCTAGAACTTTCTGATCCGCAGCGCAAGCGAGCGCTATAACCTGTAATAACACTAAAGGATGGGGAGTAGGAGATTAGTCATGGTGTCTTGCGATTCCATGTTAGTCCATTAAATGGGAACATACGGAGCGCCGAGAAAAGCCACCGCCTCATTTTGACAAGATCTGCTATGAGCAAGATGAAAATAGCTGTAGTGATACCATCGTCCCCGGAGGAGGAATAGAATAGAGCAGGAGAGAAGGTGAGCAGTAGAACAGGAATGTCGAAAGAGTGGTGTTGTTGGAGAGTAACTAGGATCCGCTGTAAATGAACATATGTGTACCTTAAGTATCTACCGAATAGCAGTATCGCAAAGCTGTAAGCTGTCCAGATCGGCAACCAATGCGACCGACGTCAGCTGAAGTCGCTGGTACCCAGACTGCCTAATTCGGCATTATGTGGGGTCACCAGTCTACTACGTACACTACGTACACTAGTTGGTGGGGCTGGATTACCACAGCCAAATCCTTTTTCTTTTACATTGATTTATTAAATAACGATACTGTAGAGTACCTAGCAGTCTATTAAGCATATACGGACATTCGAGGCGTTCTTAGCCTTTTATGTATTTTCCAGTGATGCGTATTAGGTCAGAGATTCTTTTTTGACGATCTTCTAGCTTAGCCGCAAGCTGAGTCTTGCTTGATATCACCTTCAAACAAAGTACAAGTACGCAGACTCAGACTTATACCACCTCTGGTGCCCCTCATAAGGTACCTACACAAGCATCACAGTCTCAATATCAACAAAACCCTATGAGAACGATATTTCATTCAGGAAGTAAAGGATAATCATGTATTCCCTTGATCGTATAGACGAGTACAGGATACCTACAAGAGAGGAGGTCTATGTGCTAGACATTATTCCCTTCACCTCAGGCCCCGCCACGATATCGTCGGATCAGAAGCTGTCACTATTCAACCCATTAAGCCTCAAAACTGGACCGACCGTAAATCTCGTCACGAATCATGGTAACATCACATGCGCCAAGGCATTTGATGCAGACAATTCCGTCATGTGCACCGCTGGAGAAAACGGTACCATCTCCATGTGGGATCTGAGGCAAGATGTGCGCCAAGCAGAAGTTGCTAAATTTACAACGGGTATGTTAACGTGTTGAATTATTGTCTATGTAAGCCTTTCTGAGTCGTCATAGAAGGTCGGGTGCCTGTTCTATCAATGGCATGCTCAAATATGGGGTTTTCTGTGGCCGTTGGTACCGAATTACAGAGCCACCAAGCTTCCATAATACTATGGTAAGTTAGTCTGAATGCGTCTAGCAGGATGTTCTCTCATTGTGTTTAGGGATGTCCGTTCAATATCAACCCCGAAACTTCACTATAAGGAGGTCCACAGTGACGACGTCACGGAGGTTTGGATTCTTCTATAGCTCTTATTGGTCCCGGCTGACACATAACAGTTGAATTTTCACCCTAGTGACCAGAATATTCTATTATCAGGGTCGACAGATGGCCTCGTGAACATCTATGATACCCGGATCACCGATGAGGATGAAGTCGTAATCCAGACTTTCAACCATGATTCCTCCATACACCACGCGGCCTTTCTGAATGACACCGAGGTATATGCAATCTCGCATGACGAGAGATTAGCCTTGTACAACATGGCCGAGGGATATGAAAAGGGTGCAGCCACTGCCGATTTCGGAGACATGAGACCTGTCCTGGGTTGCCAATATGTCGCCAACGTCTTCGCTAAGGCAAACGGAGCTGGAGCTGTGATAGGTGCAGGTTCTCACGAGTAAGTGAAAAGAGCATTATCCACTTGTAGCCGTCGCTAATTTGATGCAGGCAACGAGCATTTGAATTAGTCCACCTCACAAAGGGTGATACTTGGGCCCTTGACCGAGGTAACAGTGTCAGGTTACCAGGAGCGCATTCCGAAGAAATTGTCCGTAGCTTTTGCTTTTACGATGAGGCACAGATGGTTTTCAGTGCCGGCGAGGATGGGTTCATCAAGGCTTGGAGACCAAATGCATAGTACCAAAATCACGACAGCACTATCTCTCCCATTTTCTCAACCGTATTTATCGTGTTTGTTCTTGGATTTCAGGTCCAGAAGTTGTTCGTGATAATCGCCCTCTCGCCTAGCTTTCTTCAATCTCTTAACCTCGTCCTCCTCAAGACGCCTCCCGACAGCATCTTCTAATGTCTTACGACTCACTTTGGCCTTTTCTTTCAATTCTTTGGTTGCTTTCAGTCTGGGTTTGAATCGTGCTTGCATACGAATCCTTAAAGTTGACTCAAAGTTGATCTCTGTTGCATCTCCTCGAACCTCGGGTGCACCGTTTGGTTTCTTAGATTCGGCTACCGTCAAAAACGTTTCTTGCAGTGTCTGTAATTGGAACGTGCTAGGGGTGTCAGGTGTCGCGATAACAGTCCACGTCTCGGGCGGCGCGATAGCCTCAGAAGCTGCTGAAAGGATACCATGTTTGTCACAGGCCAGATATCTGGATAGCATATTAGCATCGTACGCCGCAGTTCCAGGCAAAATCAGTAATTGGGACCAACATACTTTCCGTATCGGCCTTTGAATCTGTAGTACTCTGTACCGTGTATTTTGTTCGCAACCCAGACCTGGCGTACGTTGTGAGGCTCGGCGCTTGCAGGGTTCGCATCGATGATGTTCTCGATAGGATCGGTAAACACTTTGCCGTTCGCATCGCAAGCGAGACAGGTGGGGGGCTCAGAAGGTAAAACGAGCATCACAGGTCCCACCACGTCACCCAGGGCTTCAGCAGACACCCAGCTGTCATCATCTCCTTCATCCTCTGGCGGTGCGACCGCAAGCTCATTTGGTCCTACGCCTTCAGGCGCGGACTCAGCCTCGGTGCGCTTCCTTTTTTTGGGCTTCTTGTCGCCCTTGAAAGAAAGTGGTTTGACCATTAAGACGGAAAATGCGCGTAGCAGTTTTCTTGCGAAAATGCACAAATCAGCTTTGTGACAAGGCAAATTGGGATATTGGCATTATTGTTCCCGCTTGTCTGGGACTTTGGGTTCATAGATGTAGGTGGTTGGTTCGTTCCCTAGAGTTCACACCAGAGCTTGGACAAGCCTATTTGCAAGTAAAGGGGCTCTATGGCTTTATGCAATTTGAGGATCTATAACCGTTACATGCAAAAGTTGTATATATTACGTAAGGGCCTCTCAGGTTGGAACTACCTAGATCCCTGCGCCCTCCCCTCTCTCAAGATTCAACCCCACCAAAATACCATACTCTCCTTACCTATCCCACAAGAGAAGAGTGGATAGAAGAGTGGATAGTTGTAATTCTATACTGTCAGAATTCAGAACTCGTGGGTCCCTAGACTTAGAGCAGCGATTGGCCCAATCTATAAAACCATAGCTAACTTAGGTAGGTCACAAGGCATCGCGGGAATCTCCTATAGCAGCACGGTGTACTCCGATTTATACTAGAATCAAGGGTTTAACAAGAAGTAAAGCCGACGGTTTCCTAAGGGTTCTTCTACGCTGGTTACACTTTCAGCCGCTGGTGGTTTAAATACCCAGCCTTGTGCATAGATATCGCTCAAATAACTGCCTTTGGTTGTCTCGAAGTTAGAAAGCCAGCCAGGACATCAAATTTCTCGCCACCATGGCCGTAGCACAGCCTGTTGTGGTGTCGTTGGCGGATCTTAAGAGTGGTAAGAGGGGTTTGAATAATTATCTGGCGCTCTTATAATCGCTAATGAAACAAAGGCAACATCTCTTTCGAGACGTTGCAAGAAGCTTTTGGCCCAGATTCGCTAGGCATCCTTGTCGTAAAAGATGTACCAGCTGAATTTCCTGCTCTGAGGCATCATCTCCTCTCTTACGCTTCATGGATGGGCAATCTGTCCGAGAAGGATTTCGGTACAATTCTAATATTTATGCGCCTTGAGGACCACCAAGTGCTAACCGAGTGTAGAGACATTCACGAATGAAACAGCCAAGTATCTTGTAGGATGGTCGAAGGGCAAAGAGAAGCTAAAGGATGGCAGCGCAGACGAGTATAAGGGATCGTTCTATGCTAATTGTGCTTTTTACGTGGATCCTTCGCTAGAATCAGCAAAACCGACAAAGCAGTTCACATTAGAGGAATTCCCGGAGTATCTCGCACCGAACTCATGGCCGCCGAAGGAGATGCTGCCAGGGTTTAAGCCCGTCATAGAGCAGATGTGTACTTTAATCATCGACACGGCTGTCCTCGTTGCCCGAGCCTGCGACAAGTTCGCCGAGAAGGAAATCCCCGAGTACCCTACCGCGTATCTAGAGAATGTGGTCAAATCCTCATCGACGACCAAGGCCAGGCTGCTCCATTATTACCCCATGCCAGACGAGGCTCTGGCGAAGGGGGCGGAAGAGGATAATTGGTGCGCGGCGCACAAAGACCATGGATGTCTAACCGGCCTAACGTCAGCCATGTTTGTAGATGAGCTAAAGACGAATGTCAAACTGCCTAGTTTTGACGGTAGCGAGCTACCGGATACATTGCCTACACTAGAAGAGCTGTCCGCATCGCCTGATCCTCAGGCTGGTCTATGGATTAAGGACAGGAAGGGCGTCCCCGTCCAGGTCAAAATACCCAGAGACTGCATCGCATTTCAGACGGGAGAGGCATTGGAGCGAATCACCAATGGCAAGTTCAAGGCCGTGGAGCATTCGGTCAGAGGTGCCTATGCCAAAGGAGTCGCACGGAATACGTTAGCCGTCTTCACGCAACCGAACTTGGAAGATGAGGTTGACCTTGAACAGCACATCAACTTTGGTGAATTTGCAAGGGGCATCATAGCTAGAAATACAGTCGGATAAACAAGCAAATACAAATAGTTTGTGTGTGAATCAATACGCTGTTATCATTGACAAATATAGATTTCTAATTATTCTCCTTTATCATGCTTACCGCTGACCTACTCGATGGTACCGAGCTCGTCGATCCTATCGCAGCATACCGAAATGATTATACATATTTTCGATTGTTTATTTATGACCGTAGTAAACAACCGCGGTATCCGAATTACAGGGCGCTCGACCCACCGCATCTGCTGTAGCTGTCTGGTGTTGCATACCCAGTAGATAGTAGCAGGATGCGACAGGTGAATGTCAAATCACCTGCATATGGCGTAGATGGCGTCACTGGAGTTTCATAGGTGCCTACAAAATGCGATTTGTATTTGTTATTCCTGTATCACATCACCCTCGGTGCCGCGCGGGGCTCCCAACTAGGACTCTGTCTCACCCCTCACCATAACTACCTCCTACTTATAAATTGTTCATTCATCTTACCTCGGGCTCAACCTCTATCTGCAAATTAGAAAAACTACGAACAACTAATTAAACGGTCGCATTCATTATTTACCACCCTAATTGAAAAATGGCGCTCGCCCCGAAATTCGCCGGTCAGAAGCTGGTCTTCTCCACGCCGGCCACCACCGGCGCCGTGCCTCCAACCCTGCACACTCTAGAGGTCTTCCTCGACTACGTGTGCCCGTACTCGGCGAAACAATTCAACACCCTCTACAACGTCGTGGCGCCGCTGGTCCGCTCCGACCCGAAATTGGCATCGAGCGTGCAATTCATCTTCCGCCAGCAAATCCAGCCGTGGCACCCGTCCTCGACGCTCACCCACGAGGCCGCCCTTGCGGTGCTGCAGATCGCGCCGGAGAAGTTCTGGGTCTTCAGCGACGCACTGTTCAAAGACCAGCAGTCCTACTTCGACGTCAACGTCGTCAACGAGACTCGCAACCAGACGTACCATCGCCTCGCCAAGCTGGCTGCCACCGTGGGTGTGGACGAGGCCGCCGTCTACGGCAGTCTTGCTATCCCCGACAAGCCCGCCGCCGACGGAAGCTTGAACCCTGGCAACAAGGTCACCACCGATCTCAAGGTCTTGGTCAAGATCGCTCGGCTCGTAGGCGTGCATGTGAGTCCCACCGTCATCTTCGATGGTGTGGTGGCCAATGATATCAGCTCTGGCTGGACCAAGGAGCAGTGGGAGGAATGGTTGGCCAAAAACATCGTCTAATTAGGTAGCCGCCTCTGAAGCAAGCTAATACAGATTGCTGCAATACAATGTGTAAATTCATATCCATTGTCCTTGCATTGTTGTGTTAACTTCAAGATACTACTTCGAAGGTAGTTATCTCATTTGTCTCTTTCAGTAGAATACGCGCGCCATAAACATACTCGATAACGAATTGTTATTATACCTGAAGCTACATTTTTCTATCAACGGTACTTTGTAGGTTTTTTGTCGACCATGGGGTTGTCGGTGACCAGTACGGATGTGGCCTCATTAGATTCCAATGTGATTGGCTTCACTATTTCCCGCACTTACTCGACCGTATGATATGTGGGTTCCTATTCGACACACGGCCTGGGAAGAGTTTATCTTCACGCCTGAGATTCATTTTCTCAAATTTGCCGAGACACTCGATATGTCAGCTGTACGCATGCACGCTTCTACAGAAGGCAGACGGTCTTCGCTGATGGTGCTCTTCCTTCCCACAGACAGATATAACAACGCCAAATCCAACAAGTCCAGAGCCAATGCTGCAACTCGATAGAGCTACCGTTGTTTAGTTATGACATTATCATAGATAAAATGCCAAGCCCAGGCGATCGGCGATGCATTATTCCTTTGCACATTGAAATTGCCAACAGCACGATACACGTACCACTTCCTCTTCGCGTTCTCGGCCGCCGTGTCCCTGGCTAGGTTCACCATGCCAAATCGTCTGTTGACAGGCACTAGCTCGGAAAGCCTGACCATTGTAGTCCGTGGCTTGGCGATGAAACTCATCGTGGTGATCTCCAACTCGACCTGCGGCGGGAGGGTCCGTATATACCGATCCAGCATTTCCTTAGACTGCCGCGCGAAAGGAGGGAGGGGTATTTTAATAAAGGCGACGAAAGGTGAGGTGGTATACGCCACGAACACTAACGGTACTATGGCACAGAGGGCCGCTAAGATGTGTGAGAATCGGATGAGATTGGAATTACGGTGACCACTGTTGTTTCCCAACCCGTAATAAAACAATGACGGAAACAACAATGGCGACGGGACGTCGGGGTGAAAGAGGGACCGAACTTACTGCGTGCCACGGTTGGGGAGAGCCCTTCCTTTTCATAGTAGGCTGGAGTGACGATGAAGCCAAAAAAGACAAAAATGAACAGGGTGGAAACCTTCAGACATGCGAGAAAGGTAATTTTGCCTGTACCGGCATGATATATGCTAGCCCTTGAGGGAAATACTGAGAAATGGTAAGCAATTTGAAAGAAGGCAATTAAACAATACAGCTGCCGTACAATATTTCGCCGCAGGCCCAGGACCAGCCGTCTTTGCTGCTGTTGTTTTGAATCTTAGTGAGCGTAGGGGTTGAGCGTTGGCTCTTATAAACGGACGGATTGGCGCGGTCCTCGACGCGACGGCGTGGCGTGTGACAAGGTTTAACCGAATTATTCTCAAAGGCCTGATGAAAAACATCTTCGGGTCAGCTCGCCTAGTTTTCTTGCAAATTGCCGTTTTCGGTTGAACTCGATACTATCATTCATTGATGGGATTGTCACGCTGAGCCCCAAATCCCTAGGTTACGAAATGAAATGAGCAATTGAATATTCGGACCTCTCAGCTGGTAGCGGCTGGCTAGCTCAACCATCAATCCTCAGCCTCGGCCTCACCCAAAGCTAAATTTCTACAGCTTTTGCCCGATTCACTCATGCCGAACGAGACTCTACTAATGAATGAGACTCTACTAATGAGCCAGTGTGCACATATCTATCAGTTCGCTACGCGGAGCAGTGAGAGGGAGCCTTCCTGCTGCAAATATTAACCTTCGTTTCGCATTTTATGCTAAGCATTTTGAAGTGTATGATACTTGTACAACTGTATGCTTCCAGGTGCCTGCTCCATTTTGCCTGCTCAAGATAGAAACGGGACAACACCATTCTGGTTCGTTGGCTTCTCGGTGGGAATGTGTGAGGCACGCTTTTCTCTGCCTTCCCGCTCCTTTAATTTGTTCATTTTATGCTTTGCGTCGATATTATCCCTGCGTCGTGTTATCTCCATCGCGGTCCAAGACATTGACGAGCTGGCAAGCTTAAAAATCGTCATGGGGCTTAAACAGGGCACTTTAAATACAAACCAGTCTCCTTGATGTCTTCTGGAAGTCTTCATTATCGGAACGAACACTGCGAAAAGACGGATAAGCGTAGTCAGTAGATTAGCGAGGCTGAGCTAAGCGTGAATGTGAGAGAGAATGAAAAGGGCGCTTCCACATCGATGGTATTAAATTAAATTGCGAATAGATATGGTATGTCGTGCGCAGGTGACAGATGGCCATCGTTCTGCTCGGTCTCCTGGGCAGCGGAAGGGTCAACACGCGACATCGAAAAATATGGCGGGCGAGTCCTCGGGCGACCATGTCCACGATGGTAAGGTGTTATGTACCTAAAAGAATGGTCCGTCGAGTACATTGGCAGAGGACTACCCAGCAGCGGAGTAACCGTGGATTCCCATCCCGCACCCGACGCATCGTTCCTTCTCGATAGTGGAAATAGTGGTGGGATAATATCGACGCAAAGCATAAAATGAATAAAGTAAAGGAGCGGGAGCAGGGCCAGAAGCAACAACAGAAGCATCAGAAGCAAGAACAGAGGTAGGAGCAGAGGCAGGATCAGGAGCCGGAGCATGAGAAACAGCAAAGCCAGAAGCAGGAGCAGATGCAGGAGCAGATGCAGGAGCAGGAGCGGGAACGGCAGCGGGAACAGGAGCGGGAACAGGAGCGGGAGCGAGAGCGAGAGCGAGAGCGAGAGGACAAGAAAAATCGCGCCTCACACTCTGCTGCACTGATTCCCACGCAAAACTATTAGGCCACCGCTCCGTGCAGCTTCTTCCCCACGACACCACTCCCGTCTATCCATGACCTGGCCATCTGTGATTCAGCAAATGAATCACAAAGAAGCAGATAACCTGCTTCAATCCGACAGCTTCTACACAACCGCGTCTTGGAGTGCGAGTCCCGTGAACTGGCCCTCTGTGATTCAGCAAATGAATCACACACAGTTTAGCTGGGATTCGCCCGGCTACAATATGGGGGACCTGTGTCCCATTGCTTAGTAGCCAACATCCTGAAGAGGAGGAACCCAAGGCAGGCGAGCCTTATGCTCGCCTGATATACAAGGCTTTTATGAGTCGAAAGCAGGATCCGACTGTGTGGCTGGTGGTAGGCTTGACTGTAGGGCGACAAATAAAGAAAGATGGCCGGCAAGCGACCATAGTTGAAAATAAGGAGAGGGGGGCCTGGGGGGAGAGGAGACGATTTATACTTGCGAAGGGAGCAGCTCGGGAGGGAGTTGGATGCATCTTCGCACCATTCTCGTGTCCCTTGTCGGTGTTTGCCTAGGAATGAAGTTGAGCCTGAGTCATAGTCATTCCTCGTAGTAACAAGCACCGCATATAGGCAGACTTATGGTCAGACCTATAGATACCTCCCGAGTTACGTACACGAGTTTGACAATGTGCTAGGTGTGACGTCATAAACATTATAGGTTAACAGAAAATAACCAATGATAACCTAGGTACAGGCAAGTACTGCAGGCAGAGGGGGGGCTAGTCTAGAGGGGTACTTTTTTGCGCGACATCGCTCCACAAACCTCTCGACCCTCGGCCCAGTAGTCTGTCTACCCACGGTACATCTTTGCGATCACTTTTCTGTCTAGGATGTCTCAATAGGAGGACACCACCTTATTACACTACGTCTATGACTGGGGGATGCATCATGTGTTCCGACGCGCCCGTAGCTCTCTCGCACCTCTATCTACTTTAATCAGACCAAATATTTTTGCCTGGCGCGCAATGGCAACCCAGACGGGCCGAACCTACAATGTACGGCCGTATTTCCCATATCTCGCCCTTGGTTCTTCTTTGTTTGATTGTTACCGAGCAAGAGTATGGAATTGAATTGACCTGTCAAAATCATTTACTAGGATGCCATCGATGCTCTCAATTCCCTTCAGACGCCGTATGCCATCATCGAAGCTCGCCGCAAGGCTGGCATTCGCCCTGATGCCACCTCCATCGCCGAGATGCGCGTTTACCTGCGGCGCATCGGGTATTTTTCCTCGGACCTAGACCGCCTGAATATCTTACACGTGGCTGGTACAAAGGGAAAGGGTAGCACATGCGCTTTCACCGCCTCTATCCTCGCCCGCTACCAGCGCGCACACGTGGTACCACGTAAGATTGGTCTGTTCACCAGCCCACATTTGATTGCCGTGCGGGAACGTATTCGCATTGATGGTGCGCCCGTCAGCGAAGAGCTATTCGCACGATACTTCTTCGAGGTCTGGGACAGGTTAGGCGACGCTGAGGAGCGTGAAGGACCCATGACGATAGATGAACGGCTCGGCATCCCCTCGCCTCCACGGCCCATCTACTCTCGTTACCTAACGCTTATGAGCTACCATGTCTTCCTGCAGGAGGGCATAGACGTCTCTGTTTACGAGACGGGAATTGGTGGCGAGTACGACGCGACGAATATAGTTGAACGACCACTTGCGACTGGAATCAGCACCCTCGGGATCGACCATGTATTCGCCCTCGGTGAAACGGTCGAGAAAATCGCCTGGCATAAGTCAGGCATTATGAAACCGGGAAGCGGCGCCTTCACGATTGAGCAGCTCCCCGGGGCTGCTCGAGTGTTGCAGGAGAGGGCCGATGCCAAGGGGGTGCTACTGAAGGTCTTAGGCGTCGACTCCAGGCTCAAGGGTGTCAATATTCGGCCGGATGCGCTGTTCCAGAAGAAAAACGCGAGTCTCGGAATTGCACTGGCCGAGGCGGCGTTACAGGGGCTTGATCCTAGCTTCAAGCCTGACCCCTCCAGGCTGCCTAGGGAATTCGTCGACGGCTTAGAGCAGGTCGTGTGGCGCGGTCGCTGCGAGGTGAAAATGGAGGGCTCGATTATTTGGCACATAGACGGAGCACATACCGTGGATAGCCTTAAAATGGCAACCAGGTGGTTCGCGGGCGAGTGCCCCACAAAATCCGGACCAAAGGTCCTCATCTTTAACCAGCAGGGTCGCGAGGAGGCTGTGCATTTTCTCGAGGGCATGATAACGGCCCTGAGGACTCATGGTCAAGGGACTGACGACGCCTTTGAGCACGTCATATTCTGCACGAATGTCACACACGCTGAAACGGGCTATAAGCGTGATTTTGTCAATCATCAGTACGACCCCGAGGCTATCAAGGCTCTTACGGCACAGCATGGATTCGCCAAGAAGTGGGCAGTTCTTGACCCCAAGGCTAATATCGCCGTCGTACCAACGATTGAGGACGCCATCAGCCATGTGCGTGGTCTAGGTGCGTCTGTGAGTGAAGGACAGACGGTGCAAGCACTCATCACAGGAAGTCTGCATCTTGTCGGGGGTGCATTAGCTATATTGGAGGATACGGATGCGCTATGAGATGACACAGAGGATCCAATCGAATATATACAACTCAACTTGTTATCAAGTCTCATCTATATATACGGGAAAGGCAGGTAAATAATACTACGGCAGACAGGTTCATGCATTCAACTTAGGAGTCGGGCATCTAGAGGTAAACAGCACAGGCTAGGTAGATAGATACCCTACAAGATCTGCATCGGTTCAACCCCGGATCTTTTTATACAAGTATTAATTCCTTATGAAGTAGAATGCGCGATCGAGACGTCAATGTCGTCTTTCAGAGTCGAGTTGATTATGTATGGGCGTTAATTCAGATAAGCTTGATGATATTTGTACCTAAGCACTTCCACTCCCGGGTAAGCTCTCACAATCCACATGCTTGTTTCTGGACAGCGTCTTGTAGGGACATAGGTAGACACTAGGTATCGATCGATTTACATGTACGATTTGCTCTCTTGATTATCAACTTAGTCTACTATCAATACCGATATACGGTTAATTCCCTGATCTTGCGATTTATTTGTGCAGTTATTCAGCATCGAAGCCAAACCCCGACAAACAGCTGCCCTCAGCTGCTATAATAAGTACCACAATTGAGACGACCTATCAATTGTGAGCGAGGCAGACTAAAGAAGGCTCCCTCTCTCTCTCTCTCTCACACACACACACGCATTACATCACATTTCAGAGTAAAAGCTACCTAGGATTTATGACTATATTAATCCATCATTTTTCAGTATTATCAGTATTGCTATAACTATGATATGGCTCGTTAAGAACCTACCGGGGCTTACTAAATGAGTTTAGAAGGCTAGAAAAGGGGACGAGGCACTAGCCCATGGCCACTTTCATTCGTCACACTCCGAGTCCAGCGCATATTGGCTCCTGGCTAAGAGGAACATTTCACTTAAGCAGCAATAACCACTATACATATTTTCTCAATTACCTAGGCCAAATCTCACGGCACTCATCGAGCATGGCTCGCACGTACGAATCAGCGCTCTCGCACCTCGCGGCGCTGCAATCCAACCGCGCCATCACATCTCTATTCAGCCCCCCCGCCATTCCCGCCTCTTCGGCTTCAACGGCCCCCAAACAAGATCTGAATTCCCTTGCAATTCCAGAGATGTTGGCCTGGCTGCAACGCGCGGGGCTCTCCCAGGACGACCTCGCAGCCAAGCTTCGCTACATCCATGTCGCGGGCACAAAGGGAAAAGGCTCGGTCTGCGCATATATCACGGCGCTTCTCGCGCTTGGCGACGTAAAAATCCACCGCGCCGCGGGCAAAGTAGGCACATATACATCACCACACCTTGTGTCGGTGCGCGAGCGCATCGCCATCGACGGGTCCCCGATCTCGCAGGAGCTGTTCGCAAGGTATTTCTTCGAAGTCTGGGATGCGTGCACAGAGGCGGCGCGGACAGAACTCGCTGCTCGACGGGCAGGAAAGCCTGACAGAGAGAATGACCCTGCGGGAGAGGCAGAGGTGATATCAGAAGAAGAACTTCAGGGCCCCGCCACGAAACCTTTCTATTTCCGCTTCCTGACCATCGTAGCGCTGCGCGCATTCCTGGGCGAGGGCGTGCGTAGCGCCATCATCGAGTGTGGGATCGGGGGCGAGTACGACTCTACGAACGTGCTACCTCCCTCGTCAGTAACAGCGTCCGTCGTGACGCAGCTAGGCATCGATCATGTAGGTATGCTGGGCGGGACGCTGCCAGAAATAGCGTGGCACAAATCAGGCGTCTGTAAGCCCGGCCGGAAATGCTATACCAGAAAGCTTGACGGAAAGGGAAGCACGGAGGCAGCGGCGATCGCGGAAAAAACCATGCAGGTGTTACGACAGCGGGCCCAAGAGAAGGGCGCCACGCTCATCGAGCTTCAGGACGCAGACGTCGAAAGATGGGGCGGTCTCACGGCTAGTGGAAAGGGTGCGGGAATTCTCGAGGGCAGTTTTCAGAAATACAACCAAGCGCTTGCTGTGCGTGCCGCGGCCGAGCATTTGCGTGTTCTCGCGAGCGAGTCTTTAAATTATAGTAGTGAAGGAGAGCAAAGGACCAATACGGCCGCGGATGAGAGGTCAGACGACGCATCGCCATCATTCACCTCTGCGCTACGGTTTGCACGGTTAAGGGGTCGCTGTGAGACACACGAGGACGAACACGCGCCCATTACATGGCTCATTGACGGCGCGCATACGGCCGAGAGCTTAACAGAGGTTGCGCGGTGGTTTTCTAGCAAAATTGTGCAAGACAACTCCAAAGCAAAGTCGGTCCTACTATTCAACCAGCAAGACCGGGATGCAGCAACACTCGTCAGTGGGCTGCTGGAGGGTATCAAAGCAAAAACCCCTGGTCCAACAGATCGGGGGCAAGAGCAATTATTCACACACGCGGTCTTCTCGCGAAATGACTTATCACCCCGCGCCCTATCCACTGATACCGGCGAAGGAACTGAGCCGGAGCGTGACCTCTCTGTCCAAAGAGCAGCAGCCGAAGCTCTAAGCACAATTTCCCCTGCCACATCGACGAGCGTCCTAGATAATGTCGCGGATGCCGTGGCTGAAGTCAGAGCTTTGGCGAACCGTAACGACGGCGCACGAACGACAGTCCTCGTCACGGGTTCGCTGCATCTTGTGGGAGCTTTGCTACGGACGCTAGAGCCGGATACTGAGGACTGAGCTATATCTATATTGTTATTTAAACCTGGATTCAGGAACATCATGGTATGCAGAAGAGAAAAAATAAGTCAAGGCGAAGGAAAACCCACGCGTGTTAAAATGATAATACGCGAAAAGATCAGAGACTTGGAAATGACGTAAAGATTTCAACACGCTTTATAAGATTCAACATGCCCTCTGGTATTGCGAAACTCTCATATTTCGGTCTGGTATATTCTGTTGTACGAGTCGCCTAAGTGCTTAGGAATATCAACGTATCACGTTCATGTGTATGAGCGCGTCAGCTCCTGAATCGTGATTCTCATTACACGGCCCTAACCTAAGTCATTTATATCTAGCCGTGCAGTTTACATGTTCGACTAGGGGGGCTGACTATGCCCTCTTTCGGGTATTGGAATTAACCCATGCAACTTCTGCATAACGCCACTGGTTCCATATCTGCATCTCGAGACGCCATTCTAGGCAATACGGCTGAGGCTTTTTCAAATCTCAAGCGAACAGCGGCCGCAGCCGGCGACCCTCTACCCAACGACCTCAGTATTAAGCATTCGACGACTTAAATGCCCCTTTACCAACATAAAATACTTGGGAAGCCCGAGCTAATCTACTACATTTCATCATGGACAGCCCGCTATCGATTGCTGGCAATATTGCTGGCCTCTTGACCTTCGCTGCTGCTATCGCTGCTTTTGTATATGTGCGATACCGGATGTTTTTGGACGCAGAACAGGAAGTAGAGAAAGTTATGTCATCCACGTTTGAGAGTATGGTGGACGCGATGGAGTTAGTCGCGGGTATGCCTGGAGATTCGAGCGCAGCCGTTCAAGCGCGGGGCTTAGCGAGACAGCTATTACGCGTTGAGGTGGAAATTGGGAATCTGGTGTTCTGGCCAAGAGTCCCCTCCCACCTCCGCACGAGGTTTAAGTTGGACGCAATGAGCTTTGTCCGCACTTTCGCAGAGAACGAAGAAGGGGACCCCGAGACGTCGCGGTTGCGCGACGAGCTTTTTGTCCGAATGGTCACGAATGCACAGCAATTTCCACCGGACCCTTTTCACCCCGACAGCTCCTCCTACGTCCTATATTTCGTTCCGCTCTTTTTAATGCCTATCATCCTGCCTGCTAGCTGGCAGTGGTACAAGGCGCGGGAAGCGGTGTTGGCGTTGACGCAAAAGCGGGAGTCCCTTAGATCAAGGCTCTTTTTCCATATGGTCCTCGCGGCGAATACGTAAGCAGCCCGGCGCAGAGTTCACAACTTGTGAAGGTTAAAACCGCTTCTAGAAAAACCGACACCGTCTCAAAACTTACCAACAAGCTTGATGATTTGAACAAGTGAGTGGCTAGGAGATCTGCATTAAATGAACTTGGCTGCTAATAAACCTCTTAGGAAAGTTGATTCCTTAGCCACTACTCTTGCTGAATCAAGCGAGAAGATTTTAGAGAGTCTAAGGGAACTAGAACAACACCCAGGAACGAGTGAGCTCCAACGAGATAAGAATGCCTATGAACCAGATCGGGGGCAGGATTATTCGGATATTGTAGAACACGGGCCAAGCAGTCCGTTGGCAGCAAACCTTCAAGACCGAGAGCCGCAGGAGTAAACACATCATACCTAGGTTAGTATGCTCTGAACGGCGTTACCATATGAGAACAGACACAGTCGCTCGGCGTAAGCTCCCGTCACAAGAACCAAGGAACCGCCGAGTTCGAGCAACAGATACACAAAGAAGACATATAGAGTGAGATCTAGATCGGGAATAAGAAACCAGCGAGCTATGTAAAAACCCACGTATACGGATATTATACTCCCTTAAGTTTGGTAACAAATATAATAATGAAACCACCTCATCCTCCAAGTTAAGTGGAAGACTCATCCTAACAAGCACTCATAGTGTCACCATACTTCACTGTTTTATCCTAGCTCATAACCAAAACCCATGGTCTACCTAAGCAGTCTTGAACCAGTCAGTCATTTATAAAATCACCCCTAAACCCAGCGAGATAAACCTCAACGACATAAATATGTCTATTAGCCGATCCCTCGCGAATTTGAATTTGTTACAAGAACTACGAGTATACTAAGGCTACAAGTGCTAGTAGTAACAATTCGCAAGTCTATTTTGCTATCTCATACACAGGCACACTGGCCTCCCGATGAACTGTTCTCTAGAGGAGGACAAACAGATAGAATGTACAGAGAGGACACAAAAGGAAAAAAAACACACAACCAATGCTATTCCTCCCACTAAATATGGTTCTATGCGTCTATAGTGTGTATTGATGAAATTACTCTACCCGCAGGCTCTGTAACCGAGCTTGTGTGGCAATGACCTGTTTCGCGTAGATATTAGTTCAGAGTTGCTGGACTAGAGAATTTGATGCGAGACTTACCTCGAGCGCCTGCTGAACCTCCAACGCCTTCCGCACTTCGCCTAGCCAATCCCGGCTAAGAGTCTTAGCCCAGCCTTGCAAACCGTTCATCTCTCGTGCCGCGGCATCAAGATTGCCCTCTTCTAGGTAGGTTTGCGTGCGAGTCAGGATACTCTCGACGTCATCGCCAGTCGCCAGGCCCTGCTTCTTGAACATAACCTTGCTCAATACCCAGCTAGAGGCATGGCTAGCAACGCCGGCATCCTCAGGGAGAAGGGACGCTTTGCGGACTTCCGAGGCGACTCGGCGGAACCGGTCAATCAATTGCGATGGGGTGGCAATGCCGCGCTGGTAGGCCGAAGGGTTGATCGAGCCAATGGCCGCGTTGACGACGGAGTCATCGGCAGCGATCTCTTTGAGAGCAACCAGTTCGCGGACAAACGGCCGCGGGTGTTCTTCGTCATCGAGGCTGGCACGCACCGCTTCAACGGCGACATGCAGTTGTTGAGTTTGGAGGTTCGTGTCGACAACATCGTTCCAGCCAGTGGTGAGCTGTTCTAGCTCTTTGACAGCGGAACTCAACTGGTCTAGCTTGCCAAGTCGGCCTTTGCGCTCTGCCTCAACCTGAGCCTGGACGTCGTTGAGGAAGTGGCGTTTGAGCCCCACAGCCTGTTCTAAGAGCTGATTCTTCAATTTCTCCTCGTTCACACGTTTCTGCTGGCCGATCTCGGTCTGTAGCCTTGAATCGTAGGTGGTCTGGATGCGCTTCATCTCCTCCTCAAATTCAACTCTCCATTGGCTCTCTTGTGATGCCATAATCTTCTCAACGCGACTGACCAGTTCGTTCGCTGCCGTCTCAAACTCCTTGACCTTGGAGTCAACCTCGGCAGCAGCATTTTTCTCGACCGTGGCCTTGATATCTCGAATTTGGGAGCCTACACGGTTGAGCTTGGTCTTTGCCTTATATATGGTAGAGGAGAAGCGTTCGTCGGCATTGTCGGCGTTGACAACAGTGATGATGTCGTTGAGCATCTTGACAAGCTCTTGGATTACTGGTTCATCGGCATCCTTGACCTTGATGGGGTCGATGGGAGTCGGCGGTGGGAATCGGGAAGGCTCGTCGACCTCGGGCGCCTTGAATTCAGACTTGCTCTTCTGGGCCGTAGGCTGCTTCTTGGAGACGGCAGACTCGGTAGTTGATGGTGCGACAGGGATCGGTTCGTCCTTGGGGGGCTCTGGGGCCGCCTTTGCCTGAATTACAGGAGCACGTTTCTTGTCAGTGGCGGTCTTCTTGTTAGCGACATCGTCACCCATGGCACTCGACCGCCGGCCAGCTGGTTCACGACTATCGGCGACTCGCCACGAGGCACCGCTTTGCGGAGAAATCTTGACCTGCGCACCGGTGTCTTTGTTTCGTGGGCCGCTGTTCACAGTGCCCGGGTACCGCTTTCGGAACTCAAGCTCCTCGAAGTAAAGTACGGCCTGCTCGCCGAACGGGATATACTCGGTGAAGAAGTCGTGAAAGTTGTCGCTGATGCGCGAGTACCATACACCACCACCAAAGGTTATGGCGCCCAAAAGAGTGAGAGTGAGCACATAGTTGCGGAGACGGCGGAAGAATCCCTTCTTCTTCTTGACGGGCAGCGGTCCTAGAGGAGCTTTCACATTGGCTGAGGATACAGTCACGGGCCTTGGCGCGGGGGGCTCTTGAGGAGCGTCTTTAACGCCAATGGCTGAGGAAATAATGTCGGCCTCGACTTTGGGAAGGACTGGTTTGCTCGCAGCGGCCGTGTTCGTCTCAGTCGCAGGGAGCTTTGGCGGTGTCGAGTCGTTAATTGACGGCTTCTTCTCGTTGGCAAAGCATCGCTGTACATGGGATCGCGGGTCAGCGTTGTCTACATAGGTATGCCTAGGCTACCTCTTCTTTGTTGACATGAAACATACCCTCGCAGCTGCGCCGGCAGATCTCGCGATCGCGGGCTGCCATTGACGGGTGGCAGCGGCACCAATGGGCCGGCTGCTTACAGCCCGGACAGATCGCAGCGAGTTCCGCAACATAAGGGCATCGAACGGCCGTCAAGATGGCGCGGGAAGCGTGGCGGTTTTTTGGTGAGGATGAGGGAGGTAGGGATGGGGGTTGTAAGGTTGCGAGGTTATGAGGTTATGGAGACTTGGACTTGGAGACGTAAAAACCTCGGAAGCTTTGCTTGGCTTTGATCCGGGTCTAATTCAGCCAAGCCAAGCCCCAGCTAGCCAGCTAGCCAGCTAGCCAACCAATATCGAAACCCGGGCCAGGGCTGACCAGTGACGGCACTGTGGGTCCGGTTACCGGTACCTACACTCACTGTATATCAATGATCATCATATACACTATATAGGTACACTACAGTACCTTATGTATCAGTTCGAACTTGGAACAATTAATGCTCTATCGTATTACTACTTGTAAGTACTTGACAACTCTGCAGCAGTCTGTAGCTTTGTGCGCCCTGTGATCATCTGGTCACGTCGCTAGTCTAACTAACGACCATATGCGACCAATGGCCTACTTCAGAATCTCATCAAGAATCTCAAGTATTAAAAAAACAAAACAGGACAGAACAGAACAGGACAAAAAAAAACCGTAATGCCGTCCTACCGAGAGAAACCCCAATGAAATGAATATACATCAGATTTGCAATTACTCTCTCATGCTCCTCGACCTTGAAATACCAATCTCCACTCATGCACGCGCCCACGCACCAACCTCACACCTCAGTTGTGCATCGCCTTGGGAGTGTTACTGTCGACGTCTTTTTGCTCGACGACGACACGATATCGGCAACTCGGCAGACCACATATGGAGTGTACGCTATATAAGTAGCACAGATACTTGGATATTGAGAGTCTTATCCCTTCGCCATCTTGGTCTAAAATACTGCAACGCTTACCAAGAAACGCCTCTAGCAGCTGCAAGGTCCTCCTGCCTGTGTGTCCCTACCCTCGGCTGGTCCTAAGTTGACACCACCCGGTCGCTGGCCAGGCCGGGTGTGACGGGGACCGACCTGGTCGAGAGGGAGCTTCTTCGCAATAGCAGTGAACAGTTCTTGCACGTTTTCCGCCGTCTTAGCCGAGGTTTCGAAAAACAATAGGCCTGCTTCGTTGGCATATGCTTCTGCTTCCGCCGTCGGAACCGCGCGCTTGTCGGGTTGCTCGCTTACTAAATCCAACTTATTTCCAGCGAGGGCAATGATGATGTTCTCGTTCGCTTGCCGTTGTAGTTCCTTCACCCACGCCTTTGCCTTGTCTAGCGATGACTATTATCGCCCGGGGTCAGTCAGATCATGGTATCTATCCGGCGGTGTGGTCAATTACATACGGATTGGGTGATATCGTAGACGACTACGGCACAGTTGGCATTTCGGTAGTACATGGGCGCCAACGACTTATATCTCTCCTGGCCGGCAGTATCCCATATCTCGAACTTAACGGTTGTGTTTTCGTCGAGGGATATGGTCTGTGTGAGAAAAGCGGCGCCGATGGTTGATTCTCTGTACGAGTCAAATTGATCCTAGATGAAAATGAGCAACAAAACTTTATGACAGAATACTCTGTGACGTACCTTAACGAATCTCAGTACTATCGAGCTCTAAATCAGAAATGTTAGCTTCGTTGGCATCCTCAGTGAGCACGGCATCGGTTCCTGTTACCTTTCCTACAGCAGATTCTCCTAGGCGTACGTCAGTGTTGGCCAGAACTACAGAGGCAGCAGGCAATATTAAGCTTACCCAGCAAAACCAACTTGAATTGTGCAAAGCGAGTGTTCATGCCGCGGCCTGCAGCAGGCCCTGCCCGAGAAGCCATTGCGAGAGTCTATGTAGTGCGAATAGCTAAGGAGGGCGCAGATGCTCGCTGCGCGGTTGTTACGGATCGAGAGACAAAGGAGGCCGATGGGGGCACGGCGTATCTTATCGGAAAGGAGCTGGTACAGGTAGAACTTCGATACAATACAGGCGAAACAGAGGGTATTGTAGAAAGATGAGGCGACAAGACGAGGTAATCGGATGTTGACGGGGTGTCGTTGTAGTGGAAGCGGAATGGGTGGTGGTGGGAGAGAGTCACTGCCTAGACTACCTAAGATAGATAGATACCCAGGTAGACGGTTTGATGAATGAAGTGACTTGGAAGCTTGACGGTTCCAGCGTGAGCCGAGTACTATACCTAGGTAGATAGTCTAGGGTGGTGGTACATTGTAGCGGGTAGATAGTGACTCGTGAGTGGCTGTGCGCGTGGGATTAGCGCTCAAGAAACTGGGGGCCTTTACTGTAGAGGGCCGTTGTCTGGCTGGACTGGCTGGTCTGGCTGGACTGGCTGCCTACGGGTAGGTACCTTTATTACAGTACAGTTAGGTACCCATTAGAGAGTCCTGAATGACCAGCTCTAGAGGGTCAGGTGGCGCAAAGTCAACCGTCCACCGTCAAAGGAACTACTAGCGAGCTATACGCACTGTACGAACAATAACTGCCTACCTAGGAGGTACTAAGTTTTACCAATTCAATGTACCTGTCCGATTAGGATTAGCGCCAGCTCACCCGTTACTCAGGACAGACTCAGTCTAGGATCAGGCAGTGGACTGATCTCTGTTCCTACGCGCGAATTACATATGCATAAAAAAGCGGAGTCTACAGTGACGTGACGGTGCCGTCGCAAAAACGGTCAAGACGGTTCAAATGGCCGACGGTCTTTCACGTTGCACCTCGATTACTTGCATATCGCATCTTGCGGTGCGCATTGTACCTACCTACCAACGCATGCCATCTAAACGACACACTGATAGTCGAACCCTGATATAAACTTTTCATTGTCTCACGACGATGTTTCGGTATCCTGAGACGAAACTCAAGCGACTTCTTAGTCGTCGTCGACTGCCGCTTTTGGCCCCGGCTCAACTTCGGGTCGGCCACTGCTCACTCCCCCTCAGCCACCTTCAGCCTGCGTCGGCCTCTGCTCACCCTTTTGGCTGAATTCTCGTCATGTCCCCATTTTCAGGACCTTACCCCCGAAATGCGTCCCTTCCATCCACACCATCTTCTGTTGAGATCATGGCCACTTCATGCGGGGGGGAGGCTTGGGCCTCATTCTGGGACCTGGGATCCCGACGTCGACCCTGGCCTGTCTGCCTAAGGAGTCGGTCTGGTGGCAGAATCCTTCGCCACGTGAACGAAGGCCATTCGGGTCGACGCACATCTTGCTCCTTCGGCTTGGCGCTCACGCGAGTCGCCATATCCCTCCCTATAGTAATCATAGTAGTGCTTTGTGGAATTACATCTGGTATTTAGACTCGAATTCCCCTCGAGATGGCTGGTTCTCCCATTGTTCGTCTTCAAACCTCCTTGGTATCTGTATCTCGAGTTCTTCCACAATATACTCATTTCTAACCCTATCGACTCGTCCAAAGAATCAACCTCATCCAATGGGTAAAGCTAAGAGCGCGGCTGTTGCCCTTCAGCTAGGCTGTCAGAGAAGCATCGAGAATGAAAGCGACATTGTGACCAGTGAGCTGGTTTTGAAGAAGCTTCAGCCAGCAGTAGAGCGAAACTACGAAAGAATGATGCAATTCTGGGCTGAGTACGATAACGCCCCCTTCCCTGTTCTTATGTCTAACTACTCTCTGACTTGAACATGCAGATACCAAGGGGGAAACCCAGGAGTCCCCTTATGTGTTGAAGTCCCTCGAAGGCTTCATTAGAACATACGCATACAGCATTGACGGCGAAGAAGGGATCGATGTGCCTGGTTCGGAGACAGTGCGGAAACACTGGAACGCTTTCACGGCCGCCTGGCAGCGCAGATACCCTGAGACGCCAATCCCGAGGGGCATGGCCAGTTCTATCACACAGGTAAAGTATTCTCTTCTGATTTCCCTCACAGAATGTACAGTAGTGCTAATTTAGCCTCCAGTTCATCAATGGGCCGCTGGCAAAAGAGATGGGAATGCCGAAGACGAAAAGACCCCGGAGGTTTGCTACGAAGAATGTCATGCGGCACTTTGCGAAACAGCTATGGGCGGCAGACTGGGTCGAGTCCAAGCGCCCCGCGACTCTCGTTGATGACTGGGGCCTTTTGCTCGGAAATGCATATTCCTCCTCCAGAATTGGCGAGTACATCGAGTCCAGCTGTCGTTCAGGTACTGGCCGAGGGCTCTATTTTAAGGTGAAGCTTCTGCGACCGATTAGACGAGAACGAATGCTGACTGGGATCCCTTGCTCCGCCCGCATCCTGCACCGGGCCATCAGACCTCTAATCTAAAATAGCACGGAGTTCCTGGATCTGCCCCAGCACGGCTGATCGACTGGTACCGCCTGGAGCCGATTTCGCCTCGACACTCGATTCATATTTAAATGCCGCCGTAATGTCTGCTGTAAACCGAGAGTCAATGGCTTGCAGTTGCTCTAGTGTTAGCTGGTCCATCGAAACCTCCGTGTTCTCAGACAGGGCAACGATACGTCCAGAGATGTGGTGAGCCTCCCTAAACGGAACACCCTTCCTCACCAGCCACTCTGCGACATCAGTGGCAAGCATCGTCATATCTAGAGCAGCCCTCATCCGCTCTGGCCGCACCGTTAAGGTAGTAATGACCCCATTAGCTATGCCTAAACTATCTAACACAAACTCAACAGAATCCAACATAGGTCCCCAGCTCTCCTGAGAATCTTTAGCATAGCAGTATGGCAGGCCTTTCATAGTCTTCAAAATGAATAGTCAGTAGCTATTCTTAATACATTCTTAAGCACCCCAAAGCCAGGCAGCTGGCTGAGATATCAATATAAAAACTCACCATCATTAAGCCAGCCATTTGACCGAAAGCACGACCTGACTTGCCGCGCAAAATTTCAAGCGAGTCGCTATTTTTCTTCTTCAAATTGAAGGTCTTGTTAGCATCGTTGACACTTCACCTATGCCAATAGGTTACGTGAAGCCGAGGAGACTTACGTTAGGCATTAATGAGGAGCCTGTTGCATATGAATCGGCTAGCCGCAAAAATCCAAATTCACTCGTTCCATAAAGGATAAGGTCCTCAGCCCACCTGCTAATGTGGTTGGTGAAGATTGAGTTCCAAGTAAGAAACTCAATGATGAAATCGCGGTCAGCCGAAGTGTTCATGGAGTTGAAAGTTATCCCGCTAAAGCCAAGCTCCTCAGCCATAGCGTTTCGATTAATTCGGAATGGATTGCCAGCTAAAGCACCACAACCAAGTGGACTGAGATTAACCCTTTCGAAAACCTGCCGCAGCCGCTCGAGATCCTGCCTGAATGCAGCGGCGTGTGCCATTAGCCAATGTCCCCATCTGACTGGCTGGGCACGCTGGCTGTGAGTGTATCCAGGCATAAGGTAGTCGCTGAGGTTGTTAGTCAGGAGGGAGCTGCTTATGGCCAGAGATGAGGCTTGGCTTACATTTCGGACTCGGCACGTGCGACGATGACCTTGAGGAATGCAACGAGTTGGCAATCTATCTCCTTGATCCGATCGCGCAACCACATGCGCATGTCACAGACAACTTGCTCGTTGCGGCTGCGACCTGTGTGCAGCTTGCCTGCGGTGTCCTTGCCGATGATCTCTCCCAAGCGACGTTCATTTGCCGTGTGAATCTGAGCGATTCTGTTAGCCTCAGCAAGTTAAGTTATACCGAGTGGGGTCTCACATCTTCGTCGTTCGGCATGATGACGAAAGTTTCCTGCTTCCATTCTTCCATCACTTGGAGCAAACCACACTCAATCGCCTGAAATTCATCTTCACTGATGATGCCAGTCTTTGAGTTGGCTCTGGCAAAGGCAATCGATCCAAGGATATCTTCTTTATAAAGAGCCTTGTCGTACTGGATGGAGGCATTATACTTATGCATAAGAGGATCAATCGCGCCTACGCACCGTAAGGTCAGTATACTGCATCTGAAGCTTATTTCCCGAGACATTCGAACCTGTAAATCTGCCCCCCCAGAGCATGCCAGCTGCCGGGGGAGCGTCCGCCTTTTTCTCGGCCATGTTGGGAATATTCGTGAGTGGCGTTCGTTGCGTTCGTTACGAAAGGCCGATGAAATCAGTGGGATGGATGGGACTAATGGAGCATATGACGCGTAATTATATCAATGAGCGTTCGAGATCAAGGGCGTGAGTATTCAACGCTGATGATGGTAAGGAATTGGAACGCTCGAGATCAAGGGCAGGAGTTGTCAAGGTTGAAATTTGTTGAGAAATTAGGGCAGTCATAGAAAAAGTTTGTGGGGCCGACACCCACGTTACGGAGTAAAAGGTAGCCCCACCTGGTCACTCGCCCCACCGCGCACTGGCCATCAGGCTGGACGAAGTATCTTTTTTACACAACTTGCCAAGCCTTGCATAACCACCACCAAAACCACCCCGGCCAGCACCCTAGTCGAACAGCCGGCTACGTCTACAAGGGGCCCTGCTTAGCGCACAGTACTTGCGGGGCCACGTTTAACACCCCTATAACCTCCGTATGTGTTGTCGCACAGAGACAGAGCCTGCTTGCCGGAAGAACACCACTATAATATCTCTACAGGCGTCTTTAAGAGATAGCCGATGAGTTTATCTTCCGGGACCTTCAAGACAGCAACAACAGACTGAACGCTCTAATCATCATACCATAGACCGGGCTGCAGCTGCTATAGTTATCACATCGCGTTCTTCTGATGGACTGTATGTTGAAGACCAACCGATTTAACATGCCCTTACTTAATATCGCTAGTTTAACTAATAATAAGAAGACCTTCTCTGTTGCTTCTGTCTTATTTAGCCACGAGGCTGAGCCTGACTACTGGTGGTGTCTTTGAACCCTCTTAACGATCCTTACCGATAATAATATCCCCCAGGTAGAGATCATAGTGACCGACCGAGAGCTTGCTCTAATTAATACGATAGAAGCCCTGCCGTCCGAAGGGTTCCTTGAACTTATACACTTGCTGTGTCGGTGGCACATCGCAACGAACATCTTGGCTAATTGCCGCAAGCACTTCCCGAAGGCAACAACCGATGGGCACAGTTAGATAGTTAAGCACCCCGACTTTAAGAACTTCCTTGATGACTACCACAAGATGATCAATAATACTACGCCTGATGGATACAGCCGGGCTGCCAGTAGCTTCCGAGATAAATAGGGGAAGAGCCATCCAGCAGCTAACGACTATGTACAAGGTTCGTCAGCTGCTTCATCAATCAGAAGAGGCATCTAGGACATACAACAACCTCGATTGTCGAAGGTCTCCATCGGTTAATAAAGTATTTCCTGTAGTCTTCAACGGGGGGCCTCGATCGCGTTGTTGATCAATTCATCCAGTTCTGGAGGGCCCAGGCCGCGATTATAACCACATTAGCCCTTGCCGGCCGGCACAAGCAGTTAACCTATGGCAAGAAACAGCTGTATACCTTCGTCCGAGACAGACTATCGTCCACCGCAATGTCGCTGCTGGCAGCAGAGCAACGGACGATAGGCCGTTATAAGAAGGGTCGGGCCCCTAAGCTGGGCCCGTGTGTCTATACAATCAAGCCGGTGTACGGGCTCCCGTGCCGACACAACCTTCATCATGCTATTATCTCACTAAGAAGGAGATCTAACTATCCGATTGCGACTCCTTCCGAAGCGACCACTAGTTAATAGGGTTGGTACACGCGATCATCCCATTAACCTGACATAGGCTAGAACATGGCCAAGGTGCCTGTACGTAGTGTTTGCAATATACTGATAGAATAATATAACAATAAAACAAGTATGTTAAAATACGGTGTAAAATGATGCAACTCCGTCAGAAACTTTTACGGTAAGCTTAGGTGTCCACCGTAAATTCTTTAATGCTTAGCTTTGTGCACACTGCACAGGGCAGGCTCAGTCCTAGCTCAGGACAGTTCTGAATGGGCTCGGGCCGGAAACGGCTTAGCTCAGGAATTTATCTTGATCTTACTCGAAAAGGTAAAACCCATCTACGTACGTTAGTTACTGTAGGTAGATTACACATTACCTAATCTGCATGGGCATTACGTAGGATCACATTCAAGTGGGGTCCGGAAAAGGGACCATGCGAAGTGCAGGTGCTTGAATTTCTACATGTACCTACTGAGTATGTGCTTATAAGAATATGTATGATGACACCTTCCCATATACAGCCTTCAGGAGCTTGATTCAAACGCCGTACCTTAAGTAGTCCGCAACCACCGAGTCCAAATTGCGACGACAGCTAGTGACCGATACCTATCTCCCAAGGCTTCCGGGCCTGCGAGCGACAGATTGTGTTCACTCCCGATCGACTGCCAAAACGTCGAGCCCATCATGACGCTTCCGTACCGGGACATTAATGTCCACGTTGCCGCCGAGTCCTACACCTTCACCTCGCCCTCTTCTCCCAATGCTCCAGCTCTCGTCATCGACAGGCCAACGGGCGATGTCCGCCTCAGCGAAACTGCCTCCGTAAACGCCAAACGTGTCTCTCGCGTCTCTAGTATAGCCGGCATTTTGGGTCTCATTCGACTCAGACTAGGTAGGGCTTCCCACCCCAGAACAGGGTGACGCTTAGGACTGACCGGCTGGGATAGACAAGTATGCCATCGTCATCACGAAAGCCCAGCCCGTGGGCCGCCTTAAGGGACACATGGTGTACAAGGTTATCTCAACCGACTTCCTACCGATGCGAGAACGTCAGATTCGCGACCCCGATGAAGACCAGTTCCTGTTTCTCCTGAAATCCTTCATCATGACTGGTCCTATGTATTTCTCCTATTCGATCGATCTCACCAACAGCTTCCAGAGGCAGGCTTCTGTTGACAACTCCGCGCCCCTCTGGATGCGCGCCGACGATCGCTTCTTCTGGAACAGATTCGTCCAGACCGACCTAATTGACTTCCGAAAGACGGGAAGCCGATCCCAGCAAGGGCCGCAGCCAGCCGCCGACCCTTTCATCCTACCATTGATATGGGGTACACTGGAAATCCGCCCGACCAAGTTCAAGGGCACACCCCTGACCATCGTTCTCATCACTAGAAAGTCAAGGTATCGTGCTGGAACCAGATATTTCACTAGAGGGATCGACGAGGAAGGACATGCCGCCAATTACAATGAGACTGAGCAAGTTGTCGTCTTGAACGACACGGCTGGTGGCTTGGGAGGATACGCAGGGAGCAGCGATATGCAGAGTGGCAAGTTTGGGGCTTCTGAGGGACGAGAAATGCAGATCATGTCCTACGTCCAAACTCGAGGAAGTGTGCCCGTCTACTGGTCCGAGATCAACGCTCTCAAGTACACGCCAAAACTTCAGGTTCGCGGAATTGAAACTGCCTTCTCTGCCGCCAAGAAGCATTTCGACGAGCAGATTCGCATATACGGTGACAATTACCTCGTCAATCTCGTCAATCAAAAAGGCCGTGAACAGCGCGTGAAGGAAGCCTACGAAAAAATGGTGGAAATGCTTTTAAGCTCAAAAAAAGAAACGGTCGATAAAGACAGTCTTACCGACGAGAAGTTCCATGTCGTCGAGCCCAATATCGCTAAGCAGGAATACGACCGCTTGCACTATGTCTACTTTGACTTCCACCACGAGACTAAGGGACTACAGATGCATCGCGCGATGATGCTCGTTGATAAGATACATGACGCATTGACAGCGCAGCAGTATTTTCGAGGAGTCGATATGCCTGCGAATGCTGGACTAGAGACAAGGAACTTCCAAACTAGTGTTGTACGGACAAACTGCATGGATTCGCTTGACCGCACAAACGTAGTTCAGAGCATGCTTGCTAGGTGGACCTTGGATCGCATCTTTGTGGACCTGGGTCTACTCCAACGAGGCGAGACTTTTGCGACGGTGGACTCAGCCTTCGAATTCCTCTTCCGCAACCTGTGGGCAGACAATGCTGATACAGTATCCAAAGCATATGCCGGTACTGGTGCTATGAAAACGGACTTGACACGCTTGGGCAAGCGTACCAAACAAGGGACTTTTCAGGACGGCAATATTGCCGTGAGTCGATACTATCTGAACAACTTCCGAGACGGGCCCCGGCAAGACGCCTATGACCTGTTCTTAGGTGCTTATGAGCCCAGTACGGCTAATATCGGCTCGTCGCTTATATTCGCCGACCGTAGGCCGATTCTAATCCAGAGTATTCCCTACATCCTCGCTTTCAGCATATTCTTCGCCTTTGTGGGATTGTTTAGCAAGCGCCTGCCAGATTCCACTGTCCTACCTATGCGTATATTCATCCTCTTCTGGCTGGTGGTGGCTGGCTGGTGTCTAAACTTTATTATCCAGAACGGCATGCTATTTGTAAGTGATGACCTGCTCGCCGACCCTTACTGGACAATAGATTCCACCTAGCGCAAAGAAATGTACTAATACTGTCTCAGGTGAACTGGCCAAAGCTGAACCCACGGCCATGGGCTACAGAGGGTTACCAGGAGACGATCAGAAAGATCAGAAAAGGCAAGGTGATAGGCTCTTTTGTTGCAAGACATGAGCGCGGACTGAGCACCGCGAGATATCTCAACGCTGAGGAGGGAAAGAAGAGGATCGAGTAACCTGCTGGTTTAGGTATTTCTACTTGCTGAGCACTCGAAACTACGGACACATCTCTATCTCGGGCTCTTTTCAATAAGCTAGGCTTCATTCTTGCGCGTCTCGTGTGGAAAGGTCATATGCTCACTTCGTGGCTAGTGTCTTGTAGAGATAGCTGTATTAGATGTTATAATCACCCGGGCCTTTAATTGAACCTTTGAACACTTTTATAATATATCATGTATCCATATATCGATTTATCTATCCACCCATTGTATCTTGTCCAAATACCTATTGCAATTAATCAACGGCTAACCAACAGATAGTAACTGGCTGTTGTAATCGCACGTACTCCCTACTCATTAAACAACCTACCTAAGTTACATTAATTTGCTTTTTATAACTAAGTGTACTTAAAGCTATAAAAGAGAGCAAGGATAGAAAAATAACTAGCATTCCTGCAAAAATGTGATAAGCAAAAAAGAAAATGGAAAACAACAAAACGATAGATATAGAGACTCTCGATCGGGGAATCGAACCCCGGCCACCTGCGAATTATCGGATAATGACAAGCAGGTATCCTTACCACTAGACCAATCGAGACAGGGATTAACTATCACTGGATAGGAGTTTCCGCTGCTGACTGCATTTGTAAAGACAATGCACGCACTGTAAGCTACAGGCTAGAAGGCTCTATAGACTCCTTTAATCATGTCTTCGCCAATTCCTACCCATCTTTAGAACGATGCGGACAATGTAGGTAGTTTCTACCCTTTATGGCTAACGCTCGCAAGTAAGGCCCGCGCACACATAATTCATATCTCGGCCAGTTTAAAGGAACCATACGGGGAAAGACGGATGACAATGCCCTCATCATTGAGATCAATACCAGATCTGACACAGTAAACCAATTGCTACGATTGTTGACCTTTGTCTAGCTTCAACTCCCAGTAGTCCTAATTATTGTTGGCGGTTTTCTCCGGCAATAGTCCGCTCTCAGTTCTCGCGCCTCTTTTCCTAACTCTTGGAAAACGATCCATCTGTGATATTCCGGCCCAAGACCAATGTATTCAATAAGATCATTGCATATAGTGTGGTTTTCATCAATGATACATTTTTTGTATGCTTCAAGCACGATTCCACCTTCATTACGCAATCCGCCTGGGGCACCATTTGATAAGTTAACTTCACCTCACCGGAAGGTTTCGTCGGTCCAGCTCTAGTCCCACACTAACGGCAATGAGTGGCACAATGATTGAGAACCTGTCGTTATATATACCGTCATGGAAAGCGTCCAGCCTCGTTCTCTAAACCTCATCAATTCCCTTTGCCCATTCAACAAAGATGTAGTCGAGGCCAGAAGTGCGCTTGTCGGAGAAACAGGCTGAAGATACACAGCATCTCAGAGTCCACCCCAGGCCAGTAAGCGAATTCAAAGTCCTTTCTTTAATCCTGTGTAATATTTTGCCTTCGCGTGGCAGTGCTTATCAGAGGCCCAATGATATGGAGCCCGAGCCCAAGTAGCATTCTACTCTATCCAGTCATTGAGTGAACTCATGCATCTCTAGACCAGCTCGTGAAGATCACATCATCCAGTTATATATTAGTGAGGGCAGCATGATTCGCGTACACGTACGCCTCGGTAAGGAGAATATCCACGACTTAAATACGATTAGTGTCCCAGATGTACTAGTAGCGAGTGACCAAAGTGCCTACTACCAATGTAGAGCTAGTAAAGCATAAGATAAACGATGATCGGGTCCAACTCATGAAGAGTTATGATACCGGTTTCTTCCTGCACCACCAGTGTTAAATCTTGCCACTGGGTGTGAAACTATAAAGTGTGAAATGAAGGAGGCAAACCCCGACCGCGTTTCTCATGCGCCAATACTCTAGCAAGATATTCGCAGATATACCTAGTAGACTTAAATTATGAAGGGGGTTTCAGGGGATACCGTAGACTCGCACAGGTGCGCCAAATCCCCGAAGCGGCACTGCAACACTCAAAGCGAATTATCACTACCATGTATGATCTACGAGTATTTTGAAAGCGTGTAGGTTGTGGCCCGGAAAAAAGCCTTGGTCCCCCTAAAGTGCCCGAGCGAGAAGAAATAGGGGCTAGAGTATCACTTATCACAGTGGCTGTGAGAAGCTTCTACTCTCGATTGCAACATCTGACTGCCAAGTATGAGAGTTTTTTTGTCCATTTTAATAACTTACGTTAGCTCAAGGAGAAGTTAGGCTTCAGGACAGGCGGAGGCTCTAGTAAAGAGCTACTTACTCCCATTTTTCAAGAGTTAGTCCGTGATCAGTCGGCATGTTGAGGAGGAGAAGATTTCGAGAATCACTCTAAGTCACACATGAGGTATAGGAGCTAAGCGCGGGATTCCTACTAGGCTCTGGTGTTAGCAATACTCGAAGGCGATGTTAAAGTGAAGATATACATAGTACCGTACGCCCGACGGATAGCCAGCGAAGTTAATATTCTTCTTAGTTGGAGCTATAGAGACGAAAAAGGGACAGGCTCTCTCTCACCTCTTCTCCTTCCCATTGTGATTTCATAAGTATAGTACGATAAGGTATCATATGTCTAGATCGCCGTCTCATGGCTGCCGCAGCCTGTATTCGTAGCGCAGGACCTTAATCCACTATCTTCATAGTTTATCTTTCAACCCAGCAGGTAGTTGATTTTGACAAAGTGTAGTTTAGTAATAACCTACAACCACGATGGCATTCTTACCGTCTATTAACGTTAAGTATATGCGATTTCAAAGACCGGTATGTGTCCAAAGAACAACACGATGAGGCTATATAGATAGGTATACCTATTTATTGTTTGATATGAAAGTGGGCAGGTTCCTTGCAGGTCAATATTTTAAAGACACTGAATTACCTTGTTGACCTTGTAAACTTGTCTAAGAACACTTTCGCTTGGGCCAGTCCTAAGCCTGTTGCAAACCCTATTTTACGGATAAGGGTTGAAACATGTTATTCAATGTGAGCAATCAAGTATCTCGCAGAAAAGCATAGCAACAACACAAGTAGCTAGCTAGGAAGCATTTCTTGATTTAAAAATACAATGAATGCTGTTTATAGGTTTAGGGAACAGGTAATGGCTACTACCTACCTACCCAAACTGCACCAAAAAATGCTAGCAAAAGTAATCATCTCTTAAACAAACCTATGGTGTACAATGAATGGACAGTGCCCACATATACCCCTCATTATGCCTCTGGTCTTTTCAATCCACGCAATTGATTTACAACACCCCAAAACTTGAACTACAGGTTAGTTAGGTAAAAATAAATGTTGCCGACTAGGGCCTGATTCGAACAGACGCTCCCGAAGGAAGTAGATGACACAACTTATTCGGATGAATTCCTAGAAGTTCGAGTCTACCGCGTTAACCACTCCGCCACCTAGCCAGTGAATCGCTCGGGATTCATTATTGATTGGTGGACAAATATTTTCGACCTATATCACCCACAGGCTCAGCCTGCAGGTAACGCCAGGGTGGGGGTGACGACGGTGACCCCGCCAAACACACAAATAATGTGGGGGGAAATAATGTCTCATGTTAAACAATCAAAGCAAACTTATAATGACGTTTTTTTCCTCTAGCGCCCTTTACATCATGGGCTGCAACATATTCTTTCCTGATGTTTTATATTATACGCCACACCAGCCTGCGTACGGTTTATAAGTAGCTAGAGTCGTTTAATATATTGCCTCTAGGTCGCGGCAGTCATCATTCAATCTGATGAGGAATGCATTTCGTCATTTCGTCTTCTGAAACCATTGAGACCCTGCCAGATTGTCAATTCAGACACCAGAGCTCATACCTCTGGCCGTGGCAGGTTGACTAGGTTGACTCGCGATGGCACAGTACCGTTATGATACGGGCGACTAACAAGCAGGCTACGTTTTAGCGGCAACACAAATTCCTCATTTTTTTCAATATTGCGCGGGCTGAAGGTTAAGTTTCCGAAAGTGTGGCAGTTACGATGAACAGTGCCTAACAGTGCCTAACATTACCCCTCACAGTAGATGCATGTTACTTACTACCTGTCCTCCACCCCCAATACAACTACCATTTGCTACCCCTACTACTACAAACCCAGTGATTTGAGGAAAACTCCACTTGGCTCTGTTCAAATACTAAACAACCTGAGCCTAAAAAGGCCTCGACTGTCCCCGAAAAGGAGTTTAGCCTCGTCCCCAAGCAGTAGAAGGGCGTCTCCAAATAACCGAGCCCTGATCATATAACGCAACGCGTAGAGATGTCAACGAGCTTATAATCAAATAAAGTAAGTAATGACATACAAGTCTAACCAACTCGAAAGCATAACCCCTTGATAGCTCATTTGATCCCGTTGTTTACCTGCAATTATAAATAGAGGCAAGAATTCATCGGCAGCGACAGATGTCATATAAGTCTGCGCTATGGTTTTGTTCCACGTTGGGGCCGTTCCTCTAAAAGCATGTAGCGAACCCATCTCTTAAGCTCCACATGTGCCTTTCCTAATCTGATGAACAAAGTCAACATGTTTAATCCGTCTTCATGCATTTATCTTGGTAGACTCGGGTAGAACATGAGATACTTGCCCACTCCCTTGCCCTTTGCCCTTGCGGCAAGGTATAACGGATGCCAGAACTAACTGTAAATCAGCTAATTCTCCACAAATCTGGGCGAATGGTCTAGGGGTATGATACTCCCTTCGCATGTCTGAATCTTCAGGAATAATGCCTGGGAGGGGTCCGGGGTTCAATTCCCCGTTCGTCCATGAGCTTTTGTCGATATAGTCATAGTACACAATCTATTTTTTATATTATATCATGTACTGTTATAGAGCATATTAGCTACCAATGCTCGAGTTGATTATAAACAAACCTATGTTTATATTATCATCACCAACTCTAATGGAATACTGTCAAGTCAGTCCATCATTATTATATCTCTGTCTCGTGGTGAATCCCGGTGTAAATAATGCTTAGCACACTGAGGTGGCTAAATAGGCTTTTGCTTGTCATGGAGGTGGTGTCAGGGGTTTTGTCTCCAGAGTGAAGGTAGGTCACAGGCAGGTCGCAACTAGGTAGAAGTATGGGGGTAAGGGCTTAATGGCATTAATTCCTGAACCTCTCCCTAATAACTGGGAGGGTTCTGGTCTTTATATACACAAGTGATACGCTATAACCACCTAAATGGGTAGCTTCTAACCCCCTGTTACATTGTCCCCTAACAGGTGGTCAATGACGCGCATTGCGACATCCTAATATAAACCTAAGGGTTCGCCATGAGTTCTTCCTAAAGTCTCTAGCCCTTCGTCTGCACAGATTTAGAAACTCGAGGGAAACTCGGTTATACTAGTAGTGTTGGACAAGTACAAGAAAAGAATGCCACAATACAACCACATGGTCAACGAAACCTGAATATTGAGCCTGTTTGTTGATCCGCTTACTATTGACTGACCATTTGTAGTATTCGGTTGAAAGCGACAACAATCCATCCTTCATGAGCGGCCTTCGTCCTTCCCGTCTGTCTTACAATTGCTTTAACTACACAAAGTTTACGTACCCAAATAGCTCGATATACAGTCCCTGGGTTCATTCGCCATTATGAATTCTATTTCTACGTTGTAGATTACTTATTCCTGTATACCTCTGCCGCTAGGGGGGATAGGGCTGATATAGCTCAGGGGTATATATCATGACCATGACAGACGATAGATGGGCGAAATTAATTGCCATTATAGAATCCGGATCTAATATTATCACCTCTTGGTATCTCCGTCATGTGATAGAAAGTTGTTAAATGCTTATTATCAGGTTCACCTGTTGTTAGGTGCCTCAGGCACCATCAAGGAATTAGCCCACATTCGCATCATCGGCTTTCAACAATCAGCAGCATCAATACGTGTATTCCTGACCTGCAATGATACATGGACGTGACGCCAATGGAGTCCTCTCCATTGTACCCATTGAACTTCTAAGCAATAGCTATTGATTTATTGGCCCCCCCAATACTCCATCTGAATATCTGTTTAACTATATATATGCCCACCCCTAACCTACTTCTATTCATCTCCGTCTCTTCTACTTCTCTTCTTCCCTCTCATCTATAACATCACTCCACTACATAGGAACTGTTGTGAATACCCTCGCTCAGGTACTCATCATCCCAACAATCCATACAGACCTCTTTACTTCAGCTACGCCTGCCCTTCTACGAAGATGGATCGTAGCGCAAGCTCTCCCCATACCACCGCCTCTGGCATTATGCAACTCCAGGGTGAGCGACCGTGGTCCTGGTCTGACGTGTTTCCCAACCCTTCTCCTCGTATCCAAAGAGGAGTATGTAGGACTATTGATCTTACATCCGAGGATGAGGTTTCCATTCGAGATTCGATAATGGGCACCAAAAAACAACACGTGAGTGCTGTCCGCTATTCTACTTTCTATTTCAATAAAACAATCAATAAGCTATCGTTCGAGCCGGTATTCTTACTTAAGGACTGTTAATTATTTTGAAGCACTGTTAGTATCTAGCCTGATTGAGTAGTTGCTAATAGTTACACTAAAGACAAAACAAAACAAAGTATCTGCGAAAAGAAATATATCGCAGAAACACCATCAACTAAGTTCTAGACTATCAAAGTCTGCCCAAGCAGACGACGATGACGTTATATATCTTGGAACCCGGCCAGTAAGGTCTAACAGGCCTTTATCTACGAAGCCAAATAAGAGCAAGGCATTCAAGTCCCAGATGCCAAAGCCCCAGGCGCCCAGAACAACCATACAACAAAAACACCTTCGCACCGACGATGACTCATCTGATAGCGAAGATAGCGATCGACGGGAGCACAATCAACCTATATCAATGTCCAGAAATGCTTGCAAATCAACCAAACAGTCAACCGGATTTCAGCTTCAAAATGAGCGACCGTGGACATGGGCCGATGTAGAGAAGCGCCCTCACGTCATTACCCTGGCGTCTCCACAAACATCTCGGTACTTTAAAGAGCCAGAGAAGAACAAGGAGACGCCCACGTTATCTCAAGACTCCCAGCCCCGAGAAAAGCGAACTTATATGTGGCACAATATGATGCATCGCTCATGGGGGGCCGCTCAGCCTTCCACCTCTGATAGCCCACCCTCTCCCGAGCTGGAAAAAAACAAGGAAGCATATAAGTCATCACAAAGCTTCCAACTTCAAGAAGAGCGGCCATGGAGTTGGGACGATGTGCCCAGGAGCTCATACAGACACGCATAAACAACCGCGGTAAGAACAGGCCTCAACTCCTTTCACTTTTTGTTTCGCATGTTTGACTTGATTAACTGATTACCTACTAGCTACTACAATTGATAGTGAGAGAGCTAGCTCAGCTCGATATTATCTGAAAGAGTCTACTCAAACAGGACCCAGCTGAGTGGGTTGGTAGATTTGGTTCATGGATCCGAATGTCGGATGATAGCAAATAACCTACTTTGGGAAATCAATTGGTGCCTGTTAGCCACTATACCAAAAACCCGGTCATGTGTGGAACATAGTGTATTGCTTGGTAGAGATGAAAGGGCATGCATGTAATTAGTACTAGCGTCTAGTAAAATTCGAGATCTCCTCTCGTGCTGTTGTCTGCGTTCTCTTCAATTCATAGCGAATAACAAATGAGAGATACAAAAACGCTCATGTAATATTAATGGCATAATTCGTATTACGTGTTATCAGACGTGACATGGTACCATATGCAGAATTTCACTCGCGGGTCGGATCTCATCATGATCCGAACCCCAACTTCAAGTTACACAGCAAATGTTGCTGTCAGACCCGGAGGCTTCGTTGCCACATTTTTCTTGTAAGCTCTATTGGTCGTCATTGTGGCTACATCACAATGGAATCGAAATGGAGGTGGATATCGATCTATAGGATTGAGATGCGTTTTGCTTACTCTATGTCCATTGGTCAAACGTAACACGGGCTTATTTATTATACCTTGATACATTGATTAGTTGCAAACAACCAACCGACCAATACAAACGCAACCCGGGCTCTTCTCCTATCATCTTGCGACACTTGATCGTATTGATTGGCCTTCCACTCAGCACATCTGTTTCTATTGTTCCTGACTATATCTTACGTACTCATATAACAGTGATTTGACTGACCGTGTATTATTCCTGTCACCAACACAGCTTTTGATCTCAAGTCCAAGACAACATCGCACAAGCCGCTCGGACCATTCTATGTGAAACTTTCCATTTGGGCTCATTGGCCATCTGGCGGTTTGCCATTCAAACACAATGCTAGCTCCGCCATTCGGCTTGCCCATTCGCTTTGCAATAGACGTTATTTGCCTGATACCCTGTAGTCATTATCTAACCCTTGCTGCCTCCCAGTATTTTTCTATATCTTAGTCCAAAACCCTCGCCATATCAATATCACCTCAGGTTCCTCTGCTACCTTCCACACGATTACAAGAGCCGCCATACATTACAAGAATCGTGAAGACTGTACACCGATAACGCTAAAAAAGACTACCCCTCATCATATCAGTTTGACGACGCAGGCAACCAACCATTTCTCAAACCTGCACCTCGAGCATGCAATTTCGGTTTAAACCCCTTACATCTTTCATGACGCCATCATCTAAATAGACACCGTCACACGTTCTCGCTGTTTGTGGTAGGTCTAAACCTCAACGCGTCTCTTGCGTGTAAGCATGGATTATTGCGCACCGTAGATACTAATCTACTTTTCAAGCAGGTTGCCGGTCACGGCAAGCTTAGCGGTTGTCCTACCTACTCCCTCCACCTTCGTCTACTCTATTTCGACCAACGAAGGCCCAGACCCAGGCCCAAGTACTATCACACCTGAGCCTAGTCGACTAATCGGCATTTCTCTGTCGCGTCGACCGAGAGCGCCCGAAAAAATGTGTCAGCAAATCTACCTCCGTTTTCACGACTGTCCATGTCAGCTACAGTACCGGCTGGACGAGTGCGTTTATGGAAAATCCGACCCGCGGTGCCGTGAAGTCAAGGTATCTCTGATGTAGAGCAGCAGAGGATACTGCCACTGGCACCAAAGATGGGACACGATGCGGAACAGGGCGCACGAGAACTCAGGATGGTGTGTCGCGAATCCGCTTGCGCACTGCCGGCCCCAGCACCGGCTACAAAACGGTACATCTCTCCGTACCACGAGAGCCCCATCGATCTCGAGAAGTACGACGATGAGATGAACACAACTGAGACGACCGACAAGTCGAACACCAAGCACGTCGGCGCTGCGTGCTGGCCTGGCGACTACGAATGGTGCGAAATCAACAAGGTGAAGAAGAAGAAGCAGTATAAGAATGGCAGACTCCCATCTCGGCCGCTCGCCACGGGTTGCGCGGCGAACTTTGAGATTTTCGGCGGGAATCGCCCGAGCACGACTGCGCTATTGGACTAGAGTAGAGTTGCCACGGTCCTTGCTCCGGCGCGCATCAATACGCACATCGACGCATAGCGTATACGCATTGCTCTCTCCGCTCCTCACGGCATGTTCCACCGTTACTGCCGATTACGAACGCCCAATTTGTCGCGTCATCCAGTCGGTGGTGACATGGGAAAAACAAGGCGTGTGTGCAGTCACGTTTCAACAACCTTATTTATTTGACTTCTGTTCTAAGATAACAACATTATTCGGGATTGGGATTCTCGTAAAAGAAAGAGACGGGGAAAAAAGTTCTTAGTGTAAAGGGAATAGAAAGGCATGTGGAATTGGAAACATCGGGAATAACAACACACCATGTTTCAACTACCTGTGGCGTATAGAGAAAATAGGTGCTGGGGAGTACTAGAGCAGAGGAATATGGAGGATCAATCAAGGCTATGGAATGGTGTAAGAGAGGCCTGGAACAACGCCAGTGGAATTTCTAGCGTATAAATGGCATTTACATCAATTGATTTTTCTTAACATTGTAGACGGGATAATCGTGAATGAATCGTTGCATTGACGTAGTGTACCGCGACTTGTGAAGGAAATGATGCGAGCGAGCGCATCGAAAGTGAGGCGGATGGAGATACATTTATCGTAAGAAATTCGGGTAGGATTTCCCGCTTGCCCACTTGGGTTTAAATGGGATTTGAAAGTATCGACAGTTACCTGGACTAATTGCACAGTACAGTAGGTATCAATGACAATGTATCATAATCCTTGAGCGTACCCCGCTCGGCAGGGGTCTAAATTGATTTTTTTTTTTCCTGTTTGGTCTGGTCCGTCTGGATGTCGATCTGTCGTTTGTCCATGTCTGGGCGCTGTTCACGTTGGACTCGGCTTGTTGGTAGTGCTATATCAGGATTATGCATTGGCGACCCCGAAACCGCTGGGAATTTAGTGTTGGAAATTGGCCACGGGCGCCCCAAGTATCTCCTTATCTTAACAGGAAGCCGAGTTCGTTGTGCAGGGCTTCCGCTCCCTGTCTCTCCTTCGCAATGGCTGCTACTTAATATGTAAGACAAGTCCTAATGTGTAGGGTATGTACCTGCAGTAAGACCCAAACGGACCCTAGATACCTGTATATGTAGGCAATATCATTATTAATGTACAGTTGCAGTAGCAAGTCCGAGTTGGTTGCCCCGCCTGTTCCACTCACACAGAACAACAGCATGTGAATCTGAGACTACCTAACCTACTACTATAAGTAGCTATTTACACTAGGTACCTAGGTAGAGATAGGTAGCTGCAGCAGATGAGAGATGCATATGCATGATGAGGTTTCGGCATTTGGGGCTAACCATGTAGGATTTGGGACAATCAGCAGAAGGATTTCTTAGGAATTCCCGTCTTAAGCAGAGAAGGCGACTAATTGATTCGTTAAGGTGATGGTGGTGTATCTGCCTTCGGGGGTAACACAACAGGCACTGCCGCGGAAGGGAAGACCCGTGAGTTGTGGTAATGGCGGATAGGCAGTAAATAGGAAGTGTACAGACTGAGTACGACGAGTACAGCCTGGACTCATAAAATCACGCCTTGTCAAACCGAGTACACCCCTGAGACCGAAATCCAGGGGGCCGTGACTCCAGCTACTTACTTAGTGTACCTAGGAGTTCAACCCAATGAGACAGTAGACGGCACTACTCGGAGCTATTCTCCCTTAACCGTGGATGTGGATGTCAATTTGGGAATATGGCTGGCGAAAGACAGTGCGTTTTGTTGAGTCAATTGAGGTCTGCCTATCTGTCAATTGACCATGTAAACAACTAAGCCCTGGGATATAAGATGAG
Organism: Xylaria hypoxylon; assembly: GCA_902806585.1. Classification (NCBI taxonomy): domain Eukaryota; kingdom Fungi; phylum Ascomycota; class Sordariomycetes; order Xylariales; family Xylariaceae; genus Xylaria; species Xylaria hypoxylon. Next base: position 3,445,826 of record CADCXB010000001.1, read on the forward strand.
GACGTCGATCGAGTGTCTTCAGGATTTATTCGTTTGTGTTCTCAAGATTATTAAAAATATATAATTGACACCTACCTTAATGCACCTAGATAGTGTAATGGGCGCATTGCTTTTCTGATGATGCATGGAGCTTCTGGAACAGCTTGCATCAATCCCTGGCGGACGGCTGGCTTGGCCTGAACACCCCCGGTTAGTTAGCCCTGTACTGATCCTGTCATCCATTAAACCCCCGCTAACCACCCCACTGGGCGATTCCTTTAGGCTCCGCTATGGCACCGCTATGGCACCGCTATGGAGGTCCAACATCCGCCTATCGCAGCCAACTTGGGTGAGACCAGACGGGCTGTGAGGAACGCTAATCCTATCCCAGGGTTTTAATGAGTCAGGTGATTTCGTGGCAGTATCCCGTTCAGTCCGTTCTCCCAGACGCGTAGGCTAACGACTATCGTCAACTAAGCGTGTTTGCCTGAAGATACGGGCTGCTTTTTATTACTACTACAGGCATTCATGTAGCAGCGTCGCATCCCCGACATGGGTCGCCCGCTATATAATGAGGGAGCCCCCCGAAAATTTCTCCTCTTCTACTCATACAAACAGAAGGGGGCTTCAACAGGTAGGCAAAAACCATCTCGTTTCATCGTTATTGTCATTTAATCTTTTTGTTTCCATCATCATTTCCATCACCTTCTACCGCATGACAACTTATCGCATGACAACTTATCGCACCGATCGAATACCAGATTTGGACTTGGCTCCTCAGAAAACCGAGCCAGTTCCCATTTGCGACCGAGGCATTTCTTGATAGCTTCAAACCCTGACTACTCTATCGGTCGGAGATTGAGGTATCACAGATATACACTCCACACACATACTCCTTTCAACATGCACAGCAGACGCTTCGATCCGCCTCCCAGCAAGAGCTTCTCCAAGGGCCACAGAGTGAGCAAGTCGAGTGCATCTTTCAGCAAAAGCAATGGCATCACCAAGTCTCGACATGATTCCCGCCGTCGCTTGACGACATCTATGTCTCAACAACAGATGGACGAAACTATGTCACCCGACAGGTATGTAACAATTAATCTTTTCCTTTAGTTATTTCACTTCTGACACATCGCTTGCGCACAGCAACCTCACACCATCCATCGTGACGCTCATCATCGGTCGGGACCAGCGAATCTTCGCAGCCCATGAAGATGTACTGTGTGCATCGCCGTGGTTCCAGCAGGCTCTTTCAGATCAATACATGGATCCACAGAATGGCAAACGTGTTCATCTGCCGGACGATGAACCAGAGATCTTCTCGTCTGTCCTCGAGTACCTCTACAAGGGCGACTATTACCCGCGATTAATCCACAACAAGCGTCGCAACTCATGGGAGATCGAGCAGCCCAACGAGGAACGTGGGTCCAGCGAGTCCACTATTTACCATCACGCCGTCGATGGCGATATCCTCAAGGACACCGTCATCTACTGCACGGCTGATAAGTACGGGCTGGAAGAGCTCAAGCGTGTCGCTCTGCGGAAGCAAGGCCTTCGTAAGTCTAAATCACACATTATCATCGCTTCCTTACGTGTACTAACGATGGCGTTGACAGAGTCCGGTATCCAGTGCAGCACTATACTGGCGTCAGCTCGCTACGCATACACCAATACACCCGACACCGACTCCAAGCTACGAGCACACTATCTGGCCCTCATCATCCGCAGCCGCAGCACCTTCAAGCGCAGCGGCACAATGCAGCTGGAGATGTACAACGGCGGGACACAGCTGTTCTTCGATCTCTTCGTCGCTTTATGTAATCACGTGGATGATGTCTCCTCTAGTGCATCGTAAGTGTCTCTCTGCGCGATTTATGTTGTTCCTCTCAAACCCCCACTAACATGAACCCTACAGAAACACACCACGGAGCAATCGCCACTTCTTCTAGGCACCCGTTTTAATATTCCCTTTGTTGTGACATCTTCTCCTCATCTCAAATTCGACCTTTAGTTCCCATCTCACCATTTGAGGTTCCTATCATCACCACCATCTATGCCGTGGGCGGCAAACCTAATGATCAACGTTACGCTTTTTCTTCGCTTTACTCTTCTGTCTCGTCATTTCTTAGGAACAGCTCGACGGACTTATTTGTCATCTTTTCCGGATTTGGGCACCACTGATACAAATACCACAATCTGGCGTTATGGTGTTTATCTCGTCGCGAGTTGGACTTGTTCTTTGGTTCTTTTGGGTTTAGTCCACGACACCCTGTATCATTATTGTTTTCCGACGTCGTTTCGGGCAGACAGAAACGGGGCAATAATATCTCGCCGTCGCGAGCCTGTATGTTTCCGTTTGAGGCGGTTGAGTTCCTCGTGTAGGTATTGGGGGATATTTGGCGAGAAACGCTATAAAAAAACGTGTCCGTGGGGACTACGAGGGGTCTTTTGAGAAGACATGGGAGGCACCCAGACTGCATGACTGGAGGATCTCTTCGCCTTCTCGTTTTTGTTAGAATTGCATACCCACTTTTTCATGAGATGATAAGACATGTACCATTACACTTCTAGACTATCGTTCACATATGGGTTCACATTCTTCCTCTCCAACAGAAGGGAGGCGGGTAAATAAGGAACAGAAGCCACTTCTCTTTCACTCCTGAGGCGATGAGAGTCCAATAGAGGAGAAGAAGTAGTGGCTCGGGAAGATGAAATGTTGATGCATGATGATAGATTGTTGTTCTTGTATATACTACTCAAATAAACCCTTCGTGTCTTCCCAACTGATGCCTATGTGACAAATATACCGGAAACGGCTCTTCTCTCCCCATTTTTTGATTGTGATGATGTGGCTTGGAATGCATGTCTATATGCCTTAAGTCCATAGCCTTGGGGATACCTAAACTATGATGTGCGACTCAACCGCGAATAATGACAGAGGGAGCTAGAGTCACTGGGTTAATTAAGTAGGCAGGCTTCTTACATAAAGCACGGCCTTTTCCATTGCAAAGGCTGATAAATCCAATACCCTGTAGTTGTTCTGATTCATATAGTCTTAACATACCTAATTAAATGTTGTTAACGCATGAAGACTATTTACTGATCGGTTTCATAGGAGCTGAACATATTGAAAGGAGAGGAATATAAGTACGCTTGAGCGAGCTGAATGACATCAATGTTTGATGATAGGCTCAATGGTCTAGTGGTATGATTCTCGCTTTGGGTTTAGCTCGAAGTTGCGAGAGGCCCCGGGTTCGAATCCCGGTTGAGCCCCATCTTTTGCTCTTTTCTAGATCTGCTTATCTCTTTTTATCTTGCAAGCACTATGTTTCTTTCATTCCTCTACTTAGTAGGGAAGATGATCCAAACTTAACGTGAAATAAAAATATTTAATTCTTTTTAATTAACTAGCACTACATGATGTGTTACATATAACCTGTTTTTTCAATAATGATATTAATTGAACTCATCTTAGAGCTGCTGGGTGTTTGTTACCTTATGAACATAATCATTTTTATCTGTAGGTTTTACATATGGCTTTACTTGGCTAGGTCCATAGATAGATAGATAGTACTTAATGCCAGTGGCATGAACCCAGCTAGGAGGCAAACTGTGAGGCTTTTGAGCAGTCAACCTTCCATGCACCCCACGCTCGACTTCCGGCACGGAGTCCTATCCAGTCTCAGCTTGCATGCAGTCTGGTCAAGGTCTTCCTTCTTCCTCTTCATTTACCGCACGATGATTTGCCAATTCGAAACCTAGACCTGGGGTATCTATCAATCAGCCTGACTCAAACTACCGAAATATACCCTGATCCTAGTCACCAGACTTTAAGTGCTTGCATTGTTAGGCTTCCGGGGTGTGGACGGGTGGTTGATCGCCTATGGCGAGTGCAGTAGGTGACGAGATCGGGGGTAGTATTTGGTACTCATGGGTGAGATATGACTCCAGGATGAGTGAGTCATCGCTATGAGTACTAGGCTTGCTTAACAAGGTTGCAGCACTACGGTCCCGATCGTACTAACCAGGGCAGGCAATAATAAGACTGGAAGCAAGTTGTAACGGCATTATTGGTTTTCTTTTTGTGTAGTTTTAGATCATTAAGGTAGCCCCAGCATGCGCCGCGGCTCTTCGGCTTGGGCAGCCTGAATGTCGCTCTTGCTACGGTGGCAATAAGGCTACATGCCAGCCTGCACGATGGCTAATTGTTTGCCTACGTGATCTCTCCCACACTAACCTCATATTTCTTATGATGATTCCGACCCAAGCCTTCTGCAAGGCTGTCCAATAGCGATGTCTGTAATCTTGATATCCCTACTAATCACGATAACAAACGTGTACCGCCTCCTATCTCGCTATTACCATGCATCTTAGAGATCCCTTGCGTGCATATGTTCATCCTTTTGCTCAATGGTCTCGTAATTCCTATTGACTCATACCTTCGTACCGGGAAAGGCACCTGACTTGCTCAGCACCACGGTCCCGCGCTCGTGAGCGATGTATCCTTTCATCAGATTCTGGATTGGCGTGTTAGTATTGCTAATTTGCAAGATTTGGAAGGAAAATCATATCAGGGGAAGGCAGTATGTAGGGGTAGTTGGTACCCGGGTATCTAGGCTAGGGTGGTTAATGGCTTCAAGTTGACCTGCTTCTTCCGAAGTCAAGACAATGTCTTGAAATTTGCGGATACGCCCTAAAAAGCCTTGGTGGAAATATAGGAAAGTGACGGGATCCATGCGTGACCCATGGGTTAAGACGTTTAAGACGTACCTTGTATATCATGTTGGCCATGAGACATTCGACTTCATCAGCGTCAATAGCCTCTCCACCACTTATCTGCATGGCTGCTGTGAACTCAGTGATGGGGATTCTCGTCCTCCGCACGGGTGCTGCTCCGTTCTTGGCTTCCTCGAACCCTCCTGATATAAATACCTTGCGTAGTAAGTTACGCAATACGATATCACGACCACGCTCTAGTGTCAAATAGACGCGGCGCTTTATAAACTCGTCCTCGCCGTCGCGTAAAGCGATATCAAATGCTCGCAGATCAGATTTCTTGATAGCACGAGCTAACGGTATGAATAGCTTTTGTAGGTGAGGAAATGGCTTGAGCAACTGAGCGCTAGGCAGTGTATGGGTTGTTAATAGACGGCACGGGATAAGGTAAGTGAGGATAAGTCTAGAGAAATTAGGACACGAGCCGCCAGACGGATGAATGGAAGACACATACTCGAGATTTCGCTGCGCATCCTTGTGACACATCAGCCATGCCATTTCAAGGTGTTTTTCAGCCTGATGTTTGCTTAGTCAATCTTATAATTGAATTGGGAATTGCCTGAGCCATTTACCTCGACGTAGTTCTCCTCTAGAAAGGCTAAGACACCTTCATAGTACTTGAAGGTAACCTGCTGTGACTTAGGGAACTTATCAATAGGGGGGATATCACTTCTACCCGCCGATATCGCCCTCAAGATGTTCTTCGACAGTGGTTCTGAATTTAGCTTGAAGTAAGTCTTGAACAGCAGATTGACAGCGTAATAAACACCCCATTTGCGGGATTCTTCCAAGGGGGCCCTGATTCGTATTAGCGGGGGTCCTATACGGGAGTCAAATGATGAAGAGGAATCACCTATCCGAGGCACAGATCTGGAAGATCCTGTTCAGATGTCTCGCACAGTCTTCAAGACACTTATTCTCCTCTGCTTGCGGATCGAAATCGTCTTTAAGATCGTCAATGGCCGTATTATCACTGCTGAGAACCCTCTCCGCATCGGCTCGCATAGCATAGAGCCTTAAGTACCTTCCAGTGACATAAAGACACGGGATGGTCCAGTTTTCAAAGTCATGATTTGTATAACCCCTGATAGTGAGCAATGTGAGATCTTTCCACGCCTCGTAGACCTTTGCCCATGAAGACTTGGTTTAGTTAGCGCGAAGTACTGTAGTTTAACATAGAAGGGAGGGCAATGAAACCCCATGAACGATGAGCCCGGCCGGGGAAGTTGCTATCGTCCGTAAAACAGCTTACCTGGGCGCCATTTCGTAGGCCTTTGACCGCCAATATTTCTCCTATGGCTTTCCAATAGGCAGTGTAGATGGCATACCAACCGCTCGTTTCTTCCTTCGATAACCTGATACTGAGACGAGCCTGATCTTGATGAAAAAGGAAGTTGAGATCGGCGGTCATCGACCGGAGATCACCAGGGCCCCAGATAGCTCGGAGCTTGGCTGAGTGTGCTTGAACATCGGGGGTCAGGGTCTCGGCCAGTTGTTCACCGTTCGTGGCAGCATAAGCCACCCGGAATTGGCGAATGAGGCCATCCATGGTCAAATTGGGTACAAGGCTACAAACAGCAATAGACTCGTCAGTTTACTTCGGCTTGTGGTCGTCAATGTGTAAAGGATGTGTGATATATTGAACTATTTATGGTTTCGTCGCAGTTCTCATCATTACCCAGATTTTGGGAAGTCGTACGAATGTACATACCTCTTTATAGGTAATGAATGATGAAGGGAGGGACTCTTTGAAGTGGTCAGCTCTGATTGGCTCAATCTAGATAGACACCTACAAACCTAGCTGGATTGTACAGTACCTAGGTACCTAGGTACGTACCTAACTCATTGTACTGGTCACCTAATTGCCCCACCATTTAGCCTTGGAAGCCAGCCACTCAAGCCACGGTCAACGCCACATATAAGTGGTCCAGTTTTCCAGCACGGCCACACAACTCGGAGAATTGCTAGGGCGGGAAACCCTTAGCACAGAATTTCGCAAAAAGTTCTCGTAGCCGAAGACGTGCCCAAAGGAGCCTCCACTACACGCATCCGACCATTTGACCTTCATACTAACCTCCACGACAACAGGACCGGATTCAAATCACAGTAGGTCGCAGTCTTTGCCGTGTGCATTTTCTCAGTTGCTAACAACCATTCCTTTCAGATGGGTAAGCGATTTTCCTTTTCTCTGCATTATGCAATTGTAGCCGCTGGTTTCGACATCGACGACGAACCCGACAGTAACTCGCTACGAACAACACTTGAGTGAGCGAGTTTGCGAGCTTAGCATCACGATGCAGCGACAGGAGTGCGAACCGACACCGAAAGAGCTGGAAAAACATTCGACTAGAACCGAAGGAGAGTCGAAGGGCAGGGGTGGTCACCACAGGAGAAGTGTCTGACATCAAGGAATTCTATTCGTTCTTGTAATGACTATAATTCTTCACCTACACGCGGAACCACACCGCGACATCCTCTCTTTCGACGAATATTCCGACTTTTGAGCCGGCTCTTGTCGACCGTTTTCCACTTGCGAAACTGCTTGCTGCATTTGACACTGCACAACCAACAATCAATCACTAACTTGATGCTATCAGGTCGCCTTCAGGAATACCAGGTCATTGGGCGCCACCTGCCCACCGAGACCAACCCCACCCCGAAGCTGTACCGCATGCGCATCTTCGCCCCCAATGAGGTTGTCGCCAAGTCCCGCTTCTGGTACTTCCTGATGAAGCTGAGAAAGGTCAAGAAGGCCAACGGTGAGATTGTCACCTTGAACAAGGTATGTCTAAGCTCCCGACCGGACTAGAGGTGTAGAACATGAATTGGGAGACTGATACGTCCACCATAGATCAACGAGAAGAACCCTCTGCGCGTCAAGAACTTCGGTGTCTGGATCCGATACGATTCCCGCTCCGGCACCCACAACATGTACAAGGAGTACCGTGAGCTCTCGAGAACAGATGCCGTTGAGGCGCTCTACTCCGACATGGCTGCTCGCCACCGATCTCGTTTCAGGTCGATCCACGTAGGCAATCCTAAATCGATAGTCATAAGAGATAGCTCTAGCTAACATGAAGTTTAGATCCTCCGTGTTGTCGAGATCGAGAAGACTGAGGATGTCAAGCGCCCTTACATCAGACAGCTCATCACCAAGGGCCTCTCTTTCCCTCTCCCCCACCGTGTCCCCCGTCTCAACACCAAGAAGATCTTCAGCGCCACTCGCCCGTCCACGTTCGCATAAATTGGGGTTTTCTCGTCTTATGTGTGTGGTTGGGGGTTTATGGCAAACGGTCTTTGCCCGGTGTTCACTACGGATTTGCGGAAAATTTTCATTATGATCAATTCAGCATGACAGCTCTTAAAAGAGGATAGAGCACAAATCAATGAATGAAACCAAAAACACCTACACCACGAATCGTTCCGAAGTATATGTGAATCATAGGTACAAGTAGCATGAACGATTCTAGCTGTGGCTTAAGAATTATGCCAGGATGGGAGCCACCTAGCATTCTCTAGTATACATTGCAATGCTATCATGTTACACGGACACACATTGGCCGTGGGCGATATGATAATGTGTCGTATGAGTAGGGCTGAATAGATCCATAGGTCGTACATATATTCCAATATGCCGATTTTTCCCGCCCGCATCCTAATTCGTATAATTACATGGCACCCATCTAGAAGTAAAGCTTGGCTGTGTTAACTACCTTCGCTCCCCCAAGATACAGACTTCGGCGTCGAGTCCGCATACGTATCTAACACAAATTCATCCCATGTGGTCCAATTCATCATAGTAGGGTCAAGTAAGGGTGGGCCAGTCACCATGGATCCTTCTCCAGTCACTGTACCTGTCGTGACAGGTGCTGGCGCTTGTGAGGGTATGATGCCGTATTCGCTAGCGGCGGATATATCGAAGCTTAGGTCCGACCATCCGAGCATTGACTCAACTATGGATTGCCCCGAGTCGCCCATGACGGCGTTGAAGTCGAAAGGAGTCGTCTCTGTGTTTCTCTTTGGAATTGGGCATAGCGAGAATCCGGGGCGTTGATTTATGTTCGTGCTTGCATTGGCAGCTATCTTGGTGTAGGGTATAGGCGATTCTGAGATGAGTGTATGCGCGGACGATTCGGACAGGATCATGTCCGTGATGAGTCGCGGTCGGATACTATCTGAGCCCTCTGTGAGAGCCGGGTCGATGGCCATGTAGTCGACTATAGGCTCTAGACTGCTGAGTTGGGACCCTGGCGCGGATACCGACGCCGATGTTCCCCAGGTTGGCAGGACTTGTGCTTGTGTTCGCGGGTGCGACGCATCCCCACCGCCCTCTCCCGTTGATAAGGCGGCCTTCCGAGCTGCCTTTGCCTTTTTGTAGAGCTTGCGGATAGGCCGCCATAGGCTACCGCGCTTCGCATCGGCGATCTTGTTACTCCAACGTGGGAACACGACCTCGATAACCCGCCACTAGAATACTTGCAGTCAGTCATCGATATTCTGGAGCGTAGTTTGAGTGTTTGCGAAACGTGGAAAGTTCTAAGGCATGATTTTGGCCCAAAAATGAGCCCTTATACTCCTAATGGGCCGGAAGAGAGAGTGAAATAGCTCTAAGAATCACTTACGGCGTGCTCGACAGTGTCCCCCGTTGTCTGCGTACACAGTTCCGCGAGCGCCACGGCTAGCGGATGCCATTGCACGTAGGTCTCGCACCACCAGCGAATGCGGTCCGAGTACGGGCCCGTCTCCAAGAAGTCGGACAGCTCCATGATGGAGAGGGCTGTGCGAAGCGTGGACTCGCGGGACACAGTAGCCGGAGCGGGCACTGTGCTGTGTGGGCTTACTGTTGAGGAAGAAGATAGCCCGGATGCACCAGGAATAGCGGCATGTGCGGGCGGACCCTTGCCCTGTCCCGGCTTTCCGTCGCGCGGGTGCAGTGGATATCGCACGACGAGCCACATCTTTAGTATGATGAGCCGCACGGTGATGGAAGCGAGGTACGAGACCACATGTTCCGGATCGGCGCCCTTCACAAACTGCAACTCCAGGTGCTTGGCGCGCCGCGCCGTTTCCTCCTGGCTAAGTGTCTGCTGCGCGGATTCGGACCAGAGGAACATATCCGAGCTCTGCGCCGTGAATAAACTAAATGTAACGTCCGAGGGGCCTGGACGGTCTTGCAGCGGTGTCGTCGTGTCCGGGCCAAACTCAACGTCGTCGAGGTTGTGCGGGAGTCGGGTATCGTAGCTCCCGCGCGCGATGACGGTATTGGTGCCGCGGTCCTCGGCTGCGCGGATGTCCAGCACGATGAGCTGCCACCAGAGACGCCGGCGCTGCTCGGCCTCGAACGGGCTGAAATGCGATTTTGTCCCGTCGCCGTCTTGGTGGATGCTTAGGGCTTGTGCGAGACGGATCGGGAGGCCTAGGAGTGCCCAGGAGGCGCGGGAGCCGTTGTGCGAGCGCATACAGCAGGTGTATAACGTCAGGGCCTGGAGTGTCTCTAGACTGGTATTGTTTAGGTAGTCGGCGCGCACGAGAGCCTGCTCGATGCCGGCGTGGAATAAGGTTGCGAGGTCGGCGCGTGGCCGGCCTAGGACATCGGCGCATTCCATGGGAGTAAGACTTGTGATAGCAGCGTAGTATATAGCGAAGAACAATGCAGTCAGCTCATGGCTTAGATCCGATGCTGTTTCCGGGTAGTCGGCGAGACTATGCAAGGCCTTCAGAATCGTTGGGCGGTGGAGAATCTTCAAATGCAGGTCGACGTTTCGGAAATACACCGATGCTAGGTGCCGTATCTGCTCTGGGGACGGATGCTCGATGGCCGGCAAACTTCTTGTTTGCGGAGTCCCTAGCAGTATTCCTGGTGGTGTTGACATGCTCGTGCTACTCCCACCAACCGATTCGGGCGTGGTTCCTTCACCATCGCCCTCTTCTTCTGTATCCGTAGACTGCTCTAATGCCTGCCTTAGCCCCCCGACCTCATCACACAGTGAGGACCAGAACTCCCTATTCATATATCGTGAAGCGGTACTATCCTGCAGTGGCCTCACGCCCTTAAGACCGCTTGGAGCATGAGGCTGGCTTGAGGCCGCGACGGCAGGATGAAGCTGGGGCTCCGTAGTCTGCACATCCGCAGCCTGCACATCCACAGCCTCCACATCCACAGCCTCCACCCGCGCTTCATTCTCCTCAAGATTTGCGAGGCCCACTCTGCCTACTATTAACTCTAGCCGATTCAGCCTCTGCAGCAGCTCAGCGTTCTTAGTCTTCCGGGGCCGTTGGATTCGTTTCCGCGCCGGAAAGACACATTCTGACCCGCTACGCTCGCAGTTGCGGCACGGATTCTGCTTGTCACATTTTAGCTTCCGCGCTCGGCAGGACGTGCAGCTCAGCGGTGGCTTTTTCTGAGACTCGCTGTCGCCAGCCATGTTGGCTTCGCCCTGCCTATCTACAGGAGGTCTGTCCACCTGGATTATCGCGTGGCGCGGTTGCGGGCCGAATTCACGGCAAGGCTGATGTCAGCAGAGAGTACTAGATTGTACCTGGATAAGCTGGGGAAAGTCGATTTTTGGATTTGGTATGTGAGGTTGGGATATAGTGAGCGAATGTAGTTGCCTACATCCTATGTCTAGATAGGTACGTCACCATGTCAAAGCCTTTAAAATGTCGACTCTTTTTAGTACGCATTAACTAGACTACCTTTCTAGATCCTCACGCATTAGATGCATATACTCTGTTAATTACTTCCCTTACAGATCTTTAAATCGGGAGCTATCCTAGAACATTTTATATTCCTGTCCAGTCTGGGGAATATTTCCTTAATTGTTGTATCGTAATGATTGATCAATTCATCAAGAAGGTTGTATGGCGTAGGCACTATTATTTGTTAATACAGTTGCTATATACATATACTATTTATTTTACTAAATCGACAGATCTATATACTTTCCCCACATGTATTCATTCTGCATTTGTAATTAATTGGGTGACTCGACATAACCTTGTGCTGATATTTCATGGATTAGCCATTCAGCATTCGGCGATATTCATTAGGAGAACCATGGTACTTTATTCTCAATGTTTTCGCAAGCTTCTGTGTAGTGAATGACAAGGTATAGTACCTACCTATCAAGGTAATTACACGATAGGCACATCTAGGCCCACCAGTTCCGCTCAAAGGATGACTCACTCACCGAGCCACCCGGATGTGACGGACACGATATGTGTACAAAGATATGAAATGCAATATGGTCAGTAAACAGCTTTAATAATAAGAGAGTAGTTCGCATGCAGTTTATAAACAAAACACAAAATCTTCAAGTGTAAGCGGGAGTTCGAAGCCGCCTTAACTCTCACTCACCCCGTTTGTTCGATTTCGGTGGCGGCGATGGCTTCACCAAGTTTACCCGCGCCTCCATATGCGCCTCGACCCGCTGCTTCAAAAATCACAGTGAAGACAACATCACCAATCGTGCCGCCGAATATCGACCGAGTACCCATCCGGACAGAGCGTCTGCTACTCCGCCCCTTCGTCGCCTCGGACACCGAAGCAGTTTATGAAATTCGAAAGCAGCCCGAAGTCATGCTATGGACATTAACCGGCGAAATTGACAAGGGCATTGATCAGTCGCGCGTCTGTGTCGAGCGCTTTTTGCCACCAAAAGACCTCGCGACGTACCATTTCGTCGTCGTGTATCTAGGCGACACTGGCAAAAGCGAGGATACGAACGGCGTAGTAATCGGCATCGGAGGATGCCACAAGATACCCGGTGACTTCGGATGGCCTGAGCTTGGGTACATGTTCCGCAAGGAGTACTGGGGGAAAGGGTTTGCGACCGAGTTTATGCGCGCGTTCACTAAAGCTTGGTGGGCGCTGCCGCGAAATGAGATTCAGATTGAGGTCGATGCTGTATCAGTGGAGAAATGGTGTCAGGGTAAGGGAGAGAAAAACGACGGCGATGTGATACGAGTACCGGAAGTCATCATGGCTATGATTGACGCGGGTAACGGAGGGAGCCGAAAGGTCCTTGAAAAGGCTGGCTTTAGGGTGTTTGATAAATGGACTGAGGCGGATAGTCGTACAGGATTCAAAGGGTCAACCGTCAAACTTGATGTGTTTTTGCTTGAGGAACCGGCAGCAAAAGATGGTAATTCCTAATAGGCTGTTATTGTTAAACCCCTGCCAATTCCCGTTGTAGTTGAAGAATGTAAATAGTATTGATATGCTTCATGACGTATATCTTAAGCGAATGCGACTATCTAACCTACGAGCTAGCGTGACAGCTGAAAAGCGTACTGGTTGGACTTACTATCCATAGCCCGTTTTACTCATCATTATCATATCATGTCCAACACACCGTGATTATTATTGGTGTTGGTAGGGTGGTAGGGTGGTAGGGTGGTAGGGTGGCTTGAAATCCTCAGAACTTGCTAGGGTGAAATGTCCGACTACTCAGTAGTTCTCCCATGGTCGGGACCGAACCACAGCTAGCCGCACCGGTTCCTGCACCGGTTCATGCAATTGCTCGCTAATCAATCGTCTTGGAATGATCCGAAACCCGACGATGACGAGGCGAGGCCGCTCATAAGAGAATGATAAGAAGAAGGGGAGAGCTGAACTAAAGTTATGAAATTCTCGTTATCATCACCTCATTCTCGACAAACTAAACGTCACCTATACAGTAGCTTCCAGTGGTCGCAATAAGCTTAACTTACACGCTTAAGCCTAAATACCAAAACAATGGCGCTCGGTTCGACATCGCTGACCGTGGCTGCGGCCGCTTCTATACTTGCCTCAGGGTGGGCCTCAGGTAAAGTTTACCTTTTCACGTACATAGTGGCTTTGTTACCGGGTACGAATGTCTGGTCTTGAACGCGAGCACTAACAAGTCGCCAGGCATGGGGACGGGGCTTTCTGTGTTTAGCATCCCAACAATGCTCACTGGGGGCGCACCGAGCGAAGTGATGGTCCGTCAATGGCAATTCCTTTTCGTTCGCGGGCAAGCCATCATGCCCACTCTCGGGGTAATTAATGCCATCAACTACTGGCATGTCGCATATCGCTGCTGGTCGCACGGTCTCGAATGGCGTGGATTCGCGGCGGCTGGCGTGTCGACCTTCTTCATTGTCCCGTACACGCTCACCTTCATCATGGGGGTGAATACCAAGCTACTTCAGGCATCCGAGAGGCGGGAGAAGACGCTGAGTGATGATTCGACCAGGTCGCTGATCAAGAAGTGGGGAGATCTGAATGTTGTCCGTGCCGTCGTTCCAATCTTCGGTACGGCCTTGGCTTTGTGGAACTTCTGCCTGTAATACCACCTTTCGAAGGGGAAAGAGGGCAGGAGAAGGTGAAAGGAGAAAGACAGATACCTGCGCTGCCTGAATTATGAGGCTGTGTTTGACACCGGAATGGCGCAGGTTCTATGTGAAGTCGTATTATACTTTCGGTGTGCTGCCTTATTTTACCTAATAGCCAGGGGAACATAGATTACCGGATTAAAGCTGGTTTTCTTAGATGATGAAAAACGATCCCCCCTTCTCAAAATCATGTGCGAGTGAATACCTAAAAGCGGGATGGGGACTTTGAACTGCCCTTGTCCGACACACCGGTACACTACATGCTCTCCCTGCTCTCAGGTAGGAGGCCTGCCTATGGACTGCCTATGGACTGCCTATGGTACTATAAGTACAGTGCATATTTATTATACCCAGCACAGTATCTATGGGGAAAATACCCCCACCCAGCCGGGCGCAGTTGACTTTTACGCAGTTAGGGTGGCTTTACCGCTATAGTGGAGGCGATTTAAATAACTGCAGCTGAGTGTACATAGTGCTAGTAGATTCTAGTTTGCACGTGGCAGATGGTTATTGATGCTATCCATGATTATGACGTGGGGTTTGCGGACCGCCTCTTAGCACGGGGCAGTGGTGCGATGCGCTACTCCTCTAAGCTACCTTAGGTACTAGGTATGTAGTGTACCTATAGTAGGTAACTTAGGTACCTAAATAGATGGTACCAGTGCTATCTCATCGTCGCAGTCTCTCATCATCCGCAGCAAGTGGCCTAATACCTCACTCACATGCTACCTTAGGTATCATCTGTGCCTAGGTAGGCAGCAAATCATCCATCATCCATCATCCATCAGCTCCCCTGCATTTATTTATACCGCTCAACGTAAGCAACGTGCAGGATTCACGTTTTATCTATTCGTTCCTATCTGACAGCCTCTACCGTCTCTACCGTCTCCAAATGCGAATACCTCTGTCGCCGTCACCTTTTGCGACCTTTTGCGCCCTATTTTCATCCAACATATCTCAACGTGCACTTATGCCGCCTCGCTTTCGTGACACGGCAGAAGCTGTGCTGCCCAATACATCACCGTATCAATTGTCGAACCCGTCTAGGCGCAAATAACCAGCAACCAATTATCCGTCCGTCCGATCTCATCCTTCCCGGGCGATCGTGCCCCTCGCTTCTGTTCAACTTCTTTTCGACCATGATAATTGAGCGCTGTCTCGTCGCCGTTATATACCGCTTCTAGATAGACCTTTTTGGGCCAACTTGAATATCCACTACCGTCCTCGCTTTCATTATTTCGAACATGGCAACCTCGTTTAAATCCAGCCCAAAGATCCCCCCCTCCTCCTCCTCCTCTACCGTCCCGCCTTCGCCTTCCGACGCTCCTCGTGCTCGACCTGAACCTCAACCTCAACCGCAATCGCAACCACAGCCTCAGTCGCAATCGCAGCCCAGGCCCGAACCGCAGAAACCACACGTCGATGGAAAATCATACTACGGGTACCTCTTTGGCGAAGATAAGTCGCCGACCAGCACTTTGGACGTTCTCCTCCGTGCTCTCGGACAGCATATCGTTGGTTACCACAGATTATACTTCCCTCTTCGCGCAAGGACCTAGACTAACCTTTAACCATTCAGATTGATCACATCGGCGACACAAATGACAAGCAACTAAATCCACGGAAACTTGCCGCCTTCTATCATGCCGTAGGTGGTAATTACGATGCACTCTTCCTCAAGTCCCCGGATAGGACGATATCATACATATGGCAGGCATTAGGAGTCCAGCATTTCCTTCAGCCGATGCCAGACAACGATTATGCCCGCCATCTGTGCCTGCCCTGACCCTGAGAGGATTTGTCAGATGGCAGTCGCTCCAGATCCTCCTCGGACCTGAAGAACATGTACCCTACATCCAGTACGCTGTGGCGAACTGGAACTTGAGGCATCCCTATACAGGTGACTCTTTCCCAGCCGATTTGCCAGCCACGGCTTTCCCAACTGTATGCGACGCTGCTGTGGATGAATGGCACAGGGCTTGCGGACAAAAACTTCGAGAGGCTGCGACACCATGTGAGGAAGAAGAGCAACCGCCACGAAATCACGGTTCCGATTCTCGCATATATACTACGTCCAGCAACAAAGCTCATGGTATATCGACCGGAGCCCCGACCCACCACCGATCTGCTGAGTCCGAGTATTTTCGGCGCAGACGACCTATGTCGTATGTGCATGTATCGGAGCCCCGGTATCCACAGCATACTAGCCATCCCGTTCATCCCATAGTACCAGAGGCCAGCCGCAGGGTGAGTAGTAGCAGTGGTAGCTCGTTAGAGGATCTCCAAAGGAGAGGCCGGAGACACTCAGATATCAAAACTCCACCAGTTATTGTGAGAGAAGAGACGCGGGGATCCGCGCACTTAAACCCCCACCGTCCACCCAATGTCCGCCGCCATAGCCACAGCTACCAAAAGCCCTACGCCGCATCAATTCCTAATTCGGACTCGGACTCCGAAACATTGCGAGCTTCTCCGCGTCACAATAGTTCCGCCCCTCAACCACATCCAAGTGTTCGACGTGTACCGGTACCGCCTCCCATACCGGTCGCAGCTCCGAGCCGACTCCGTCGTAGTGAGATCCGAGCCGATAGAATAAGTTTACCAGCCGAGATCAAACAAAAGTTTGCCTCTCTCCTAATGTCGTCTAATCGACAGCGGAGTACTTCTAGAGAACCTGGCCCCGCTCCACCATCGAGTGTACGGTATCGAAAGGAGCTTCCGCGTACTCGCCTAAGTCGTAGCTTGTCCGGTGGATCATACACAAGCGACGGGTCATTACCAGAAATAGCTCCAAAATATTCCTCGCGTGATAGTCGCGAGCATAATCGCGCGCGCGAGCGTATAATAGAACACGAACGAGGCCGGGAGCTTGAACGTGAGCGTGAACGAGAACGAGACCGTGATAGAGCACGCGAGTGGGAAAAGGAACTAGAGAGAAAGAGTCGTGCAGAGAAGGCTTATTTACGCCCGGCCATCAACAGAAGAACCAGTAGTCACGCAGACGTCGATCGTCGCCGACAAGATGGCTTATATGATGCGAATGATCGTCGGAGAGAGAGCAGGGACTTGGAGCGAGAGGTCAGGCGAAATCTGACATCCGACGAACTAGACAGACGAGAGCGTCGAAGATACCAGGACCGTGACCCCAATCCGTCTATGACTGGTGTTAGCGGCAGGAGATACCCTCGTTGAATAAGCCTCTAGATGATTGACATCTTCAAAATGAATTTACGCATATTGGCGAGGAGTTCGGGAGTTCGAGAGTGGGGCTGCTATTTGAATGAGAGGATATTGTGTAGTGATCAATTGTTCGGGACTTTCGGTGATATTTTTGAGACAATTTTGAACTATAATAGTTCTACAGGGTCCCTGAATATAGAACAGGTGGGAAAATACACATACGAGGTGTTTATGCACAGCCGTACTTGAAATACAGCGCTGTCATTATTAGCAAAAGAGACCAAAGCAGCAAATGCAACCAGATGAAAGAGAGCCTTGTCTTTTCTAACCGACACTAGGGCTCAGCTACGAAGGTAGCTGAATTACGTTCCCATGGGATAATCCAAAAATGGACAGCTCGTTGTGAATGTGAGGATTCTGTCGGGAATGAGCTCATCATGAACCGAATGCCAAATTCTCTCAGCTGGTAGCTGTTAAAGCCTGAGCTTTATCTCGAGAAGGGAGCTCGAGACCGCTATAGAGCAACGTCAAACCGACAGTTCGAGCCAGGAGTATAGCTTGTGGATTTGCCTGAAACTGAAGAAGGCCAAGGGGTCCAAATTTTCGGAAGCGCGACCTACGGCTCTTGATTCATTCTAAGAACTTAATCTGCGAACAGACCGGAAACGACTTAGATAACAAAACCTGCAGGGGGGGGGAGATGCAAGGGAGCACGTTCTTTCTAGTGCCGCAAACCCTGAATCAAAAGACACGCATAGGTACACTGTGTATCGTTGAATACTGATGGTATTTACGATACACGTGTGCAAGAGTAACGAAACCTATTTAGATGGGTTAAGGGTAGATAAAATAAAAGTACAGCGAGACACTCAGCGATGCCAGCTCGCTAGTCCATAGAACCAGTTATACATAAGATTCGCCAAATTCTTTACGAGTGGCCGGTATGCCGTGGAGTGAAAGACTCTATGACAATATTGCGTTTTATTAATTTCCCCTTTCCTCCATTCTAAGCTGCAGTGCACCCCAGTCACCTCGTGTCTTCCCAGGTGTAGCATGGCTTAGCAGAGTACGAGAACTAGCAAGCAATACGTTTTCTTGTCTCGAGAGGTATTGTTCTCATTCATGTATTGATAGCGGAATCACAACTAGTGTCATTACAAGAAAGGAGATATAGTCATTAGCAACTCCTGAGTCTAATTAGCAAGGATAACTAGGATAATTCGAAATAGAAGGAGTAAAGGGAAAGGGAAAAGAAAAGAGAGGGGGAGAAGAGGGAAAAACGACAGAGGAGACAGAAGACAGCGAGATGGAGGAACGTGCTAGCACTGCTCAAGGTTTTCACTACGAACAATGCGTACCTATGTACTTAAAATGGAAGAGGACAAGGGTGAAGTTGATTAATCACTGTGTACCAAATAGATCAGAAGCATGAGAATAATGTTCAACCCAATGCCCAACAGACGACCTTCCGAGATGACGCTGTGTAATGGAACATTTGTCTGCACTGCATGGCAAGGATTCAAGTGGCGGTGACAGACACAGTTGCCAACCAAAGGCTGTCAGACTCGACCAGGTTTCTCAAGTTCTTTCTGTCCTTTTGTATGATTACTACCCTTACCATTCCTAATCGAGGAGGGTATCCCTATTCTACGTCTTACAGGGGCATCGATCGATATACCGGATCTTAAGAACCCGAGTCTCCGGCAGCTGGAACGAATCGCAGTGGTATTCAGGCTTTCTCATAAGATACTGCCGAGACATGATCATCCGGGACCACGCATTTCTATGAAGACGCAAGCTGACGGATAGTAAAATATACGACTAGCTATATTGAGATATTTCATCATGGCCCCGAATCCAACGCAAAGGAATAACTATAATTCGAAACAAAAAGATGGCAGCTATACTTCATGTTCTAGTACAGTATATAATGCAATATATGGCGTCTAACTGGGAAACTTGTGTAAATTGATAGTGTTGAATCGCTTAGAAGGGATAAGGTGACTAATAAGGCACACGATTTTCCTGGCGTGACTCTACCTGCATAGGCGATCACGGGACCGTAACAGCCACACAACTCCAAGTCTCCTAATGCAAGGGAGGCTGGGACTCTTCGCTAATTACACACTACCTACGTACTTCTCGAACTAGAGCTTGTGGAGGCTCGAAGTAGAAAACAGGGGCCTCACGAAACAAAGCTCAATATTCGCATTTGAGGACTGAAAAACTATTTACAATAATCTTAGATTGTATAGTCTCATCGTCCCCTATACCTCTTGAAGTATCGTTCCACTAACATCATCACGAGACCGGAGCGTGATCAGGACGTACCACAGCTTTTGATTATACGTAGGAAAACAGGTGCTACGAATTATTCATTATTGGTTCAAGCATGTGCAACTTACACCCTATTTCCGGCTATACATACCCCCGCACCACTTCGAAGCTCATATTATGCTAGTTAATCTTCAATTTCTCCATCGGCCACATATCAGTATCATACACATACCTATCTCTTCTCTCGCTTTGACTCGCCAGCCCAATTCCGCCTACTTGACCTGAAAACATATCAAGCTCGATACTATATCAGTCTCCTCACTCGCAACAGTTGATCATATCCTGCTGTCAGCTCGGCTGAAACACAACCCGAAAGAAAAAACCGATCCGAGTCATCTTCTAAACCCAGGATATCTCAACGCTACACAGTATGTTTTGTTGATCTTATTTTCATTACTGACATTTTGTAATAAGGTCAGCCAGCTAAGGTCACAAGCTTTCCTTCAAAATATGCCCCGAGTTCACAAATGCTACTGCCAGTCGCCATTTGCAGTATGACAACGAAGCTAGCGTTCGCTTCACGAAACGCCTTATTTACTTCAAAGTGCAAAATAGTATTCGATCTCCACGAGCACCCGTTAACCCACGTCGCCGAAGATCTGCTAGCTTCATTGTTCAACCTCGAATACGACACCTTGCGCCTCGCCAGATAAAATGTGCCACGCAGTCGCGAGCTACTACATTCAGTGCGGGCATTCCTCCATACAATGGAAAAAATGCGAACACGCTGGTACTGTCTGGTGTAGCACCACGCGCAAGGAAGAGTTCCGGGACGAGACGTGCAATCATAGATGGTGTCTATCCGATGGTGAGACATGGACTTGCTGCATGTGCCGGAGGCTCAACCAATGGGGAGATTGCATAGAATGCAGAAACGTGAAGTGCCATCGCTGCGTCTATACACCACAGGGCAGGGGCCAAAATATCCAGGACTCTAGATACATGGAGTGGAAACGACGGTATGACGCACAGGAAGCTGCCCTTTCTACGTAACTTTGTGCTGTTGGCTAGTGAGGCTTTACACGATGGACCGCTGCGTATGGGCCGAGATTACAGGAGAATACACAATGAGAAAAGGTTGTGGGTAGGCTGCTAGTTGTCTGGCTAGGGAGTGTGAGGACTCATCTAAGGCCAAGGAGACAGAGATGTGTAAGAATGGTCGTCCATTTTGTCGTTCGTTTTTATGTTCTTGGTGGTCACCCATAGTGTTAGCACTAGCTGAATGTAGTTCATTAGTCTCACTCATTCGAAATAGCTAGAATGGATTTTTATCAGATCATAAAAGTTTGGGACGCTATGATAATATTGTAAAAGTCTAGTTAAGCTAGTGGGTGTTAGCCAAGCAACCACGTAAATTACAAAGGCAGATTATGGGACATGCTACAGAGAAGGGTGCGGTTCGATACGGATGTAGTCCGCGCGCCACTCGACCCCCCACGCCACTAGCCGTTAGCTAGGATGATGATTTACATATTCCTCTATAAGTGCTTACAAGTGTATAGTGGAGAGAAAGTGAAGACTTGATCAATATGGTATAATCTGTCCATTGGTTTAGACAAAAGCTCAGTGTCACCATGTCACTTCAGTATAGAAAGGGAGGCAATGTCTATATAGACAGGAAATCAAGCAATAGAGAGCCCTAAAACCATTTGAGCGTGCCGAATAACTATTATCTGCACTTATAATTAAGATTGCAGGAATATCTTAACCTTTTATTATGCTAGTTGTTGTTTTTTTAAAAAGGGAGAGGACGTCCATGTGATTACTTATGAATAGCTTGATAAGATGAAATTAAAACAATCCTTCTTGAAATTGGTAATACTATCGTATTATATAAAGAAGTACAGCTTACCTAAAGAGGCAACTAATACATAGACGATAAGAACGCATACAGCTGTAGGCCACTTTGGGCGGCTTACATTTAGCTTTTGTCTTCACGCTTCTATATCGGCATCTGTTGTAATATCTGAGTTTACGACCCCTTTACACCATGAAGCGAAAAGGGTTTGCAACAAAGGTTTGATGAGCTTTCTGGAAAGCTTGTTAGCAGTGTATCGTCGAGTCATTATTAATTAGAGTCGCATATATACTTCTCATTTCTGTCGCCTTGGGTGTAGATTTCAACGTTCTTTTGGCAAAAGTTGGATTCTGTTTAGGGTTTGTCATAAGGCAATTGAATAATAGTAGAGATAAGACAACTCTAATAGCATATTAGCATATAACTAGATCATAATCAAGCTTGAATCTTAGGTTTATAAATGCCTAAACAATATGTAAAGTGGCCCTGCTGCTTGACGTCGTTCCATCAGTTTACCAATTGTAGCTATGAAAAAGGTGCTGTATGCATGTCATCTGTGAAGCATGATCGGCTGTATATTTCCTGTTTTCTCAGTAGCATAGCCGGCTTGTAGATGTTTTGTCCCTCGTTTGGTACCGGTGGCGCAAAAAGGATGCAACATAACAATCATGCGATTCGAACTCAAGGCCCTGTTGGATGAGATAACTCTATTGGGTTATACAGGCTCAGCGATAACGATCATGCTATAATAGGGATAGTCATATAGTCTCACTATTCAGGCGTAGCCAATCCGCCTTGTGCTTTGCCTTGGTGTGTTATCCAGCTTTATAATACACTTAGTAAGTAAGCCACAGCTATGCCGGCAAACAAAAATAGAAACCTAGATGATAATGTAAGGCTGCGAGTTCAAGGGCTAACTGATCTCCTCAGGCTTCCATGGCCGCCAACGGTATTTGGTGTGGTTTGCGATACAGCGCTATGAGTTTTTCGAAGCGCCCTGTTCCCTCATACCCTCCGACCGAAGCTTGTCTTTAGAATTCGAACTCCATCGCAACTTTATGATATAACGTCTTAGCTGGTTTCTTATTCTTTGTGGCAGTAAGCCAGCTAGCTGGTAGAAATGTTTAGTAGCGCCTCACGATCAACGAATGGGCATGACCAGATTGACGACCGCCAATATAGCACTCTGGAAGTGAAGCCGCTGGCTTACAGCACCCTTGAGGTCCACAACGATCATTCCTCAGAAGCCGCTTCAAGTAGATTCTTTCATTACGACACGCATGGCCAAGCCGATCAACCTCCCTCCACCCTCCCCGCGGGCCAGTCGTACTTGAGCTCTGAACATCACCCTCTCGCGGCGAAGGGAAATACCATCTGCGGCCTCCGTGCTCGCACCTTCTGGATCGTGCTATTTTTCGCGATTGTCCTCGTCGCTGGCGCCGTGGCCGGTGCCGTGGCCGGGACACTCACCTCACGCAAATCGAACATCAAGGCAAAAACTAATATTAGCAACTCGTCTGATCCAAACGCTATCGATCCAAACGCTATCCTGCCAAGCACAAGACTATCCTCGGCCAATTTCACCGACGAGTTCGGGTTTGATAATTACCTGCTGCTATATCAGCTAAACAGCAAGGCAATCTATTTGTCGGCATTCAATTCGTCTAATGCGAAGTGGATAGTATCCCCAGTTGTGGATGGCACCACGGAGACAGGGGAGAGCTTGGAGACCGTGATGGAGGGTACAGCGCTGAGTATAGATATTTATTGGCATAGCGAATCGGTGAGTTAACGAGTTCAACACTCAGAAAGCGTAAAATCATACCCACACACACAGTGTATGCCCACCCCTTTTCATGGATTCACTGTTAACATACCTACCAAAGACGCGAGATACACACATATACTGGCAAAACATAAACGGCACCGTCCGAACCGTATTATATAACTCGTATCTCTCCACATCTAGTCCCGACTCGCCGTACGGTTGGATCGAAAAATATAACCGTGCAGACTTTAAGGTCGCTGGGACCCGCGCCTCCATCGTCTCCTACGCTCACGGCTGCAACTGGTGTGTGCCGTGGACATACTACTTCTGCCAATTG
The DNA here is from genome assembly GCA_902806585.1 of Xylaria hypoxylon. Lineage (NCBI taxonomy): Eukaryota > Fungi > Ascomycota > Sordariomycetes > Xylariales > Xylariaceae > Xylaria > Xylaria hypoxylon. The sequence goes on from CADCXB010000001.1 coordinate 3,469,358, forward strand.
CCCACGCAACGCATCACGGGAGCGTGGCGGTCAGCAACAGCCGACAACGGCCAGCCCGGGTGGGAATTCATCGACTTCGTCAACGGCGTCAGCCTCCCGGCGATGGACACGTCAATAGCGCTAGCGCCAATCCCGTCGTTGAACAACACGCCAGGGCTAAGTTTATTCACGCAGAGTGACTCCGGCGCATTGACGCAACTGGTGTTCGATGGCGATGGCACATTCAATGAGGCGGTGCTGAATAGGGAGTTCAACTCAAAGGCGATGATCGTGGCGTTCTCAACCGGATTCGACGATGAGGGCATAGACGACCCCTTGGGGTATCAAATTTTGAGTGTAGAGAAGTCAGCTCCGGTGTACTTGACTTACTACCAGGCTGGTTCCTGGATTGCTGCTAATGAAGTAAGCGCGCTGAGCGATTGTTCCGCGAGGGCGAGTATGGCCACCAACCAGGGGCAGAGAATATACTGTGTTGTTGATGATGGAAACAACGGTGTTGAGATTGTGGAGTGGGCGTGGCAAGCTGATCCTAATGGAAATGCAGCGAGCTTTGCTAATTATGAACGAGTCGGAACTGTGAGAACTTCAGTATAGGTAGTGTATATGTTGAATTATGATCATGAAGTGTAGTACGGGGAGATTCTCTAAGCAAGTGTTACAAGTGTACCATAACCACTTTCAATAGTATATTATGAACAAAAGTTTCGAGTTACACGTCCGTTTATGTTGAAACCTGGGAAATCATTGATGCGTAATACTACTTCCAACTTTATGTCGAACTTGGCTCATCGGAGTAACCAAGAACACCTATAAATCACAAGGTCCACCACTTCATTCTCGGCCACGAGAATGGATTAGGGAGTGGGAAATCTTCCGTAAGTAAGCTGTTATGCACATTTGTTGTGTGAAGGTATACGAGGAACTCGAAGCCTTGTAGCTTGAGATGATGCTGCTGGAAGCACGTCTTGTCTTGTGCCGGTTGCTTCTCACCTATGAAGAGTTTGTAAAGTATTCTCGTCGAGGGCATCCCGTATGTTGGCCTCCTTGTGTATTGTAAGTACCCAGCAAGACTAACTGTTATTCTTCCGCGAGATCTAAGGCTACTATGTGTATATTGTCTTCTGTTTCATACTTGGCTCGCCGCTGCTAAATGTTACGATTATACTCAGAACTCTTAGTTCCTTTCTTCTTCTTCTTCTTCTTCTTCTTCTTCTTCTTCTTATTCTTGATGTGCATGTAGAGAGGGAGGCGGGCATGGATAGCATCTTATCAGCGCGGCTACATTATAATACTGATCTGTCGACTAATGAGACTTTGGACCAACTTGCTCGTCTAGATAGCATTTCAGTTTTCCATGCTAGCGCCGTGTGCCTTTCCCAAGCCCTTCTTGCTGCAAAACCGCAGCAGCAAGCATTACATTCTATACAGTTACAAAACTGATTAAGATGTAGCTGGTTGAAATACTAAACTCCATTTTGGCTTTGAAGGATTAGGTTGATAGCATTGGTGGATCAAGAAGATTGAAAAAGAAATTATATATTAGGGTCTACTCTAGGCTTAAGTCTTCCGGCTATATCTAACTAGGTTGTATATACTCCTTCGCCTGTTCAGGAGGCTAAAATACGCCCATCTATACTTTTGAGTCCTCAAGCATGGGACTTGTAGTAGCCTTGATAAATGGGGTTGCGAAGGTCAGGTCAGAATATCCAGGCTAAGGAACGGTTGGCAGCCAAGCGTTCTGCAAATAGATCAAGTCATAAGAATAATAATTATGATAGTGGTGATTATGATATCATTATTGTTGTAGCTATGCTTGACTATGGATCCTGACAAAGGTGAAGATTTACTTCACAAGGTAATTAAGTTGCCAAATAAGAATATAAGCAGAATCGAGAAGGCTAAGTTGAAAAGATAAGTATTGTTATAACATCACCATAACTATCGTAAATTTACTATGCAGGTAGATCGCAAATGTGAAAACAAAGAAATATGTAGAAAATACCTGAAGTGTTACTAACTGTTTATTTAATATAGGGTTAAACATTAATACATTCACTATGCCTTTGTTATATTGTGCCGTGAGCAGCCTATATACATATATCGAATGCTCGAGCCAGTTTTGGCTGGGGAAGAGGACCCATCACATTACAACACAGAGAGATAGCCCAACCAAGACGGTACAAACACTGTGATACCACAAAGTTACGCATCTTCCGAATTGTCGGCCAAGGAAATTTTGTTCCGACTTAGACGCGTCGCTAGTACAGATTTCGAAACTGACAGCAGACTCTTCGCTTGACATAACAGATCGATTAAATGATAGATAGTAAGAGAGTTGATTACTAACAAACAGGTCACAATTATAATATAATACGGTTTTCTTGCCATTCTTTTACTTAACATTTGGGTATATGATGTAGTTTCAATAGTGAGTGCATGGGAGGTATGATCTAGGCAATTTGCACATAATACCTCAAGTCTGGGAACTTCCGTTGCTACTAGGTATCTATCTTGGTGGCATCTCGCCTGCCACCTTGCATTGCAATATCTGAATGCGAATTCTCCATCCTTATGCCAGACCTTTGGGGAGTTAAACGTGGTGATAACTCCTTCAGCATTGACCTGACACGAGTTGGTGTCGTGCTCTTTTGCGGGGTGAGCGAGCGGCCGCCATCTGACCCCGGTGGCTGTAATGCTGGTGCTAGCGCAGCGCAGCGCTTCCATGATCCGTTGTGCCCGAGGACGACGACCAGCCCGGGTAAGATGTAGTTGCCGTCGCCCGAATGTCAATTCATTGTCCAGGATAAAGCAACTAGCCGAGCTGAAGGTGACATGATCAGTCAGTGTCTGATCAATAACTCGGAGGGCATCGTGACTGGGTACGTTGTGTCCGTCTTATTGTCCAGCCCTTGCTATTGAGTCTTATAAAGATGTCGGAATCTATCCAGTCACCATGCTTACATACATAAATACCAGGTACATAAGACTCAGGTCTATTTACTTCTAACTTTTGATAAGGATACCTACCTATAAAACAAATACGATAAAACCCCTAAAACATCAAGAACTCTTGGCTGGTGATCGGCGACTCCGCCGCCAATGCTGACGTTGGCTGTCGTTCTGTGGGACTCCAGGTTATGTTCACCGGGCGTTGTTCTTACCTCCAGTCCGAGAAGGTCGGAGTTAATGCTCTGAGCTACGCTGAAAAAGGAAGAGGAGTGGGAAAGTACTATTCCAGTTCTAAGTCTAATATACACTTGCATCTTTATTATTACCATTTATATGTTTTGCCACTGAGTTGATATGGTCTTCATTCTTTAACTGGTCCAATCCTTTTAGTGAAGGTGCGTGCATGTTGTGGCTGAATTTGATGCCAAGAAGACTAGAGACTCCATGGTCGTGGAGAGCTGTGATGCTCACTCTCTCAGGGTGAGAATGGGGATTCGCTTCGACGATGACACCATATCTGGTAGATTCTATAATGTCTCCTCCCGGTTCTCTATACACTAAGGAGAGTCTCTTTCATCATCGCTAGTGCCGTCAACGGGTGCGACCATGACAACCCCCGTCGCTAAGAGGACATTCATATGCACAGACTGTGCCGCCGAATTCTCGCGCAAGGACCACGCCAAGAGACATAAGCTCAGTCACTCGCAACCTAAGTTCGCGTGTCTGTATCCCAACTGTGGATTGTTCTTTCACCGGCGCGACGTCCTGAGGCGACACGAAGCTGTGCACAAGCCCGAAAATGCCGAGAAGCGCCGACGGCCACGTCGCGGTCCATTACCGCCTGCTCTCCCCAGGCTTGAAGGGCAGCGCGAACAGCAGCAGTCATCGCCCGCATCTGAATCTCATGAGACCGAGCCAATACTCATGACTTCGCGTGCTTCAGTTGGGGACAGCAGTGACGCCAGTGCGCCTAATCTCCAAAATGATAGTAACGGTGATAGCAATGGTGATTGGAACGGCAGCAACGACGGCGACGGCGACGTTGACTTGGCTTGCTTGTGCCATGTGCCCGACGGCACAGTTTGTGTTCACTGCAGCTCTGAGCTGGTTCGGCTTGCAGATGGCCGACTTCCTCCTGATTCGCAGGGAGCAGTCAAGTTCGGCATGACACACTACATCCAGTCACAGTTGAAGTGGTTTCCGTTTATCCGTCCCTCTTCTCTGCGCACGAACTGGCTCCTAAACGGCCGTGCGCTGATTCTGGCAGCATTAGGTACCAGAGGTATCAAAGAATACAAGGCTTTGTCGGGAGACCTTTGGACCGAGGCTGTACGTCGTCGAGTAGATTGGGTTTCCTCTTCGGCATTGGGTCCGAACCACAGACTCTCTAATTTTCAGACAAAACTCCTCCTAATAGAGTATCTTCAGTGGTCCGAAGATAACAGATATCCCGCCTGGGTGAAGCCAATGCTGGATCAAATGATCCATACCGAAGCTAGCGAGTTAGCGGACATGCTCACAGATGTGCCCTCCGAGAGCACCACCGGTAGGTCCGTGGAAAATGAACTGTGTCAACAGGAGTTCCGATGGACACTGTGGAAATTCTACTGTACCATTACGCGGACAACTTTGTTTGGCCTGAAACTACACCCCCCGGGTCTATTTCAGACTCTCGACTTACCAGGTGACCTGACGCAGCTGTTGGCATTGACGGAATGTCTTGGGAAGGATAATGACGGGATGGTGGAGAGCGTGCGAAGCCAGTGCCGTGGTCGTGGCTTGACATTACCACAAGTACTGGGCATATTGTTAGCTGACGATCATAGACGAACCGCATTGCCCGATATGCTTTCTATGACGGACAAGTACATTGTACTTCATGCTATATTATACTTATCAGATAACATGGTCGAGGACTTTGCGGACGTCGAAGTAGCGAGGCAAGATCCGGCAGGGTGGCAAGTTGAAACGCGAGAGCGACTTCATCTTCTCGTGGTGAGGTGGCGCCAATGCTTTTGGATACCCCCTGAGGTCCTCTGGAATACCTCGTTCCCTGAGTTTGGCAGTCTTCAGAGCGTCATGTTTGTTATCTATCTGGCGGTTCGCGTGAGTCAGCCAATCTGCGGTTCGGCCGATGGCGAGCGTTGGTCTCGCCAGCGTTATACCCAGTACGCGATGCGTTGCGTTGTTACTATGCATATCAACATAAAGAACAATAATCTCATGGAGGTGAGTCTCGTCAAGGATTCAATTCCTATAGACGATCGTTCTAGAGGCGCTGATAGATTGTTGCTGAATACAGGTCACGGCAAAGGGGCGCTGGTTCCTCGATGGAGCAACTTGGCGGACTGGAGGCCTCACTGCCGCATATTTAATAGAGTGGTTCCATGATCGGTCCAGACTAGGGTTTGAAGATGAGGATATCGATTTTTTGCAAAGTCTTGAGGGTGTGATGGCCCTTTACTGGCACATGGGGTCCTACGACGGTTTGTCGTATTCTCCGGCACGATTAGCACAGCTCGAGCGATCACTCAAACATCTTTGGACGATGATATTGGGTACTGAGAGCGTAAGTAATCCCCAGACATTATCTTCTTGTTTTGGAGGCTTTCAGCGTACAAAGGCTTGTTTCGAGCCAAGATCATCCCCTAAGAGCTTCCCCCGGCCACTCATAGGTCACGCTTAAGTGGCAAAAACTGACTTCTAGCGTTGCAGTGGCTCCCTAATCAAGTTGCATAAGCATGCTTAATCAACCAATTGTAACTTGCGGCATCATGGTCCCCTGGATGCTGTGCTCGGTCAGTAAGACCACGGGACAGCTCGGCGGCTTCGGTCCTGTATTGGATATACTGGATATTAATCACCAACGAGGCCGTCTATAAACACGAAACCCGCTTCATATATGGCCGAATGGGAGTATATGAATATGAGAAGACTTAGAGGTTATAAAAGATGCCGGGGGAAATTTATTAGAGAGAATAGTTTGTACATAGAGGGCTAAGTAATTGGAGCTCGCTGAGTATTTGTGTCTTTCTTAGATCACTTAAAAGAGTATCACATCCATCTCAATTAAGTGCGTCATGATCGAGATTCACCCCCGCCGCCATGATGCTGGTAAGAAAGTTCCCCGCGATAATCCAACTCCCCCACTGTAGTCGGGACCGATGAGGCATTCCTACGTACGTACGGTGGCGAGCCTCCACACTACGGTGTTAGGGTGGGGGACTTCAAGGCTCGACGTATGATTAGGAGAGATAACAAAAAGTAGGTTAGAACGTAATGAAACGTAAAACCGCGAATCATTCTCGCAGTATTAGTCTAAACGTTTATATTATGTTGAAAGGTATGCTGTGTGCATGCATCATAAGAGGTGAGATGCAACTTAATAAGGATTCATTGTCGAATGGAAATTGTCGTTCAGAATCGAGTTGCTTTATGCGTCGAGAATCGCAGGAGTAGAGACAAGTATCAATATCACGATTAAGGACACATGTGTATTAGCTTAATATTGAAGAAGTATGATTCGCCTAACCGTTGTCTACTATTCTAGTCCATATTTACCCCCTTCTAATTGTCCCCGCGATTATTAAACACTCGCTTACAGCGGTTCGCCGAAAGCCTTCCGTCGATCAGACTGTACATCTGCGAAGTTTTGGGGCTCGAGCACGGCGTTGATATCCATCGGCGTTCGTCGCGCATATGCGTTAAGCAGCACCGTTCTAGTGCCTACCTGGGCGGTGCCGTGCAACGTTGGGATGACACTCGCGCTGCTGAGGGACAGGATGCTTGTAGCAAGGAAGAGGCTTGAAATCTGCATCTTATTCTCTGTATTGTGTCTAGAAGTATATTCGTTGGTGGCAATGTATTTTGCCTTGTGGGCGTGGTATTCGGTATTCAGATGAGTTCAAAGAGTCCTGCTCTTCTTCTCGAGTTTTAGTGTATTGTATATATAATGAGTGGATTTGTAGAACTTATATCAAGTGAAGGACTTGAAGGTGTAGATAGAAGACGAATGGAGTAGGAGAAACAGAGAGAATTAGGAAACAAGCGTAGATCCGATAAGATTCATGACTTTATTCTTGAGTATAACGTCTGAGAATGGACCTGTGTGAGAGGAAATAAAGCTTAAATATCTCCTTGTATCCTTCAGAGAAAGGCGCTACACTATGGCAACTTGGAGGCGCGGTCGTGGGTATCCGTGGCCCCTTCAAAGCCTACCCTTGGAAGTACATTCTTTTGAGGTTCTCAAAGCTATGTGCTCTTTATTGGATTGTAACATGGCATCTAAAGTGGCTTTGTTTTCGATTTCTTGGCGTCGGGGAGACCGTATGACGTAAAAGAAACATGCAGAGATCCTTTGTTTTAGAACCAGAGGAGGCATCCCTGCAGATTTCGCGTCTGCGTAAAAGGGATGCCTTATAGCTTGATACTATTACCTGTATTATATATCTGCTTAATATAAAAAGAAATGACGCTTTGAACAACTGAAAATGCACTAGTTCTTGAATTTCAACTGTTAGTCCCTGCTTAAGTCTGATGTTACTAAGATTGTAGTAGTCTAGCAATATGCCTCCAGGTAGAGAATGGTTATTTTCAGCTTGAGCGTTAGATCTCATATATGTGCTGTAATCATTAGTTGTTAGATCGATGATACCAGCGAGAGCTGGGATAATATCGTCTTCGTCTTATTTGTTATTACTATTGCCGTTAGAGACTAGTCCTGTAAGACCTTGTTGAAAACGCGTTGCCTGGTTTTGGCACTGATTCTCGACTATAACTGCTTTTGCATCTGCGGCACTCTCGTCTATATATGTATCCCACTTGTTATTGACACGAGTTATGAAGCTTTGATCGTGTTCCATGATGCATTAGATGGTATCTAAGTCGAAGTCTTACTGCTTACTTGATGTTGGAGGAATACCCTGCTGGAAACACGGACGGGGTATGATAACTAAGTCATGTGCCAGAAATGAATGAGGTAAGGCGGAACATAAGGATTATCAAACATAGATGGAAGGATCTGGTCTTACATAATCTGCTTAAATACGTACAGAAAGTTGCGACAAAGGTCTTTAAAGAACTTGTGAGAAATAAGAAAGCTACTAAGAGCTTGGTAAGGTGAATTAACGAAGAGGGTTGCACGAAATCAAGGTACAAGAGGAGTTGGTCTGTTTAAACATAACGGAAAGGAAATACTGAAGGTAATAAACTAGAAGATTGACGTAAACAGCTAGAGCTGCCATCATGCTAGTTGCTGGGAAACACGGAAAATAAGAAACACAGCCTGGGTGCTCAGCAACGCAGAAGCCAAATGAAGAGATAGTATGATCAATAACAAGCTTGGAGAACTATGGTCTAGGATCCTGGAGAAGACACAGCAGCAGAAATTAGTAGATATATGAGAGCAATCGCACTCAACGCCGCAGCAATGACAAACACATTCCCACTACCCACAAGTATTCTCTGCAAGCCACCCAGGCTTAGTGGATCGAGCACACTTCCAAGAGTTTCTATGATTGCTAAAGCACATAGCGCCTGTGTTCGTTCCTCATTGCTAACAATTCTCGCTATATAGCCCTTGATGAAAGAGGGCGTTGGTAAGCCTAAAGTGAGAAGGGCGACGCCCAAATATACCTGCCACACCTGAGCGGCTCGTCCAAGCCACAACAATGATCCAGTTTGCACCAAAAGCGATATCAATTATAACGGAAAGCTTCGATTTGCGGGTCTCTCATCGGCTTGTGATCCTGTGTGACTAGCATATCCAAATACTTTTCTGGCGTATCACACGCCGAATGGTGCAATAATTACACAGGCTGATGAAAACATACAGTGCGGCTATCGAGTGGGCGAGAGACAATATAAGACCATTTTCTCTACCGGTAAATCCAAGGTACTTGCACGTTGGTTTTGGAGGGATCTCTTCTCATAGGCTCTGCAATGTCTGTTGTGTGTCGATCTGCGCTCTTGTTCTTATAAAGTGCGTGAGCTGGAACTTGTCAGGGGCAAACACGGAAGCGTGCTTTGTAGCCCAGTCCTATGCTTTCTCTAGGGCAGTCTGCAGAAGGTCACATGTTTCTTCTGTGTGTCCCCCACTGTAACGATCGCTACATCGTCGATATATCCTACTGATGCTGTCACATCATCGCTGCTGTAGGTATCTACTAGGTCTGCGTTGTAGAAAAGGTAAAGTATAGGTAATAGAAAGGATCCTTGTGGGATGCTTGTTGATGTTTAATATTGCCTAGACTTGTATTCGTCTTACGATTACAGTAAAACTTTTTATTTTTTATTCTTTTGAAAAGGAATGAAAGAAATTAAAACACATAAAAGAAATCTGGTATAAGCTGCAGGTTAGCTCACTATATTGTAGCCGTCAGGGTTTCCGCTACCGACCGTGATGACAACTTTACCGGACCCTAAATCAGCACTGGCCTGTACCACCATACCTATGGCACCACCAAAACGCTTCAATGGATCGATTTCTGAGAGAAGGTCGAGAATGGGCGCCAGTTTCAATTTGCGACCTTGCGCAGGGAATCCCTGGTAGACACCCTAACAGTGTCAAGAAATGATAAGGAAACAGCTGCAAAAATGCTTAATGTGAAGCAATGCATCATTTTTCCTTGATAACCCAAGGTATATTAACTCAATAAAAGACTATTTTCGCCGGGATCACTACTTCTTTGAGTTTGAAAGTGATGTGACCTTTGATGTTAGACTGAGACAATGTTGTAGGAGCATCCCAAATCCAAAGCCACAGAACGTGACACTATATAGACAAGAGACGTCATTACCCCCTAGCTCTGCGTTATATTGATTCAAGTCTTCGAGACATTTAACAGCACTTTGGCTGGTGATACCATGTTCTCCTACCTATTGTTTAAGATCAAGCCATGTGGATTATGTTGCCCTTGTAGACTGGAATTTGTCTAGGGCTGGCCAATCTGGGGCTGGGGGCTGGGGGTACCGCATTCACATACGACCTCCATAGATTCTATAGGGGGGCTGACTGAGACATGACTCCATGATGCGAGGGTGTACCACGTTGGTGGCTGGCCAGGAATTTTAGCCACCGTATTTGTAAACGCGTTCCCGATGGAGGTTGCTTTACCACAACCAAATACTCTGTCCACCACACCAACCTCTCCCTGTCATTTTGATGGCCTCGTTGTGTGGAGATATAAGAGTCGATGTGAACGCGAATTTGTGAAAATGCTTCCGTTGACTAGAGCATCAACAATAGACAGGTCCTCTCCTCAAACAAGAGCACAAATCACTCAACTTTAATCATTATATCACTTTAACGAAGCATTGTCTCCGAATGAACTCTTTCGCACAACCTCTAAAATGCGTCCCAGCTCATTATTCGGTGTGCTCGCAATTGCGGTTTCCTCTCTGCCGATGTCACAATTCAACAACTTCCTGACAGACAACCTTCTAGGTGGGATCTTCAAAAGGGTCGGCAACCTTCCAGGTGGGATTCTTCCAGGTGGGATCGTTCCAGGTGGGATTTTGCAGGGTGTCGGAAATCTTCCAGGTGGAATCCTCCCAGGCGGGATGTTGCAGGGCCTCAGCAACCTTCCAGATGGGATCATGCAGAGCGTCGGCAACCTTCTCGGACACCATGGCCACAACGAGCCTAGCTTGCTTCCCGGTCTTTTCAACAACCAGGAGGAAGCTCACGAGGACGAAGAAGACGGCCAGGATGATGAGGGTAACGACAACGAAGAGGGTGATCAGGATGATTAGGGCGACAACGGCGACGACGATGACGACACGACAGAATAAACGACCGCAAGCAGAGCCGCTAAGGTTTAGACGAAGACAAAACACAATTCAAGTCTAGATCTGTCGAAATGAGGACATTGCAACCGAGAGCGAGGACAGACGACTGGGAGGATTTCATGACTATATTGCATAATCGGACGGCGTTGTGTTTTTTCCTTATAGATCACTGCACGGGAGAAAAGACCGTATATATATAGAGGAGGGAGTACCGATAATGATGACAGTAGTCTTTATTCAAGTTTGACTCTATGACCATACATATCTATCAGTAATAAGTACCGTGCAGCAGTGAATAGGTTAATTTACCTAGATAGCCCGTTAGCGACCTTAGAGACGATGTGCCCACGGAGGAAATATAGCGATCAGGAGGTACTAAATCTCGTGTCATTGTGATTATTCTCGTTACATGATACAGAATGTTGATGACGGCATTCAATACTAAAATGAGATGATGATAGTGCTGTTGAGCAATAGGGTGGATATTAATGTTGTAAAAAAGAAGAGAGGGAGATAAATGGACATGCAGACACTGTAGTGTAAGCGGAGGTACCTCCTATAGTATCTTCCCACATTGTCATTCATTACAGATGGGTGATACCTACCTACCTAATTCTGTAGCTGTAAGGTAAGTTATAGCCACCTCAGTACCTAAGTGTAAAGTACCTAGGTAGCAGTAGCCCCACACCACAGCCACTGTTTGTCTCTTACCTACCCACAGCAGCAAATTATGGGTCACCGCAAACACAATCATTCTGCCGCATCATACCGCCTTCATCTGCCTATATAATCCCTCTCCGCTCCCAGCTTTCTACTCTCTTTCTCTTCTCTTTTCCTTCTTCATCCCAGTGCAAGGGCTTTATGCGTCACAATGAGGATTTATTCTGACGTGCGCATTTTTGCTAGTTGAAAACTATACTATGACCACTCCTATTTGGCTTTTGCTGGGTAGGGAATTTTTGTACCATGAAAAACCATCTTTTCATTGCTATCTATCCCGTGTGGATGGAGGTGAAGAAGAGAGCCCGAGGCGCCTAGTGGAGACTACCGAAGCTACTTTCTCTGCCTGTGTTTCGCCTCGCTTGCCTTGTTGTTACGATTGATTCCCGACGTGCTGAGTGGCTATCTCACAATCGACGGCGAATGCACTCGCACTCGAACGTTAATATGACGAAAGTACAGCCGAGTACAACCCGCCTTGTCCTTGCTCTCTCCAAGCCTTAGATCAGCACAACATAGGTGAGGTGAGATCTCATATCATTTACCACCAATGCAATGCGACCCCATGTACCATCGCAGAGACTTGTTGCATATTGACATCGTGGTGCAGGACTCGTTGCACGCGTTACCGATCAACGTTAATTACAACTGATGCATGGATTGTAACCTGTCACCAACTTTACATACCTAGAAGTTCATATAGTAGTACTATACGGCGCCGTAAAAGGGCATCAACACAAAAACCGCCCCAGCAGGCAGGCACCAAACAACCTTCCCCTCTACATGTGACTAGTCCCATCTTCCACATCCATCTTTCGGGTCTTGTGGGAAGGCGCAGACAATGTGATATATATTACCCCTCACAGTGGTTTCCACTCAACAGCCTCCATTCCCAACACAACTACTATTTGCTACCCCTACTACCTATTACCTATTACAGTCTCGTTTATAACGTGTAGCCTTCCCATCTTTGCCCCGTGCTTCAATTTACCTCGTTGACCTAACACTAGGAACAATCTCGGGACTCCGCGCTCACTTCTCAAACTTCCACCAAATGTACATCTTCGCGACTTCGCAAGCACCCATCGGTTGCTATGTGCCTGTGACACGGCAGAGTTCTTAAATCGTCCGTGGCACCGTGTTGATCAAGTGTTTCAGTCCGCAGATACCAAAGGTTCGGTCGGCTTAGGACACATCGCCCAGACGACGGCCTCAACATACGCCTGCAGGTTATTGCGAACAATAGTCTTTTCCCAGCCGGGACACTCGAGTGGCGTTTGGGAGTGTGACCTAGAGGCCGTTGAGGCTGTAGTACATATCGGTGCAGATGTTGGTCCTGATAGAAATGCTAGCACAGCCAGCAGGTTCAAGTCGACATTGCTGGTCGGCATGAGCCGGGACACTAGCTCTACATTAACCAGAGGCAGAAGTCTTGTTATAAACACGAGTGCCTACATTTCATTCTAGGACGAACTGTGTTTGCCCTCATGGCCGGATTATACGACGATATCTCGCTTCCGCTTTAGGGCTAACGATGATGGCGGTTCCATCGACGGTCTAAATACCGCGCCATCGTCTTTGGAATCATCTTGTTTTTCAGGTCGAGGTAGCGTCGAGGGATTGTCGGCAAGACTTGTCTCCCCGGACTGAAAAGGCACACCAGTGCTCAAGACCGTGGGAGGTGCATCAGACAGCATCACAATCTCTTTCGACCCATCCACATGATCAAATTTTCTACGCTTTGGGTCCTGATCTCCCAACCCCAGATCAGACTCTCCGCATTCCGCCTGATCGCCGGCTCCTTGTTTTGCGTCGTGACCGTCGCCTTGCTTCTGTTCCGTTTCAAAGTTTGCAATGATTTCCAGCCAGGCTGAACCACTATAATGCTCGGTCAGTAATTGCTATTCTCGGCGTTTCGGAAGCGTGGAAGCTTCTAGGCCATGGTTCTGGTCTGAAAAGGATCACCTATGCTCTGGAAGTCACTGAAACAAGAAGAAGATGGCGCCGAGGATCGCTTACTATTGTTCCAGCTTGCGCTTACCAACGCCGGGCACGAGGAGTAGCTCCTGCTCGTTTGAAGGGCGGTAAAGTGTCAGCGCCTGTAAGAGTGTATTGTGGGCGATGATGTACGCGGATATGCTTTTCGACATTGCTAGTATTGTGCGGTGGGAAGCTAATCGGTTGTAAAGCTTCCAGCACGAATCGTCCATCGTCGTCCGGGCGTTAGCGTTTCCTGCTAGTTTCGCTTTCGTTCGTGGCTTGCGATCTCTTTTCCGCCTTTGGTTGTGTTGTGACTCTCCCCCCATAATAGCTGCTTCATTAGTTGCTTCCCCGTTTTGCTCTACATCCTTTTTAACCCTGAAAAAATCATCTACAGTAGTGATTTGCACCTCCCCATCTTCTGTTACCGACTCAAGCCGGATCATCGTTGCTTTCGGCCCGGTAAATAATAGGTATGCCTCAGCAAACACTGGAAGTGGTGGTACGGGATTCATTGACAAGCGCTTCGCGTTTATACAATGGAAGAGCATGAAGCCAGCATATGCGTCTGTCGCAGCATACTGAAGCTGACTGCCATCCAAGGGCTGACTCCAGTCGCTCGTCCGCACACTTCCTTTCGACACAGGTAGGCCAAGATGCTTCTCTGCCTGAATCGATAATGAGCATAAATTAGTTGTGACCTGTCGAGGGTTGCTAGGACCATATGTGACAAGGTTGTGTAGGTGGCTGAGCTCGAAAGCCCCCTTTGGTTCAAGGTTGAAATAGCCTCTGAGCCGCCTAAAATCATAGTGCAAAATACCAACGCCAACTTTAATGATTTTAGGCGATTCAATAATTTCCTTCAACGTGGGGGCTATAATATCATCAACCGTGTCCCCTTCGTGAAGGGCAATGTGGAACAGAGCGATCTTCCGTTCGCTTGCCAGCTGTATGACGGCGACTTTATCCTGAAGTCTCGGTGTCCTTTCACCGCCCCAAGGCCACTCCATGTCAAAGCCTAGCACAGGCTTATTTGCAAAGTATCGCGCAATACTTTCAGACCGTGCCTTAGTCTTACTATATAGGACTTCGACAGATTGGCCTTGGGGGCCGCGGCAATCATGGGCATGCCACCATTGACGAGGAGCCTCATCATGCCCCTGGGGCCTCATGGCAAATGTCATTGGCCATTGAGGTTCATCCCTATTGAAAAGAACGGTTGGGTTGTCGTCTTCCATCAGCCGTAAAATTTCATCCGGGTATCGGGGTTCATCGCCATTTAAGTGATCAATCGGAATGAGGTTATCGTTCTCCATTACCCTTATAACTAGCTATAGTTTAGCATGAATCAAAGGCGGTCGAATATTTAGCGATCAGATTCGAGCGGAGAGAGCTTCATTCCGGATACTAGACAAATGCCAACAAGAGAAATAGCATGAATGGCGAAGGAAGGCCAACATTATAAAAACTCGATGGCTATCGAGGATAATGACCTCGTTTCACTTCAGCTCGCTCTCCGACGAGTCGAGATCGCCTAACAGAAGGCGTATTTGTATGTAGGTACCTACATTAGCGTGCTCCGCCACCACGCACAGCCTGCACCTGACGATATGGACAACACACCATAGAGCTTATATCGAACCAACTACACAACTCCATATTATACGTGTAGATGATACGTATGACGCTGATGAGGTGAATAGTCATTTGCATAAATTCAACTCCTCGTCCTATTATATTCAGCCACTATATTAATAACGGTCTTGTACATCAATTTATATGTCACGCTCTCCTCTTCATGCAGAAGCATAAATGAGGCGCATCTTATACAAATATAGCCCCTCACGAAGTTAGGCTGTTCTCATACCATAGATATTGTGGCTTTAATCCCTGTAAGCAGGCGGTCAGGTCGCGAAATCATTCTGCTCGCTTCCATCTATTTGAGTAGTAGTAGCAAAGTGGAAAACCCTTCCTCAAGGTGGCCGCATTAGAGCGCTGTGAACCAACCCTGTTTGTTTCGTGTGAGATATAGCACACTACACTTACAAGACACTT
This sequence comes from Xylaria hypoxylon, assembly GCA_902806585.1. Lineage (NCBI taxonomy): Eukaryota > Fungi > Ascomycota > Sordariomycetes > Xylariales > Xylariaceae > Xylaria > Xylaria hypoxylon. The sequence continues at coordinate 3,484,850 of CADCXB010000001.1, forward strand.
CGTAACGATCCCCCCAACTCCCCTCTTAAATTTGTTAACATTGGGCTTAAAGTTCAAATCAATGTGTTGCCTGCACCTCATCTGGTCCCAATTCTCGAAAAACTACTTACAGCGAGCCAGGTTGGTGACGACATCGACAAGAGCTGTGAGGATCAAGGCCCCGGTCGTAATGTAAACCGCGATCAAAACAGGGCGCTGGGGGGGGGGGGAGGGGTCTAATACTAACTGTGGTATAGTGGGTTATAACAAACCTTCGAATCAATAAAAGCTATAGATACTTAAAATCGTAGAATCATTAGCATGTGTAGAATTCAACTCTTCAGAGTCGAAACAGCTTGCTTTACACTAACCATAGCACTGACGTCGAGCCCCAAGGCCCGGCCACAGCGTATTGTAGACCTGCTTGTCTATTTGTAGATATTGAGCCTTGACGCCATAAGCCCGAGCCCACGTCTGTAAAAGGTAAAAGTTGACCGAGCGTAATCTTCTCAACGTACGCGAATACGATTTTGCCGCCGCCTACTTTCTTCTTCTGCTTCAATATGGCGCGGACGAAGATACCGAAATTGGCACGCGAATCGCCCAGACAATACACTGGCGTATCCTCACTTACACCCTGCAGCTGCACATATTGACCAGCGGTAGGCTTATGTACAGGTTTCAGTATGTCCCATGCTAGGTTACTCGTGTAGAAGCCCGGCCAAACGAAGGTCGTCACTGCACGCAACCCAGGTTGTGACTCGATGTATTCTTTGACGCGGGCTTTCGACTCATAGTGTGGGGCTCTGACAGCACCAGAGGTGATGCGCGATACATCGGGGAGCGTGGAGTAGATGTAGTGTTGGAGAGTGCCGAGAGTCGCTAGGGCGGCCGTCGCGATATTGACTCCTTGCACTGTTTCAAGGACCGCCGCTCGTTCTTGACCGAGCTCTTTGAAGGGCCCCCAGAAGTCAGTCACGGCGAAGATGATATGTGAGCCGGCGATGGCGGCATTCAGTGGTGCCACGTCGTTTAGATCTGCATACACTATGGAAACGCCCCGAGCTTCTAGTGTTTTGGCGGATGCGCTTGATGGGTTGCGGGTAACTGCGCGAATAGCGTACGTGTTGGCGACGCTGTCATCTTTCAGGAGAGCATCTACTACAGAGCCGCCTTAAACTCCCGTCGCACCAAAAACGGTGATGAGGTTCTTTGGCATTTCGATCAATACCTTCAAAAGGAGTAGGTTTCAGGAATTATCGGCGTCGGGCAACGTCAAGACTGAGAATAGAAGACAAAGTCTCGACGAACTTGGTCCGTGAGTGCGGATTCGCAGCATATTTATCTTGATACTTTGCACACGTAAACAACGATGCATGCACTCCTTTTTAGCAACTTCAAGTGAATTGGGTACCTATGATTCCAAACTCACTATCTCGAGAACCGGTAGATCTGAATCTTGGTTTCCTCTAGAGCCGGAATTAACATGGCTTTGCTCTCTCTTTATGCTCACTCTACTCGCCGCCAATGCATCTAGGTGCATATCCCGCGGAATTACGTCTTTTGCCAAACCTGTTGATGTAAGGGCGTACGAGATTACTAATTATGCTTTGCCGAGAAGACCGAAAGTACGAGTGCTCATTCTAACCTCCTCACCCTCCGATTTTGTTTCTTACTAATATAAATTAACAGCTTGATCAACGAAATTTAATATTATCATCACCGGAAACCCGTGTGAAAGGAAATTTAATGCCGCATGCTAATAGTTCGTCAAATAATTTGGCAATCTCTCTCTTAAGATGTGTTAACATGAATAGCGTAGTACTGCACGGTTACTCTTACTATCCAATACAAGTTAAAGTCTAAATAGTTTCAAGTATTAATTCCAAACCGAAGGAATTATATATATTTACCTAATTATCTACTTAAATCAGGTAAGCGAGAGACTGATAAGTCTTGACAGATATTAGCTTCGATTTATTCATTTCATCTTACATTGAGATGAGCTGTTTGGAAGGGTTAGTTATTGAGAAAGTTGAGAAAACCTAAAGCGAACAGCAAGCTAGTCAGTATGTTGGTCTGTCAAACCTTTCTAATGAATAACAGTTCATAACATCAATTAAAATTGATGCTGCATTAACTTATAACCTACGGTGTATAATAAGTAAGCCCTGAATAGATAATCATTAACTTGGCTGGGCAGCTTCAGTCTCAAAAGAGCTTTCCTGCAGAAGACATCTCGGTGCTTCACAAGTCACTCCTCTTAGCGACTAGGATAAATGAAAAGCAAACAGTCCTTCTGTTAGCTCATATAGCTTTCCCATTCTCGTCTTAGCTGTTGCTAGTGCTGCTAGTATAATCCTGTGCTTTTCTCTGGCGGATTAATACCTACCTACCTAGGTAGATGCGAAATGTCCCCATCGCGATAAAAGTTGGCATTGCAATAAACGACAGAATTCCGACGGTGAATCCCATCTCAAAAGCGGCGTGAGATTTGCTGTCCCAGCTAAGAGGAAAATAACAAAAAGGCTTGAGCGTGAAGCTTACGAACGTAGAGTTGGAAGGCCGAATCTTTGGTAAACTACCTATTCAGACCGATTGAAACTACTTGTGGTAGTTGGTTCAATGCTAAGCATAGTATTATTGGCTGAGCTGGTTAGAAAACCATGGAGGGAAGCTGAAAGATGAAGAGAGAAATGTCAAAAGCCTAAGAGCAGGGGAAGATCTTCGATGCTAGAGCATATGCAGTAATCCTATTTTCGCTACAGAGTTCCTCTTCTCGTAAGCGGCCAAGAGTTCTCAGCTGTTCGAAAATATACGAAAATATTTATGTTGTATCGGGAGTTGAAATCACATAAGACGCGGCGTTCGACGATAAGCATTTTGGTGTACTTACTAAGTACACATCGGCGTTGAAGGTGCCATGTTATGGGACAGGTTGACGAACAACCGACTTGGCATCGGCGATGGAACCAAACGCCGAAAATGATGCTGCACGAATCCTGGATCCGGGGTTAAGGGGGGCAGACACGGAGCTACCCATGCTACCAGCGATCTTCGATCCGGGCAAACGCCAACTACTCACATAGCCAATCACCATACTTCTATCTACGGTATGGTAATGACGTAAATCATAGGGGATAGGTGATCGATGTCGTCGGTTTGGCTGACGGACTTAGAATCGTTACTTCCACGGTGATTGAGGTCATACAAACTCTCGCGATGAGTATATAATAGACCGCATGCGAGGGTTGATATCATATTAATATAGCTGAGAAACAAACACATCACAAAAGCAACACATTGAAACACTCATCGCTTTTCCTTCTACATCATCTAAACAAACAACTTGCTCTACATCCAACTCTAGCTCATCTACACAAGACATCATGACGGGAAACGTGTGGTTCATCATTGGCGCCAGCAGTGGTTTCGGCAAAGCCATGGCAAAAGAGGTCTTACAGCGTGGCGACTCAGTAGTTGCAGTCTCACGACGTGGGACATCTCTAAAAGATCTCGAGTCTCTGGGTGCCATGCTCCTCGACCTCGACGTCACGAGTGACGACGCGACTATTAGCGCAGCTTTCCAAGCCGCCATCGATAAGTACGGGAAGATCACGCACTTCATCAATGCCCCCGGCTATCTGCTTGAAGGTCCTGCTGAAGGCGCGAGCGCTAAAGACGCCTTCGACAGCATCAACGTCAATGTTCTGGCCGTCATGAACTTGACTCGCCTGGAGATTGCCTACCTGCGACCGAGGGGTTCTGGCTACATTGCGAATTTCGGTAGTGTGGCATCTTGGTACGGTGGTCCAGCTTTCGGGCATTACGTCGCTGCAAAGGTGAGTTAAAACAGGGCTGTTCTTAGCCCCTATTTCTAGGTCATCACTAGAGCCACCGTCTTTCCAATTTGAACAACCCGGCTAATTCTATTCACTATAGTGGGCAGTATCAGGCTTCACGGAAAGCGTGCACGAGGAGGTGAAGGAGTTTGGGATCAACGTAACGGTTGTTGAGCCAGGGTATTTCCGCACCGAGTTCCTCAACGCGGAGGGAAACAACCGAAAGCTCGTGTCCAATACTCTAGAAGCCGAGTACAAGGGATCGCGCGTCGACATGACTCGCAAGGCGTTGGTCGAGGTCAATAATCACCAGCCCGGCGATGTTGTCAAAGGCTCCAAGGTTATTGTCGACGTGCTTACGGGCTCGGACGCCGCTGCTGGAAAGGAGTTCCCTATTCGCATCATGCTTGGCCGCGACTGTATCAACGACATCCGTGCTAAGATGGCGCGCACGGAGAAGCTTATCAAGGAGTGGGAGGACATCAGCGTTTCGACTGATCATGACGATGTCCAGAAAGCTTAGAGTCCGGCTGAGAATGGGCAATCGTTAGGGCACCTTCATGATGGCTGGAATATGGGCGTTTGCGCCGAGCATGGTGCCTGATATCGATTATTCAAGTTTCAAATCTTAGTGTCATTAGAGTTTTCAATCAAGTCAACTAGACTGCGTTAGCTTAAATGTTGTATGATCCAGCCCTTTCACACTTCCCTTTTTCCAAAGAGTACGTGAGCAGAAATATAAGCCGTCTCAAACTATTAGTTGGGTTGTTGGGATGACTTCTTCTCACGTGAAGCGAGCACACTAATAAAGTTTGTCGTTATGTTCTAAGATTAGAAGTACCTATACATTCCGGTGCAAGCCCTTCAGACCAGTTCAAGGCTGTTCTAGGCAGGTACAGCAGTCTAATGTGGGTTTTGGTAAAGCATGTGGTTGATAGCCTATAGGTACTTATGTATCAGTAAACTACCAGGTACCAACTGTACAGTAATCCCGCAATCAGTGCTAGACAACCCCTCTACAATGCACCATCTACCAGTGTAGACACATCAGACCCACCTAACCTAGACCCTAAGCACTGCCTAAGGTCCTTGTTGCCGGCTGACTTTTATTCTTTCTATGGGAACCTGTTACCTTCTGCCATTCCTACTCACTAGGTACCTAACCCACCTTTGGGGTGGTACCCTTGGCAGACTTGGTACCTACCCTCACCCTGGCACTGTCTCGGTCCGAGCCCGCCCTGAAAGTTCTTCCCTATTTGATCCCCATGTTATCTACAGATGTGTACCTAGGTAGGTAGGTAGGTAGGTAGGTAGGTAGGTACAAACTCCCACCACTCTTCGTTTTTTATTCTCGATGCTATTTTCAACTACAATACAATAAAAGGCTCAAGTTGTTTACTAGCGCTTGACACGCATAAACTGCATGTATCTTACCCTTGTGAGACCATTCCAGCCGTTTGTCTCCTGTCATCGGCCCGCTCGCCCACCCTCTCTCTGTCCCTCTCCGGTTCGTGTACCTGTCTCCGAGCCTAACTCCTTAGGTACGGTACCTGTCTTGACTAAGTTAAGTACCTACCTTAGGTACTAGGTAGTGTAGTCTAGGGTTTAGGTAGCGTACTGCGGCGTGATCTGGTCCAGCAGCAGCCGTCGATCCCCTTCTTTGGTTCCCTGCTCGCGCCCTCCTGGGTTCCCTCCCCTACTATTTCATCTACTCTAGTACCTAGGTTAGTAGGGACGAACTCTGTCCTCTGCGCGACTCAGCGACGCGTGCGGGAAACCCTCAGGTGGACAAACGAGTGCTGGGTCTGTCGGATTTATACTCCATCGCCATTATTTGCTACTGCGATCAGTGCGGAGGACGGACTCGGTAATTCTTCTCTTTTTGTGGTTGACATTGCTGCCCGAACCGCCTTGCCACACGTAACATCGCCAATTCCCTACCGTATCACGACTGTCCGACCTATACGTATCGAATGCTTCCTTTCTCAGCCACTTTCTCAAAGCGAGCGGGGAACCTATTTGGCAAAGCACCGCGAAACGCAACTTCAAATAGCCTCCGCCCCATTTAATCAGGAACATTTCCGCTTCGAGCTCCAAACCTACGTATCTAGTGAGAACTCAAATATCGCCGAGATGAAGGGTCGTCCGGTAGATCAACTCGTTTACGAGTCTATGTTCCCCAAAGCGCGCTCCACCGACGTGCAAACCTTCCAATCGCTGCTTCATCGGCACCTTATTCTCGAAGTCCGCCAAGAAGTTCACTCGTTCTACGGCCACCTGGACACTCAGGAGGCTAAGTACCCGGGTCTCGATTACTGCCACCCGATACACCGCATACGCCTTAGCCGTTGGCCGTGGCACCGCCGTCTATTCCGCTCATTCGACAATCTCCGCCTCACCAATGCCGAAATTGCAGCCTTGACTAAGTGGGAGGGGACGAAGTGGGCAAAGGATCGTTTTGAACGCGATTCTGGCATCTCCATTCGAGACACGGCCGCAGATGAAATTTCGCCCTGGGTCGAACCAGAGGACAGACCCCTCGCTACTGGTGAGACCCCAAGAGCCACTTTTCAAGAACCCCAAGAAGAAGAAGAAGAAGAGGAGGAGGAGGAAGAGGAGGAGGATGAGGAGGATATGGATCTAGAAGAAGATGTTGAAGAAGAGAGCGACGGGGAATTGGAAAGCATCGGATTTGCTCTAAACGAACACCTCAGAGAGCGGGCAGCACGCCACGAGGCTGGAGAGCTGTCCGAGCACTACGAAGAAGAATGGGAACAGTGGCTAAAGAATGCCATTGACTCGGGCGAGTTCCCATTCCTCACGGATCCGAACCAACAACCGACCGACACAAATTTGATCCCCCAGGCCCTCTTCCCTCCCAATATGCTCAGTGCGGCGAGGGCCGGTCGCTGGGAAGGAATACCGGATTGGCTTCGCGACATAATCCGCCGGACGATTGAGCACGAGAGGACACCGAGGAACGGGCAGACACCTGTCCACCCCACGTCGCGGACCCAGCCCTCCGGATCGATTGAGAGCATTCTCGAACGATTGGCTAACTGGCGACGTCCTTACTCGGACATACGATTACCTGCGGCGAGTGGAGACGGCCGCAGTAATGCCGCGGAAGTGCGACTTCAGCGCACTGCTCAGCCAGGCGCATGAATGGGCACTGGTTCCGTTGAGGTCACTGAACACGTCATCTAATTATCATTCCCATTTGCATACCGGGAATGATCACCATCACGAATCCACGACGGCATCTGATTTTACTCATGAATGGCGAGCGAAGATGCTTTTGCGACCAGCCTAAAGCCTCTTACCTAGCCTTTACTAGCTTTAAAGCCAGCGACTTATTCTTGATGTGTGCCCGGATCTTTCGATCCCTAAAACCAACCGGCTATTCCGACACTTGGCTGTTTGTTACTCCCCGTCCTCACAGCCCTGTCGACGTGGTCTTGTTCTTATACATACCTGCTCATAGTACTTGGGGGTATCTTGATGTTGTAACGAGAAAGGAATGATTTATTGAACAATTCGCCCTGTTTTTCTATCGATACACCATCCCATGGCGCCCGCATCAAACCCGGACACGACCCCCGCACAACTTGTGCTCTGTCTAGCGAGCTCGACACAACTGGGAATGAACTTGAAGCAACTGGCGTTTGTGGCGGTTTTTTCCCATACACTCATCCATCTATCAATCATGAGACTTCCTACCTGGTCGTAGGAGGCGCAGATTTTTTCGCCTTTTCATCTAGACTTCTGCTGGGATAAGAATAACTTAAATATTTCATGAGGCGGCATTTGCTGTTAAAAAAAGGCACACAAAATTCAAGTGTCAATAGCATGAATGTAATGAAAACTTTTTATATCATGTGCAAGTTTTGGCTATTCTGACAGTACTGTTCCTGCTATAAACGTGATTTATACCCGTGAGGTGTACACTGTCGTAGACCTAGACAACAAATCGTGATGGCCTGTATACTAAAAAGGAGGCATTCCAATACCGGCAGCCTATAACAGTGAATTCTCCGAACGCCTTGCCTATCCGCTGATCCTTTCCCTCAATTCCATAGTTAAGATTGTGGGTACGCCTTCATGTAACAATGCACTGAGATTCCAAGTCTCCTAATCTGAGCATCATCCTGCCAGAATATAAGTACCAACACCGCGCAGTTGTGGCTCGTCAAAACCCCCACCAACGCCTTAACCATGCTCGTATGAATACCAAATGACCACAACGCAATGCAACCGGCTTTTCATCATGTCCAAAGTTCCAAAACACAAATTCCCCAAGAAGACGTCGCGATCGTGGATTCGCAACACTGACCGCACGGTCATTTGTGATGCCGAAAGGCACCCTTAATTACGATACGGGCGGTTTCGGATCACGCCGCTTTTTGTTATCCCCTCCTCCCTTCTAAGGCTCGAGGTGCGACCATTCGGGGATGGTCTTGATCTGGTTCCACATGTACTTCTCGAGTTTGTTGGCTGACTTGGCGTAGGGGGTGCTCTCGTTGTTATATTTGCGGCAATTATCGAAGATGAGGCGGGCGTCTCTGATGAACTCCTCGGGCGTCGTGTACTGGTCCGCCTCAAGCTTCGTCTCCATAGTCGAGAGGTCCATCGGCTCCTTAATCACCTCGTAGTAATCCGCAACGTCGTCCTTATTGACTGGGTTTAGGAACGGCCAGGCTGACGCATGGTTCTGCATGTCGTTGAGCAGGTGTAGGAGCTGGTTGTAGTTCGGGCCGTGCCGCGGCTGGCGCGCTAGTTCGTCCATGTCTGGTGACCAGCCTGACTCGCGGATCGCTTCGATGGAAAGGGGGTCGATTGATGTCACGCCGCTCTTCCATTGCTTAGGGGGTTGGTGCACTACATGTGATTTGGAAAAAGCTCGAATCTTAGCATGGACGCATTCCTTCTGCTTAAGTAGCATGCGGCCCATCTCGAGATACCGTACGCAAGGTAACATCGAGCATTGCATGATCGTACCTCCTTCGTAATCCTTTATATAGCCCATCCATACGGACTTGGGTAATGTGATCTCTTTCGTAAACCCTTGCTTCTTGAAGTAGCCAATGGCATAGTTGTCGGCGTAGGTAAGGAAATGCATGACGTCGCTCGTGGCTTTTACGTAGTCTTTCAGATGAGACATGAGATGTGCTCCGTAACCCTTCACCTGCTGATCGCTACTGATGGCACAGAAGACGATCTCGGCAAACTGACGGCCCTTGAACGGCCTGTATGTGATACCACCCACTACTTCCAGCGGCTTCTTGACGATTGCTATGGACAAGTGTGTTCGGTCGTAGACAAGTCGTGCGATGTAATCCTTGGGCATCTTAGGCAGTTGTTTCTGGAAGATACACTTCAGACCTGTGAGGATGATGAGGGATTCCCGTTCGTTGTCGTTGTTCACTACGCGGAACTCGATCTCGCCGGTTCGCTCCTCGATGACGGCGGGCTAGCAAATGATATACGTTAGCAATTTCTTGTGATTGAGCTGAGGGGACGGCGATAAACCGTCATGAATTGCTTCAACAGGGCCTGGTCGTGGTGCTACAATGGTCTGTCTTTTCATGTCGCCCTCCCTCCTCCTCCGGGTCTTGCGTAACGAGGGAATTGATGGCGTACCTTCTCAGGGAAAGGAATGGGCTTCATTGTGCGCTTCTTTTCTGGTTCGTTGGGGTCTTCGCTGTGTTTGGCGCGTTTCGAGGCGAGTGGTGACGATGGCTCGTCGCTAGCCTTGCGTTTTCCATCTGCTCGAAACAAGAAAGGGCATTAGCAACGCAGCGCAATGAAGACAAGACAACCATGGAAGAGATAGACAGACTTACTCTCATCTTTAATGGGCGCCATAATTGCTACCTAGTCTTATGAGCAGGAAGGTGCGACGTTGCAGAAGAGATACCGACTCGTGCAGCGTCGGAGCGCAAAGCGGTTTAATTGATCACGCTTGATGACATGCATGTGGAGGAGATGCGACGCGGAATGAGCAGCTCAAGTGAGCAGGGGGGAGGGAGGGAGGGCTTTGACGCTAAAATAGCCTGCTTATGTAAAGTGGCTGTTAGAGCCTAGGCCACATTTGGCAATGCCAATGCCCAGTCAAGCCACCGTCGCCAGATGGCACAACAGAACAGGGTAAGAGCTCTAGCGCTTTATCACTTATCGGGATCTGTTAGAGCTCCAATTGATGATAGATTACTTGTCGCATTAACAAGTACATACCACTTGTCATCCCGCAACTTACCATCCACCATCCGCCCGCCTCATCACCAGCATCATCACCAGCATGAGATTCTAGTCTGCCAGCAAAAACCCACACTGACTCAATTGGCTGTTCTACAAGACAAAAACACCATATTCTCGTTCTTGTCCATGGATTCCTCATTGCGTGACATCTGGCAAACTGCTTCAGGCAGCCCATTCCAACCCGCCGTAGGAAAGGGAAGCCAATTCTTCGTCGGTTTCGTCCTGTTGCTTCTCGGTCTGGGCCTGACAGGTGGATTCGCCTTTGGTACGTCTTGGATGAGGCTGATCTAGTTTTGGGTTGTTCGTATCAATCAGTGCTGACGAGCCCTACGCAGATCGATCTCTCGCCGGCCTCCCCGTCTACGGTGTTCCAGCTGGATTGGCTATCGCGTGCGTCTTGAACCCATACAATCGATATTTTTTATCCTTTTACTCAAACCTAACCTATTGTGCAGCTTCGGAACGGTCTACATGTTCTGTGCTGTCGGAGTTTACGTCTAGAGAGAGAGAAAGATACCCCCAGAAGAGCGACTCGTGGACCGACGAGAACGTCCCCGTGTACCATAGATGAATTGAGGCGTGCATAAGCGTTAACTACTACCGCCCAAATCGTGTTTGTTTTTGAGAGTGATCAGGCACCCCTTTGATTTTGTCGTCGAATCTTTCGAACACCCGTTATTCCGAATATCTTTTACCGACTGTCTGTCACCCAGTCGTCGCGTACATTGGCTCATCATGGCATCTTCAGTCGGTTCTGTCCCACCACAGCAACCTTTGTTTCGAGCGGTTGCGAGTTCAACCAAGCAAATCTATCAACTGCTGAAGTGCATCAGCTTCTCGCCCAAAGTCGATGTTCAACTTACCCACGACGGAATTCGGTTCGCAGCCGACCACTCTCGCGTCATGCAGGGTAAGCGTTACTCCCGTCTGATGCAGGATCTGCCTCCGGGGTTAATTGTGCTGATGGACAATCACAGGTGTGGCATTTCTTGACCAGTCGCTTTTTACTACATACACCCTTAACTGGCCGGAGAGTGCGAAGACAACACCACGATTCCAGATGAATCTTTCTGCCTTCCTAGAAGCTCTACAGATCTTTGGCGCCGCGGATGCTGCAGTCAAAGCGGCCAAAACTGACATAGATTCATATCGTAGCAATCTCCGCAATTATCGCCCAGACGCTTTCAGTCACCAGACCCTCGGCATGCCTGGTACTTGTTGTCTAGTTTACGAAGAGGATGGGTCACCCCTCAGCGTTATTATGGAGGAATCTGATGTGAAGACGCAGTGTAACATGGTCACATACACACCCGAGTCCCCTGACGATATCCCTTTTGATCGAGAAGATCTTACTTTCAAAATTATCATGCAAGCCCGGTGGCTTCTTGACAGCCTATCCGAGCTAGCGCCTTTATCACCAGTTCGAATCACAGTCTCTGCCTTACCGAGTGCGCCTTACCTAAAACTGGCAAGTGGTGGAGCTACTGGTAGCGCCAGCGTAGACTTCTCTAACGGCCGCGATCTTCTCGAGACCTTTTCTGTGCGTGAACCCTGGGTCCAGAGCTTCAAATTCGACCTGGTCAAATCTGCAAGTGAAGCAATGCGCATAGCAAGCAAAGTCAGCTTCCGTGGGGACGGGCAGGGTGTTCTGAGCCTACAATTCATGGTGGAAACTGAGAGCGGCCTGGTCAGCTTTCTGGATTTTCGGTTCGTTCCATACATCACACAAGAGGATGAGGAATCTGAATCTGAGAGCGACGGAGAGGATTGAGCTGTAACTATTCTATCATTCCGTCATCGTCCACCCCCACAGTTAGCTCCTATGCGCAGTGGGACTTGGGGCAAATCCTGCTTCATAGGCTAGGCCAAGGCTTTTTGACATGGTATGAGAATCATCATCATAATTTGCCATTGTGTAAGTGTAACTAGTTACTATCTATACAAGGATAGGATGTTGTTTTCCAACACCTGTCAAGTGATTTCTCCGGCTTAGATAAGATAGCTTCGTGAGTTTACTTCTTGAATTATGTGAAACAATTGTACGACTTCAATCCACGCATCACTGTTGCCAGGAGAATTGCGGCCGAATCCTACAGCCAAGTTATCTCAGCTCATAGTGTCTCGCTACCAGTTCCCCAGCTGAACATCCACCTGGGCACTTCCATGCTCTTAATCTACGAAGTCTAGATCATCTAGCTCCTAAATATTTGACCAACGCGCGGTCCGCAATGAGCGCCATGATTGTCTCATAACCAATGACTTAGACCTTGAAATCCACGCCATCTTTTCTTCTTCAACTGACGTGACAGAAACGATACAGCTTTGCGATCTAGTGTATACCTAGAATGAAAAAGATAGGACGATAGATTATATCCATACTGCACTCTCCACAGGTGGTTCTCTTGATGTTTTTCCAACCCTCATGGTCATTGGTTCTTCACCTTATCCGTTCTTGTTGCCACGATACTGATATTATCTAACATACGCCACTTCATCCGGTCTGCGCACTCATTCCGTCTCGTGCCGAGGCTATAACACATCACCCTGATTCGTGCGGATTCTCCTCGTCGGCTTTATCTAGTAAACATCAAGATAGATCATTATAGTCTATCGAATAGCGAAGAGCAAGTAATAAACAAGCCCGCTTACAGCCAGCCTAGCCCGGCCGGCATATCTGAGTTCCGTACGTCCAAGCGTCGTCGCATTCTCTATGATGCAATAGACACCTAGACATAGTGTCTAGCATCACTTCGGCGATCAAGCCATTGCCGTGTAACGTAAGACATCTACGAGAGAGTACTTAGTATGGAGATATCTTCCCACACCCCGCGCTCTATAGGCCTAGAGTCTCGCTTATCTCAGCCTTAGTTCCGGACAAGTCCGCTTACTATAGCGACTACAGCGATCACGGGGCCGTCATGATAGGCATTTCCGGTTATTCCACTCCTCCCCATACCCTCTCACGTGGTATATATCATCTACCTCGTGGTCAGGTTATGGCCATACTATTACAACTCATTGGTTAGATTATAGTATCTAGGATAACAGCAGGTAAGTGCAAGAGAACAAAGCGCGCCGTTTGCCTCTAGTGCTATGCTACGATGTAAACTAAAGTTTGATGTGTGAAGAACCTATGGTGATTCGTCCCTAGTATCTACTAAGATCGAGGCGGACAATACACTAGGTTAGTCTAACTACTACACCTCACCGCAATGAGGAGATCATCGCGATGACTGTCTTCAGCTACAGCTGTGGGCTTGCGGTCTTGTCCTTTCCGGTCTCTTCCCGTCTCGTCCCGACGATCAAATTGCGCCGTAGTTGACTCTTCATCACTCTGAAGCTTGTTTTTCAGACCACCCACCTCGCGAGATCCCCGTAAGACGTGGTTTAGGGTAACACACGCTACGCTGACTGGCTTGAACTTTGTCTTGCTTTTACGCACGCTATTTCCCCGGTTGTTCCATTCCTTTGGTAAACGTAGAGTGTGTGTGGCGTGTCTCCAGACCATTAGGAATGCTTAGATGATGATCAATTAGCGAACGTAAAGACGAGGGACGGCGGTTTGTAGATAGGGAGGCGTTGTATGTCTATAACCTTGTCCCCCCTCGAGTGCATGAAAATGTCTTTCGGTTCTATCTCCGGTCCCTAAGTGTTGAAATAAGGCGAGAGCTTCATAGTACCGACTATCTTTGTCTCAAGGCTTTATTTATGTCCATGTAAGACATTGTCATCCTTGTCTCCATCTATTCACCCGGAACAATTAGGTGTTTGTATCCATTCAACGGGGATTCCGAGTCGACTCTTTATGTTAATTGCCCTTCCTCCCTATATAACTACTGGAAATTAAGACGACACGTTTTTCACTCCTGGCCTTAACCCCTTGATGATCATTATCCCTGGTTTCGTATTACTATTAGACTACATAACACCTATTCTCGAAGCTACAGGGCTGGCTTCTCTTCGTTTACCAGATTACAAACAATACACGCAACCTGCACTTAGTCACTGCTTCAGGCTACAGGCTATTCCATCGTCATATACTCCTACAAGTCATCACCACTATCACCGTTACCTAAGTAGCTAGCTACAGGAAGAGACACTCGACGTTTGCCGACCAAACCAATCTCCGCCCAACTTCCATCACTAATAGAATCCTGCTGCCCTCTACTGGTGTCTCAACGATGCGCGGGCTCCATATCACACATGACGACCAAGAGTCGACAGCAAGCTGCTTCGGCGGGATACAGTCTCGGCTCGCAGCTATCATACATCGACATCGGCACTCCAGAACTGGCGCCCAGCGGATTCCATCCGCCCCGACGTCACCCACTGGCGTCGTGGCGGGTCGCGGGCCCAATCACGCGGAAAATCCAGGGCGCCCCTCGGCGCCGTACGTGCCACAACATGCGGCGGCGGCGTTCTTCAAGACTGCGACGCCGCGGGATATGAGGAGGGAAAATGAGATATTGTAGTTGAATAATGGAGAGAACACGTTCGTTACCTCGCCGCTGAGCTCATCTACTCACGGGTTCGATTGGACGCTCCTCGGCATCCTCCCACATCGCGCTTTTCCTCGCTGTTGGCCCCCTATCTTACTCCACCAACCGAGAGCGTGAGCCAACATCATATAGCTACGGGGGCCGAATGGACACATTCGATATCAATCAGTTGGGGGATATTGGGGCGGGAGAGCGAGCACGAGATCGAACAACCACTCATTCTCTCTCGAAAATATCCGTGTGGCCCCTAACTGTTGGTAGCTATCGTCATAATTCCATTTCCACAGGCTCCAGAGAAAGACTGTTGGCCGCTAGACCGGGACGACCAGCCCACCATGACAAAATCCACTCCCACGTGTTAGTCATTGAAGCCTAGCTAGTTAGTACCGGGCCGCACAAAATCTGTCGGCTGACCATCTTGATTCGCGTGCAGAGGAGGCTCGCCGAACTACATCTGAGACGCTGCATGTCATTTCAGGCCAGGGGTCAAGAAATCGGGAGACGCTGGTAGGTCGCGTGTGAGCGGAGTCTACGCCGCAAAGCTGCGGAAAAAGGGGGAGGGGAGGGGAGGGGAGAGGAGGCTCACAGCTCGAAGGATTCGGCTTTGTGTTTTTGGGAAATTTGGTGGCATACCTGGCGTTTAGATCTGGATTTTTGAAACAAAATCGCCATTCCAGTACTCTACTGAGTACAGTGCCCTCGTCGTAGGGCGATTGATTGATTCCCCTCATTCTTGACAGCTTTTGCACGACGCATGCCGGCATCGCACGTCGCAACCAAGATATAGTATTGAGAACTTCACCCTCCATGCACTCCGCTTCTGATGAGAGGACAATAGACTCCAAATTGGAAATATCAATTGCATATCGTCGTATTTTTGCGACGTTCACTTTGCCACCACTCACCACACAGTTTCAAGTAAATGGTGCAGGAAACGCTTGCGTAGGCTTTTCCGAGTAGCACTCCCTCCCAGTTGCGTATCTAGTGTACATAGTGTAGTAGGAACCCGAACAAGAGACATCTATCTGCCTTGCAAGGTCTACTGTGTGTAAGCCGAGTGGACGGTTAAGATGATGTGAAATTCGCTTGGAACACGGCCGATGTCACCTAACTTTCTTCATGAATTCCCCGACCGTTTCAGGTACCTAGGTGTGCATTCAGTAGCGGGTTTTACAGCCGACGGATTTCAGCTGTGGCGGCACAATCCCACGTCGGGCGAGCGAGCGAGCATCTGCGGCAGGTATCGCAATCTCGTGATGCAACGTTGGAACCTAGCTCAGCTCCAAATGTCCCGTTCGCTCTTGCACCACTCATACCGCGCCGTTGGCGAATTCGAGGTTCTTCAATTTTATACAAGATTTGCTTCGCAGCTGTCAAGTTCAGTCAGTGTGGTCTCGTCGTAAAGGCAACGTGACCGCAGATGCCGATTACAGAAGGTAAATCGTGCTCAAGGTGATCCCAAGATGATCCCACGATTATCTCCAGCTATCTCGCTTCTGGCAGCCGACGCTCGATGCTGCAGAAAATAGATAGGATCATAGACCACGAGGAGGTGCACATGGCTATCTGGGTTATTTGGCCTTACGAGGGAATTCCGATCTCAAATCCACTTTGTACTGTTTTTAGTTTTCGGCTAGTTTTAGCGAAGAGAAGATGATAAATCCATGAGGTCGAAGCAGCATATGTAGCGATGGTGTTTCGGCGACCTGTTTGTCGCGCTGTAAGGGACTTCCTGCCCCTGGAGATTCCTCGACCGTATTTAGAAGGCCAAGACTGCTAAACGGCGGCATGGCTGCAAGCCACAAACAGCAGATCCGATGCTTGTATCAATCTGATTCAATCAGCACTACGAAGTACCAACCACCATAACAATCAAGATCTTGAGGCGCACACTAGTCGCACTTCCTCAGTAAGGGTTATTGAGGATTTCTCAGGAGAAGATGAATTGAAGTAATTAGAAGCGAGGGATGACTCTACTTAGTACAACACACGTCAGTTAGAAGGGGAGGCCAAGAGAGGCATTGCCAATTGGTGCTGAGAGGCAGCTTGGCGATGGATGGTTGTATGCAGGTTCTCGTCCCTGCGTGCACAGATGTCGTGGGGTCTGCCGCGGCAGGTCACTGCATCATGTCATGCGATGGAGATGGGCTGTGCACCACAGACAAGCTACATAGTACTTACACTTCTCAGTATACGTATAGTGCCTACAGTACACTTCCTACCCAGATAGTCTGCCCAGATACCTATCACATCCGCAGGGATATGAACTACCTGGTACCTCCTAGGCTGGCCAAGGCAGGTAGGTAGGTAGGTAGGTAGGTAGGTAGGTATTTCCAATTCGCTTCTTCACCACACAAGGCATTCTCTCCCTTCATACCACAGCCCTTCGAAGCGGCCGAGTCCTTGAACAAGGGGCTTTGATGTCGCATTGAGACCTGTCAATGGTGACACGAATCTCCGTTCATGTGACGGCGGATGTTGATTACCTACTTAGTAAACAGGCGTCTAAAATGAATGAACAGCCAATGAATTGAGGAGGGCGGCCTCAAGTGGATGAATAAGCGCAGAATTGGGAAACCCATCTGCATCTACCGCTTTCGATGTCACTGTCGATGTTGCTTCGCTATACTACTAGTACGTACTAACTGTGTGTTGTGTTGGTTGTGTTATACGCATACTGAGTACGTCAACACAGTACTAGTCTAGGTATTTAGTAGCACACTCTTACAGCTAGTAATAGTAACACCATTGGTTGTGTAGTTAGTTACTACAGTAGGTTAGGTTCATTGCAAACAGGATTCCTCGAGATTTGAGTGGACCTTGTTTCCGCACGTACAGTACAGTAGGATGAATGCGGCGAGCATGGAGGATGAGTGTCTTGCGTCACACATAAGGTTCTAGCCCAAAGTTGTCTCCAGCATCGCATCCTGCGACGTCAAGGGAACTGAGCCTGGACAACCTTTCTTTCCCGTCGTGGTCTGATGCAGCAGCAGTATGATGCGGTCTTATCTCGGAAGTGGCGGACGGCGTCAGCAAAATCGCCCAGGTCCCAGGAATACAACAGCTCCTTGAATCGCTCCATATCTACGAATAACTATGAATAATAAGTGAGCTGGTGACGGAAGATGTATCAACCATGACTGATGATGTTTACTAGTAGTATAATAGTATATTTAGATTATTCTAGCTGGGTGCGGCGCCGTATTGGAAAAAATAAAAGCTGAAGTCCATTTTGGGGGTTTCAAGTTTGGTTGGTGAGCTAGACTAGACTAGACTTGGAGACAAGAAGCGGCAGAGAGAGAGAGAAGATGATGGATGGCGTGTCGGATGGTCCCGACACTAGCATCAGTGCATCGGGCACCATGGCATCCCGTTCATGACATTCAATACTCACCTATTAATTGCATACACTCATTAATTCACGCCGAATCCTTTCGATATTAGGTAATGGTACGTATCTCTAGTCTAAACTTTGAACTGCTTTAAGTAATGAGTACACTACGATAGTATATCATTGCATGTGCATGCATGCATGCTGCTGGATCTGGAGATCCTGGATGCAGTATGGGTGTACTACTAGGTAGGTAGATGCAGCTCGGTTTACTGTACTGTAGGTTTGTAAGTAATATTTTCATATTATTACTTGACTATTTGAGCTTATTGTTCCCCGCCATCCATAAAACATCGACACACTCCTCCTTCAGGAATATGCCGTGCATATGTAGGTGGCACCTATTCTTACACTCTCGCGACTTATTGATTATTCCCATGTATTGCGTGTCCTCTCTCTCTCTCTTTCTCAAAGCGAACCCCCCTGTCGACAAACAGATACCTAGGTACTTTATTCATCCCCGCCACTCACTCCCATCTGGCCCATGCATCGGAGCGGACGCTTGTCGAGAAATCCGACTCGCTGAGTCATGAGAGCAAACCGAATCGGGGGCTGCGCTCTCTTGGCCCGACTGAATGCGCTCTAATGTTCGTTCTCGTTGGTCCCCTTGATTGCACACGCTCGCATTCCAGGCTTCCCGCTAGTTCGTATTGTTCAATTTTGTTTCGGTCTTCCATCAGGTTTCCTCACAACCGTCCCGTTGATTGGCCTCCCTCGCCCGTAGCGTCCATTGCTGATAAATGCGTATTATGGAGTAATGAGGTGAAATGGGGTTTGCTTGTGACATGTACTTTTTACGAGGGATAATTTATTAGTTCATTAATTCATTAATTCATTAGTTCATTAGTTCATTAGTTCATTAGTTCATTAGTTCATTAGTTCATTAGTCCAGCGTACAGTAGCATTTTTGTCGGGTGTACCATCGGCTCTGCCCTGGGTACAGCACCTATCTAGATAGTCTAGTATTACGTGCCCTGGGCGTGGGACTTGAGAGTGCACACCTTTCCGACCCGACGGACCCAGGCCAGTAACCCAGCCCTCGATGGTGCAGATCTTCAGGAATCAGCACTATCAGGTGTCAGCTGTTGAATCACCTATGAGTACACCACGGCCAACACGCCAAAACCTAACTGGTCCGGGTGTCCCGTTAACCGCCGGTACTCGAGCAGAATGGTAAACCAACCAGCTGGCTACAACCAGCTGCCCATTTTCCGCCATATGATGTACCTACCTGTGTAGTGTTAGTTTGATAGTGTTTTAACCCCCTCGATTCTCGATTTTGAAACTGCCTCTACGAGACCAAAAAAGTACAGATTACACCATACGCCGCATATATGAGTATTAGTGCCAACATTTCTAAGATGCGCACACCTGCACCGCACTCCGTAAAGTTGGTTGTTATGGCGGGGTTCGTCACAATCTTTCAGCGTTCACAGACGTACTGTGTCGTCTACCTAGGTAGACTGGGTAAATTCCAGGGATGTTATCTACTACTAAGTTCTAACGGTTGACGTCAAGTTGCCCATGCCCATGCCCATGCCCTTCGGCTCGTTAGGCTCGTTCAGTACAGCACTGTAGTAGTACACTACTAGTACAGTGGATGAGTACGATCTACGCTAGGGAGTTCGCAAATAGAAATTCGCCGACAAAAATAACAGGACAACCCAAAGGCCACATCCTTGCCTCCAATGGAGGCTTGGCTGACTGCCCCCCGGTCTTCCCGCCTTGCTCCACCGAGCCACACCAGGGACAGCCCCTGTCGTGGGAAAAGTAGTCTAGAGTATGCGCTCAGCCGAGCAAGGGAGTGTAGGCATCGATATCTTGTCCAGTGGGCTATACTGTAGCTACTAGCTAGGGACCGAAGTGCAAAGTGTAGATCCATCCATGTCACGTCACGCTCCGTTCGCTCCAGTCTCTGTGCCGTGGCATGACAGGCGGAGCAACGGGGTTTAAGTACGAATGCAGATATTATACCGCCCCTGTCCTGCTATCTAGTAGTAGTCCTAGCAGCCTAGATGAACAGCCTTGTGATACCCCAGACCGAATCCATTATATGAGATGTCTTTTCCCGAGGCCTAGTGGACATGTTTGATTACTTCTACTTCCTTGCATTGCGCTGTCATTATGATGTCTCGATCGGGTCTGAGTATTCGAAAGCTTATACCCAACCGTCGGTTGAGTGATGAGGACTTGGGTGGAGCTGAGCTGAAGAAAGAAAATGGTCTCCCGGTTTCATGGACAGACCAAGATGGCGCTGGTAGTCTCTATGAGTACGCGGCAAACAGACGCTCTAGTCGCAAATACCGAGCTCCGGCCCCGATCATAGCCACGAGCCCTCTAACCCATTCCGATATCTTAAGGCCACTACCGCCGCTTCCGAGCGAGACACCACGTTCCTCAGCAAGTTCATCGTGTATATGTGAGCGCCATAGCAGTAGGTGCGATTGCCCACTATTGAATTTGCAGAGAAGGTCGCCTCATTATTCAATATCATACAAGGAAGCCAGCGAAGATCCGACATTGCTATATTGTGTCAACAGTACCGACCCTGATGACACACTTACACATCATATACCAAAGTCCCGATTCAACTCTTTCAACGACTCTACAAGCAAGGAAGACGTGACTCGATCTTTGTCTCCTGAAGGAAAAGATAGAGAAGTAACGTTAAAGGATCGACAATCCGAGGGAAATCCATCTCGGGAGCTGTCCAACGACGCCAGACAATTTATGCAAGAGACCGAAGACGCCTTTAAAGCCATCGGTAGTACTTTTTCTGAAGTACACGTTAGTCCACCCACTGTCTTTGAAACCACAAAGACGAGCTCCTTAGACATACCTCGCGTCATAGAGTCTCCGCCACCTACTCCACCCCCAAAGGAAATGCCACTATCGCTTTCAAAGAGTCCTTCGGCCAGAGCACCGTCCATGTTTAGCTCTCCTCTTAGGAGTTCGCCCAAGGACAACTCCCCTCCGCAAATACCTAAGAGGAAGAAGTCAAAAAAATCCAAGAAAACGAGATCTATGAGGCAAACACGGAAACCTACCGCGCCGAAACAAGCGGTCAGGAGCGGTCCAAGATGGACACTAACAGAAAATGTCTCAGAATTGCTCACCGGCAAGCTGTTTCACAAGATAGAAGCAGACGAGATGCTCACATCTGATCAGATTGAGGCGTTCAAGCAGCAAAGGATAACGAAACTCCAGGTGGAGAAAATGGCGGAGGCTTTGGAACATGAAATAGCAGACATACCGATGGAGCACTTCCAGCTTGACGATCTCCCACTGCGTGGTGGATCAGCAGGTATCGGGACCGATATAGAGACCCTGGCAGAAGAAAAGCATGTGATCTCGTTTTCTGAGGACATGGTGCAGCGGAACTTTTTCGAGAGGCAGGATCAAAACAGCCCCCCTTCGATTCCTCCCCGGCGCCGACTAATATTTCATAAAATCAACACACCCCCAATCATATCGTCGAGACACGTAAGGTCTTCATCACGAAGAATAATGACTGAGCTCCCAATTATCCCCGAAACCAGTATTACGCCACGAAAAAGCGACGACCTTTATTTTAGCAACGAATCCAACGATTCTCTCGGCAACACTTCTACATCCGAATATGTGTACCTTAAATCACCGCAATACTCATTACACACACCTTGCTTCCAGCATGGACCCATACGATTATCAAAGTCCGACTTACTGCCGGATATGACAATCGGCCACGATAACGCCCTCGACTGGACGGCGTTCCAAATAGCCATTCTAGGTGGTGCTGGCCACTTATTTTCAGACAATAACGACGCCCAACGCCGAATAGACGCAGAAGAGATTGCCGATATTAACGAGTGGTGGGATTCATGGCACTTCGATAGCACCGGGGGGCTCGTCACCCACGATTACGAAGCATCAAGTCCTACAAGCACACTTTCAGGAGACGAGATCCCCGACCTCGCCTATAGTGAGATCGAAAGCGACAACTCGCAGAGCCCGCAGCGCGGATGGCAGGATGCGCAGCGCAAACCCGTCACCTCGGGTCTGCAGCTCGATCTCGGCTTTACAAAGGCGAGGAAGCGCATGTCATCGGATTACTTCGCAGACAGACTGGGCAACACGGGTGACGCAATGCATCAAGACAGCGAGCAGAAGCAGGTCGTGGACAACCGCGAGAGTATCAATAGCCTGCCGCCTAGCCCAATGCTAGACCTGCGCGTCATTCGCAGCGACAACGGGGACGACCTGGACGTCGTGCCCATGGGGTACAATCTGGGACATGACCTGGGCGACTTCTTGAAGTGGGAAGCCGAGCACGCTTTTGCCGGCGACTTCAACTCGCCGTGATTGATGTAGAACTACTATATGGTGTTTTGCTTGGCGATTTGGATTAACTGGCCGACTACTGTCTGTAACTTGAATTTGTCGGGGTATGCACGGTGATGTAATGGGACAATGGGACGGCGCATGATTCGGGATTGGGACTTGGGACTTGGGACTTGGGATAAACGTGATTGATACCCTCGGCGACGGCGGCGATATAGAAGTATCTTTAGACTTCACTGCGCCTATGCATTTCGGTAGTTTCGCCCTCAAGCTAAATAAATACAAAACCTCTGCTTCAATACCTTATTACCTTGTTATGGCATTCTCTGACTAAATTACCTAATAAGAGTTTCACGGTGTCTTTGGCGGTTGAACAACTCTCTCGACTAAAGCCGCGCAAAAGTGACTGTTCGCGATTCATCATGTCCAAACTCTGGTGAGTCCAGCTGTCAGAACAGCCCGTCAATATTGAATTATAGGCAGGGATGTGTGCTGGTGACGAAAACTCGCCTCGTATCTGTCGGACGGCCGTATTGAAACTTTCAACGGTACATACTAAATCCTCGTCATCGGCATCAATCAGCGCACCCCCAATCCCGCAAGCCCCCCAATGCACCCGTTTGTCTCAGCCGTTGGTTACATAGCTGTGTAGCAATGCGTTCTTTTTCCTCTCCCTTTGTTTGAACATTGAATGGGTATCGCCCGAGTATCGATTATTACTTGCTGTTGTTATCTTGATTTCACAGAACTGCCGGGTTTTACACAATTCATTCAAATCTTGCAGTTCCCTCCGGAACGATGGATAGGTATGCATGCTGCATGTAATACCTACCTACATGAAGGCACTTCTAAGGTATAACCTTTTTTTAGATAGGTTACCTGCCTAGCAGGTTAGGTTAGTAGGAGGTAGGCATTTAAATAGTGCCCGGGATTGCATGCAGCTGTACTAAGCTAGCCAACGGCGCCTAGTCAGACTGCCTAGTGTACCCTGTAGATAGATAGCGGGCAGAAGTGCCCACTAGTTCGGTAGGGGCCCGACTAAGAAGCACAACACGGCAGGAGATCGACAGCCAAGTCGATGAGGCGAATTAGTAAGGCAAGTGACTACAAGTTGTTGCTGTTTGATCTATGAGTAGTAGGACAGGTTTGCCACACGGAAATGAACAAAGGCTAGGTACCTCCTTGGTTGGGAATATTACACAATGACCACTGGAGCTCTGGCTCTATTCCGAAATTCTTGATTTTTCGTGTATCTTGGCGTTTGTCAGATGTCGCATTTCAGTTCGAAGGTAACAGGATATCAAGGTAGTATCGATAGAGGTGTGAAAATGCGAAAGGGATAGGTAGGTAGCCGGGTGTAACGACGAGGACCAGGCCGACTTGACAATCAACAAGCAAGCAGAAGAGAAAGAGAACGGTCAAGAAACTGTTCTGTCTATGTAGCCCTCCTAGATAGAGGGAGGCTCAGATATCAATCAGACTGCGATGTCTTGCTATTTCACTGTGACCCGTGTTCGTATCTTGTCCTCTAAGAGCTTCCCTTGTCTTCTAAGGTATTTCAATATACCCCGTCGATACCTTCTCCTACCTCCCCTTTACTGCCTCTTCAGAGCTGTTTCCTTGATAGAGATATCTGTTATCTGGTATTGTGATAGTTGGTGGCCTATCATGATAACTAGAATTGGACGTTCAATCTAAACATATCCTGTGAGCCTTGATTCATACAATTTGGTATTTTGTAACCTCCTTGGGGGGTTCGGGTACGAGTACCACTTCTCACACATCAATCAAGGGTGGATAAATTGTAATTTGGCCGTCAAGGTTGACTTGCTTACGTTTAAACAACATCTAAGTTCCTTCATGCACTGCGCCAAAGATGTTTTTTTATGGATATTTGGCCTATGGTCTCTGTTTCTCAGTCCTACCTACAATACCCTTGCCATTGACAGAGGGGTATATTGTTGTGCAGTGCTAGTACCAGGCAATGGAGTACATACATACCAGGAGAAAAAGGTGAAAGTGATGATCTTATGCCTACCAGAACGTACGGCTATTCGCCATGTTGTGGGGAGTCCTCGCCAAGTAGAATATCAGTACAATATGAAAGACGATTTCAGATACAATCAGAACCTATGAGATTGAATACGGGGAGTAGGGCCAATTATACCAATCAATTTTGATTATATAAGTAGCTAGGTACTGGGATCTTCTCCTCACGGCGCAATATTAGCTCTGTGCAGACCTCTATGCAGACCTTTCCTGTTATCCCTTTAGATTTGTCCCAACAATACCATATATATCACCATCGAAGCTACTCTTAAAACCATATATATATATGCTGTTGGAATGTTAAATAGCCACTTATAGCGACCGGAGTGGTTAAGGTTAAAGGGAAGCCAGGTCTCCCCCGAAATGCCTCCAACCAAAGAGCCGCCACTTGCAGGTAAGGTCGCATAACGTAGTTTAATTTGATTTTTCAACCTCTAGTGAGCGGTATCGCTAATCCACGAAAGCTATTTGACTATTACTTTTGAATTGGATGGACGAAAAGCATCAATAAAGAAACAATCTCGCCG
Organism: Xylaria hypoxylon; assembly: GCA_902806585.1. Classification (NCBI taxonomy): domain Eukaryota; kingdom Fungi; phylum Ascomycota; class Sordariomycetes; order Xylariales; family Xylariaceae; genus Xylaria; species Xylaria hypoxylon. Next base: position 3,509,715 of record CADCXB010000001.1, read on the forward strand.
CCACTCCCCTTGTTTTCTGCTGTGTTGTTTCAGTTTGGAGAGCTTCCACGTCACCGAAGTCTCGTTCCAAAATTTATCCCAATCTTTTCGAATCGGCAATTTTCGGGTTGCGTAATACCGATCTGTATACACTTTCTCACCGGGCGGGCCAAACTCTATCTAAGAGGCCCTACCCTAAACATCGGCTGAATCCTGGCGGTCGACAAAATCTGCTCCTCTCGACCGCGTCACCTCTTTCGTTTCGATCCTACGAGCTGGCTTTTATTCACCGCGAGCAATGACCGCCTGCAAATGGCGTTCACTCGACCCCTGCTCTGGCTCCTGTCACTTGGAGGGCTGGCAGCCATGCATCAGCCCTACGACGATTCCATGATCACCCTCACATCTATCGGAACGCCAGATCCATTTGTGAATAGCTTCTGTAGCCAGTACTATCTAGTGAGTTAAGTGATGGGGCCCCTTATGGACTACCACTCGTTGACAACAAGCCTAGACATATACCGCAGGAGACAGGATTGAGATTTGGTCCTCGAGGAGCCTTGTAGACATAGAGGCATCCGCCACTAGACATCAAATATGGTAAGCATGGATATTACGGTCAACTACGGGATTATATCACATAAATGAAGAACCACCCCAAGAAAACGTTAGCTGACTTCGCTTCGAGGAAACCACCGCATGGAACAGAGCACTCGGCGGACATCTGGGCCCCTGAGCTCCACGCGCTGCGCGGCCGATGGTACATCTACTATGCAGCAGCGGACCCGAAAATGGGCAACAAAAGCCATCGGATGTACGTGTTAGGCGGGCCGTCGGCGTCAGAGGATCCGTGTTCAGGGCAGTGGGAGTTCCTGGGGCGAATACGCGACATGCCAGACCAGTGGGCAATCGACGGGACGGTGTTCGAGCTCGATGACCAACTATACCTCGCGTATTCGGGCTGGCCGCTCGACAGCAGCGCACCTCACCAATCCGACCATAATTATATTAGACACGGGTACCCGACGCAGCACAACTTAGGCAGCGCCAACGTGAACAAACATCACAGTCACCATGGCAATGCAAGTAGAGACGGTAAAGCGACCGCGAGTGCCTCAGATTTGGTACAGAATCTCTTTCTAATGCGCCTCGACAACCCATCAACAGCCGGCAGCAGACCTGTGGCGATTAGTCTTCCCCAACAGCCGTGGGAAATCACGCGCGATCGCAACGGCGCCCACGCCATTAACGAAGGCCCGCAGTGGCTCTCGTCGCCCGACGGGCAATGGCGCGGGCTCGTGTACTCGTGCGCCGGGTCCTGGACGCACGAGTACAAGATGGCGACACTCAAGTACCGCGGCGGCGAGCCACTAGACCCGTCGTCCTGGCAGAAATCCAAGGCGCCGCTGCTGCAGTCAAACAAGCGCTCAGGCACGGGCCCCTTTGGACCCGGCCATGGCAGTTTTCTAGACGTTGGGGGCGGCAATGTGATCGCCGTCTACCATGCCACCGACGGGCCGGACGATGGATGGGAGAACAGACGTGCGCGCGTCCAGCGTGTGACGTTTACGGAGAAGGGACCTTACATGGGGAAGTCATTTGGGGTGGAGGGTGCGGCTGAGGGGCAGGACTTGTGGCGAAGATCAAGGCGAGGATGGGCAGAAAGAAACAAAGCAGTCTAGCCGGGACCGGAGACTTGGGGGCTTTCCTGGAGGCCCGGCGAATGGAGAATGAAGCTAAAACAGATGAGATATAATACGGCTGTGGAGAGGATGAATGCGACCTTTTGCGTATTAGAATTGATTTTTGGTTTTTGGTGTTGTTTTCATAATATTTATTGTTTTAACTAACTACATGTATCTTGTACAGTGCTTTCTGCATCAAGTAACTCGCAGAACGAAGTTAGATGCAATTCAATATACTTCGCAATGTAAAGGCCTCTGGCAGTGCTTAATGATGACTGTATTAGCCCCTTTGCCGACAACCGCGCCAACATTACCTATGAAGCCCATCGAATACGAACAACACGCAGCAGAAACGGCCTTGTGTTCGCTTCTTGCTAGCTAGTAGTATGCTCCATTCTCCATGTGTGTGTACCACCGGAAACGGATTACCGATATCGTATGCGCCTGTCAATAGATTTGGGGGCTATGCTGAAAAGTACCGCCTGTCGACATCTTGTTGGTCGGCAAGCGCTTAAACCATTGGGCTACACAACCGTTTGCACGCATGCCCTAGAACCGAGGTATATGCCGTCGGGATATTGGTTTTACCATCGCCAATAACTGGGGAGTGCTGAAAAATCAATAAAAATAAAAATCGTACCAGCTGAATGAAGAATGGTGCCTGTCCGGAGGCTGTGGGCTGATGTCATATTCGCTACGGCCGTTATAAGAGATGACGGGCTACCAGTGGTCCGTTTGCATTGCTGGGTGACTGACATATGAGTATGTTACCAGACTCATATGTCACCAGAAGGCCCCCATACATACATGCAAACGGAGCTGAAATCCTCTTGTAATCATCGCATTATTCCGAATGGCCAAGCTACGGCTACGGGGCATGTAATGGCAGCGTTCCATTGCATCTGATAGCTTAAGAAACATGCACTATCGCTGTATTGTGTAGCCTCCAGAATCGCTGGAACTATCATGCGTATTTTCTGCATCGGTCTCATATTTTTGATGCTTGCTACAACTTGCTAAGCACGTTTTGCGACCGATCTAGATTCTTGAGATATGTCGACGACCAAATATGACATAAACCTCCACGACATGCAGCTCCTGTCAATCCGTTACAACGATATTTCCCATAATGACGGTAGGTATATACCGTGAGATATACCGTGGGAGTAGAGAACCTGGACCAGGCAGACGGTAGGTATCGTTGGACGACATCGTAATTGTCGTCATTAGTACTGCAGCGCATAATATGTCCGCGGCACCTTTCGTGACAGCACCGGGGATACTCACCACGACTCGGGTTGAGGTGGGGATGGATCCGATTGATTTTTCAACCATCATTTTGATCATCACTTTGAGAATAGCGCCAATGGCAAATAATGTCCCGCTCCCACTAGCGACGTAGGTTACTTGCCCATCGAGCATTCTAGAAGGCGAAGAAGGGGAGGTCGCGGACCAAGTCATAGTAAGTGCAGATAAAAGCTAACTAGAATTGCAAACGGAGGTCCGGACGGAGGTACCTACAGTTATAGCTCGCGGGAAGTGAGAAATGGATGTATCCAACTGATATCAAGAAATTTCTTCTGGAAGTCCTGTAAGACGGCTTGAAGGGTATTATGTGCCGTCGCAAGAAATGATGAAGCTAGACTAGAGTCTCTCTACAACGAAGAGACCAAGTCCGGTAAAGAAAACGTGATGCTATATCATATACGCCATCTATACACCTAAAGAGTGAGGTTCTGCCCTGATTCGCTATAATACTGAGTAAATAGAGAACCCTCACTATAATTAACATTGTAATCGACTCCGGAACGTCCACGTAGTATCACTCGAGCCCCCCTATAAGTACCATCTATATCTTAGGGTATTAAGCACTGCATTCCCTTGGACTCTATAGCGCGAACTATTAAAGCAACATTTCTCAGATAAACCGATTTGGCCATCAGCAACATTCTATCACTTCGGTTAGGGCCTCTGCCCCTAGCCGCCCAGGTCATTTCCGGATTATACGGACATGCTCAAAGATTTTGCAAATGGTACAATACAAACCCCTGCAGAATGCCACTAAAAACCTCAAGTTCTACGAACTCGAGTGACGAAATATCCGCTTACGGCGTTTCCAACGTTACTCAACCAATACTCGCCATCATAATCGACGACTTAAAGACAGTTTTCTACCCCAAAGCTTCCAGCCAGATCCTTTGGCGCTCCCATAGACTCTAGCTTCTCCATCGTGGTAGCCAAGGGGATAGATAATATTACGTCATGTCCACCTACCTTCGGTCGAACGTAGTACGGGCACGATGATTCTAGACTCCACTATAAGAATGTCTCCGTCGGTGCTCACTGCTCTTGTTATAATATCAAGGTTGAGTCTCCCTCCATATCTCCCGAACGCCTACACTATCATGACACCGGGTTCTACAAAACAAAAAGGGCGTCGTGCATATGCAGATATCACCTAGGAGAAAACTCCAGCATTCTCGCAAAAACAACACGCATTCGTAATATACCCAAACCTTGACTTCTCTGACGGGATCCTGATATCTCCTTTCGCGTTTATCTCGAGGTCTAGCTCAAAGGGAACAGAATACGGAACAGCAACAGACAACAAACACCCACAGTGTCGAGGTTAATAAGCAGTTGTGCGGGAACTGCACTGAGCACCTCGGCTCTCACAGTCTAATTCGAGTAATCTCCTGCATAGCCAATTTCTATACGCAGGTGAGGCCTGTGATTCCAGAACATGGATATCGCGCTTAGATTCCCTATTTTATATGTTGTAGCATAAAGAAATAACAAGGATCCTCCCGTCATTCTCGGCCTTTTGGTGTCGACAACGGGTGATATTAGCTTTCTCGCTTGCACGAACCTTACAAAAACGCGGGAAATAAATATGCGCGTAGGGAGCTAACACAGACTTCCGTTGTTGTTGTTGTTGTAAGCTACTAGATTATACACAGCCGGCAGCGAAACCACAAAACTTGCAGCGTATATTACATACTCCGTAGTAGAGTTGCTAAAGCACCTAAATACCTGCTCAAATATATAAATTTAGAAGCATATCCGCAAGCTACGCAATCCTACTAGTGTACATAAGTTAAACTATTTAGATGGGTGGATACATAAATGGATAAGACTGCGTAAATGGCAAACTTTCAATTTCCTTAGACACACATTTTACGTATTGACCTACTCGATGCGGCTCCTAATACTTGTTTTGAGAAATACCATGGGTTTCATCCGAATTGCTCACGAATAGGTGTTTCGAAGAAATTTATGCCATCAAAGCCATTAAGTAGTCTTTCACACTGGAACAGAAACTCCTAGCCGTAAAGAATAAATTACTAAAAATACACGAAACCTTGTTATTATCTAATAGCTAGTCTGAACGAGTGAAGGTATCTCCAGCGCTTCTGTCTACATAGACTATTCCAACACGTATGAAGCAACCCGCCCGACCCAGCCCATCCATAACTTCATCTCGTAGAGCCATAAGACTGCGACATAACTCATATCAATCTCTCTGCACGGCTCTGGGTCGTATTAGACATTAATTGAGTTTTTCTATTCATGCTCCTCATTAGGCTGATATTGGCTGCCTGCCACGGTGCTCGGAACCGTTCAAGCCATTATCAGAATCCAGGATAGAGTTATCCTGGTCGTCTACATCGGATTCCTCATCGTACTCTTCGCCTTTGTGATCGCCAGCTTCCACCCAGGAGTCACGGTCGTTCAGCGGCACGTCTTGCCCTGACAGATCGTGGCCTTCTAACCGGGCCTTGATGTTGTTACGGCGTCTGGTTGAAAGTGTCCTAGCCCGCGTTGAGAGCTTAGCGCTAACAGCAGCGTTTGACGAAACCCAATTGGTAAGTGCCCCTTCACAGTCTTGGATAATTGCCTTGCTTGCTTCGTAGCCGTCGTACGCAGAACGGGTCTCTCCAGGCGTAACAGGGGTGTCGTCAATCAGCTCCAAAAGGTGCTTTCCGAACCCGGCGATGATGGCGACCTTCTCACTGTGCTCGCGTAGAGCGTCGAATTGATAAGTATATGCAGCTTTTATCTTCTCACGGGTGATATTCGACAGCTGTGCTTCGGCGACGAGGGACTCAGCTTCGGCGCGGACGAGCTCCTGCTCGAGGACGACGATCTTGGGCGAGTTCGGCTCTTTGTACTTGAGCTGGGCAATATGGTCGGCGATTTTTTGCTTTCCTGAGATTTAGTTAGCATCGCAATGTCGAGTCGCTATGGTTCGGGTTGTCCGTCTAAACTCACGGTCTCTGCTGGGTTGCACCGATGCTTCGATGTTCCTGATACTCTTCATGGTTACGCGGTATTGATCGTAGCGGTCAACGTATTGATCCTCGAGCTCGGCAATCTCGTAAAGGAGAACACCTAATTTGTCGGTAACATCGGAAACGTCTTCATCGCCGGTTTCACCCCAGATTGAGAGTTGTTGCTGTAGTGTACGGTTAGCCTGAGAAAGCGACATAGCTCATTCACAGACGGCTACTCACGGCGACTTCCATGCGCTCTTTAGCAACCAGTTCCAAGCTGCGCATCACGTTCTTCTCCATCTTGACGAGCTGGGTCAACTTCTTAGAGAGATCGGGGCCAAATGCGCCAGCAGCATTGCGACGGAGGGCATGTCCTAGAGGCGGTATAAGTCAACTCAAGTTTTTGACACCAAGGGGCCCTGCCTACATACCAAAGCCGCCTCTTCCAAAGAGTCGGCCGGACTTAGTTGAGGATGGTGGTGGCGGGGGATTCTGTTTGCGCGCTGTGAGTGCCTGGTCATGTACAAATAGTCGAGGTAGGACCACTCGCTCACCTGGATCTGAGAGGCAGTAGGCGCCCTGGACTGGCGCATAGAATATGTCCGATGCATTGCGGTAGAGGGATTTCGGCTACTAGGAAGAGTATGTCGTGTATATCGGGGTGGTTTTGCGTGGTCTTGCGGCGGAGGTGTCGGGGCTGGAATGACGTCGGCTTGTTAGCTTAGAGTCACTTGTAGATGAGGGATGCAGTCAATCGAAGCGAACCGACTTCAATAAAGCGTGGTGGGTGTGCGATCGAAAATCAATGGTAACTGACTTTAATGCGCGATACAATCCAAGGCTATTCAATATGATGCGATGAGGTGGGACGGAAGAGAGTTGGTGTTGCGAGAGGGATGTTGGATGTTAGGCTCGAAGTGATCGACTGATTGTCGCACATAAATAAGTACCATTGCTATGGAAATGGAGCGACAACCAACAAGGGTGCGCGGCTGGGGCATCAGTCTAGTGTTCTCTGGACCTACGTCATCTGGCTCAACATGGTAATTCGAGTGGGGCTTTTAGTGCTGCATAGGCTTAGCTCTAGCCTAAAATTTACCAGAATACTGACTGGAGGGATCTACCTATATTGTAAGCCAATCATATATAGTAAGAACACAACACTCTAACCCCAAGAGGCAGATCAGATTCGTATACTAATTTGTATCTATAGGTACTAGTGTAACTAAGGAGAATCATCATCGTCATCATCATTCTCTCGTCAACTTCTTTATATTGGAGCTAAAATATGTACAAATCCGGCGTGTTCTAGATTAGATAGATAAATATAGTTCTTCATTTTCTCTTTTTTCTCCTTTGTAGATACAACAACCATGTACAAAGAAACCAACCTGCTCTCCTTCTAGGTACGCGAAAAACATGTAGATCATTAGCTTTACGAGTTACAAGTACATATAATCTCCGATTCATGAACTTCTTCTTCTCTCCCTATTCTTGACCGTAAGAGAGTGAGGCGTAAATAATTATGAATCATAAAATAACATGCTAAACCCAGTTTATTAGAGCCCGTCTTTATGTTCCTATACTCTCTACGACTGTTGATGATATTTCCATGAGGGCAGGTATAAAGTCAAGTGCAACGCCCAGGCGTATGGACAAGTCGAGGCCCACGGTGTTATTAGTTTCTTCAGAGAGTTTGTGTATGTTCTATGTACAGATGCTGCAATCTAATAAATACAGTCTTAACAGGTAACTGGAATTGAAAATGAAGGAGACTTTTCGAATACTAAGTGTAATCTACCCTTTCCTTCGCATGTGTGTGTCATTTTTCAGGAAAAACATAGGTAAAAAGACCAAAAATATAAGTATGTATCATATATCTGATGTTCATTATAGTCCACCTACCTACCTGCATAGATAGGATACCTACCAGCTAGGAGGTGCCTATTATAGGTCACAATGGTAGCATAGACATTGTAATACTACCTGTTGATTTGCTAGGCTATTTAGCTGAAGTAACCCAGTTTCAATATTTTGGAAAATACCTAATTATGTTGTGAGCGTCTTGGTTGTGGGTGTTTTTATAAAGAAGATAAAGTGACAATGTTGAAAGGAAAGAAAATAATAAAAAGGAGTGGTCATTTCTGAGACATGGCCAAATAAATAAAATCATTTACAAGCATATTAAATTTCAACTGTGACTGCTTGATCTTGGAAATAAAAACGAAAGTAGCCATGCTCTTGCCGTCCGTAGGTAAGTAGGTATCTATTCGGTTGTGTACCCTAACTCACCCGACTCAAGCCGCCCATCACAACATGGGTGGAGGTAAGGTGGACCTCACGCGTGGAATCAGCGCCACAATAATTTCTTTTAGCTGGGTAGCTCAAACAAGCCACTTCTCCATCAGCCTCAGGTCACAAGGGTCTGCTCCTGGCTTTTATAAACTTACTCCATCTTGTCGTAAGAGACAAGCGCGTCGCTGAATGAGAGCCACGTACACGGTGCAGCATACAAGTCCCATCCAACCATCATCATCTTCTTCTATCTGGTCCCAGTGCCAGAGACCATGTTCTCACACGTCGCCATGTAAGATAAGATATTCCAGTTTACATTCTCTTTTTACCCTTTCGTCCACTATATGCTAACTGGCCCCCCTGTTAGATGTTCAATTGGGCCATCTTCCTGGCGATGAGAACGCGCCTGTGACACCACAGCAACAGCGTTGGAGAAATCGCCCTTTCACTTCACCGTTCACTCTATCATCAATTAATTCGGGAGCATTTTGTTCATGCCTTCGTTTGGCGTGATTTGTCAAAGCTTGCATCGCTTCATAGCTAAGGAAGTTCGACTGCATTAGGCCTTAACGAGAACAAGGCTGTTGACTAAACATACTGACTATCCGCAGAGGTGGTCCGGACCACCGCTCCCGATAATTGAAACGCCTTGGGGTTATTTGGCGTATATTCAACTCTGGGCTCAGGCATTAGTCATTCGGGGCATGACTACTCACAATGCCGCGAACAGACCTGTCTCGCCAAGCTGTCATCTCAGACAGTGAGGAGCCTGATGATACAAGATCTCCTACCTTTCGAAGTCGCAAGCCTATCAGCCCTCCCACGCTAACGCGGCAATCATCGGGAACCGGTCAGACTGACCTAACATCACTTCCTACTTCAACTCCTTCGACGACAAGCCAGGGCCCTTCACAAAAATCAGCCAGCCAGGATGTAAAAGGAAGTAGTCTAACCAATTGGTCATCAAATACCGCAAAACCCACCACTCATGATGAGGTGAACGCTGCCTTTTCTCACCAACAACATGCAAATCAGAGGACCCCCAGGACTCAGACCCCTAAGAAGGGTGATGTGAGCCTGTCGAAATTAGAGACGTCATTGCGTGATTTCTCCCGAGAGATTGGAGTTAATCATGCTAAGCTCACTACACGGCTAATCCATGATGCTTGGAAAAGGGATGCTCCGCAGCAACGTTTAATTAGCAAGAAGGACTGGTTCGCTGGGATGAAACTTGAGCCCGTAAACCCAGCAAGTAAGTCGATAGAAGCAATGCGTATCAAAACGAAGGTTAGTGCAAAACCCCTCAAGAAAGCCGCTACAGAGATGTCTGACACGGTAGCTTAGCAAGTCGGTCAAGGAAGGTCAGGCAAGCAAGAAAAGCGAGAACGCTATCCAGTTGTATGCATAAAGACCAACCAGGAGCCGACTCCTCGGTATAACTTCCACCATGTCGAAATCAGAAAAAATATCCTTTCACCAAATACGATGCTCACTTATGTCCCACATCTACGAGATTTGGCAGATAACGAAGAAGGTGTCTATAGGCGATGGCTTGAAAATCTGGAAACCATGGATAAAACTTCTGGTTTTGCCACCCTAAGTCGTCACGAGAAAGTGGTCAAGACTATCCAGAAGGAGCGCGCCACTACACTTCTAGAGTATCTCGATTTTTGGCTCGCTAGACTCGGGATCGAGCACTGCACAAAGGCAGCACTTATTCGCCATGTGGCCACCCAGAGTGATGCAGTAACACCTCAGCAGAAATCGAGTATCCTGAACTCGTGCAATGACGATTCTAACTCGCCGAGATCGGCTAGGGTAGTCCGAACTTTCTCGGAGGCATTTGATCGCGTTTTCGATAGCAGGGAACTAGGCGAGCACGCCGTCCCACTTCGTGACGTGTTGCTCCTCGACAAGTCCGTCGACGCGATCGTGGACTCGAAAAAATATATGAAAGATACTCCTAGCCAAGCCAAGACTGCGGAGGAAGATAAGTCAGTCGAGTCATTCCTCGAGACTTATTCTCTTCTTGGCTGTTTGGTTTGCAGTAGCCACTCTTGCGAACATGGCGAGTACGGTGTCGACAACGAACGGAAGCGCTTCTCTGTCGAAGTAGTAGGCGGTCTATCACCTATGATACGCCAACAGCTTGCCCAGAGGCTGAAAGGTACCAACAACGATATCAATTCTCCACGCAAGACTATAAACCCCTGTGGCGAAGAGTGCTTCCTAAAAGGGCGTCCAGGCACCCGTTCACGTCCCTGGAACGAAACCGAAGTTATGCTCCTCAGGTCTTTCTATTTGAGCTTCCACAACACTTCCATTCCAGTGCAATGCTCCACTGCTGTAGCTACCGGTCGTCCATGCTGGGACGTGCAACGACAGATGGATAAGCTTGACTTGTCTCTTCCTGACGTTACCGAACCTCCACCGGTCCAGGTTAAACCATTGCCATGGTACGATCGACACAGAAAGATGCTGATAGGCGATTGGCAAGAACACACCAAAACCCATGAGCATCAACGGAAAGATCACTTCGACCCTTGTCATCATGATGGCCCTTGTGATAGAAGCTGTCCTTGTGTCCAGAATCGTATCATGTGTGAGCGATTCTGTCGTTGCACAGCAGAGACTTGCGCCAATAAATTTACTGGTTGTGCCTGTCATGCCCTCGGGAAAGCCTGCTTGCCTAAGCAGAAAGATCGCCCTTGCATTTGCATATTGCTCAACCGAGAATGCGATCCTGCTTTATGTGGAAGCTGCGGTGCTGATGAGAGAGCAATGCCCAAAAATACAGATGATGAAGTCTTGCATGTGATTGGATGCCAAAACTGTGCCCTCCAACGAGGCAAATCGAAGGCTGTCGTTCTTGGGAAATCGAAGATTTCGGGATACGGCCTCTTTACAACTGAGGATATTGCTCAAGATGAATTTGTCATCGAATACGTAGGTGAACTGATCAGTCAGGATGAGGGAGTCCGCCGTGAGGCTCGGCGTGGAGATGTATTCGACGAAAGTTCGAATTCTTCATACCTCTTTACTCTACTAGAGCAAGAAGGTATATGGGTTGACGCCGCGATCTATGGAAACCTTAGCCGGTATATTAATCACCAGGACACGAATTGCAACGTAACACCCAAAATTATGTACGTAAATGGTGAATATCGTATCAAGTTTACGTCAGTACGCGAGATCAAGGCTGGTGAGGAGCTTTTCTTCCATTATGGGAGAACTTCCCAACCTGACTAAGAAGCTGCTACAAGAAGAAAAGGCTGAAAAAAGCGACGCAAAGCCAAAGAACAGGCAGCAACGTTAGAAAATGGGGAAAAGGTCAAGAAGAAGCCGGGCCGCAAGCCAGGAAAAAAGCCGGGTCGGAAGCCTGGTCGAAAGCCTAAGAAGACATTTGCCTCCTTCGAGTCCGAAGGAGAAAATGAGGAAGTCAACGAGGAGCCCGTAGACAACCCGTTTGTCAATATTAATCCACTTCTCGCCCGTAAACGAAAGCGAGATCTCATCAACGACTCAGATTCGGGCGAGTACCGGCCTGACATTGCTGATTCTCAGGATGATACACAATCCGGTACCGCACCCGCAGTTCCGTTCCGTTCCCAGCCACACTTAACACCAGTGGGGAAAACGAAACGGAAGCGTTTACCCAATGGAACATTTGCTGCTGGCTCATATCCTGACTCAGATAAAGGCGACGAAGATGAGGAGGAATATTCGCCGAGGCGAGCGGCTAAAAGATTGCGTACACTCCCCGAGGATACCTCAACGACGGGAGCCAACGAAGATCCGCCGGCACCTATCTTCACTACCCCGAAACGACGAGGAAGGAAGCCGAAGATCCGCATTAATCCCACAGCGCATGACGAAAACATACCCATTGTACAAGAAAGCAACTATGGTAGTACGCGGGCTAGTCTCCAAAACAGTAGCCGCTATAGCCATACCGAGGCTCGTCTTGAACTAGATGACGGTCCTCACCCCGACGAAACTCCATCACGACTCAGGGCACGGCGTGCGAATAACCAAGCTGTGGAGTCCAGTCCCCTCTCAACGCCCGGCGATTCTGGTCCCAACTATACAGAGCCTGAGATGTCCGACTCTGATGTACCGCAACCGCGCAAAAGGGGACGGAAGAAAAGGATTGGAGCCGCGGATGACGAATATAATGGCGGTAGTTGGACAGATAGCGATGGGACTAAGCATATCGGTGCTCAAGAGGATAGCGACGACGACGAGGGTCCTATCGATCGCCGCCGGCGGAGACGCCGGCCCGCTAGATACGAAGACTAAGTTGCTTCTATGGTGATGGTAGAGATCTGACTTTTCTAGACTGGGTGTTGTATTATATTTGACTACATCGCACATAATTTTGCTTGATTCTTGGCGTTTACGGTTTAGGTACAGCACTATACAGGCCCAGGCGCCAGAGGCTGCTGAGGGTTAGTGGAGCTAGTCGCTTTCATAGCTTACCGCGAATCACATTTATTGTACAATTCATTCCAGGATAGCTCTCGTAGAATATTCGTCACTGCTGTATCTTCAGGCATCTATTCATTGGGGGTTCTATTTCCCGTCTGGCAGTTACCTCATTCCATCAGGTTACTCTTCGCATTCATTGCGCTGCTTTGTTCCTACACAAATAAGATTTTACTTACACAACTGTTGATTCATTTATAATGGCAGTGGTGGCACAAAACTTATAGCTTGGGTATATTTTCAGTGTGCCCAGGACGTAAGTGCCGTCTTTAGAACCGGTATAAAACTGAGTTTAACGGCACCGCTATATTGTATGTCAACAAGAAGCCGTACATAGCAGTGGAATTCATATCATAATATGTGCTCTCCCAATTGGGGAAAGCTTTAATGATTGCTTCGCGCAGTTTGTATTCATGTTTCCTTCTGTAGTGGGGCGAAGTTTATAATTATCGACAGAGATATCTTAGCTGTGGCGGGCAGATGCATCGAAGTAATATGCACCAATTGTTAAAGAATTAGGAAAGCCTAAAGCAACACTCCCAGATGAGAGAGCATCATATAATGAAGTTATGGGAAGCGGTAAGGGACTTTGGGCTCGCTTCAGTATTGTTCTATCTGTCGCAATATTCTTGTCATGGGAGCAAGGCAGCATGTATATAGGCAGGAAAGGGCAAGCCCTTCGTGCAACATTAATTATAACCTATACTTATAACTAACCGCTCCTGGCAGAAATTTTGTCTCGTTCATTTGTCTATATTATGATATAGCGCAACGTTCGACCTTTCTGATATTCATATTATCTAAATGGTTGTGAAACTCACTTAGTTCCGGCGATTGAGGGCTGATGGTTGTAATATCGGTGGAGAATAGGGGCACGACTTGACGACCAAACCATATAGGGTTATATTCATCATCAATATTCAAGGTCATTAAATATACTAGGGTAATTTGTTGTCGCTCCGTTGTCTCTATTTAGAGCAGCGGTGAATAGTGGCAACATTGCTAGTCGCTTAGATGAAGCTATGGTGATGACTGGTGAGGTGTGATCCCTTCAAATATCTGATTAACCATAAAGCGCTGCTGTGTCACTCTCTCACTGCCCCCTGCTTAGATAATCTCCATGGCTTCCAGTCTGAAATGTAGGGTGTTCTTACCAGAACAAATATTGACGTCGACAATGTAGACGTTACACACGTGGTCTGGACTAAAGTTATAATTCGTTCGCCAAACCTAGCGACTTTTACTATGGTATGCTCGGCCTCAGAAAGCCACAGTGTTTTCTCCCCTTGGTCTTATCCATGCACAGTGTTACCGCCTAATGGATATATCGAGACTCGAGTTATCGGAAGGTATGTATGGGCCAAGAATTAGGAGTATGAAGACGCTTCCTTCAGTGTCTTTATGCCTTGTAGTCTATAATATAGTAATCTCGTACAATCCTTTTTCCTGGTTGCCATCCCTGAGTTGAGATGAAAAAGGGAGCACCAAAGATGACAGGGACAGAAATTCATGACTACCTCCACCCTTAGTAACTTCTTCTACAATTACCTAGGTATGGGTATATAACTATGTTGGTGTATTTTCAGAATGATTAGAGGCGGCTACCATCTGCCTAGTATCGCAAACTATCTTACCCGAGCATGTTTTATCTTGTCGTGTATTCCACCCCTTTTTTATACATTTAAAGCTCGTGGCGCTCATTTAGCTTACGACATATTTTCAAGGAATGGCTATTCTATGCGGGGCTGCCTACAGCTGAACGATATATGTTATCTGAATAGGAATAAATAAAGCTTGATAAAGTAGCGATTCTTTGTCTAGTGTTTATCTTACATTGTACATAATTAACTCCGCATGTAATCCCATCCCCCAATTACGAACTCACCCATGGTATCTTTCCTGATTTGAGATCTGCTTGGATAAAGTCGAACTTGTGCGCCCCTCGGACAAGACGATTACTAGCTGTCGTCATCATTTTTTCATCTGACACCATCCAAGGAAAGATGATATCCCCCAAAAACCAAGCCATATAGCTGTCCCAAGTATTGACGCGGATTGACTTTGCCGCAATCTCACATATGACTCTTGACTCCTCGCGGCGAATATTCTGTTCAAGAATATGGTATTAGTGATTAACATTTATGGTAAGTAATATCAAGTATTTTGGGGGCTTGCAGGAACAGCAGGAGTAGAAAACTACCTAATTAGGCGAGTCCTACTCTCTAGATACTTCAAAAGGGGAGGCATAAGAGACTCCAGTATACTGACCTGGTATTCTTCAAAAGCACGCCCGAGCGTTTCTGTATCCGGATTGGAGTTATTACTCAACACTCCTTGGATCTTGTTCACCAGGAATACAGCGGATTGAATGCCATTGTTGACGCCCAAGCCCACGGCTGCAGTCATCTGGGCGCAAGAATCACCGGCCAGCACCACACGGCCATAATGCCAGTGTTTCATCAGGCCTTCATGCTGATTAACGAGCCTGGTCCACTCGCAGTTTTCGTAAAGTTCGGTGAAAGATAGGTTTGGCATGACCATGACGTCGGAAAAGGCTTCTACGAA
The DNA here is from genome assembly GCA_902806585.1 of Xylaria hypoxylon. Lineage (NCBI taxonomy): Eukaryota > Fungi > Ascomycota > Sordariomycetes > Xylariales > Xylariaceae > Xylaria > Xylaria hypoxylon. The sequence continues at coordinate 3,524,998 of CADCXB010000001.1, forward strand.
CTCGGCCACTTCGTCCTTACTGTACTCCTTTTTCAGGTCTGTAGTCGGAGTTGGTAACTTCCGGTAGATACCAAAGTGCATGCGGTTTTTATCTGCTGATATCTGCGAGCTCCTATAGGTGCCGTGTGTCTCAAAGAAATTCCCAACTTCGACCTTTGGGACATACTTGGCTCGTCCGTACTGTGTGAATGAAAGGCATTAGTTAGGATCCTTGGTATACATAACTGAAGAAGATATAATACTAAACTGCGAGGATTGCACAAGGCAGAAACACATTGGGGCAAGTGATAGGAGATTTAATACATACGAAAATCTGATAATTTGATACAATGGGTTCTTCCTCCTTTGCGAAACCCTCACCCGCCTCTTCAGCGAGCCTCTGCATTATATCTCGCGTTCTCGAGTGGACACCATCAGCACCAATGACAATAGCGCCATCCTCGAAGCTTCCATCAGTTAGGTGGACTCGCACACCGTTCTTGGTCATCTCGATGTCTTTGATAGCTACACCTGTGCGGATCTTAGACGTACTGTTCGCACCCAAACCGTCCAGCAATGTTTGAACCAACAACGGCCGAGAGAAATTCATGCACGGATAACCATGACTAGGCCTTGCGTTAGTAGTAGTACAGAGGTAGTAGCAGATATTGTTGAGGTAACGCACTTATCAGAGAGGTACTCGAAGATACGACCTGTCCTCGTCTGTGTCCCGTCAAGACGTATGCTTGTCTTGCTATGTACAGGAATATACCGACCCTCGCAAACCGCAGTGAGCCCTAGCTGATCGAATATTCTTACGGTGTGCGGCCACGCCATGATACCGGCTCCCGATTCGGATACAATGCTAGTATGACGCTCGATGATTAGGAAATCTAGGCCTGCTCTGTCTAAGCCGTTGGCGATAGTGAGACCAACTGGGCCTCCGCCTATGATAATCGCGCGAAACTTGCTTTCAGACATGCTGATCCTAGAAACTTCTCTGAAGAGACGGCGCGTGACTAACGCAGAGAAAGGGGTACGAGAAGAAGCTAAGTCGGTATTACACTCTGTCTTCAAAATAATATAAAGGATATCAATAGGGGAATGTAGAGCTGACGAAACCACACGTGATTATCGAGGTCGTCTTGCACGGGTCAATGGTGGCGGTAATTTGAGATAGTAGAGGAGTATCTGGAAATTATTGATTTTCTAGACGAGTCTACATGAAGGTTTTTATAACAAAATCTATCAAATTCGCTAAATCGCTATGGTTCTGCCTAGAGCATCCCATGCCTCTTCCTTCATCAGGTGTTTTTGGTTTGTGTTGTCAGCTTAGTCGCATTGTTCCCTAATACGGAAGCATTTCGCGCGGGCGGTACCTAGTCTAGTGGAAATAAATCCTGTGGAAGGCCGGCTGCCGTGGAGCGCCGTGGAGTCACCATACCCGGGATTCCCTGTGACATGTCACATCAGAGACTTTATTTATATTACGGGTCTGTTTATTATGACTTTGTTACCCACTATCTATTTACACCATCTATGACTACTTAGGTATAGGCTTTAGCTAAATACAGCAGCTACACTCCCAAGCCACAAAGACAGCCCTGGAAAAAGCCGCGTTCTACACAGTAAACACCTAAGTAAGTAGACTAAGCTGCAAACATGTTAGACTCTTCTCATGCTCCGCAAAGCTCTCAGACGCTGCCACGTGCCCTCGCCCCAAATATCTTGTCCGTCGGTCTCGGGCGCCTTAGGCTTCCGTACCCACCTGATACTATTAGTCATGCTGTATGGCGACTAAGTGCTATTTTGATGTTGGAAACAACAGAACGGTCTTCCCGGCAAAGAAGCAGATATTGGTGCTATACTGGACTCGACCGATGTAGACCATACTGCGTTGCTAATGTAACTTTTCTGCTACGACAATTGTACTCGTCTGACGCCTAGAGGTCGTGACTAGTATTATCTTTGTTAGTCGAAAAACTAGATGCAGCCTCTATTTCTCGTTTCCCCCACTCCAGGAATAGTCGTATTCAGCTTCGTCTCGGTTAATTTGCGTCCGGCGTTCTCGTTGGGGTACATCCGTCGAAGCCTCTCTTTTCAACAGCTATCTAGTAACTTATACACCCTCATTGCGGCCAAGGTCGAGATAGTGCACTCAGCTTTGCCCAGGGTGCAAGATTTCGCCAAATCGCCAACTTATTTTATCGCACTGTTGCTAGAATCATGGGAATCTCAGGCCGAAGCGTTCTCCCCTAGTCATCGCACTCAGCTTGATCTACTCTAGGTAGCAAGCTCTCTGGTGGAACGGCCATAGGGATACTTCCGGTTGTTGAGGGCTCTACGGCGAGTCATGAAGCCCATGACCGAATGAGACCAAGAATTCATATGACAGGTGAGCATACCTTCGTCTGCAGGGCATACGCAGAGCCTATACTTAAAGTGGGCGGGGAGTGATCGCGCTCGGGGTGTTAAGTACCATACAAATTATAGTAAAGCGATTGCAGCTCGCTTCATCATCCCACGTAGTTTGTGAGTGCCTTGATTACTGAAGAGGTTGCTCCCAATACCGCTACCCATATATCCCCAGCATGTATCAGCTCAAGGGGTCCCTTCAGGATATACTTGAACGCACTGTACTAGGGTCTAGACAGCCTTTGTACTCAGCTCACCAATTTATCTAGAGATTTTCAAATAATATATAGGTGCTTACATTTGCATTTTCAGAATATTGGGGAGGTCTTGCAGCCCCTCCAGCAGGAGAACCAGCAAGACTGGACCCCGCCATTGGGAGATATGGTGTGGTATATTTCCTGCATGATAATCACGCGCGGTTGGTAACATGGGGTAATTGACACTTTTTTGCCTATGGAATAATATGTCATTCCATACCTATAAGATTACTCAACATCGTTTGTTTTCAGTCGGTATTTCTGTTCCGCGTCGCTCCCTTCCCCCTTTTTTTCATTCTTTCTTGTAATATACTCCTTTTAGTAGTCAATATCTTGTAGGCTATACCTTGTGTACCAAATCTCGCCATCGTTCTTCAAATAAACATTACAATTCGTGTTTGTGTGCGTCGTTAGGAAACACACGTGGCTATGGGCTCCAACGGCAAGCACGACAGCATCAAGCTAGATTTCGCCGTCTTTCGTAATGTGGTTAACGGCAAGCTCGTCGATTCTAGCTCGAAGAAGACCAGATACAGCGTAAACCCTGCCACGTTTGAGCAAAATCCGAGTGTTCCAGTCACCACCCTCAAGGATGTTGATGAGGCGGTCAAGTCAGCACGAAAGGCGTCAAAGATGGCAAGTAGTATTTTGAGTTACTCAAGTCTCAGTACAGCGACAAAACCAACTATAACTAGGACTTCTTGTCTCGAAATATATCTTTCAGGACTGACAAAATGGGTCGTAGTGGGCGAGTGTACCATGGAGTGAGCGTCAGTCAATTTTAGCGAGCTTCACTGATGCGGTCGAGGCCCATGCAGAGGAATTTGCTCAAATGCTTGTCAAAGAGCAAGGGAAAACGGTTTGTCTACATTTACTATTTCAGTAAGTGCTACAGCTAATCTATCGCCAAATACAATAGATCTATGAAGCCCGAGGGGAGCTTCAAGTGAGTTTGCAAGCTCTCCGCGGCTCTTGCGTGCTCACTCTCCCTGATGAAGAAATGGCTGCTAGCAACAATTCGCGCACAATCATTAAGCGATATATACCGCTTGGCGTTGTCGTGGGAATTGTGCCCTGGAACTACCCTATGTTTCTAGCTTGCAAAATGCTGGGACAAGCGCTAGCTGCCGGGAATGCATTTATTCTCAAGCCGTCCCCTTTTACGCCCTACTGCAATCTCAAGCTCGCCGAGCTCGGGTCATACTTCTTCCCCCCTGGTGTTTTGCAGGCCTTAAGCGGTGAAGACGATCTCGGGCCATGGTTAACAGCACACCCTGGGATTGACAAGGTGAGCTTCGCAGGCTCTATTGCAACTGGAAAAAGAGTAATGCAAGCGTGCAGCTCAACCTTGAAGCGGGTAACCCTTGAGCTAGGTGGGAACGATCCGTTAATCGTGTGCGCGGACGTCGATATAGCCTCAGTCGTTCCTACAGTTGCATACACGGCTTTTGCTAATTCGGGGCAAATTTGTTCTATACCTAAGCGGATTTACGTGCATGAATCAATCTATCAAGAATTCCTCTCCGCTATGGTTGCGAATATAAAGAGCCTCAAATTAACGACAGAGGAGCAAGCCGCTATTGGTCCGATATCCAATAAACCTCAGTATGAGCGTGTGAAACAATTACTAGCTGACATTGAGGAGAATAAGCTCACCGTGTCTGCTGGAAGCACCAGTCCACCAGGCGATAAGCCTGGTTTCTTCTTGTCCCCAACGCTCATTGATAACCCGCCAGACGATTCAAGGATTGTTGCTGAGGAACCATTTGGTAAGTCTTCCCCACTGGTCATGCGGTGTCAGTGAACGTCCAACCAAAAGTAGGGTTGCTAATAGACCTACACTAGGCCCTATACTCCCCCTGATGAAGTGGTCAGACGAATTGGACGTTATACAGCGCGCCAACAATACTGAGTACGGATTGGGAGCCTCTGTATGGTCAAGGGACGCTGCGCAAGCCGAGCGCATAGCTAGACAACTTGAAGCTGGGACTATCTGGATTAACACACACGCTGAACCAGACCCGAACGTTGAATTCGGGGGGCATAAGTACAGTGGTATTGGAGTTGAGGGGGGTATTGAGGGCCTGAAAGGTTATTGCAATCTCCAAATCATGTGGAAAAAGCTATGCTAGATTGTCACCTTGAACAGATTAGCGGTTGATTGTTGGAATTCAACGCAGTCGTGGATTCTTCGTCTACCAATTGTACATGCATAGCTAAAGACGAGCATCTATATAATCCCTCAATTACCGACTAGCCTGGGAGATATTTCTACCTCCGTCGCTTGGTCTCAGAAATGTATGGTAAAATGAATTTCATTCTACAAGGAGATCGCCGGACTAGATTAATATATCAAACTCGCTGGGTGTAGGTGTTTTAATATTTCGCTGCAGCTCCAAGTGTTCAATAGAGGATAGAGTCTGTTGTCTCATCGGACAATTTGACATATTCGTCGAGTACTATTTCGAAGCAAGGTATACTATTTCCCCCTAGCAAGCTCAAATCGCAGGCCATACATACTGTATAGTCAGTTTACTCTTCTTTCAGAGTACATGACTCCGGAAATAGTAAATTTAGTACAGTAAAGCGCATCGAATTAAAAACTGTATTTGACTGCCTGCGCTCTATAATTTAGTCGTGAGATTCTTAGCGGTGTGCGAGATAAAAACAAAAATCTACAGTATGACCTCACAAATATCTGATCTACTCCAAGTTCGACTACTTGCGTTGCCGAGTCGGGTATATGTAAAGCCCTTCCCCTCCTCCTTTTCGGCAGAGATGATCGATGGTACTCTAGTGCTTTCAGCCGCCATGACAATTTGTGATTACAAAACCACTTATAGTCTCGAAACACTGTGTTATGTTTTATAGAAATGGAAAAAGTCACATCTACCCAACAACTGTAGCATATATATCACGACTCTTTACTATCCCATAGGCTTTCTGCTTTGGAGTGTGACAGCTATTGTCTATCGCCAGAGCGGACAGAATGAAACTCCCATTAATTCTACTCATATCGGCAGCAGCAGCAGCAGCCAAAGTCCCACGATACCGAAACCAAACCTGCGACAGGGCGCTTTTGCAAGAAGCCACAAGCCGATACATCGCGGCGCAAAGCACGGGACAACCACAGTGGCTATCGACGCTGCTCTCCGAAAACGTAACACTGATTGAGAACAACGCAAAAATTTCTATACCTGAAAGCCGTGTCCTTAACCAGTCGCTCGCAATCGCGCACGCGCGACACATCTACGACACCGTGGCCTGTGCCTCGTTCTCCGAGCTTGTATCACTGACGCCGAGCCCGGGCTACCAGATCGGGACACAACTGCGTCTCGACGCAGACACAAGAAAAATCACGAAGATCGATAGTATCGTGACGAATGCGGGTGATCTGTACTTCAACACCACCCACACGCTACACTACCTCCTGCGCGAGGACTGGGCGCCCATCGCGCCTTCGGACCGCGACTCGCGCGCAACTATACAAGCCGCTGCCGACGCGTACTACGCGTACTTCAGCAACGGGTCTACGATCGTGCCGTGGGGTGCTCCCTGTGATCGTCTCGAGGGCGGCGCATACATGGGGAAGGGTCTAGCGAATGATACATGCAATGCTGGACTCCCGCCTTTCAGCGTCGAGATGCGGGATCGGCGGTATGTGGTTGATGAATCTGTCGGTTCGGTGAACATATTGAGTGATTTTGGAATTCTGGGACCTGATAGTCACGAGTTTCGCGTCGAGAAGGGAAAGATCAGGTGGATTCATGCAATGACGTTTTGTAGGGGGGTGTCTAACTGTGATGCTCCCGAATTTCTAGGGTTGAAAGAGGAGGTTGGGTGGTGAGTAGAATGTATAGTCGATCAATTTGGCGAGTGCTTTTCGGTTCATTTTATGAATGGATTTAGCGACAGCATGAAGAGTTCTCTCATTATGAAGAGGCCCGAGGCTGGAGTAGAAAATTGAGGAATATTGGCGCTTATTGAAAGGGGAAAGTGGAGGTCTCTAATAGTCCTCTTGGATAGTGAAGAGTGTGAGTTCACGTATATAGCTTATGTGTACTCAAAAGTTCAAGCGGTTTTCAATGCCACGTTCACCAAGGCGGATATTAGTCGTAAAGCTGTAAATTAATTCTACAATTCTGAGCCCTTGTGGTCTTGCTCGAATACTCATCAGCAGAGTATCTATTGACTCTCCTATTTGAGTAGCCAGACGACTGTATTGTTCTATACCATTACTATACAACCAGAAACTTGACTGAATACAATCAATACCTCTAATTCTAGTAGGCCCCCAAAGAATATGAGCACTATCTTAATACTCGACAACTCCCTTAACTTAGTTTCATAGGTCTCTGGCTTATTTGAGCCCACTCATAAGTCTAATTCGCCTTCTTCTCCGCGCATGAAGGGACGAATACCTCTCCTACCGGAAGAGAATCCATAGAAGGACACATGAAAAAAGAGTGCGAAGAGGTCTAGTGATTGTCTCTTGGCTCTTTACAAGATAATACACATATAGCATGCATCCCGGATATCAGAGTTGTAACATGCTTTATGTAAGGGCAACATACCGAATCGTATCAGATTCCCCATTGCATCTACAAGGTCCAAGTCTACGCTAAGACCTTCGCGGACCCTGACAACCTAAAATGAAAGAGAGATATAGTCTCGCCTAAGCAACGGTCATAGTAACGGATCCACTGCTCTGATAACCCTCGGTGGCCAGGATCTGGTAGTTATGGCTACCCAGTTTCAACCCAGTTTTTGCCCAAGCATTGACTAGAAGTAAGACGCGCGGTTAACCATTGGGTCTGCAACTGGATTCTAAAAGAAGAAATACGTACAGTGGTTTGCAGTGGTGACGGTTCCCTGGCTGCGCTTGCTCTGGCGCACAGACCAGTATTGTTGGAAGTTCGAGGTTCCCTCGATAGAGGGCGCATTACTTCGGTAGGCAGAGTAGATGTCGTAGGTCGAGCCGTCGCTAGAAACGGTGCCTAGGTGCTTGCCCCCTGAAATTTGCAGTTCATTAGTATGGTCCTTGCGTCTCAGCATTGGACGAGCTCTTCATTCTCTTACCTGAGCCCGGGTTATAAGTTCCATAGTTTTCAACAATGTAGTATTCGACTAGCGGACTACAATACTTAGAGTCAGTTATCGCCTTCTTAGGCATAATCTATGAAGCATGAAACTTCCAGGACCAAGCCTTGAGCCGAAGAAGAGCTTTTGTCCTCTAAACGTCTCCAAACGGGAAGAAAATGCCTCTGAAGTTTCTTACCTTTTTGTCCACCCATAGACGGAAAGGTAGCTGTTGCCGGACGGTTTGTATTCGCCACTGAACTTGATGTTCCTATTTTTTTAATCATGCGTAAGCATCTAGCCAGCCGCATAAAGGGGAATAATAGACCTACCTGGCGCTACCTGTGGCCCAACCCTTTCCGCCAACCCAGTTACCAACATCTTTCCACACCACGTGATATGTTCCCGCATCCCGCTATAACACTCGGGGTCAGTAATCGCCATTTCAAGCGTGATCTAGAGAGGCTCGAAACCGCGAGAAGTTTCTAAGAAATGCTTCTAGCCCAAAAGGGAGAATTTATACTCTAAGAGTTGCCAAAGGAAGAAGTGAATAGCATCGAGAATTACTCACGTTGTCGTATGCAACGGAGCCGCCTCCGTCAGTCCAGAAGCTGTAGTAGAAGCCACCGTGTGAGCCAGTCTGCGATGACGTGAGGGATCGATCATGGAGGGCTTGGAGATCAGTTCCATTCACTGTAGTAGGGACGGCCATGGCAGCGCAGATGAAGGCGGCCGCCGCGAGGGAGATGGATGTGAATGAAATCATTTTGCTTGTCCTGTCGAAGATGCCTTGATCGCCGTGGTGTGGCCCTCCAAGCCCAGGACATGATGGTAGGGAATCGCATATTTATATGGCTCTCAGGAGTTTATCTTCTTTTGTGGGTTTAGGTACCTCTTGCGACGGAGATAGGAGCGAGTGAGGCTATCGTCACCGCAAACTAGGATGGTGCTCGCAACCGCGGTTGATAGTCCCTCTAATAACCATGCGTTCCACGTTACAGGGGGTCCGCTATGAAACCAGGTTCTATCTAAAGCTAAGATTGAACTGCAATGCAAGACCCACGCCTAATAAACCCGAAACACGGACGATGCTGCATTTTGGACGTGCCCTAGTGGGTGTAGTCGGTCTTTAGCAGTTCAGTCTAAATCAAATCTGACTGATGCCACGGGGAGAAGAGTTCGGCGACGACACCCGGGCCCCTTTTGAAGAAATACTAAATCGGCCTCTCTGCCGCTCGCCGTGTACATTATCATGTGTATGCAAAAGTCTGCTAGAAATACAGGTCTAGGCACTATTCTTGGCATAGAAATTAACAATCAAATATCGCTTAGCTTGGAGTTAAATGGACCTAGGTTGTGATTATTGGGTTCGTTGATCCGTATACGCTACCCAACTTTCTCGCGATAATAAACACTTGACGAAAAGAGCTCAGTATGCGACAGGAACGTATGTTAGTGGTGAGAGATCTTATTATTCTTAATGTCACACAGGAGTTTCGGTCCTTTTGCCCTTAGCCCTACTCTTTCCCTTTCTCTTCCGTTTACTACCACTTTGAGTGCTGATGGTCTCATAGTCTTCATCCTGCTCGTGATCATAGTTATCTGTGGCTGTATTCTCGCTAGCTTTGCGTTTCCGTCCATCCGATCTTAAGACAGGGCTCTCGTTTTCGGCCGTACCGTCTGAGCCGACGTTGTTCGTGACTGCATTGGCACGGAGCTTATTTACAGCTTGTGCCATGCGCTTGCTACTTTGCACCCTCTGCTTGGGTGCAAATGCTTCCTTGGCCCCAACACCCACACCTCCTTCAAAGTATCGTGTTATGTTGCTCTGTGTGCCTTCTGCTTCACGGCGATTCATGTCGCGAATGACCGGTACGAGGACTTCATCAGTGCGCTCTTGACTCCAACCAATAGTAGCCATGAGAAACTGTCGAAGACCTTCGATATCGGGGGATCCCCATTGAAATGGCTCAGCACTATGGTCTACTTCCGGATGTGAGTAAGCGTCGAAAACAGCTGAGCTCGGGAATCCGGTTGGAAGGAATAGTTTTGTAGCCTGAGACTTGCGGAATTTCTTTCTAAAACTCGACGCTTTGTCAGCCTCCTTTGGGCGATTCTGCACTTGAACTTCTTGCCACCAGTCATGGAACTTCTGAAGTCCATCCCTACCAGGAAACTCGGAAAGGATTTCGACCGCAGTGACGGGACCAACCCCAGGCAACCCTTCCGTATAGTCGGAACCCAACAATTGAGCAATAGATATTAGCTGTTCGCGAGATAGCGATAGTTCTCTCTCAAGATCACTGCTAAGGTAACACTCGACGAACTTGTTACTATTGAACATGTTCTTGTAAACACGTGTTCCGCCAAAGAGGAAAATATCCGAATCGTCTGTAACAATTCCATCAACCAGGCCTAGGTTGACAAGTTCCGCGCACTGCGCCTCAGCCTCCATCGGCGCGGCGATGTATGGAATACCAAAATACCTTAAGAGAGCTTGGCATTCAGTGACCATAATCTGCGTGACTTCATCCGCATCTCTGCGGTCTTTCTTCTGTTGCGTACGAAGAGCTTTCAGTTCTCGTTCATACGCCTCTTGGTTCTCTTTCTCTGGCTTGTTATTCAGCTGGCTGGCAAAACGTGCATGTTCTTCGGCCTCTTCGGCCATTTGTGCGAGTAACTCTTCTTCTTCAGGGTCACTGAATTCGTCGTCGAATTCGTCGTGACCGAGCACTAGACTGCTGATATCTTCTATGCCCGCCTCATTCGAAAGCCCCTGTACCTGATCCTCTCGTCCCACTTCAGGTATGTTCTTAGGTTCTGGCGATATAGCCAGTTGACGATTGTTTGGCTTATCTTGGGGTTCTTCTAGAGGCTGTGCTATCTCGACTTCTTCAAAATCTGGATCTGGGGAGGCCGATTTAGACGCTAGTCGGGGTTTTGGCACGGTTATTTTCGACGAATTTTGTTCATTGTCATGCCTTTCTACATTACTATGTTCTTGGAAGGTATCCGCTTGTCTTGCGTTTTCCGTCCGAGACGAGGCAATACCGTTTGTTTGAGAGTCGACTTTTAACGGTGAAGCACGGGAGAGCCGTGAGGAGCCGTCAACTTCGCCCGCTTGTATTGGGCTCTTCTGGCTTGGCGGAGGAGCATCGATAATCTCAACATCACTGTCACTACCACTATCAGAGGACTCAATTTCAATGACGGCGTCTTTTTGTCGTCGTTTCTCTTCCTCCATTGTAGCCTCCAAGTCTGCTTGATTCGTCTCCTTTTCGTATTGTTGTTGGGTTCTCATTGAATCTCGGATGTCAGAGTTATCTTGCATCATCCATGGTGGTAGTGGCCGAGGCTTGTCGTCATCCTCGACATCTTGTAGAAAGCCACCAGCAAGGCCCTCATCTGCCTCCTCGTATGCATCCAGGCGATTATCTGCATTTTGCCTCGAAGGCTGTGTAGTTTTTCGCTTTTCCCCAAATATGCTCGATTTCCAGTCCAACTTCTCAAAGGGAAGGGGGCCATCAAAAATATTTCGTCCTACACTAGATACAACAGGGACAGGCTGCAATTTGGGCTTGTTCGCTACTAATTTCTTTTTTCTCGCAGCGGACACTGCTGACCGAAGATCTACCTCGCTGTCGCTGCTAGCGTTGCTCTCTCGGCGTTTCGGGATTGCCGCATTTGCTCGGTTATTGACAATATGGGCAATGATACTACCGCTTGTTGAGGTCACCGGTTTTGGCTGTTCGACCGCTTTTTGCGTCCACTCAGGAGCGAGCACGTCCTCGAACTCTTCTTCTTCCTCTTCCATTTCTTCCTGTGCAGAGGACCCAGGCCCATGTTGGTTTCTAAGGGACAGAGCGATTGCTCGGTTCAGGTCCTCCTCCTCGTCTTGAAATAAGGTCTCTTCGCTAATCTGAACACTAGCGACATTGTTCTTTGCGACATCCCCGTCAACGAAAAGGGAGTCTTCCTCGTTGTCTACGACAACAGCATCGTCCGCAGTACCATGAATTTTCGGGAGCCGGTTCAGACCTTCAATCGGCACATCTTCAAAATCATCTTCCTCCCAATCCAGGTCTTCCTCTTTACCTTGATATTGAAAATCAAGGGCATCGACATCGATGGGCTTATGTATCTCTCCCCTGTCCTTTTCTCTGCTCACGACGCCGAGAGCCCAGCCACCTTCGGCTCCGTCATTCTTAACGAGTATGTACTCACGATCTTTCTCGCCCGCAATGCGGGCATTAACGCCAAGTGTGAGATCAGTACCAGTCATGCCGGCTTCTTGCATCAGCCTTTGGGTCAAATGATTCCTTTCCCGAACCCTCTCAATTTGAAACCTCGAGAAGGCCATGCGGTCAGGGAACATGCCGTCAAGCTGTTCTTTGCTTAACCCCATTCTTAGCCGACTGCGTATCCTCGCAGCATTTAGTATATTGTATCTATCAGCAGGCGGCAGACTCTTGAAAAACTCGCCCTCGAAATCGATTTTGCTGAAGTCGTAAAGATTGATATCTTCGCCGCTGTGAAATTGTCTGGCGTACTCCTCTAGCTCCTCGATGCTCATGATGCGAGGGTCTTCGGGTCGGCCCATCCCCTCTATACCACCGTCCAACTCTGGAAGATGATAGGCATCTTGTTTATTGAATTTTCTCGTTTTCTGCCTCTCCTGCTGGCTCATGCCTATTTCGTCGACGTAGACTAGGTGTTCAAGATCGGGTATCTCTTCCACAGGCTCTTGGACTTGGGGTCTCCCGTCGCCTTCGAGTTCAAGCCGGCGACGGCGTTTTTCATCTTCCTCTTCAGCGATACGTTGCATCTGCACAGCCAGCAGCTTGCCAGCGGTTCGCACGGCATCATCGCGGCGGCCTTCCCTTCTTCGCTTGCGGTTCGTTATGGTCTGTCGTTTCAAAGCCGGTGCACCTCCGTCGAACACAAATATAGGACGGATACCGAACCAAAGCAATTTACATATGCGACGGAAGAAGCCGACAACGTGGGAGTTGCGGAGGGCATTGCCTTCTTTGTCTCGTACGGCTTTCAGGAACTGGTAGATCCAAATGGAGGCATCGACGGCAAGACGTTTGCGATTGAGAGTAGCAAGGTTGGTCGGTCGTGCACATGGTTGAATGACAGTCCAAAGGCCGTTCACACCCATGATGACGATGGTGATGACGAAATGGCGACCGGGGCCAGCTCGAGGAATGTGAGGTTAAAGCGGGATACCTTTCGAAAGCATATTCGATGGTAAGATCTCGTCGGAGATTTTAGAGCAACTTCTCAAGCCGACATTTCAGAGTAGGATGTTGTATTTGCACGGCCTCGGCGTACGAGAGATGGGTGGCGAGAGAAGGCAGGCGTCGCATCGCAGAAAAGGCAGGTCGTGAAGATGAAGGTGTTGACTCGACGCCGGGAATCTATTCTAGGTCCTGTAGCCCCACCTGTAACTGTACTGAGTAAGCCTGCCTAGGTAGGTAGGTACGTACCTCCATCATCGTACACGCGCCGACGCGTCGATAGGAGCATGCGAGCACTATATCTATAGATAGGTACTCAGATAAAGGAGCAGCGGTCCTTATCGATTAGACCTGGATACCACATAGTCAAGGTACTACCTACCTTAACTATTATCTTATGTACCTAGGTAGGTGTAATAATAGTTAGAGTAGTACACAGGTACCTCACAGTTAGTTGGTACTTACCACTTACCACCGACCGACCTTACAACATCAGTTCGAACAGACCAGAACAGAACGTCTTCATTAAGAAAGACTTCATACCTATTCCCATATTTCGATTGTTCCAATATCCGCTTTCCAATCAAATTAAATCATAGGCCTTGAGACTTATACACGAACTTATAATCTGTCGAAAATGCAGGCTATGACTGAGCAGCTGAATCGAGCAGCGATGAATGAAGCTCCTACGAAAGCCGAAGCGGAGGTCTACCTCAAGTCGCTCATCAACAAAACTTTACGGATTCACGCTACTGACGGTCGTATGTTCATCGGAACCTTCAAATGCACCGACACTGTTAGTCCATTTGTGCTTGTCTACACGTGAAAACGATGGATTGGTTTATTGATTGTTCAATCATATCCAGGACCGTAACGTTGTCCTCTCTGTCACGCATGAGTACCGACAACCATCTCAGCAAAAGCTTACTGAGGCTACTGCTGCCGCTGCGAGCGAAAACTCGCAGACTGTTAAGGCTGACATGACTTCGAGATATCTGGGCCTCGTTGTGATACCCGGCGAGCACATAGTCAAGATGGAAGTCGAAGAATTCATTAGTCAAGTCAAGAATCGCTCTATCTTAGAAAGGCGAGACAACTATTCTAGTACCCGATGAAGTTTTGTGAAACTTTTTATACGACATCCAGTCCGTCAAAATATGCGGGTCGAACACGACTATAGTGGCTTCAGTTTAGTCTTATAGGGCGCCGCGTGGATTGACGGCCGAAATCGCACCAGTTAGAAACTTCGAATAGTTTACAGCGTTATGATGGCCGCCGAACGGAGGTGTCAAAATTGGCTGCAAATGCCTCAAGTGGACATACTTCGCAACTGCAATGATGTACACAATGACATCTCACTCATCACCATCAAGCGTTTTCAGTAGCTCGGCGACCTAGTTGAGACGATGGAATTCTCGCGAGTCGGCTATATCGCAAAGCTAGAACGGAGAAGCAAGCGATTCCCGACCAACACTCCATTCAAAATAGCACACCAAGCAATAAGCAACGATTCGTTCATCCTCGCCTAGACAGAACCTATAATTATTTATGGTATATCGTCCCCAATGCAGGCTCATGGGAATATTCGCGATTCTTGGCGACTGAAGCAAACCTACTCGGGCGGCATATATCTTTCGCGTCCGGAGACGTTGACATTCAGGATTGGTTATACAATCATTGATCATCGAAACTAGTCAACAACGCATGTTATGCAGAACGTACAGAGTTAAGAATCCGTAGGTAAATGTCATTTTTTAACAACCAACATCTCGTATTTCTATCTACAGTGAACTTGATAAAAACTAAGATGATAGAGCAATATGATTGATGGGGAAACTTAGGCCGATTGACCGAATAAGCCTAGACTAAAATCAACCGACCTCGCATTATATCGACGTGCCCTATTGTCTTCACTAATTCACTTCTAATTGGGAATCCATTCTATATTACTGTTAGGTGCTAGTCAGAATATGTCCATCAGTAGCAATTGCTTTCAAAATCCGGTTATCCCGGGTTTTAATCCGGACCCGACCGTCTGTGTGGTGCCAGCAACAGAGACGGCGCCGACTACCTACTTCCTCAGCACATCCACATTTGAGTATTTCCCGGGGTGTCCTATTTATACATCTGTTGATCTTGTGAATTGGAAGTTAATTGGGCATGCCCTTACACGCCGCAGTCAAATCGAGATGAGAACGGTTGAGCCCGGCGCCGGTAGTTGGGCCTCAACTCTCCGATATAAACCACGGGAGAAACGCTGGTACCTCGCCAATGGGGTGTTTCAAAGATACCGACCAGGATCCGATGTAAGTGGACGAGAGTAACATCTCTATTATCCCCAAGCAAGCGCATGCCGAAGGGGTCGCCACGAGATGAAACCCGGGTAAATAAAGGCCCTTTGTAGATGTAGCCAAGCTAACGCTTCCCCTAGGAACGGATATTCCCCCGTGGTTTCTATGTTTATACAGATAATATCTGGGATGATGACGCTTGGTCCGATCCAGTCTACTTCGATAATCCTGGATTCGACCAGGATGTGAGTAACGGTTGCTCTATCCACAACCTAACTATTACGAATATCTATCCGATCACCCCAGCATACCAAACGAATATACAATGTACACTAACTCTTTATATGCCCTCTCAGCTCTTCTGGGATGACGACGGCAAAGTTTATCTCTCAACAACTGTGCGACTCGCTAACCGCCGACCCGACTCTAAGTTAAAGGACTTCGGGATTCACATATCGGAGATTGAACTCAGAACCGGCCGGACGCTAACCCCTCCGCAACTCATTCGCGAGTCCCCTCACGGCATTGCCGAAGGCTCACACATTTTACGCCGTGGAGCCTACTACTACCTCTTCACGGCCGAAGGTGGCACGGAGGCAGGCCACCAAGAATGGGTCTTCCGTAGTCGTGAGGGGGTGAATGGGCCTTGGGAGGCGCAGGGCAAGCCTCTATGGTACAATGGCCCGGATGAGGAGGTGCAACGCACCGGACATGCGGATGTTTTCGATGACGGGGAGGGACACTGGTGGACTGTCTTCCTTGGCGTGCGACCGGTAAAGGATGAGGATGGCAAATATCTAGAACCCCAAATGGGTGAGTCCGCGTCGAAGCAGACCTAGTTTTGGCTTTACTTAACTTTTGTCACAGGGCGTGAGTCATTCTTAGCGAAGGTTGACTGGGTCGATGATTGGCCTGTAGTCAACGAGGGGCGTAATATCACCCTGGCTACTGCTAGCCGCACGCCTGTCAATCAAGCTATAACTCGGATCAAGCATGGGGATATCATATGGCAGGCCGACCTGAATAGGCAAGATTTAGAACTAGGCTGGTATCAGAAAAGTGAGTTATTTGTCATAAATTCATGCTCTGTACATTAAGGGTGCTATCGTATACTAAGACGCGGACGCGTAGACACGCCGCTCAAGCCTTGCTACAGCCTAACTGAGCGACCTGGCTATTTACGTCTGTACGGAAATTGCTATGACCTAGCTAGCCCAGAAGCTCCAGCTATGCTACTGCGGAAGCAGTCATCGTACACTCAAAGCTTGGAAGTAAAAATGCAGTTTAACCCACGAAAATATGGCTATGAAGCCGGAATTGTGGTTTGGTGGAACCAGTACTCGTACGCTACTTACGGTCTAACCCTACAGGAACACTTAGACGGAGAGCAGGCCCTCGCGGTGACGTCTCGTGTCCCAACGGGAAAGGCCGGTGAGATGATAGTATGCCCCTCACCAATTATATTATCGCCAGAGAAATCATCAGCGACGGCTAACGCGTAGCAGCTTCGTTGCCTAGACTTAAAGCCTCACAGTAAAGAGGACACGGTACCCAAGATTCTCCCAAATGATACGGTACAGCTGCGAATTGAGGCGACTCCGACGGAGTACAGTCTATCACTCAAGGTCCGGAGCTATGAATCGATTTGCCGCATACAAGCAAGAAATCTAACCGCCATGCCTCCAATTGGTGGTGCATTCTGCGGGACCAGTAAGTGATTATTCCGGTGTGGCTTTTTTATTATTCTCTACACATCTGCTCGGGCTAGAACTATGTGTTTAGGGGGTTTGCATATTCCCAAATGCTCGCAACTGAGATTACTAACTCTAAATGCTGCAGTGTTTGGTGTATACTCGTTCGGCTGTGGGGAGCCTGTATTAGACCCAGCGGATTTCTTTACTTTCATCGTCAAAGCAACATAGCACTATTAAATGAAGATCGGTCACGCAAGCGCTCCTCGATGTATATGATTAGATAGAAGTCAGTTACATCAGATAATAAACTTGTTTTAGTTTGCATTTATAATGGTGAAGAGTTGCTCGTGGTGTCTTATTTTGCAACCCTGCACCGTCCCAATTAAGTAACTAGCCAATGACATAGCGAAGAAGCCACCAACGTCACAATGCCGAAAGTAAGGATCTAGACAATTATTCGTCCCATCCCCCCAACCCACGGTCTCTTCATCGATTCTAAAATCCCCCTTTTCACCAGCTCAGCCTGTCTTAAAAACTTACTTAACTTACTTAACTTACTACTCAATTGTGGACCTTTACTGTTCTCTCATGAGTCACTACCTGGTATTATCACTCCGTCACTCCGTCAGGACAACCCTTGGGCAAGTACCAATTCGGGTTTAGGTCCAAGTGCAACTCGTAGTTGACCGAGTCGGATTCACCGAAACGCCAACCTTGGCTTGGCCGGCCACTTATCCGGTAATAACACACGGCATCCATGACCGGGGATCGGGTCATTGCTAATAGTATAATAGGTAGTCTAGTTTCTCTACAGAACTATTCGATAACGCTGCTTTCGCTACTATACTATATTGACTACTATATAGACTAGAACTAGCTCCAGATCCACCTTAGGTAATCCCTTGATGAGTTTTTCGTCGATTACGAGCCTTTACAAATTCGTGTTACCAATCCCTCACTCAGTTAGTTACACTACATCCTGCTAACCACCGGGTTCCCCGCAAGCCACCGAACATGGCGCCTTATACTGTACCATTCATCATCAATGGCGAGGAGCGCATCGCCAAAGACACCTTTGAAGTGAAGTCACCCTCCACCGGTGAAGTCGTACACCTATGTGGTGTAGCGACCAACTCAGATGCCAATGCAGCCGTTCATGCAGCAGCCGCTGCCGCCACCACATGGCGAGATACCCCCACCAGTTTGCGGAGAGATATCCTTCTCAAAGCCGCTGGCCTCATGGAGAGCAGACGGTTGGAGCTACAGCAGTACTTGATAGACGAAATTGGCCAATCCCAGGGTTGGGCCGAACTCAACTTGAATATTACCATCGACATGATTAAAGACGCCGCCGGGCGTCTGGGAACGCTTGGTGGCTACGTGCCAAGTCCCTCTGACCCAAATACAGGGGCCATGGTATGGCGTGAGCCATACGGTGTTGTGTTGGCAATTGCTCCGTGGTAGGTACTTCAATCAATTGACGGCGAGACAAATAACCTAAAGAATATGAATAGGAATGCACCCTATATTCTAGGCACCCGTTCTGTCCTGTATCCCATTGCGGTGGGATGCACTGTGGTATTTAAGGGATCTGAACTCTCACCCCGGGTCATGCATGCCATCAGTGCTGTCTTCCACGAAGCTGGTCTGCCCAAGGGCGTGCTCAACTTCATTGCAACCAACCCAGCCAATGCGCCCGCTGTAACCGAGGCACTCATCGCCAACCCACACGTTAAGAAGGTCAATTTCACCGGGAGCACGGCTGTTGGAAGGATCAGTAAGTCATAATGAAATTGACGAGTAGCGTCGAATCGAGCAATATTGAGATGTAACACATACTTACTCTCGCTTTCTTCTAGTTGCCAAATTAGCCAGTCAGTATCTCAAGCCCGCCGTCCTAGAACTTGGTGGCAAAGCTCCGGCTATTGTCTGGGAGGATGCCGACTTAGACCTTGCTGCGGAGTGCTGCTCACAGGGAGCATTTCTAAACTCTGGCCAGATCTGCAGTGAGTAATTGACCAACTCCTTTTCTTGTCATTTTGGCGGCTTTCGGAGTATTAAAGCTCCCCCTCGGGTCAACATTATGTTTTGGATGCTTGCCACGACTTCGAAGCCATCCAGATCACGCTCAAAATAATAATTACTGACCTCGAATATTGTAGTGAGTACCGAACGGATCATTGTGCACAAGAAAGTTAGTGAGGCATTTCAGAGAAAGTTAAGCGACACGGTAGCGAGTATGTGGCCTGATGCGCTCGTTCACATCAACCCCCAAGCCGTCGAGAAGAATAAAAAGCTTGTGCAGGATGCAGCGAACAAAGGTGCCTTAATCCTAAACGGGGATATCAACGCCCAAGAGTCGTCAAATACACGATTGAAACCGATCCTCATAGCTCAGGTTACACCTGAAATGGACATATACAAGCAAGAGTCATTCGGTACAACGGTGAGCTTGCTAGAAGTCGATAGTGAGGAAGAGGCGTTACGCATCGCCAACGACACCGAGTACGGACTCTCCTCTTCTGTATTCACCGAGGACTTGAGAATCGGGCTCCGGTTCGCCAAGAACATAGAAACCGGAGCAGTCCATATAAATTCCATGTCGCCACACGATGAACCAGCCTTACCCCACGGGGGAGCCAAGGCCAGTGGCTATGGGAGATTCAATGCATCGGCTGGGCTGGACGAGTATTTGAGGACAAAAACGGTGACCTGGAAGAGCTAGTCGTGCTGGCAGTTCCATCTTAATGCAAAACAAGCGGAGCACGCGATCATCATATCACATTTGCAGATCGGAGAACCCAAGAGCAAACCTATTAGGTTAGGTAGATACTGATGTAACGGTCGACAAGGAAATTTGTTATGGATCATTTTAACATACGTCTCCTGACACGCTATGAATCTGAATCTACGATACCTTGCACCAAACCAAATTTCGTACGAATTTAACTAAGCCATCATGAGTAATCGGCCACGAAGATCCGCCGTCTGAAGAACAAGATACATAGCCAATATAACTCGTTCCACTTATATTCAAGAGTTCGGAATAAAGCATATGGTGATTATGATTTGGCTTTTTGTCATCACTCGATGGCTAGGCATGAGCGGCTTTCTGAATAGAGCAAGTCGTGATGCCCGTTGTCAGCTGCTCCTTGGTATCGTGGGTCTCGCTGCACTACTTTGAGAGCATTCCGCTCGCGTGAGTTGAGCTTGAAGGTATGATGCAACTCAATCGTCAATCTCTCGTAGGCATAACCCACAATTTTCCCTTGTCCCGAGCTGTCCCCCTCTTTTTCTTTCCTTCTATAAAGAAATTCCCCGTTTCTACCCGCCAAGTTAACAGACGCTATAGTTGTACCGTACTTTTGCTCGAAGTGGAACCAATAGCATGGCACTACCAGGAATAGTATACCTGAAGAGTGCGGTATTGATGTCCATTTGAATACATAAAGGTCCATTGAGAAATGGAACGCTGCAACGGTAACGACAACGACAGGAGGCCCTTGAAGATATCGCAGACTTGGCTGCTATGCATACATATAGCCCTCCCTTCCGCCCTCCTATATCGGATCTCGATGGACGACCGCCCCCACGTGGATTGTAAGAGTATAGGCGCCGTGGAAATTGATGATGAGAGCATAGACTAGGTAACTACTCGGCACAGGGGAATATCCCATAGGCTCACCATACCGTCGAATCAGGAACACATGCAGCTGCATTGGGCATACTGATTGGGATCCTCGCTCCAAGAAGTTATACGGGAGATTTTCTCATGGTGATCTTGTGGCTGCATACGTCTGCAGGGTACCGTAGCACTCCCGCTTGAATTACATTAGTGTACAACCTCGAAAGCCTGGCTAATGTCTCCCTTGACGCAGTACATGTCACTGCCGCGATACACGAAAGGCGGCCTACGCGAGAGCAGTATCTTATGGCAACACTATGGCCTCGACAAACCCATTTTTTTTTCCCGATTTATATACGTAGTTACGTTCGCAGCACATAGATCGGTGAGAGCCGGCTTGCTGGTAGGTAGTACCTAGGTACGTTATGACAGGTCATGATACACATCACAGGTACCCTTCCCACAAACAAGTACGTAAGTAAGGTACTAACGCACTACTGTAGGTTAGGCTAGTGCAGTACTGTGCAGACGAGACGGTGCAGACGAGACGGTGCAGACGAGAGAAAGAGGAATGATTTGAAAACCGGAAGAAGATGTAGTTGTATTGGAGATGGTTGGTCTGTAGCAGTATGACTACCAGCTAAATACTGTATATGCCCTACGCCTTCCACCTATAAACTTCCACGCACTTGTACTTTCCTCCGCTCACTAGGAGACGGTGGAAGTGCGGTTGTAGTGTACCTACTTAAGGGACTGCCTAGAGACTGCCTAGGGACTGCCTACCTAGGGACATACCTAGTTTGAGTCCACATCTCGATGGCCCAGACTGCTCTCCCCGCCTCCCAGCTCTTTGGGATTCCCTGATCAGGCAAGCCGATCATCTAGCTGGTGTGCAAGCGCCCCTCTCGTTCACCCGTGTGGTGCATCCCCAGAATCCAGAGAATTAGGTCTATAGTGTAGGTACCTAATGTATAATCGACCACACAATTGTCTACACTAGCGGCACAAACCCCCAGCAGTGCCCCAGACTCCAAACCTCATGGTTACATACATTCGGGTCCCCGTCGAACACCATCATCCTCTCGAGGGGCTTATTCACCGGTCCCCTCACCGCAGCTTTACCATTTGTTACTTAGCAGGTAGCAGAAAGTGGATCTTTTGTGTGTGTGTGGAATAATAGGCTCTAGATGAGGGCGCCAATTCTTCCACCACGTACCTCTTCAGAGCTATGTCCGCCCTTGCCTGTCCGCCCTTGCCTGCGAGCTCACACGAGCAATGTAAGGGAAGGGAAAGGGACTAGCCGTCGGCACCAGGCAGTGACCAGGCATACATACACCTACCGAAGCTTGCCCCATGGGACAGCGGTGGATAAACTGGGGAAGCCTAACTATATACCGTATGACGTTGTGCAGGGTCAACGTTCTTGGCCGCCTGGAGACACGCTCGTCAAGAAAATGTTTGCTGTGCTCGTGACAGCAATGGATGGATTGATCCTTCACGAGTGCCTAGCAAACCTGGCTGTGCCGGCCGGTGTCCACAACCTTGCTCTCCTTCCCGTCCATCCCTGTGCTCCCAGAGACTGCCCAGACAGATGTAGCGGGAAGTATAAAAGCAAGGTGCAAGCTTGCCACCATTCCATCGTTGCCGATCATCGCTTCCAAGCAATTCCTCACTACTTAGTCCGGGGTCTTTTTCTTCCCTTGTATTCCGGCACGCACGGTCCTACGTGTTACTGTAGAGCATTCACGAGAGGATCATCTGCGATTTATGACCACGATGGCAGCAATTGTGCCCAGAATTTCCCGAGCTACACCCTCGCTAAGCAGCCTTGCCAGAGCCACGCGCAGGGTCGTCTCAGGATGTGCTATTGCTCTCCGAGCGGGAGTTGCGCCGTTGAAGACATCATCTGCAAGTAGCAGCCAGCCACGATATCTATCATCACAATCTTCTCCGCCATCCCAGTGTGACGTCGCACAGGCGTCCCCGTCTTCCGCGAAGGGAATATTGCCCGAATTCGATCTAAACGGCAAGGTGATTATAATTTCGGGCGGGGCGCAAGGACTGGGCGTTGTACAAGCGGAAGCGCTTCTGGAAGCTGGCGCCACAGGTCGGTATCCCACATATGCAGCTTCTTAAAATCTCGCGTGATCTTCTGACACACTTGATCAGTCCACGTGCTCGATCGACAATCGGAACCGCCGGTCGGTTCAATCTACCAGAAAGTGGCTCAGCGGGCGAGAGACGAGTTAGGCACGTCGATTTTCTACCACCAGGTCGACGTGCGGACAGGTGTTGACAACCTCAACTCAATCGTGGAGGAGATTGCTGCGAAGCATGGGCGCATTGACGGCCTAATCGCGGCCGCTGGAATCCAGCAGGAGACCCCCGCCCTGGAGTACACGGCCTCGGACGCCGATCGCATGCTAGGCGTCAACGTGACGGGTGTGCTCATGACGGCGCAAGCAGTCGCTCGCCAGATGACGCGTCTCGGATCAACTGGCAGCCTGGTCTTGATTGCCAGCATGAGCGGCTCGGTCGCCAACCGCGGCCTGATCTGCCCGTAAGTTATCTACTCCTTCCGCTTCCCCTATTCGTCCCCGAGGGTCTCTTGAAGCCCGAAGATCCGAAAAGCAGGACGAGAAATATCCAACCAGTTTCGCTGATGCCCATATTCAAACCACAGAGTCTACAACGCTTCCAAAGCAGCCGTGATCCAGCTGGGGCGCAACTTAGCAATGGAATGGGGCATCAAAGGGATCCGGGTGAATACCATCTCCCCGGGGTACATCGTGACGGAGATGGTGCAGAAGCTGTTCAACGAGTTCCCAGAACGCGAGACCGAGTGGCCCAAGCAGAATATGTTGAACGCGCTCAGCAAGCCTGAAGACTACCGCGGCGCCGCCGTCTTCCTGCTCAGCGATGCCAGCCGGTTCATGACGGGTGCCGACTTGCGGATAGATGGTGGGCATGCTGCGTGGTAGAAGAATAAGAGCTTTAATCCAGGTGGGTAGCGCTATTGTTATAATCCGGGGTTGCAGGGACAACTTCGAAGAAAGGACAAGACAGACGAGAATGATTTCACATAGCGATGGAGCCGGACGGCGTTTAGGGGCTAAAACAATCTTAACACTCGGCAGATTGTGCAGATTAATCAGCTTCATCTACGATGAAAAATCACTACTTTTTTTATATGTAGTCTAGAAAATGGGTAGTTAATAAGTGATGTTTTTTTCTTTTTTCCCCCGACAGCTGAGACGGCTCATTCCCATCCCTAGTCTAATTCCTACTTAACAGCATACAATTAATCATACAGGTCGTAAAGGGTTTTAGTTCTACTTCCCAACAAATGCACGTACATCCTAAAGTCCATCAAGTTCACGATGGTATATACAGAGCTTTTCAATCCTCACTCTAAACCCTCACCTCTTTCATATCCTACAGGAATAATAGTCATCATATGTGCCGTGCCATTGCATTAACACATTGGTATTATGTTTTATTCATGCAAACCACCCCAAGTCTGCTTATTCATCATCGCGCCCTCCACAGGAACAGTAACACCTCGGGGCCCCAATCGCGCAACCACACCACTCCTAAGCTGCAGCCTTGCCTCGATCGCCTCTGCCGCGACGCCACGGTTCTTGAGTAGTAAGGCTCTCCTCAGTGTCCCGGCATCCAAGAACTCGCGGCCTCGCGAGGCGTCTTCGAACTCGGCCTCGGCACGCGCCTGGAGATCGCGTCTCGCCTCCAGGGCATTGAGGGTGCGGTTCCGGGAAGGTGGTGGGTAGAACGGGGTCGTGTTCGTCGTGTTGGATGTAGGGTATCGAGGTGAGGCCGGCGACGGCGAGGATATTGAGGATGAGGTTTGTGTGTATGTCGATGGCGATGCGGAGGATGACTGGGAGGGGTACGCGACGGGTCCTGCTGTTGAGGAGTTGGATAGTGTGGGAAACGGCGTCACTACACCCATTTTTCGTAGACGCTCTGAATAGCCCGGGTTTGTACTTGCGTTGAGGTCGAAGTCTGGATCTCGGCCGTCGGAGCGGATTGCTATGACAAGACGAGTGTTAGCTATGTAGCTCGCTTAGCTTCTTGGGCCTCCTTTATAGACTTGAAATTCGTCTGGGATTCTTTCTTGACTTGTCGTCAAAGCTCGCATGCCAATCCTTATCTTAGAGCCCTACGGCTTAGACGCCATTCCCATCGCGCGAACGTCCCGGCGATACGCGGATTGGCAGGCTTGGATACCCCGAAAACACCCAGCCCAAAATTGACTCACCCTCGTCTTTAGCGGCCTTCGGCTCCGTTCCTCTAGCATTCAGTCCTCCTGGCCCCCGGGGCGGCACGGCGCTACCGGGGGCCCTAGTCGGGAATTTGCGCGATGCTGTCTGCGCGGGCTTCGAGGCCTTTGCGCCCATTGTAGCTAGTAGTAGCGAATACCACAGCTAGTTATTGGCTTCGAGGACGTATGAAATGATTGCGGGGTTCCTGTCGGGCCTGTTCCGTATTCAATGGATCGATCGATCGACTGCTTTAGGCTTAAACGTCTGTGTGGTTTGTTCTAAAAGTAATGGATATAATATTATACAATGTGGGAGAGAATTGTAGGACATGCAGGTGCATTTCGTTCGATGACGTTCATGGGGTAATCTACGCCTCAGTTAATGGGAGACGACGTTTTACTTACTATCCGGAGACGAGTCTAAACCCAATTTGGTAGGTATCCACAATTTGTACGGGAAATGGGGCTTTTCTCGACAAGCCCTGGGCAACCCTAAATCCAACAGTCAGTCGTGTGGCTGAAGATCCATGCACGTACTACGTAGATATCTCTAGGTACACCAAATTAGCAGTTAACTCTACTAAAATAAAGGTATTGCTAGGTTTATGTAGGCATATAGGCATGTAGGTAGGTAGGTAGGTAGGTAGGTAAAGCTAGGTTGTAATTGCAAGCCTTAGTGGCGCAACTGTTTGTCTTGAGGACCGTATAGGTGGCGCTCGAGCTTGTTTTGCCGCCTATATGAATTAGGTTAGTTTAGGTGGGGTTTTGATGGGTTGTAGAGCTATTTTGGGCAAAGGTAGAGCAATTACGTTGTTGGGTTTAGACTCATCTCCGGATAGTACAACGTTGTCTCCTATTAACCGAGGCGGTAATCTAGATCAGACTGCTAGATGGTAGTCTGCAACTTTGGATGCCGGATGCAACCCCACCAATAAAATTGTGCTGATATCGAAGGCTCCACCCCGTAGCAATATACTTAGTAAGGTACCTAGACTACCTACCTGTGTAAATGGATGCGACAACAGTTACGCTGGTTTAAAGGGGTCAAAACCAGCTCCCGCGAATTGACTTTATAGATACTATCCAGTAGATAGTATTGTAGTTAGACTATGTATGGGTAGTTGTAGTTGCTATAACAACTATTACTTCTAACTTTTGTTAATATATACTATTTAAAGGGCATATAAACAGCTAGATAGTAGGTAAGTCTCACGTAATACTTGATTCAACTAATCTCTGCCTTGCTGATGGAAGCTTGACCACTCTAGGTCACATACCACCAAGTTGCTGCAACGTTGTCGAGCTTGGTGAGCTCGATTGGGCGCAACGTGCCAATCTCCTCATCCCAGATACGCGAATAGGGGTGTTAAGGCCCAGCCGATTGGTAATAAGGAATATAGGGTAATAGTATAACTACTTCCTATATGAAGACAAATATTAGTTCAATATATAATACAAAATATATACATAAATAATTATTCTAGTATTTATTAATAAAGCTTTTACAAGTTACTTTATAATTGGTATAAGTTAGTGACAGTATAGTCAGTCTCTTTCCTACCCTCGTCCTCACATGGCCGCATGACAATTACAATCTCCCTAGAGGAATAAAGCGCTTAAATTGAATCCTCTTTAAGAGACGTCACCACTGAAACCAGTATCATCTTTATAATTGTCCCTCTAGCCCTTGCTACGGCCACTCACGTCTCTCCTCCACCCCTCCACGTCCCCAGGGGGACAGTAGTGCCGGTACTTGGAGGCCCAATGAGCCCTGACGATCGATCGTAGCTGCAACTGGGTCGGTCCGGCCCGTTGTCAACCAGGTTGTGTGGGTGGGTATAGAGTACTCGCTGACAATGACACACGTTCTATCTCAATACCAATCGAGCTCGTGTCGACAACAAACCTGACCTTCTCATGCAGGATGACTCCTAGGGCTACTATTCTTACCAACAGAATGCTGATCTTTACCAAATCCGTCACCCGTTTTACGTGCCGCTCCCCTTGCGGCCGTTTCTCGAACATGCCACGGTAGAGTGCATGTCATTGGAGCCGAAGTTTAATCCGTGCTTTGGTACGGTCTGAATAGGGCCAATATGTTTGACTAGAACTTAGAATATAATTATTTAAGTTGGAATATCCCAGATTCATCTTTGCGGTCAGTAACATATACAACAAGACTAATCAGGCTCGGGCACAATCAGGCTCGGGCACAATCAGGCTCGGGCACAACAACTTTCACCACCACTGAGCTAGCTAATTACCCCCGACTTCTGGACCGGCAGGTCTTGCGATGACGAAAGAGCCCGCGCACTCAGGTTGGAAAACAAAGATTGCTCTAGACTTTGATTCTTTCGCCTCTTCTTTTCGATAATACGACGTACGTAGATGAAAACGCTTGGTAAAAAGGGCCTAGAGCGACTTCTTCTTAAAGAATGTTCTGCTAAATGAAGAATCTGTATATGTTGCATATGGTCCAACAGGGGTGCCACCTCATCCATTCAGTAAATAAGGCCGGCTTATAGGTAACATGAGAAAATCAGGGAAGCGGTAACGTGCATTGGTATGTGAAGGAAGGGTTGGGGGACGGTCATGCGTAAGAGTCTCTTGGTGCCCATTGGCTCGGATTATTTTCAAACCTGAAAATGCTTATTTGTGCACCCTTACATATTGGTCCACGGTCTAAGCTGTATCAAACCTCCTTATATACCTCATTAAGAATGCCGTTGTTTTTAACGCAAGGAGTTTATGACCGGAGTGAAACAAAGGGGTATTTATATTGTATTTTCTTTCTTATGATATTGTTCATACAATTTAGTTTAACTAGTTATATGAGATAAATTATACAATAGGCACTATTGTTAACTATATTCTCTAAGCCTTGAGCCTCTAACTAGGTGAGATGAGAGGGTTAAAAGTTAGTGCACCTTTTGATAAGGAAACAAAACAAAAATTAGCTGGTTTTATTTAAATTTATTTAAATAATTAAATACATTCCTCCCCTCCTCGAGCAAGAAATCGGAGTCTAGTAGCTACTTGCCTTACTTATTCTTACTTACTCGTACCTACTCATACCCCGGGAGCATATAAGCCAATAGAGTTAGTGAAGTATCACCCCATACTAGTATCAGCCCATCTATTACTCCCTACTATATTTTCAACCATGGTAAGGGCTCATGTGTATTGTAGATGTTGCAACTTTCTTGGAGCCCAATGCACATACACGACAAAAACAAGTATTTTGGTTTAACCGGAGGATTTTGTAGATGCCGTATGGATGTCGTATGGATGGGGGACAATGAGGGAAGAGAACTAGATGCGTCTCAAGTAATCCGAGTTATGTGTAAACCAACTATAAAGTAAAGGGATTCCTCCCTCTAGAATATTGTATTTTACTTGAAAGTATCACTCAACCAGAATCAACCATCTCTTCCAGTTCCAGCCAGCCAGTCTCCTCCCCTTTCAGCCTTTGCTTCTTCGTCTTCATCTTCAAATTTGGTAGGTCTTTGCCCATGATACATCTGGTCTTCCAGTTCATGGCTTGTTTATCACACTGACCGCCCGTAGAACACCCCAACCAACCGCAAATATGAGATTTTCCACTCTCTGCTCCATCTTCGCCTTCGGCTACTCCTCCAATGCCAATGTAAGCAACTGAAGCTGTATTCAACTACTCCTTCAACCCTCCAAACACACACTTACACTCTCTTCAGATTGTCAACCTCGGTACCGCCAAGACCTACGGCGTCTTGAGCGGTAGCGCCGGCCTCACTAGCGTCGGTCTTACTGTCGTCACCGGTAACCTCGGCACTACCGCCAACAGTGTCAGCGGGTTTGGTCCTGGTGTTGTCGCCAGTGGCGTGATGAATGTCGGCAACAATGCCGCCATTGTAGCATTCAAAGATGGTCAGTTGGCCTATGCTGGCGCCAAGGGCCTCGTCGCCACCTCGGACATCAGCACCTTGAACGACCTCACCGGCAAGACCATCTACCCCGGTATCTACTTTGCCGCTAGAACCATTACCCTTTCAGGACAGCTGTTCCTCGACGCCAAGGGAAACTCGTCGGCCACCTGGGTCTTCCAGTCCGGCTCCGCCCTGTTGATCAATCTCGGCTCGTCCATCGTCTTGACCAACGGCGCTAAGGCTTCCAACGTCTTCTGGCAGACTGGCTCCGCCGCCACTATTGCTACCGGCGCTGCCTTCCAAGGAAACGTCCTCGCCTATTCTGGCATCAATATCAAGACTGGTGCCAGTGTCAAGGGTTCGCTCGTTGCCTTGACCGAGTCCATCACTCTCCAGTCAAATGCTATCACGGCCCAGAAGAATTAAGGGCTTTCTGCAGATAGACTGAAAGATTTCGAGCATAGGGCCACTTCGTAGGAGGGGCTTTTGAAGGGGGCTTTTGAAGGAAGATTGTGAAGGAAGATTGTGAAGGAAGATTGTGAAGGAAGATTGTGAAGGAAGATTGTGAAGGAAGATTGTGAAGGAAGATTGTGAAGGAAGATTTTGAAGGGAGATTCTGGTTTGACCTTGCTTCAGTTACTAGCCTATGTTTCTTCAGGTTTAGTCTCTTGGATATCGACTAAATAGCTCAAAAATAATATCCGCATTGCAAAGTCACTACGTCTAATATTGGAGTTGAACTGACGAAGCAGGTTACCTTAGAGTTTGGTAACTAAGTCTCAATTAATATAGTGACAATTATTGTTGTTGTAAAACCTATTAGTAATAGCTTGATGTCTCTTGTATAAACACACCTCATAGAGCATCATTTGTTTTGAAAGCACTGCTAAGCATTGCGAAACGCGTCTTTTGGTAGCAAAGGTAATCAAGCAAGTGAGACCCTGGCCTGGCAACAATAGGACTCACTTAGAAGAAGGTCGAGACTTCGAGGATAATCTAAAGTCGTTAAGCTCTAGATGAAAAGTTGAATGTAACCCTCTGGTCTCTCTACTTAAAATGTTAAAGATAAAACTTCGAACGAAACGAAAGCATCCTTATCCAGAAACCATTGAATAGCTCATGTTTGCACTTATAGCCGGAGGTTTTCTATATTATGCAGTAATGAGACAGAAATCCTAATGTTCAGGACGGAGAAATTCCACTTTGATATTATATAATAGGATATGTCTTAAACTTGTGTTCTTTTGAAGGAGTGTTGTCCTGTGCGATCAGGTCAGCACCCCACAGTATGGGGTAATAATGAATACTTGGTGTTGCGCGAAGAGCACAGTCCTTGATGTATACAGACACCTTATTTGTTCTAGAAGGTGTGACAGTCAGTGTGTGGATACTAGGAGGTGCGTAAGAAAATAGTCGCCTGTTAGATCGTCGACTTTAGAACTTAGCAGAGACTTGATATAGGCAGGCGTCAAAGTTCCGTCTCCATAGTGACCCCACACATTTAAGGAACCGTGGGCTAAGGGACATCGTGATTCGTATGTACCTAAAGCAATGACTGATATCTTACATAAACGACTACCGTATATGCTCTACTGAGTAGTTCTTCTCATTCCCCTTATTCCCCATTGTTTGAGAACAAGCACCTGTTCATGCATTTAGCTGCATGTGGAAGAATACGAATAACAACGCTATTAAGCGGTGATATTATATGACAACGCAGAACAACCCTGTTTTTGACTGCTGACAGTAACGGTGTATAGTCCGTCACATGTTACGCTACGGGGTCGATGTTCACCGCTAGGAGTGGCTTAATCTAGGTCTAGTCGACACTAAACAAGTCCCGGGCTATTTCGTAGTACCTATCTCTAATGATTAAGTCGGGTTGTTGGAGAAATCAAGCTCTTTTAAAATACCTAGTTGAAAAAGGGTGGGAGGGTTTCGTGCTTAACAATAAGTACTTAAACTTAGACTAGTCTAACCTAGTTAGATAATCGATTTTAAGTATCCGCTGACTCAGCTCAACAGCCCAATCTATTATTGATTATCGTTTTACCGTCATTACGGTTAGGTGACAACTTGGGGACTATACCAAGAGCTCTGTCAAAGCTTAAAAACAAGGTTAAATATCATTGCGACATTGAAGAGTTTTATTGCTAATGCAACGGATTCATCGGCGATTGAACGTTTTACTTATTGTGACGAGCCGATCGTCGAGAATATTGCCAGGCTGGGAACCAATAAATTTAACTCCATCTCGGAAATGACCAGAGATCCTTTATATCCACTTGTTGCTGTTAGTGCCCTTCACAGAATGCTACCCACACACTTGTGCCGGCCAGGCTGAACCAGATTACTGTTGCGGTGCCGGAGACTTCAGTGCCAATCAAACTACTTTTCCAGTGGCTTTCTCTGCATCCTTTCGGGGTTGAGTGCAACCACCCACGTCATCGACTGTGAAGTGATTGATGCCTGTGTTAAGAAAACCCAAGGTCGTTTAGCTATCACCTGTTGGATACCTGTAACAAGATCAGTGAGTATCGACAGTTGGCCCTTCACATAGTTTTGGATCACAAAATGTTGATAATGCTCGGTAGCTTCATTATTATCTATATGCATCGCTAAATAGCCAAAACTCCATTAACCATTAAATGACACACGAAGAAGCCCAAGACAACACCATAATTTTATGACCACCTCAGTTCAATGTCTATATATATAAGGGTAGATGTAATTACACAATGAATATCTCATAAGAGATAAACGGGCGCATAAATTTAGGCGACTTGGGCAATGGGGACGAAGGGGACGTCGGGGTATTGGCCGAGCTCCAGTGCGATACCGCCCTGGATGAGGTCAAAGAGACGGTGGCCCTTCTCCTGGTAACCGGGAACGTACTCCTCGCCGAAGACAGCAAGGAAGGTGTTGTAGGTGGTTTCGGGGTCCTTGACGGCGAAGCGGGTAAATGTATCGTTGGTGCCACGGAAGAGGGTGCTGTTGGTGAAGTTGCCCTGGACGCTGTCGTAGAACTGCTCAGGGATGAGGGGAGACCGCGGCTGGGGGAACTCGAAACCAATGGAGTGAACGATCCACTGGACGTCGATGTTCTTGAAGTCGGCAACACCGATGATAGTCTGTAGGGAGATACCATCGTACAGCTTCTCAAGACGGACAGCATCCCACTTGTCACCGTCGGGGTGGTTCTTGACGAAGTCTACAGCAGAGACACCGCTGTCGATCTCGAAGCGGTAGGCGTGGCTGTTGTAGGGAGAGTCATCACGCTCTGAGAAGTTATGTTAGAAAAGCGAGTTTAAGAATGGTCAGAAGGAATACTTACGGTCCCAAGCGAGATCGTGCAGAAGAGATCCAACAGCGTGGAGCTCAAGATCGACCGAGGCCTTGAGGGTGGCGTTGTTGTTCAACGCAGCCGCACCTAGAAGCCATGTTCGGAGAAGATGGTTGTAGAGGTAAGGCTGTAGGGGAATGAACTCCTTGACAAGCTCGTGAGCATCCCGGACGATCTGGGAGTCGACAACCTCGACACCAGCGATGACGGTGGTGGGGAGGGTCTCAGCAGCGCATGATCGCTTTGAGGGAGCAGCGAAGCTGGTGCTGGCCAAGGCCAGGGTAGAAATAACTCCAGCGAACTTCATCTTGAACAGTAGATCGAGATCGAGCAAAGAATTGGAAAGAGAAGCGAATGGCTAGACAGTTGAATGAATGAATGAATGTGGTGAGAGGGGTGAGGAAAGAAAAAAAAAAGTGTAATATTCACGAAGCGTTCAATGATTTATATATTCATTCGCCTCACAGTTCAGCCCGTTCTATCCGTTTGCAGCCCATCCTGCCCATGCACGAGTCCCGATACTTGGGTAATCCTGCATTACGTTTACGAAAGGGGTATTAGACAGGGTTGGAGTGTACATTTCACCCAAAATAGCATCTTTAGCGTCTCTTGTGGATGAGGCTGACTGTCCCTCGCCAGCCGGTTGTGGAGTTACCGACCAGCCTCTTAGTGTAGCTTGGCGAATTCAACTTGACTATGATCATCTAGTGTAGTGTAGAGTATCAGGGACAGTATCGGGGAGTCCATGTGGGAGCGAACCCTTGCCCTGTTTCGGAACTGAGCGTCTGCCATCTGTATACACTACCTACTAGGGAAATGAGACGAAATTAGTGTAAAAGCCAAGCTCTTAGTCTGCTGTCATTGATGGATAGGTACGTTTGTTTAATGTAGGTATAGTTATTTCAGCTCTAGTTACACGCGTAGTGTAGTGTACACAATGCTATACTGACGTTAGGTGAGTAGATGATGCCGGAACTTTGCTCCTAACCTATGATCATTAAAGAGCGACAGTAATAGTCCTATAGTAGGTACTACTAAAGTCTAAGGACATATACTGAGTAGTGATGACCGTAGGTCTACGAAGCACAATGTTGTAGTGTATAGCCCCAATCATGACAAGGGCCCCTGAATGGAAGCCTTTATTGCGCCGCTGCTGTGCACCTTACTACC
Source organism: Xylaria hypoxylon (assembly GCA_902806585.1). Lineage (NCBI taxonomy): Eukaryota > Fungi > Ascomycota > Sordariomycetes > Xylariales > Xylariaceae > Xylaria > Xylaria hypoxylon. Next base: position 3,558,281 of record CADCXB010000001.1, read on the forward strand.
GAAGGATGACATAAGCTGCCAAGAACCCGGGGCTAAAATAAGGGCAGTCCAACTTGTAAAATATTTCAAGGTTTGTGTTTTGGCTTTGGTTTCAGCGCGCTAGAACCTAGTACAAGGCTTTAATCAGTGTTGCGGCTTGGAATTTGTCAACAATAGTAGGGTATGGTGACTGAAGTTGGATAAAGTAATTGTCTACTCTATAGAAACAATGGGGATTCAACCCATAAACCATATTTTAGCGTCAACAGAGTAAAGTCTTGTCTATTCTGACGACGACTAATAGGTACACCAAGACAATTTGGCGCAATTTGGTGGGTGGTAGCTTGGACTATTGTAGTGTACTCGGTGCCGGCGAAGTGTAAGCTGCCAACCCGAATAGCGCCACAATGATTACCATGTTATGCGAACTAGTGCAGACTAGTGCAGGCCAGCACAATTGGCATCATCTTCCAAGACTCCTTAGTAGACGCCCCCTTTTGGTAGGATTTGTATCGTAGCTCTAGGTGCATAACCATAATTTTAAACTGAACAGGAAGAAAGGTCACCTCATCCAATAAGTAGGGGCGCAGTGGGGAGATTCGAACTTGAAATGCTGGTTTTTAGTTACCTAGAGAGGTACTGTAAGAGCATGGTATTTCTTCTGCCTGCATAACATGTCTTATCTCTTCTGGACTGGTTGGGTGCTTGCCAATGCGACGTTCTTACTATAGAAATTCCATCTCCAACATTCGGCATCCTGGGCACTGCCTGGGGAATGAGTTACGACCGTGAGATTATTACCCAATCATCATCGGCGTCCATTTAGTTCGCACATGGCTATTCATCCTGTGTGTCTGCTGCGTGTGCCGCTAGAACACACTAACCCTTCATGTTTACCAGAGTCTTGCCACTTACAACACTACTGAGTAGTCGCACGGGCAGAGACGGGTAAACCCATGGGTCCTACCACGGGTGGCGAATGTGCTAGAATGATGTTGATTCTTACTTCCGTAGTAGGTAGGCTAGGCAGTGTCTGGGCAGGACTGCCTGGGGTTTCGGCATCGTCTTGGTGGTCTTCGCTCGCTTAAAAGAGGAATGAGTTCGTTACCATTTTTAGTCATCCTCATTCGATTTGACATTTGGGTGGACTTTGGCCGAGATAGTATGCACCGGGTTTTGGCCACTAGTGTATGATTCGACATATCTGATGGTAAACACGTCAGAAGCGAGTCGTAGCCTATTCCACTTACTGACCGCCTGGTTAAATGTGAATCGGTGGATGCTGCTCGTCTTGCTGGGCAATCCTTTGAACCCCTTCGTAAAGGCTACGCAAAGCGCTAGGGCTCCTCGTCAAGAGCTAAGCATACAAGGGCTGACATTGGACAGTCAGCGTGGGAAAGACGTCAATGGGTACTGGAAATTTCGCCATGAACGATCAGCTCATCTGATCGATTTTGGTGTTTCTCATCATCGCATCGAGTATATCCGCCAATCGCTCTGACCTTTTTATCCCTGCGTCCTTTTCTGCATTCTTTTCTGTCCGTCCCCCTCTTACTACCATAATTTCAACGTCGTGCAAATCCCGGCAAACCCACATGGTAGTCATCGTGTCATCGTTTACCAAGTTGCTGCATTGATATTGTTGTAGATTCCTATAATACCTATACCAACCCTCGTTGGGGAGTAGTATATGGGAGGCGAGGATAATGCGGTCACTGCTACCGACACAGATATTGGTTCCTTTACCTCTGCCCTGGTTATGTTGCTGTTGAGAATTATGTGTTATGTGATTGCACATTCGATCTTGGTCTTCTTTTCGTGTGCCTCATCGGCCATCGCTTCGTATTCTTCCCTTTCCGTTCGTTCGTTCAATTCAATTGTCTTCCTGGAGATGATGATGGTCAGTCATTGCTTTCGATGTTATCGTTCACAGATCACTCTAAGATCTTCGAGACTTGGGTCACGATCCGGGATGTCGATGGTCTTTCTGACTCTTTCATGATCTAGTTTTTGGCGAATCGGTCCAGCACCTCGCGTTTCTGAAATGAGTCCCGGGTAAGTAACATGAGGAAACATGCTCTATCTTTCAAGCACCTTTATTAATAAACATTCATGGATCTCATGCTTGTTAAGTAAGTTGGTTGCGGGACAGTAGCTGCAGGTGTCATCTGCAGTGGTATTGGACCATACGGCACGCGTGCTCGAAGCCGCCTCCTGATGGAGGCTCGTGATGCATTGCGCATCGAGTGTGCTGTTTCTAGTGAGAGTCGTTGGTTCTATGTGAATCAATACGGGCATCCACCTTAGATGGACGCGACCTTCGAAGTAATGAACCCCCCTACTTTCATTTCGTCGCCGAGTTTCTATGCCCATGGCCTCGAGCGATGGTGAAGTATATTTCGATATTTAAGATGCAGGAGTGCCAGTTCTCATAGCGATTATTTTGCTGGAGAGTCCGGTAGTGGGCTTTTGGCGGTGACTGATGTCATGGCAGACTATGCTCTTCACCGTCACTGCTTCGGTGTTCCCTGTTGCTCTTTACATCTGCTAGGTTGACATGCATCGTAGGGTGGTTGTCAACTCTTTGGAAGGACGACTTGTTATGGTTGATCCCTCGCAAGTTGCTTCCTATGCGACAATGGTAACTCCATGAAAGGGCTCTGGACGATATAAACGTTGACCACGTGATGTTGTACCGCCTTGCCTGTCTATTGTCTTGGCTGTCTTGACTCGTGGTTGGAGGGCCTGATGACCTATGAATATTACCAGAATATATTCGGCGGATGGTCGTAGGATGACACTGTACTTTGCAGTACAAGAAAAATGTATACAATAGCACAAAAGGTCAGTTCTATAAGTAACAAGCTCGGCCGTCAAAAGCTCGGCTCTTTCTAAGGGGGGCAATAGTAGTATTATAAAGGAAGAGCTCCTTACTGTTTGGTTATGGAGGCATAGCCCTATACGATGTTATTTTTAGGGTGACTGAAGGACTTCTGCGGCACAGACATCAGCTCGATATCAAATACTTGATAGACGTCCAGCCAGGTGACCATCCAGGTAGCCCATCCGGGTATGTGTAGGGCTTGATCCTTAGTTTACTGGTATGTAGGTAGTTCCTATTTGATTTCACAGCAGCAGCTAGCCAATGCGGTCAGCCCAAATCACATACTGCATCGAAGCGAACCAAACAGAGTTCGACATCACCCTTGCCTGGCTACTTGCTATACGCATCCTGCTTGTCTACTTATCTATGTATGTGATTGATATACGCATAGAACAGACTCCGATTGTTATCTGTGTATTGTTGTGGCGCGCAAATAATTCTCTCAATGACCTATTATGTTTAATATTTATTACCTTATTAACTTTAAGAACTCAAAGTCGGGTCATCTTTCACAATGCGAGTCCTGTAACTATGGTATTCTAGCATCTCGAGCTGGACCTCAACTATGTAGGGTAATAGGATGCGCATATACTGTATAGGGCTGCGAACCGGGGTTTCTAGTCGCTAAAAATAGTCAAACAGTACTCTCTATATATCACGCAAATGAAATACCACCTACTACATCTTATCGATGATAGCCTTTGCCCGTCGGCATCCGGTATTGTGGTGAAGGAATGAGCATTAACAGGCACATTTCTATCCTATCATAATGAATGAAGGCATCTTATCTATAGGCTTTGTATTTGAATGCAATAAATAGGTTAAGCTAAAATAGCAGTAAAGTATTTTTTAAGTTATGCTAGTCTAGGCCCTCATTGTTCACGATTACGAGGACTAGTCTAGCTCATTTTAAGGTATAGATTAAGTAGATAGGCATGTCACGAATAGGTAGTGTTGTTGCGTAAAGATCTCAAATGCCTCATCTCTGCTAGCAATCTATAACATGGTACTATCTATCATTGATCTATAGACTCCTATAATAACTTATTCCTTAGAGATGTGATATAGTTAGGCTGAATTAAAAGGTAACAAGTACTTTTAAGGTTATCTCAGTTGTCTCAGCCCATAATTTTGCGTTTGTACGTACCATACATACCCCCTAGCCACACCTCAACACAAACGTGAAAAACAAGGAACGCCACGCCAGACCCACCACATGTACATCTGCACGGGCCCCTGAAAGGGTGGGTTGTGGTTGGCAGCGGGCTGCACCCGCAGTTGCTTGGCTTTCTAGTCTGAGGTTACCTGAGATAAAATAAAGAAGTATTTGGCAGATTTAAAATAAAAATAATAACACGCCTAACTAAGGCTGTAGCACAATGCACGATGGACGAACGGGGAATTGAACCCCGGACCCCTCCCAATCACCATAGTCCGAATATATTGGTTCGGATATGCGAAGGGAGTATCATACCCCTAGACCATTCGCCCTACATTAAAGATCTAGATGATCATCATGTGATTTTGCGAGTTTTAGAGTGTATTAGTAGTGCATAAAGCCTACTACCTACTACGTTACATAATCACACTGTGTTTTTAAGTACCAAAGAACTAAACAGAATACAGTGTAACTTGATTTAAATACTGTGTTTATCAATACACTGCTTACCTAGGTTTTATCTAACAGGTTACAGTAGGACATACCTGTGTTGCAGATCTCCATTTCTAAGTTTTTAACTTAATATCTTGTCTCTCAATATTAACATGCTTATGCTCCACCTAGTTGTGAAGAAACTATCGGATGACACAAATATACTCTAATCCGAACCTTCTACGATCGATTTAATCTGAGCAAAGCTGTTCCCGCTAATGCCGCCTCCGCCTCAATGGCTCCTGATAGCGGCGCGCGGTTAACAGGCGTTTGGTGAGCTTCACTCCAACCCCAAACCTTTCAATATCATAAATAGTATAACAAGAAAACAATCTTGCTAACTGAAGTCAAGGTTCCTAGCTTCGTTTGCTTCGTTATCATATTCCTTGCAAAGACATACCTTAATTAGTACCTATTCAACTTCCAATTGTCTCAACCATATCTGCTGACTGAGGTGCTCAGATCAGCCACGTCTCTCATCCTTCTTACTACTCCTTATTTCAGGCTTATTGGCTTTTGCCGTGAGTCTCTTTTCAAGATGGCTCCCGGGAGCCGATGGAAGATTTGGTTTGTTTATTCATTTCTGTTCCTACGAAGATGATGGTGGCGATTAACGTTATTGATAGATTCCAATGCTGTCTTCAAGGCATCATCGTCGTCCTTGCCTCCAAGACCACGTCGATTCTACGTACCCTGTATTATTATCCTCATCGTTTTTAGACTTGAGCTTTCTTATAGAGGTTTGCATGATTTCCAATGTTCCACCGCAGGTATTGAGGTAAGCATTCCGCCACGAAGCCGGCAAGCGTTGCAACTAACTCCGCCTAATAGGCTTTTTTGCCTTTGCTATTAGTTGCTTATAGGTACTTCTCATACCGTGCGCCGCAGATAGAGTCAGATGAGCCTGAAGACATGTGGGGAAGCGTGTTAGAGGACTTCAAGATTTGGCTCACAGGCTCACCCTTTATGCTGCTTCTCGGAACTACCCTCCTCAGCTATGGAGCATTTTTGGCCGGCAACTTTACAATGCGGTCTACATACTTCTGTTCTTCTTTAGCGGATAGAGGGTCACTCGTAGTATTCATCCAACTGACTGGCCTTTTCGCGGAAGCAACTATCATTATCCTTTCATGGAGAGTTCTCTCCTGGGCAAGAACAACTAGAAGTCGGCTGCGCACCCTTGGTGGCATCTTGTTAATCACCTCATTCGCAACATGCATTCCGTCACTACTGACACAGTTTTCACGGGGCGGCGAAATCGTTGGGCACCAACCCCTAAGAGGTGTCAACCCGCTTTACATCTTCGACACTTTAGTCACTGGCATAGTTGTGGCTACTCTGATCATCTCTGCATCCCTGATGATATGCGATACATCACCGCTCGAACCCATTACTATCGCTACTTTTGCATATGGTGCCTTGGCTAGTGTTAGTAACGTGCTTCTAGTCGGCACGTACCAGCAAACATCCGCAGCGCATCCGTTACTCATATTGGGAACCACTTCAATCGGATTTATCATCTTCACATATGCAAACAATATGCGTTCAATTATGTTCATAAGACGCGTGTTTTTCTTATTATTACTCCTGATTTTAATAGGCTCTTCAGTTATTTACGTCTCCCTAACGAAAATGATGTTTACCCGTCATCCTGTTGATGATCTTGTTTACAAGAACCGGATTGAAGCGGATCGGTGGCTACGGCATGCAACAGTTAGCACAACATTGAAACTCGCTGTAAAAGAATACGAAGAAAGACACCATGGACGTAAACCTCCGCAAAATTTTGATAAATGGTTTGAGTTCGCTCGGCATAGAAATTCGGTCGTTATCGACAGGTTCGACCAGGTGGAGAAAGACATCTTGCCGTTCTGGGGCCTACGGCCGCAAAATATTCGAGATGGCCTTGAGTTCCTGAAGGGCCAGCCTAATATTGGTATTATTAGCATTGCTGATAGCAAAGCGTCTCACAACACCCCAGCTGATCTTTCACACCAAGAAATACTCGACGAAATTGTGGCCCTGATTTCTGGCTTCGCCGAGCATCTCCCGGCAATGGAGATTGCAATCAATCTACAGGAACGGCCGAGAGTTCTGGTTCCTTGGAATGATATACACCGGTTAAGAACGAGAGCCAGCCAGCCAAGCTTCCAGCTTCTCTCTGGTCGATTAGGTAAACGTGATAATCTTGATCTCTCCGCAGAGAGTATAGGCACCAAACAGCGAATGGGACCCTCAGATCCAGCCCAGCCCTATATTGCGGCGCATCGGTTTCGACAGCTTCAGGCCCTTGCTTGCCCTCCCGGATCATCGAGTCGCAGTGGCGTCAATTGGGACGTAAGGGATTTCTGTGCCTCATGTACCTCACCTCATAGCAAGGAGCAGTTCCTTGAAAATTGGCAAGTGGCACTCGACCCGTGTCACCAGCCTGACATCTTTAATCTTCACGATTTTCACACCATTCCTCATCAATTTGAACTTTATCAGGATTTACTACCCCTATTTAGTGGCTCCAAAACGGCTAGTTTCAGCGATCTTTTGATTCCCTTTTCACGGGCTGGGTTGAAACAAGACCATGACGGCAGAACATTCAATCAGAAGCAAGACGTTATTGTGTGGCAAGGCGATGTTCAAGAGATCCCAACGGCGACTCACGAGTTCCTTCATGGTAGCCATCGGTTGCGTTTAGTACACCTTGTCCAGAACGCCACGGCTGCGGACAGCATCCCCATGCTATTGGGAATAGGAGTAGGCAAAAACAGCAGGTTTCAATACGAAAATGTGCCCACTACGGAGGCAAATAGTATTTTGCCTTTGCAAATCTCACTGACCGGCCCAGCTGAGGGCTGTAAAGACGTGCACTGTAAGATTATGCGGGACGAGTTCGGATTAGAGCCGCCGATCACCGAAGTGGATGGTCGTTATGTGATAGTGCTTGACACAAGTGACGGGCCCTCACCGAACTTGTTGCAGGTTTTACGGTCCAATAGCGTGCCGGTCCTTTCTTCCATATTCCAGCAATGGTTCACGGAACGGCTGATGCCTTGGGTGCATTTCATCCCCATTGATACACGATATCACGCGTTCCATAGCACGATGTCATACTTTATTGGCTTAGATGGCCGTGGCACGCTCAATGAACGAAAGCAGATTACGCCGGAGCGAACAGAGGACGCGAGATGGATCGCGCAGGAAGGTCGGAAATGGGCCGAGAAGGCGATGAGGAAAGAAGACATGGAAGTGTATTTGTTCAGGTTGTTATTGGAATGGGGACGGGTAATCAACGATAATCGGGACAGTATGGGCTTTGTACTAAAAGGATAGGAGTATCCTATGTAAGAACTACCAAGGTAATTAACGTATTATTCGCTTAGCTGTGGCTTGTACAATTTGAATAATATCTGGAGTTAAGTACGGTCAAAGTACGGTCAAAGTACGGTCAAATGCACAAAAGAACAAAATGTTTTTATATGTCCTGCTCGTCTGTTGAGCCGGTCTGGTCGAGAGGTAGGTACCTTACCTAGCCACTGTACCTAGAGGTAGGTTTAGGCACCTACCAAAGGTACCTACCTACCTAGGTAGATGGGTTGTCCCGTTTTTAACGAATAGTCCGATGTTAAACCTATAAATATCACCGTAATATGCCCCATACTGATATAAGGAGGCGTGACGTATGCTGATGTAATGCACCTACCTTAAGTACCTATACCTATATAGGTATCTCTTAGGTAAGCTTAGGTAACCAACCTTAAGATAGCTTGCGAATGAGGCAGTGGTCTTCCCCACCAATCCCAGCTTCCTAGCTTCCCACAGCCGACGTCCCAAGTCTATCTATCCCATGAACCAAACAACTGAACAAGTTTCATTACCCAGTCTCACCCATGGACTAATCAATCGCCTATGTGGTCCTCTATGAAATCAAGATAATAATTACAGCTATCTCTACGAAGATACAGCAATACCGTCGTAACACAACATAGCCTGGGCACACAACGCGCACGTCTTCCAACCCTCGCACAATGGCCGTCATCAACCAGGACAACTTCTCCAACATCTCGTGGCAAATCGAGACCAACAATGGTGTTGAAGCGCCCGAGTCGACTGCTCATATGCCAAGCATAGAAGCCGAACCGCCGAGTGCCGAGGACCAGCATCATGGTGAAGATCTACAGCGCCTGGATCCCGGTCTGTCCGGCGACATACTCGAGTGTGCTGTTTCGGAGCCGCGCAAAGAAAGCGACGGTACCAAGGACGCCTTTGTGTCATATCTCATAACTTCAAACGTGGGTGTGCAGCTGAGTTGCGCAAGAGACACGCCGACTATCTCTCCTCTGCTCTGACGACTCATCACTAACCTGCTCTCGATACAGTCAACATTTCCTTCCTTCCAGAAGCCCACCTTTACCTCCCGCCGCCGCTTTACCGACTTCCTCTTTCTCTCCAAGACCCTGTCTAAAGACTATCCAGCATGTGCCGTCCCTCCGCTACCCGACAAACAACGTATGGAGTATGTTCGAGGTGATCGTTTTGGCCCAGACTTTACAAACCGCCGGGCATATTCACTCCAGCGTTTCCTATCGCGCATAACCCTCCATCCCATTTTGCGGCGCGCTCCCATTCTTCACACCTTCCTCGAGTCCCCTGACTGGAATGCCACGATGCGGTCTCGCGCCGGTAGGACAAGCATTACTTCCGACCAGGGGAGTACTGGTGTATTCGACAACTTTGCCGATACCTTCATCAACGCTTTTACAAAGGTGCACAAGCATGACAAGCGGTTTATTGAGGTGCGGGAGAAGAGTGATAAGCTTGACGAGGATCTCGCTCAGGTGGAGAAGGTTATAGCTCGCGTCGTGCGGCGTGAAACCGATCTGGAAACCGACCTACGAGATCTGACAGAGCAGTTCCAAAGACTCGTCACGCTGGAACCCGGCGTCGAATCTGCGGTACATGGTTTCGCTGCTAGTATCGAGGACTCTGCCGCGGGGTTGAGGAAACTACGCGAGCACACGGATCAGGATTATCTTGGCAGCTTACGAGATATGCAGGCATATAGCCTCGCACTCAAAAATCTCCTCAAAGCACGGGAGCAGAAGCAGCTAGATCATGAACAGCTAACCGAGTATCTCAACAAGTCGACATTCGATCGGGATTCACTAGCCTCAGGGCACGGAAGTTCTGGTGCATTGGGTGGCGCCGGCGGCTTTATCCGATCCAAGATCGAGGATGTTCGTGGTGTAGACCACGAAGCCAGCCGGCGGGAACGGCGGCGTAAACTTGAGATCCGCATTGACGAGCTGACAATAGAAGTTGAGCGTGCCAAGAAGACGTCAGAAATGTTTGATGAGGAGGTCGTTAAAGAGGTAGTTGATTTTGAACGAATCAAACGTGTTGAGCTCAAGGGTCAGTTTGGGGCTCTTGCTGACGCCCATATCGACTTTTATGGAGGCGTCATTGACGTATGGGAACAATACATTCGCGACATGGAGAAGGAGGGCATGAAGCCACCAACATTTCCTGGTGAAAGTCCTTGATTGGCAATGGATTTGGAGATGTGGTTGGGCTCAAGCACACCGTGTGTATTGGGACACCCTTTAACAGATGCACCATGTGTTGCAACCAATTAGTAGTTTTAAAGAGGCGTTGGCGCCGAAGCGTAAGGAGTCTTCGGCGTTACAAGGTAACCCAGCACGTGGATGGTACGAAATACTACATATGTATTAACAAGGGATTCTCGAGGAGACTAGACCACGGCTTAAATGAGCGATTAAGCGCAAGACCATAATTAGGCTGTGGTAGTCGACATACTATTGTCGCTTAAACATACTTATGCTGGCGCACCCGTCAAGGAGCATTAGAGTATATTGGCATCATTTCTCTTATATTTTCACAACTTGCTGAAATTCGCCTTACAGTAGGCGGTATTCATTGACTTATCTCGACTATTATATCACGCTTAACTTTGTTGAAATAGTTCTAGGATGACAACCATGTTTACTGTCACCGTGGTCAAGGGAAACAAAGGGGCATATGCTGCAAACGTGAATTGGAGTCGAACAATTAATACGAACAAAGCGGTAACAATTACCAGTAGTCAGTTGAAGGGAGATGCAAGAAGCTATGGGAAGAATCCTTTGATTATCCTGTGCTCGACGACCCCTTCTTCGTAATATTCAACCTACTAGACAGCCTAAGTAGATCCCTCCATTGATTGCGCCTTTCTGATGCATTAACAGCCGGCGAAGATCCTATCTTTACGCTAACTAGCTACTATTTTCAAAACGTTTCATTTCTTTCCCCAAGACTTGCCGACCTCCGGTACTCATTATGGCGTCGGGACCTCGTCCTACTATACCCCGGCCGCTATCTCCCTGGGCGCAGCGTTTTTCATATAATGTGGGTGGCCGATTTGCCTTGATAGATGATACAGAAATTCACTCGGGGCTCGCAACCGACGGGCCAAGATTGCATCCAAAATACTATGCAGACACACCTCCTCTTGTGGGTCGAACGCCGACGAGACAACAATTGGACACTATTTTCACTTTTGAGTCGTGGCAGAAATCCTACCTTCGGGGGTTTGAATCATGGCAGGCCGGTCCCCTGATGCGGTACGTCCACTTCTCGAGCAAGTCAGGTCTCATATCTGGAGGACACCGAGAAGAGGACTATGGCCCAGTCCCTAGAAGTGCGGCCCCGGCCCCGGTCCTGGCCCCGGCCGCGGGCCCTGCGAACGTAGACCCTGCAAACGTGGACCCTGCAAACGCTATGGATGTCGCTATGGATGTCGAAGGCGATGTGGTAGACGAACTAAAGGAAGACGCCGCAATAAAGATATTCCATTCAGAGAGAATACAAGTCGATGAAAGCAAGTGGTACCCGTTTCTGAAAAAGGAAAGATGGTACGATACAGTCGGCCCCGACCAGTCGATTGGGGGTGGTAATTGGAGCGTGGACAACCCCAAGATCTGGGAAGTGTTGAGTATTTCAATAGAACTATTAGACCGGATGATCAAAGCTCTAGTGGCTGATAAACACACATGGTTAGTTATGATGTTCAAGGCCCGTATAGAGCGGAAGCGGCTGATCAAAATCCTCCAGGATGGAAACCATGCTGTACGGCTTGTTAGCTCCATGGGAACGATTAACCACGGTACCGGCACCCTACCCGAATGCCATTGTCCTTCTTTCGCAGCCATATTACAAGGAAATCTGCGACCTTCACAAAGTGCCGTGTTCCATTGATTTTATCACCCAGTTCACCCCAGAGGAGTACACCGCAAGGCTTGTATATCTGATGAAGCATCAAACATGGGGCTTTACGGAAAGATACGACGACAACGAGGGTACTTGGGGTGTGACCATACACAAACTTAGGGGTATGATCTTATTAGATATCGGTTCCTTGAGAAATCTCATGGGCAACGATTTAACACTATCGGAGCGTTGCTTTTTGCACTTTAATTTTGCAGCGACGGTACGTTCTCTCTTGAAAGACCGATATATCGATTACTAAAATCGCGATTATATCTAGATGTTGCATGAAATGGCCCACTCCCTTGGTCAGTACCGGCAAATAGATACATCCTGGCCGAGCAGTGCACCTTCTATAAATTGGTTAACGAGAATATCAATGACAGAGCCTGTGAGTTAGATAGATCCTGATCCTTGGATCGACTAGACCCCACCCCCTTCTCTCCCTTGGGATATCAGTACAGTTATTGACGCCATTAATATATCTCGAGAATAGTTCGTAGACTTCGATGGAGCATGTGAAATGGGCTTTGCCGCAGAACAACGTATCTTTGGCGGCCAGATCTTCCTTGGTCGTAAGTTTACCATATACCTTGCGTCTGCTTGATCCCCTACTCCTTGGAGTTTTGTTCGATAGTGCCACCTGATTAGAAGGGAAAGCTACCATGCAAACAGACAACTAAACACAACGCATTGTCACTGATTCTCTAGCTAGCTCGTACTTGTAAGGATATACCGTTCGGGGTTTATGTGAGTAACCCGCAGGCTCTTCATCTGTGCTCTATTTCCCTTTTTCCCCATTCTCTCTCTTTCTAGAACTAGAAGCATTTCTTTAGCCCAGTATCATGTTTTGGGCTTTGCAGCACTACAAGACGGGAATAAGTAACTCCAAACGTTGCAGCGGATGGAATGGCCGGATCCTCAGAGGCCAACCGACGACGGATTCACGGACCCAACTCACGAAATATTCCAACCCGGGTCATATATATACACAGACCGAATACCGGCACTACACGTCTCGAAGCTATTGTCGACGGAGTTTTGGGAGGACCCAGCTATCGACCGGAAGAGCGAGAACGCATTCCACTTCGAACCGATAATCGCGAATGAAACGAAATGGGCTGGCCCGGGTACCTTTGTACTATATCACCCAAGTGCACTGGTCACCCCATTGCCGGACTGGTTACTGCCAGGTGAGATGAACATGATTCAGGCCTGGGGGAGCGGAACTATGAATGGCAATTGCGACGTCAATCATGGCATCTTCAGGAGCTGCTCCCTGGACCGGTACACCGGTGCGTTGGACAGACACCCACTCCTGAAGCGTGCGTGGGCTGCATTGAACAGGACATCCCGCTAACATGTCAGGAAACCCTTCGGTAGTGGGCGCAAGTCAGGTACAGGCAAGAAATCCTCGCGTTCGCTCGGGCCTTCGCTCGGAAGGATGAGCTAGATTGCCGATACACAGCCGAGAAATTCATCGATCGGATACCTATGAACGAAGGCAAACAGAAATATATCGACCTCTTGCCACCAACCAATATATTTCCGCATGAATGGATTTTCCACGCAATAGGTGCGTCCTGCGCTCCAACCTTTTCTCCTTTCGCCCCCTTCCCCCTATTGATCCCCACATTCTGACAAGAAGCCCTCGTGCTATCTATCTAGGTCTACTCATGGTAGCCGCCTTGCCCATCCGGAATTATACACTCACGAACACCGACGAAACAAGCATGGTCATCACACTCCTTCCCAGCCGCGAGGCGAAAGCGCTCTCGATTAGGACGGACTCCATCCCATCGAGGTTGAAAGACGACCGTTACGTAGACGAGAGCGAGCTGTACGACCCGTTGGGCCGGCCCGAAGCAGGTAAAATAGCCGACTTCGGCCAAGAGGACTACCTCAACCTAGTAACCAATCTACTCAATCATATAGGGAGCAGCGGTACCCGAATCCCGGCGCCGTGGCTCCGCGAAATCACGAGGACGCTCGAAGACCTGCGAATTCAGCGTCGCGATATCAGGCGAGGCACTCGGGATCGAAGTACATGGGCGACGGCCTGGAAATTCATCATCCCGGCGTACACAGCAACCATGTCGCAATTTATAGATGGTCAGTGGACTACCATAATTCCCTAGCTGGGCAAGGTTTATTCTCTTAGGAGGATAGGCATGATCTCCCGTGTGTCGTATCTACTACCATAAGTTTTTTTTACCCTTTCCCTCTATTATTAACCCTTATAAATAATGCGTCTGGGTGGGTTAAAATAGCTTTTAGAAGAATGGTTATAAAGTGGCTATCATGGTCACATTAGTGGTTGATAGAGTGTATTGAGTTACGTCGATGGTATATGCCTAGAGAGCGAACGGAGAGAGCTCCCATCATAAATCTAGTTTCATCACACTACAGTACCTAGAAACTCTATGTCAGATCAAGATCGCTTGCGTGTGTTCAATGTTTGACAATAAAGACTATAGAAGAAGCCATGCTTATGAGAACACACTAAGGATGAATGAAACATGCTAACGCCAATCATACACAGCAGTGCTATGTATTATGTTTCTCCACAAATGCACTATGTACAGGTTATAGGAAAACGCATTCCATCTCTATAGGATAAAAACGATCTTCATGCACTGTTTTGAGGTAGAAATCGTACAAACCCCCCGGCTTCACTATAGAGCTAAGGAGGGCTCAAAGTCATTGCCTATAATATTCCCTAGGCCTATGTCTGGCTACCAAGCAGCCTTGAGCCCCGTTGTTCCCCGGGCGCTTCCCCGTCCCTCTCATCGTCTGAGTCTGTGCTGGCTAGGCTGCTGTGGTCTCGGTCATTGAATTCTTCATCATCGCTTCCGCCAGCAAAAGCATCGTAAAGCTCGCCTCCCCGCCGTTTGGTGCCCTTCTCGTGCCCGCCGCTCAGACCGGTTGATTCGTCCGCATTCAGAGGCTCGAATTCATAGTCATCTCCAGGGTTGTTCCGAAGGCGTTTGCGACGCATGAACCAAAACCACGCGCCGAGTCCTACACAGAACGTAACAATTAGACCTAGAGCACCGTAAATCCATGCTTGCGTTCTGGACGAAACGCCGAACGTGGGTAGGAAGGACGGTAGCCAGGAACTGCTTGTTGTTGTTTCAGCAGCTGCAGACTGCGTGCTAGCTGATGATGACTCGCTGCTACTATCTGTTTTGCTAGGTTTCACGGGTCTTTCCGGGTGGTCATCGGGTAAAGATGTGGTTACTGCAGTATTGGTGGCGTCAGGGTGAGGAGGCAAGCTGGTTGTGATAGCTGTGGGTGTAGCAGTAGTTGTAATGTCGTGGTTAGCATCGTCTTTATCGGATGGCATTGGGAGTAGTATAGCCTTGGAAGCATCGATACTTTCGCCCCATAGCTTGAGATGCCAGTCAGTGAAGACGCCCTTGTGTTCATTAACTAGTGTGTCACGAATAACAATGGTCCAAGTGCCAACACCGGATTCTCCCCTGCGGATCATTAGCTTCATTAGAGTGACTTCATTCAAAGGACTTACCAATGCGCCACACTCATAAAAGTCCAATCATCGTAACCCTGGTCGCTCTTGTCTAGCTTCCTGACTGCTGAGATATGACTGATGACATTATCGGGGCTGATAAGGTCAACACTCAAATCACCCCGTTGAGTATGCTCCACATTCATCGTAATAGTTACATGCTCTAGTCGCTCGAGGTTGGCTTCTTTGAGCATCTCCTTTGTAACTTTAAAATTTACGGATAAACCTTGGTCGCCTTGAGGAATCTCCTTTTTGACATGGAGCCATGGGGAGTAATACCAAGCCTGAGGCTTGACATTTTTCCAAGTTTTCGCAGTTTCAACAAGAGCGTAGCTGTCGATCTTGCCGTATCCAAAGGTATGACTGTACTGCTTACCCATAGTAGTCGGCTGCCACTCGCCAGTCTCAAGATCAACTGGAACGGCACTCTCCAAAGCGATATATTGCATATCTCTCCATGACAAGTCTGGACGGACCTCCAACGCTAGAGCAAAGATTCCGGCAGCTAAAGGTGCGGCGGCAGATGTGCCGCCATGGCCATTATAGCATTGGTTTTCTCCAACGTCGGTGGTGTGCTGTAAATTGGTCAGACCCTAAGTTCTCTTCTTGTTGGGATTCAGCTTACAATTGCATCACCACTGCCGCTGCTGTAGGTCACCACGAGCTGGGCAGAGCATTTCTCTGAATAATAAGGGTGAAGCCCCTCCCGGTCGATAGCGCCAACTGTAACACTGTAGATACTATTGGTGTAGCCATCAAAGTTGCAATTATCATCACTCTGGGCGCCATTCCCGCTTGCGAAAACATAAACGGATCCAAGCCCATTGCGGCCCTTCTGAACACCGTTCAGCATAGCCCTCTTGATGAGAATGCCAGGAGCATCCATTGATCTTCCATCATCGGGAGGGCCCCATGAGCAGGAATAGATCTGATTGTGTTGATAATCATAGTTCATAGCAGCAGCCTCGTCAGCATCGCTGATCTGCGCGCTAAGAATGCGAATACCGGCAATTTTGGAGTCATACGCTACACCCACACCGCAAACGTCGTTTTTCGCAGCCGATACCTCTCCGGCACATCGCGTGCCGTGCTTATCGTCGCTTAAAGTCGGCCGTGGCTCCGCTCGGTTGTCGTTGAAATCCCAGCTACCGAATGCATAGTAGTTTGGTTTTAAATCATTGCTATACATATCCAGCCCATCGTCGACCATGGCGACAGTAGCGTTCTTGCCCGTCACCCCCGAAAGCCATACGCCGGTGACATTGACATCGTGACCAAGTTGGACAGGATTGAAGAGATGCCATTGCTCATTGAATATGGGGTCACTGATATCCAAAGTTTCCATGACCGACTTCTGCCTTTTGAGAGCCTCGGCATCGGCGTTATCGGTTCGTTTCTGTCGCGGGAAGAAGCCGCGCGGAAGTGGCGGTATTACCCTTTTCTGCATGGGCGCGCGCAGCTTTTGCTTTTGAGAGGATCTGACAGCGTCCAGTATATCGACGTCACCTAGCGACCGTCTCCTCCGGTGTTGCTGGACTTCCCTACGGACAACATCGTGGTCTGCCTTCGGTGCGCGGAAAATGAAATGGTCTGCTAGCTCGCCTAGCTGGCCTTCATTCCTCAATCCTAGCCGCGACGCGATGTGGTCTGGATTTGTGCTACGGTCGAGGTGGAGGACGTAGTAGTCGTTGGAATCGAAGTGACGGTGGTGCAGGGACGATGTACCTAGTCCAGCCAGGCTGCCTACGACGAGGCCGACGATGGGGGCGAATTTCATTTCGGGAATGATCGATGGATGACGCCGGGCAATCGAATATCGACGCGAGGTGAGCGAGAGAACTACGGATACAGGACCGCTATGTAAGATAAACAAGAGCCAGAACAAGAAAGAAAGGTAGCGATGAGACCCTTCTTTGGCGACAATGTAATCGAGGAACGATGGATCCCTTTCGAGGAAGGTAATCAAGGGAAATCTAAGACACCATTCGGGCCATGCATGAGGGAGCAAATAAGAGCAATAAGGAGAAAAAAGATATAGAGATTTGAGTCTCTCGGTAGAACGACTCGATGAACACGAGCAGATAACCGTGAGCTGTCAGGGGAGGCTTGAGGTTCGAATTAGTTGTAAGTACCTTATGAAACATTCTAGAGGTAGGGAGTTGAGACTTGGACTCTGGGCTATGGGCTCTGGCTCTGGACTCTGGCCAAGTGTTCCCACCCGAGAAAAGCGGGACTGATGTAATGGGGTAAGCTGAGTGTACATGTACTCAAGGAGGTGGTATCCAGAACCGTATAGGCAGCCGGAACTAAATGCCTACCTACCTATGTAGGAGGTAGCACAATACTACTATAGTTAGGCACATGTACTAGTACATAGGTATGTAGGCAGGTAAGTACAACAAGACCATGAGACAGACTACTAATAACACAGCAAGTGCAGTACAGAGAACCTCAAAGATAGGTAGGTATGTACTATAGGTTTTACCACCATATTCCGAAACGAGATGCGAACCTGAGCCACGCCGCTATTAGCTTGAGCCTTGTACTTAGCCTGAGGCGAGCTTGAGCTGCCCCCACCTCACTCCCGATTTTGCATAAGTCCATTGCATATCTTCCAACCGTAATAAACGGATACCTACCTAAGCTACGCCTCCATTAAACAGTTCCGTTGCTTCTACCTAGGTATCTAGCTAGGATAACTATATTAACTTATTAAGGTAGCTCTTCTGTTCTCCCTTGTGCCCTTTATACTAGGATATCGTCATTCTTATGCTTCCTGTCCTGCTAGCTAGCGGATGATTTACCGCTGGATAATTCCCTACGGTTAATGGAACTCACTGCGTGAGAATTGTATAAATCCACTAGTAAACTTAGGCTCAGTTCTTTTCGTGTCTGCGACGTCGTCGTATAGGAGCCAGGTGGTTAAGCCGTTCACTAAACTTAACCGTATCGGAAACCGTTTCTAGACTCGATGTCTATGCATAATGGAATGCATAAATACTATTGCTCAGTCACTAACTAAGGACAAGCTGAGCCAAGCCCGAGCAAAAGCAGCAACTACGTTAAACACAATTTGTCTGTGGCACAGAAAGTGGTAAAACCTAGAACCTACTAACCTATTACTTCCTAAGGTAGTTGAATAGAATATCTAAAGAAATCTGCATCTAGTCAGGTAGGTTAGTGGGTTGGTACCTACGTAGGCAGATGCAAGGCGGGTAAGGCGTTATATCAACACTAATTACCTAGACTTTTGCTATTCGCAAAGACAAACATCGAGCACCTGCAATACGGCAGTACGGCTGAGTGAAGGTGCTGTGACCGGGTGGGCTATATAGTGAGTTGGGTTCGATTCCTAACAGCGCTGTTGGTATTCGCTTTTAGCTATTTGGCTGTTGGCTTGTTGCGTTTGTTGGCTTCCATAATTGGATTTGTGGGGTCGCAGGTACCTAAAGGAATTGACTTCCGGGCTACTGTTCCGAAGTGGTGGGAATGGGCTGGCTCTGTGCCTAGGTAACAATCTAATCACTACCTACCTAGGTAGGTACCTAATCATTCGAACAAGGCAAGATATACTAGGTGAGAGGTAGTATGGCTTAACAGGTGAAGGAACCTTGCTCTAAAGCTTATTTTCTTGAAATCGACGCAAAATAAAATATATATAGTAAAACTTGAAAGTAGTGAACCCGGTCACCGATCCCCTGCATTACCTAGCTCGATCAGTCCTCGATATAATTAAAGAGCATTTAATCCAGATGTGTGAACGACTTTTTTTATCCATCCTCAGACCGGGCCTCGGGGTATTCCGAGTGCATGAAACACACACCTTTTCTTCTACGAATGAAGGCTGTGTTACCTGTTAGGCAATGCTGTGTTCGATCAAAGTAGGTGTCACACCATTGCCGCGTAGCTGTCGAATGTATGCATTACCTATTACATCTCGTACTTATGATTACATCGACCTGACATTAGATGATCTCAATATGATGATGTTGGTGAGCAGCAGTATGCATTGATGAGCCATAGCTGAGCAGAAGCTAAGCAGTAGTTGAGAGAGATGCCATCTATTACTCATATACCTTACTACGCACTCCTCATATATGTGTATGTACTCATATAATTGAATGCTAAGGTGCCATACGATTATGGACATTGCCAGGATAAGTAGGTAGGTGTTAGGTATCCGGCCATGCATATGGTTCAGCTAAATAAGCGCTCATTAGAAATAACACGTTTACATGCATTATAGAAATCCTTCTCATAATAATAACCCATATATCGCGCATAAGACACATAGGTGCCACTGGGCACTAGGTACCAACATACCTCCTACCTACTTCCACACTATCTACGGCGGTATGTATGATACGATGCCTCCTGACACACTGATAGACTGCAACAAAATTCTTGCTTAGATGATTACATTTTGCTATGGATGGTGCAGGTGTTGGCTACCTATATGTACCTACCTAGGTAAGTACTTAGGAGGTAGGTACAGTATGTTGGTGACCCTCCATGATTAGTGTAGGTAGCCGGGTTCTATCCAGCCACCTTTATTCCGGATACCAGGTAAGGTAACCAGGGATATGGCCAAACAGCTACCCGACTCTGCCGAGAATAGCCTCGCTCAATTGATGAACCACAGCATATCATGAAACCAAGGATACCGATTATGGCTATTGAAGAGTCGCTTGGCAAACAAGACATACCTACACTACTGTCTGTCCCGGACTTGTTCCCGTTATGACGAATCGTCTCGAGAAGACACGATGATGATACTGCTGCTCACAAAAGACTGACCGCTACTTCTCGAGGCAGAGCAGAGGCAGAGGCAGAGGTGGCCCATCCAACCAACCATTGATCGTTATTGCCTACCAAGTTCCATTTGGTCTATTATTCTGTCCATTTCGGTTCGGGTCGTGTTCTGAACCTCTCTGCGCTTCCCGAATGGTATCCTATCCCGGGTCTTGGAAGTTCCAGTCCTTGTGTGAGTTGTGTCTACAACTTGTATGATGTGTGTCCCGTTCTCATTGCGCACTGCAAACAAGAGCAATTGAGCTTGGCACCCGAGGTGATATCCTTGTGCGAATCCCATGAGCCGCCAAGAAATTATCCCAGCCTCCCAGCCTCCAACCGCTCGAGCAGCTGCAGCCTGTAGGTAGCTGGAGTGCGGGATAGAAGCTTGAAGCTCGCTAGCTAGTTGCATCCTTATCACCGCCGATCTAATGAACATCCCGCCACCGTTTTTTAGTCGTTATATTTTTTTCGCGCATCCTTTTCTGCAGCTTGCTATCACCTACAGTATACCTATATCAACCTAGGCGCAGTTGCATTGCATAAGTATGCGCGGCATTAGTCTATTTCTGGTTGAAGGCTGCATTAACCTATGATTTCGTGGAGCGCGAGGAGCCAAAGTTTGACCATCTTTTACTTGATCCGCCGGCCTTGTTTGCAGCCTAACCGCCGGGAAAGGGTCATCCATTGCGCCCAAAATGTCCACTCCGTACTGGGGCCAGCTGCCGCCTTCTCAAGCTCGCCGATTGTCAGAGAGCTCCGACATAGATCGCAGACAATCATTGGACCATTCAAGCTTGCCCCAGCCGCGTTACGACTCCAATCGCGCCTCTGGGCAGACCACTCTTACCGACGCTCCTACCGAGTCAACCTATACGCCCCTTGCTTCACCGACCACATCTAATGCGCCAGGGGCCGGCTTAACTCCTCGCCCGCCATCATTATCTTATACACAGAACCAGAAGCCTTTGGGGCTGCTAGGAAACCATCGAACACAGGCGAGTCACGATCAAAACGACGACACGTACGAAATTTCAAACACCTCATTCCCACCAGCGGCCCCTGACGTACCAAAGGCGCCTCCCATTAGTTATAGGCATCCGTATGGAAATATTGGTTCCTCGTATACTGACAACTCTGCCGGTCGACCTGGTCCGCCTCGTCTAGCTCATAGACTAGAACCCCAGAACCAAGTTATTAGCATGGAGCCGGAGACGTTCTACAAAGATGCCACTCCCCCTGCCGAGAGACAGTCGAGGCAGCCTGCGCTTGACCGGGCTTATCAAAATTTCAACGATGGTGTCGTGTCCCCTGAACATCTAGAAAGAGAATTGGTCAGATCGGGTTCTATTCGGCGGCCATCAAACGGATACCGCCCTGATAGACGAGACCCTGCTTCGCCGATGCGACGAGAATCTTTAGGCCCGGAATCACAGCAGAAAATTTGGGCTGCCGACCGCTCGCCTCTACAAAAGCTAGAGCTGACGCTCGATAGCATTACGAAAGAAGAGAAGCGAGCTCGTGTGGAAGCTGCGGAGAGGCGCGCAAGGGAAAGAGCAGCACAGGTTAGCAGGTCTGCGAAGGCCGTGGATCATGATACGCCACCTTCCAGGCACCAAGGCGGCCAACAAGTCCAATTTAGGGATACAGACCATTCAGCAGGCGGGGAACAGAATCATTATACAGTCACGGCAGATCCAGTTCAGGCTGTGCCGTCGGTGGCCACTGAGTACGGTACATTGTCCCAAAACTCGCCGGAAGCGGACCGAAAATACGGGTTTTCGGAGCAGTTACCAAGATCTCAAATTCCAGTGCCTAAGAACCGTAGCGTTTCAATGACGACCAACGGCGCACCTCAGCGAAACTTGAGTTTCCGTGAAAGGACAGCCACGCATCAACGTAGTCTTTCACAAGATCCCAACCAGGACTCGTTCCACGTCGCGCAAACTACAACGCCTGGTGGAGATTTCGTTCCTATGAGGAGCGGCAGTAAAAAATTACAGAAAAACCCACCCGGTGATCCGTGGTACACTGTGCGCAGGGAGGCGGAGGAGAAGTTCGCGGAGAGGTTCTCGGAGGGATCCGCTAACTACAACAGACTCGATGCCACTGATGGGGATAACCATGCAGAGACCCGGCCCTCTTACCACGGCGCAAATTATGCGGCGGCGCGACCCACTGGTGGAATGGCCAAGGACGTATCGCTTCCCATAGAAGATCTCCCGAGGCCACCAGCCAGAGGTAAGACCTTCGGGGAAGAAAAGTATGATGAGGAACCACCGAGTCGAATCAGAGGATTAGCGGCTGCGATAGGTTTTGGGCGATCCAATTCAATGGGATCAAATACAGCTCAGAATATGCCGGCTTTAACTGGCCGATATATGCAACCCAATACCCCGGAATCGGTGAATCGTCGAGATGTGCTCGCCCCTTCCGTTGAACCTAGTCCAGCAACTCCGGTCAACCAAAACCGCCAGGTTCTTGCACCTACTAAAGCATATCAAAGTAACCAACCTAGCGAGAGGGGTACAAAATCCGTCAAATTTCAAGATGGTGGGCACGAATCCGGAGTGTTCAATGACAATATGTCAGACAATACCCATCAGAGGCATCGTTTGAGAGAATATCTACATCATGACGGGCTGAAGCCTGGGCAAGGCACGTATCGAGCTCCAGCATACCTGGACGAGTGGAGACAAGGCACGGCAGGATTTTTGTCTGGCCCTCTGCTAGATATTAGACAGGATCCCATTCAACCGCTCGATAAGAACACACCATGGTGGGAGACCAGTAGTAAACGTCGGCCCAGCTTTTCCACGCAGCCACCTACAAGGACGTTTGATGGCGGAAATGATGATGACGAGCGTACAACCTTCAAGCCGCCGCTTTATCTTAAGTGCGGCCCATTATTACGCTACTGTGGTACCCGTGTTGAGGAGCCGATGGTAAGAACAAACCGCGATAATATTCCATTGGACAAGGAAATTTGGCGAGGCTCCGTCATGATAGTTACCCAGGATTCGGAATCTTCCTACGATACCGCACCCATTCTCCGGTTGTTTGTACAGCCAATCGAACTTCTACCGCCTCCTCCAGCCGAAATCCAAGGCGAGCAACTACTGCTACCCGAGTACGTCGATCCAATCGCAGGTATACCGACGATTGGCCACCGTGGAGAGACATTATACGTCCGACCAGTAGATCAGCTAGAGGAGGCTAAAGATTTGTCGCTGGTGGAACCAGATGATGGTTTATTTGAACTGATCAGGAGCGTACCCGACGATGATGCCGATGCTCCTGATCCACCAGGCTCTTTTCCTAATCGTAAGAGGCGCATTGAGGTAGATGGGGAGAAACTTGGGAAATACAAAGATGTGCGTGGGCTCCGCCTCCATGCGGAACGAGGCCATACATTCTGGAGATTCAACGTTGAAATTGAACTACGTGACAAACAACAGCGGATAGCTTACCGCATCAACCGTGGACCTGCTACCGGCTTCTGGGTACCAGCTCGTGGAGAGTCGATGAACATCATGTTTCACAGCTGCAATGGTTTTAGCCAGAGCGTGAATCCGGATGATTTCAGTGGTCCCGATCCTATGTGGCGCGACGTCTTGAATGACCATCAAACACGACCATTCCATGTTATGATTGGCGGCGGAGATCAAGTCTACAATGATGCTGTCACTAACAAAGCCAAACTCTTCCGTGAGTGGATCGCGATCAGGAATCCACTTCACAAAAGTAATGCTCCTTTCACGGCAGCGATGCAAGATGAGTTGGAAGCATTCTACCTCGAGAGGTACATGATGTGGTTCTCGCAAGGTCTATTCGGCCTAGCCAATTCTCAAATCCCTATGATTAACATGTACGATGATCACGATATCATTGACGGGTTTGGTTCCTATCCTCATCATTTTATGAAATCACCAGTCTTCTCAGGACTGGGCAACGTTGCATTCAAGTACTACTTGCTGTTCCAACATCAGAGTGTGCCCGATGAAACCGAAGACTCAGAACCAAGTTGGTGTTTGGGCGTAAAACCCGGACCATACATCAATCAACTAAGTCGTGGTTTGTTTGTGTCCCTAGGAGCGAGAGTTGCACTTCTCGCTGTTGATACCCGGACGGAGCGGACAAGAGAGGAAGTCGTGCACCATGATACTTGGAGTAAGCTGATGGATCGCTGTTATCAAGAGATCGTCAAAGGCAGGACCCAACACCTGCTAGTATTGTTAGGAGTTCCAATTGCATATCCACGGCTTGTATGGTTGGAAAACATGTAAGTGCTGTTTACTATTCAGGATAAAAGCAGGACTGATTCCCGTCACTAGTTTGACCTCAAGACTCATGGATCCTATCAAAGCTCTTGGTAAATTTGGTTTGCTAGGCAACTTGGTCAATAGTTTCGATGGGGGCGTCGAAGTTCTCGACGATTTAGACGATCATTGGACCGCTAAAAATCACAAAGATGAGCGGCGATTTATTGTTGAGGATCTTCAGGATCTAGCGGTAGACAAATCTATCCGTGTGACAATACTTAGTGGCGATGTGCATCTTGCCGCAGTCGGCCAGTTCTACTCGAATCCTAAGCTTCGTATCCCGAAACACAAAGATTTCCGCTACATGCTCAATATTGTCTCATCCGCAATAGCCAATACGCCACCCCCCGACCTCATGGCAGACGTTTTGAATAAGCGTAATAAGATACATCACTTCGACAAGGAGACTGACGAGAACATGATGCCACTATTCGGCCACGGAGTCGACGGTAAGGCACGCAACAATAAACACCTCCTGCCTCACCGGAATTGGTGTTCCATCAGAGAATATGTACCAGGACACACACCACCGTCAACACCACCAGCCGAGGAATTTGAGTACACACCTGAGGCCTCGCCTCCGAATAGGAGGGGCGGCCTATTCCGCCGGCTCTCGCTGTCTAAGGATCGCGGCCCAGCGATCCGCCCAGACTTACCTAAAGAACCGACCGACCGTTCACGCCCACCCCTTTCCGGAGGATTCATGCGCTCCTTTTCTCGCCGAGGTTCGAGCTCTGACGAAATAGGGCGCCCCGAATCTAACGGTCTAATGCGCACTCTTTCCCTTGGTTCACGCCCTCGCAACCTTCTCCGTCGTCGAAATAGCAGCAAGAGCCGGCCTGATGATGGCGGCATCAACGGCTCTTGGGGCGAGGATGATGAGGATATTTTCGCAGCACCCGGTCCGCCCCGGCCCCCCCACGCTGGCGGAAACAGCCTCGGGCTGCGTGGTGGTGCCGGCAACGAATATGAGATAGGTGATGAGGCACAATTTACCGCACGTTCGCCACGTCGTGCATTTACGCAACCTGTACAGAGCATAACGCAAAACCAACAAATATATGCCGGTAGCTCTGATGATAGTGCTCCTCCAACTCGACCCTTCCACCGCACGCCTACAGGCCTTAGCATTAAGAAGCTTAAGAAATATAAGCCAGAGCGTTATGATGTTAACGCCGAGGGTGGTCTGGAAGTCTGTCTCAACGTTGAGGTCAATCCCAAGGATCCAGCAGGCATCACGGTGCCATACAGGCTGCTGGTTCCGAGACTCTGGTATGAGTACCAAGGGGAGGGGTCGCCGGAACCAGAGCCTGCAGTAGAATCCGGTTTCGTAAGCCGAATAAGCCATGGACAGAAGCCCGGCGATGACGATGGTGAGCAGGACATCGTGGAAGCTCCCCAGAGGAAACCGAGTGGTCTCCGGCGCTGGTTCAGTAATCGCGGGAAGGGCAACCAGCAACAGGTAGAGGAAGAAGAATGGGACGAGTAAGAGCGCCGAAGAGAAAGAGTTGAATAGAAAGTCAACGGATATAATCGGTTCGATTAACGTGCGTGGGCGGGTTACGGCTCTGTGGCAGCTCGCTGATATATAATCGAGCCGCTATTTTGTCTATGAATGAACGACCCATATACAATAACAAAGGGAGAATGGCGTCTTGTTTTTTTTTTCCTTTTAGGGAGCGGGTTTCGCGTTCGGAGTTTTACGAGCAGGCAGGTTTATCAGGCAGGTTCTTGGGCTAGCAGGCATGGGAAAGGCATTTTCAATCGACGAGGGTTATCGCGAGGGTCAGTCCTGTGTTGTATCTAGCGGCGGGCGTTGCAGATTGGTTACACTAGTCGATGTTCCTGGTGCCGTAATCAACAGTGATTAAGCTCATTGTCTATTCACATTATCCGAAGCATACGTTCTCATTATTATGATAGGCGTATATCGCGTGCTTGATTAGAAACGTGTAGGAGCTGTGGTCTAGATCGTAATTCCATATATTTGGAAATCTCGGTAGCTATGTCCCTATTATTCCCGGCGCAAACAATAGAGGGTTCGTTGGACCTAAACAGGCAGCTGATTCAACTAATAATGAACCCTAGCTGTCTAACCTCGTGTACATTTTAGCTTTGTGGTGTGACTACGGTCAGCCTTCGATCATGGTGATATCAGAAGAGGTGGAAAGGGAAAGGGGAGCTGGCGGGGCGCTCTTAGTTTGCCGAGAAGTCGGGATCGCCGATTTACATTTACGTAGTATATACGGTAGGGCCGAGGGTTGACTCTTCAGGCTTAACAGGCCAAAGAATTGATTGTTTACTGCTCTGATGATAGCTATACAACATACCTCACTTCGGTAGGATGGACCTTCTATTCACACGCGGGGCGAGCTATTAGCAAGCTCTATCAGAACTTCATCTTGCTGGCTATGTGCCTCCGGGTTCGAGAAGCCCCAGCGAGCAGGGCGGGATAGCCTTCTCAAAAGATTTACGTCGAGGGCTTAATGAAGACTATCAACACAGGAAATACCACCAGAAACGGAATCACTTTATGCAATGCCATGCGCCATGCTAATCTAAAGACTAGAAATCTACACAACACAAGCTCTTTAAAAGCAGAATCAACACACACAATGACGCCACCTATGCTTTATTTCGCTACCCAATGCATCTGTTCGCCCACCCATCTCTCATATTTATCACAGTACAACAATGTTATTGATCGTCAACCCCTGGCTCTCAACATGGTATCTCCTCCTCATGCCAATACTCCTCGCCGTCTTCAACAGCTCATATGTCGCCTCTCCGCCACCCACCATGAGCATGGGGATGGGACGGTGTCGCGTAACACCCGCAGGCGTCCGCTGTTCCTCGTCCAATAATGGCCGGATTAAGTTGAAGCCCCAGACATCTTCTTCGCCTTTGTCTAGCGACTCCTTGTCATCTGATACTACGATGACAAGTTGCAGCCCGTTGCGATGAGGCGCGAAGGAAGGGATGGTCGCTAGCTTTTCGGAGAAAGAACAGCCGCCCCGGCGCATTACGATGATCTGATGTTGTTTTGGAGCTATGTCGGGGAGCTTACCATGGCAAGCCTGGTCGGCGAAATAGAGCCGCCCCCATGAAAGTGACTCAATATTTACCTTGCCATTTGGATTCGGAGCCTCCGGGACGTCTGGTAGGGGTGCCACTCCGACACCTACGGGTGTGATTGCCGGCATATTTATGTACTTGTAGTCAATCTTCGGTGCGGGTTCAGGGCCAATTGTGGTCGCCGGCTCACGCAAAGCGGACGTAAGGTGTTGTAGTAAAGAATTGAACAGGTTGGTAGCCCCTATATCAGAACCCTGCATCTCAACAATAGGTTTCGTCTTGGGTGAGGGGGGATCCGTAGAAGTTGAGTTATAGTTTGGTATCATATTTGGAATCTCGATTTGCAGGAGGATGTCGACTAGTACTGCATCGCGAACGCGATGAAAGAGGGGGTCTGAAATGTCTGAAAGAATATCCCGGGAAATGAAGACCTTTTCGTCCCTTCCAAGAAGGAAGTTGCCCATACTATATACTCGCCATCCTCGTTCCGATGTGATAGGCGGTTCTTCTAATATCATCCCTATTTTCAAACCTGAAAGGCCATTGACAGCGATGCCTTCGCTGCCCATTCGAATCAAATTGTTGTTGCCGAAAACGAGGTTGAAAGCACTCCCTACAGATTGTTGAGT
Organism: Xylaria hypoxylon; assembly: GCA_902806585.1. Lineage (NCBI taxonomy): Eukaryota > Fungi > Ascomycota > Sordariomycetes > Xylariales > Xylariaceae > Xylaria > Xylaria hypoxylon. Next base: position 3,586,395 of record CADCXB010000001.1, read on the forward strand.
GTTAGAAGGAAACTCGATGATGCTGGTGTGTCGCCGCTTTAGTGCTATGCATATCCCATCGGTCGGCAACATGGATCGGGGGAGAGTCCAGGGGAAGTATGTATGGTTTGAGACAATTGATGATCCTTGTTCATCTGTACCTGATCGGCCCAGTGGGGAATCAAGATTCATGGTGCTATGAAAGTTGGGCACCTGATGAAGTCGAATCAAGGTCGCCGCATTAGATAGATCTGTTCGTGCGGCAGTAGCCGAGCCGGACAAGGGAGGAAGGGGAGGAGGCACAGGGCAAGTATTGGTGAAGCTCTCATCGAAGTAAGGCTGAAGGGATTTCTCGCTCTGCGCCTTTTTCGGCCGGCGCGAAATATTTTTGCGTGGGAGAATCAAAGGGTGACCCTCTGTTGTGAACACATATGACGCATCTAGTTTGTTGAGCGGATGATCTGCATCAAACAGGAGATATAGATACTTGGCGGTCTCCCCTAAGAAGAAACTCTCCATGCGATCGCTTTTTTCGCCGGTGCGCACATCTTGAAGACCCGACCAGCCACATTCTGTCCAGCATCGCCTAATTATATCTTTCAATATCATCTCACCCGCGTATAAATACCATGGATCGCGGGTAGCCCGATATAAATGATACGTGGATTCGATAAACTCTGGTCGACCAGGCCACCAGCCCAATCCGCCTTCAACGTTTCCATCACGAACTGACCAGCGCTCCGGCAGAGCAGAATACCGAGTCCACAGCGCCGTGTAGAGAAGGTGTGTTTCAATAGCCTCGTCCAACTCTCCCGCGAGTGTGAGTAAGCCGGAATAATAAGCGCCTAAGCTATCAATCCAAAACGTTTGAGGAGACCCCGTGGAGATATGCGCGTTAACATAATGGGGGTGGTGCATATCGGAATAGAGATGACGCTTAATTGCAGCATGGGCATGATGCCAGGCTTCGAGGAATGAATCGGGAGAGTTGTCCTTGTCGGAAAGTGGGCTATAAATCTTATTCGGGTCGAGCCAGCTCTCGTGAGTAATGTGATTGGGAATTGTTTGGTTTGGTAGCTCATGACCGGATAAGAGGATATGTGTTTTGAGTGCGTATTCGAAGAAGCTGTCAATCCCAGCACCGATGCCAGAGAAGCCTCCTATCCAATGTCCCTCTTCAGCATCTACGCCGGCGCCTATCAAACCAATATCGCTTCTCCGCGACCAGACAGCCCAGAAAGCTCTCTTTGCCACCTGCTCAAATCGGGGGTCACCCGTAAGACGACTCAGCACGGTGAATTCAAGAACGAGACTCCCAGCGCCGGCGCTACATGTCTCCGTAATTTCAGGGGATTCCTCAGGTTTGCTAGGGTGTGGACCAGTGTTATCGTGCAGCGGCGAATTCAAATAGAACGGTATGCCATGCCGCAAGTTGACCCGGGGATACGGCATGCCGGTTGGTGTATAGAAGGCCGGGAGTAGGCGTTGCGCTAAGTCGAGCGCAAGCCTCAACAGCTGACCATCATATCTGAACCCATCGGGCCAGGCGATAGGGTGTTCTTCAATATCCACACCTGCTTTTTGAGGGTAGTAGCCTGTGATCGGCAGCTCGCCCACGGCAAAGAGGTGTGCACTCAGCAATCCCCCGACACCTCGAATTACAGTCTCAAAGACTTGAACTTTACTGTCGACGTCGAAGCCTCGGCCCCGGAGCCCACGACCTGACGGGCCGGCTCGTCCATCACCATATTGCACGACAAGCGCAGCTATACCGTCCTGAAAATCGGACAACGCCTTCGGACCGGTATTCTGACTGTCGGGCGGAGCGGAAGCGAGAATGGCAAGGGTCGAGAGGCTATCGATCAGGGTCAAAGAGTAGTTTCCAAGGACATCGTTGAGCTCGACGTTTCTGGGATTATTGGGATCGCGAGTCAAGGGTGTGCACGAGACGGGACGCAACTATGATTACAAGGATAAGCTGTTGATTCTAGACTAAATACAGGCGCCAGGCGGAGCGCAACGGAGCAGCGCAACGGAGCGTAACAGGGCGAAGCGTACCTCATCTTCAGGGAAAGCTATTTCCATATAGTTGTCAAACCCATGATAGAACATGTCGACCGTCTCCTGGCGCAATTCGGCGACGCGCCCAGGTCGCATGGCCAGGACAGGGGCCATCCATGGTAGCAGCAAGAAAGCGCATGCCACGATCAGCCTAACAAAGCGACATGACGTCGCAAGCGAACACGGTGAGGCCAACTTGCAGCCAGCCGAGCCAGGCAAGGGCATCACCGGCAACGGGATGCGAAAGAATGCATGTGTAGATGCGAGACGACAGGCGCGAGAGGACTCGGTGAAGGCGCTGGGCTCACCGGTTCCGGAACCGATAGAGTATCTAGATAGAGCACAGGACAAGACGAGACAAAGACATGAACGCAATACGGTCAATTATAGTTGTGTTGGCGATGACATGGAAATCGGCATGCCTTAGTTGCCCTGGTTGGTTGCCCTGGAGCTAGAGACGAGGAGACCGGGTTGGCGATACTAAACTAGTGATGTTGAGTTGAGTCAAGGAGTGAGGTGAGTGAGGCTATTGTAGGTACAAGTGTTCTCTTAGCACTGTGGGTATATGCGATTAGGTAGTACTTAACATAGGTAAGCAAGTCACATTATCAGAGATTATCAGAGAGGATACATACAGTGAGGTATACTGGCTTTACCCACTAACACGGCGCCTTATTAGCTCAGTGTATCGATAATAAGGCTAATCGACTAAATACATCAGGGAGGTGGAGGGGAGCTCTTGGGGGCTTTAAGGACACGTGCCAGTACCTACAGCCACCAAGTGGGCCAGACCAGTCTCAGCAACTGTACACACTTCAGCCTTTGAAATCTTTACTTAATCCCAGTAATGTCGTCATTCATTGAAGAATAGCTAATTGGCCTATGAATCTCTGCTCTTGTGCGTTTTCCCTCAATTATTACATAACATACTCAGGTTCTTGTGTGAAGCCGCCGAAGACCTCTATATTACGACAGGAGTATGGGTGTAGTGGTACTACTTAATAGGTACCGACTAGCAAACACCTTTCAATCTATCTTTTATAAGTCTTGTGACTGTACCTCATTTCAAACAAGATCCTAATTCATGAGCAGCATCAACCCTATTCACCGCAATGATTATACAGCACACCGTCTCAGCGCATCGTCACAAAGAAGGAGGGCGGCTTATTATCAATGGCCCGACTTGATGATATTAGATGACACATGATCTTCCTATGCTAGAAAGTCTGGCTAGAAAGTCTGGCTAGAAAGTCTGGCTATATGTGAAGACCATTTAGGTAAAAAAGGTCAACGCGCACTGAGGTAACTCTAATGGCCAGTCCGTGGTGTGTGCTTTATTATATGACAAGAGAAAACAGATATTGACATACAATACGCTCTCAAGCTTGTGAACAGATCTTGTTCAGCAGCGACATGATATGTTGTAAATATCATTACAAGAATGCCGCCAATCGGCAGTACAGAGTAGAGCCTCACGGTCACCCCAATTCGACCGAATCAAATCTATATTTATACCATAATATGACACACCTTCCCAGAGATATCTCCCGTTTCCACCATGTAAAGTGATGCTGCAAACACCCTTTATATCTATGCTACCATTCTCCCGATAAATTAGGTAGCTATGTACACCCCATACCCTTCAATACCACCTAACAACCGTTACTGTAGTGTACCGGTACACTGCGCACCAATTACTACCCTTCTCCATAGCTTCCGCCCTGTTGGAACACCGGAGATAGTCATCTCGTTCGCGACCCTACGACCCTACGACTCGCTTTCCCGCACGGATGGTTAGGGCTGGCTGACCGCAGGAGACTTTTGACATATTGGGTTCATGCAGTGAAACAGCACAATGCCAGAGCAACCAACAACAACAACAACAACAACAAAAAATAATTATCAAGAAAGAACAGTTTGGAAGAAGAAGAATGGTACGTTATAATAGACAATGCTCTGGCATAGTAATTCGCTCAGATCTAATTTCGAACCCCATGTCAACTTGCGCATCACTACGCATCACCAACTCCACACTGATTACAACTCTGCCTGCAGTGTACTTTGGACAGTGGGATTTGGTTTCACGAAGCTATAGGCGACAATTCCCTCTTCTCGGATAGGCATGTGACGTGAAGCATAGTGTAGTGTAGTGTTGTCATAGGGCTGTCTAGAGCCCGCTGAGCCAAGCCAGAAGAAGCCCTCCAGCCAATGGATCTCTTAGCCGGTAGAAAAACGCCCATGATATTCCACTTTGTCGCCGCGTTTATGGGCTAGGGTGATACCGGCCCCGTTCCGGATGCACTGTTCAGCCTCTGAACCATTCTATCTGGCAACACAAGCAGGGGCTGTCACCAATTAATCCTTACTTATAGTATACTACCTACTACAGTATGTACGTGCTTGGATGGTAGTGCAGATCCTATAGTGAACTACACTACCGTACCCGGTGTACAACTAGATATACACTAGACTACATTAGATTACTTACCTACCTTGTAAAGTAATGTCTTAAGATCAGAGCCGTAACTCGTAAGGCGGGAATTTATACAACTACGGCTAGCATTCCGGGGTGACTGAAAGAGCTGTCATGTCTATCAGAGCATACCTAGTCCCATCTTCATTTTATAACCCCCTACCCTTCCCTAGATAGTCTAGCATCGATCGGCTTTTAGCACCTCACATCTCGCCCCATATCCCGAATCACCGTCTTCACTAGTCTTCGCCCATCCTTGCTACTGTCCTTGCGCTTCTTGATTCAGGGATTGGCCCCGGATCACAGTGGGTAATAGGTAGACGGATAGGTAAGCTCGATGACGGAAAGACGTGACTATAGCGTACTATATACACGACACTAGAGCTACCTAGGCAACACGAGAGAACTGTCAGCACTCTATTGGCGCGATCACACGTTGGTTGGTTGACCTGATCAGAATCTGATTAGCTCTATGCACTATCTATCTATGCTTCTCGAACTGACAATTCGACCTGCTATTTCAGTAGTTACACGAAAATACCACTTTCGCTTCCTGAATCCCGGGACCCGGGATGTATTTCCGCCTTCGCCTATGCATCTATTCCTAACGTTTTCTACTTTGAGCATTCTACTTTTACGAGTGAATACTACCTTCCAGCATAAATACTACATAAAGCAAGTGATTTCTAGATAGGATCTGACACTGTGTAGTGAAGCTGAGAGACGTCTTGGGTGGTATTTCGAGGTGAAGAACGCATGTTACGTAGAGTACGTTGCAGTGTGCCATGACGAACTTATGGTTGGTTCATGGTAACTCTCCAATTTTCCGACAGAATGGTTCAAATGTGACACAATCATATTGTGTCGAATAGGGGTTATTGTATATCTCACACACACTCAACTATGATCCTTATTGTTTCTATTATTCCCAACCCAATCGACACCTACCCGACTTCCTACTTCCTTGGTAAAGCTTACGATAACCGTAGATCCTCGGCTATACATAGTAGCAAACAACAGTTGCTCGCCGATAGCCGGGCCCGACTTCTTCACCCTGGGCAGGATAGATCACCGACAAAATCTAGGACTTGTTTTCATGCACCGTCTTTGGGGTAACTAATTTCACTCTGCATCTCTAATTTCGGCACCTCACATGCCTAATGCCTCGATAGATAAAAGTCATAAAACTATGCGGCGTAGCATATGTTACCTACGTACTGCTCGCAGCCTGGGGCTATTCTCGAGGCCTAGTGTCATCTTCCAGGTGAGGCCTCGCTTCAGGTATGTTTCTCTCCTGATACCTTCGAGCTACTTCTGTAGTTGTTAGTGTACACATAGCCTGTTTAGGTCAGACCCAACATCTCCTGACCTGGTTGTTCCTTATATAGTCTATAAATTGGAATATGATCGCAAGGTCAACCAAGACACCGGTACTTGGATCGTGGACAGTTCTCACACCTCGAGCCAACAGCCAACAACCAACAATAAGAATAAGCTAGCAATTCGCCCAACAAATGAGAGGCCATTATCCCTCCCCTCGCCCCAGTCGTCGCGTGGCAGTGTCAGTTCCAGACGGCGCTTATAAGTTAAAAATGTAAGCAACTTGCGGTATTCTGGGGAAACGACCCACCAACTGCTCGCAAGCGATGAGAATTACTCGCCGCTCCATGTTGTAGATACCGCCTAGTACACGATCTATACTCGACAAGAAACATGAAACGCCCTAGAGATTGACATCGTGTACATCTAGTTCAATTAACTACCCTAGTTTCGGTATATCGTGAACACCCCCTAAACAAGTGCTTATGATTCCATATCATCGCCACGTGGTTACCAACTAGGTTTATTTGGAAGCTATATACGATATCAGCAGTAACCTCGTGGTTAGAAAGTACCGCCTTCATGAAATCCACCCCTATAGTGTTTGTTTGTAAACTACCTAGCTCGCCCTATAAGGCGGTGACCCCCTATGTGAGATAGATATACTGCAAATCAACCCGTGTATTAAGATCGACATGTAGAACCGACTCCAGCTTGGCCGCCCTAGCTCTTATAGCTTGCGAGCGGTAAGCAATGGTTAGATAATGGTACATGGAGTACGTAGGCGTCGAAATTTCAGTTGGCACAGAGCTCATCTTAGATTTCGATCGTACCACCTCCGTGTATCTTGCATGCTGATCTTCTGCAGTTGAACCATTCAGTCAAGGCCACATGACAGCCACTAATGCTATCCCCCATGGTTCGTGGGCAGACGCCGCACGCAGGTGTCTGGCGTAGCCCATCAGAAACTGTGGTATGTACCTATATGATCTATTCAGGACAAGCTTAAATAAGCTTCCCAATTAGAAAGCCCGGGAAGTTATCGAGCTGCCGGGATAAGTCCATGCCCGATAAATATAGCATGATTTCAAGTCCTAATTCGGGTCCGAGTCTACTACCGTGTTACCCGTTCAGCGCCAGTGAGACGGGAACATAGATTCTGTATATCCGCCCCTGCTGACAAATGGGCGTGCTGCTATGATACTCAACCGTGCATATCGACGTCTCTAGATGTACTTAACACGTGGAGTGTATACTCGAAGTTTGTGCATCTGTAATTGTCTTCCCTCTGTGTATTTGTGTATTAATCAGTGCGTAGTAGATCTGTACGGCACAGCAACATAAATGCCCACATCGTTTCTACGATCCCACATACCAGAGCAGTCTAGATCACTTCATCGGCCCATTCATATATCGGGATCGCTTGACGCCGCAATATGTCCCCCACTACCATCTTACCGACTGGTGCTTTAACAGGCACCAATACTAAACATTCAGCGGTGAATGGGAGCATGTATGCCTGGGTCAGTATGTATGTTAGTTCGCGACGCGTCAAGATAAAGTACGTCAGCGGCCAGGCATTGACAGCCATCAGATGACGGTGCTTTGCATACACCGTTGTTGGAGCTATGTCAGCGTAGCAATGGACGCCGGCAAGGCCAGTCACCACCATACCCTAGTGGAACCCCCCAAAAAATTGAGGTTCATGTTAGACCAACTATTGAGTTCTTCGAAGAAGTCGAAACTCGAAGGAAGCAGAGGAATACGAATAAGAGGAAAAAATGAAAAAGAGGTAGATGTAGAGCGGCCCCCAACAAGCATTAGAATATCCATGTTCGCGCACGTGTTTTCGGCAATGTCGGGGGCGGAGCGAGGGCCAGTCAATGATGGACCGCAAGGGGTCCCGAGGGCGCGGAGTCTTGCCATCAGTCGCGATGCTGACATTCGTACTGATACTGATCCAGTCCGATGCGACCCTTGGAGCGATGAGACGGCGCAGTAGGGCTTGAAGCATGACCCGGTGCAACCTGTCAGAGGGCGATTACAGGCCTCCGGCACATCAAAGAAGCTTATTCACGCCTTCGACTGCGCACAGTACGAACCGGGCCGGAAATTTGTAACTTATGCACGGGCATTGGTATAGATTGGGATGCCAAAGTATATGGACGGTAATATTGGCGATAACATCTAGTGCTAGGTAAGGACAGCAAGCTCTTCGGCCATTGCCCTACGTATTGTACATCTGCCAGCCTCAAAAGTTGATTTAGCATCTTGGGCCAGCCAATCATTCTGCCTCAACTTTTTGCAAATTTTCAGATTTTGTGTATGCCTATAGAGCCCCTATAACCAGACTTGAGTCGTTGTGCCAATCTTTAGATATTCAAAATGAAATAAGCTTAATAGAAAAAAAGCCTAAGAAGACAGAGAAAAACGCTAAACTCCAACGCTTGGGCTTGCCATAAGATGTGAACTGCCTTTTGCGAATAAGATCTCCCCAAAATGTAAAGTAGCTATTCTCAGGTGCGCCCGAGATTTTTTCTTTCTTTTCATCACCTAGAAGTCGCGGAAGTATACATGAATGAGTGATCAGCCACCAATGGTGAGTGTTAGTATATGCCTAACGGGCAGAACAGAAAAATGATGTCTTGCGAGCCCGTATCATTCTAGTAGGGAGTACGCCAATGATATGCGTGATGCAATTATTTTATCCCGACCGTTTGTTGAAAAGGAAGAATATGAAGGATGTTGATTATCCCATGGGTATTGCTGCCAGTAACAGAAATAAGGGGTATCTTAAGGGGGTTGTATGCCGTTGAGTAAGGTAATAAATGCGCCTTTTAAGACATGTATCGGTTTTGTCCGTTGTACATATGCTCGCCTCGCCTGGCAAGCATTTGATCACACGCCTGCTTAGCGACACGTGCGCTCTGACTCTCACCAGAGTCCCTATCGCCATCAATATCAGAAGTGGCCGGATGTTCTGTGATGTCGTCCTGCAAAGATTCAGGATCCTGTTTGCAGAATTCATCCAGGAGTAGGTCGTTCTCCTCCGCCGTTAACTGGCGTGGCTCACTGTTGTATTGGATATTCACACATCCCACCCAAGGCTCGCCACCGGACTTCTGGCGGACAGTGCTCTTGCGCTTTCGTCGAGTTCTCTTGATAGGGTCTCGTTGATCGATCTCGTCGACTCCCATCTGAACCAGCCGCTTCGCTATACTTCCATCATTCCAGTCCCAAACGTGACGGCCACCCTTCTCTTTCATGATCTTCCGAATTTCCGGGTATCGGCGTCGCTCATACTCTTCAGCAGCGTCCTTTAAGGCTCTGTCCTGTTACGAAGTTAGTTAAGTTGGCCTCACTTCTTCGTGTTTGGCTTTCGACACTGAACTTACCTCTGATTCAGGCCAGATGGCGTATGATTGGACGGTGCGAATTAGTTGCATCTGCAAATTTTCCTTGGTTTTGTGACCAAAACGCTCCCCGTACGCCCGTTGAATTTGTTCCCACATCCCCTTTCCCTTGTCATCACTCATTTGGCAACGCATTTCCACGAGAAATCGGGAGTCCTCTGGAGCCTTGGCGTCAAGAGTGAGATGCTGCGGGGGAAGATGCACACGGGTATCCGGAGATGCGCATCCACCGTTATTGCCGCTAGTTTTGGTAGAGTTTTGGTCCATATTGCGGCCTCGCTTTGATAATCGGTTGGATCGACTTGCCCTAGCTTTTGAGGACTTCCTAGCAGGATATGCTTGACCATACTCTAGAGATATATGGTTCAGATTACTGAAATGATGGTGCATGTCGTTTGCCATTAGCGGTTGCGTATTTGTGGGATGTGGAGGCATTGAAACCTGGGAAAGAGCTGGGGCAAGCGGAACGTGTGTGTTGGGGGGCATTCCGTAAGGGGGTGATCTTATCAGGAGTGATGGCTGAACACTGGCATAGAGAGGCTGAGGAGGTAATTCTTCTGTCGATTCAGTACACGAAACACCGTAAGCGCCCCAGTGGAAGTGCGATGTCGGGTCGACTACTGCCGTGTGCTGTTCTGGAGAGTGTGATGACTCTAATGAATGTACGTCTAACATCTCAGCTGTGCTAGACTGCATAGTCATAGGAGCCGGTGAGGCGCTCGCCATATTAGATGCATATGGCCAAGGCCGAGATGTTGTTGGTGGAGTGAGTTGTTGGGAGCCTCCTCCATGCTGGTTGTAGGTAGACAACATCTTCCCAGACCTTTCTTGCATCGAAGGCGACCCAGTCACGGACACAGGAGTCGACAACGGCGAGTCGTACGCCGGCGCTGAATAGGGGCTGTAAGGGGCAACCTAGACAGTTTATGAGCCATCATTCATCTCCATTACATTACGTTGAGCATGGACTTACCGACGTATACGACCGAGACACGTCGTGAGTTCCGTAGGTAGAAGTGTCCGGTGTAGCAGACGAGTGCTTGTCTTCGCATGGAGATCCCCTAGATAAGCCCTCGTGCATATGAGAAGTCCTGGGTGACATATACGTGGAATCGTCCATATCGATATGAATTGCGAGTATCTGTGCTTGCTGTGAAGTTGGCGAACAAGTGCCTTGCCGTGAATAGTTTGATTCAGAAACACAAGCAGGTCCACACAAGGGCGACGACGGCGCAACAGTATTATATGCATACATGGGTGGTGATGTTGTCTAAAGGAAGTAGAATGGGCGTTCACGAGACAAGCCACAGAGAAAATAAGTCTGCCTTTCCGGGTCGTGGCCAGGTGTGAAGCAAGTTAAAAGGACGGACGGAGAGACAGGGTTATAAATCTTGCTGGAAGAAAGCAAAGCCTCGCCTTCACTCGGGAAGGTCCACGGTGGAGGAGAGCTTCGAGTGTCGATAAGTACACAAGTGATGTAACCTTGGTACCTGATCAAGTCGTTGTACCCATGGCAGAACTGATGTGTAGGCGGGAGCTAGGTTGACCAGGGAGTTGCATGCTCGTCAGTGCCATGATAGTGTACTTGGACGGGGGAATATCCCGGCACAGTATGGAGCACATGTGAAACTCGTTTCTTTGTACACGCATGTAGACATGCCACTCTACCTATCCAAGTTGGTACCCCCCTGGCAAGATTGATCGGCTAACGGGAGGGTGGGCGTGGACATCGCGGCCCCCGCCATGGGCGTCTAGCGACGGGTGACCTATATACACCTCCTCCAGGATCTTAAATGTTAGCTTAGTACGTGACCAGACACTCCAGCGCTATTCCTAGCCATGTATTAAGCTAACATTTGAGATCCTGGGGCAGTAGTAGTAGAAAATATGAGAGTAAAGTGAAGAGAATGCCTGTAGGTTTGGGAGCAAGGGTAGCGTAGGTGGTAGAAATCGAAGTTATTGAGAACTAAAATCCGGAAAGGCATGGGAGTGACATGGAGGAATGCACTGGTGCCGTAGAGCCGTCATGATAGTAGGAATAGAGAGTGGTGTCGGGGTACTGTCGGGGGTTGAATAAAATAAACAGTACATGTACTGTACAACGTCAAGCACGTGGGAGAGGTTTAATGCTTAATAGCAGCTAGCTTGCAGGGGAGCAGAAGACCCAGAGATCTGGAAACGCACATCATTATTCGTCGATTTTGAGTCTCGCTCGCTCCCAATCCAGTAGGAATATGGCCTTGATCATCTTGTTCCGCCTAGTTATACTGCATCAACCATTGACAGGAAAAAGCAAGTCTCAGGCAAAAGAGCGGTCCCTTTAGGACTGCTCGAGGTTTTTCACGCTACTAATGGTGTTGAGGGAAACAAAAGAGAGAAAATAGTATGAAAATGAGAGAACATTAGCTGCGCTTGCTGGCGGTGTAGTGGGTTTACGAAACCGTAGCGACACGTCGCTGAAGAATTGGCGAAATTGAAGAGAAAGCAGCGGTACAAGCATAGTGCTTGTGTGCGTTCACCAGAATTAGTCATTAGCCTGGATGCAGCGCTCGTGAGAATTCGTCCATGGGTCTAACTATTCCTGGGGGTGTCTATGAGGCATAAGTAATCGTTGATTTCTTTAGTACACGTATTTGGCATGAACAACCTGGTGGTAACGTATCAAAGACGGCCACCAAATACATAGATAGATAGTATCTAGGTTAGTACAGTCCGCCTCCTAACCTACACGTTAAAAAAAATAAAAAAAAATAAAAATAATAATAATAATAAAATAAAAAAGCGACATGGGGCTAGCGGAATGTGGATAAAGCAGGAGAAAGAGTGCGTACCTACCTAGTCGGAGCAGGGGTAAGTGTGTCGCGATGAGTCTGCCGTACAGTATGATGTACCGTAACGAAGGAATACGACCACCAAAACCCAGTACTATGGGTAAGAAATAAATTTTTAAAAAACACCTCGCGCCTCAAACGATGATACATGGCCTTTGGAAATGGAAACAGACAGAGGCCATCGCTTTGGCCGGTCGGAAGGTGATCAGGTGTATAGACCCCAGGATCGATCAAGCTCCGGAATTGTGTAAACCGACCAATGGAGGGCGAACTAGTGGGATGGTAGCTAGAAGTGCTGCGTACCGTATCTAGTCTCGAAATCAATGATCCCTTTTCCCGCTTGAATTTCCGCATACGGATAGGGCGCTCGAGGTCGAGCCGAAATAGAGTGACTGCGGGTCGGAAAATGTGACGGTCTCGGGGCAGTACAACACACAACACACGCACATAGATTCTTGGGAATTGCGGAGATGTGTACAGCAGATGGAGTGTTCGAAGCATACATCCGGGTAGATCAACTCACGTCACTTGATAACCCAGCATAATCGAATGACCGACTGGTGGCTGTGCGAGGGGGGGGGTTGGCTGTAACATAACAGACCAAAAGGCGGAGTGATGAACACCAGCTGCTGCATCGCATTCTGCACACCTGGACTCGGATGCCAATAGATGCGAAGAAGGATGCCCGGGAACCCAGCTGCCCGCCTCCCTACCACGTCTCTGTGGTATCTGTGGCTCCTCTGATGCCTCGCTTGGGTTGCACTGTCAGTCCCGACCGTCTGGGACAGAAATGCAAATCCCTCCTTAGAATACAATGGGCGGCTACTGCGGAGACGTGTCTCGTCCGCTTAAGAAGCTGTCATCATGGGTATTACGGGATGCATAAGACTACGAACAAGATAGGAAGGGAGAACCATCGTAGGGTCGCTAACGGTCGTGGAAATGGCGACGCGGACATTTGGCCATGTTTTGGGGGGGTGAGCAATACAAATGTCGGAGATGAGAAGGGTAACGCAACATATAGTGTAGACGAACGCGAACGGCAGTTATGAAAAAGGCAACGTTCGAGAAATAAATGAGGGTTACTTTGGCAGTGAATACCGGGTACCTACATTGTGTTCCAATATGCCGTGACAACGTCAGTGAGGTGAGATAGAGAACTAAACTAATTGAGATGACTGGCCACGGCGGAATGGCGGCTTCGGCACCAGAGCGAGTAAGTACAAGTACCATGTAGCTTTGGAGGTGGTAGCAGGTTAGGGCAGATACCCCAGACAAAAGTTCCATTCTGTGTTGGGAGAAAGGAAGAGTCACGTCGTCTGTGGATTAATAAGTCTACCACCCTCTATCTACCAAGTACCACATTTGAGGTACAGCCCAAACCAGACCCGCACAGTGCGCAATACCAAGACTCGATAGTGGATATAGCACGTACGAAAGTACCCATGGAGACTCTGTTCTGGGGTGATTTGGCAGGGATCTAGCTAAGCGGCAAGAACAAAGGGCGCTCATTGGTGACCCAACAGGTCGGTAGCCAATCGTATTCGAACAGGCCTGATTATCTTCCAATGCCCCCCAAAGCATTTGTCATGAGGCCTCGCTTTTGCTTTCCCACCTTTTTTTCACTCATCAGAGTCTTGGGGCTAAGGCCATAAGGCAACGCAGTCAGGGTCAACTCAAAGCCGAAACAGAGCCGACAACAGAGCACTGCAAAGGTAGAGCCCGATATTTGCAAGTTTAGCCCTAGCATTGATCGATAGCATCTACTCTCGAAGGGGAGATACACCCCGTACTTAAGTAGTTAGGGCTGTTAAGTACCTACACAATTAGGACCAGCATTTCCTCTCTCGACTGTATGTGCTCATCGGTATACTTGGATATCCGCGCCACCTCGAGAATAAGTCCAGGCCTACTTGTGGGCTTTGCCATTTGGATCTATGTATAATACTTGGGTCTATAGGTACAGTGTTATCGGCCAATGCCAGCCAAACACTGTCGAAGAAATGAGCATTGACGTATCTTCTCCATCCAGGCACCGGCACACACCTAGGTAACCTATAAAATAGAGTAGCTAAGTTAAGGCAGACAAGCAGGCAGGTAGTTGCTAGACCACTTGACCCTCTCGTTGCTGTTAGCGCATCTCTATGCTAATGATTAGCATCCAGTCGCGCGACTCGCGCGTCGCATCGGCCCGCAGGGGAGCTTTTTAGCTTCGACTCTCCACAGCCGAATGCTCTGGCTTCTCTGTTTTACTTTCCCTTTCCAGTTTTTCCATATCGGGACACCGGTAGGGCAGTGATGGGCAGGCTTGCGCTCGGCTCCTTGTCTTCAACAAGGGCTTGAAATTATAGTCCCCGTGTTACCCATAGTCTCGCCAGAGCTTCTCTCGCTCATTCGTGCGTCGTGGGAGAGCAATCACCGTCATCACGCCCGTCATAACAAGCATCCGCGCGTCTGTTCGAAGTATCGTGATGTTATTGGTCCTCTACAAACCCAAAACTCTTGGGATTCGGCACTAAGCGACCTACGAGCATAACAGTCGCACTACAACAGCCGCTCCGTCGGCGCTGCAGCCAACAGAAAATTGGCTAGACACTGATACCTCCCAGATATGTGCATGTACACCGGGCTCGTACCGAGTTCATAGAGGATGTACTCCTTGGCGAAGTACATGTAGATCTCTTCCACCCCCCGTTAAAGGGCTTTTTTTACCAACCGGCGCCACTCTGGTAGCAGCTCCGGTAGGATCATGTTGTTCTTCCTACCAATAAGCAACTTTGTATCCCCCTCTTCTGTTACCAGGCGAGACCCACGGGTACACTGAAGAAAGTGTACAAGGTCTCCTGTGCTACTAATCTATACTTTGAAGTAGGCATGATACTCTTTATTAACAGCCCTACGAGACTAGTCTTTCAACTATGCACACAAGCGCCCAAGCCGAATTCGTAATCTGTCAGACAGAAAATCTAAATTTCTACTTCATGTTCCGGCTAATTTCTTGTCCCTTATCCTGACATTCCTTTTTTAGTGCTGTTGACCTTTTTCCCACCTATCTCACTCTTCAGAGACATGAGGTATAATCGGCGAGTCAGGAGGTGACTAACCAATCATATGCCCTACTTATTTAAAAGATTCTGTGCTATAATTTGCCTTAAGCTTTAAGGATGTCACACTTTCTTGTGCCTCTATGTTGGAACGGCAACAAAATCCTGCTTTAGGAAAAACTCCGAGTGCTAGCAAGACCCCTGAACATTCACCAACAAATAACTCCCTCACAGACTTTTTCTCCAGATGCCCTACCGTGTTCATCTAGTGAGCTACGGTCTTCAATTTGTGACTTGATACAAGCGTCATAGGCCGTAAAATGCCCAATTACCAATTACCAATCGCATGGATGAATAAAGGGGAAAATCACTTTGTTTCTCGGCATTGCTCGCTAATGCACGTAATAAGTTAAAGCAACCGTGACTCGAGCTCCTTGAAGGCTACAAATCAGATCTAGAGAGACGCGTTGTTGCATTTCTGCTACCTAATCAGAATGTGATGTTTGACCCCTGAATGGCCAATATGCGCCACATAAACCAACCCCACGAGGTATGGGCGCCTAAATGACGCAAAGTTATTACTGGAAATTTCCTAGCTTAGGATATGGGAGGAGATAGGTAAACAATTAAGCATTCGACTGGCTAGGTACCTAAGATAATCGTGTCCAGGATTACCTTTGATATCCTAACGACAGAATTTCCTGGATTGACATGCATTGCACCTCCTTACTTCTTACTTCAATGACTTGTTTTAATGATTAGCAAGTTGATAAACTATAAAACAAGCCTCTACGGGCATCATGATATTTCAGCATTAAAAGGGGCTATCAGTGAGTATTACAATTTGGCACTGAAATAATTTTTTTAAAGGTTTCAACCTGCAAAATTACTCACTGATTCCTCATTCCCATTTTCTATCGCTAAATTACAATACAAACAAGGAAGACATGGATGTTCACTTTACTTACGAGTTCAAATTTTGTCAAGGGGTATATTCAACAGACGTAAGTAGACTTACATTGAGAATGCCGACCTAATTCTTGGAAATGAGGCCATATGTACTTTAATCTAATGCTCCCTAAGCCTACTTTGTTGTGCCTGAGCACATTAATTCACCCCAGGTAGCTGCTGAATGGCTAGGATATGTTACACGCATGCCGTGTTGAACCCTAGGTCGTTTATTTCTTATAGAAGCCGCAACATGAAGCATGGTACTTTTACCTCATCCTAGATCACCAATGAGGCAGCTGTCGGGCTTGTTACATGTGTATTCTTAGGCCCCCTATCAACTTCCTGCCAGTCTGGCCGGCAAATCTTGGTCCATAGGTACCACTCGGCCGGCTTTAGGTGCCACTCGGCCGGCTCTAGGACTCTTGATTGGGGGTGTCATGATATACCTTAGGTCCCTACCTACCTATAGGACCATCGAAAGAACTCACTTCCGTAGGACAACATATTCTAGTACAAATACCATGGCCCCCAAACATCCATCTATAGAGAATCTGGCAGCTTACCATCACTACTATCTATTACCCCAAGCAATTTTCGAAATTGAAGTTATACAATCAAAACCCCGCCATATTCGCTTAAGGTCAGCATCACGGTAGCGATATCAGTAAATACAACGCCGTTTTCGACAAGACATAAAAATTGGGGCAGAATGTGACCTTGGCTAGATAGCGTGCATATGAGCTGGACTGTGTTCACCTTTGCATCATTCGCTACAATGTACTCATACTACACAATACTTACGATGTACATGAGTCTTCCCGCAAAAACACTGTGAAACGTGGCGACATTGAAATCACAAGTTCCACGTTCCTTAAAAATCCATTTTTATTCCTTTTTGAGGGTTGATTGAGAGGGAGTAAAGACGATGATGAGGGAGACTGGAAGAAAGCCTTGCATCGCCGCACCCCTACTGCGGCCCCTGTTGCGGCCCCTGTTGCAAGCGCTATCGCGCTTAGCCAATAATCGCGATAGCCTGATGTGGTATCGCTCCTAGGTCGGTCATTTATGCGACCACAATGCGGCCACAATACGGCCATCTCCTCGGCCTCGTCCGGATTCCCAGCACTGAGACGAAACAGCTGGCCAGCTTTTCTGGACCCGGTCGGCCGTCTTTTGCGACCCGGGAGAGAGCGATACGGCACGAAGAACACAGTAGTCGAACGAGGAACGAGAGAATTCTTCCGTAGCACAAGCCGCTGCAGGGATTTTGATTTTCCACTTCGGCACACTACTACTACTTCGACTTCTTCACATGCGATAGATGTGCAGATGGTTAATGCAGAGCTCAACTGCTGCTACCATGGTATCGGGTCCGGTGACTCCGAAGGCTAGACGGTAACACTGCAGCCACAGAGGCTGGGTTACGAGACTGCTACCATGGACTATCAATTGTCGGCGACGTATGTCTTAATTAATGCTACTAAGAGAGTCACCAGACGAAATGCCCCGTGATGAGTACGGCCTCCAATTGTTCGGCGACGAGAGTCAAAGGGGCTACCGTCGTGATGGTTCGTGCTCAAACATGTGGAATATCATGGACTTTGGAACGAGAGCGGCCAGACGCGGATGTGCGCCAACACCCGCCGCTCCGCCATGCCCTCGGTAGACATGACAAATGAAATTTACAGTGGTGGTTTCAAACAATGCGGGCGGATCCCGACCCTGAACCTGCAGCTTCTGCTTTCTTGCTAATCAACGAAGACGAGTGCTTCTCTACATAGTACCATAAACTAATCTACCCACGCCAAGACCGTGCGCACTCGCTATGCAGGAGACTCGAGTTTTGGGGGCCATTGCTGACCTGCAAGGACGACGTATAAGAAGCATTACCAGTCTACCGGCGCCGTATACCGAATCACATTCAACCAACTGATGCAGTCAGGCCTAATGAAAGATTAGGGCTGACCTATGTAGGCTCCAATGTCGGAGTAGGGGTTACATGCTTCTCCAACTCATAAGACTCGCTGGCCGAGTGTTGCGAGTTTCCCGGGTACTTAGTAAGACGCCTGACACTCCACGGACACGGCTATGATGTCTGCAAGGTGGTTAGTAAGACGCTCAAAACTCCACGGACACGGCTATAATGTCTGCAAGGTGGGCTGCTTATAGCTCACTTCGGGCTCACCATCACGGCTGCTGTGGTCTACCTAGCCGCTCCGATGCCACTCGTCTCGAAGTCGGGAGTGCTGATTTCAAATTGAACCCGGGATTCATGCAGGTTACCCAAGTCTAATTGGAGTAAAGAAACCTGGGGGCCGAGAAAATAAAGCTCTCGTCCAACCATATGCTTATAGATATTGACGCAATGCACGGCGCGGCCCAACCGCTCTGACTTGTACGACTGAGCCTCCTCCGCTTCCCCGATATGTGGTACCGCCATGTGCTTTCCGCATTCGGCCATCATCGTGACTCTATCGGTTCCTTAATCGCTGATTCGGTAGGATTGGAAACCGTAGAGCAGATGATGCATGTGCAGGAATTCATCCATCGGTGACTTCTAACAGACGATGACCAAATATGTAGCGCGGCACCGCTCCTTTCGTCATGGTAATCTGACAGTTACTGCCTATTGTGCCTAGAGGTAGTAGCATCTTGTCGGCGGACAGTCATGGATGGTTAAGGCCGCTTACTGGACTACCGTGTCATTTCATTCGTCGTTTTCTTCTTCTCCAGTCATCTACTTGAGGTGCCATCGCATAAGGCTACCAATCACAAACAAAGGCCGCTGATTGTCACGCGGGATCTGACCAAATGACACCAAACAACCTGCCGGCAGTCCAAACGCGAAAAACATGGTACAGAATCTTATCGCGCCCTAGATCGGTACATAACGTCAGGTAATGCTGTAGGTGCTATGACATCCCGTAATCTCGTGCAACACTCACAGGCATGAGACGCAGAGTTCTTTTCAAAATCTTTCCTCCCAGACGGGGCGAGAAAGCCAAGCTCCTTATGATGGCGGCCCTCTGTTTGGATGACCCTTTTCTCCTTTTTCTCTTTTTCCTCTTTTCTCTCTCTCTTTTCTTTGTCATCAGAACTTCACAAAATTAATGCTCGAATATGCATCCTAACATATACCTGCGCTAATACCACATCCATCTCGGCCCTGTCCCATTTTACATAGCCTTTTTTGAACTAATACACTGAGTGAGAAAACTAAGGGGCCACGCCGTTTGTGCCACTAGGTGTAGATCTAACACATCTGCCTTAACTGGTACCTCGTTATGACACCAAAATATTCTATACTAAAAATATATAAATCAATTGCATTTACACCACAATATTAGGTCCTCCCTCGTATTCACCTTCACCCTAGCGCCTTAGTTATGCTTGTTGGTTGTCTTTTACCTCCAACTATCTATCTTAACCCAATTCGTCGGTACATGACTATCAACTACCACCACTCCTATATTTATCTAGAGCTAGCACGTGGCACCTACAGTAGAACAATACCACCTGGCATATATAGTACGCACCAAAATCCTACCGAAATAGAGGTACTTGTTCCTTGTACCTCTCACATAACCGCGACTGTATGAAGAGGCTGGGGTAGAGTGGCGCGAACTTCAAGTCCTATGTATAGGAAATGGGTTGATGTACATGTAGTCTATTTTCTCGAAAACTCGGCAAGGCACTTAAGTGTATCCCTTGACTTTCTATGGGGATTCACACCCTATTCATGACACTAGAGCGATAACATTACATGTGCGTGCCAAGCTAAGCAAGCTGAGCAAGCGAGTCTTGCGATTCCAGGCCAATATGGCCGGATAATAGATGCCCATCATCAACCCAGAACCATGTCTAGAACATTGCCACTCCTTTGGTATACTGTAGAAATACCACCGCTCATACGGTGGTACATTTGATCCCAGAGAGGTACCATTCATTTCCCAACGGGAGATTTGTAGATCATAGCATATACCGCTCGGTAAGGCGGAGAGGTCCTATGTGACAAGATTGACACGGCGTGCACGGAGCTTACACTAAAATAGTACTGTTGACCGCTTGACAATTGCTACAGAGTACTGCTTGTTTGAGAATCATTGCTCGGGACTTGCGCGTGCCCATAATTTAAGAATCTTACTGTTCAGGAAGACAGACTCCTTGAACTGTCTGATGCCTCACGAACAGAGAAGGATAGCTAGTGTGATAGCATCAAGTACAAGACACCACCACCACTTCATGCCACCCCTTTCATCTCGCTGACAAAAGCATAACCGCCCATGGTCCTCCCCACTGTCAAGTCCGCCACCGTGCCCATGCATGAGTCCTAGCCGT
The DNA here is from genome assembly GCA_902806585.1 of Xylaria hypoxylon. NCBI lineage: Eukaryota > Fungi > Ascomycota > Sordariomycetes > Xylariales > Xylariaceae > Xylaria > Xylaria hypoxylon. The sequence goes on from CADCXB010000001.1 coordinate 3,606,805, forward strand.
TGAGCTACTCACCTTAGCTAGGTACTAGAAGCACACCTGGACAGGACCACGCCGCACCCTTATCAAGCTTAATGCCATAGCTGCAACCAATCCCAGGGCAACAATCACACGGGCTTCTGCTCTCCGTGCTGTCACTGGCGCCTCCAATATTACATGATTTCATACCCAAGTCCGCGATCCTTCGATACCACCAAACCCAACGCCTAGAAACAGCCACACGTCGATCTCCCCAGGCCTGTCATGCCCAGAAGCACGCACACTCTATATTAGGCATGGGACTTCCTTCAAAGTCCTACATCTCGAACACCCGGAACGGCTACATGGTCTTGACATTCGGAGAAACGATGAGTCTGTGCGCATACTCGCCCCTATGTACCTATCTAGAGCGAAATAATGGAGATAGGGACCTACCTAACCTACTTACTACATAGTAACGTCTTCGGATCAAAGTGAATAAACCTAACAAAACCTCGTAAAAGTATCACTGGCTCTCTAAACCCCAATGAAGAGCAATCCATTCTGTATGCCTGGCAAGATTACAAATGGAGTTCATTCTTATGCCTGAGCGAGATATTACTTAAGAACCCCTAAATCTAAGCCCTCGGACCCGAAATCTCTCAGCAGCCCATAGCTGACCGCAAGACAAGGGTTTCAATTTTGTGACGAGCAGTATAGTGTGAGGCAGTAACATAAAATAATGCAGCATCCAGGAATACATGGGCCATAATACGACGATACAAGGCGGTACCACAATCCGAGGCAACACAGTACAGAACGCAGAGAACCAATCTCGAAGCCGCTGGACGGATACCACATAACACCACGCGGCAAATATGCCGAGCAGAGGGCAAGGCAAAGACCAAATCATGCTCAAGTAGGTAGGTACTTACGTACGGGTGTACGTAAAGCAACACTACGATGTCAAATCTAGCCTCTGGCACCATGAACCAAAAGAGATTATCTATTTTCCCCTCTGCATGGCTGCGGCGAAGCGTTTCCGGCTCACGGTAGCCGCCATAGCAACACCACTCACGACACACCTACACGCCTATCTCCATACCTACGTACACGCCTACCCACCTCGATGCCCCTCCCCTCCCCCTCCATTCCATGGAAACGTGATCTCCCGTGTAACACAGATAGAACAGATATGCAGTCGAAATCTCCCGATGGGACGTGAAGGGAAGCCATGATGACACGTGAAGAAAAAAACTCATTTTTGAGATAAAATAGGACGAGAAACCTAGACCGCCCCTAATAAAACAACGAGACGCATACCATATATAGTTAGTACAACCATCACACGTGAATACACTCTACATACATTAGGTACTCGTCACTATCTATCTGCCCGCTGATTCCAGACATAGTCAGTTTCATAAATGAACTCACTTTCCCAGCAAAAGAAAAACACCACAGGATACGTGGAGCGAGGACAAAGCAAAGCCGCATAAACAAGTCATCTCGTATCTAATAACCTACAGCTTAAGAGATGCAGGGAGGGAGGGAGGGAGGGATATAGCCAAACGTAAATAACCAAATAAAAATAGAAGAAAAACTTAGCATAGAATGCCTAACCTAGGTATAAACTAACTATGTTACAGCTCTCATTCCTTCAATACCACACAAATGGGGGCCTCTCACCGTGCCGCACAAGAGAGAGAAGGATGGGGAGGCGGGTAAGTACCAAGCAGGTGCCAACATCACAGAATCAAGTGCCCACGTGGTAATCAGGGGTTCAGCAGTGACACCCGCGTCGTCAGAGTCGTATCGAAGTCGTGGGACGGGCGATCGCAGGGACAGAACGAAGAGAATGAAGGGAACAAAAAAGATCACAACTCACCTAGTAGGCAGGTAGTATTAGATAGATGGTAGAAACAAGGATGAGAGGAACTATACACGCTACCTGGCTAGAAAACATGTTAGGTAGGTACTCGCAGCAAGTATATAGACTTGAATAAAAAGCGGTTGATATTCCGTTAACACAAGATTTGATATTATGGAATACCTACGTGTATTTGTATCAAGACACTGGCCCCATGAAAAGAAGCAATGAACATGCTAATCCAGATTTGTAATATACCTCAAACCGTACAGTATAAGCCACCCATGCTGCAAAATTCCTCCCTGAATAAAAAAGAGAAGTTCGGGTGAGCTTCCAGATTTGCACACTCGGTAGCGTATGAATCGAACAATCTCAGGTTGCACTGTGCTCAAGTCATCAGTCATCTCCTTTCTTTTCCTCAGCACATTATCGTCTTGTCCAAGTCTTACAACCATTGACCGAAACATTCTCCGTCGTTTTGTTCGATCATGGAACAAATGAGGTCTTTCATGTATAAATATTATTGCGTAGGGGCGTGATATTACATCCCTTCTAGTGGTTGACTGTACGTGTAGTTAAAATCCAGCAGCCCATCAAGGACCCAATGTTGCGGGTCAAAAAAGTCGTAGTTCGTTTCGCTCCCGTAACCTCCTAGACCAATCATGCTGTTGGTGCCGGCGTTGAGGCCATGTTGCGGGGTAGGCGTTAAGCCACCATTATTCGTTATGGATCCCATGGTTGACAAGTTATTTTGTGCCAGAAGGGTGCTATCCATGTGGGTGGATGATGCTGAAGACTCGTTAGCGGAGTCTGGGTTAGTAGCTTGCTTAAGAGCTAATGCATATTAGCATGTTCTCTCAGATAGAGAGGCCAAGTTTATAAAGGTGAGTGTTCTTACAGTCGAGCCCTCGTCCATGCGCTTGGTATTCTTCCCTCCAGCGCCAGATTGAGTCATACACAAGACTCATACTATGTCTACATCGTACCTTTAGCTCCAGGCTATCGTCGACAGGTACCGCCGCGTCGTCATTGTAATGTGACTTGTTGTTGATTTCAATGCGTGCACCATTCCACATCTGGACCATGAGCTCCGCTAACCGCCATGGTAGATCATTATCCACGGTACTGGTTTTGCGAATAGCGTTGATAGTCCTGTGAAAAAGTGTTCGGCCTCTGGAAGCATCTATCGTCTTGGCGAAGAAAGACCGCATTAACTTCAGCAAGGCAAAGCCGCAAGCAACAAGCATTTGCTGGAGATAGTTAGTGGCATAAACCAAGATATACTGGTTTGAATCCACGACGAGAAGATCTAAGTAGGCAGACACAGCTCGCCAAAGACCCATCAAATCATCTATATAGCCCGGTGTGGTGCTGGAATCAAAGAAACCAGCCAGGCGAAGATGTACATTTGCGGCTTGCAGATGGGCATCAACAATGGGAGATAGATGTTGTGAAAGAATAGAGGCTTGCAATTCTTGGAAATCTCGTCGATACACGCGCATCAGCATAGCTCTATGCTCGTCACCGGCAACACCCCGTGGATCGCTAGCGTTACTGTACATCTCCTTTGAGACTTTATCAGCAAACCTCTCAATCCGCAATCTCGCCTCTAGCTCCGGTGCTAACGAGAAGGGACCGTCTTCGCCAGGACGGATCGCCAGCGTCCAATCATACAAAGTAGTTGCCGGCTGGCCATAGGCCGTGCCGATGGACTGCGCAACGATGTTACATACAGCCCAGGTAGTGACACGATCGTGGAGCTGATCTTTGTTGAGTTCTACAGAAACCCTGGAGAAGTCCTGGGTATGATTAGGCCTGTGCATGCCAATGCCCGTTGCAGCTTTCATCATCACACCACATAGGATATGGGTGGGGTCTGCCGTCGTTGTGCTTGTGGGCAATGGCCATGTACACATGAGACATAAGGCCTTGACTACAAAATAACTATTGGGCACATCCCCCACCGTTCCCCATAGTAACCTATTGAGTGGACCACTCGATAGCTCGTGTAATACTGTCGGCTTTGGGGAATAGCGGCGGGATGCAATGGCAATGATAGTCCAGAAGAGTAGGGCGTGCTGCTGATAATACAGGTCGGGTGATTGGTGTTCGTTGAGAAAAGGGAGAAAGGGGTGGTAACAAGTAAAGAACTCTTGGAACAACCCATGCACATCCTGATCGGTTAGACGCACGTGTTCCAGCTCGTAGGCGTAGTGAGTGGTGGGCATGCTATAGGAACCGCCCCTTTTCAGTGTAAGAAGCGATGTTACGGCCTCGTCGGACCCCATGAGGGAGGGATTTCGGGTATGGGAGTATGTGCTGTTGGCGATGGGTGACTGTAGTTGTGATTGAAGATCTTCCTCTTCGTCTACAACATAGCCCTGGGCTTTGGCCTGAGAAATATTTCGACGCAAACGGTCGATCTCCTTCTCCATCTCGGCGTGTTTAGAGCGCTTACCGACGCGCTTAAAGTTGGATTCTATTTTGCATTCGAGCTTGAGGCGGTTGCAACGCGAGCAACTTTGAAACGGAGTCTGTACGACATCGCACCGTAACTAGAGACCATTGAAGTCGCACCAGTCAGCCTTAGCACGTTTCGGAGAATTGAGAGGACGCATGTCTGAGATACACCCAGTGTGTCCATACACGATGCTGCATGGAGATTTGCAAGACGCAGCGACGCCGGCGGGAGGCAAGGTACGGCCGGCATCGCCTGATGTGAAAAGACGTGGGGGCAAGCCGTGTGTATCCCGAGCCTAGCGCATCCCAGTTGAGGCGATTGGGGACGACCATAAGTGTTTGTGGTAGTTGTGGTGGTGGTTGACTCACTTTCTGTTGACGACATTCATTACACGCGCGCTTGACGCCAGGCTGTCGCTTTTTCTCGGGCTCGATCAGCGAGTGGTCCTCGTCGCCAATGCTGCCGGGACTACTTTCAACAGTACTGCGCTTCCTCTTGACAGAGTCATGGCGATGGAGGCTCATAGGACTAGTCGGGCTCATGGACGGGACCGAAGGTGCGCCGCCGACGACGACGTGGCCATCCATGCATTCAATGGCAAAAGAAGCGGTAGCTAAACCCCGAAGAAAAGGCCGACCGACAAGCAGGGTCCGATCCGCAGCAGTAGCTCCGACCAATACTGCTGGGCTGGGCTGGGCTGCTGACTGGTGTCTACCGGCGAGTTCTTTTTTTTCAACGGTTTTTGGCTGGTGTCCTCGGTGTCGCGCGGTGAATGGGAGACTTAGGCACACCGATCACGGAAGGAATTGGGTGAAGGAGGGGTCTTGAACTAAGAATAAAAAGGCGGGAGAATCAGAGACACTGGACACGAATTCTTGACACAACCAAATCAAAAGTGTTGAAAATTTGCTTCTGCCACTAAAACGGCAAGCCGGCCAACCATATATCCCATCCACACCGGCCACGAGGAGCATCCACTGGAGCTCTACGACCAGCTCTGGTTGGCAGTGCTTGTTACCTTGTGATATATACTGTACTGTACAGCTGGCTGGCCACCTAGGTATGGTTAGCTACACTAGGTATGTGGCAGCGAGATGTTGTTCCAATTGAATGCGTGGAACGATCCGTATGGATTTCAGAGCACGGAGATGATAGGTAGAAGTTGTAGCAGAAGAGGAGTTTGGGCATGATCAGGTACGATCGAGAATGATAGCGATAGATAAGACGGGTGCGTGTGCGTGTGAAGGATGCCAGTTGGACGACGAGCCACAGAAGGAGAATCAGAGGTTGGAACTGCAGTAACGTAGACTGTGAAGCGACCGCGACAGCGATAGCGCTGGGACTGCTGGGGCTACCTACTCAGTAAAAATGAATGACTCAATTGGTTGAATTGCACTGTGTTTTTGACTGCCCACATGACCTGCACTACCCGACCTGTCTTTACTCAAAATGGCCAAGCCGGACTACCGCCAAGCTTTGAGAATGAGGGGTCGTGTGGGTTCCTCTGTTGAAGCATTGGCCATTCGCAGGACCGGAACATGGCAGGTCTCTGCGATCCGCTTTGGCCAGTGCATATCCAGTGCATGTCCGGTGCATGTCAGGGTCCCGCTAACGTACAGCATACAGCCAGCATGTCCACACACTGCCCACTCTAAGTGCCTACAGAGTATAGCTCTGCCTATAGCAAAGCCCTAGCCTCTAGTCTCGCATACAATTACCAAGGTAGAGTTGCATAGAATGTCGCATGCATACAAGTGCGTCTAGGTATCTCCTACCACATACTTACTACACTATACACTATCTATACACTTATGTCCTCGATGTAGTATTCCGGACCTCCTCAGCATGTTAATTCTGTTAATTCTATTATCATTTCTTGGTTTAACTTCATTAGCTTGATCAGTATCTTTCATCAATGTTGCATACCTGTAACACAACCTCGATGTTAATCCTAGATATGGGAAATCGCAGAATTCGAATAGTTCGTGAATGCGTATCGGTAGGTTGCCGTATTGGCATCCCTGCACACCGGAGATGGTGACGAATCTGTACCTGATCTGCAACGGTTGATATGCAGTTGATCACATGCAACCCGCCAGTGCAGTCAGTCTATTCGTGAATTTTTTAAAATCCTCTGTCTCTCTCCCTCTCTCTGCAGTTGATCGAGTCATAGGTCAATTTTCTACCACCGGTAGATAGCCTGAGAAGTGTCTTCGAGCTACTTCTTTCCTCAGTGCATCACATCACAGACGTCACGGTATAATACTCCAGGGGTCGCCATAAGTGTATGCTGCTTTTAACTTCTGCGGCTCGGAAATATCCGTCATGTCCACGATCAATAAAGAGACCCGTCCCACTGCCCATCCGCAAGCAGTGTCGTCTCGAAGACTGTTCAAGGGTAGACTGAGCCCACCAACCGCTCAACCTACCCGCAAATCATACACTTTGACCCCAGCGTCCATCTCGGAGGTTTCCATCAAAGACCCTGCCGAGAAACAAGCCGCAAGTACGTTGTTGTTGCCTTGCCATCTCAGTTACGCCTTACGTGAAACATGACCACCCACAGAAGCTCTGGCCGTTTTGATCGTCCTCTCTGATTCTCATTCTCACCCTCGCACTCGTACTTACAACCCTCTTCAGGTCGTCGCTCCACTTCCATCTCATCCACCGCTGTGCCTCAACCCTTTGTGGACCCAGCTGTTCTAGAGCGACTCTTGATTAGTGACTAGTTCCATTATTGTTCCATAATTCGCCTCAGGAGCCACACCACGTACCCTGGTTATTTCGCCATGCATCATATGCATAAAGGCGGCACCAAGCCGTCCACAGCAGCCCTTAGATGATCCTCCCTCCTATGGGCTATGGGCCATTGGTAGGGCGTGCATTACCAAAACACAACCAGTCCCGAGCTCCGGTCCGACGCCCTCCGCCCGGCTAGCTGTATCACGTGGTACCGGATCCTAGCGGTTTCGGGTTTTACCTGCGCTGCAGCCTTAATACTTAACACGTGGGGGCCGGGTCCAGACTTGACAGGCCGTCCGAAACATCACCCGATTGCCTCAGAAGCCATCCAACTTCATAACTCTCCATATATGTGAGACTTGATCATGTTTCCAAAAGCATCGCCGCTGTCCAAATCTTGCTCAAAGACGAAGTCTGCCAAACATATCTTGACATGACAAACTGTTCTCACTCCAGTGGACCGCCAAGTACGGTCTTGCTTCCTCCTAGTCCCGCCACACTAGAAATGAACAGTGCCAAATCGCCTAATATCCTCAGGATGCAAGCCGACATCTTAGCTATCGACCTTTAAAACACGTCTATAGGCGATATAAAAATACGAACTGTACTTACTTGCTCCATATATAACTCGTTAGCCTAGGGTCCCCGACACTATAAGGGATTAGAATGTATGCTGGGGATGGAGTGTGCTGAGTCAAGCCTACTAAACTAATACATTGAAGTTTCAACTTATTTGTAAGGGGCGGACCATAAGTAGAGTGCGTTCAAACAGTAAACATGCCAGAGACCTAAACAACCCCCCCCCCCATATACAAAACAGATGAACACGAGTATTAAACGCCAATACATTCCAGGGAGTAAGCTTCTCAAGTTATATATATGAAACATAACAATGCACTACATAAGCTCTAATATCATTATATCAATTAGTATATCATTAGATTAGCTTCATACCTATCTTAGTAACCTCGACAAACAGATACGCTTTGTCATACTTTTATTACAATATTTATTTCGTAAAACTATATGTTGAGCTATTACACTGTTAACTCAAGAAGCGTTACATCGAGAAAAGGTAAAGACATAAATATCTATACATATAGTTTTTGGGTCTTCAAACATTTAAGCGCTAGATCACTTTTCATAGCTATTATTAAAACTAGGGAAGTTAATTACTATATTCTACTTTTGGTAGTGCTGCAGATATTGCTGCAGTTAGATTCTGTGACAGAGATAGAAGCGTCCATGTCAGCAAACACCAGTATCATCACCACATAACGAACAAGGGCGTGTACAGTGTAAAGTTTTACCGAGTTGATAACTCCGGCTCTAAGTTATGGAAGACATTTGTGTATAAATTCCTACCCGGGTGTTTGTTCAACCCCTAAATGTATTAGCATGGAAATGGCTGTTAGCATAATTCTTTCGGTGTGCTAGAGAATCTTATTCTTTCCTTTTCTTCCTTTCTTCTCGAGATTATATAACCAGCCAAAATAAAATTGAGGGTCGACAGCTATGACCTGAGGGCGCTTGGAGAAGGAAACCTGTTCAATAATACCAACACAGAAACAATTCCAGCAGGGGATTCACTATAGTCCATCTAACCCGCCTCTCTCAGGCCCGTCAAAACCTCTCTTCTATGACTACGCAGATATTCGTTCCCTTGTAAAGTATAAATTCCTATAGGTGGTCAACTACGTCTCAGATCGAACCTGGCACAAGTTCCCAGAAATTGAACCTAATACTTACATCGTGGTACTCGACCTAGAATCTTTGCTGCTCTCTAACATCAAGCGGGTCCCTTTTCCGCTGTTGATCCTCCACATCCCCAGTATTAACAGTATCATTGCGCTCAATCATCAATATCTGCGCGTCCTTAGCAACAGGGCGATGTCTCACACCCTTAGGCACGACATAAACGTCCCCAACCTTCATGACCACCGCCTCAACCGATTTGGGTTCAACTCCTTCGTCTCCCGTCTCGATCTCGAGCGTCAGATCTCCCGATAAGAGATAGAATAACTCATCGGAGTCTTGGTGTGCATGGAATATGAATCCACCGTCGATCTTGGCAATCTTCACGTGCTGGTCGTTCACGGCTGCTATCAGACGTGGAGACCATGTCTCAGAGAAGGAGGCGAATGTTGAGGGTATGGATACGGTGGCCATTATAGAAGGGTGTGATTAATAAAATCCTGATTATGAGAATGAGAAGAATGTTGTATGGTTTTGCTTCTGGTCTTGTGCGTATACGTAGCTTGGCAACCACTGACGATGTGGGATCTAGTTGAGATTGGGAGGAATTAAAAATGGCAGGAGGAAAAGTAATATAATTTGATTGAATGAAGTTGTCTCTATATATGACTTTATATATGTCATTGGTTGCGATGAGAGAGTCAGTTGAGTTTCACCGTATACACACAACTTGGCGGGGCGCGCCCTTTACATCACATATCTAGGACCTGGTATTATCCCCATGACAACGGATATAGAAATAGTAAATATTACGGGAATACAAGTTCATAAATGCGGTGGATTTATGAGCACTACGACACCCGTCTTCATTAGCATCGAACTTCATCCTCTTACCCTTGAACTCAAGTTCATTCTAAATGCATTACGATCGGGTATCTGTAACTACAATCTGATAGCTGGGAGATCGCTAGGGCAAGACCACCCCCTAATTAAGTAGGTCAGAGCTGGTGAGCGTAAAGCTGGCTAAAACGGTGTGCTGGTTGAATATTAACGTCAGACTAACACATGAAATGAATTTCGCTTCGCATCTCAAAGGTCTGTTTGTAACTTATGGCCTTATACCTACTTAGGTAGTAAGTATGACGTCATGCTTTGGAGAGTAGTGGTAGATGCTCATAGATATTAGTGGCTCGGTCGGTTAGTATTGATTATGAATTGGGACATCTGACATCTCAGTCGTAGAAACAAATCGAATAACATCAAATACGAATTTAGCAATTGGTGGCACAAGACGGAGAGAAACCGATGGAGCAAACAGTAGGGCATTGAAGTCTTGAGATATTACCATTGGTTATTTTCTGCATGTAGTTCGGAGTTCAAGGCGCAAGCATTGGTCATGAAACTCACGTCATCAGAAGAATGCCAAGCATTTTTTTAAATCGCGAAGTCGCGAGGAAATCCCCGCTTTTCTACATGGCTTCCATAATCGAGATCAGTTGGTCCGGAACTAGTACCGCCGACATATCTATTCCCGGTCGACAGTATACTATCGAGTCTTAGATTCACAGATAGACGTCTATTGTATAAGTGACCAGACAATTGTTAGCTCGGCGATAGCAAATTGTACAGCCGAGGAGTTTAACATCAGTAGAAAAATACATACAAACATCTATCAATATGTTTATGTTGTAGCAAAACAAGAAGCCAGATTCAATTAACAAACAGATAGTTAGTCAACTTGTTAACACGTTTTACACTACGTAGAGGCCTTATTGATCTACCCATACTACTATCTACACAAGTATTGTGGCCATTTTTTTGGTATTATGATAATTCGTAAGCATGTTAAGTGTGGCAACTAGGTGGTACTGTCCCGGGGTTGCTTACGCTAAGTGCTAAGACTTACACGGTCGTATAGAGGCCGACCAAGAGCCTCATGGGTTGTGGACCATACGATTCTTAGTTGTCCATTAGCAATTCCCATCAAAAGGCCATCTTGATCGCTGAACCACTCTATGTTGCTAGTGATAGCAACTGACAAATCAACACAATCATCTCGCGTCCCGGGCCGTGTGACGTTTTCAGTGTTTCTTAGAAGGTAAACTAGCGACACGCTAGATGACATATCGGCCACGGAAGACGTTGCGAAAGTGAACATCAAAGTTTTGTATAAGTCTCGACGACATCGTCACTATGATACCATTCAATCTCACTTCTCATTACTATTACTCACAACAAGCAATTACAGACTAACTAAGACATCGAATTTCTCCCTTTTCACATACTCACATCATATGCAATTACTACATTCATCACAATGCCTGCTAAGAGAATCATCACTGTGTTCGGTGCCACTGGCAACCAGGGTGGAGCCATCGTGAAGCATTTCTTGAGCGATCCGAAGCTGAACGATGCTTGGATCGTCCGCGGTGTTACCCGCGATGTCTCTAAGGACTCAGCTAAGAAACTTGCTTCCCAGGGTGCTGAGGTCGTTGCTGTAAGTTTATGATTGCTTGGTAGGTAGAGACTAATTCGAGCTGTAACTGATGTTCTTTTTTTCTGATAGGCGGACCTCAACGACAAATCCTCTCTTGTCAAAGCTATGGCCGGCTCCGACACCGTCTACGGGGTAACCAATTATTGGGAGAAGCTCGATATGCAGCTCGAAGAACAGCAGGGCCGCAACATTGCCGACGCTGCCAAGGTTCGTCCTAACAACATATCTCCTATTAGTCACCGTTGCTAAAAACGGCCCACAGGAAGTCGGAGTGAACCATCTCATCTGGAGCTCCCTCCTAGATATCACCAAATGTGAGTTCGAGGAACCAAGTCTAACATCACAGTGAAGATCAATATATTAACCTTCGTTCTCAGTGACCAACGGTAAGTATTCTCGCCTATACCACTTCGACAGCAAGGCCCATGTGGAGGAGTATGTGCGCAGCCTCGGGATCCCGGCCACGTTCTTCATGCCAGGCTTCTACATGTCCAACATACCCGGCGCGCTGCTGTCCAAGAACGGCGAAAACTGGGTCTTCAGCCTACCCATTGCGTCCACCTCGCCCATCCCTCTTTACGACACAGCCGACACAGGTAAATACATCCAGGCCATCGTCGAAAACAAAGAGGCTCTCCTAGGCAAGCGATTCCTCGCCGCAACCGAGTACCTCACGGCGCAGGGGGTCGTGGACACCTTCAAGACTGTGTTCCCCAAGGCCGGCAAGACTGCGGGTTACTATGAGACACCCAAAGACGGCTTCTACGCCTTCATGAAAGGCACCGGTATGCCTGACTTCGTTGTCGATGAGATGTACGAGAACATGGTCCTCATGCAGGATTTTGGATACTATGGTGGTGCGTCGCTTGATGAGTCGCACGGGTTTGTTGCCAGCCCACTTACTACCTGGGCGGAGTTCATCAAGAAGGCTCCTGCCTTTGCTGGTCTGGAGTGAATATGGTAAAGGAGATTTGCCGTACCTGTTAGGCTTTCGTTAAACGGTCTATCATATAAATCAGTAAAAAGCATGTTGCAGAAGTGTTGCAGAAGGACTCCGCAAACTAGATACAAGAATCGAACTAGCTTGATAGGGAACACGGCCGATGTTCGTGGTGGAAGGTTTCAAAGTACCTAGGTTAGTTAGTTTGATGATAGCGCGGTTCCCTCATTGAGTCATTACTCAGTTTATGGTCTTTTAGTATAGCGTGCCCCTGTGGCTCGAATGCATTAACAGGCATTTGTTAGAGTCAATGTCCGTCCCGCTATATTTAACTTAACCTACCCGCAGGGAGTTTATCTTGATAGGCTGCGTAGCGCATACTTCAACTACCAGTAGTGAGAAGTTACGCTATTATGATGCTTATATATTTGCATTGGGGCATGACGATTCTTACGTCCCTAGGGTAAGGTTAAATGATTTGAATATACTGAGTAGATTTCTGTCACGTGAGTGGATTTGCCGCGGAATAAATTATACCAGCACAAGTCCCGTATCACAAGCCGAGGTTCCTCTATAATCAGACGCCGAGCCTCCGCCGCTACAGCATCCACTGGGCAGATATTGGATTACAGCCACTTCCAATTGAAAGCAAGCGGCAACGATATGACCCACTTATTACCAATAAAAGTTACTAGGTACCTAATGTACAACCCCAGACCTGCAGACCAGACCCAGACCATCACCAACTGGGTCCAGTCCCCCATTTCCATTCATCCCGTCTGACCATCTCTAGATTCTGCTACTATTCTCAGTGTCTGGTCATAGTCGCATTATTCTGTATTATCTACCTCATCTTTTCTTTCCTCTTGCTTTCAAATTATAGCGACGCGATTCCTGTCTACTCTACTCCGCTCTCCCCGAACATTAGATAGAGCGAGTAGGATTGAGAGTTCTTCCATCACCCGCGGTCCCGAATACCTACGGATAGATCATCGCCCGCTGCGCTCGTCGTGGCCCAAGCGGGCGTAGAAGCCGAGCACGATGGCCTCGCCGCCGAAACCATGGGAACGTGCCGGTGCGACCGGTGGAACTAGTATGTTGCTGTGGTTACTTTCCCTCAGTCTCAGCCTCGCTTCTGATCTGCTGGTAATGCGATTACTCTTGTGACTAACATCACCTCTTCCAAGCAGCGACTATGGCCGCGCCGGTCGCCACTACGAGTAGCACCTCTCTTCCAACGACCACAAACGCGATGACCGCACCCTCCACATCACCTACTGTACCTCCTCGCCCTGATTCCCTGTCCGCTGCTGTCAACCAAAACGCCTCGGCTTATAGTCGCATGGGGGCCAGCCCTTACAACTCATCCTACGCATCTCCCTATTCATCGCCCTATTCGAGGATGGGAGGAATGGGAGCGATGGGAGGCATGGGTGGTATGGGAGGCTACGGATACGGAAATTACGGCGGCGGGTATGGTAGCATGTACGGCGGTGGCATGTACGGCGGAATGTCAGGCATGATGCCGAACGACCCCAATAATCCTAACAGCTTGACAAGTCGCTTCAGTAACAGCACACAGGCCACCTTCCAGATGCTAGAGGGGGTTGTGGGCGCATTTAGTGGCTTCACTCAGATGCTCGAGAGCACCTACATGGCTACACACTCGAGTTTTTTTGGTATGTTGACTAGGAGCATACCCCCTGTTTGACTCGTGCATTCGCTAACGGGATATAGCAATGGTGTCTGTTGCTGAGCAATTCGGCAACCTACGCGATACTCTAGGTTCCGTATTAGGCATATTCACCCTAATGCGTTGGATCCGCACGTTAATTGCGAAACTCACCGGTCGTCCTCCCCCAGCCGACGCCACAGCACTAACACCGGCGGCTTTCGCCCTCTTTGAGGGCCGACCAGCTCCTGGGTCTAACGGTGCCCCAGGTCAACCGAAGCCTAGCAAGAAACCTCTAATATTCTTCCTTCTCGCCGCTTTCGGCTTGCCGTACCTCATGAGCAAAGCGATCCGATCTCTCGCAGCATCTGCGGAGGAAGAGGAACGTAAACGAGTGGAAGCTATGGGTCAGAACGTCTCATTAGATCCCAGCAAGCTCGAATTTTGCCGCGTTCTCTACGACTTCACCCCGAGGCAGGAAATGCAACACAGGGAGTGGATCTCGCCGTCAAGAAGGGCGATTTCATCGCAGTCTTAAGTAAGAGTGACCCGCTGGGTAACCCTAGCGAATGGTGGCGGTGTAGAGCAAGGGATGGCAGGCTCGGTTACCTACCAGCTACATTTCTAGAAGTTGCCAGGCGACCCGGCCAGCCAGTTGCGGCGATAAAAGCCGCTGCTAGTGAGCCTGCAAGCTCACGAACAAACTCTTTAACCAGCGCCAGCGCGCAACCGCCGGTTATTACCGGCAAGGCGGGCGACATCTCCCCTGAGAGTTTCCAAAAGTCTCAGTTCTACTCTTAATTATTAAAAAACTAAGCTCCAGCATGGTTGGATCCGAAATATTTTTGCTAGCGGAGTCACTCACCTAGCGCAACAGGCATCAAGCAAATTTGCTGGTGCAGTACTGTGTCGGGATTTTCCCGACTGACATTATATATAACTTCATATGTACAAAATAAAAGTCTCACATAGTATGTGATAGTAGCTAGGCGTTCTTGGATTTGGGAAGCCCCCTTTTTAAAGTTGGCCTTGAGAAACGGAGCTAGCTTGTAATGTTCAGCTTCTCGATGATGAGATCATCCCGTTTCAAGCCCTAGCGAGAGCAATAACATTAAATCACTAGAAAATTACATGGCGTTGCAATAATTACATGTATTATCTGTCTTAGGTGCATTTTCGTCTCGTGGTTGTTACATATTTTGTGCTTAATTAGGGATGCCGTCGACTCAAATGGACTAGGTACACCACAAACGATCTCCCACGTGCAGGATATTGAATGACCTGGATTTTAGTTTGAAGGATTTGCACTCTCGTAGTGTCTTTCCATATTTCGTTTTAGATAGGTATTTCTAGTTAGGGGATTTATACATATTTATTTCGATACTGTAGTGATGTCAGCTTCTGCTGACCGGATGACTTTTGTCAATAATTAACTACGCGCCTGTTAGGTGAAATTAAAGGCTGGGTGTAATGGCAGCGGGTTGGTGAGACTCTTGACAATCATGAGTTTTGGTTACCCCTGTACGGCTGTGGTTGCTAGTTGCGTAATGGAAACGGCACGAGTTTGGGGGCTTTTAATTAAATACAATGCTCGCGCGTTGTCTCCAGCTTCTTGGGCAATTTAGCCCGTGGAATAATGCACATGTTACAGGGTAGTTTGTATAAGAACGGATAATGGTATGATCGTGGACCCAATTACAAATTCCATTTTCACCGGCTCAATGAGATCTGGCAACTTCCAGTCTCGGTGTATCATACAGAAATATAGGAGTGAAACATGCTAGGACAAGTGATTAGATGATGTAAGATAAAAGCCTAGACTTCAATCTCGCAGGCTTTTATGGAGAGGGGGGTGGGGGTTGCGGCTCAGTGAAGAGATGATACATCTTTTGCTGAGCTAACGTCGTCTTGGACGGGCTGCCTACGAGCTGATCCTCTCCTTTATTATTTTTGGGGAACGCGATGACGTCCCTAATGGAAGGGGCGTCGCAGAGGATGGAAACGAGCCGATCGAACCCAATCGCAAACCCGGCATGTGGTGGACATCCTGCCCTCAGTGCCTCTAGGAGATGTGAGAACTGGGCCATACCCTGGTCGGTCATCTTTAACACTTCGCGCATAACGTACTCCTGCACCTCGGCAACGTGGATACGTCGGCTTCCACCGCCGATTTCCACGCCGTTGAGTACGAGGTCGTAATGATCAGCTTTAGCCTTGAGCGGATCTGTCCTGAGAAGGTCAACGTCCTCAGCTGTCAGGGGTGAGGTGAAAGGGTGGTGCGTGGCAGAGAAACCTGCTGAACCTCCTTGACCCGGATCACCGTTATTTGGCGAAAATAAGGGGAATTCAGTTATCCAAACGAACTTGAATGAATTGTCTTTGGGCATGAGACCTTTCTCCACGGCGGTGTCATATATCAGCTTCCGGAGTCTGCCAAGTTCTGTGGAACCACCTTGGGTGGGTTGCCTTTTTCGTGCGTGTATAATGATCACATCACCATCTTCACAAGATAGCCAGCTATCGCTCTTATAGGTGGCTACTTTCTCTGCTGCTTCGTGCCCAAGGGAAGACAAGCCCTGCAGCGGCTTCGATGAATCAAAAACAAACACGCCGGGCGTGCTGTCACGGCTTAGTTCGTGAGTGGTATTGTGAAGCGTGTTGAAAAATTTCTGGATCAATTTGGCCGAGTCTTGAGGTGTTCCAATGAACCGAAATTTACAGGCTTCCACAATGGGGTCTTCGATATTAGTGATCATGCGCTTGAAGTCCGGAGAGAGCCAGTCGTCTATTTCGTGTATCTGCTACTCGTCAGCGCAACAATTCTTAACAGTTCGGAAGCAATGAATCTACCATTGATGCGTTCGACGGTGTTATCCGAAGGTCTGGCTTATCGATACCGTAGTCACGCATGGCGTCCATGTAGGAAATATGATGGAAAGGGTGCTGGAAAAGCGGGAAAGGACTTTTGGGTAGATGTCGTACGGCGTTTATAGAATTATTGCGTATGTGATCATCTAGAGACGACATCATACTATCGACTGTCCGCATCACATCCTTTCCAGTAGAGAAAGACATCTCAAGATCGATCTGCTCTCATTTAGTATACTGTGACGAGGCATGCGAGGAGAACAAACCTGTGTGAATTCGGGTTGCCGGTCGGCGCGGTGGCCTTCATCACGAAAGCACTTGGCAAACTGGAAATACTTACCAATTCCCCCAGCCATTAGAATCTGCTTATACTGCTGGGGACTCTGGGGTAGCGCGTATGCGAATCCTTTCCGTCGGGTTGGCACTAAAAACTCTCGAGCACCTTCTGGGGTTGACTTGAACAGCATCGGTGTTTCTACCTCTATGAAGTGAAGTTTACGCAGAGTATTGCGGAGTGCTATAGTCATACCATCGCGAGCTCGTAATCGATTATACAGATGAGTGTCAAATCTCAGCTGCAGATGACGAGATTGAGGAGGCCACACAGCATCTTTGGAGACGATGATATCCTTGGGGAATGGGTTCAGACACTGGATGGACCCCAACCTCAAATTATAATCTGATATATATCGTGTAAGATATTCCTTAGAAGGAACCACAGTATCTGCTTGAGTGGCGGATTTACTGGTCTCCAGGATTCCTGTAATGGATACTGAACTGTGTGCAGGCACCGATTTCAGGTTGAGGTGGGTAGTATGTTGCATAGAACCCTCCTCTTCCCAACTAGACACAATTAGCATAGAATCGCGGCTCTTGTTATGTAGATAGAGAGTACAGAAGCTCAAATTCGAGCTCTTGTCTCGCCTTTTCCCAAGGAAGCCGTGCATAGTGACTTCGCTGCCTGCTTTGATAGGACCTGGGCTAGCACTAGAAATATTCACTAGATGGCAATATCGTTTAGTTTCGTTCTCACAGAGTAGGAAGATCTTGGGCGGCTTACGAGAGTCCTTGAAGACCTCGAATTGAGTTTTGGGTGCAGTAGTCTCGGATGAGGCTGCGGTCTGGCCGGATTCTGAGCTGAAGAAATGACATTGAGAGCGAGGTCTCCAGAGTGGCCGTGCGCTAGATCTGATGACACATCTCGAGGTAGCCCTCAGAAAAGGTATTTTGGATGTTCTCATGATATATATCTTGATGGCCTGAACGTATTTTATAGCATAGCTGCGTAGTTAGGTATGTTTGCACCTCTTTTTGCTGAAGCATTATTGGTATAAGAAGTAGACTGCTAAACCTTAAAAGTTATATGGAGGAGCAGATGATGGAGACCCACTTGACAGTCGATCATTCGACCAGATCTGACCACCCAGAGATTGGCTGGCTGACACCTGTCTGCCATCTGTAGGAACCTCTAGCTCCTCTAGCAGTTTACTATTTAGCTGCCGTTAGTGGGGGTCGGAACTTTTCCTTTTCTCTTTTCCTTCTTCATCCTTCCAATTCAAATAAATGTGAGTACGGACGATTGCGTTGCGCGCGCACCCGTTTCTCATTCATAATCACTGGATTTCTTTGCTAACAGCTCTCCCTCGCAGATGATGAAAGCCACGTGTATAATATGATGTGTTCCTCCTCGCGGAGCTTCAGAACTCTCTTCTTCGGAGGCTCAAGCGGTCCTGTTGTAACGAGAGGAATGGAATCATGAAATAAGCGTTCGACACACCTTGGACCTTGTTTACCATCGGACGCGAGAAGGCAACTCTGATAAAATAATTGAATACTGGAAGACGTCAACGAGCGTTTGGCGACATCAATCGTCTGCAGTGGTAGGTGGACAGGATTTGGTAACATGCGACACAAATTGCAAGCACTGTATTCGACCATTGCAACAATATTTTACGCGTTTACATACACTATCTAGCGATAGCACTCGCAACTATTTTCTCTTTCTCTTTTCCTTTTTCTTTTTCTTTTTTTCTTTCTTTTGGCAGCGTATCTTAAGCCTCGGATGTGGTTACTCAGTTTCATTATTCCCCTCTAGTTTTTCTCTACAAGGCAAAATCAAGCACACTCTTCAGTCGATTATGGTATGGTAAGATACTTGAATTAGCTAGTTTTGAGAAGAAATATACATAGAGCGAGCCTTGTTTACTTTCCACGATGCCAATATCATCCACCCTGGACTCATGATGTTGTATTAGTGTCGTATGACATATTGGTTGTGTATTCTTATGTGTTTCTGACCTACAAGAGCACATTACATGTCAAAATTACCGCCCGGGAAAGGTACATATGCGACTATAGTGTCATGAAATGCTTGGAAACAACAATGTTCTTCGTTTGGAACGGTTGTAGTCTCTGTGCTACGGCAGCACTTACAATAAGTTATAAGTAGAAGGTAAAGGCATAGATTAAAATTCCACGTTCTTTATTTGAGACATATTTGCAGAATAGCGATAGCTACTGAGATGACTAACCTGTTAGTCTAGGTACTAAAGGTACTAAAGGTACCTCACAGATCAACTTTTAGCAGATCAGCATTTAAGCCACCCACATGAATCAGCTTAGTTGCTAACTACCTCGATGTACTGTAGAAACCTACCTACTAGGTAGTAAATGAGAGACATTGTCAGGCCAATGATGATTGGCATCGGCTTCCCGTTTAGGCTAGCCCCGGCTTATAGATAGATACTGGCCCCACCGACGACGTATCTGCCCGACTCTGGAAACCAACTCCCAATTTCAAACTTGCCGACGGCCGCTCGTTCGAACGACACGGACAACACAACTACCAACGACGGCCTCTCGTTAAGATACCACCATATGTCGAAGAGAAATTGTTACCTGTCTACTTAAATCGATAATTGTATTGTTAATGCAGACGATATTGTAGCCTCGACATTGTGTGCGCCGGACAGCGCTCGGCCATGGAACGACGCTGACTCTTCCACTCTGTCTGCCCGTCTTCGTCTGCTTGTCCGCTCATCCGCTCGTCCCTCTCGTCCCTCTCGTCCCTCTCGTACCTCGTCCCTTGTCTGCTTGACCGACGCGTTCACACCCACGTCTACGTCCGCGTGCACGCGCTTCCCCATACGGGGGAACCTGCTGCCATTCGTGTGCTGTGCTGTGCTGTGCTGTGCTTGGCACTCCGACGCCTATCCCTATCGTCGTAACGTCGCAGTGACGTGCAGCTCTTGTCCTACGTGACGACGTCGCATTGCTCCAACTCAGCCCATTGCTGACTATAGATCTGCGTAACGCGCAAAGCGGAATCTAGCGGACGACGCCGATTGCTGATCACCCATCATCCCGATTACCTATTTCGTACGCTTGCTCATCCAAGCCGAGATCCTCACGTGGACTGTGAGAAGATGTCGAGCTCCTTTGAGAAGTCCGTCAAGGGCGCAACTAAGATCAAGGCGAGTCGGAACCCCGACACTGCAGTTCCACTGAACTCGCCGTCCGTGCTGACTAGTGCGGCTGCTGTAGGCTGCCCCCCCGAAGACGAAGTACATCGAGCATATCCTGGTAGCTACGCACGCCGGCGAGGCTGGTGTTGGGGAGGTTTTTCGCGCGCTACAAAACCGACTACGAGATTCGACATGGACCGTCGTGTTCAAGAGTTTGATTACCGTACATTTGATGTTTCGAGAGGGTTCGCCTGACGCCACATTATCATACCTCGCTAGGAATCGTAACCAATTAGCCATTAGCTCCTTCACCGATGGTCCGTTGCTCCCACTACAACTACTCACCGTCCTATGCTGACGCATGCCCTGTTACAGCCCAGATACAAGGCCGAAATATACGGCACTACGCCTCCTATCTGGCTGAGCGGGTGCGCGCTTACAAAGATACTAAGATAGACTGGGTGCGTGCAAAGGAGACGCGGCTCGAGAGCCTGTCGGTCGAGAAGGGTCTACTGCGAGAGACCGAAGCAGTCCAGCGTCAACTCAGTGCTTTATTGAAATGTGACGTATGTCTATGTGGTGCATTGTATGGATATGATTGAATGACTGACCGGCGCAAAGGTCTTGGACGAACCCGAAAACGAGATTACTATCACCGTATTCAGGCTTCTGGTGCTTGATCTTCTCAGTCTGTTTCAGGTGTTAAACCAAGGCATGATCAACATACTCGGTAAATCTGGCAACTTGTTGTTTTCCTTTATTTCATCGGAGACTGACGATTCTTAGGACACTTCTTTGAAATGTCGAAAGTGGATGCGGAGCGGGCTATGGACATCTACCGCCACTTCACTAAAACTACGGATGCTGTTGTCCAGTATCTGACTGTAGCTCGACAGTGGGAACCTCATACGAGAGTGGAGGTTCCCAAGCTGAAACATGCTCCTGTCAACTTGCGTCGTCAGCTCGAAGACTACCTCAACGATCCTGATTTTGAGATAAATAGGAGACAGTATATAGCTGAGCAACAAGCTAAAAAGAAGGGCGGCCTTTCGAAAGCTGAAAAGAATGGATCGGAAGCAAAGGCAGATGCTGCTAAGCTATTCGCTGTGGTGAATGGATCAGCTGTACCCGCTGCAAGGGCACCTCAGGCTACCAAGGGTCCCGACCCTGATCTCATCGATTTCTTCGATTCAATAGAGCAGAACCAGACCACGATGAGCACCCAGCCTAATGCTCGGCCGACTCAACAAATACAAATGCCATTAACGAATACCGGTAACCCCTGGCCATCGGGAATGCAGCAATCCGCGCAACTTCAAGGCAATGGCTTTGCTCCTCAAACAATGGGATATCCGAACAATAGTCCATTTCAGCAGGCAAATCCTACCGGATTTCCATTGCCACAACAAATGCCACAACAAATGCCACAACAAATGCCCCAGCAAATGCCTCCTCAGATGCCTCAAATGCCTCAAATGCAGTCTAACTTTACAGGCGCTGGCTTTGGTGGTTACGCGCCCCAGCCAGCCTTTACCCCTAACAACTTAGGTCCAATACCACAAGACGCTGTCGCATCCTTCCCTACGGGGGCTCTTTCGCCCCCCATGCAAACCGGTCAACAAACGACAAATCCGTTCAGGGCGTCGATGATGGCGAACCCAACGGGCATGCCTGCTAATAGTGGCGTTCCAAACACCTTTTCCACACCAACAAGCCCTCAGGCCCAGCCCCCGAGCGCTCTCACCCGACAACCCACAAACCCCTTTGCTAGATCATCGCCACAGGCCACGATGCCATTCTCCAACCCGCCAGCAGCCTCGCCATTCCAGTCACCACCGCCTGTTCAGCCTCCAGTATCACTGCAACCCGCGGCTACCGGAACGAACCCATTTGCGAGGAATTTCCCGCCTGCTGGGAGCCAAACACAGCAGCAGCGACCCCAGACAAGCGGGGGTCTTGCGCCACAGGCTACGGGGGCCACGAACCCGTTCCGACAGGGTGCCTTTGTTAACCATCAAACTGGGATGGGATGGCAGAACAACCAAATGCCTATCGGCGGCGGTCTAGACCAGCTTCCAACACAACCTATCTTCCCAAGGCCAACGCAACAGATGCCGTGGCAGCAACAGCAATAGTTTGTTAGTCATTGTCTCAAGTTAGAGGAGTTTAGCTACAGGGCGAAGTTTCTACGTAATGATGTGCGGCCTCTTGTAAAATGCAACCATGGAAGGGCGTTTTCTCTTTCACTTACTGAAGCTAGTTTCCCGCTTCTGGAGAAGGATGATCTTTTTTTTTCTTTTGCTCCTTCAAGTGACTTCTCCTGCTGGAATGGATGAATGGATAGCGTTTGGCTTCTTTCTCTGTCCGTCACACATCTAAATGTGACTATGGCTACCTATTCAGCAAGTTTCTGGTCAGAGGTTAGGTCGGGTTAGATAGATACAAGACGTGCTTTGCCCTCGAACCATCGTGAGCGAGCAGGCATGCGTACCAATATCAAATGGACGGCAAATCCATCCTGCGACTTTATTTGACCTTCTCGAGCTTACGTGGCTACTTCGGTGCATTGGATGAAGTGACTTTACAAATAAACCCCACAATCCTTAGCTGGAAAGAAGACTGATAGACAAAAACTGACGGATTCTGGGCCAATGAAGAAACGAGCTCCCGTAAATTGATTTTGATTTCTATCCCCTTGCTTAGAGACCGCCTTGGATTCTCTTTTCGTTCCGGGTATTATGTATCTGTTCACCTTGGGTAAAGGTACCTAATCTAACATACCGGCTCATTTCTATATCTTACTTGTGACTTTTGGGGTTATATATTGCTTCTTGGTGATTTTGCCTGGACCGCACTTCACCTTTTCCCGAACCCCTGGCCGAGCCTTCCCGTATTTTCGATTTCGCGCCTTTAATGCTAGAGCGTCGATGTATCGTAGAAAACAAAAGTGGAAACAAAAACGCCGACGCTATGCATATGGTATATACGATGGCGGTCGTAGTTGGCGACCGACATGTGGGAAGCTTAGCTTCCTTTTCTTTCGAAGTAGTTGTTGTAGACTTGTTTCTGTGAACAAGATATAGATATAGGTAATGACTCGCCGATGCTCGCTGGAATCGTGATGCCAGGTTGAAATTCGTAGACTTCCTCGTGTCGCAGCTCATCTAGCCTCGAGCTTTCGCGATCACGTCTACAAGAATCTCCCGTTGTAGTATGTCGATAGCTGAATGAATGAATGAGTTCATCAAAATACGTCATCGACATCCATACGCCCCGTAACACGATTTGTAGCTGCCGCGTCTGCTGCCATAGCAGTACCCGGACCACGAGCGACATCTTTCTTCTCGTCGGCGATGTTGACGCCAAGACCTGCAAACGCATCGAACATGGCGCGCGCGACATACTCAGAGATACTATACCCGGGGACACGGTGGTCATCATTCGTCTTAGCGGGCTCGAGCCACGTATTAGGATACGCGTCGCGGAGTTTGTAGCGTGAGGGTTCGAGGGCTGGTCCGAGACCCGCGAAGGGATCGTATGGTTTGCTGAGGTCCTCCTCCTCGTCTGAGATCTTCTTGGTCTTCAGGCCGCGGATCGAGAGTGTGTTACTGATGTTTCTCGCGGCGGTATCGACGAGGCTGGGAAATGCGCGCCGGAGATGGCGGCAACACGCGCCCGGTTTTGGGCTACAATACGTGTTTGGATCTCGGCGGCCGACCCGGCCTCTCCTCGTGCCAGAGCCTCCATGACCTCGGCGTTGATAGTGCCTTCCTCAGCCCGTGCGCGAGCTTCCTCGCGCTGTTCTTCTAAACGCCGCTGGCGCGTGGCTTCCGCATCCGCTGCGTCGCGCTTTTGACGCGTGAGCTCTGCTTCGCGACCGCGCCGCTTGTTGCGCTCGATCTCCTCGCGGAACTCCTGTTCGCGATGCAGCAGTTTCTGTTCAGCGGCGCGGCGCTCCTCATCTCCGCCGGAAATCAAATCGAAATTCAAATCCTCGACATCCTGGAGGTAGTTGTTGTAATCGCGTAGGGTTTCGAAGTCGTCTTCTACCATGTTGTAGGCGGCGGCAACACGCCTGCGGATATCGACCTCGCGCTCCACGGCCAGATCGCCAAAGAAGGCGGACCGGAAACCACGATGTCGCAGCGTCTTGATGCAGGTCGCATACGGGCACTGTGCTGGACCGGACTTGAAGATGTTGTTCACGCAGTTGCTGCACATGGGGTGGTAGCATTCTGGGTTGATCAAGAATTCCATGTCAGTGTTGAGGTAGCGCACGCGCTTGCACACGGGGCAGATGTCGGAGGGAAGAGCGGTCGTTGGGCCCGTTGGGAGCTTGACAACGGTCGAGCCGCCGGTTACGGGTTTGCGAGACATGATGGCTGCTGCGACGTAGTGAGGCTAGATTGCCTCTATCTTTCGTAGTGCTGCAAGTTCGGGGGGAAGAACGAGGAACGAAGAACGAAGATCGAAGACTGGGCTTGGAAGCCTTAGTCTAGGGTTTTGGAGATCGAAAACGGATGTTGAGGTTGCGCATTCGGGAGAACCGAACTCGCAGGAGGCGAGATGAAGACGATATAGAGGCGGCAAGCTATAGATGTCGAGGTCGAATCGAGATCGAGGTGGAATGAGTATGAGAAAGGAAGAGCACCTTTTCGATGAGGTTCAGCGAGGCAAGGGGTACCAATACCTGTCTAGTGATTGGTTCAGGGCTTTAGACTAAGCAGGTAGGTGGTACAGGGATACAGGGTAGCATAGAAGGTAGCTGCAGCTTCCATGCCCCTCCATCAGCTCCATTATTAATTATTAGGTACTTGCTGCGTCACTCACCTCACCTCACTTTCTTCTGCATGACAGCAACAAACCGCAAACAATAGCACCAAGCCACAAGCCAGAGATCTGGAACCATGGCTGACAAAGGTGAATACTATATTTTATTGTCTTGTTTACTTTATATGTTCTAAACCTATTTTCAAGAGTTACAGTTTCATGTCCCCCATCTCTGCCCGCTGAACCGGACAATACAATACCCCTCCATGAAACTAACACGCCATGATACCCAGATCCCACGCCCGAGCAAGAGGCTGCCGCCCGCGCGAAAGAAGCCGCCGAGCAAGCTGCTCTACCGTACAAATGGACCCAGGCCATTTCTGAGCTCGACATAATCATACCCTCCATCCCCGGAAACTTGAAGGGCCGTGACCTCGTCGTCGAGCTGAAGAAGCAAAAGATCAAGGCGGGGATCAAGGGACAGGAACCCATCATCGATGTATGTGATTATCTTCTTTCCTCCATTCTTTCCTCTTTCCCCCCTCTCTCTCCACTTACCTGCCCACGTTTTCGTGCTTTCAAGTTTTCATATACCACGCTGTGAGAGCATCATCAACGCTATACGAATCACTCTAAGTAATAAAAACTCTAACACCTTCAAACAGGGCGACCTCCCACATGCAATCATCACCGAGGACTCTACCTGGACTCTAACGACAGCCCCTGATGGTACAAAGACGATCGAGATCCATCTGGACAAGGCGAACAAGATGGAGTGGTGGGCCCATGTAGTCACGAGCGCCCCCAAGATCGATGTGACCAAGATCCAACCCGACAACAGCAAGCTCTCCGACCTCGACGGCGAGACGCGCGGCATGGTCGAGAAGATGATGTACGACCAGCGACAGAAGGAGATGGGCCTACCCACCTCGGATGACCAGCGCAAGGCCGACATCCTCAAGAAATTCAAGGACCAACATCCCGAGATGGATTTCAGCAACGCCAAGATCAGTTAGTTAAAGATACCCTTGAAACGTAGATAGAAAAATCATGTGATTGAAAAAAAAAAAACCGGGCGAAACATGAGATTACAGGGCTACGACGTGAGAATGAATGTTGGTGAAGAGATGTGGGTTGTAGTCTTGTAGGCAGTGCCAGTCACGCAATATCAGAAATATGAAGCATTCCATGAGCGGATAATGTAAAATGGCTTATCTATGAGTATTAATCCCCTATGTATTTATGAAGGAAGAGTTATATGGTTTCCCAAGCCCAGCGAAGTTAGTGCAGCATGTTCGGGGTGAAACGAATAGCACACTGCCACAGAGAAATTTTCAATTTCCCAAGGTAGAGGCATCAGAGAGCCCCGTTACTCTTGCTTTTGGAATCGCCAGTAATGTCATAGCAGATTGAGGGCTGCTACGCATCAATGTCAGATTGATGACGTTCCGTTTAGTTCAGCATCGTACATGGGTCGAAGAGACCAAGGAGAGTTTCACCTACATGTGTAGTTATACATGCGATACAACTTACCTTTTGGTGCCATCATAGTTGATTGAGCTTAGCATGAAACTGAAGCTGTTCTGTTATGAATTGCATAGTCGGGCTTGGGCAATGATTGAGTACTTAAGTCTTATACCCCGTTTTACGTAGAAGAATGTGGTATAATGCGATGGGGTTTATGCATACACTTCGTAACACACGTTCGTTTTTGCAGTAGAAGTCTAGAGTCGCACACTCAACATCATAGAGTCATTACAACTCCAGAGTCTAAGATTTGGCCAGTCTTGCGGCCTTGAAACGACTGACTCTTTTAGGCCCGCCTTCCTCCTCTTCTAGTGGCTGGATGGGATCCGTATTCTCCTTTAGGAATCCACCTTGCCGGCCTATCATTGTGTTCCGCATCTTGTAGTACTCTGCTGTTACCTGTTGGTGCAGGAGATTGGCGTCCAATTCGTCTGGCTCTTTGACCTTATTAGATGGCTCGTGTTCTAAGATCGTAGTTGCTAGAGTCTGGCCATCAGGTCCTGAGGGCGCATATCTCGTGGTATCCGTGGGCTTCTCTGGTGCGACCTGTGGCGTTTGTACTGCCGGCATATCGTGTGTCCTTTCCTTTCGGAATCTCGATGGTTTTCGTTCAGATGTTGGCTTGGTATTATTTACTCCCGAGTGTCGACGCTCTATCACATCGGATAGTGGTTCAACTTCCGGATGTTGTGTTTGCAGCGGCGTTGGTTGAGTAGCTTCAGCGATATCGAGGTCAGGAGCGAACCTAACACTCTTCTTGGCCTCATCCTTGGATGCAGAGCCGACAGAAGCATCCCCGTTGACCGCGGCCAAATTCGAGCCATTCTGAGTAGAGCCAGGTTTTTCACTTCGAATAGCAATGCGACCGATGCCTTCAGCGAATTCATCGTCATCTGACGCTTTCTGCTCGCCGAATGTCTGCTTGCTGAGGCGTTCCTTCAGCTCAAGCATCTCGCGTTTGTACTCTTCATCTACAACCCCAGATGTTGATCTTCCCCATTGATCTTCATCATCGTCCTCTTCACTACCATCGTAGTCCCAGCCGTCATCGTCGTCGCCCGATCCTTCTTCAAGATTCAACTCAGCGACTATGGGTGCCATCTCATACAGCATAGTCTCTTTGTTGTAGCGTATCATGTCTTCGCGCAACTCGGCATCTTCGGGTGACTCATCGGCGGGCATGATCGGATCCGATATAATGCTCTCCTGGTCCTTAGCTTTCCGATATAACTCTTCAAGCCTCAGGACAGTGCCACTAGGCCTCTCCTCATCGGCCTCTTTTGTGTCTTCGGCAAATTTGACTCTTTTCTTTTTGGGTGGCGGGCTAGCCTTAGGTACTTTCATGCTACTTCCTCCATTTGGCTGTGGTCGTTGTTCGGTGCCGTTAGGGTTGGAGGATATAGAAGGTGAAGACTTTGATGTATCGGACGTTATGCCGGACGCCGGCTCATGGGAACCAGAGGGCAGTTCTTTGATACCGGCCTTCTCGAGCGCCTCTAGAAGTTGGGGTTGACTGTTCCCCGGCTGTCGCAGGCTATACGAGACTACATTATCATCATCGTCCAACTCTTCGCTAATCTCTGTGATAGGCAGGCCGTCTTCGTCGGTGGCTTCTGGGTTGCTGACAACCCGCGCGGCAGCGAGTTTGTTCTCGGCTGCTTCGAGTTGTTTGGTAAGAGTGGCTATATTTGTCGAGATGTAGTCTAAACGGTTAGAGACGGTGCTGACAACCTGACCGGGCTTTTTGGAATCATTGTGGCCGAATATTTCGGTGAGCTCTTTCTCATTCACCAGCTCGCCTTTGAAGGCTTGCCGCGTTTGAGTCAGAGCTGTGCGCGTGGCTGTCGGCGATAAGGCTTGTACATCTTTTCGCAGGGCTTCGTATTCTTGTTTCCATTGTTGCCACTCGTCGAGTGCTATTATGAACTTGTCGACCTGCTCTTCGAGTTCGCCGAGATGCCTCTCGAGGTCTTGTAAGGGGTCCCTGGCTTGCGTCATTTTCGAGTAGCACTATACGGTCGGAGATTTAAGGATGCTTGATGGAGGGGGGAAAATTTAGATGGGTATCTTTTTTCAGGTGTGTTGCCTTAGGTAATCTGCAAGTGTTGGAAAGTGGGGCAGTCCGAGCTTCGGTGATACCAGCTACCTACCTACTGCCTCCCTCTCTACTGTCTACACCAACCTGCAACTACAATTGCAATTGTGCATTCAACTACTACTTTAGGTAGGTTAAATACACTTTCATGCAACTTCTACTCCACGTAAGTCCTTGTGCACAATTAAAACAGCCCCTACATCTTAATGGTGATCGTAACTAAACTGTCAACTTATAGTTCGTACCGTAAATGCAGACCGTAACCGTAACCATAACCATATAGGTACTGCATAACACTACATACGAATAAACCCACTGCAGGCATCAAAGATGTTAAGAATGTTAACTATGCGTAGGTATCTGGATGATCTACATCGCGTCACTTTCAGTAAATCTTGATTTACCTGATCTTACGATGAAACAACCTGACACGCTCTAACCTTACGCAGTATATTCTTGGAGGTGGGAATCTTGGCATAAGTCATAACAGATCGCGACCCGGCTACGACGGCCTTAGGTATTTACGAGAGGGAATACATAAGGTCTAAGTGGGTTTGATATTAGGTTAATACAGTACTAATTTATATGTCGTGCTACTGGTAATAGAACTTATATGTCGTGCTACTGGTAATAGAACTACTAGTATGTGGGTTCATGGACGGTGCTCCATTACCACAGACGTCCGACAATAAAAATTGAAGGTGAAATTCCTGTTTTGCCTTACTAGTTCATACTAAAGATGTAAACAGCTCGCTTTTACTCATACTTAGTCTCAATATAACATTATTACTATATAACTAAAAACAACATAATAAATATATAACCACTGTTATATATTAAGTTACTTACTTACCTACCTACCTACCTAGCCAGTTAGCTAACCTTAGTCAGTTAATCAGTCAGTCAGTCACTCACTCACTCACTCATTTCAATTAGTCAATTAATCACTTATATAAGTTGTAATAATTGCTAAATTAGGTCGCAAACTAGACTAGTGTGGCAACCCCAGAAATTACCCCAAATTCTTTATGGTCAGACGTCTGTGGTAATGGAGCTTCCTCCTCATGGCCGTCCTAGCCAGGTCGACAGATCGCTACGGCTCATTGCTCCGCTTTACCGGCGTGTTCTATTACCTAATATCTTCGTTTTCCATCCAGATAGGTAGTCTACCCCTGGCAGACTGCCCTGGTTAATGTCAACTCTCCTCCGAACAGACCGAACAGAGTGCTACTTGTAGTAGTGTATATGTGCATTCGGAAAGCTTGCGTGAACCTGGAGGGATAGAGCCGCGTCAGAGGCTTGATGATTGGTGGAAGTACCAGGCAAATGCATGCATAACACAAGAACTGGCCTTTCCATATTAATATGTTCTTCCTCTGTTTCTAACGTGGTGAAATACGACCTCCATGGCCCTGGTCAATATAACTGCGGTTGACGAGACCGATCTGTTAATGATCGGCGTGTCTCACCTATTATTCACCTGGTTCGGTCTCGGGGCAGCTCCACGCGAAACTTGAGGTACTCCGAATCACACGCATTAATCCCTTTCAACATACTACGTATATTATATATCCAGTAGTTCTAAGTAAAACATTAACGCATCAATAGTATCCGGGTACCATCTCCACCTACCCGGTTCAGACGTCGAAAATGGTAACATAAACTAGTCCTGACTTGTATTCGGAGCAAACTCCCCTTTTATCGCAGAATGGGAGGTAAAGGGGCGATGGGACGATGTATATACAAAGGGTGTAGGAGACGGATACGAGGGTCTCGGGAAGGTCAGCATCTCGATAAGTCCGAACTGGAAGGAGAAGACTCTGTCTCTAGATCTGCCCATTATGCTGTGGCCAACAATCTTCAGCTTCCTCTTCGCTTGGGCTGGCGTTGTCCGCGCCATTACTGTCACCACGTCAACCGCGTCCTATGTCGTGGACACTGCTAGTTCGTACAACTTCATCGTGACGATCGATCGCTCAACATGTGATATCACTTCCCTGAAGTTCTACGGGACTGAATACCAGTACTCTGGTACTAAAAGTCATATTGCGTCGTCCCTCGGCAGCGGCACGACTGTAGGTCGACTACATTCTATGATAATTGCTCATGATACCCAATCTAACGCAGTTTCAAAGGTCTCTTACACGACTAGCGCGTCGGGCGACACTGTCATCTTTGCCTGTACGAAAGCTACCACTGAATTCGATCTAACGCACTACATGGTCTTCCGTAATGGCGACTCCAATATCTATAGTAAGCAACTTTCAGATCTCCCTCTTCCCTTTGTGGCTGTTTCAAGAGTATCAAGGCCGCTATTTAGGCTAGACTTACGTCTCTTGACTATTTCACACGTCCGAAATGATTACATATCAACCTCAAAATTGCAATTCCTAATCTCGAGTGCTGCAGTGGGCACCAGCATCAACGCGGAGCCGTCGATCGGCGAGTTGCGGTTCATCTTCCGCTTGACCGGCCTGGCCGCTGCCTACCCGAACGGCGATGTTTCGGCAACGTCTGGCGGTACTGCGATCGAAGCCACCGATGTTTATACCGTTGGCAGCCAGACGCGCAGCAAGTTTTACTCGTCCGAGCGCTTTATTGATCAGAGTGTGTACTGCGCAACCGACTCTGGTGCATCTGTTCACGCCTGCTTCGTGCGGCCAAACCACCAAGCTACCGAGAAGAGCTCTGGCGGGCCTTTCTTCCGTGACATCAGTTTGAACTACGTCGGTGACTACCACTCTGTGACTTACTATAGTAAGTAATCCCCCGGTTACTTTTTGTTGTTTGGCTCCTTCTGAGTATGAAGGCTCACTTTCGAGCCAAAACCGAGTCCTAAAAGCTTCCCACGCTTCCGGAACACTCGCAGAATATGCTCGAAATGGCAATTACTAACCCTGAGTGTTATAGTGAACTCGGGCCACGTTCCTACTGAGTCCCTCCGAACAGGTTTCCATGGCCCGTATGTTTTCTCCATGACCCGGAGCGGTATCCCCTCCGCCAGCTCTATCGATGTATCTTTCTTCGACAGCCTCGGTCTCAAGAACTACGTACCCGTCTCTGGAAAACGTGGGTATGTCAAGGGTACTGCGACTGGCGTGTCTTCAAGCTTCCCCATCGTCGTTCACTGGTACAACACCAACTACCAGTTCTGGGCTTATGCTACCTCTGCCGGAGCCTTCACCTCGCCACCAATGCCTGCCGGCTCATACACGATGAAGCTATACCAAGACGAGTTCCTCGCTGCGACTCAATCTGTCACCGTTACAGCTGGCTCAACTGCGACGTCGAACATCGCCGCAACCGCAGCAGCCCTGATAAAGTCAAGAACCACTATCTTCAGGCTAGGGGATTACGATGGACAGCCGACCGGTTTCTTGAATGCAGCGAATCAGTTGCGCATGCATCCATCGGATAGCCGGTAAGCATTCTCATCACGGAAGTCTATACGCGGTCTCCACTAACGCATCCGACAGAATGTCAAGCTGGTCTCCGGCAACCGTCGCAAGCACAGCCGCCTCTTCGTGGCCAATGGCTATATTCACGGACGTCAACAACGGGCGGAAGATCACCTTTTCGCTCTCGAGCGCTGTGTCGTCTGCAACCAGTACGCATTTTCAAGCCTTTACATGCATGCTCCCGAACCCCCAACAATCTGTCGAACATCTACTACAAGTGGCAATTTATAACAGTTGAATCCGTATAGCGCTCCGAATCGCAACGACACTGTCCTTCGGTGGCGGACGGCCACAGGCCACCGTCAACTCGTACACAACCTCGGCCCCCGCGGCGCCTGTTAAGATCGACAGCCGTGGCGTGACCCGCGGCGCGTATCGCGGATATGGAGACATCTACGAGTGGACTATCCCCGCTGGTACTCTCGTGAGCGGCACTAACACCGTCACCATCAACGTCATCTCCGGCTCGGGCGGTGCTGCATACTTGAGCCCTAGCGTGGTACGTAACCTAGAGTCCTGGTCTGTCAAGCCTCCAGCGTACTAATGAAGTTGCATTCTAGATCTTCGACGCCATAGAGCTTTTCTATTAAGTCGGTATAGTCGGTAGAAAGGATATTGTGGTATAGACACAACTTCAGTCTTTCTGGACGGAAGAAAATATTGCACATATGCAGAATGTGAAGCTAGGAGCATCCAGATTCTGTACCAGTCAATATATCGTCGCCATTTTGCTCCCTATGATTAATGCAATATGCTTATCCACTGTACAGTGTAATATGCCGTGTCATTAGCGAACTCTCTGTTGATCATATGACCTTTGTTACCCGTGTCAGTATTCCCGTCCATTAGGTTTCAAGAACAGAGATCGTGACACGGTAAATAATTGTTGGAACGATAGGACCAAAGAGTAGGGAGGGGTTTCTTTCGCAAATACGGCTACGGCCGGACTATACTATCGCTTTACCGATTAGTCGAGCCAATGAATGAGAAAGTGCCGTTACTATTAAGCTTTGAGGATACGTGCTAACGAGAAATATGTGGTATAAGCTTATGTTCTAGAATGTGAGAGTGTACGGTAGAATCCTCAACGAGACCTTTTCTCCCATAGCTTCAGCAGGCTGTGACCATCTTTGGCGTCTTTCTCTCTCCTTTACCTAGGCCTAGAGGGAGGGAGGGAAGGGCGAATACCGGTTTTCATACACGCAATGGATTGACTCTAGGCGGCCATTGCCAAGGAAGTTTATCAACGTTTTGAGTACTATGCATTCAAGAGCTTAAGACCACAACTATTCTTATTCTGTCTGATCGGGTAATGATGTAATTCTAAATGATAATACATAATATGGCCATTACTTGGGCTTGTATACTCCCTAAACGCCGAGACACTTCTAATGCTGCTAGTAAAGATCAGCTAGAATACTGCAATTGACTATTCTCACTCGTGAAATGTCTCTCGCTAACTGCCGGTTTTAAATCAAAGCTCTTCAAGTGTGCTCTAAAGTGACCAGGCGCCAAAAGAAATGAAGTTAGACGGTTTCCCTCGTCAGGGGGGATTATTGTGAAATTCGTCTCTCTTGCTTCATGAAATTCTCTCCTTTAGAGATTCCCCCTCATCAAGGGAACTTGGCGGCGCAAACTGTGAAGACTTGGTAAACATATCGACGCTTTTCATTCTTTGGAAGGTCCTTGTCCCGAAGCTGCGTCATTAGTTAGTTCGGTTCTACCCGTCGTGTCGGCGGAGGTATCGAAAATGAACGAGTCTTCATCACAGGGGGTGTTCTGGGCCGATGCCTTTGGCGTCAGTAGAACCTCGAAAATCTCTTCGCTAAGTTGCCGGTCGCGCTCCGGGAGATCGCATCGTTTCCCACAATCAATACCGAGGCGATGGCCAGATTCAGACCCGCACTCGGCAGATTCTGAACTATCCGATAATGACAAACTAGATGATGAGGGACTAGGAGTGAGCCTCCTATAACTCTTGCACCATCTCACGAGCATTTTTTCCAACTTCGTGCTTGTGACTGGTTTGGGCAGGTAGTCGTCCATGCCGGCTTTGGTACACTTTTCCTTGTCTCCTTGGATTGCTGAAGCTGTCATAGCTATAATCGGCACGTTACTGGCAAAAGATTTGTACGACAGGTCATGCCGTAAGATATGTGTGCATTTGTATCCGTCGATGATCGGCATTTGTACATCCATGAGAATGATGTCGGGTTTAGGCCGTTTTGAATCGCGAGCCTCTTGGATGTACTCAAGGGCTTCCTGTCCGTTCCAAACGGCATTTACTTTGAAGCCAAGCTTCGCAATCTTTTTCAAAGCAATCTGTTGGTTGATAGCACTAAGCCGTGTCAGAAAAGTCCTGTGCCCCAAGCTATTCATATGGACTTACTTATCCTCGACAACAAGAATATGGACATGGGAACGCTCTGACATTGGCATGTCGCATCCATCATAATTGCAAGCTGTTGGCGAGAGTAGGCTACCAGATATCTGTTGTCTTGAATGGCAATGGTTGCTAGAACAACTGGGCGTCAGATCACCGCTCGTATCCCGTTCCGGGTCCGAAATCTGGCGAGAAACGCTCATTTCGGCCTGTAATCGATATGGGAGAGGACTAGTATCCATGAGCGAGGATTCTTGTTGAGGCTTTGCGAATGGTATCCAAAAGGTTACAGTGGTACCATCTCCAATAGTTGATTCAAGCGTGACCCTCCCTTTCATGAGGTCAAGGAGATTCTTTGATATCGTGAGCCCCAGTCCCGACCCCCCAAATTTCCTCACTGTCGACGGATCCCCTTGACTGAACGGTTGAAATAGCCGCTTCCGTACCTCAGGCTCGATGCCAATTCCAGAGTCCTCAACTACAAACTTGATTTCGAGCGTCTCTTTCGTTTCTTTTTCTTTCGATATCGAGAGTCTGACGTATCCAGTGCTTGTAAACTTGATGCTGTTTGTAAGAAGATTGGTGATAACCTGACGAACGCGTCCGGGGTCACCTAGGATTTTGATATCGTTCTTAATATCCGGCGCAATACTCAAGCTGAAATCCAAGTTCTTCTTCTTGGCAGTGAAGCTAAGCATTTTCGTAACGTCCTCGACGACCATGGGTAAAGAGAACTGGACTTCTTCAACATCTAACCGCCCAGATTCGATCTTAGAGAAATCTAATATATCATTAATAACGCCTAGTAGTGCATTGGCAGAACGGCCAATGTTCTCGGCGTATTCCAGCTGCTCGTCCTCCAGTTTTGTGTCGAGAAGTAACTCGGTCATCCCAATGACCCCTGTGATCGGCGTTCGGATCTCGTGAGACATCTACTAATGTTAGAATCATTATATATCGTAGTGTGAGCTGTCAATGGCCTCACATTTGCCAGGAATTGGCCCTTCATCCGACTCGCCTCTTTGGCTGCTGCCTCTTTAGCCATATATTGTCGCTTTTCTCGTACATGTACCTTTACGGCTTCCTCCCGCTGCTTCAACTCGGTTACATTCATAATCACGCCGATGGCGCCTTCAATAGCCGCAGGACCGGAGTCATTAAATTTAGGGTTGATTTCTACTATAGGCATGAACCTTGTCCGATAGAAATGATTTTCTAGATTCAGGTTAGCAGTCAACGGTCTCCGAGGAAGCTATACCATAACGAACCTATCTCATGCTCATGAACTGTGTCACTTCGTTTCCTACCAGCTAGTATTTCCTCAACTGGTCCGAGAAATACCGGCGTCTCCCCCTTTTGGAGCGACAGGCCAAGTTCATTGAACACTTCATTAACATTCCGCCCCAGATACTGTTGAGAGTCATGACTAGGTTTGCCATTACTCGGGCTGCCGCTTCCGTCGCCCCATATAAGAGCTCCTTCTAGCATAGTCAGGTTCAGGTCGCGATCGACGGAGAATATCGTCGTTTGGGCGTGTGTAAGGACACCCAACAATTGTTTTCGGTTTTGTTTGGCTTCTAATCTTGCTTTCGTCGTCTCATTAATGTCGGTGCATGTTCCAAACCATTTTAAAATCTTCCCAGTCTTGTCCTTGAGTGGCAGGGCACGTGCTAACATCCATCGCCACTCGCCTTCTCTGCTGAGACAACGGTGTTCTGCGGAGTAGGGATCTCCCGTTTCCAAGCTGTGGTTCCATATTTCCCTCGCTGGCGTTATATCGTCAGGGTGGAAAGGACTTTCCCATCCGGAACCAAAGGAATCTTCTGTAGATAGGCCAGTGAAATCACACCATTTCTGGTTGAAAAAATCGTGCGTGCCGTCAGCACTAGCAGTCCATACCATCTGTGGCATCGTGTCGCATATGAGTTTAAACCTTTCTTCATCTGCCCTTCTGATGTTGGTGATCTCCTGAGCCATGTACGTAACGTCTCGACAGGTTACGACTCCTCCTAGAACTTCGCCGGTCTCGTCGTCGGTGAGAATCTCGCCTAACACATCGTAGACCAGCTGTCTACCAATGATTCTATTGTATACTCCGATTCGCCATCCAGAAAATGGTCTCTGCTCTCTTAATAGAACGGCAATGGGAAATTCATAACATTCGAGTTTTCGAGTGAAGTCTTCGTTCCAAATATCCCAGATTGGTAGTAACTCATAGCCGTCGAGGTTAGTTTCGTAGCTCGAAGATTTGGAAAGGTCTCTAGCAGCCCTATTAAAGACGGGGGCACTACCATCCTTCCACATGGCTAGAATAGGCATTTCTGTGTTGTCTAGGAGCGCGTCTTTAATTATGGTCTCTTTTTGAAGGCGTGAGAGTGCTCTTGATTGTGGCGAGCCGGGTGGTGTTGGACATGTGGCCGGAATCGGGCTCGCATGAGTTGGAGTTGAACTCGGGTCTTCTCTTGGTGACCTGACTACATGTTGGTTGCATGCTGGGATTGATCTTCGGTTTGCACACTCGAGAACAGGGGGTTCGGGGACCGGTTTACGAGACTGTATCAATTTTGTATTGTTGAAAGTCAACATATAATAGGTCTGATGGCTCTTCATTTCCCAGATGGTAATAACCATTTTAGCAGTGATTTGATACTCTGATCGGTGAGATTTCGGGGCCGCTTCGGAGTCGGGTTCCGTATAAGTGACGACAACATCAACTGTAGATTCGGTAACCGTCTTTTCCAAAACACGGAAAGGTGAGTGTTCCCTTGGCTGGGCCGGCCTTGGAATTGCGCCGTCCTGAATGTCGTCGGCATTCGATGGGGAAGATTCAGGAGCATATGTACATCTCGCCTCCGCCCCCAGGCCTTCAAGAAAAGACTCACAGGGCATTTTAATAGGTCTGCCGTCTTTTAGTATATCAATGCCGATATTTGACAAGGTTTTTCCATCCAGTATCTCGGAAACAGAACACGAGCCTTCACGAGAGATAGGGTAGTCTTCAATGAGTCCCAACAACCTTCCCATAGCTTCATTTGCTAAAACGACTGTCTTTCGGTTATTCAAGACAAGCAAAGGTATAGGAAGCAATTCCATGGCGGAGAAGGCAAGCTGTGCGGGGGATATGATATTCATGGATAACTGCTTCTTCCTCGGGGCGTATGGCCTTTCTCCAGAGCGAACAGCCATCGTTTCCTGCCGTTCGGTGAAGGGTGGCCAATTCTCATGTTGAAGCGTGGTAGATGAAGGGCACATGTTGTAAGCACAATTGGCACCGACATAATCTTCTAGGGGAGTTGGAATCGAAGGCGTATCACCGTCTGTCGGGATCTCACATGATCCCATAGTAGCGGGAGTGCTAAGCGCACGCAAGAGGGGGACGAT
Organism: Xylaria hypoxylon; assembly: GCA_902806585.1. Taxonomy (NCBI): domain Eukaryota; kingdom Fungi; phylum Ascomycota; class Sordariomycetes; order Xylariales; family Xylariaceae; genus Xylaria; species Xylaria hypoxylon. The sequence goes on from CADCXB010000001.1 coordinate 3,644,583, forward strand.
ACGGCGATCGCCGATATAAGCCATGGCGATGGGCTGGACCTGGGCTGCCGTACACGTCCGCAACTTGATGGGAGGAGAATTATTCACATTGGGCGCAAAAACGATGCATTAGAGGGTTGACCCGGGTAATAAGCATAGCTTACTCATCGAAGAATGACTGTGGTGGCACAAAGTCAGTCGAAATTTAAGTTGTTGGATGGGGTACATGTCTCATTCAAGCATGGAGATTTCGAAAGTCTGATACTGCTTCTAGACTAGTAGCACCTGGAGTAAACTCTTTTTCCTAGCCGCTGAATAGATCCTTGTGGCCCACCACAATACATGGAGAAGGACCGTAGAATAGAAAATGCAATTTGTTCACGAATCAGTTGTAATGCGGCGTTGAAGCATATCAATATAGAATTGAGTTAAGTCCAAAAAAGCATAGCAAATGGGTGCAATTAGAGCTTTTTGTCACGGAACCATACGGAACTATACGCTCCCCTAGAGACCGGGGTTAATACCGCACGGGCGCTCGGCCTATACCATATATAAACGAGTACATATAGGTAGGTATAATTTCCTCCTTCGTGCAATAATAAGAGGTCAATACTAGAACTACCAGCAGTCCGAACTGTGACACTCTCTACGGTAGACCAAGCGTCGATAGTTTTATGCAACTCAAGATGTACACCAAGTTTCCCAATGTAGAGGGGTAAGTCGGGGGGGCGTATCTGCCCGCCTAAGATTGAACCTCCGTCTACGTAAAGATGTCGTGACGAGGGAGCATGTTAGCACTGAATGTGGTGTAAACTAGTCTAGACCGCTCTATGGCGTGGTGGGGTGAAGAAAACAAGAGGCTCCGGAGCACGTCCGGAGCACGTTGAATGGCTGATGGCTTCAACCGCCCCCATATGTATGCAGCATATGCCCATATTATACAAACGGGTGATCTATCCCTGTCCCATGTGCCATACAAGGATAGGGGGCCAGCGAAAAGATATGGAATCCACCAAAAAAATGGTGATGGCAACATTGTGCGATACTATGAGTAGGTATATCTCCCGTATTGACGGCAGTGTGTATTAACGTAAAACCTACGGCTTATCTAGATTCGGTGTTAGCCAAAGGACAACGTTGTCTTCAGGCATTGGAGGAGCCCATACAAACAGCATCTGTAGAGAATCGTTGACGTTTCTCGTGTTGGTGTTAAGAATTCCGTATGTAGGCAAGAGACAGGGGAACCTGGGAGATCTGACTAGACACGCTAAAACCTTATTATGATCCGCTGGTGGGCGGTAGATCTTCGTCGTCGCAAAACAGCATCTGCGGCACCAGGGAATCATATTATTGTGAGTAGAACTACCTCGATACATACATAGTAAGGCACCCAGTGCAGTAAAGTGAACCAATTATAACACCCTGACACCATGCCCCAACCCACTTAACGAGACCTAATTGGCCGTGAGCTGCCGGATCCTCTAAGTTTATCTTCTAGCTTGTCATGAGTCAAGGTCCAGACTTCTATGGAATGACGACCCGGCCATCGGATCAGATCTAGATCTTGTCTGTAGTTCTTTACTACGTAGTTCTTCATGAGTTGTTCATAGCCCCTGTATTAGCCAAGGCCTTAATTCGCACGCCTATAGTTACTGCAAACCTCTCGACCCCATGCGAAAGATGGCTATTCACGAATGGCTATATGCTAAGTAGATGAGAGTTTAATAGTTCCACAGAGATCGCATGACCACCATTGACTCTCTCGAACCCTGCCACAGAAATGGCATGTCCAGAACGGCGATGTAGAAGCTGCAGGTTGAGAGGCGGCTTGCCGCGACTCTTTTGCCTTGCTTGTTACACTCGTAGACGAGGATTGCGCCCGTCCATTAGTGTATGTCCCATCTAATCCAGTGAGGTCGATTGTTGTTCGCTGTTTCGTTGTAGACGTCTCGGTTCTTTCTGCACCGCATGCGCCACAGCATAGATAACTTGGCTGGTTGTTCAGAGTACAAACGCCGCATGTCCACGTGTTTCTAGCCTTCTTATCTCCTTGAAGGCTATGCCGAGCTGTCGACGATTGCGCCGCCGCCGCCGGGCCGTGATCTCTTCCTTTCGGGGTCGTATTATCCCCGTTAGTGTTACTGGCAGTATTAGGTGGTACATAGGACGCCCCCTTCCTGGCCATTTCTTCCTCCTGCACAATTTCCCATAATGCCTGCGCTATTGCGGCATCGTTCGCGGCATCCTCGTCAGCTTGGGTCTTGAAGCCGTTCCTTGTCGCCGTATTGGCAATCTCAACGATCTCATCTTGCGTTTGGTTGTCGTTTGCGCAACCCCGCAATGTACGGTTACGTCGTTCAACTGCCTCGCCAATAACATTCCGGATATCTTGTCCGGGTCGAGGGGTAGCACCGCCGAGTCGTTGACCCGAGCCAGAACTCAAAGTACGTCGCTTCTCGGCGGCGACACGAGCCAGTCTTCGAGCTTCATTCATGGGGGTCGTCCTACCGCCAAGCCGTTGACCCTCTGACAAGAAACCTTCGCCGGTATAACCCTTCATTGTCAACGACAAATGTTCGTCGCGAAGTTGATTCCATAGAGCATGAAATTTTGCGTCGTGAGGGCCATGGACGTTGTGAGCAAGCTCGTGTAGCATTGTATCAGCAACCTGCTCGATCGGGAGAAACTGGTTTCTGTCTCCAGGATACCGAAGCCGTAGACAGATCCTTTGTCCGCGATCTACATTGAGCCCTGCCGATAGATGTTAGCTACCTCTATTGTAGGGTTCCCTCTTCTTCTTTGGAGCTCAAATAGGCGTATTACCTAGTAAATTCTGCTGACTGGGGTAAAATTCGGTAAGTTGGCCAACCTTCCATCCACGTGCGCGCATGAGAGGCTTCACCAAGGAAGCTACCTTCTTTAGCGTGTGCAATGCATCAGCAGCACGTGGGAAGTCCGCTAGATGCGAATATGAAAATATTAAAGGGTCGACCTCCGGCATTTTCAATCTTGACATTTGTAGGTCCGTTGCCGAGAATGGCCGACCGAGCTTACGCGGCAGCGGTTGCGCCCGTGGGCAAACCTGGGATGCGATAACTATACTACTACGTGATGACGGCCAAATATATAGAGAGAGAAATGCCAAGGAGCCACGACGTTCGTTAATCGGCGTTTATCGGAAGATAGCTGCACTGGTGACGACGAGAGGGGCACGCGTCTAAATACCCAGATCAACTAGGGAGAGCTCGAGTGAAGGGTGGATTAAATAGTGTAACCATCGCATGAACCAAGGCCAACTCGTCGTTTCTAAATCAAATAGCAGGCCGCGAGGCCATCACGTAAGCCAATACCGACTTCTAGAAGTTGCTCGTGTTACGAGTTGCCGCCACCTCCAGTGCTGCCTACAGAGTCCATTAGGCACCTAACTGTAGGTTAGGTATTCCCCACCATTCGGATGACTGCATTATCTCTCTTATTCACACAAGTGCAATAAATATTCTTATAAAGATGTATTTCGCTATATCGGAGTGTCAAATAACCTTTGATGTGACGGGAATATATTGAGCATTGAAAATACTGAAGAACAATTATCGTTATAATTAATTGAGGTTGTAAGGAAGTCACAGGGGACAGTGTATATTAAATACTCCTTACGGAGGACCTAGATCACGTACTTCAGGAGTTTACCCCTTAGCTTCTCACTGTATTTCACACCCGTCTTCCTGAGGCAGCTCACGACAGCCATCAGAATATCGCCCAACCTGCCCCCCCTGCTGAAGCACTCGTCAAAACAGGGAGGCCGGGCACACTTGTGCCCTATTCTACACCCACATCCTTTCCCAACAATGGGAGGGCCCTGCACCCCGTCTGACAAGGACAAACTAAATGCATAAGACACAGAAGTCCTGGAAGGAGTGGACACGGAATCGTGACACTACACTCCCTTGAGGTATGATTCGTGAAGACGGTTTCTGTAGCTGCTTTATATATCTATAATTAGCTGGTATGGGTAGCGGACAGCTTGCCATGTCCCTGCGCTTCGGGAGGCTTAGGTGCTGTTATGCATCACACCCTCATGACATTAAACACTATCGATCAATCGATCACATGCTCTGTTGTATCTGCAAGGTTAAAATCAAATAAATTGCTGGAATTCAGCACGGAGAAACAATAAAATAGAATATCCCAAAGATTCATATTAAAATTGAGTCATCAATGCTATATTGATTAAATATAAAAACGGCACCATGCTACCTAACAGGTATGTAATAGCTCTCTACCTAATTATGGCTTATTGCTTAAACATACACTATTAGGTTAAGGGCAGCCTGATGTACAAGATGTCATCTAACAAGTAAGAACAATATATAAGTTGTTAATATATTTTGTCCCACCTTCTAGAGCAAAGACGGTGTTTGTATATAGCAAGGACCGCTAGATAGATAGTTAAACTCTTCACACAACAACAAGTATTCATCATACTCCCATACTAGGGTTCTGGCAATTGTTCATATATAGGGGCCCGCCTTGGAGAAAGGGTGATAAACCAACAAATAGTCAAAACTAGAAGTCAAAAGACCTTAGTGTTTCTCAAGTGTCGTCCAGTTGTGCATATATAACATACCTTTACGTGTGTCTTCTCCTTCTAGGGCCATTGCTTCTACAAAATGCGCCAATAGCACACGGCCGCTTATGAGATGATAATAAAGCATAGCTCAGACTAGGAGGCCACTTTAAAGCAGCATCCATCACCTTGGTAACCACACGAAATCGTTCAAAAGACGGCTTTCTATATTTGTTTCCCCTTTCCTTTTCCTTTTCCCCTTTCCATTTTCCTTTCCATCTTCTTTATATCATTTCCATCTTCTCCATATCATTTTTCTCCAATTATAGCCCCCAAAGTGTTGCCACACCGGCTGCCTAGAAATGCTCCACATAGCTACTGGCATTAGAGATGATTCGCGCTTCTTGGAAATTTGTAATCTCATCATTAAACCTTACGTTGAAAACATCGAGATATATTTTGTATTACCTGTATGTGCTAAGCTGCTTACATTTGACTCAGCTCTTCGGATCAAAATGCAGCGCCTAAAAATTGCCAGTTTATTCACGTGGTGTGCTTCCTGCCGGTAGGTCGGCTGTTGGTGATTAGTAGCATTTCCCCTCAGAGTCTTGGCCCCGCCCGTTGCGTGCACCAATTCAGCAGTTTGGTTGTACCTGGCACAAATGTGCTGTAAATATGCCGACCGCTTAGCTAGATGTCCAGGAAGTCCCTCAATGGCTGCCACGTTAAAAGGACCATATAGAACCATCAATAAGCAAGCTGGTTTTCCCCCCCATCTAAATCGGCCCTCTTGTGTTTAAATAAAGTACTCATGTGAATTCAGGAGCTACGGAGAATTCATGATGCGATTGCTGAACGTGCACACCCTCGCCCTAGAGGTGTTTGATTACCCTCCATATCCTCCATACGCAGCTTTATCTCATGTCTGGGGAAAGGAAGAGATTGCTTTTCAGGACATACAAGACTTGCAAAAGGCTTCTAAAATGGCAGGCTTCGCAAAGCTAAAACTCACGTGTCAGATAGTAGCCACCCAACAGCTCTCGTACGCCTGGGTTGACACCTGCTGTATCGACAAATCGTCAAGCGCCGAGTTGTCCGAGGCGATCAACTCGATGTACCAGTGGTATCGTTCGGCTTCAAAATGCATTGTATATCTAGACGATCTCCCGTCATCTGCGAATCTCGACCACCTAGATGGACGGCTTCAAAGCTGTCGGTGGTTCACCAGAGGTTGGACGCTACAGGAACTACTCGCTCCCCGAACAGTAGTTTTCTATAATCAAGGGTGGGATTTGGTTGGAGAGAAGAAATCGGATGCTCTGCTGTCCAAAATATCCGAAATTACTGGAATACACCGAGACATACTACTCAACCCGGACCTTGTCCATACCACGTCCTTGGCTGCCAGGATGTCTTGGGCTGTAGATCGCGCCACAAGCATACCGGAAGACATCGCATACTGTCTTCTAGGGCTCTTCAATGTGAATATGCCGCTTCTATACGGGGAGGGCGTCAGGGCATTTCGCCGCTTGCAGGAAGAGCTCATTAAAACATCCAACGATTTGTCTGTATTTGCCTGGTTAGACGAAAATGAACTTTATGGATATCATGGAATACTTGCCCACTCCCCGAACGCGTTCCGGAACTTCAGATTGAAATCAGTCGGGGACAAGCCCTTCAGTTCCCAGAGAGAGTACCATATTACAAATAAAAGTTTGTCTATAACTGCCAAACTCTTCAAGTTCCCATTGGGGTCTGCCATTTTCATGAGCCTGAAGGAAGACGGAAACGGTGAAAATCAAGTTGGAATCCTCCTGCAGGATTTATCCGGCGTACACGCCCGGATTCGAGCGCACCGCCTATTTAAGATGGTTTCTGGTTCCTGGAACGCCCGGTTCGAAACCATACATGTATGGCTCGGCAATGACAATTCGACGTCTCTATTTAGTCGCCCTTGCCTCCGACCCCTCGGGTCAAAGCTCAAGGATTCGCCTTATGAGGGCAGTGATATTATGTGTGTAAATAACGACATATCTACGTGGGATATGGTATCATCGGGGCCGTTAAGCCCATACTGCATAGAAGCCGAAATGGGGTTAGACATGTGGAATACGAGCCCCCCGAGTGTGGCTCAACTACAAAGCATCACATCAGCCAAGTTGAGTTGTTGCTTCAATTATGCGAAATGCATGGCTTACGGTAAAACTAGTAGGCGGGCGAACTCTGGTAACTCTGGTGAAGCGATGAACATCGCCGCTCTACACTGGCATGATGAAACTGGAAAAAAAGGTCCTGGTTTGGTATGTCAAGCGGGCGTAGAGAATAAAAAATCACGTTGCGGAGCGGAAAGCTTTGCTGTCAATGTTGACACATACCACCAAGACAGTCAACCCGTCGATGGGATTCACCCGTTCGCTTCGTTTCGCGGCATAATTCTCGGTATAGCGGTGAAAATGTTTGAGGATTCAAAAACTCGCTGGTTGTCAGAATTATCCAATGGCTATGGATTTGACAGCCGGGGAACCGCTTCGTTCGCCTGTCCGTTCACGAAGTTGAACACCATTGAATATATGAGCTGCCTGAAAACAACTATACCAAGAACTGGCAGTGATTTGGTGGATCATCTAGACTCGACGCATAGGCAACCACTTTACTGCCCAATCTGCACGGCGACATTTCAGGATATTTCGATTAGGGATGATCACATTCGTGAACGTACTTGCAAGTACGAATCCTTTGTCCAGCCTCCGGGCATATCGATTGAAGAAAGGCATTACATACGCTCTCTCCTACAGAAAGACCTCAAACGCCCCTTAACGCAGGGAGCTTGGTACAAAGTTTGGGATATACTCTTTCCACAATTGCCCCAGCCCGAGTTTCCGTTTATCGACAGAGGCATCGAGATTGTGATGTCCGCGCTGAAATTTTACTGGGTGAACTGTGGGTCAAACCTAATCGCCGATTTTCTGATATCGCGAGGAGAACTGGCGTGGCAAGTTCCCAACGAGGAACGCGCCCTAGCGAGTCTTCATTCTGATATACTATTAGATCTGATGGACCGATATCTACTTAGCTTTCTCGATAAAGCAGGGCTCGGGGATCCATAAGAGGCATGTGGCTACTTTAGCTAAGAAGTCTTTAGCAGCTTTACACCGTGTAATTAGCTTTCTACTGGTAGTGGCACCTTTGGGAAGCAAACATGTTGGCTGCTTCTTGGCGTCTCGTAGTCTACTATTACAAGGGAGCGCCTGGTTTCTTGTAGAGTTATGTCAGGGGTTCTGTGTTACTGAGTAAATGAGGACTGTTTCCAGCCAAAAGGGTAGGGGGTAGATAGTAAGGGCTTAATAGAGTCATCCATTAATTCCTGAACCCTTTCTTCGATCTGAAGGGTGGGGATTCTAGTCACATATATATAGAAAACTCCACTACATCTACGCCATAGGGTAGCTGCTACATCATCCCCTGACAAGTTGCTGTTGTGAGGTTTGTTATTTATAGTCTATGATGAGAACTCTTTCGTATTGCTGTATTTGATACTGTCTATCATGGGCGCTCTAGGCCCCAACTCTATATATATTTCTGGTCGTCCGATAATTCAAGTAGACCAGTCCGAGTCTATGTGATTATTGAATTATCTGGTGAAAGACATGTAGTGCCTCGATATAATTTAAATGCTGTCTTTCCAGAGAAATACCCGACAGCGTACCATCTTGGTGGTATTGGTAATTGTATATACGCAAATTACCCTTACCTACTATACATATGTAGCTACCCGTATGCAGGTAATCAATGTATACATGCAGATCTATACCTTTTCAGTCGAATGCTTGACTCCGCCACAAGTAGCTGGAACAATCAAGCAGGGCCTGGGTACTGCTGTTTAGGCCCGCACAAGTACGTACTACACCTAAATTGCTAGTAAATACACATGTATGTCTTTTGTAGGAGGATTGCTCAATCGTAGGCGGGATTGGGTGAGATCTGCTGTATATAGTAGACAGGTACTATAGGTACAGAACTGTCAAGGCGGCATCAAGATTCTGACTAGGTAGCTGAATCGGCTTTTGGGTGACCTGATGACCCCTTTAGGCACCTCCTAGGTTTGGTATACCATTGACCGGTCCACAAGGCAAACCCAGCCTCAACGAATAAAGACTCCCCCCAAGCAATGACAATCAGTAGTCTCACACCGGCAACTATGCGCCCCATTTACGGCCAAATTCTTTAATAGCTAGGATTGCCTTATCCACTCGCTTGGACTTGCGTTCTTGTAATCGTACAGGAACTTCACCGTGTATGAGCGATCTAGTCACTGGCGAATCGGGGTGCTTTCTCCAAATCTCTACTCGATTATTCCTCACTTCTCGATTCTTCTTGAGGAAGTTTGCGCTACGACTCTTGGAGTTAGTTGGATGCTCAGGTACTCTGGAAGGGTGATAATGGTTGGGCGCCATACCTTGAATGCTTATGGGCGCAAGTAACCGAAGGTGTGTTCAGCTCGCTTGATTTCGACTGCATACTGTCAAATGACAGTCGAAGTATCGAGACTTTGACGTGTGAATTTAATTCGATTCATATGGTTGAGGATATAGTTCTCTTTTTAGCATTGACGATACAGTAATACTAATATCTAGAGAATCACAGGGTTAACATTGGATACTTATCTTCGAGTGGCTAGGGGTATAACATCACAACCCGGTTATAGAGTTACAGTTGTGACATTGCTAGGAACGATTCCTAAACTATCATAACTGTGCTCGTGGCATTGACTTGACGCTCATGCTCCTGAAGCTTAGTTTGCCAAGAATCATACTTGGACGATGATTTGGGCGATGATTTAGGCGAACAGCCCCCCGCAGGCGTTTGTGCATTTGGGGTTCTCTGACTGGCTGAGTCTCCACGCTCTGTATGAATAGGCAATTCGGGTCCCATGGCATGGGCACAACTGTGCTATGAGATGTTCCTCAGCCCGATTATCTCGGAACTGAGGGCATAGGAATACGAGCTAGACTCTGCCATAATCTGATGGTTTCTAGGTGTCCTACCGTTGCCGAAGGAGATTACCATACGTTCACCATTCTTACGCCCTAAGCTACACCTCGGAGACGGCGGCGGTGACGGTAGAGCGGTAGAGACGACCCGATGGCAGCAACGGTGATCGAAAACCGTTGGAAGGCTGTTTAAAAAGACAGAAGCTAACCCATTCCTTCAACCTTACGTTATTAAATCCATCTCATCGGAGGCAGCTTCCGGCTGTATCTTGCGAGTTGATTCTATTTATCCTGAACGTACACATACCCGACAAAGTCGCCGCCAAACCTACCTTCAGCATGATGATCACGCTGAGTTTGATGGTTCTTTATTGTCTAATACCGAACCGTATACTAATGAGGAGTTGCTGTCTACTGTCTCGGGCGCCTCTACTTCTATATATAACTGCATAGACGCTAAAGCTCACTTGCCCATCGTTGAGGCTTTTGTAAGGCGGTTTCTTGGCTTGACACCCATATCCCGGGATATTATTGGGGTTCAAAATGCAAGTTTCAGACCTTAGCAGCATACTAGTATCCCTTTCCTTTAGATCGTTACATGCTAACACGACAGAGTAGATACGACTATGTTCTTCCTCGCCTCATCCGTCATGGCTAGTCGCCCTTGGATTACTGTCAAACACCGAAACGCGACGCCACCTAGTAGATAGTGGACACATACCCGCCGAGAATGACAGAGAAAACCTGCGGGATCTCCCTGCGCACTCCTATTCCTGCCATTCTGGAACCAACCCAGCAACGGCTGCGATAGTTGCGCATACTTCCACTGGTTCAAAGACATCTATAGGGAAGTCGGGGATACATGCTCGCGGCAAGAGAAAGAGGACGAGGAAGGAACCAAGTGAGCTAGGGTCCGACGACGAAGAAGCTGACCCCCCTGAAGAGTTTTCCAAGAAGCACGTACGCGAAAATTCTGGCTCGGATCGCAAATTCGCTTGTCTTTTCTATAAGCGCTATCCGCGTAAGCATTTCGGATGTAGGAAATGCAGTTTTGTCAAGATAAGCCACGTCATTCAGCACTTGGAGAGGATGCATTTTAAGGCGACGTTTAATTGTGCACTTTGTGGTGACTGTTTCGCAAGGTCAACTATTCGCGATGAGCATATTCGAGAGCAGAAGTGTCAGAAACGGGATTTCGAATTGGATACCATACCAGCCGATTTTTGGGATGAGATACATGCCGTCTCGAAAAGTAATTCAAAAACGGGTGTCGAGAAATGGAATGATGTATTCAAGATACTTTTCAGGGGTTCGCCGCTGCCGCTCCCATGGCACACCGATCCATACGAAGAAATAGTACGCATGTTCGAACGATTGATTTCCGACGACGCCAATGTTTCAAGGGTGGTAAATGCCGTGCAGCTTTTTAACACAGGAAGCTGTCTATATACTGGCAATGGATCGACCTCTTAGGTTTCCGACTCGGTTCGTACTGTTTACCGTGAAATTATCAACGACCACGTGGCGAGCGGACGGGAACCGTCTACCTCATCCCAACCAACACCTTCACCCTGGGATCCAACCTCGTCTAGGCCAGAAATCCCCGCTCCAATCTCAATCTGGGACACATTCGATAATTCACCAGACACCACATCCCAGCTACAGCCCTTCGCTATTCTAGAGAGTCCCATGTCCGACATGAATCATTTGAACCAACCACAAGGAATACCCAGTGTGTCTCACGGACTAGGACACGACCCTATTAGGGCGAACCAAGAGCCGTATAACGGTATGGATACTCGGGACTCTCCCAGCGACTTTTTTAGCCCTGACGATCTCTTTTTCACATCTTGAACAAGGCAACGCGATTCGCCAAAGAAAACGTTCAATTCAAGAGTATATTGGAATGGTAGTATTCCAAGATAGAGTTCACTACCCTCAATGATGGCCTAACTCATAAAACGATATATCATATATGTACGACGTGTTTCGAGTTTCTACGCAAACTCTTTCCCGAAACTACGTTCTTCGCCATTAATTGGGCCGAGGCTTTTTATGTCACTGTACATCTCCATGCTACACTGAAGTAGACACTAGTAATTCGATACTGATAGAAATGTAGGGTTCGTGCTTGGGCTTGGTCTTTGTACAGGTGCATTTATCAAATTTCGCTTCCTCGGGCCTGGTAACAGGGCTCCTGGAACACAATTGACTACGACGTAGCTATAAAGGACCCTAGGTGAGAATAAAATGTTCGCGCGGCGGATTCTATTCCAGACCCGTAACATAGTAATTGAAGTTACAGAATCCATCCGTCGGTTGGTCCGAAACATCCACCTTGCTGTTGGCCTTCGCAACGACAGTTCCACTGCCATCAATTAGTTCGAGCAGCTGCGCACCCGTTTTTAGACCTTCAATTGAGTTGTAACTCAGCCCAGCCGCCACAGACTGCGTTGCGAGGACTTGGCCTCCGCTGGACACACGAACCTGGAAGCCTTGGCTACTAGCTGGAAGAACGATGGCATAGACTATAGTGTCACGAGCCCCGCCGCTGCCGCGAGGAGTCCCGTCGGCGCCATTATTGAGACACGATTTTAGGACGCCGCGATACCACACAGCACCGGCGAACGATGCTCCGTTCGAGGGAACCATAGAGCTCGTGTCCGACGCCCCGGCCTTGAAAGCCGAGATGAAAGACGAAATGAGTGGCTGCCATCCCGTGTGGGGGATTGCATCTGTATCTCCATACTGCAGGATTTCCTCCGTCACGGTTTCCGGCCAACTAGGCCCGATGTAGTGACTTTCACCAGCATCGTTCTAGGAGTAGGTTAGTCATAAATTGAACTTGAGTAGACTAAATCTATATAGAGGATGCTAGAGGACGCTAGAGGAGAAGCGATGGACGAGAAGGACATTCGTGAGGACTCACCCAGGTGATCACCTCTGTGAACTCTGGCGATAGCTGCAAGATCTGGTCCATGCGTTCGAGCAAAGTTGTGTCGCCGTCGCGATACCATGAGTCTCCGCAGCAGTGCTTGTACTGGAGTGTAGATAAACCTAAGATGTATTAACTTGAAGTGTTCCAGGGCAGCACAAAAGAAATACTAGTTTCTACATACCCATGACATATGTTTTCCCTGCAGCATCAGCTGCTGTCTTAACCGCCTGATCACGCGTCGACGACACGTTATTCCCAGGAGTATCTGAAACATCAGGCCAATTCGTCTCCCAGCTAAACACGCCATCGACAACGTCATTCCAATTTTGAAAGAACGTCGGAGGCGCGCTGTAGTAATTACCATCGGCTTCGGGGTTCGGAATAAGGTAGACATTATTCGCCGTCTTGAAGTTCCTCCAAGCGTCCACACCGATGCCCCCGCCACTATACGAGGACACAACAGGCAGGCCGGCGTCGCCGTACCGCAAGTACGACGAGCGACCCGCGAACTGCGTATACAGCGCTGCGTGTGCGTTGATGTCGCCCGTCTGGTAGAAATCGAAGCTGAAAAAGAGCTTGAAGTCGTTCCTCGTGTCGGCGTAGTCGAAGAGCTGGTGCACTGCGCTCGTGAGCCAGCCTGCGGCCGGTTGGCCGATGTTCAGCGCGAAGGCGTCGAAGCCTGCCGCTGCTGCTTGCTCGATGTCTTGCTGCGCGTGGTCTGTGTTGGGGTCTATCCCTCCAACCTGGAAGCGAATCAGCAAAAGAAGCAGTAGAGTTGGAGGTGTTGATGATAATTACCAGGTAATGGGCGAACACTAATTTCGCTTCCGCCGCTTTGCCTAGCAGACAAGCGCTAGCTGCCAACAGGGCCAGGGTAGAACTGAGAGCGTGATGCATCGTGGTTATTCGAGGTCGTGTTGCTTGAACGATGAGTTGCGTCTACTGCATCGTGAGAGACTCACATGTAATGAAAGCGGTTCCATCGTAATATATATACAATCCTCATGAGTCCTAGATTAGGGGGTTATTTTAAGCATTTGCCTCGATCTCAAGGACTAGAGTCCCACTGTAGCTCCGCCCCCAGGAACCAGGAACTTGGCTACAACATTCAACGGCCCCCAACAACGTTACTTCGAGGTTATTCAAGCAAGCGTATGCCAGATCGATCCCTCTCTCGGTGCATGCGCGTCGGATAAAATTCCCCACATAGCCTTATAGGGCAGCTCAATCGGCGACCCTCGGCGGAATATGACTACGTAATCAGTTAAGATCGGCAATGCTGCAGTCTATACTACTACATAGATAGAGAATGCTTGAAAACGGGATAGGATTCTAATGATGACCGTGGCGTTTTACGTATACTAAATCGGGACTGAGCTGGAGCGCGCTGTTGACTTGACTTAGCGATAATCCTTCGCCCCTGATCCTTCAGGTTTCACTGGCACGCCATCACATATACGCAGTATAAAAGGGGCACTGGCACCCTCCTATACTCCATGCTTTCATGTCAGTTTGTATCCTTCGGCTGTAACATTCGCAACGCTTAGGTCATTGCAATATGCGATTAGCTATTTCAAGATACGATGTTGCCCGAGTTTTCTTGCTAAGACTGATACTACTATGTACGTAACCACCATGAACCCTTGGTGCGACGCCGCATAATGCAACGAGTATTTGGGCAACGTTTAAAATGAGATTAGGTCCTAGACTTGATGAAATTCAATCGATATTATGAATAATCCTCTTCAATTCGTACGCATTCGGTTTCTAGGATATGGGGCACTGAAATCTAAAAACCATAGCTCCAGACCGATCTATCTCCATCCAATTTTAAACATATCGTCTTATCCTTTCTCGTAACTCATTATTTCGTGCTCTGGTTTATTTGTTTCTTGCCCCCAATTTGGAGCAGTATCTCCGGCGTCAAGCTGGTGTGCCTTGGGTTGCTCTTCTCCTATTGCGATGGCATCCTCCGAGGTGGCGGTGCGTTTGCCTTGATATGCGTAACTCTTCTGCGTGACAAGTAGCAGCGTACTTGCACAGGCCCATGAAGCTTAAGAGAGCGATGTAATCGAAATCCGCGACCAGCTGCAAGCCAATGCATTGTAGCGTGATGTGTTGCTAGCTTGAGGTCATTCGTAAAGATCATTGACAGATGCCAATAATTAGAGATCCACGCTGCCAAGTTTGATTTTCTTTCCTGCCTACGGCCGACGTCTTGGGTCGATCCGAGTGACGCTGATCGTTGCTTCTTTGTCGGACCGAGCGAGTCGGCATTTCCCGTTGAATTATGATGGAGGCAGGTATAAGGGTGGATCGATGTTCACACTACGCGACTTCGGTGACGTGGGAAGGTGTATCGCATCGAGACACCTGTCTAGCAAGGGAAGTTGCTAAATATCTTGACAAGGGTAGACTGATCTACGCCTTGCCACGACATGCGTTTTCCGATACGTGCGATGTTCTCGCTAGTCTTGGTCCGCTTATGGGTTTTGCGAGGCTTTGGTTCCTCGATGCGACGTTCTTCTTCGACGAGAGTGTTTGCGCTTGCGAAGGAGCTCACCGAAGTACGCCGAGGCGTCGTTTGGGAAGGCATTTTGGAGGCTGGTAGTAAGAAATAGTATTCTTCTAGAATGTGAGATTCAATCGATGCGCATGGTGGTTAGCCGAGACTTGGGCCGAAAGGCTGGGCTGGGCTGGGCGACATCGCGCCCTTTAAACCAAACTTCAAGGCATGACTCGAGAGTCGTGCATATCAAATTGGATGTTGTGTAGAAATTATGATTGTCTCACTATGGATCCTCTTCATTTGCTAGCCTTCTGAATAGTTTCGTTTCATATAGACAAAAGGGGATGGGAAGTAAGCTTATGGAATATCAAAGCAGTACTATAATGGTTGAATCGACCGAGCTATTGCTTCGAAGGGTATAGCATTTATTATTATTAGTAATGTCTTAAATTACTAGATTTCTAGAAGCCCTTCAGCCTGGTATGTAAGCTCTCAACTGCCGACGATCTGTCGTGTTTGGGATAAGTGTTTCGTGGCAGTGGTGCCATGACAGCGCCATGACAAAAACGAATGAGCTTAATCTGGACTACTGTAGGCCTAGCCTCAATTTCCTAAAATAGGTGGCCCATTATCAAATCAATCCACACTACTACCTCCTAGTACTTAGGTATAGTGTGCATAACACGAATATTATATTCTTTCTTTCTTTACTGCATTTACATGCAATGTTTGACGACTTGGGATATTGTAATTTGTACGTAGCGTTGTAGTCGGTGTGATGGACATTGAACTCTGTCAATAAAACTCTTCATATTTAATTCTTTAGAAGGTAGGAGAAGTGGGCGATGTTCGATAGCACCGCCCCAGTGTAGTCACCTAAACACGAGTCAGTTCACTCTAAACTGTGAATAGTGTAGGTATTAACATGCAGTAAGCCAAAGCATACCTAGTATATAGTGGCTCCAGGATGCATTAACCTTAGGTTTTAGCGCATCAGCGATAATTTGGTGAGAAGGTGGTGGGCAAAGCAGCTTTTTCCCCCTCCGTCAAATCAGTCAATTCAGCATAAATATTGGCCTTTCGACATTATGATTTTTGACACCGGGTCTCGACCGCCACGTTGACCCCCTGTTCATAGCCACATTTTGGAATGCAGGGGAGGAGCCTATCCTTCGCTTCTATCCTAACTATACCCGATGGACTTGACAAGACAACAATCGCTGTGGGTGTTTACAAGTAGATTAAGTACTTGTTAGTAGATTGTTAGGGGTGTTCAGGTACGTGTCGCATATCAACCCGATATAGGTCTAAGTAGATGACGTGAGGCTATTCGTAGCTGGCTACATCACCTCAACTTGTCTCATCCAACTCGTTTATACGGCCATCAATGTCTCACAGCACTGGCGGGGTGTTCAACCACGTGCGACATCAATGAATCGTTTTGCGCCATTATAACTTATCTCGATATGCAATTATAGGTGTTGGTGTAGTAGCACTCAGGAATGATGAGTTTCCATCTTGCCTTACCTGAGTGTTTGTGTTCATGTGTCGATCGCAGATGATGAAGAGAATGAGAACCAGAGTAAGAATCAAGAATCTAAAATGACCCAATAAAGTAGCGGGTCTTTGATAGAATTGTGGGCCAGACAGAAACCAATCCACTTATAGAAGGCGGTGAGGGCGATCTGAGTGGGGCAATGAAGATACAGGGACTTCTAGCTCTAATCTAGCCGGCAGAATTAAAAAAAAAGTTCACTCATCGAAGCTCGGCTCATTTGAACTCGAATCCCGTGGTACATGCATACCTGAGCGAGGCGTATCTGTTAAGGCACCAACTCCCTCGAATTGAATATACATCTGTGATTGACTGAGGACATACTCGGATCTCCCGATACCCTTCCACTATTGTGGTGGCGGCGCTTGGCTCAGTTGCAACGATGGATATCCATCGCATCAGATATGTGCCTTACAACCCGGCACCTATCAACTGTGTCGCCTTCTCTCAATCCGTCGCTTCCAAAAGGTCTGGGCCTGTTCGCTTAGCTATAGGCCGTGATTCCGGTGACATTGAGATTTGGAGTCCTCTCAGCGGGTCATGGCACCAGGAAACCATCATACATGGCGGAAAAGACCGTACAGTGGGCAAGTTTTCCCCTTCCCGACACCTCCGCGCTGGACTAACCGATTATAGATGGCCTGGTTTGGGTAACAGAGCCTGAACACACACTTCAAGACGGCAAAAA
Source organism: Xylaria hypoxylon (assembly GCA_902806585.1). Lineage (NCBI taxonomy): Eukaryota > Fungi > Ascomycota > Sordariomycetes > Xylariales > Xylariaceae > Xylaria > Xylaria hypoxylon. Next base: position 3,661,807 of record CADCXB010000001.1, read on the forward strand.
GATTCTAGGTCGCCTGAGGCTGTTTAGCTTCGGCTACTCGAGTACCGTCACGGAGTGGGATCTCGAGAAAGGCCGTCCGAAACACCAGTCAAGTGGCACACACGGCGATATATGGTGTCTCGGCGTCCAGCCATTTGTTTCTCCCGGAAAGGATACCGACAAGGGCAAGACGAAAGTCTACCACACCGGCAAGAAGCTCGTTGCCGGTACCATGGATGGGAGCCTAGTCCTGTACGACATCGACGATGGCGAGCTCCGCTATGATCGTGTCCTTGCTAGGGCCCCCTCTAAGAAGACCAAGATGGTCAGCATTGCTTTTAAAAACCGAAACACTGTTGTGGTTGGCACCTCACAGAGCTGCATCCTTGTGTACGACATGCGAAACGGCACCACTCTCGCGAAGATGACTTTAGGTTCGGATCTTGCCAGTGGCGCTAAGGAAATTATCGCCTGGTGCGTGAAGTGCCTGGATGGCGGGGACATCGTCTCCGGTGATTCAACTGGAGAGCTTCGCATATGGGACGGAAGTACTTACACACAAGCCCAGAGGCTCAAAGCACATAGCTCAGATGTCCTCTCTCTCGTCACGAGCGCCGATGGCTCTACGATCGTGACTGGAGGTATGGACCGCCGTACTGCTATTTACAGGAAAACCACTGGATCCGGGTCAAGATGGGCCAAGGTATTTCACAGGAGGCTTCACCATCACGATGTTAAAACGATGGCCTCGTTTGAAGGACATGGCATGAGTGTCGTAGTTTCAGGAGGTGCGTAAACTGACGCCTAACATGGACAGGAAACGACACTTACTAGTATTTAGGTCCCGATGCCACTCCTATTGTGATGCCCCTCCAAAAGGCTGGTATAGAGCACCACCGCACCTTATCCTCGTTGCCTCAAGATCCACCGTTGCGAAGTGCATTCAACAGCCGACTAATCATTAGTTGGTGGGATCGCGAAGTATCTATTTGGCGACTTCCAAGCTCAGTAGGGGACCTAGTGGGCCAGTTAAATGACGACCACTACACGGCGAAAAACCGGAAGCTTCTAGCTCGCGTCTTGATAAAAGGCGAAGCAAATATCACGTCGGCATCCATCAATGCCGACGGGTCATTGCTCGTAGTCTCAACTACGTCCGACATCAAAGCATTCCATCTACGGCCTCGAAACGGCGCTCGGTGGGACGAATTGAAGATATCGAAAGTCGAGTTGGAGGAAGGAACCACAGCCCTTGGTGCCACGCGAACCCTGATATCCCCAGATAGCCAGTGGGTGTGTTTGGTGCAAGTGGGAGGCGCCGTGTCACTTTTGCGCATTGAACCCTCTTCTGACTCGTCAGAGAAGCCCATAATCCACCCAAGAGCCATTCGATTACAACGTATTGGACGTCAGATACCAAAATACAACGCTATAAGCGGCCTTGGAAATTACGACAGGACAATCACACAAGCATCTTTCTCTCCGGACAGCCAGATGTTGGCCGTTGCGGACCTAGCAGGTTACATCGACACATGGGTTCTTGGTCACCAACCCCAGAAGTTACAGAACCGGGAGACGGCTTCTGATGACGGCTCCTCAGACAGCGATAGTGATGAAGATGATGCAGAGATGGAAGGGGGCATTCGATGGAGGCAAAATCCCAATACCTCATTGATTCCAAGACTCCACGCCGCCCCCACGGTGTTGTTATTCTCTAATCATATCCCCTCTAAAACCACAACAGCGGACAGCGATGAGATAGATGACTATACATTACTAGCCGTTACGTCCAAACCCCAAATTCTCCTGATACATCCGACCCTCGGATCCCTCACCTCATGGTCTAGGCGTAACCCTATTTCAAGATTCCCTCCAGAGTTCAGTGATATTCGGGATCTTGTTAAAGGAGCGCTCTGGTCAGGCGGCAGGGTGTGGCTATACGGAAATACGTATCTCTTGATGATCGATACGACACAAGATTTAGCGGAGTCAGCTTACGAGGGGCAGGTAACAGGGGATGAATTAGTAACGCAAGGAAGAAAACGAAAACGAGGCCCAGATAGTGGCGCTGGTAATAAGATGACGACCGGGGCAGCAGGCCCTACGAAGGTATTGCGCCACCTTCAGGGGGAGGAAACAGAAGAACTAACAATCGACGGGCCCGTTCTCGACCCAGTGGATGAGGATGACGTGAGTCAAGCTGCAGGAGATAGCGAGAGTGACGAGTCCGATGATGAGTTCCAGGGCGAATTGGCGCTTCTTCGGGACACCCAAGGCAAGACTTTCCAAGAGGTTCAACCAAACCAAGGTCCTGCCTTTTGGTACACGTTTAAATACCGACCAATCCTAGGGATTGTGCCTCTGGGTGATGGGACAGAAAAACAACAAAATGGCGATTCCATGCAGGCTGCATTGGACGGGATTAAACCAAAGACGCTAGAAGTTGCCCTCGTGGAAAGGCCATTATTTGAGGTGGATTTGCCTGACAAGTATTTTGGAGAGAGTGAATTCCAGCGTTGACAGTCATGAATAAAAATTACCGATGTATAGTCTAGAATATATGCTGCATTTTAGGAGTCATGTCTCTGTTGCTTTAAAATATAGTACAACACGCTTCAAATTTTGGGTTCTTGAACTTCCTATCGCTCCTCGATACTAAATGACTTAAGGGGGGAATATCACCATCCACTAGTATGATGACATATATCACAGCATCTACTATCATTCCACCTACATGCGCGGCCTACTCGCCAATCTGGTTATTTACATACTACGACCACTGCATAGACACAATTATACAAGGAAAATACACTGAGGGGCGTTATTTATAACGGGTTGTATTGATTGATTGATTGTTTGTTTTCTTGGATTTCATGCACCTTGATGTGAAAGCACACACTAATATGTATCCTTCGCAAGCGAGGGGTCTCTTTAGTAAATATATCTCATTATTCATATAGGCTGAAATAGTGTTTCCTGTGTGTAGAGAATGCACTGTGGTCAAAGAAACAGCCCTTTGCACCTACACATATACATAGAGGAGTGGTAGAGGATAGGGCAGTGTCGTCATGTGGTAACGCAAAACATGCTCATTCCCCTCAAGACTAGTTCATGTTTGGTCAATTTCTGATATCTTAAGCCAGCTGCCATAAAAATGTCCCATCCTCCACTATCTTCTCCACTAACTCGCTGTATTCGTTGAATTTCAACGGGTCAATACCAACATCCAAAATCTTTGAGGTCAAACCCTTCATCCTATTTTAATTCATCCTTCTCTCCTTGCATGCTTCTCTTGCTCTTGAATAACCTAACCAATAAACTCCTGTCCGAATAATTCCCATCATGGCGTCGGAAGTGGTGACAACGAAGCAGAATTGCGCCAACATGGTCATTTGCAGCAACCTTGGCACATTAGCCTGCAGCGGCTGCTACTTGGTCACGGTTAGTTTTTTTATATATTTATTCAGTCTCTGCGATATATATCCACAGCCCCTAATATTCCTTCAGTATTGTTCCACCGATTGCCAGAAAATGAATTGGAGCATTCACCAGGTCGACTGTCTGGATAAGATGGCTACAGCAACCTTCGAAACTGAGCACAGATTGCCTAGTTGGGCTCCTGAAACCCTTTGCGCTGACTTGAAGAAAAAACATCATGGTACTAAGCCCCAGGATGTCCCTCGCATTGGACCCCAAAATTATCGCGACTTTATTGAGAATAACCCCCGAAGTGGCCAATTTGAATTGTTCGGCAGCTATCCAGCCATTGATGTTCTTCGGTTGGCTGAGAACGAAGGCGTCAACCGAAAGAAGCCAATTGATGTTCTTTTCGTGGGTGAGTTGATCCTGTCGCCTTTACAATTTGGAATCTGGTAGACTGATCATCCGTCCCCCAAAGAACCGACCGACCTAAGAGATGTGATTAAAACCATTGTTGACCTACCCGACAATGCGGCCGCCCCCATTCGTGTCGTCATTACTGACGGCACCACGGCGAAGACTACGCGAAATCTGATTTTGCTCCTTATGGCCCTCTCGTCTGAGGATCCTGACATTACGGCTGAGTGTGCCGTGTCTTTCTGGTACAGCCCCTGTAAGTAATTGTATATTTCGTAAACCTTCCTATATAAAGCATGCCCTGAATGAATAATACTAATCTTGAGCGTGGCAGTCATCCCTAAGTGGTGCCTCCCAGCAATTCGAGAATTTGTCAGCCAGTTCGTCGAAGACTGTGACCCCAAGGACGAAGAGGAGAAGGAGAAATTCGAGACCGGGGTCGCGAGACAATGGCCATTTGGCTCAGCATCGCTCGGAGTGCTGTTGACCCAGCATACCTGGGTTGGGCTTAAAGCCATCCTCAATCCGTGTCCGACATGCTGGAATAACGTGGATGCCAGAGCCGCACAAAGTCTTTTCTAGAAGCAAGGAGAATGTGCGAACCAGGACCACCATGAGAAGACGGTGATGAGTTTTCCTCCTGACTGGCAGGCTGCAAAGCGCCGTTATATGCCCTCTACGCAAGTCACGCCGTTCGAGAACCATCATAGCCGGGCCAATTGGCCGCTGGATTACAACCCGTTAGTTTTCTTTTCTTTGGTGTCGTCTATACGTGTTTTCACTGATATTTCCACACCATAGGAGCTTATTCTACGGCGATTTCTGGCCTTTGAAACGGGACGCAGATCCGCTCCGGGGTTGGGACCTCGGGACAATCAACGAGAACAACGATACGAATGGAGCCGACAACGACATCTACGGGAAAATGTTTTATTATGTCCGAGACTTATTCAAGCGTTTTATCCTTAAGCTTCGGACTGCCAACGTCACTTTTCATGTGCTCCCGTACAATGGCCATGACTTGGCACACGGGACTGAACTGAGATTTGATCGTATTGAGGTGGGTTTGAGCCCTTCTTGGGACGAAGAATGGCAAGAAATACAGGTTAGCTAACCGTTAGAATAGACTGCTGCTCTTGCGGATGAAGACCTGGTAGGTGTCCGTACGGTGGTCGATACCCTCTCGCCTCTCCTGAAGGCTCCATGGATTAACCCACACGCGACCATGATTACGCTCCATCCCGCCGTGTTCGACAAAATCCGCAACGCCTTTCCGTGTCCTGAATGCGGCCCTGATCGCGCCGAACGCATCAAGGAGGCAGTGAATCTCACGGCGGAAGAAAAAGCTTTACTAGACGCCTATTTACCCCTCGAAGACCCCGATCCCGTGAATTGGATCTTCACCGCCGCGGGCTGGAAACGCCGAGATGCCAGATGGCTATTCCGAAACCCAACGGCCGCATGGGAGTTATACAAGGACATCTACGACTTCCACGATGTCGCAGACGGAGCAAAGGTCGCGATGAGGGCCACGCACAAAGTGGTTGATGAGTGGATCTTGCGCTTGAAGCACGCGGACCAGCTCAACGAGGATGGACGCCCAGAGGCGAAGGCTAGATGGGATTTCGATGCCGTGTTTGCCACGCGCCAGACCTCCGGCTACCGATATGTCGAGTGGCGTAAGCTGGCAGCCGGCGAGAGAAAAAAGCTGGCGAAGAAGTTGAAGAGCGCCAAGGAAGAGCCGAAGAGACACGAGGCGTATCACGAGTATTTGAGTGATAAGGGCATTGCCGAGCTGGAGAAGAAAGGCTCGCAGCTTGAGAGATGGATGGAGAAGGATAACTGCGAGAATTGGACGCCTTACTGAGTGAGGTCTGGTTTGGATTGTCGACTTTAGTTTGCACGGGTTGTTGCAAGAGCTTTGGTTGGATGCTCAGATCTTCCGCTTGTATGAAGGGACGAAGATTGGTTGAGTACTGGACATTGGCAATAAACAAAATTGGTGTGAGATGTGGATGTTTTAGCACGTAAAACGGGATCCAAGGACTGGTAAGAAGAAGAAGAAGAAGAAGGAAATGAGACATGTTATGTATAAATCAAAGAGTCCTATATAGGCACCAAAGCCTATTAGAGAGATCATAGAATAGATGTTTGGTTTATTTGTTAGACAGATGACGCAAATACGCTTCCACGCTGTTATTTTGCTTCAATCCCCAATCGCCAATACTTTACCTTGAGCTACTGATTCTATAGAAGGAAGTGCATTCCGCGATATCAAGCAGTGCTACACTCGCTCACCCGAGAGGTTGTATTGACGATAGCTAACTATTAATGAGACAACCTTGAAATATTTGTACAGAGAAAATACTGCAGAAAGGCTCAATATACGACGTATGCTCTAGCCAAGAAGAACTCACTCGTCGGTCATAATAGTTACTTTTTTGGTAAGGTATCTACAGCCAGCCATCTTAGCCATGAACCGCTCAATAGCAAAAATGCAATACAATTAAAAGTGCTTTTGGTATTATTTTTGTGGTATAATTAGCCATGAATATAGTCTTTTTGCCCGGTCCGGGTCTTTACTAGATAGCCTCTGTCTGGGATGACGAATCCTGCCTCATCCTGCCTTATCCAGCACTTTCTCGTTAAGGAACAGGCGGACCATGTATTGATATAGGCCTCCAATGATGAATGTCACGTGATACTATTGGCTTTTGAATTATTTTATATGCATACCTACTTGTAGTGTACCTGAATGAATTCTTCTATTTCCGAGCTACGCGGGGTAATGAGCCTGTTAGAATGCTGATCGTGCCTCTGTATTATGATAGGTTGGTGTTGGCAAGGGTTGGAGGCTGTGCATCATCTGTTGGCTAGGTTACTGTGGCATTTGGCTGCAATAGCCGCTGTATGGTGAGGCTGATTGTTCTTTGTTCCTTTTTTTTCGTGACCGCTCCCTCTGTCTAATACAAAAAGCCAGCCAAATATTCCCTTGCATCAAGATCAAGACGAGAGTCCCTTAATCAAAGATGCAAGGCATGATTCCCGGGCAGCTTGCTGGCTGCATCAAATGGCTCCCCCGCAAGGATTACCTAATACCAGCCAACCCAGACATTGAGGAGGGTTGCTGTAACCACCCGGTGGTGATCCTTTCCAGCCGGCCCCGGAACGGCAAGGTAGAGATTCTCACAGTGAGCGCTTTCCAAAAAACATTGCAACTGTTATGTTACATGGTTGGGCTCACATTGATTTGTTTGGCAAACATAGCTCACCACGTTCGGCGGTCGCAGTCTGGAAATAAAATTCCCAACCCAGCTGTTGGCAAGACATAACTTTCTTCCGATTACACCTAGCGAGACCCATCCCGATAATGGCATCCGACTGGTTCTCAAGGACCCGTCGCACAAGTTAAAAAAGAAGTCGTACGTGAATACAAGATACAAGCGTATCATCTTTCTGGCTTCATTAAAGCCGTATTACCCGAATGGTCCGGAGATCTTCCTCTCGGCACGGTCGTATCAAATCCTTATTCAACATACCAAGTTTATTGAGATCCCATACGGCACTGCGGAATATGCTGAATCATTGCGGAACTACTACCCAAGAGCTGTCGAAAACAACTATACCCACGCCGCAAGAGTCATTCCCCCGAGGGCAGTCTCTAGTTATGAAAGTGGGTGGCGGCGTTCCCTTGTCAGCGAGGGGGGATACCAGCAGCGTATGGGAAGCTATACTACGCCACGCGCCACATATCCGATTCGACCAGGCTACGAATATGACCTATCGGAGTCGATTGAATGGAAGTTTTTAAAGTTCCTCTTCTGGATGCCTTGGTATATATTGTATAGATTGTATCGTATTGGCTGTTGGGGCTTCTGGTTGCCATGGCGTATATGCCGTTTAATTATAGATATCCTGGCTTGGATACTGGGAATAGTATAGCAAAGATCACTTGATAAAGAACTAGGAACACACGGTACACCTTTCGGAAATTGGCGAGCCTGATAAGAATGTATCTTCGGTAGTGTCAGGATGCTGCTCTTCTGAGAACTCCCCCGAGTAACCGGGTGGCTAGACCCTGGGAGCAGAACGTGCTTTTGGTATCTGTATCTACTTTAGGCTAATCGTATAATTTCACTTGTCTTGCAGACCGATAACCCCCTTCAAACCTGATAGTGTACATATCAATCGGTGCGTAGCCCTTGCAAACCCTGTGGTGAAAATGCTTTGTCTACGAGGACACCGCTAGATGAGTCTTTCGACTGAATACCACATGAGCTCAGCGGACCAATGCTTGATATATATAAGTAAAAGAAACGCTGAGGGAGTTTCACCTAACATCATAATGGAGTTATTCAGCTTAGCCATCTTCGGTTTTTCTCTCGTCCCAAAATTCCCCCCTTATATATCCTTGGAGCATCCAGCATACCTGAGACTGTCGCTCCCGCCCCTTTTAACTTATTCTTTAAATATCATATCTATTTCCTTATTTACATAATTTGATTGGGAGTTATTTTATAGACAAGTAATATTCCTTTTTTCTTCATATTGTCTTCACTTGAAGAACAGGTCTCCAAGCCTAGTAAGATAGACCCAACCCGGAATTACAATAAGCGAAGCGCAGCCGTAAACAACTCTATGTAGTTAGAACCCGACAAGTCACAATACAAGCGTGTTCTCCGCACGTTCGTGAGACAATATACCCTCCTGAACCCCTCTGCCATTTCATATGCAGAGATCCAGAAATCGGGACTCAGCCAAGCTTCCGACCCGTCTCGCCATCCTATATACGGCGTAATGTATGCAGCGGGCGCTGGAAGGGGTGACGCAAGCGTCCGTGCAGATACGACCATGCGATGTTGCCCCCGACCGTTCCTAGCGGCCCGGCCGACGTCCTTATCACATATATGATGAACACACGCTCGCATGCATGCATACAGTACTCCAAACTCTCACCGCCAAGACATATATACTAATACCACCACTTCCATAGATAGATAGGTAGATACCCATGAGAACATACACTCGACGGCTCGGAGGGTAGTAAATGTACTACGTATACAGTTAAATTTTAATAGGCCAATGCCCCTGCGTGATAAGAAAGGGTCTGTCTGCTTGATACTTATCTACAAGATACCAAAAGCTACCTACTTATGTTTCCCCCCTTATCTACTAGATTGCTTCACTTCATATATACAAATGAGCCTCCCGCGAACTGCATGGATAAAGCAGCCACTAGGTGATTTTCCTGTTCTGCGGTTGGAGATGTATTACGATTCACAAAAATCCCTTCACTGTCCTACTGTTATGTGTTCGGCCCCCTTATTGGTCTCGAGCTACCTCGTGCTCGGCGAGTATCGTGCAAACCCGGATATTCCAACGCGACCCCCACCATTCGCCCCATCCCTTACGCATCTTGGCATCTCGTATGGAGGTGCTCAATAAGAATCATATCAAAACTGTAGTTTAGGCACAACACTCAACGAATTGGCACAGATGAAAGAGAATGATGTTGCTAGAACGCAAACCAACAAGGGTCTATTTCTGATATTCGGTGGCAGCAAATGATATCGCCCAATGCATCGTCTACGGAAGAAGATGCATCCCTAGGAAGGGATATTGACAAATCATCCTCAAAACAGCCAACGACCGCGCGGCCAACCGAATGCGCTTGACCCTTCCACCGGTCCCTTTTAGTAGTGATACACCACCATATGCAAAACACCCACACCCGCCAGTAGTAGACGTCGTCCATGAGCGTCATCAGCTAGTCCGTATTTTCCGGCATGCAAATATCCAGAACGCCAAGATGATAAAGAGATCCGCCTTCTCTTTCATCCTATTTAAGTCTCCAAAATCAGTAAGACAATATGTATGATGATGCCTTGTCCAGGGTTCCCTCCCTATAACGCCGTTGATTTGTCCAATATATGTATAGATGATGAATGTTATAAAATGGCTTCCAGGACCATAACAAATGAGAACGGCTAGACGCCGCCGAAAGTAAGTAGGTATCGCAGTAGGTATCGTAGTAGGTACAAAGGGCGCATACACCGTGGTGTTGGGACATCTCGATGTGCTAAAATATTAAACGATCGAGAACAAGAGGTTTGAAGATAGAAACATAGGCCGGTAGGAGGATAAAGCCGTGACTTGGTCGTTAGCTTCAAGTCACTGGGGGACTCAGAATCATGAGCCGTCCGACGCTAAAGTGCCTATGACGAGATGCAACGCATATAGGGTATCTCGTAGAATTATGCTAGTAATCGGTTGATATTGTGTCATGGGCGGTCCTCGCGACGAGCGCTGGGGTCGTGAGGTGGTTGGTTCCGTCGGCCATTATCTCCACGAGCGGCAACCCACTCTGTGTTGCCGTTCTGCCGGCCAGGTTGTTCGGCAGGTAGCTTCTGATCATCACTGACGAAAGAACTTCCGCCAAACTGGTTCGGCCGTCGTTGACTGCTGCTTGATGAGCTGGAGGAGCCTGGTACCATCCTCGTGACAGCCTGCGTGATGGAAGCCACAACGTAGCCTCTTAGTTCGCGATCTTCCCTTGAATCTTCTTTTTCTAATCGGAATCGCTCCTCCTTGCTCCGGTTACTTCGTCGGAGGTTTTTGATTTCTTGCATGACATAAAGCATCACCTCTTCGGGACACTTATTTCGTTCGCGAGCCTGCTCACTCTTGCGTACGTATCGGCGGGTAACATCGGTCGCGCCATCTATGCTGAAAGCAATGCAATATGACATCTGCTGGCCCCATCCTTCGGTATAGAGCCGCGGGTTGTCCCAAGATTCTTCGCAGGCATCAACATGGATCCATCGCTGCTTATGCTCGGAATAGACCTCAGTCCACACTCTGTCCTCGGCGTTCCATACCCATCGTACACGACCACCAACAGCACGGCATAGCATACTAAAGCAATTCGCCCATTCACCACTGCGGCCGCGCCTTGTCTGCAGTAGCCGCCAGACGTCGCTATACCGTGGGAATCGCTCGTACGCCCTACATGACTGATTTGAACACTCGTATAGCTCAACTCTCATTGCGCCGCATGCGCTCTCATCTGGTGTCGGTTGAGTCATGCCCTTCGCAACAGTCGGCGACAGACAAACAGGGCATGCCGGGTTGTTAACCCATGTGAAGAATGATCGCTTGAACCATCTGTTATCGGCTCGAGTTAGCATCTACAACGGCGCACTAAACAACAGTAGGAAGGTCAGGCATGGTAATACAAACCTCAGTAATGCCTTTATGACACAGTCTTGGTAGCCCCATTCAGGCTTACGACCGTCGCCAATACTCTCAGCCTGAGCCTGTAAAACCTGGCTTTCTTCTTCGGCCTCGCTGTAGATTCTGTCCAAGGGTATCGCCTGCAGGGCCTCGTCTAATAACCCGGGATTCTCGTACTTGGTCGGGGTCTGTGACAGCGAGAGAAGGAGGTTGCGAAACTTCTGTGATAGTTGATCGTGAGGCGCAGGAGCGGTGGGCATTAATGGTAGATGGCGTAGAGAGGAATATGACGGTGGTGTCGAGGGCGACGCATGGCCTTGACCATATGATGTAGATGGTCTGCCAGCTGAAGTCGGGGAGGAAGCACGGAGATTTGAGGACGATGCTCGTTCCCTAGGGGTGTGCGATTGAGCCTGTAGCCGTTGTGATCGGAATTGCTCGAAGTCGTGTAAACGTTTGGATCTCAATAGCTGTTCGAACTGAATGCGTAGATCTCGGGCCCATTCCTCTCCGTAATCGTCCTGGTCACCTGAGCCAGGGGTATTGGAGCGGTTAGCCATGATGGAGGATTCACTAATCAGGTCGAGGATTGGATGCAGTAGTCGGAGGTGGGATAAATAGTCGGAAGGCGGCGCGAAGGCGGGTGATGGTGTGAATCGTAGCCACACAGGAAAAAGAAGTCGTCGTCAACCGGCTGATGTGTATGATGAATGCTTGCTTGCTCAACCGCGAGGATTGCCAGAGGCAGGCAGCCAGTCTCCCCTACAACTCCAAACGGACGGGCGACGACATTCGACGGTCTCTCCTTCGTTCCTCGCAGGTCTACGTGTATGATATTTTCGCTCGTCGCAGTGCAATCTCGCTTCGGGAAAGGAATCGATCGATCGATCGCGGAAGTCTATGAGGCTTCTAGTGTGGTGGTCGCACACTTGTAAATAGCTGAGAGGTAAGTGGTGAGTTGATTAGGCGTATGTAGACGTAGGTAGGCAGACAGCGACGACGACGACAACGAGTGGCAACAACCACAACGGGACAGGCAGGTAGGTCGTGTAGGTAGTGTAGAAAGATGGGGCGGCGGAACGGGGAGGGGACGTTGATTAGTTTTACAGGGGAGGGAATAATGGCGAGTTTCTTTGGGTTGGCGAGATAAGTCGAGAGATGGACGGGATGGAACCTGGATCTATGTGGATGGAAATGGGGTGAATTGTGAATTGGGTCTGTAGGTACGTGTACACTACGCCTCTACCTCGCTCGCTACCTACCTAAGGTTTAGGTACCTCACTCTAGTGCCTACACTTACGGGCGATGGGTACTAGGTAGTATAGGGACTGTGGGGCGGGCTTCGTTGGCCTGCGCATGTGGTATACGTGCAGTGTGCGTAGTGTGCGTGGTGTGCGTGTGCGCTGATGGCCAGGTTGGAAGGTTGCTGGCGTAGGTACCTACACTAGGTGGTACCTACCTGGCATGGAAACCCTCCACCCCCGTGACGCGCGTCTCTCTTAGAGGCTTTGGCCAATCACTGTCGTTTGCACCCACTTTGTCCCTTCGGAGTGTACCTAAGTCGGTATCTCGAAAATCGACTAGGTACGCAAGATGCTTTGCTTTCCCATTTTTATTTTCCCTTAGGTGCCTCCCCTACCTGGTGTGTTTCAAATTTTCTCTAGGATATTAATACAACAAGAAGGTTTGCGCGTCGGCTTACCTTGGTCTAGGTATTCGCTATACAGAGGCAATTAGTGCAATGCAATAGGTACTGTAGTGTAAAGCATATGGAGTATACACTCGGTACCTACCTACATGTATGAATCATGATGTAGGTACACGATGTATGTAGGTGGGGAGGTACCTGGGTACGTGTTGTCAAGCGCCACAACGCCATCAAAACTACCTAACATAGTACTACCTTATAAGTGTACCTACATGTAGTTTTGCCAGGAATTTGTCACCGTATTCGTGGAATGCCTCAAATAATTACATTTTACCCGAGGCCCAATAAAATCCCCCCTTCAAAGGACACAACATACATAATTCAAGACTTTTCATGTTCCCATTGATCTCAGTTAGTATCTACTTAGTGTTCATGTTCTGTCCGCCTGAATTCCATCGTATACCTACTATTAACTAACTTAGGCCTTCGGCTGTCGTGGCTGAGGCGGTGAATCCGACCCCAGTGGCTGAGCCATCTGTAAGATTGACGACACAGCCCCTACGAGGGGTAGAAGTGGAAACGGCCAAGCCCCGTCCTCAGCATCTACTTAGTGTGTACTGTAGGAGTATACACAGATACCTAAGACATGGTAGGAGTAGTGCAGTGCCTGCCCGCTGTAGTGTAGATGTCATGCCACAAACATCGAAAAGCCTGTGACGAACCGGATCTATAATAGGTAAGTATCAGTGCAGGTCATCGTCACATCGCCATCCCATACCTACTAGATAGTATTGTTGGACCCCATAAAGAGCCGTCACTCAAATTTCCCCGCCATGTCAATGATGCAACATCCTTTCATTTCATCTTTTAACGAATGGATAGTATAGAACGTTCAGGTTAAGCTTGACTGCTCTAGTACCTACGTGTAGTACGACGACGACGACCACAACCGGATAAGATGACCCCGAAAAGCTAAGACCCCCACCCCAGTACACCAGGCCAGGCAGTCCAGGCAGGCCTGACAGATAGCACGGTATATATGAAACGCTTTTCCTCGATGAAACTCGGCATTGCTAGGTATTGTTCATCCGAAGTCTTCGCAACCTTTTGCCGGCGTGCGTCTTTCGGATACATCATACAACACATGTAAGGCTGTACCGAGATCTAACAAGACACACTGGCGTCGCATTTGGCAGACTAACCTTACGGAGGCTGATCGGGCTGATCTGGGCAGTCTGGGATGTAGGCAAGGCGAAGATGACGGCACTAGTGTAGCTAGCCAAGAATTCGGAAATGATCCATGGACAGTCTCATGGATTACCACTTACGACTCGTCCGTATCTCTCTCTATCTCTCTCTATACAGTAGACTGTAGGACTGTAGAACTACATGTATGTGCGTATCCCCCGGGCCGATTCATACACTACTACTAGAGCTTTACGCGGCTAGCATTTGTGTATCACCGTGCTCTCCGGTACTGTACGCATCCTGGATATGCAATTTGGCCACACAGAGCCTCAACTTTAAATGGTGGACTATGATTCTCTTTCTCTCTCTTTTTCTTGCACCCTCTTGCATCTTATTGTTTTTCCGCCTGGGACTAATTAGTAGAGCCACTATACTATTTTTACGATATGAAGGTTCAACCATAAAAGGCCAAATCTAGGTAGCTCTCAATATCGGAGTGTTTCTTCACAATGTCTCAACATACCTGCTATAATCGGTGATTGCGTGGTAGGACTTTCACGTCACGTGGGCTTTTCCTATTCTCGGTTGAAAGTGTAACGTACGCCCAGTATATTTGTCTATAAAAATGGCCTATGAAAATTGTCCAAGCAAGCGGTGACGCGTCGCCTATCCCCTGACAAGAGGAGGCTTGCGTGTCTCGGCCAATGGGGGACACGGAATAATACCCACCAGGTCCCCCTAATTCGGGTAGGTAGTGTAGGGTAGTGTACACTAGGTACATGTGAGGGTACGTACCTATGAATAGGTGCCTTTTGACGACCCATGCTACGTTGCTCCCGCTTTTTAACGTCAACCCATTGTATCTTGTATCTCCGATAGTCTCTCCATCTACACATGCTTTTGTATTTTGGTCTTATTAGATGAGATGTTGCACAATATACTTTGACTCCCTATGCTACTGTATTAACATCAATTGCCACATGGTAACCATATATCACTGTGTATCTATTGTACATGTATCTGCCAAGTGAGTGCTGCGGATTGCTGGATGTCGCCGCTGACGACTGCCGAATCTTTCGTCTTACAACAAATAGTGATGACTGATGAATCTCAACACACCCAGACCAATATTTACTGTGGGCACTGATCTACTTTGTAGCGGAATAGCAAGCATTCACATGATCTGCTTGCCACTCGGGTTGTTGTCCGTGCGTGTTCGTCTGATCCAGTTCGATGACGATGACAAGGAATCCAAGTCCAGCAATCTCCATACTATCCATAATATACATACCTACTATCCATACCATGTTGTGCAAGGTCCCTGTTAGGCACCTCTTTTTACACTACTCGTGAGTTAAGTAGCGATAAAGGAATAAGACGCTACCTTGGCATTTGTATATAGGTACCTCGTTGCCTAAATAAGAGCGAGTATTGCTGCGTCAGCTTTAGCATCATGCTGTCTAAGCCAGGCTAGCAAAAGTCAATATTGGTCCCAACGACATGTCAATATAACCAAGTCCACGTGTTCTGTCGTGTATAATCAGGGTGATAAGGCTGATTACGTAGTTTCGACTCTACTATTCATATGAATACCTATTAGCACCGTTGATGGTATACCCAGGACTAAGTAGGTTAACCGCGTACGATCGATTTTTAACTTTGCTTCGACACGACTACATGTTACGATTCACAAACTAGCAGCGTAACTCGATAATAGGCGCAAAGCAATTTTCAACACCATGCTTTCTTCATACAACCGGTGGGGAATGTGACCCTTTTGAAGCTCTTCTACGCGTCCAGGGGACTAGGATGTTGCAAATAGATAGCTAGCTCCCCATACGTTTTTTGCTCTCTAGTATAGTGACTAATTAGAAGCCCCCGCTCATCTCGCTTAGGTATTCGGTACCCGACACAGAGCCTAATGTGCTATCCAACTCGTTCAATCGCAAAATCAAAGAAGCTATATACGCGATATCCACTCCTCTATTGGTATGTACTGTAAGCATCTCCGCCCACTACGCGTTACAGGAGTCGTTTTCGTCTGAACTATGGTTCATCGGTTCTTGCTGCGTGATTTCGTCGTAAATGACTACGGCATCCTGACGACAGAGCGGTGAGTATAGTTGTTGTTCCGGCAGGCACTCCAAACTACGTAAGCCCTCGCATTCATGTCGGAGGCCAAGACGGAATCATCAGCACTTTTGTACATAACAGTTCGTTCGGCCTTGGCTATCTGGTGTGGTGGGCTAGCGATGGCCCGGTATTCGCTCGGCTGCGTCCTACGATGGGCTAGGTACGTTCTCGGGAGGCCCCGGGGTTATAGCTTTGGTTCATGGGGACTCGTCATCGAAGACGCTGCTTACACTTTGCTATTGTAATTGGATAGATATTTAGCGTTGGGACTTTTGCGAATGGGGCCCCGTGAGCGGGTCAGGTTGTCATATAGATGTAGCCAAGCCAGCACGGTTTAGGAAGAAGAGATATCCAAAGACGCAATTCGTTCCTTTTAACTAGGAATTCTATCATACGTTCTCTTAGAAAGTCACACAGGTTACTAGCGAATATTTTGGCCGTAGACATTCCCTCTCCCTTGCTATATTTCGATACTTGGAAATACCAGAGAAATAATGTGCTTGATTTTTTTCACCCAGCTTGAGCTGAGTCCAAGCCGGTCCGGTTCTAAACGACAAGATAACAGCACTGTTAACAGCGCGCACGACATTGGAAAGCTCCTTTCTAGATAATATTCCTTCATTTGTTTTGAAAATTTCCCATATAGACTTCGGTTTGCGTGACGCGAATGGCCACGATCTATCTTAGCTCTTAGAAGTAAGTTTCATAAGTAAGTAAATGTCGATAAAGAAGTGGGTTACCGGCAAATAGCTAGATAAGTGAGGATTCCATAGCCATATATTTTGATTGCCCTAACTCAGTAATTTAAGTATTTGTTGTTAGATACTTGCGCAGCGCAACCGGTGATCTGCGGTCGTCGTCGTCATCATATAACTGCCACATGGTAAAAGCGTCACATACACGATGCTAAGTCAGTAAGACATCTTACGTGTAGGCTAGGCTGTCTTATTACGCAATCAGGAGTCACTGTCGGCCGTAAATCTCAAATGATGGCCTCATACGCACCGAGACATGGGGGATGATGGTTGTTCTTTAGCAATCCACTACATTCAACCGTTTTATTTAGTGTTGGCACACCTAAAACTTGACTTGTTTTCAAGAAAAACATAACTAAGCCTAGAATATATCTTAAACAGGCCGTTATTCTACTATCTGCTTATCCCCGGTCGATTGGTGTTTCACTAATTAACCCTTGTTCTTATACTTAATGTTAAGCTTTCTTTCTAAAATTTCATAAATAAAAACCTCTGGCTGTACACATATTTGTTTCTTGCGCCTATTAATAGTTCTCACACAGAAGATATTGTTTATTATGTTATATTTGGTCCAATTTATCAGGACAAGGCCAAGGAAACAATATATTCACTAATTACCTTACTAACCGACCTGGGATTACATTCAACTACAATGCTTCCGCGGCAGACTTTAAACCCACATATTAAGTTGAAGTCTCTTGCCAGCCCATGCTATTGATTTAGACAGTTCGACTTTCCACAGATAATGGATGTAGAATCAAACAACACTTAGACATTAAATCTAATGAAATCTTCTCTCCTCGGCCGTAGACTTTTCCCGCTATCAATTGCACATACTTTAACAGTACATAAATATTATGCTAGAAAAACAATTAAAGTAAAAAACGATAAGCCTTTAATAATGTTATAATTTTATAATATAAACTGTTTAAGTTGTTAGGTAAGTTGGTAGAATTACCGCTTAAAGCACTTTACACACTAACATTACGCCAAGCAATAAAGAAATGGAATATAGTATCACTTTTTATATCTAGCAGCTAAAGTTCTTTATAACGGATTAAAAAAGCAGCTAAAAATATGGTATTAACACTTAAAAGCTATTATATTACGAAGTCGAAGTTTAGTTGTAAATATTAAGGCTATTAAGGTTTACCACTACTTAAAATAATATTTTAGCTTTTTTTATTATAACCTTAAGTAATATAAAGCCTTTTTTAATTACTTAAATTTATATTAATAAATGTTTTTTAATAATATATAATGCTTTTATTTAAGCTATTACTTTTAAATTTTATTAATTATTAAGTAAATAAAAAAGGTAGTAAAAAAAGTAAAAACTAAGTTAAAAGATAAATTCGTTTATGCTTTTAACAGTTTGTAAATAACCATACTAGGGCTACTTTACCGTAGGACTAATGACTCGTTAAGTATTAGAACTATAGTTATATCATTAACTAAGAGCCGAGGAAGGGAGACGCGCCTCGCAAAGGAAATGCTTATGGGATTCACCTTAGCGCAACTGGAAATGTAACAAGATTTAAACTCGTGGGGTATAAGAAAGAGAGACATGAGAAGACCTTAAGTGTATTTAAATGTCTTGTGAAAGGTATTTTGGAATACATTGACTAATTCTAGTAATAAAAAGTTATGAAGAAGATGGTAAATATTATAAGTAACTGTTGAATACGCGTCCAGCTTCCGGTATACTCGAGCTGGTTTTAATATATTAAGTAATACTTTATTTTTCCCTTTTATAAGCTTTAAATCTAATTAATATATACCATTTAAATAATGTTGGATTATTCCAAGTTAATATAAATCTTCCGTTGTTCTCTAGGTTAAATATTGGTAAAGTTAAGGGAAGGGATTAAGGGGATATAAAAGTGTTATAAAATACATACTCCTTAATGTTTTCCCTGATTCCTAATTGAGCTCAAGTAGAAGACCGGTAATATTCATATTTGAATTTCGTCATGTTCTATTAGTTTAGTACTTGTAGCTCCACCACTCTCTCGCACAAGAGCCTCTAAAACCCGGTCCGCAAAACTCACCGCTTAGCTTTATAAAGTTAAGCTACCCTTCCGGCGTAAGCATATGGCTAGTTGGTATCGGAGAGATCGAGGATGTAAACGTCGCATAATGAGAGTTATTCGCTTATAATTCAGTAGCACTAGCTAGAGAAAGGCTTCAATGCACTGGCTCGGGCGAGAAAGGTCGAGTATCTTCGAAGATGCTGCGTATATTCTGGAAACATGCCTGTCTCAAAAGAAACTTGAAAGCGATAAACCTTAAGTATATACCTAATTAGCTCTGCTATACTGCAGAGTGTAAGTAACACACTTTGACACAGACACAGGTATCGCTACTTGTGTCCCATCTTGCCCATCACGTCTGTCTCTTCTGGCTAAACATTACGGCTAATCCACTATGACACTATTTTCTTATTAAACCCTCTCGATTCATGTGATTACCTAGGATTGCTTTGCAAAAAGCCCGACCCTGTTTCTGTTGGCACCTCGCTATATGAGCCTAGGTAAATAATAGATACATCAGAATATGTGTTAATTTCTCAACAGGTAATCTCAACTAACGATATACAAAGCGCATTATTTGTCATTCAGAAAGTAGTATCATAGATTCATAGCAATCCTCACCGTTCACTGTGCGCTGCTCGTATCGTTGAAAATAAACGTATGACAACGAACTGTTCCGGTGTTGGCTTCAATCTATTTCTCGAGGCCTAATGAATATGATATAATTGCCTATGGCAATACAAGCGCGATCGCTTGAACTTGATCATCATGCATGTTAAAAAAGAAGAAGACGAAAGACAAGTTGGTCAAGTCGAAGTCGTTTTGTTGGCGCACCGGGCACGTGGGAAGTGGCACTTAACTAGCCACCCTTCTAACACCATATGTAATGAGAAATAATAATTTGGAAGCTATAAGACCCAGCGTTGAACATGGGATATCTCGTGGCGATCGACATCTTGAAGGATTGTTATCGTTGCGGCTTTCTTTGCGCAGGGGGGAACGGGCTCATTCTGTTAGGGCTTAAATGCAAACGACTCTCTAAAGCGTATAGCTCTAGATAGTCTAGCTTTATCCTAGATGGAGAGTGATCGTCGGAGTAGGTTGCCTTCGTCAGCTCAAGCAATCTTGAAACCAACATGTTTTACCTAGGTAAGCTGCACTTCGCCACCAGAGGCATTATCGACGCGATTTAAAATGCGTTCTTAGCTTCTACGAATTAATGACGCTCATCACTTGCAATATTCCTCATAAATTTATATTGAATTATTTACTCTATTCTCAACATGGCTAAAGAGAACCACTGGTGAAGGTAAGTGGCACAGCTTCTCCCTTTTATTGCGACATCTGACTCTGATCAGTAAACTCCAAAAAGTTCGAAGCGTCACCTGTCACGGATTAGAGTCTCCTTGCACGTGGTAACAGTCATTCAGCAGCTCTCTCCTTATAAATTCCAGGATATCTTACTGACAGGATAAATATCAGCGCCGCCTCCTTTCTCGTCTATGCCGTTGCTTGTTTACTGCATATCTGTCACTGGCAACGGAGCGTATTACTTGTTATTTCTATATCTGACCTACGATATGTGGGAGATACTCGGACTTCTGGATCAGCTAAAGGTAGCCTAGGGCTGTGTATCGGTATACCGCTGCTGTCTGCGGAGATCAGGATCACTTATGCAACCCCAATGCTAGTCAGACTTCGCTTGAACCCGAACAATCCAAGCACCAGGCCCCTTTTAATCTTTCCCGCCCTATTAGCCCGCCATAAATCTCAATAATATCCGACTCAATCTAGGCCTACAAATAGAGTGACCCAGTAGTAAGTTAGCCTAAATTCGCAGCGCTAGGCACCAATCCATCACGCGGACTTGTCCCGCGGCATCGACGTCTTCAAGTACACGGTGGAGGCCCATAACGGGCTCGCGCGACGGCTCGGCGTCTCCGCTAAACGCACGTCTGTAGTCCGCTAACAATTTGCTTGACATGGAGTAGGACAATAGAAACTCCCTGGATGGATTAGACTTCTCCGAGGCCGATGCTGTCGTCATGACCATGGTGCCCCATCATATCGGAGACTCGGTTGCCCTCGTGTCCAAGCCCGATCAGCGCATCTCCGCGGCCTTCTATTGTTGGGGTTAATTCCCGGAAAGTTTTATTCCCTAACGTTAACATACTACGTAGCTCCGATGCCGGGAAATGCATTATTGGATGCGGCGGGCGTTTGTAGGTGACTCGTTTCCCCGATGCCGCGAAACCGAACTGCAGCACTACCCGCTGCATTACCCGCTACATTATCAAAAGGAGAACATTGAGGATGCTCGACTGCGTTCATCTGATCATATATTTGCTTACGGATGGGACCGTAATACCCGAATCTGACTCACTTCTTTGGATACGGCAAAGGTGCCGGCTCGTACGGAATAATATTAACGTCGGCAGCGTTTATTTTACATAAAGCCTTACATTCAAATGAACAAGTATTAGCACGACAATAAGCACCTAATACACAAAGCAACTACTAGAGCGTCGAAAAGATGGCACCAGTACCAGTCGATGTATCTTCAACGCTTGATGCGTCGGAGCGAGTCAAAGCTTTGCTTCTTCGTCTACACACCAACTCACTCGCCCAAGAGGAAGAGCTGAATAAGCCTGACGGGAAGCTGTCAACACTCAAGGCTTTGAAAAGCCAAGGTGACGCAGGTGACGCCGCTGCATTGGCGGACTACCAGCGTCAGTTCGATGACTTGATGCGGGATAGTACGTATTTCTGAATCATTTATTTCCCAATTATTTTGCCCTCATACACCATATGCTTGTGCATGCTCTCGAAGCTCACTGAGAATGTGGCAAATATTAAATATTCACGATGAGCCGCAGTTTCTAACTCATGATTCTATTACAGAGATGATAGCCTTGGAGCAGGACAAGGCCCTGTTCGTCTACCATCTATGCCGTGCTTTGTCAGCTACACGCATCGTTGAAGCAGGCACTAGCTTTGGACTTAGTACCATATATCTGGCCTTGGCTGTCGGACAGAATGCGTCGAAATTAGACCCGGAGCAGAGAAGGGCTGCCAAAGTTATTGCAACTGAAAACGAGCCTGCTAAGGCCATTCTGGCGCGCCAGCACTGGAAAGAGGCAGGAGAGGAAGTAGAGCCATGGATTGAGCTGCGCGAAGGCGACCTGCGACAGACATTGGCTTCTGACTTGCCCGGGGAAATCGACTTCGTGCTTTTTGATAGTAAGTGGGAGTGTCTGTTTTTTTCGTTTTCCTTGCCTCACATACTCGCCCGCCTTGCCTTGACTGACATATTTACTTGCAGTCTGGACCCCAATGGTAGTGCCAACTCTTCACTTGCTGGAACCTAACCTCAAGAAGAGTGCGGTGATTGTGACAGATAATGTTACCTCGTCCGCATATGGCTACGAAGACTTTCACGACTACATCAAAACACACCGAAACGCGTACCGTTCCCTTGTACTGCCATACTCCGGCGGCCTAGAGTTCACACTATATGATCCATAAAGCGGGCAGTAACGAAAAAGCAGAGGCAGCTCAGAAGACTTGGTCTCGCTTGGATGTTCAATCAGGGGATCGCGATATGGGATTATTTCTATTTCTCAATTGTTAGGGCTACTCTATATTTAACATTACTGTTTAATTTGAAATGCTGCCAGGACCTTCAACGTTCTTGGCACTTTTGAATTCGATATAGTCAACTTTCATGTAGCTACTGTCCGTTTTGGTCCGTACTTCCTCGGTTCATATGTCTTTATCTTATTAGGAAGATGAGGGAAGAGCTCACAATACAGTTACCCAATTGGTACAGAACATCGTAAGATGAATACACTGCATAGCGCTGCGCCGCATAAGTACCTACAGTGGTGGTATCCGACGTGCTTCATCATTGCATGAGATCGATTGAAGTAGACTGGTTAGATTTGCCTCTCTTAGAGTAAGCTATGACTTTACTAACATGGAAACTCGAATTTCATTTCACTTGCCGTCCAAGTAATGTCCTTCGGCGTTTTCTAGACTAACGGAGGACCGGCAGCAGTTTACAGTTGTTTTGACAGGATCGACAGGCGGCTCGTACTTTGATTAGCCCTTCTTCTCATCCTGTCAATGACGACCTTGCCATCTTCAACGTAGACCTCCACCCATGCTGGCCAGACCAGAGACAACATGTTGGTAACTAAGTACGGTTCCCCGATCTGAATAAAAGTAGTGAATATTCGTTGATAGGTATCTAGTTACTTCACTTCGTTTACTATGGTAAATCATGATTTCTATCAAGCATAAGCGGGTGGCTTCCAGCCTACATCCAACACCATCCCGGCTCTACAGCAATGCCTACACATAAATGTCGCCATCGTTTAATATCCGGTACTTAGATCCGAATACACACCCTCGGCGGCACGATAGTAACATCCAACCCCGACTTCCTCAATGATGATGTGGTCAAGTTCTCTGTGCATCTCTGAACCATCACATTGCCAGGGGTACCTATATATCAAAGGTTACCGGCGGTGACCGGCGCGGGCCTGCCTGTGACGTTCGGTACTAGGTAGTATACACTCTAGTACTTAGAGGTGTGGGCCCAATGCGTGCAGATGGTTGGCGGGCGATCTTTACCAGCAATCTATCTTGCATTAGCTTCTCTTTCTAGTCTAGGATTTTCCTCATTTGGCAGGCAATGATTTGCGCAGCCAATCAACTTATAGGAATCTTAGCACCTCTCAAGTACCAAACTTCATCTTATTCATGTTCGAGTAAATGACGCGTTTGATGTGTCTCGCGTTTCGGCGGTTGCCACGCAGACATGTTTTATCTCTTGCTGATTGGGTTGAGCCAGTTATCTATTCAGGTTGGATACTAGCAACCAAAAGCTACTGACAATCTGCTTCATGTTGAGCGAGTTCAACAATCTCGCCATCAACCCAAACTACTATTCCTCATACTTAATTTTTTTATAAGTATTCTAAACTAGGCATTTCGATCCAAACCAGCATAGCCGATCGGGAGGAGCCGAAGGTTGTAGAGACTACGATAACTTCTGGATACTACCAAAATCGTACACATTCCGCTTGATTTCATGGAGCTCGTTTCCTAGCAAGTCTCGTGAGGTAAATTTTTTTTTCTTCCAAATACTACAAATAGAAATAGAAATAGTTTCAATTTAAATCATTCTAAAGTGATAGCTTGACCTCTCAATATAGTTCTAATTCTATGCAAGAGGGGTTACGTAAAGGAACACTGTCTTATAGGGGGTACTATTTTTAGACATGATTTTTAACAGTACCTCATAGCGCTAGATTATTAATAGACCAAAAATCTGGAAATTATTTTCTACAGCTGCCAATGCCTTAACCGTATGCCTCTTTCCCCCGCATCCCGCAAGTTGTATATATCTCTCTCTACGTAAGCAAACATCTTGCTTGGCATTAATCTACACTAGGGCAAAGAGCATCTCTACAATTTATATATTCATCAGCTTTGATTTTCTTCATGTTTTCTTCAAGGATAATTAGGTTGTTACTAGAACTTGACGCGGCAAGATTACCAATACGCCATTGCTCTATCATAATGCTCGTGCTAAGCTTGTGTTTGACTATCGAACTAGCCATATTCCAAAGTATTGCTGATGGATAACCGTCCAAGTGATTGTATTTATCTCAATCAGCGTGTGCTCAGAGCGTAATGAATGACAGCACGAAACCTCTCCTCCGAGTGTCCGTGACCAAAAAATCTTCCGGATGGAATCGTCACAAATGCCAACCTCCCACACAGCATCCCCTAAGCCGGGCTACACCATCTCAAGATATGTCCCCTGATCATGGTACTTCCAGAAACATGGAGATCAAGGCCGCATCTCACGTTCACGCGCAGCATCCTCCCACGAGTCTCTCCCCGAGCTACCACCCTTCTTCCCTCCACTGGAGCCGGAACCACCACTGCTAGAACCTCCTCCGCTGCTTCCCTTACCGCCGCCGCTGCTGCTGCCGCCACCACCCCCACTACCTCCTTTCTTTCCGCTCCCGCTTTTCTTGCCGCCGGAAGAGCCGCCACTGCTGTGGGAATTTCCTTGTGGAGCAGACATGGTTGAAACGAGGAAGAATTGACTTCAAGTTCTGGTAGTTTGATAGTATGTCTTCTGTGGGAATGCTTGTGAGGGTAACGGGCGGTTGTCAGTGAATAGAAGGTTTGACTGATATGTGGTTTGAGAGAGCTGGTTTGAGGAAGCCGGTTTAAAGGAGCTGGTTTAAAAGAGCTGGTTTATAAGGGCTGGTTTAAGGGAGCTGGTTTGTTGGAGCTGGTTTGTTTAAGGGAGCTGGTTTGATAGTACAGTTTAAGGGTAGCTTTGTGTTCCCGAGTCTAGCTGCCAGTTCGTATGTTGATAGTACTGTAGTGTGAGAGCTTATCTACAGCTAACCTCTCGAAAGCGAAGAGTTAAGCCCTCCTTTTATAGACCTTGGAGAAGACATAGCAAGAACAGTACGTCCGCGGTGTTGTGAGCTCGTCCTCTAACACGCAAACAGGACATCAACATCACGATCATCGACGGTCGGCCCCCTGAGGCTGAGTCCGCAACAACACCTTACCCACAGAGTGTCATTCGTGTCGGTCTGGGAGATAGATGTACCTGCAGCAAATTCACCACAACGCACGGCAGCTACAGTGACGTCAGCCCCCAAAGCGAAATTGTATCCGTCAATCCATATCTCGCACACAACACGTGTGATGATGGCGCAGCGCCGCAGGTAATGTCAGCACCCGTGGGGTAACCTGGGGGCGACCTGAAGCCAAATACCTTGTTTATTTATTTACCATCGAGGAGAACGAGAAGAACCAAGGTTCCAGTTTAGTTTTATCATCTCGGCGAATCTTATAATAGGATATTTATATACAATAGATGGCATGGAATATATGGCTCTGACGGTGTTTTCGGTCACGATGTTTGCGGATCTTCATCTCGGCGCTGTCAATAATGAGCTTCCATTATGTAACTCGCTAGGTCACAATAATGACTGATTGCCCCCAAAGACGCTCAATATTTACCGTGATAGACCCGAACTGCTACACAGGCCAGAGACAATGTCTCCATGTTATCATGAACTTGAGCCGAGTGCATCTTCGTAATGATCAGGAGCTAGTTGCTGGGTTTCGGGCTTCTACCTCACATGGCAAATCCCGAAAACGGACTTCTTGCCGTGTTGGTAAAGTCGCCTTCTTGCGAGTGTCCAAAACAATAGTAGCGCCAACAGGTTGATTGGGGGCGCGGTAGCAAGTGTTTGGCGTCTGAAGTGAGGACTTGAGTTAAAATCACAACACAGCAAGCCATGATGTCTTGTATCTATGACTATTTCATTGACCTACTCGTCTACCTTCATCGATATTATAAGTCTCTCATAGTAAGACTAGACTATAGTGCCATGTCCTTCTTGCCTCAAGGCACAGACTCCGAGTGAGATAAAGTCAGGAGAACCTCTAAGATCTGTGGCCTTAGCCTGAGTATATTTCTCGCTTCCATCTGCTATATTTCTAGACAAATTTAAGTCAGCGCTTTCTGCTCAATGCTCCTGTAACCAAAATTCTACCTATTATTATAATATGTGACCTATGGCGTGACGTATACTCCATCCAGTAGTGGCATCAACAGACTCCTCGCCACCTTATCTCCCTTCTTCATGCTCGGGCCCGCGCGCGTTCTTGCCCGCGTCCCGGAAACTCTCATGAGAGCAGACAATGGATTCGCGAAGTCGCTGTCGGAAGGATTCATAGGGCTCATATGCTATCTTGGTATGGCGAATTGGGAAATCGAATGGTAGGTCTTCATGTTGGTATTCGTTGTTGTGCCCATTGACACCACTATCCTTAGTTTTTGCTGGTGGAACAGGGAATTGACATTGTCCAGGCTCATCCAAACTGCTGATAATGAATCTAGGAACCTGTGTAGTATACAGATGGGCGTAGGTGCGGTCATTTGGACCATCCGTAGGTAAAATCTGACAGGTCGGGGCAACACCGTTTATTGGTACACCCCTGGTCTCGCTAGTCTCTGATTCTTTCCCGGAAGATATCCCATTTTCGTGCTTGTCGTTGTGTTTGTATTCTTTCTGGTCTTTGCGCTTGTCTTTTCGGACATCCTTCCACCCGCTCCACCGATATCGCTGTGCCATAGCAATAAAGACACCGGGTATGAAATTCGGATGACTCCATTTCCCGTCGCCTTGCTCATAGTCGTAGCGGACTGTGCATTCCTCCATAGTCATGCCTTTTTGTTGTATGCCGTATTTTCGGTAGTTCTTACCTCCCCATTTGTTTTGTCTAAGTGCCTCGTTAATGTGAGTGTAGTCAAGATGCACCATCCGCCAGAAATTCTTGATGCTACAGGCTATCGACTCTCGGCAGTCACCATTGATATTGTTGTTATGATGTTTATTCCGTTTGGTTCCCAGGCGGTATACAGGAACTGTTCGGAGAAATGTGTATGTATGCTGGCCGTAGTATATTGATAGAGTATCTTCGTCAAGGCGAAGAAAGTTCTGAGAGGGCGAAATGCGATCGAGGATATTACCTGAGTCGGATTTGTCCACACCACTAAGTAAGAACTGTACAATCTGCTGCCTGAGAAAGGGCCTTTGGGGGAAATTATCTTGTAGATAGGCAATGCTACCGGCTATGATGAATGAGTGATTGTCGATAAGCTCAAAGGAGAGGGGCGGCGAGGGTACTATCGGCTCCGGTGACAGCAGCGGTGACAGCAGCAAACGTCGCAGCAGAGGTTGATATTGGTCATCCAACAAGGGTATTAGCCGTGGTTTCCGCAGGCCCTTCAACCAAAGCCTTCGTAGAGCCCCTTGTATCGATATACTTCGTTGCCGTCGCCGTTGCCGTCGTTGCTGTTTCGGATGTCGACCACGTTGGAGAGGCAGCAGTGGAGGGGAGGAGGCAGGTTGGAGAGGTAGCGGAGGAGAGGAGGCAAGTTGAAATGGCTGCCATACAACATGCAGTAGTTTCTGGTGGCGATGTGTCCAGAATAAGGGCGTAGCGTGCAGATACGTGTACTCCAGAATAAATTTATTGAGTGACGCTGTGCTCATAGAAGAGAATAGGACGACATCATCGGCGTGCTTGGAGATATTTCTTTTGCGCTTGCGTGGTTGGTTCTTCTGTGCCAGGAACCCATCCACATTTTCCGCTTCCGCATCCATAATGGCCCTCTCAAGTAACCAGAGTGCATGGTTGACCCGACCTCTATCATCGTTATTACTGCATGGTTGATCATCTTTTGTCTGGGGCATAATGGAGGCTTCCTCCTCTTCTTTCGCTTGTCTCATTATTGTGTATAGGTTGGCACATGAATTGATGTGTTGATGTGTTGAAATGTGAACCGTGGAAGGAAACAGGGAGTGTAAAGGGCGAAGAGGCGAAAAAGACGCGCCAGGTAGGCAAGGTGAGGTCAGAGCTCTTACAAAGTGAGGGGCTGAAGCTAATAGTAGACAGTGAATGGCCTTGATGGACTGTATGACGAACATTGTTTGCCTGTATAGGCGTGGGCTGAAACATTCACAGCGGGTGGAAGTAAGGGGCTAGCTAGGTATTGCTATCTATCTACTTGGGCAGTTTGGTTGGCTGAGAAGCATGTGTGCTTACCTATATTAGCTTTAGAGCCTCAATAGTCTAGATTTCTTATTATGTTTCGCACAAGAGCGAAACAACAGTGCAGGGAAGTGTGCATTATCCAGAAAAGAAGCGTATTCAATTAGAAAGATCTAGTAGGTTGAAAATAAAATACTGGCAAAGGAACATAGTGGGGTATCTGAAAGGAGACGTGGACGGCCATGTAAAGCAATGCAGGGCTCGTGAGTATCGAAGAGCCTCGAGAAGATACAGGGTCAAATCCAAAGGAGCCATCGGACAACAGAGACAGCACCTTGGCCCACACCAAGTATGATCCGTGTAATCATTACGATAAACCAGACATACCACATAAAACCGACAAGAACCCATTCGACGGCCAGCCAGCCGGCCCTACGCACCCAACGGAAACGACGGCGTCGCCGCCTCAGCATCTTATCCATGGTGTCGACGGCGTTTTTGACCTTGAGACGCTGATAATCCACAATATTATGGCTCACATCATCAGCTTCATCAGCTGCACGGCGTGTCATATCCATAAGATCCAAAGCAACACGATTGTGGAGTGCATCTACACGCTGTTGCAGGCGTGGTGCTGCATTTGTGGAGAATCCGGAAGCAGATTTTTCGAACACTTCAATGGAGCGATTGATACTTTGTGAGAGAATACGAGTTGTTGCTGAGAAAATCTCTGTCTGCGGAAGGCGCAAATTAAGTTCCTTATCAGGCACAAAACGATTGATCTCTGTCCACGGTAAGCTCGCTGTTTTCATGTCTGGCCCGAAGAGAAGGCGAGGTTCATTTGCGCGGCGGGAAATCTCCATGGCCTTGATACCAGAGCATAATATTAATGCACGAAGACGTGCCACCTCACGTCTAGAAATAGGGGTATGTTGAGATAAGGAGGTACGATCAGGAATGATCCAGTTTCGATGCTCAGATACGTGTGTCCTGTCCCCTATATGAGACAAGGGAGACTCGGTGTCTCGGATAGAGAGAATATCTTGAAGCTCCTTTGATGTCTGCCTTGGTCTATTATGCATGGGATGGCTCGAGCCACGAAGACCGGAATCAGTCTCGGACATATTGGGGTCAATGAAATTTCGAGAAGCATTGTCTTCAAGCTCTGATAATTCAAGTGACGCTCTACGAACATCAATGCGTGGCGGCTTAAGCTGCTCAAAGCGCGGTGATCTGCTCGGAGGTCGCGACAAGACTTGCACGGAACCGTCTATCTCATGAGGAGCGGGTTTATCCATATAAGTTGACGTCGATTTGAAGTTCGGCATGATATCCATATAATTCTTTACTGAACGGCGATTTTCATGTTGGCGCGCCGAGCTTCCTGGTGATAATAAAGCTGATCTTGTAGGTCGACCTCTCTGGTCATCAGTATCAGAATCATCGTCTGATGAGTCAGAAGAGCTAGAGTCTTTCTTCCATATGAGATCCGTCATCTTGGAGACACCACCACGTATCATATCATCAAGTTTCGCGCCTCCTTTAAATATAGTCCTGAGTCCGACTTGCTCATCGGGTCTAAGGCTCAAGCTTGCCATAGGTCGGTGTGATTTATGACTTTCATGTGTAGCCTTTGTATTAAATTCTCGAGTAGAACTCTTAGATCTTGGGCGTTCGAAAGGCTGTGTTGCATTTTCGGTGGCGGCGGATATGCTGATTGTTCCCGTGGAGTCGATGGGGCTGGTAACCCTGTCATCATTCTCCCGATCCTCACGATCTCGGCTGCGATCCCGAAATATGCTCTTCACTTTCGAGAAAGGCTTTCGAGCTGGCGAGCTGGGGCGACTAGCAGCTGGTGAGAGATCCATTCCAATGGCCGGCACATAGCCAGTTTGGTGCCCCTTTAGCGCTATGTCAGATGAAGGTGGCCGAGAGGAATCGAGGTCAATAGAAGATCTGTAGGGGTGAGGAGGTACCTCCAAACTGGCACGTCCAGAATAGACAGGCGGGGTTTGATTCCGTTTATCTAGTAAAGCTTTGCCCGGCCGCTCGGCCGCTTCCATACGTGAATCCGTGCGACCATGTCCTCGCTGAGGGGTTTTTGAGGTCCGGTCGGGGGTTATTATTCCTGCGGGTAATGGCTTGAGGTGACTAATGTCAACTCCTCCAGCAAAATATTCCTGTTCGTCTTGAGATTCTTTTGCAAGCATCTCATTCATCTGCTTCTCAA
Source organism: Xylaria hypoxylon (assembly GCA_902806585.1). NCBI lineage: Eukaryota > Fungi > Ascomycota > Sordariomycetes > Xylariales > Xylariaceae > Xylaria > Xylaria hypoxylon. Next base: position 3,692,446 of record CADCXB010000001.1, read on the forward strand.
GCAAATCTTTGCCACTAGCACTGATGGTACCATTACGACCTCTTCTGCGGCGATCGCTTTCACTGTCCGATGAATCTGATGATGAACCCCGTCTAAATTTGAGAAAGTCATGGTGAGAATAAATAGAACTACTGTGCTTATGATGCAGCCCTCTCAAATCCTGAAGTTTCTGACGGGCACGATCCCTTGTGCTTGATAGTGTTGTTTCCACATCTGGTTTTATTGACTGGGAAACGTCTTGCTCAGGTATGTCACGACCATCGCTATCGGAATTTTCTTTGGGTGCTGGCGTAGGATGTGGAGATTCAGTCGCCTGGTTTGTCGGTTGATAGATCTCTGCCTTAGGGGTATATATCTTGGCATAATGTCGATCCTCGATCAGAAATCGGTTATTGTCGTGTTCTAGCCAATATATGTCCGCGAGCATATCTGCTGGGTCGATACTCCACTCAAATCTCGGTCTTTTGGGCTTATTCAATGCCGAGACTGGCCTTGGAAGATTTGATGTCGGGAGCTGCTGTGCTAGGGACTCGCCTGCCGCCGAAAACAACGGCAATTTTGGCGATTGAGTAGTGCGTGAGGCCGCGGCGACAGTTGCTACTTTGTCAACCCAGTCTGTGACCCTGAGCACATCCCTAAATCCCTGGGCTTCCCCATCTATGGCCTTCCGTTCGCGAGTTCGGATCTTTCTATTTCGGATATATTGGAGTGGGTTGTACGCACGACCCAATGTTTGGTTTTGAGACTCAGAGGTAAGATCGAGAGGTGAACCAGTCGAGTTGGGAGACACAATAGGACCTGAAGTCGACGGCCGCGAACGCGCTTCCTGTTTCAACGGAGGTAGAAATAGGAGAAGCCTTCTGTACTGAGCTATGAGCTCCAAGTACTCCTTAGCCCTCTGCGCTCGATCAAGTGTCGACGATGAAAAATGGTAGGTGTAAGTGCTATTATGATCCAAGGTGGGTTGTAAAGGACTGCTAATCCTCGGTGTCGATACGATCCTCGGAGACAGGTTCCTATCTGCCCTTGGAGAGATATTGCGTGAACTCCGCCTTTGCTGTTGTAAGTGCTGCTTAAGACTACGTCCAGGAGTACTATCGGGGAGTTGAGCGAGACGAGGCGGGATAGGGCTTGAAATGTTTCTTCTCGAAGCTAGTCTCCTAGACTCGCTTAAATCGAGCGCCATAGACACAATCTGGGTTGAGTCAGCATCTAAAGGAGCCGAACTCGGTCGCAACGAAGGGATCATGGATCTCCGCCTGCTAGCCATTTGGCTGCGTGGTCTATTGTCATGAACATCGGCTCTGCCAGTAGAGATTCGCCCCGGATGCGCCCTAGCTTTTCCCTGCCCATCTATATCCATGGCGACGTGCGAATCGGCGGGTTCTAGATGGCTGGAATCCTCAGAAGATCTCAACGGGCTTTTCCCTTTGCGATTATCAACAGGAATACGGGATTTCCTCCGGTTGTCATCTCGAGGCTTGGGATCCGGTTCGGAGCTTTCGTTAAGGATACTGTTGGACAAAAGAAACCCACCGCTCGATCGTGGCTTGTGGGATCGACGTTTTCGGTGCACATCATGATCTAGGTTCTGCTCTCCGTGGTTGACGGGTCGTGGATCTGAGCTCGGTTCTTGGGGGCTATGAGGTGACGATCGACGGAACGTGGTATTCTCTATCAATGTATCGTAAAAGAAACTCGCTGCTGTGCTTGACTCGCCGGTGTCGTAGCTACCGTAGCTGCTGGAGGATCGCGGGATAGAGCTTCTAACGAGGGGGCGCCCAGCGGCGTTGGGGCGAGGGAGGGGGCTCGCATTGTGGTCTGTCATAGCGGTCAGGGGCGCAGATACTATGAAGCAGTTCCCCTGGACGAGAGGTACCAAGTTTGACTAAGCTGGAGCGGTCAAACTATCTGTGCCTGGAAACAGAGTTGATGACTAAGGAGGCAGGACCGAGGAGATAGGCATCGTGAAATCGAGTTGCCTAAAGTGCAGGAAGAGATGGGACAATAGAAAGATATCAAGGTAGAGGGAGTTTCGTTTGTTTTCTATAGTGTACAGTAGAATAAACTAGATAGTCTTAGCTTCAATACGCTTCTGGGCCACAGGGATAAAAGGAGTCGCGGAGGGTAGGTGTCTCGAAACGCATCTAAACTTGATGCGAAGTTGCAGGTTCCGTGTTCCGGAGTGGGGAACTTCAAATGTTGGTAAAGGGAGGTGAATTGGCTTAATCAGGTTGGCGTATGCCAAGACCCATGGAGCCGTGGATGCATGTGAACGAACGCCTGTAGTGTACCTACTACGTAATCCACACAGGGGACGGGACCTCGGGAAATAGATCCCTGCATCGTTAAGCGTCTATTTGCACAGTTGTTGAAAACACCGATATAACGATATAGGGATAAATAGGCATGATCTCAAGAATACCTAATTAGGTAGGTACCCCTGTCTGCCAACATGCACTATATCACCTAACCTACCTAGGTAGCCTCTATTGTCATTGGAGGTCCAAAAGAGCTCTTGACGTTGCTAGTCCCGGGTACCTGTAAGCGGTAGTGTCTAGAAGGAGTCTGGAGAGAGGGGCAGGTGGGGTTGCCTGCATGTGATTATCTGGGTTGGGGGCTTGAATCGAGCTTCAGATACTTATTTTCGAAGTTCGAATAACGAAGTCATCTAGCGCTGCCGCCATAGAAGTATTTATATGCATCGAAAATATCCCCGAGCATATGTACTGACCTTATCATAATCATAAACCCTTAGTGAGACGAACCTGGCGCTGGCTGAGGCTGTCCTGCAGGTTTGGACTCTGTTTTCATACAAGTAAACTCACAGTACCAGGTGGAACAGACTTGGAAGGTTGATCTATTGATTGTTTGATAGGTAGACTTAGGTATTGAAGGGTGGACGAATAATAGCCGCTTATTACCTACCTATGTACTATAAGTATTACACCCAAGGCTCTAGGTGCTACCATTATTCCGTATCCAGGTAGTAGCGGTCACCCGGACCTGCCTGTGTTGCTGCCTGGGAATACTGACAAGCACGCGCATTTATCTGCAATGAACATAGTATGCGATGTGTTGTTTGCACCTTCATCACGTCGTCCTGGACTTGTAGTGCACTTGTATAAATGTGTTCCATCGACCTACCTCGTATCTACTCTACTCTCGTTCCTCCAATGTTTCATATATGACAGAAAATAGTATCGCAGCGTTTCCATCTATTAGTTTTCTTTGACCAGGTAGTCTAGGATTAATAAGGGTCATAAAATTCAATCGCGTTATATGGTACTTGGTGTATACTTGGTGAAGATCGGGACCCAACGGCTTCAAGTAGTCAGGTCGCCGCCAAGGATCTAGATGAAAATATTATACGCCGTATCAGTCATAGTCGTTGGCTGGACAGGGGGATGACCAAAAATTACGGCACAGCTTATCCAATTCCTATTATACCTTAAGATAAATAGGCAGCGTGTCGGCTAGTGATTCTCTAATCTGAAGTGCACACAGTTTCTCTCGTGGATTCTCAAACTTACCTCAATTCCAACATGGAATCAATGTGAAGGCAACAAGATTAATCGCGTCAAGAACCCTCAACATCAAATGAGTGCTGTCAGCGGAGTACCTGGCAAGCAGGAGGCTGCCGCAACTCCTCAACAGGCTGCGCCGGTCGCAAAACCACCTCCTGCTTACCATGAGTACGAAACATCTCCCTTAGTTCTCGTTATACGTTGCTGACTTTCATTTAGCGATCTGCCTATAATGAGCAACCCGCCCCGCGATTATGCCCCTCCAGTGAAAACCGAGGGTATCAACAGCAGTCCAAAAATCACCCCGTTGCGCCAACTCCGGAAGGAAGAAGGACCCGAACCGGACTGGGTCAAATGCCCATTCTGTAAAAAGATAACGACTATACGCAGGGTTTCCGAGCCATCAGACGAGGCAAAGTACGTGTACCATCTTCACCCACCCAAATCAGAGCCACGGTGCTAATCTCGCCGACTAAGGTGCCTTGCTGTTTGTTGCTGCACTCTGGGCGTAATTGTTTCTTTCTTGCCGAGCTCTTCTGATCTGCTTGAGAAGATCGATATTCACTGCGGCTCATGCGAAAAACATATCGCCACCATTCCTCCTGATGGCGAAGTCGAAATGGTCCGCCTCTCCGAGCGCCCGCCGCTGCCCTCAGCAAAGAAGCCCGTAGGCTCCTCGACCTGAAGAGAAATACCGTGTGGAGGGACAAGCTCGGCACTAAGAGCAACATCTACTAGTGCTACAATCGATACCAGACTCTACTGGAAGCCGAGAAAGGGTAATAGCCAAAGAGGTAGCGTCAAATTGCTCATTTAATTTCTTTGCTGCGCTATGGATCAGGTTACGGGGAAAGGAATTGACACTTACTCAAGCATACCGGAGAATGTAGCTTGCAGCCCGATTTTGCAATCACAAAGTTATGGATTTCGAAGACGATGAAAGGCTGATTCCGCTCTTTAAGCTAGGCGGTGGGGATCCTTCCAGTCGAAACATACAATATAAAGATATGACCTCCGTATTGGTAGGTTTAATTATTCCCACTCGTATAGACTCTTGAATGCAGACCTAGGCAGGCTATCCGTTTGCTAGACCATATACAAATCCACGCGGCATCACGATCAACATGGCTAGATACGTGTTAGTAAAGAATAAAGTAATATCGATATAGTGCGCTATAGATATCAACGAGTGTCTCACTTTCGTGGCTAACCTATTTTTGTAATCATTAGAATCAAATGAGACAAAATCGAGGCGGATGCATTGCTCTTTGTCGGGATCGTGCTTCCACTACGGACTACGGGCACACCCTGACCCCACCTATGATCTAGGTAGCTTCATCATCACCACTCTAAAGATGTCTCGGATTATTTAGTCAAATTTGCACCAGTTGTTGCCTCATTGCACCTGTGTTTTGTTTCTGAAGTACTCGTGGGCCAGTACAATAAGCATATCGTCCTGACCAAAGGTGAGATTATCATACTCATGCAGCGAGCGACCATTCCTCGTCAACAGATTGTCTAACAAGGCAATGTGCTCGTGTAATGTTCTAGTCTGGTATATGCTTCTCCACGAAGTACTAGTAGAGCTCGGCGGTTAGTGTCAAGAGCCTAATGTAACAAAATTTAGCAGTCCGAAAAAAGAACATTCATAGAGGCGGAAGTAGAACCGCCAAAACATCACGTTGCAACACTGGAAGAAAGCTCCGATAGTTATTGTAATGAGATTTGCTTGCCGGGGTATTCTAACAATGTATTCTCTTCAACGCCAGACGGCCAATTCATGCAATCCTTCAATGTAGCCCACGCCGGGGAACCATAAACCAGACAATTGAGACAACGCCCACATCCGGGGACCATAAACCATATAGTCGAGACAAAGCCGACGCCCGGGAACCATAAACCATACAATCAAGACAAAGCCCACATCGGGGAACCATAAACCATACAACTGAGACAAAACCAACAATCAATCAGCGCTTCACGCGCCACCCCCCTCCCCCCTCTCGAAACCGTAAACCAAACAACAAGTCCTTCGTGAATCCATGACTGAAGGCGATAGATAGGAGACAGCTAGAGAACGCAAATATAGTCGAGCCAATACAATAATCCAGTGGTTTGCTGTTGAAAGCGAGCGTGCAATAGTGAGTGCAAGGTGTGTAGTACGTGCAAATACAAGCGGTCCATCGAGTCCCAACCGGCGAAGGCGGGATTGCAACATCGAGAGGGTGGCAAGGTGTGAATACAAATAATTCACCAAGTCCCTACTAATGAAAGTAGGGCTTACCAACTTCGAGTGCAATGCTTGTAAGTGCGAATACAATTAATCCATCGAGTCCCATCCGGCGAGGATGGGCTTGCGACATCAAGTGTGCGTTGCTCAGCGTTAAAACAATTAATCCATCTGTTTCAATTGCCTCTTGAGAGGGCTTTCGACTTTGGGTGCGAACTGCATGCTCTTTCGTCGTGCCGCCATCAGGCGCATCATGACACTCTGGTCTTGGTCACGGTTCACAAGACCTTCGCCGAGATTGACGAGACCGCTCGGCTTGGGAGGACAGGTCTGCATGAAGAGTTGATTATTGTTGGATGACATATCGAAAGACGCCGTAGGTGTACCAGGAGTGATATCCATAGCAAACTTTGCTACCATTTCAGGTGCTGGCGTTTTGGGGACAGGTGTGAGGATAGGAGCTGAAGTGCTCTCCCAGTCCATTTCGCTCGGTTCGCTCGGTGCATCCTCATCTTCGTCGTTCTCAGACGGACTGCGCATCCAAATGGTGCTGTCGCGGCGACTCATATAATTGTTGGGCAACGTCTGAGGCTCGCGCGAAAACCCCGAGTTAACTTTCATCGGAGTGACGAGCGTGCCGTTCATGTTGGCAACTGCCTTGGGCTCCATACTTTTGCGTCGGTTGTGACCGCCGCGAGGAATGAGGGTAGTGTCAACTCGATAGTCTTTCTCATTCAGCCATCGATTTTCCTTCTCACAGCTGGATGTCTGTCAGTATCAAGCTAATTGAATTTAGGGGTGAATCAGAACTTACTCCAAGACCCAACTGACACCGACGCACTGGACGATGCCACTGCTCTCGTTGACTTTCTCTAGCGTTCGCTTTCCTCCATCTTTGAATACCACATGAGTTATACCGATCTTGGAAACGTCTACTTCGGAGTCTGTGGGGCTAGTGGGATTCCAGGGCCAGCTCTTAACACAACGAGCGCCCATTTGGACCAAAAGATCAACAAAAATTCTACCGGCATCGGCACCTTCGGTGGTATGGACATCGACAAATACTATAGCTCCACGCAAGAGGGCCGGATCAAGATCGGAACGAGTCGTACGGGCCGGAGTGCCCACCGAAGACCAGCCCGTGAACTTGGAAGGAGTAAGTGGAGCAAACTTGGATTCCTGATCTGTTTGTTTTTCGAGTTCCATATGGAAAGAGCGCTTGCTGGGCAAGGTCACGTTGCTAAGCGGACCACTAGGACGCTGAAACGTGGGTTTAGACACAGTAGAGCAGTGTCTCTTGACAGCACGGGGAGGTGAGTCATCGGCACGCTTAAGAGGCACCTTTGAGACGGTATGAAACTCTCTAGATACAAAAGGTCTCTTTGGTGTTACTGGAATATTGTTGCTAGTATGAGCATCTTCTCCATTGCCGAACAAGGCAGGGTCGATAGGAACAGCATTTTCATCGCCGTACTCTTGGCTTGCCGCCGAGATAGATTCATCGTGCGGGCGAGACGGCTCACTCTCTTCAGTGTTGATGAGAGATGATTCATCGGCTTCTACAACAATTGAGAGATCGTCACTCATGATACCAAGATCATGAAAGTCGTGTTTGTCGAACTTAGCGGCAATATCGGCTTCCAGGAGCGCCACCATGGCGGCTTCGTTCTCCATATCGGCACGGATTCTCATTTCATCGTCGAAAAAGCCCTTCGCAGCTGGAGTCTCGACAACGGGGAAATCGTTCTCATCAAGCAGCGAGAACTCATCCTCATCATCCTCTGCTTGGGGGCTAAGCTTCTGCTCAGACTGGCGAGCCTTGAGAGGACTGGAAGCTCTCCATGCACCCAGTTGAACCGAAAGTGGAGTGTAACCAAGTCCAGACCCCTTCGAAACGGACCTGATTGCTTTGCTGGCTGCTAAAGCAACACTCGGGGTTATCGTTCTCTTAGTGCCTTTGAAAATAGGCGGAGCAGGTGTCGCGGGGACAGGGTCACGGGTTAATGTGTGATCCTGGTGTTTGGTAGCGGCTTTGTTGCTGAAGGCAAGCTCGTCTTCCGAGTCCGACATAACTTCATCTTCTAAATCCTTAGCTCGCAATCCAAACCCGGCTCGCTTTGGTGCTGCCTGAGGGGGTGTAGTTTGAGCCGAATTTGGAACCACTGATTCTATAGCGGTGATATCGTCTGTGTCCATGGATTGCTGTTCAGATTGAGCCTCGCAGGTCTTTGTTTCTGAGTTCTGAGGTTCGGGACTATTCAATTGAGGGAATTGAATAGTAGGGGTTGTAACTTCAGCTGAATTTGGAACGGCAGATTCCACAGCGGTGGCCTCGCTTGTGTCCGTGGATTGCGGCTCAGATTGAGGCTCGGAACTATTCAATCGAGCGGATTGAGTAGTAGGCTCTGGAGCAGGTAGATGGTTCTGCTTGAGCGCAGGATCGGCATGTCTTGGCAAGACAGCGGAAAGACGGCCGGGGAATGGGAGCTGAGGGGTGGGTGATTCAAGTCGAATGCTATATTCATCGTCGACTTCCTCAATAGGCTCTAGGCCCTTCTGAGCTACTGCTGATTCTTGCGGTGAGATCGAGCCTGTTTCTGCACGAATCTGAGACTGCAGCTGCTCCTCACTGATCTCTTCCATGGTCGGTTTATCGTCCTTAGAGGTTTCATGAGGCTTGTTTTCTGTCCGGGAGACTGGGGAGCCGAGTAGTTTCATAGGCGATGCAGGACGCTTCGCGGGTGTACTCAGCAAAGACATCTTCATAGGTGAGCGGGGAGTGCCCACTTGTTCCTGATTGAACTGGAAAGCTTGCAGAGGCATGTGGGGACGTTTCGCAGGGGATTGAAGCATCGATACCTTGGATGGTGACTGAGTACCTTTCTCCTCGGCACTTGTGGATGGAAAGATAAGTGAGGGAATGGCGTCAACTCTCTTAGCTGGTGACTTCATCGAATCCTTGAAAGAAGAGGGAGGAGGCCGACGAGCAGGGCTATTGAAAACTGAAGCAAAAGTTGGTTCAAGTGACTGCGGGGAGTTCTCATCCTTCTTTTCATCAGAGGGTGGAAGCTCAAGCTTTTTGACACCTGTGGGTGGTTTGACGGGACTCTTCATCAAGGATTTAAGAGGAGTCTTCTCGTATGTAGCAAGCTCATCGTCTGAGCTAGCATCTCGTGACAAAGGTCGATTCTGACCATCCTTCTTAGGGCTGAGAGGTCTCTTCTCCGCCACGTTTGTAGTAGCCGCTCGTGCACTCGCTCGTGTTGTTCTGCCTGAGGTAGTAGTAGGCTTGCGGACGGGCCTGGCTTTCATGCCTGTAGCAGTAGTTCCGGTAGTCTCGATCTTGGCCTTTGTTGCGGCTCCAGGCAACATATTCTCCTTCTCCGGCTCTTCAAAGGATACGGTCTTCTTAAGGATACCAGTGACTTTTGAGGCAGGGCGAGAAACGGCCGATTTGAGGCCGGGAGTGGGCTCAGTGGCATAAGTAGTGGTGACAGTACCAGTGGCAGCACGGCCACGAGTAGTCTTCTTTGCTGGCTTCTCAGCAGCGGCGGCGACATCACCATCTCTGTTAGTGGTCTTCCGCGTTCGTGTAAGGGTGGTTGTGGATTGTGTTTGCTTCTTAGGAGCAGAAGATGCCGCAGTGGTTGCTGTTGACTTCTTGGGTCGACCACGTGTAGGCCGAGTAATAGTAGTATTGGTGCTTTGTGCATCCTTCTCTTGAAGCTTAGGCTGAGACTCAGACTCAGACTCAGAATCAGATTCAGGATCGACGGCCTTCTTGGCTCGTCCCCGCGGCTTCTTTGCCGGGTGATTCATTGTATGGGTGTTGTCTTCCTTAGACAAGTCGTCCTCATCATCGTTATCAAAAGCTCGGAGCTTACGCTTCTTAGTAGCAGTGGCTGTCGATGAGGTAGCTGTAGTCGTAGCAGGAGTCGTAGTGGCAGTGGTAGTCGTAGTAGCCTTTGCAGCGGTCTTCGCGGCCGGCTTCTTTGTGGTAGTAACGGGCTTCTTCGCAGCAACAGATTTTTCGTGGCGGCAGGTTTCTTCGCAGACGCGGTAGTAGCCTTAGCCTTAGCTTTGGTGGACGTGGTAGACTTAGTGGCCTTGGTCACTCTATCCGACTTGGTTGTTTGGGCGCCTAAGCTGGTCGCAGTAGCGGAGGCCGCAGCTGCCCTCGAACGCGTCATGCGCTTGGGGGGGCTTGCAGACCCCATGGTGATGGAAGGATGGATGGCAGAGGGAAATCAAGACGAAAAATGGAGATGGGAATGAACTCAATGAATCAATGAATTAATCGCAAGAACAATTTACCTGCTGGGTTGTCGGTGCTGTCAAGATGGATGCAAATGCCTGATTGACAAAAATTGAGGTGTATGTAGTTGGGATAGCTGCAATTCACGATGGACTCGGAATTGACAAGGACAAGGGCTTTCTCTTCGCGTGTTTTTGTTTACTGGTCATAGCTCCTCTTACCGCTTTCGTATTGTTGTCCCTCCGACAGAGTTGCCCCTCTTTTTAGGTCACACAACTCTGCTATCCGATTGGCCACCCCCCACCTGCTCTTTTCCTTCCTTTCGCTATTTCCAGGTTTATTTACACACGCTACCCAGACAAGGTTCACCCGCATAAAGTTGGCACAAATTAACTTTCGGAAAGCCCCAAGGTACATATTTACTTTAGGAAGGAACGCAGGTACATGCGGACCGCAGGTGTCTAGGCCGATCACATGTCAGCACTGGCTGTCCCGGCTTGCATCTTGTACTTGTCGTAGAAATGAGAGTACAGAGTACTGACACCTGAGGCGGCGGGTTGCATTAAGATCAAGTGTATATCAAACCCACACTGAAGTCCTCCACTCTATTGTTCATTATCAATTATATTGTAGTACGAGTTTACGTAAATAGCTAAGCAAGCAGTACTTTCATCACACTATAGTTTTCGTGTCTTCCAAGCCTTGAATTCTGTAACTAGGCTCGTAAATAGGGGAACTCCCACGGGACCCAGCAGAGGCAGGTAGACAGCGACTTTATGTTCATCGGGGAAATAAAGCTGGCCGACCATGCTTTTCTCAAAGAATGCTCGTTCGGCCTCTGTCTCTGCAATACGTGCGTGTTCGAGGCTCTTCGTGCTTCCCAGATTAGAGCATGCTAGTTCGAGATGATGTATCGATTTGGCCACACCATCCGCGACGCTGGGCGGGATTGAGATACTGGGTAAAGCTAACGACAGACGAGCCAGGGATCCTAGGGACGACGATGCGCGTAAGAGCATGTCCACAGACCTGACGCGAGTAAGTGTCGACAAACGCATGGGTAATGAGCCCGACTGTGGAGTACCGAGGAGAGAGAGGAGGTGGGATGCAAATGTCAAGACGGGCTGTTTTAGGAATTCTGATGGCACGTGGGTTGCCGCAGGAGGCGAGAGCAGGTACACAGAGCCCCATTGAGGGACAAGCCATGATTGGGACGTCTCTTCTCCTGAATATAAGTCGATAGTCTGGTTGCCCATGTAGACAACGAAGTTTATTGTCGGCGCTCCTCCTATCGAGGGCGACAAGGGCCATTCGGCAGCATTAATAAAAGAGGACAAATCCTCCTTTGTAAGAACCTGCGACTGTACGCCGGGTACCGCGTATAGCTGAACTTGAGTATCAATGGTAAAGTTATGAATGGGCTTGAGCATGTCCAACACGGGTCTCAGGTACTGATTTATGGCCGAATCAATATCCCAACTACTAGGATTTGAGCCACTCGTGAACAGCGAGAAGGTCAGATGATATGTGCCTGAGTATTTCATCGATCGAGTCATGCGTTTCGAGAGGGACTCGTCAATTCTGTTGTGCGAACCTTGCGGTTGCTGATCTGAAGATATGGTTGATGTTGCAAGGAAATAAGACAGGATAGCCTGCTCTTCAGCGAAAGTTGAGCGAAGTTGAGCGGCAATGTATGTCGCAAGTTGGGAGGATTTGGCCTCCGGGGTAGGTTTCGAGTTGGGAGGATATGTAATTTCGAAGATGGGTAAATGCGCATGGGGAGAGGATGCGGGTTCAAACGTAGCAATGTCCCCTGGCGTCAATCGTATAATGAGTGCATTGTTCTCGTGATCGTGGGGCGCTATGATACCTCCTAAGGAGGTTTGAGAGGCGGCTTCAAGCCGTAACCGGTGGCCAGGGAAATCGTGCATCGCGTCGAGGGCATTTTGAGTGATCGAGATTAAGCTCTGGGCTTCTTGTTCGGTTAGGCTGGGAGCCTCGATGACGATTCGAATAGGGAACACCGGACTACATGACTATATATCGATTTAGCAGTGATAGGAGTGTTGAGAGCTTGTCGTGTGCTCACCTTTCCATCAGCCCAGTTCATCATCTGGTTCAAGGGCAGATTTGCCCGGTAGATGGTGGTCGTTTTCCACCATATCGGAATCCCCAGACACAAAACAAGTAGCCAAAAGGATGCGGCGATGAGTGAACGTCTGACAATGTGCGATTGTTGCTCAGGAGGCGGAGACTTAAGCTTCGCTGTCGTTGAGCCAGGACCGAGCCCATTGGGCTGTGCGGTCGTAACCATTGCCGCGTTCGTTATGCCATTGTCGCCATTTCCTTCCGCGTTGTTTGACGTCGTCTTCGCTTCGAATTCGGATGTAGTAGACCTGTCTGTGAGGCCCCTGGCCGTCAAGGAAGAAGACATGACGCCTATATGTAACTAAAGCCTAGCTTTCTCGGCACCATGATCTATATAACGAATGAATCGCTTCGATGGCGTAAAGAATAAGCGGGTGTCATTGAAATTGCCGCTTGGGCGCAGCAACAGGTTTATTACCAATTTTCTGCGTCGAGTTCAAGTGGCCTTGGAATTGTGTGTTGTAATTGCCTTGGGCTGTGATGATGCCAGTCATCGAGTCTCCCGCAAAGGTTTAATCATTAGATGCATTGATGAATCTAATGCAATTAAACCATACATGAAATTGCAAATGTCATACTTTGTCTAGTGTCTAAATGCAAATGCCTCTAACGACGAATAGGTACCGCCCTGGCACTGCCCTGGTCTTCCGATTGCACTACCACCTGGCTAGGCACCCACCTACCTAACCCTGTAACACCAACTGTCGCCAGGGACCAAAAACCGCAGGAAATCTACAGTAAGGATCCGTCTTGGCTGTGGATGCTGTTCACCACCAAGATAGAAGCAATAATACCACATTGCCTATCCCTTGCCACCCGATCCAGATTCGCTTATTTGTGGATGTATGTCGTCCTTGGTTATTGGCCCAGTACGCGAGGATTACTCCAGAGTCCAATGTACCAGCTAAAGAGCAAAACTGCTGTACAAACGCGTCTAGTCTCACCGACTCTATCAGGAGTAGTATGATCCTATGATGGACACACAACATACGGATGGAATACCGGGTCCGCAATGGCTAGACTTTTTCTCCATACACTATACACATACACTACACGACTACCCGTCAAGCCGGCCGTCGTCGCGGATCACACTCGCTAGTCCAGGGTGCCCCTTTGTGAGTATGTAGTAGTCTAGTATACTACTAAGTACGTACAGACCCCTTGTTCGACGCTATCTCCCCTTAGTAGTGTAAAGGAAGAGGATGCCGAGGCACAAACAACCCTACATGGCGTCACTCGCTCGCTCTATCTCCCTGAACCAGCCCATTTGAATGGGTCCTTTTCCTAAGTTTAGTTTACTACTCATACTATCTAGTAGATCAATGGTTTAAGCAACACATTTATCGCATCATGTACACTATCATCTTATCTTACTCGTGTGGAAAATAGACCACGAGCAACTTGTGTAGGGTTGACTCTTTTTCTATACTTTACTATACTTTAGGTATTGCAGAGTCACTTCCGTCTACTGCCCAGTGTCTCGCAACGAGCATTTGGTTTATACCGCCTTTGCATCCTTTCTATAAAAGGCAAAGCGTCAATAAGTGTCTAGCATGATCAGCGCAACTTTGGGGTGGTATTCCTAACGAGAAGCATACCTTAACCATTTGCTTCTATCTTTTAAGTCGCACGATGTCTTGTGAGTCAGCCTCGCCTGACACTCATCGACTATGTAGTCGGTCTACTTAATGATATTAAAACTGACGCCAGTCTCACTACAAGTGCCCTTAGCTTTGACGGTACCGGCTGCTGCAGCAGGGCTGGCATACCTCAATGCGAAAACGTCATTTTCGTATGATGTAGCTCTCCTTAGGGGTTTGATAGCAGCAGTCTACCGAAATAACAGGCGCGAGTCCACAAATCGTGCTAATATCTTCTATCGTCTAGAAGAAATTGCTACTGGCAAATCAGCGAATCGTGTGGGCATTTTATTCGAGGACCGGTCATGGACGTATGCTCAGATGTACGAAGCGGCTCTCTGCTACGGAAACTACCTTAAGTCCACATTCGACATCAAACCTAAAGACGTTGTCGCTCTAGATCTTGTAAATTCCGATCATTTTCTTCTGATCTGCTTTGGTCTGTGGTCTATCGGGGCGAAGCCGGCCTTCATCAACTATAACCTGACTGGCGACGCGCTCTGTCATTGCGTAAAAATAGCGAACTCGGTACTCATGTTGGTGGACCCAGATGTCGAATCTCAAGTGGATGAGGGTGTTCGCCAGAAGCTTGGGGACTTGAGAGTTGAGATTTTGACGCAAGAATTTATCTTGGCGGCGATGGCAGTAGATCCGGTACGGCCACCAAACGAGATTCTCTCTGGCGGTTCAGGCCGTGACATGGCGCTCCTCATCTATACTTCCGGCACGACCGGACTCCCTAAGGCGGCTATAATATCTTGGACAAAAATCACCACAGCCTCAAACTTTGTAAGGGGATGGCTGAACACCCAACCATCTGACATATTATACACTGTACGCGGAACCCATTCCCAATAATAACATTTTGGCTTGGAGGCTACTGGCTAACTATAATCTATAGCCCATGCCGTTGTATCATGCCTCCGCATCACTAGTAGGATTTTTCCATTGTTTCGAGGCCGAGGCAACCTTCGCTATAGGTCGCAAGTTCTCTACAAAGACATTCTGGAAAGATGTACGCAAACACAACGCTACTATTATCCAGTATGTCGGAGAAACTTTTCGTTATCTCATGGCAGCGAAACCTGATATTGACCCAACAACGGGGGAGAATCTCGACAAGAAACACAACGTCCGTCTGGCTCTAGGTAACGGGTTACGCCCGGATGTGTGGGCAAGATTCCAGGAGCGATTTGGAATCGAGAGTATCGGCGAATTTTACGCCTCTACCGAGGGTTTCGGGGGCACGTGGAATTATTCGTGCAATGACTTTTCCCGAGGTGCCATAGGTCGCAACGGGTGGCTCTATGGCCTCTTCCTGAGAAGCAAGACTGCGATTGTGGCGCACGACCACGAGGCGGATGCGCCTTATCGCGATCCGAAGACGGGGTTCTGCCTCATGGTACCTCGTGGTGAAGTAGGCGAAATGCTCTCGATATTGCCGAAGGATACGGAGCAGCTGTTCCAGGGGTACTACAACAACCCCAAGGCGACCAACAGCAAGATTATCCAGAACGTTTTCAAGAAGGGAGATAAGTACTTCCGGTCAGGGGATCTCGTCAGCTGGGACTCGGAAGGGCGAATGTACTTCCATGACCGCATCGGCGATACGTTCCGATGGAAGAGTGAGAATGTGGCGACGACCGAGGTTAGCGCCGCCATAGGTTTGCATCCGGTGGTCGACGAGGCAAATGTCTATGGTGTGCAACTTCCTCATCACGACGGCCGGGCAGGCTGCGCAGCGATTTCTTTAAAGGCGGCGCCCGATGAGGCGGTCCTCCTGTCGTTGGCAGAACATGCCAAAGCCAAACTCCCTAAATACGCTGTACCGATTTTTCTACGTCTTGGAAAGGGACTGTCTGCGGCCGTTACAGGTACGAATAAGCAGCAGAAACACAATCTCAGGGTAGAAGGTGTCGACCCTACGAAGGTCGGTGACGATGAGTTGTTTTGGCTCAAGGGTGGTACATATGCCAAATTTGCCAAGGGAGACTGGGATCGAATGAATGCTGGTCAAGTCAAATTGTAATGAAGGAGTATCTTTCTGTTATTTTCATACATTGGGAATCCCTACTTCGTACAATATTATAAAGCTAGAGCTAGAGCCGGACAGTTACTTAACTAGATATAATAAAACAGCAATGTAAATAGGAAGTTAATTACCTATAATAAGGGCGTTGAGAGACTTGACTACCTATCATAACATACCTGGAGTGAATTAAGTAGGTGTTAGGTGTGATACTCAAGGCCCCTCCTGCCAGAGACACACAGAACCTGGAATTGCACTCGTTTTTCTTAGCTATCTCAATTATTGTATGTATTTTCATCGGCATTCCCTATCAATGAGGACCCCTCGGGTCTAGACAGCGCCTCCTCACCACTTCATATCAAGAACCTCTCGCGACGATACTAGCCCCATCTCTCGTACTTAGCGACACAGCTTCCAACTCAGCAGGGTCTTGTTGCGCTATCAAAGCGCGTGGTGTTGACACAGCTTCTAGTTCCGATTTCTTGCTAACATATGCGCCTCTATTTCTCTCCGTGCCAGTACTCCCTTCGAGTTCCGGTTTTATGACGTAGATGCCATCATCATAAAGCTCTTCAGGATTGCCTTCAAGCTTAGCCTTTGGTGTTGTAGCGTCAATCTCTGCTTTAGTAGTATTAACATAAGCTTTAATTGCTTCTAATTCTGGCCCGCCCGTATGCTCGTCATGTTTCATCTCGTCTGCCTGCTTAGCGTGTCCTTCTGTTATCTTCTTTCGCTTTTTAAGCCTTCGGATATACAAGAACGCTAATAAAATTATGAAGGTAGCTGCAAAGATGCTGATTACCATCACGATAAGTGTGACTATTCTGGCTATTGCTCTGTCAGCTAGTGCGGGTTGGTAAGCTGGTGAGTCTACACGGCCGGAAGGATGTGTTGTTATTGTAGACAGCGTATGTCCAGTCAAGAGTATCGCCGAGGCTGACACTGAGATAGCTAGCTGTTGGGAACCAGTTTCTCCAACAATGACCGTTGTGTTTTCATCGAAGCAGTCATTTCTGTTCGTGGATATAAATGTCCCATGCGTTATAGTAGTACCGCAAACACCGGTACGCACACCGACCTCCCAGGTCAACCCACTATAGTCTGTGATATCAGCAACGCACATGTGCAGAACTTAGGGATTCCTTACGCCGGACAACACCAAACGGCATCGGGAGCGGAAACATCGGCCACCGTAGTCATCCCCACAGGGCAGAAATACCCTGGCGAGTAGGTCAAGACGGGAAGATCATTATTAATAAGAGTCCTGGGGTAGCATGATAAGGAGCTTCTGACGGTCTGCCCTCGGGTTTCGTCGATACAGCAGGCGCTCGGGAAGGCGTCGGCAGAGCATAATTCATTTTGGCAACCAGAGAGATAAAAACTCGAACATAAAGGGTCGGGCGTGAATAGTGTCGTCAATGGCAGGTATTTTCTAGAGGTTGATGTTGGCGTCGTATCCGAGGTAGAAGCAATTGTCGGTGTCCCAGGGGGCACGAAGCCTTGTCTCTCTAGTAGAAGACGAAGATGTTGCATCGTGCAAAGCGGGCTCAAGGTCGAAGGGATGTGATCGAAAGTACCCTTGCTCGAGGTCGACGTCGGCAATGATGCAGTAGCAGCGCTTATACTCGGGAAAAGGCTTTTTCAGGCCGGGGGAATAAATGTACCCAGGGTTTTGTTATCGGTGAGGCAAATGGGCATGGAAACTCTAACGGTGACAATGCCATACTCTCCTGGCATTATATCGAGTCGACATATATGGCTTGGTTTAGCCCCTTTGTAGCATTCGACATAGGATTAACTCCTGCAGGGTTGTATCCGTTTCGAAATACAAACGCGTGATGTCGATAATTCAAATTGCAGCCTGTGAAGCAGGGGCAGGATGCCTCCGTACTACATTGGATTGTCATTTAATCTCAGGTTCTGAGTGTTCCGAGTACGTGTTGTTGCGCAAGGAATCGAGAATTAAACTGGTGATTTGGTCTTTAACTCGTAAACCCCCAACTAGCCTTGGCAACAGATGCAAACAGGAACAATATACACAGCACGAGACGTTGCATGAGAGTCTAAAAGGGGAGATGGTCTACCATTCTCACAGCCCGCTTCAAGTTAGGCATATGGCTGAGGCGAGTTGAGTATGCTTATGCTTGAATGACTGCCAGCTCCTCTCGTCCAATCCCCCAGCTTATACATTCTTGCATTAGCTCATGATGCGAATAGCACTACCAGTATTTACAGGAAAATTGCCGGTCTCTTTTAGTCTGCGCCGGAGACGACTACCATGCACGACTCCAGCATTACGTATTTCCCTTCATCACTTTGGGGATGAGGTTTTTGAGCAATCATCTAGACAACAACTAGAGATCATACAACGCCAAATTATGATCCCAAAGCAGATTTTCCGTCTTATATCCAGCTGTTAACTTTATCAGTAACTAATTAGCTTCCCTCTAGCTATTCCAATTACTCTTTTATCATGTAGTAGATGGATTCTCGCAAGCGCAAGCGCAGTCTGCAACTTGCGACCTGGGCCCCTAGATACAGCCGAATTTATATACGTATTGAGACATCCAATTCTCGATCTGATAAGTAAAGTTTCTCTGTTCAGTCGTCATATTACTTGAAATTAGACGGTAATTATATTTCGTCCAGGAGGTGCTTTCGATAATAGTCTCATCTGAAGAATTCCTAGTTGCGAGCGGGGTGTATTGCACCCCATTTGAACACCCTATTGAAATCTGTCATTCTCAGGCGTGTCTATTTCAGTACCATCGTTACTACCAAGGGGTCCAGTGTCTAGTAGTAGACACGATGTGTTTGTCCCATGTTGCAATAAGGTTGTAATTGGCTAAGTTTGAGATTTGTCCCCCAAGTAGCATTGCTAAGCATATGTTGCTCTACTACCAAACATACCTAGCAGGTACTGCAACCGGAGAAATGGGGTCGACTCAAGTACCAGGTAGGTAGGTAGGTACATGTAGGTAGGTGATCGGAGTACGATATTACCTACTGGCATTAGGTACACCTAAGCCAAACTCAAGTCAAAGTCTATAGGTACTAAAGCACACACCTCGACCCCGCCACGGAAGCCATTAGTGAATTCTCTTCCCCGTTCATATATCTTGATCTTTCGCAAAAGTGCCAGGGGCCGTCAAGGATAGGTATTAGGTAGGTCATGATCGGTGTTGCAAGAAGGGCTCTAATTCCTTCGGTGGCTAAGCCTTACCTAGGTACATGTACTTACCTACCTACATGGGTGCCTACATAGGTACCTCGTATATGCAGTTACTTCTTTGTTCTGCAAGTCTAGCATGGTGACATTTAGTTGAGTTTTTGCAGTAGGTTAACCTGCACTGTAACACGCAGGTTAGATTTACCCCGCCCCCACCATGAATTTCATGCTCCATCATTTCTGCCCCTCCAAAAATTCCAGCAATTGGGCTTGTTAAGGTGCAAGATGAAAATTATTTTGTCACAATTTAGCAG
This sequence comes from Xylaria hypoxylon, assembly GCA_902806585.1. NCBI lineage: Eukaryota > Fungi > Ascomycota > Sordariomycetes > Xylariales > Xylariaceae > Xylaria > Xylaria hypoxylon. Next base: position 3,711,758 of record CADCXB010000001.1, read on the forward strand.
ACAACTTTAAGACTTTCGCCATGTCCACAGATCTCCATGCGCCGCCTGTTCTTTCAACGCCGGCCGAATACATTTTCCAAGACCCCACTCCGTCTTCTGCTCTTAGCAGCGAAAATCGCCCAGACAGATCCGACGATGAACTATTCACAGTCTATGAGATCGCCCGGACCGCAGCCGAGATCCAAGCGCGAAACTGGAGCCGAGTCGCACTGCAATTCCCAGATGCTATGCTAGCCGATGCGCCTTGGGTGGTAGGGGCGTTAGACACAGAACTTAGAAAGCTCCAAGATTCGGAGGGCAACTCGGCGGCTGAGAGTATAGAACAAGGCGCGGGTGCATTAGAAGAAGCGCAACGGAAACAGAAGCGAAATATACGGCTCTATATACTTGCAGATACATCATATAGCGCCTGCTGTGTCGATGAAATTGCTGCAGAACACGCGGATGCTGACGCAGTTGTGCACTATGGTCGAGCCTGTTTGAGCCCGACGGCAAGGTTGCCAGTTTTGCATATCTTCACCAGGCAGGCTTTGGACTACGATGCCGTCGCCGAAAGCTTCGGACAAGAGTTTAACGGCAAGGAAACCAAAGCCATCATTATGGCCGACGTCATGTTTCAAGAACATGTAGCGCCTATATGCGAAAGGCTCAAGGCTCAGGGGTATAACCATATTGTCGCAACAGAAATCATACGCGATCCCTCGAGTACAATACCAAACCGCAGTTTGCCGTCTCTAGATCCCGCATCGGCCGAGAAGCACGACTATGACATTCACGAATACCATCTCTTCCACATCTCGACACCACCGACCTCATTACTTCTTTCCCTCTCTTCCCGCCTCGCCTCTCTCCGCCTATATCCCACGCCATCCTCCCCTTACACAACAACCACCTCATTACCCGACCCAAGTGCCACGCCCTCAATGCTCCGTCGACGGTATGCCCTCGTACTACGACTCACGACCGCCTCGATTATTGGAATATTAGTGAATACACTGTCAGTCAAAAACTACATGTCCACGATCAGCACACTGCGGGAACAGATCGCTTCTGCTGGGAAAAAGAGTTACACCATTGTCGTCGGCAAGTTGAATGCTGCCAAACTAGCCAATTTTGCCGAAATAGACGGCTGGGTGGTTGTGGGATGCTGGGAGAGCGGGCTTGTGGACCAGGACGGATTATTCAAGCCCGTCATTACCCCCTTCGAGCTGGCGCTGGCAATGCAGGGTGATGAGAGTAGAATTTGGACAGGAGAGTGGTGGGGTGGTATTGAGGGTGTGAAAAGTGAGGCCAATCCCAATACAGAGTCTACAGAATCGCAAGAAACGGTCCAGAAAGAGACTGCTGAGAATATCGACGGGGGTGTCGATGAGGAAGAGTCGGAACCCCCTGTCTTTGACCTACGAACCGGCAAGCTCGTCAGTAACTCACGTCCAATGCGCGTCGCTATTCGAAGCTCTCCTTCAGCTGGAAACGCTATGCAACCTAATAGCGGCATTACTAGAACTCAACCAAACGGCTCTGCTCTAGTGAAGAGAGGCACTGGGGAGATAGCCCTCGTTAATGGTGTTGCAAGTCCTGGCGCTGAGTTCCTACGATCGAAGCGAACATGGCAAGGCCTGGGTACTGATTTCAATCCCGGCGAAGACGAGGAAAGTGCAGTAATAGAGGAGGGCCGAAGCGGTGTTGCAAGGGGATATATAGTGGGGGAAGAGCAGATGAGGAGCTGAGCCTAGGCCACGGAACGTCAAATGTAACTGTAAATTTGCCTGACCGTGAAAGAAGTACGTCATCTTGGCACCGGGACAAGAGTTTCCCAACCCCCCATGTGTGTATACTACACACGCACGGGCAAATATCAAAATTTGCTATGGTGAAGCGGCGCGAGAAGCAGAAGAGCGACAGGCGAGGAATTAACTCGGGCTCAAGTGTGTCGGCGACTAAGCTTACCGTGGCCTAATCCTACCACTATATAGTCGTGGCTTCGCCCTCAGTCTTCAGCGTTTCTCATGCGTGGCGGTCTATACCTCCTACGCGGAATCTGGCAATTCTGAAATTGAGATACCGGAAATACGACGCAACGTCGGGCGTGTGCCAGGAGATACCATCCCCATACACGCTAATGAAGGTGCTCTACTTCCTAAGATAAAGCAATACCTTCACCCTGCGGACCGCCAGTCTTCGTTTAGAAAGGATCAGCTACTCAGGCTTATTTATGATAATATAGCCAAGACGAAGATGTTTGTCAATATCTAATAATCTCAATGCGATCTTAACCAAGATCCTGGCTCGATCTATCTTGTTCAGTCGAGTGTTACTTGTCTTCAACTAGTTGATGATGTTCCTGACAGCGTCGATATGCTCTTCGTTAGCTTCTTCAACAACAATATTAGTGTACTACGGCATGACGTATGTTGCACAGTGATATCTATCCAGAGTCTCTAGTTAGGGGTTCTCGGGTCGGACTCCTTTATAGTACGCCAGAACAAAGTTCAATTGATTGGACTCCTTCCGCAACAGCACAAATCATGCACAGCCAAGCGCAGGAACGCAACGTGCTAACAGAGAAGCCGTAAATTTTTATTGTATAACTAATAGTAGTTATTGTAGGGCATTACATCGTAATCGTATCAATCGCAAGCTCGCTTCCATCCATTCCAAGATTTTACTCCGTCCCTCCCAATACCAAGACCCATCCAGTCCCAACTAATATGAAGGGTGTAGTTGTCGTCCGTCATTTACACCTATTGCCAACGCGAGTTCAGCCGCTCACGTCTGCCATCTTTGTTCTACAACTCTCCCTTGCTGTGATTCCGCATATTGCTCATCATTATTTCTATACATCATGGGATCTGACCCGAAGAACACCTCATATACACATTTGAAGAAAAAAAACCCCGACAGCGTCCGCTTACTTAGTCAAGCAGACCGAGAACCAATTGAACTCAACACCATTGTATCATCAACGCTTTACACATAGACGCGCCGATGCGAGTGGTGCGAGCTATGCCTCGAGGGCGGCGCCTGGCTCGAGCGATGGCTATGGCGACGGGAGTGCGACTCGCGAACATAGGTCTTCTGGTCGCGGGAGCTGAGGCGATCGCCATGCATGGCGGCCAAGACGGCGGTGAAGAAGAAGAAGATGGCGTTCAGGATGCCGAAGGCGAAGCTAGCCTTGAGCATGGCGCACGACTTGTCGACCTGGACATGGAGGCCATTGACTGTCGCACTGCCGAAGATGCCGAGGCTGACGTCGGTCTGCGAACCGCTGACCACATGTGAGCAGTCGGCGTTGGTGATGAAGCGCAGCTGGTACACGGCGCCGATGAAAGCGCCCACGAAAAGGATGTCGATGAGCGCTACGAAGGTCGCGTTCGTCGAGGATCGGTGGTACGAGAATATGGTGAAGATCGCCCAGGCCCCGGCTAGCACTGACACGATGAAGAGGATGAGAATGTAAGTTGGGGTCAGGGCGTTGAGCTTGTTGTATCCGTCGACGAAGTACGCTAGAAGGCCGATTGTTGGGATCTGAGGTAATTGGCGAGCGGTTAGTTCATATTGGCCATTTAAGTCGGGGTTATGTTCGCTACTATTGGAGAATGGCGCTGCTGCAGCGCGACGAACGTGAGATAGTAGGGCGAGCTTACCAGAGTTATGATCTGCAGGAATCGCCAAAAGGCGAAGAAAACGGCGAATATCATCTTGTCTCGTTTATGCGATTGTGATGCGGTGCGCTCTGGGTTGTTACGATCTACTTGTCTGAGGAATTGAGGGTGTCGTCGGAAGAGGCGGGGGTGGTTGTGCGATGCAAGTAAGATAAGATAGGTATCCTGCGAACTTGGAGACAGGGTGAGTGTTGGCTGGCCGCGATGATGTGTGCGGCGCAACTGTGTGCCAAGAACTGCGATGGCCGTAAGACCTGTCTCGCTATTCGTCTCACTAGATAGAGGAGGCACCAACAACTTGATAAGATGGCTGTCTGCAGGTTGATACTACGTATACTGTGGGTAGTTATTGCAGATTGATCCAGTAGGTGTGAGATATATATAAAATAGGATGTGAAGAACAAGTCAGGATGGCGCGAAGTGTTGTTGGTGAGGGCCAGATATAATACATACGATGTAATAAGGAGGTTGGGGATGGGCTATCGCGATCTGAACTACACTACGCTAGACAGGGCTGCGACAGCGCGGTGGGATGGTCCTAGATACCTACACTACCGATGAGAGATGACTACTACGTAGAATAAAGCAGGGATGCTGCCCAGTTTCTCTACACGTAGCTTGGCCTGAAAACCTGGTACGCTACTCATCTCGAAGCTGGCTGATTGGTTGGAGGAAAAATACTGCCGTAGTGTACAGTACATACTATGTACACATGTACATATGTAATGTAGGTAATGTGTTGCAACTGGGCAATTATACAGTAGAATGACGTTTTTAAGGGAGATCGGCAAGGTATGAGTACCAGCATGGTTGGTATGTAATGCGGGAAATGGAGACGTCCCTTGGTGCAGTACACTAATAGTTCCTAGATCCTCTAGATAGTTGGGTTATGCGTAGGGCTGCGCTCGTGCTTGAATCACGTACCTAGCGAGCGACACATTCTGCTAAGATGAAGTCAAACTGCAGCGACAACGGAGAATTTAAAAGGATATCCTAATTTGAATTTCATTAAAATAAACTATTAAATCAAACTCACTCAATAATCAAAAAGTAAAACAAGAGATGGTATACCCTCGTAATCGTAAAGGTAACCTTTCTGAAATGATGTAATACTTCAGAGGCAGGCTGCGCTAATAGGGACGGTGCCTAGGTACCTAGCAGTTCCCTGAAATTTGGCGGGGCTGGGGGTCTCGAAACACGCTTACTGGGATAGGAAGAGTTCAGCTCAATCCATGTAATGTGAGTGGCTGGTCGCAAAAGGATGTGATGGTCAGTGCGCGACCCAACCATGGTTCTGGGATACCAACACCACAAACCCTTGATCCTTGCTCAATCCTATGTTGGTTTAAGGTTATATATTTTAGTTTTCTGGGGTTTTTTTTTCTTCATGTAGCTACCTAGCCATCACAGCAAAGAAGTACCCTACAGGCTACAGCTCCATCCTCCCATCTTGAACATATAAGCAACTGTAGGTTGTTAAATGCCTGACTTGACAAGTTCTTCTCTTGGTAGTGCTGTAGTATCATGTTACAGCATATCCTTGTCTCTCACCGGTTTACTGGAAGAAGTTTCCTAACCAAAGGCAATGCATCAAATCATAGATTACTTATGATGCCCAGGGACGTTACAACGTTTTGGAAATCCCAGTACATAATTCGGTTGCTCTTCAGGCTTGCTTACATTAATTAAGAGCAGCTTTGAAATACAGGCATGTTAGAGTACCTAAATTGTTTCCTCCAAGTTGTTTATATCTTGATGTATTGAGGATAAACCTAAATAAGGTTAAAGTCTAAAACAATAGAGTGCACAACAACAAAAAAGAAATTATAAACAAACAATGAAGTTGTACTGTAACACCAAAAAAATGATAGCATGAAAGAATGATATATATACCATGTGAAGAAATAGCACCCCTTCTTTATGCTTTAAGTGCTGACAAATTAAGCTTACCAAAGTTTTTACTTTAAACCAACAATATTAGCACTACGTCTAATAACCTAACCACCAAATGTCTTCTGAAAAAGCCCCCAACAACCCAAACCTTGCTAAATTCTGGGATGTTTTTATCGCAGAGGTTCCCAGGGTTCCAACAGTGGATGAGCTTATCTGTCGAGTGGTCGCCATTAATTATCCAGAGGGTATTGTGAGAGATAGAAATGGAGCAGCTATTTTGCCTCTCAAGGATGCTGGAAGTGTGACTACGCAAATCTTATTCACACTTAAAATGGCCATCGAACTGGAACAAGATTTCTGGATAAAAAGGTTACGGCAAAACAAAGTCTTTACACCTTTTGGTTGGGGTGTGAGGTTAAGCGCCAACATTGCAATCACCGAGGCTGAGACACAAATCCTCAATGCACTTCAATATGTTGAGAATATTGACAACCTTGACCAAGTTTTTTGGGTGTCTTTCCGCAGGACTGATGGTCTTTGCAAGCAGGACAGTCGTAGCATCGAGTGGGCACCATTTAATGCTAATTAGTTATCATTCCTATTTATAATAAGTAGAAGCTTTGCTTATAAGAATAATAAACAGACATCTATGTAAAGACTAAAACTAGAAACATATAATCCATAAATTAAGTTTTTTCTTCTTCTTAAAGTATACCTGTCCCTTGCCCCTTGTAGAGGAAAGTGAGAGAAGGAGAGAGAAAGGGAGCAAAAAGCATGTTTATGAAACTATATAAGCTACCTTGAGTTGTATTATAAAGGACTATAATGTGTCCTTTCCAAACCAAGTGAAGTATGAGAGCTTTAAACCTGTCAATCTAATGCAAACCAAACAACAGCATATGCATTTCCTAGCTGATTAAGAGATTCACTCACTTGCAGCCACAGAGGCATACTTTCTCAGATCGGAACTTCACGCTGGTAACAATAGGTGTCAATAAACCGATGAAGTCTCAAAGTATCAAAGTATCGAAGTAACAAAGTCACGAAGTCACGCCTGCATTTCTCTGGCAACGTCGCTTAGCACTATATTGAATAGAACCCCGCACATCCTTGCACATTCTTTCACAAAAAGGCGTTTTTGATGCCATCCTTCTTTCTACCTCTTCAGCTTCCACCTTCCTCTAATTCTAAGTTGGCATTTCTTTGGCGATATTGACAGCCATCAACCGGGAGGTTACGCATTACACAATGGCAACTCAACCTGAACAGATGGGCATCTCGTGCAGCAATGCAAACGAAGGACAAGCTGCTTACAAGTTCGATCCTGCCGACGGTGTGCAAGACCATGATGCTCTCAGCAGGTGCACAGTCTGTGATTCTGATGCTAAAATGCGATGCTCTATCTGTGGAACAGTAAGCAAATTTACCTTATAGGTACTGTTGGTTTAATCGCCTTAACCTTGATGATAGTGGTACTGCAACCGAGATTGCTCCATGAAAGACTGGCCTCATCACAAGGCCCTTTGCAAAGCCCTTAAGGATGGGTTCAACAGCTCCAAGGCCCCGACCAACAACGTACGAGCGATACTCTTTCCCATGGACTCCTCTAAACCAACCTGGGTTTGGATCAACCTCAAGAGTCTTGATATCTCCATTGTGCGAGCTCTAGGGATTACTACAAGGAAACCGCTCAAGAATCCCGATAACCAACTTGTTGCAAAAGACATCAACAAGAGCCTCAAGCATCGTAAGATCGGCCACGGCATCCGACGATTCACGGCTCCGAAGGCACGCAAGCTAGGCTTAAATATCAATCGGTCTATATTCGCACTTGCCGATCCTGGAAGTCTCAGGGCCTACTTTGGCTCTGCCATCTTCTTTGCTTTTTGCACCTACGAGGCTGAGGGCAACATAAAGGTGTGCTACGAGGATGCGTCAGTCCGCGACCTACGCATGATCATCGAATGGTACTACATCAATAAATATAACCCGTCTATTTCTAATCTTCACCGTCTACCCATCAAGTCCTACAGCTATCCGGAAGAGGAGGTGTCACTTTGGCCAGCCGTCAGGGTCAATTGCGATGGCGACACAGCCCGTATAACCATGCTCTCTCGTCAGCACTTTGAGATCACCCACAACGTCCAGGTGTTATCCAAGGACGTCCTCAAGAATAGTATGGTATGTGAGTTTGCCGCAATGGCCGAACTGCCGTGGGTTGTCCAACAATGCGGCGGCGTTTTTGACCCCATCGCCGATCATGACAATGCTGAGACCCTCTTCTACAACTGGTTTGGACGCATCTTTGCGCAGGATATGGTGCAAAACTTCAAATCCTGGAACCTCGATTATACTAGCGGCTGGACACTTCCAGGCCATCTCGAGTCGACGCATTGTGGCTCTATCATCGTCATGCACAAGTACGGCTGCAAGATCGATAAGATGCACGTTCTTTGTTTCATCAAATTTGTCGAGAAAGCCTTCAAGCAAGCCACTCCGCTCCACGTCCAAGAAGAAGAGGAGGAGGTAAAGTACTGCCGTGCTCTAACTAGCCAGATTGAGCTACAACGGTTCATCAATAGGAAAGCGTTTGAGGGGTTCTGGCAGGATTTCATCAACAACCAGGCCCAAAAATTTGCGACAATCTTCGCGTCGCCCTATAACAATACCTACGCAGGAGAAGTCGATCCGGTGCCGATGACGGAGGAGGAGGTGAAAAAGGCCCGCAAGGAGGTAGAGAGACTGCTTTTAGAGGGAGCTTAGGTAGGCTCTACTCCGCAATTACAATGTCTAGTGTGACGGTTTGGTGCCTATGTCACACCCATGTTGGCCAACTCTCTCAAAAGAGATGTCTATTAACCAAGTTGTAAGACTTGGTTACTAGTGTGGTATATGGCTACGGTACCTGGTGGGATCAATGGGGGTCTTGTGGACAGCCTAAGCCACCTACCGTAACTTCTAGAAGATAATGCAATAAGATCAGTACCAGTGCTTTCATACTAGGCTCTCTGCATAATAACATGAACCTATCATATATTCTGGCTTTGAAGGTGATTAGAATTATATGTACAAGAAAAGAGGAAAATAATAGGAAATAGGGGGGAAAGGAAGGAGACAATGCATGATTTCAACATAATCCTCTTTTAGTCTCATAATGGTTAGTACCTGATAGGGAAACTGTAGTGGCATACAACTACTCTGACTGCTCTACAGGCAACAACACAAGTGCAACGCAATGTAAACGGTGCAGTCTGGCCGAAACGTACCAAAAAACCTGTCTAGGGTGATGACGAAGGTAAGGAGGCTGGTGAGGGTGTCTGCAGATGGTGAACAGTCCTACAATTACACGCGTGCCGCGTGGCACTATCATAACTCACTCATGATGTTGACCTTATTTGGCATGATGCAAGCCCTTGACAACTAGGTTGTTGTTACACTTCATGGACGAAGCTGCCTGCTAAGCGAGAGGTGATGCCAGCTTCAAATTTATTGGATAGACGTACGTGGGAGGAATACAAGCCGGCAACATTTGCAACATTGAAAAATAATATGTCATGCTAAGTATGACCTTATACCTATGTAAATATAGCCTCTGTGCGACACCTCTAGGCATTTTACCTGGTGTTAAAGTACTCTCTCTACAGGCTACGGCCATGGCATTTTCTATTCTTCTATGCATATAGTGTAACCGCAATTGGGATTTCATTTAGCTAGTCCCAACGATTAGAGCGCTCATAGACAACCTAGTATATCAACTTCAAGTAACTTCCATAAGTATGGGCCAGGCACCGTCCTATGGGAAGTTGCATAGAAAATGGAGGGTGAAGCAGAGCTAGCAACGAAGGAGGGAAACGACAACGCTGCGACACACCGCCTTGCTTCCTGCGAGCTGCAAACAGTATCAATCAGTCCTTTCTGAAGACCACAATACGACTTTTTCGGTTCCTCGAGCTTTTGACACACCAGATACATATTCAAACACGGCGTTATTGTCCCAGAACCCCTTTACTTACTGGCGAGTTGACCTGTTTGTCTTCATTCTTGTCATTGTTGAAATTGAATCTCTTTTGCTACCTTAAATAGAAACAACAGAATAGCATCAGAGCAAATTAGTAGCCCTGTAGATTCATCTATCGTGAAATTGCTAATCAAAGCATGCAGCTCCTGCTTCTCGCACATTACTACTAGATTATATCTCTTAGTTCTCTATATTTGCCATCACTATCTCTTCATGCAACAGAAATTTTATAGTGTCTATTATTATCAAGGGCATAATTGTCTCTTTAGTAGCCTAACCCCTTCAAACTGATTTGACGATAATAAGTCATTAGAAATTCAAAGGAAAAGCCTTAGAACTATCCTGACACTTTGTCCCAATGCTGTTTATTCCTTCCCTGTATGGTCTGGACATACATGGGTTGCTTATGTGGATTGTTGTGCTTCTGACCGCATTAGGCGCATTATTTGTGGTGTTTTCTAACTGGCATCGTTTCTGTGATTACAACAACGCGGACGTTGCCTTTCTGGTGGCAGATTGTTAGGACAATGTCCTGGGATGGCATCCTGGGACGACACCCGATCTTAGGACGTAGTCTGTAGTCGCTGTCTCAAGACAACATCCCTAGATAGTTTCCCTTCCTAATACAATCACTTCTACGTCATTGAATACGTCCCTCTCGTTTCTTAAGTTGACAAATATCACCTAAAGCTCTTATCCTATTGTACTCGGAAGCAAATTTATTGATAGCAACGCCAAACTTGGTGTGCAAGGTACCCTTGCGTAGCATATTATAGATAGTTGAGGATCTTGTAATCTAAGATTGCTAGAAGGCATATCTATTAAGTACGCCTTTTAAGCTTTGCAAAACAGCTTATCCAATACTATATCTATGACGAAAGTGACTACTTCAAGGCTGAGGAGCTGCGATTAGCAGGAGCCCAACCACCGGACCCAGTATTTGGTGGGCAATTCTTAAATGTCACTGTATTGCCCCTTAGTCGCGGCGGTGATCTGGCTGTACCGTTGTATCTAACAGAAGCTTGTTGATGTTTGCGGTAGGCATACATGTATGTTCTTAAAGTTCCACCGTGGTGGATAGCACGAACACACTACTGAGTAGAGCAAGAGCTAACACGGCATGGTCCGAGTATGTGCTGTTAGGCGATCTCTATAAGCGCTAGACATGTCCCACCACCGGAACTGCTAAGTCTCTTGGTATGATTGTCTGGGGCGACGAGCTGACCAAAATAGGTATGCTAGAGATGTAGGCATGAATTAATACATATATTAAGTGTTGTTAGGATACTATGTAGAGGCGGTATGCTCTGCGCTATGAGCTGTGTCCAGATTCTGGATGGCTGTTCATAAGCAAGCATAGAGGTATGGGAGGAAGTCAGATGCCGCTTTGCTGACTGTAAATGTTCTTAGGCATAATAATACCACTAAACTGAGGCTAAATCAAGTTACTTAGCCTTTATACTATATCGCATCGCTTGCAACGAGGTTTAAAGCGTAGTTGAACTTCAAATGCTACTATAGCGTGTAATCGATACCTCTCACATTGGGTGCAATATCAACCAACAGACAAGAATCCCAGATGAACCAATAGGCCCACCAAAATTCGTTTGGCGGATCGATCGTATCAAGTCTATGGACAAACTGATAATAGCCCTTGTGTACGTCTCTAATTGTGTCTGCCTTCTGTTTTTTTTTTTTTTTTTTTCTGAAACGCTTTTGCATTACACACGCCGTCAACTTTAATTACACCGCATAACAGTTCTCCAAAAACGATCAAAAAATAAACTAAACACAATTAAAGCCTAAACGTGAAAATACTGTTGATGTACCATAGTACTTACGTACGTAGAGATGGGAATGGTGGCTGCTCACAAGCTATGCCCGCACTTAACACCGACAATATAAGTCTACAGAATACTGTTAGAGATCACAGCAAAATATGATTAATTTGGAAACAATTGAAAACAATTCAGAAACGATCAGGAAACAATTAGGAAATAATGCAGAGCTTTACCCCTCTATAATGCAATAGCCACCTTTTAAGGAGAACAAGGATATGGCAGAAACAACAAGTCGACTCATAGAAGCTGGAGTGTCAAATAAGAAACTCTATGAGCATATGTAGGGGTAGGCCACAGTGATGGCGCTCAATAATTGCTTGAGGGGTGTAAAGGTGAACAAAGAAGGCAGTAATGATCACGTGGCACTTTAGCTTGCCATGATGACGGTCTAGGTGGACGGGGAGGGAGGCCTAATGGGAATAGGAAAGCTGCTTAGGGCTAAGGGCTCTTTATATCGCTACTCTAGAGGGCTTTAATAACTTAAAGAAGGAAATAAAGAGAATAATTATTATAAAGATTAAGCTGGTTTACTACTACCTGTGACGTTAGGTAACTCGCTTAAACATCAACACATCAACGTAAATAAAAAGAAGGTAAATAAAAACATCAATCGAGCAATATGCAATCTTGGGTAGATTAAAGGATGGAAAAATATAATCTCATGACTTATTAGGGTGATCAAAAACCATGACCAGCAAGACTATCATTCTATTCGGGATATTAGTAAGATGAAGCAGGGTATAAGTACATAAAAAGACCACGCTAGTTGAACTCTTGAGCTGAGATGGTCGCAAAGCCTCTCTTTAGTAGCGGAAAGACAAACACCCTAAATAAGAAAGTTGATTCCATCAACGGCTAGAAAAGCACGCGTTGACGTGCTGTACTGTGCATTTCACGCGGCGGAGCGGAATGGGGAAAGCGCGTTCTGGCGGATCATGCTGCTTACACAAGCCGGGCACATTAGTCGCGGAACATGCAGATGCGGGCTGACTTCGATTTTATCATGCTATATGACCATGACGCCGAGGCAATATCGCTCAGATTGTCTGTTGGTCCCCCCCACTCGACATTTGCCGTACAACGAGAACTTACCATACTCTCGGTTTTAAACCTGCCTCTCGTGACTTGAAAGCGAGAGATAGACAACCCATAAGGATAACAACAGTTTAAGAGCAGCTTGGATTCTCCTCAATCTGCTTGGGCGTTTAGCGCGGTCTGGGACGGAATAAGTAAGCTTAAGAGCACCTTTATTGAGCTGCTCACTCATATGCAGAACCCCCCATAAGTGGGGAGAAGATGCGAGTAGGTTGCGCGTGTGCCCCCCGGTGTTGCAAGTCTCTGCAGCAAGCCCAGTCCGATCATCTGAGGGGGAGACCTAACCCCTGCATGAATTCCCTTGAAAATCAGCATATTCACGGTGACCCTGCCCGTCCGGTACCACCGGTTGCATCAGATAATCTCGGTACTATATGCCGGTACCGGGGTTAATACCATGCCACGGAGGATCGGTGCACGAGGGAAGGAAGAGGTACTTGGAATATGCTGGCTTGGCGGCCTGGTAGGAGTGAATGCTGAATGCACTGCTATAACAATACAGATTGAATACCAGCAGCCCTGTCTTTTCTTCTAACTAGACCTTGAGATAGCTGTTCGGCTTGAAGAGGCGCGGCGGGTGGCTTCTGACTTGCTTCGCTCTCCTCTATGCATGTTGTGTCACCTCATGCCATGGCAATCTGTGGACCCTCCTTTGCTCGTGCTGGTGCTCACTTGGTGGCGTTGGTGTTCACCCTGTTTTCTGGTTTCGACCATGTTCGCAGTGTGTATACTACTAGTAGTGTATGGTCATACAGGAAAAAAAACAAAAACAAAATAAAACTGGCTTATCTATCACAATAAAGGGACGCAAGATAAGTAGGACCTGTCTGTGGTGCTTGCACAATGCTGCAGATAGCAAAGCAAAGCACGCGAGCAGTGATGTGTTAATTGAAATTCACAGGCTGTTGGTAAGAGCCGACGAAGAGCTCACACTGGCCTTGGCAAGCATGGCATATGGTCTGGACTGAGGTTCTGTGAGGCTGGGGAGATTGGCCAAGAGCGCTAGTGAAGCTATCCACATTGGCAAGGAGACATTGTACTTAACGATAGGTATAGACCGTATAGTAATGTTGGTTGCCTGTGCAGACTGCCTGTGCACCCCGTCAGGTTATATGGCTTAAGTGCTCGGCATTAATGCTGCACATCTGGTTAGGGCTTCACTAGGCTATTCTACGCACCTACTAGAGTCTTGGCCCACCTAGTGGATCAACCCACCTAGTGGGTCACGTTTTACACCAAAACTCACCAACTTTAACAGCCTATAGAAAATCGAATAAAATAGGTAAAATTAAGGGGTTAAAAGAATAAAGACGTAAAATACGTCAATAATGTATAGAAAAATTAATAGGTGCTAAGACCTTTTATAAAACAAGAAAATAAATAAATACTAAATTATAACATTTTACCATATAAATTACTAGTAATAATGTTAATATAAAAAGAAATTATAAAAAATTAACAAAATACCTTATATAGTTATAATTAAAAAAACAATATAAAGAAAAAATTATAGATTTTAATACTTTAATTAGTTTATTTTTTTAATTTTTAATAGCTAAAATACATTTATTAAAAACATTACTATTATAATTATAATAATATATTTAATAACTATTTTAATTTCTTTTTTATAAAAAATCGAAAAAATAAACCAATTATAATATTAAACCGTTTTTTTTTTCCTTATAATTTAATATAATTATAGCTTTATTAAGTGTTTTATTAATTTTTTATAATTTTGTTTTATACTAATAAAATTACTAGTAATTTATATAATAAAATATTATAATATAAACTTTAATTTCTTTAACCTTATAAAAATAGTTTTAATACTTTGTTAATTTTTATATGTATTATTAACATATTCTTCTATATATTTATTCTTTTAGTTTACTTTTATTTATTTTATTGGACTTTTTATAACCTGTTAAAGTTGGTGAGTTTTGGTGAGGAAAGTGATTCATTGGGCGGGGGTGATCCACTAGGTGGCCCGTGACTCTAGTACTGCCTGTCTCAGTATTAAGCAGAGTTTTAGCTCGGGTACTAACTGAGAATGGTTGGTTTCCCAGGGTCTACGGACGGTATTGTAGTATAAGCTTCGGGCAGCGCTCAAAACATACGACAGGCACAGGGGTTGATTGAATTGTTGCTTAGTAGTAGAAGTTAGTGTTAGTGGTACCACATGCAGATGTTTCGCAGATGAGCCGAATGATGGCAAATCCCTGCCCCTGAACTACGAGGCTCAAGCCAGCCCAAGCGAGCATCGGCACATAGTGTAATATAAACCGCAAAGCAATATTGAGAGGCGACATAGGGGTTATTCGCTTCGGTAGAGCACGACGGACTGTGAAAAGAGAAGAGTGGTAAACATACTACGTAGTATTTAGTATTGGAAATCACTGTCACAAGTTGGTGACCAAGCAACTTGACATATCACAAAATGGGCGTCTTGCATTTTTAGTAAAAACAGTCCAGTAGTAAGGCTAGCACACTAGACGATGGGTTTTCTTCTGCGCACACCTCTAAGACTTATCAGTACACTGAATGATGTCTTGTCTGAGTGTTCGGTGGAATATAAACATCGGTGGCGTAAGTCCTGCCGGGCGATTCGGAGTGATCCGTCCCCTTATGCAAGTCTGTCGGATATTTTAGTGTATGGCTTATCCATCTGGGTTACTGCTGTACTCAATAGGTTGATTCAGTTCGCCCCAGCGCGGAATGCGAGACTGCCTCTTTCACAAGACTGGAGGGGTTGGTCTGTCTGGCTGTGATGCAGCACGGACGGTCAGCTCAACTTGATTAGGGTGCATCAAGCGATGAGAAGACCATACATAGTACTCAGCTGGCTTGGCGGTGATACCCATATCTCGACGAGTATTGCATAGAATAGGGATCCGAATGACCCATTGCTATATATAGCAGAGACTGTACATGGAAGACATCTGGGTAGGTAAATTACCAGTAGGCCTCTAGACGGTAGATGGATCTTCAAGACGCAATGGCCATGTACTCGTCGCATGCTTGCTATGCTGTACGTGTCACGTATGGAAGAGGGAGTGCTGGAGATAGTTGCAAATCAATACGGAGTGAGAAGGGCTCTAGTGAAGAAAAGAAAAAGCCAGGTACCCTCGGGAACAACCTCGAGAATCCCTCATCCGAGATAATATTGACGCCTCTCATGGTATCATATTATACTTAGTGTAGTACACTCCGTCGTAGAGTGCGAATTGTTGTTTTCGATGAATAATATGGGATTAATGATGGGTTTACAATCGGCATGATGGGTGCGTGACGCGTTTCCCAATATCACCCTCGGTTGCCTCTGTATAAGTAATCGCTGACCGAGTTGTTTTTTTGCATGACCTGATTCACTTCGACGCAGTCCGAGCAGGGAGATGGGACTGCAGTACTACACATGCAACCAGTAGGTTAGGTACTTAGTACACGCTATGGGGCTTGTCACTGGTGGGTCGTTCGATCTCTCCATGACCACCTATAGGCTATCGCAGGCTGGTCAGAATATAGGTACCTACTGTAGCATATAGTACAGTACGCACGCTAGGTACCTCCATTACAGTACAGTATACTAGGTAGTTGTATGTACCGTACCGTATCCTTACACTACCTACCTACCTACCTCCTACACTAGGGGATTCCAGCTCTCTGGGAAACATCTAGACCGGGATACCTGACCAGTCCCTGACCACCTACACGTGTACACTAAACTAGTGTGGTGGATAACAGAATACCTTACCAGGACAGTGACTACCTAGTACTACTACGTAGGTAAGTACTAGTAGGACTGGTAGGGCACCAGGGATCCCTACCTATTCACATCAATGTGAGCGGCAAATAGTAGGTAGGTGATCGGCTTAAGCTGGATCTGGCTGAAGTGAGGAAGGACATCGCCATCAATTAATCAATCAATTAATCAATCAATAATTCAATAATGGCATTCGTTCAATATCGCCTTCATTCAGCATCGCCTTCACCGACTGCAGCACGTCTCCTCAGGCGTGTTGCATTTTGCATTGATCACTCAGCTTACCTCGCAGCGGCATGATCTAGGGACCGGAATACCACACTATTCTAGCACTGCAGCCAATACCTACTCAGTCCTTGCTCACACTATACCTAAGCAGCTAAGCTACACTATTCCAGAAGACACGCCAAGATACTAGCTACTGCAACCGTTACATGTATCTGGGTTAGTTGGTATTGAGCCAGACTCGAGATATGGACAGTGATAGGGATACATAGCAGTGATACGAACTGCCTATCTATCTACTATCTACTATGCGTACGTAGTACATGTAGCTACAGTAGCTGATTAGAGGTCATCATGGGCCCCCCGGACTGTCCTCGGTCGCCTTTCTACAAGTAGACCATTTGCACCGTGCCCATCCTGAATAGGCATCTCGATAGACTTCGATGGGTCCAAGTCCGCGTACATCGGGGGATTACCTATGATCTTGCGGCTGTCGGAACCGATCGTATCGCAAAAACAGACCAATGGAGTGCTATGCCGGCCACACCAAGATACGAAACGGGCGTGTATTGTTCTTTGGGTGTTCTCTTGGACGGGTCCATCAGTGCAACGCGCGGTTGATATCAAGACCCCTTTCACTTAACTCACTCACTCACTCACTTTCCCCATGCCACCGTCGTTCACACTCTTTCTGCCCAATGCCCCACGATCCCCCACCGTGTCACACTGGGGACTTCTTCACCTTAGCACTTGATCCTTCTTCTCCTGCATC
Source organism: Xylaria hypoxylon (assembly GCA_902806585.1). NCBI lineage: Eukaryota > Fungi > Ascomycota > Sordariomycetes > Xylariales > Xylariaceae > Xylaria > Xylaria hypoxylon. The sequence continues at coordinate 3,729,030 of CADCXB010000001.1, forward strand.
GTGGCGTTTCTTGTGCATCTAGCTTTGTTTTGCTTGCTTGTTACATAGTACATAGCTGAGACCCCCATCCGAAGACGGCCCACACTTCAACACGAAATATTGAAGTTCTCTTGCGGGAGCGAAAGAGATCACCGGACCCCAAGTGGTTGGTTGAAGGTTACCTCATGGCTTTTCATCTACTCAACCTCGGAACGCCTCTCGCACTACATTCCAATAAGAAAAAGCAAACGTGAACCACTACTCCCCGATGTGGTAAGACCGCACACGATAAATGTCGGTGCACCTCTTTTGAGACCTCAATAAGACTATCGAACACCCTCCCTTCCATTCAAAAACATCCAAATCTCTCGGCCAAATTCTTGATACGGTCGATCAACCCCGAGATCAGCTAGTGTATATCGTCGCCGACTCACTTTACTCTAAGCTACAGTGCAGTATATACAACAAGGAGGGCTAGGCAACTGTTGACATGGTAACAAAAACCGCTTGTGAACAATCAGTACTGTCATTTTCAGTCGTTGCCGGGACGTCCACTTTATTAAACAGGACTAATCAGCGCGCATAAATACGTCGGGTGTCTTCGAATCATTTGATTCCTATCTGACGACTCATCGCGTTTCTACAAAGCGATCTACTCATTTCAACTGTGCCGACAGCCCCGATTCTGAGAGCTACTGTATGAATTCGATTTGAGTTCTATCGTGGTAGCCAACCAGTAGCACATTAAGCCAAAGAGTGTGTGAAGAGTTAGGTAGCTACAAGGATAGCATATGATCGGGTTCCCAAATATCCCCGGACTGCAAAATTGTTACTGTATAAGGCCCCTTTGACCGGGGAACGAGATTCAACATGTCGGGACGCAGTGCATACGTCAGGAAGAAAATCACGGAACCCAAGACGGGTGAGAAAGGTGTGGTAGGCGTACGAGGGCGATCTAAGTCAAGCAGTACTCGGATGTCAGGCGACGATGGCTCTGTTTACGATTATCCAATGCCACAGGGCACTGGATTAGGCACCACCAACGCACGGTTTCTCAAATTCTCAGATCCAGCATACGATGGCGATGCCGTGCACTACCGCACCGAGCTGGCGAGCCTTGGCAACAACAGTGGTGGCAGTCAAAGTGGCAGCAGTGAGAGTGGGAGGCGAGAAGGTGGCTTACAGAATCATGGGCCGATGGTGGATTACGCGTACGCGAGGGCGCGAAAGCCGGTTTTGAAGACGGAGGATGTGTCGGGCATCGAAAGATCGGGGTTTCGCAGTGCCGTGGACAAGAAAAGCGACGGCATCCGAAAGGGACTTACCAAGGCGTTCTCACTAGGACTGAAAAAGAAGAAGGAACCTTATGCTGCGGACCGAGCGCCATCGTCAGCCACTATACGGCCTCATCCCTACTATGATACTGACGATTTGGATACTAGCGAGATTCCGGCTATGCCGACTCATAGACCATCTGGTGGGATGTGGGGTCAGGATCATCAGTCAGTTCTATCACCACCGCCGTCTAGCAAACTTCCCCCGGTGCCTCTCCCTCCCACGGCGCCCTCGATCAAGCGATGGATCGGTGCTGGGAAGCCAGTACAGAGATGGAATAAACTGCGAAAAGATCCTGAACTGTGGGATCACAATGGCGACGTCTTAGTCTACTTCGGCCGAAAAGACCAGCCACAACGACCAAATCCATCTTTCCGGCTCTCATCTCACATCATCGAAAGCACGGAGTCCCGAGCTCTCGTCACTCTACTCCGCGAAGGATCTACAGAATATGACTATACCCAAATGAATCTACCTCCATCTCCCATCGGGGCACCCCCAATGTTACGGCATAATAGTTATGGACAAGCCGGCCAGGCTACGCCGCCAGTCTCAGAAGACAATGCGCACGCCGATGTAGACGGCCAAATCTCGTACGAAATGTACTTCCCCACCCCTGCTGACCTGACGAGAGCCGAAGCTCATCGTCACGCGATTACGACGCGCAACGTTTTTGCCGTCTTGTACCATGCTTCTCTAGTCGGTCTATCCTTATTCCAGGCCTTGCAAGATCTCCTGGAGCGACTCGACGGATACATGGGGCTGGACGCGGATAACGTCGGCACAATCATTAACTACCTTTCAGTACGGGGCATAGACGACGCGCGGAACGATCCCGAGACGGCCGTCTCCATTCTCGCGTGGTCGGAAACACCCGAAGTCCGGTGGGAAGAGGGTTGGCGGGAAGCCTTCCTCCATTGCGCCGGCATGTACTCGCGGCTCGAGGACTGCGCCGACTTCAGATATCTGACGCCCATCACGCGGGCGCTCCTAGAGCGTGCCTGTCTCGAAACCCAGCTCCGCGTGCAAGCGGCCGAGGAGCGTCTCGTCGCCTTCATGTTCGCGGACGCCTGGGGCCCGGTGGCGAGCAACAACATAGGGAGAGCGGCAGCAGAGCGACTCCGGCAATTCCTCGTCAACCACTACGCAAAGACGTATGGGACGTGGCCGCCAGCCGAGAGCGGTGCGCAGACGACAGATGGCGAGGAGATGTGGCTCACAAGGAATGTGGCGCAGATGCTACAGAGGGATTTTGGAGCGCTATACGACTACCTCGTGAATCGCGACATCGTGTGGGACGAGTCGGAGACGCGGAGCAGCCGGAAGTGGATGATGGTGTCGGAGAGCGGGAACAAGTCCTTCGAGGCCGACACGCAGGATCTCCCTCTGACGGACCTGCTGATCGAATTCGACAATCGTATGCGATTCCCGCACATCCCGCACCCGTACCCCCTAGTGCCGGACACCATCCCTCCATCCATATCTGCTACGCCTATCAGCTCTCGGGACAGGTCAAAGAAGGATAAACACGCCAAGCAGGTGCCCGACGATCGGAACTTGGAGCGCAGAATCCAACTCGCGTATACGGAGGCCACGAACATATACAGCCTCGGTTCTGAGTTTACTCAGTCGGACCTGATCGAGGGCTTCGTCAAGTTTGAGAAGACGGACCAGGTTGGGGCCGTGGATCCGTTTTGCGCGCGTCGCGGGCGCTGGGTCCTCGTGTACGCCATCCTTCAGACGCTGGGAAGCGTTTCGGTCGATTCACCAAACGTGCGGTACAAGGACGGTGTGTCGTACCATCTGTCGCCACGGCTGAAGGGCACGCGCACGCCGCCGTGGAAGGGCGTTTCAACCCCCACCATCGAGGCATGTCACGAGCTGTCGCACTGCTGGGTAGCCCCGCGGAACTGGCAGCAGGCCGCCGACAGCGCCGGATCCGACACGTCTGTCACGTCCGGCGGCACCGACCCCGTAGTCCACATGATGCGCAGCCGCGCGCGGCAGCAAAGTTCCCCCTGCCGCCTCCAAGTCGCTCCGGCTTCCGCACTCCGTCCGCGCAGAGTATGCGGTCGAACACCACGGCCACACCGACTATGTGGGGAGGTTCGTCGGCCATGAGTGCGTACTCGGACGACACGGTGAGCATCAGCGGCAGGATGTCAGCGGCGCAGCACCACGGGTACGCGAACAAGGGCCTCCCGCGCCCGCCACCGCGCAGTCGAGGGAACGAGAGTATGCGGAGCGAAAGAAGCACCGGGACGTTCGGGCCCAGCATGAGCGCGAAGCCAAGCCCGCTCAACGTAATGGGCGGCGGCAGCGGCAGAAATATCAACGGGCTTCTCAACGCGGCCGCCATCCGAAGCGAGGCCTCGCCACAGTGGCCTGAGCGGACGCAATCCATGTACCGCACCCAGCCGCTATCTCCGCTCGACTTATCCGGGGTGAGCGGGAGGGGGGATTTCTTCTCCGAGAGGCCGTACACGCCGACCAATAGCAGGGGAGAGAAGGATCATCGGCTATCACCGCCCGAGGCCCTAGGACCCGTGATCCGCGACTTCGACGAGTTGGACTCCGTAGCGGAGGAAAACCCGTACGAGAAAATGATGTAATCCAAGGATGTAGGAATGACATGCTGCCTACTTACTCACATACATACTACACACTATTCTGCATGTCATCCATCATGGGCTCGTCGATGACAAAGGAGAGGGAGGAAATGGGGGAGAAAGTCCCGAAACACAATGAGAGTTCCTGTACTATGCTAGAACGGCGCACCTCATTTCATCACATTTACTATATCCTAAAAGCGGCGTAGACCATTAAACCGTCTATCTAATGGGCACTGGGAGGAAAGAAAAAGACACTCTAGCTAGGCACAGAATTTACATTTTCTTTTCTTAATCTTCTATCGGCCTTCCCCTTTCTTATGGGTATAATTGACGGTCTTGTTCATACCTACATGTATACCTACTATCTAGGCACCTTTAGTAGTTAACTTGGATGAAATCAGGGCTAAGGCTAGCGTTAGGCTTGGATATCTACTTAAATAATCATCTTTTTTGTCGTTAGTAAGCGGTAGTGGCCGGGGGCATATATATATTAAGCAGGTCTAGCCGAGATATTGGATCCCATGAACTCAAAGACACCTTACATTTATCTCGCAGATGCGGATAGTACCTGACTGGTGACTTGTGTCTCTTTGCTTAAAAGCACTAACATAGCAGTGTCTAGGTTTAGATCTGCTGCAACATTGTGTATTTATATGTAAATATCGTACTCGAATTGAGGTTTCAGAAAGACAGCTGAGCATGCTATCACCCGATAAAAGCGAACATGCATGTTCAAGGTTGATGAAGTCCGGACTTGCTATGCGAGTTCATTAGTATCACTGGTGAACTATTCCCTTCGCAGCAGTTTTCGTTCATTATATCAAGGCTTATTCAATGCCTCGCAAGAATTTTCAATAAACATAATCTAAATCGTTGTTATTTTCTACAAGCAACAAGAGGGTTATTTCTTTCTATGTACACGATTTTCAGGTTGCTGTTTTCCAAACTATACATACAGTGTCAATAATGCCATCCCAGAATATGATCCCAGTCTCATTAATCCTCATCGTCTATATTTTTATGTCGCGTCTTATCAGTCCAATTGAGCAATAAGCCTTGAATCGGAAAAAAAAAAATTCTAAGGCCTCTCGTGATCTTGTCTTCTTAGCTCATTGCGAAATGCGTTTCCGGTCGCCGGGCTAGGATCGCGCCCGTGTCCCGCGCCCGGACGGCCAAGTTCCATTCGTCGGTCCTCGGTCGGGGTACCTGCCAAACTGCCCAGGGCGTCGCTATCACGCCTAGGCCGGTCGGCAGGGTCGGGGAGGTCGCTGTAGACACCACCACCCTCAGCTTGAATTTCACGCTCCATCAACTGGATGCGCTCGTTAGCCTTAGCAGCCTTATTTCGCTTCCCCAGCCCGAGACGCGAGCGGACGCCTCTGCCAGTTTTGCCGACTTTATAGTTACGGCCCATGACACTTTGGAGCCGAATACTGCGCTGGTGGCGATTCCATATACAAGTGCCAATAACACAGGCGATAATGAAGCCGAATACAGTCGGGAGCGCGATATAGAGGGCAGCGCCGACGGGTGCATTGTGATGAGCGTCGGCCGCCGGCCCGGGTCGCGTGGTGATCAAAATCATAGGACCCTGTTTTTCAACCCTCTCGCCGTCGACGACTCCAATCAAGCTTACGCTAATGTTCTGTGAGCCTTGGTATAAGAGCTGTTTGTCCGTGATCTCGATACTCAGGTAGCCGAAGCCGGAGAATGTGTAATTGGAAGAGAAGGCAGGCGACTCGGTCTTGACATCGCCGGTAGTTTTGTTGATGTAGTTCCCGACGACCTGGACAGTCGAGTTGCGAGCGGTGAAAAACTTGGGATCCCATGTAACTACGATGTGTCAGCCAAAGTACTGTGAATGAATCCCAGTGTTCTGTCCCTTCTCAGTGGTAGCGTACAATAATACGTAGTGCCTACGTAAAGCGTTGAATTGGTATCTGGTGTACACCAGGGAGCCAAGTCGCCGTCGAGGTTACTACAGACTCCGAAGGAGCCAACATTCTTTGTGGAAGCAGTGGGCTCGGGTCCAGCGCCAGTGCTGGTGATAACCTTGCCATAGCTTGTATAGGTGAAGACAGTAGCGGTGACTTCGTGAGGAGCGCCGGAGATGACTGTGGGAGTTCCGGATACGGTGCTCAAGACCGGAGTGACCGTGGAGGCTGTGCCGTTCTCGTTTACGGTGACCCAAGGCTCCAAGGCGGCATCTGTAGCTCTCGGCTGAAGAGGGTTCGGTATAGCGTGAGCAGCAGCCAGCAGCAGGCCAGCCGCAGCCACGAAAGTGAGTTTGGGCATCTCGGCTTGCCCAGGACTTGGCAGCAAGTTTTATGATCGATCGACGGGGAAGATGAGAAGCACGACGAATTATGCTGTACCTGACTGGACGTAGATAATCAATTAGCTATACAATTCAATTCAGCGACAATAGCTCAAGAGACTGTGCATACTCAGATTTTACAGCTTGGGCTTGGTGAGGGCTTGGTGAGGGCTTGGTGAGGGAATGTTGTGTGTGTGTGTATATCGAAGGACGCGTTCGGGAAGTCAGATACAGGACAACTAGAAAAGGTGCATAATGTACACTAATACCGAGAACCAGGGGCAAGCAAGAAAATGGCGCGTGGGGTCTCACTAGCTACCTCTTAGTATACCTAGTATACCTATTACTACCTAGTAGGTAGGTACACTACCTAAAACTATACCGAGGTATATCTTGGGTAGGTGCCCAACAAATAAATACCTACCTGATCCGGTACCTGTGTAATGCACAGAGGCCCACTACAGAATAAAATGGGTCATACATATTATATTGCCCGAGGCCAATGGCCTTCATCAGCCCCTGACTTAGTGGGCATATCCACTGTACCGGCGCCCGTAGCGCCCCAAGATCATCTCTTGGCTCATCCGGGTCAGCCGTTGCGCCTTGCATTAGCTTAGTTAAGGCTATTATAGCCTCATTGACAACAACATCTGCATATTTGAGATTCTACACATATGATCACTTACTTTCACTAATAGGTCTGTCGTTTCTTATGGGGTTTTATGTTTTTTTTTATGTCGCTATCTCTATTTAGGGTATCCTATGCTTCCTCAAATTGTACCAAAATGCCCGTTACTCCGTACCCAATGCCGTTTTTGCGCTAATCTGTCCCTATAAATCAAATGGTATCTTCAACCTTTATACTGAAATTGCTGAGTAGACAATCCCAACCGAAACGCCATGCGCCATCATCCTGGTACAACCCCTATCCAATATCCTATCCAGTATCCTATCCAATATCCTATCCAATATCATGGCTTGGAGTCTGCTTCACCCGGGAGCCAAACAGCAGCCATAGAGTGCGAAATCGTGCTACTAGCAGCGCCTCCGTTCTCCGACACCTCAAAGCCCCATTCCGGCACACCCTCTTTTCTGAATAGCGGAATTTTTGTCCTTTCTCCCATTGCCTTCAGAGATTGAAGCTTCTTGATTTGTTGCTCTGACAGGCGGGCCTGGTGTCTTACGACCCCCTGTATTTCCGCCGAGAGGTCGCCGTGTGCCTCTAGCATTGTAGCATTTCTCCGAAGTTTCTTCGTGAGCAGGCTTGAACATGCCTGTACCGAAGTGTCGATTTGCAACTTTGAGAAAAGGGAAGACTCGTCCATGTGTGGGTAGTTCTTTAGTGGGTTTTCCTCCATTGCCACATCTTCGTGGCTGTCATCATCAGTGCCGATGGCGCGTTCGTCCGAGGGTCCGGTATCTGCTCCATTTTCAACGTCCCCCTTATTATTAGCAATTCGTCGTCTTCTTGCTGCGGGTGTTCTGCTTCTGCGTCTGTTGCCTCCAACTCGACGATACCGGCCCCTGAATCTAGCTCCGTCTCCTTCAGAGCCAGATCTCCCATAGCGTGGTAAGTTTTCCGCGAATCGTACAGATCGTTTGGTGCGCTTGGCTTCCGTATTCTGCTCCGGAACAACATCCGGCACATTTATCGTCGCTCGATCTCGGTTTTGGGGAGTAGCATCTGGGGACTCTCGTCGCTCGGGCTCCGGCAGGGCAAACTGGACGCGCCGTGTCGACTGCCGAGGAGTATCGAGCAGTGTGGGTGCTAGATTCTGTTGGCCCGGGACTTCTAGGTTGCGAGTCCCTGAAATCACGGCTCTCGCCTCAGGTATAATAGATCGTCCAAACATGACGGAGTGAGATTTGGTTCTTTGGACGTATCAGTTCGATGAATCGATGTGGACTTTGAGATTTAAATAATAATGCAGCGTATTAGACTAAATAGTATCTTCGATGGTGCAACGAGCGAAAACAATAGAAAGCTCTGTTGTATCGACGTAGGGATGAAATTTGGAAATTTGGAAAAGGTGGAAGAGATGTTTACCAACTTAGGTTGTTTAGTCTAGCTAGTAACTGGGTATTTATTATGAATTAGTCGTTGAAAGCCTGTTGTGCTTGGTTACCTAGGCGATTTCTTTTTTAAAGTTCGTACTTTGTGTATATTTTGCCATATGATCAACAGCGAAAAGTTCAAACACAGAGTTTCCGGCAGAACTTAACAACAGTTTAGTATCCTAGGTAACTGAACTCTAAGTCGTAGTTCGAGATTCTTGGCCTTGTCTAAGTGAGTCGTTTACAACCTTTTTACCCTAATAGCTTGAATACTAGCTTGAATACAACAATCCATTTCGACTTTGACGCAAAAAGGAGCACGAGGTTAGTCGTTTACACAATATCATGGGCTTCGATGCCAATTATTTTTACGGTGCCCCACGGTAGAAAGAGTTCAGCTACAAACTTGATCGATTTAAAAACAGTTCTGAATTATGGCATATACTAACAACGTATTCTTCTCAGATATAGTTCTTCCTTATAAGCCCTTGAACAGTATAGCAACCGTTGCATTGCGTACAAACTTAGCTACCCACAAGCAACGGGAAAAGCCATATAGGTTCCTTATCCCCATTTTATGCTCAAGCATATCCGTTCACGAAGTCATGTTCTCACATCATAAGATCTACCTGCAAAATAAATGAATAATTAGGCGTAGCGCTTAAATCCGCTTAATTTGAGATTTGCTTTGTGTGCCAATGAAATCGTAGAAATGTGAAATATATATTAGTTGTTTAAAGCCGCCTTGCTTTTTTCTTAATTTGAAGTATACTCTAAACAGGTAGTCTAGACATCAAATAAGCCTGAGGTAGCACGGCTACAACTCTACCCCCAACATACTACGAAAACCATAGGTTTTTTCTATTTATTAAGTCGGTGATATCCAAGTGAGTGAGGTTAATATAGCTTCAAAAGTCGACTTAGAAAGTTAATTTTGTGCAATGCTAGAGCAGATTTAGGCAAACCCTGGGGCTTTAGCTCTTCCCTTTATGGGACAATTCTCTTGCCTACCAGAGCTAACCTCCGCAAGCTGTTAGTAATATCTCCTTCCCCTTCTTGCTTCATACCTCGTTTGATCGGATACAGTTCAAAATTTCAACGTTTCAACGTTAGCCAGGATACGCCGTTCAGAGTCAATAATAAGTAAATGGTCATTTTTAGGGGAATTCGCAATCAATTGATGCTATCGACGCGGGCTACGTCTTGCTACACCGTGCAATCAAACTACTCCATAATGAACACCACCACCACCCTCTTCTCCAGCTGATCGTCTTAAGAGAACGGCAAGTGCTAAATCTACCAGAAGCCAAATGACATCAATTGCGACGACTTAGTCCCAGCATCGTTGGTTGGTCCGAGCTAGCCGAAAGAAAACTCATGGGAATCGACTAGTCACTCTCTACTTCTTGCCCGACGAACCCGACGAACCCGACGAACCCGATGAGCCCGACGAGGAGCTGTTATCAGAGGGCGCCGTGTAGGTCGAGCCACCCTGTCCATCGTTGTGGTACGAGCTACCGTTGGGGTTGGAGTAGTAGTACGAGCCATCGCTGTTCAAAGCAGGGATGTTAGTCTCTCTAGCTCCGACTTATTCCACCACTTGGGTGTAGACGCTTTCTATCATGAGTTGATGGTAAAAGCGAAGGGCAGAGAATGAAGGACAGATGTCCCAGTGGTGATAAGAGCTATGTTGGGGTGCAACTTGGACTCACTTGTTAGAATAATGGTACGAGTTGGAGTTAGACGCGCTGCTGCCGTAGTCGCGGGCGCAGTAGTGGTTGCCCTAGTAGTGATTGATAAGTCATCAATAAAGACGGGATAGAATAGATAGTGATTATCTAAGCAGTCTACAGACTCGGGTAGAGTAATCAGGTATGACGGGTGCTGTATACGCCGAGGTCGTGATTAGATGACGGAATGGAGGAGCTTACCTGGCTGTTGGTGCCGGAGCTCTTGTAAGAGTAGCCTTGGTTGTTTGGCATCTTGATTGATGAATGGGGTGAGAGTTAAGGTTTGGTCTGGTTTGGTATTTAGCTCAAAGATGAGTCAACCGATGTGTTGATGGCGTTGATGGCGTTGATGGCGTTGATGCTGATGTTGATGATGGTGGTGGTGAAAGGGAAAGAAGTTCGGCGTGACCAATGCTGCTGGCTCTCAACTCTAATAAATAGGAAGAGTGGGGGACCTCCGGTGGTTGCCGAGACACTATACTACGACAGTTCAGGTTAAATCATTGATTTACCATTGTTTGAGACTACCTCTAGGTAACGGGCTATCTACCAGAGGTAGGTAGTCTAGGTAGGTAGTTTATGTCACTGGCAATGTAGTCCCATCTTTGGATTAGCCCGCCTACAATGCCGACCCCACATACTTGAACCGGCATTTGAACATCTACCTCTATCTATACGCAGTTGTCCTGGATATATATTATATTCTAATAGACAATTGGCACCTCTAATGGTATATATAGTAAATCTTTGACGGAAAGCACCTTCTTGGTGGAAAGATCAAACGCTGTGTCAAAATAAGTGTAGTTTCTCACGCCTTATTAGCGTGAATACATTGCCAGAACAACTTTGCCTGTATCCAGCTAGTCACGTCTAATGTAGGTGGGTTATATTGTTGTTTGACTACCTAGGTAGAAAGGAGTCTAGGGTACCAACAGGATGGCTTGCTTGAATGCTATCAACTGCGAGTACTCATCAACTGCCGGGTAACGTGCCGTAGCTACTCGAGGAAAAACCAGGAAAAGCCAGGAAAAAGCAATTGTCAAGACAGGGGACCCTGTCATGCATAATTATTCTACTATGTAATCGTTCTGTATGGACTACTCTCATTGGTTCTAGTAGAGTTAGACGCATGTTTGCATTGCTGGTCTAGAAAGACGACCAGTCATTTGTGCCCAGAGGCTATCTACATGAAAGAGTGACTGGTCCTGTGACGTTGTTTATTCCCCAAGAGGCCCGCCGCACACGCAGTGCTCACAACCAGCCAGCAACCCTTCTATTTCCCACCTTTATTTCTGATCCCGTACCCAGGCAGAGCCATCAGTAGCCGAGTGCCTGACGCCTTCGGGCGTTGTGTACGTCTCGTTACGCAGCTATCGTTGAGGTACTGGCTGTGATCGGGATTATTGTAGAAATAAGACTTGTCTCTGTGACAAGATATTAGTTGTACTGTATTTTCTCCCTCTCTCTAATGAGTTATTCGTTACTTAGCTGAAAGAAAGGGGAGGGGATAAGAACCGCTCTCAACTTAGGTGTTGGAATAATGCTAAGCATTTTGTTCGGGGCATCTGCACTGTAGTCGCGTGGACAGTAGTGATTCCCCTATACAAACTTTTTAATAAGTGATTACATAACTTTTTAATGAATCAACTGATCATGAACAATTACGTGGTATAGATATGATAAATGTGTAATACCTGGCAGTTTGTGCCGTGGCTTTTGATCGTGTAGTCTCTACTAGCGGACATCTTGAATAGGTTTGATATGATCTGTTCTGGTCCCGGCGGGTGTCTGGGGGTGGTGGAATTGAGAAAAGGCAGGAGCAAGGCTCCCTCCTTGAGCTAGCGAGAGATAGCTTTGGCTGTAAGACATGCAAGTGAGCCCAGGCATACCAAAATATTGAATAGAGTGACGTAGAGGCCGTTAATGAGAAGACATAAGAGTTCGAATTTATTCGCAGATAACCCCGGTAACGCATTCCTGGTATCTATCTATCTATGAGGCAAGAAATTGCTGTCTATAATGTCAGCAAGGACGCTGATAACACAGATCTATCAGATGACGTGTAATTATAACGATGTGAAGACCAAAATCTAAATCTTGCCAGCAGCAGCTCCCTCACGGTTATCGTCCTCGAGCTCCGTAAGGAACTTCTCGGCGTCTAAAGCGGCCATGCAACCAGACCCTAGCAGTCGAACTTGTTAGCACTGAATCCTGAGTCACACTGGTAGGGAGGGGAAGGCGGATGAACATACCGGCGCTTGTGATGGCCTGTCTGTATCTCTTATCTTGTACATCACCAGCAGCAAAGACACCCTCGACACTGGTCAGGGGTGTGCCGGCCTTGGTGACGACGTAACCCTCAGAATCGGTCTCCAGTTGACCCTTTATCAAAGAGGTAGCCGGGTCGTGTCCGATGGCGTAGAACAGGCCGTTCGCCTCTAACGTCTCTTGCTCACCAGTGACAGTGTTCTCCACGGTCAGATGGGTCATGAGCTTGCCATCACCCTTGATCTCAACACCTTTCGAGTGGAAGCGCACGGTAACCTTGGGGTGGTTCAACAGTCGTGTTGCCATGATGCTGCTGGCGCGTAGTTGATCTCTCCGCACTAGGACGGTAACATGGCTACCGTACTTGGTCAAGAATGTGGCCTCCTCGGCAGCACTGTCTCCGCCACCGATGACGACCAGCGGCTTGTTACGGAAGATAGGAACGGCGCCGTCGCAAACAGCGCAGGCGCTGACACCGCTCTGCCAGTATTTCTCCTCGCCGTCGAGCCCGAGTCGTCTCGCCGAAGCGCCAGTTGCGAGGATGATCGCATCGGCTGTGTGAACCTCACCAGGGGACCATTCCGTCTCGTACTTGAAAGGTCGCTCAGAGAGATCGAGTTTCGAGACAGTTTCACCGATGATGGTGGTGCCGAATCGTTCCGACTGTTTCTTCATGTCCTCCTGTTACGAGTATTGATGTCAGACAAACCAAACAGACATCCAAAATGACATCGAACACAACATTTTTAACGCACCATCAGCTGTCCACCCATGATACCGTCAGGGAAGCCAGGGAAGTTCTCGATATCGGTGGTGGTAGTCAACTGACCACCGGCAGCAACACCGTTGGCCATGAAGCCCTCATAGAGGACAGGCTTCAGCTCGGCGCGGGCCAGGTAAATGGCGGCTGTGTGGGCGGCGGGCCCAGAGCCGATGATGACGACCTTATTATGCATCCCTCTGGCTGCGATCTTGGGAATCTGAGTGGACTGTTTCGATTTCAGCTGGAGACCGGCGGTAGCGAATAGTGCGACGGAGAAACTGGGCACGCCTGCGCGGAGAAAAGTTGATCGAAATGCGGAGGAAAACACTTTGGCGGTATTGACTCGAGTGGTGTGACCTGTCTGTCTTGTCTGTCTTGTCTGTCTTGTCTGTCTGTCTGTCGTCTGACTTTGGGAGAAGAGATGAGACACGAAGGGTGTATGCGACACTCTAGAAACGGATGGGGCGACTAGAAGTATTTAAAGTAGTTTAAAGTAGGTTAAAGTAGTTTAAAGTAGTTTAAAGTAGAGGGGCGGCGATTTCGGAAAGACGAATAAGGGCGGTTGTTAGCCTGGAGGAGATGTCAGCTAGGGAGTTTGGTAATGCAAGGAAAGTGAGTCCTGTAATTACTATAATTACAATTACAAAACCAACTGCATGAGGCTATTACAATGCGCGTGTGACTGCTGTAGGCAGTGGTAGCGAGTAACCGAGGTTTTTGGAATCTTCTTACATCAATTTCAAATAGTTCCCTCTCTCTCCTGCCTGCAGCAAGCCAACTTCGGGGTTCGCTATCAACAATTTCATCACCCCGCATTACTCAGCAACCTGGTTGCGCCATACTTCAATTGTCATGTGCAAGTCTATTGTTGTATGTGACTATCAGTTTTTATTGCATATAGATATTACCACTCTTAGATGCATGGATATACTAGGTGAGATTTATCATGCAAATAAGCACAATTACCTAGGTACGTACCTATCTAACCTCCAATATTTGAAAGTATAGGTAGCGAAGCAATTCGCAATTTACAGCATCTGCAATGAAATGCTTGATATATCTAAGTTAGATTGTGACGGGCGATGAACAGGGAGACACATATAGAATATAGAAGGACTACAATCTCGACTTTTGCTACCGGGCCACCAATCGGAATGCCTTTCATCCACTTATTAAATAGGTACACCAAGGTGCCGGACCGGAGCCTGTGCAATGATGTCGTTCACTCTAAGTGTCATAGCCTTCCACTAACTCAAGTAAAGCACAAGGAGAAGCGTCCTTGCAAACATAACCGCCACATTATAATGGTATACATCTAGGATCATATCTTTCATATTCTTCAACGAGCACTGACTAGCCTACCTAACCTATGTAGTTTATACCTCCTCAACATAGGCATTAATCAGGTATCTCTTAACTCTTAATTTTATTGTCCCTCGTTTATGGAGCCCATCTGTGATGCGTACGAGCGACTACATTCGCCCGTCACTTTCTCCTTGACCCCGAAATACCCCCATCTTTTTGATTCGAGTTTGAGGCCGAGATCCAGGAGGAACTCTGGGATAGCGAGGGGTCATGGCACCTCAAGGAGAAATACCCGTCGCAGCCAGCGTCTTGGGCGTAAGTGGCTCTCTTGCTCACTATCTAGTTGTTTTCGGCGGTAGCACTAATGAGGAGACCACAGACTATCGGGACGGTGCTATGGTCTATCCAGCTAATACCTCAAGCGTGGACGAACTGGCGGAATAAAAACACCGATGGCTTTCCCGCAACTATGATGTTCTTGTGGGCACTATGTTCGTACCTCTAATGAGATAGGAATAATGCTCTCAGCTGATCTCACTTCAGCCGGGGTCCCTTTCGGTATATACGCCGTCGTTCAGAACTTCAATATACCGATCCAAGTGCAACCACAAATTTTCATGCTTTTATGCCTGATCAATTGGGGTCAGACCTTGCTCTATGCTCAGTGAGTCACACTCGACAAAACAATCACATATCATCGTATTGTTGGAAGCTGAGATCGTGTACTAGTAAATGGCCCCTTTGGAAGGTCCTCATCGTCACGATTGGCACTGCTGCTACCTTCGCTGGTGTAGAGACTGCCTTGATTCTTACAATACGCGTAAGTCTACATAAGATCATCTAAAATATGCCCTTCTCTAATTGTGCACTAGCCCGTGTACAAGGCTGGAAATGACACTCCGATCATCGTGATTGGTGTCGTTGCGGCTATTCTCCTTGCTGCGGGCTTGCTACCCCCTTACGGGGAGGCTTGGAAGCGAAGGGGACGAATTATCGGGATCAACTTTGTTTTCCTGACTATGGACTCACTGGGCGCATTTTTCTCCCTTTTGTCGCTCGTCGCTCAACATACCTTTGACATCCTGGGTGGTGTCATGTACATCGTTTGGTACGGAAGACTGGGAATTTCCTCATCCTTGCCCTACCTAACCTAGTGCACTGAAAAACAGCTAACTTCAGGTGTAGCATACTCCTAGAAATTGGTATTTTTGCATCTCACTTGATCTGGCTATTCAGAACACGTCAAATAAGGAAAGAAGCAAAGCTCAACAGTAAGACCTTCAATGATGTCACCGCGGAATATGAGCAGCAAGGCCTTCCGTTCAAGTTTTCTGAGCGAAAGTCAACTTGGCCGTGGAGGAAAAGGGAAAATGATGAAGAGAAGGGTAGAAGCGATAATAACAAGTCCCCCGTCTCGACCCCCGCCTTGCATGAAGCGGAGGAATAGAGAGGCGCGAACGACGAAGATGCGAACAGAAGGAGGCGAAATCTGGACATTGTAGATGCCTGCCGTGATAGATAGAAGAAAGCAGCCGATTTGTTAAGATACACGATACGCCACGGCGAATACAGTTACATTAAAAGTACGACAATGATTAACGGTTACTTACTTGCCAACAACCCTATACCTAACTTGGTCAAGGTATCGATACAATCTGATTAGTTAATGCTATTACGAAAAAAAACTATGAATGCAACTACTACGCGCCTTATCTTACCCTAGATCTAAACAATTCTCACTCTGTAGGGTATAAATGCTTACTCCACCAACGGCTCCGTCCCCTGGGCTTTCAAGTCGGCACCTTTACCACCATACTCAGCCGGCAGCATCTGGCCAAGCGGCACCTTGCTACCGCCAAAGTCCTCCTTGGCGAGATTTGCGCCATTGGACATAGGGTGGAATTTTTTCTACAACAGCCGGGCCAAGTTAGCGGGAAGCCTAAAGGTTAAAACACAGCAGCAACAACCGCAGCTGAGACGGATATCGAAGAAATGGGACAATGGAAGCCCGACTAAAAAAAATATCACTTACGATCGTACGCGCCGCGACGAACAGCTTTATGAACCCGTACATAAAACCCATGAGGGATGGGACGTTGACAAAGAACTTCTCCTTGAGGAGCTCCGGGTACGCGGTCGCGAAGACGCGGATGGTTTCTGTGCTGGCGGCCTTGACCTGCGGGGCCTGGCGCAGGAACGACACGCCCTTGTAGTCGTGCACCTGGAACATCTTGTACGGGTCGGCGTCCGGATCGGACGTGATGGGGGTTGTGGCCGTGGGGAGCGAGAGCTCCTGCACGGCCTGTTCCATTAGAGCTACGCGCCAGTTGATGAACCTATGCTGTGTTAGTAGTGATACGGGTTCTTGTCACTGGTATAAGCCGCGGAATAAATTGGAAGGAGTGGTATGTGTACATAATGAGGAGGGTGGGCGAGAACCAGCGGGAATAGGTGTATGATATGAAAATGAACTTACTCGTCGAGGTCGCCGAATGTCACATCGATGGATTTCACATTCCCGTAGACATTCCAAGTGAAGATTTCCCGGGCGTTGTTTGTCTCATCTCCCTCGGCGGAATGGATGGTGACGTATCCCAACCCCCCGAACTTCTCCTTCGAGAACGTCTGCTTGATGAGATCGAGAGGCTGCGTCTTCTTGCGCCAGTCAAGCGTCTTTGTCAGCTGATCCTTCGCCTTGATGACGTCCCCGTCGTTGGCGTTCAGGTACTTCTGCAGTACGATCTGAGAGGGAATGTGCGTAGCTGGGTCTGCTAATGTCACGCCCCAAATCTCGGGATGCTCGTGTGCTTTAGCGGTGGCCCAGAGTTCTTGAAGTGGTGTAGTCGGCTCATCTGATAGAAATTCGGACGTCTCCTGTGCCTGTGCCGGTGCCTGCGCCGCCGGTTTCTCTGGTTCCGCCTGCGGAGCCGGTGTAGTAGATGTTGGTACTGCTACCGCCTCGGGTGCTGGCGGGGCAGTTGTTGTTGGTTGTTCCTCACTCATGATGTTGCTTGGGGTTGGTATGCGTCTATTTTATCCAAGTTGAAAAGTCTAGATTGAAAAGCCAAAGGAATACTTCCACCTTCTACGGAGATATAGAAGTGGCTAATGTTGTCGATGAAACTTGAATCACAATGATACAATGCTCTGACTTTAAATAACAGCTCCGGGCGGGTTCGGAGCTCTCAGGGGCTGCAAGGGAGATTATAGCGCCATATTTAATATGGTTAGGGAAATTACCCGATAATTAACCGCCCCCATCAGGTGTATGGCCTGTACCGTTAGATACTGTACTCCCGACTTGCCTTCACTGAGATTACTCACTCATCATATTTTCCTCAGACAGTGAACTTTAACATGCAAGACAAATGAAGTCTATATGAAGCAGGGAAAATCTGTTTAATTGGATGCTTTTGTTATGAGAAATCAATCTGGGAACGTCAAAACTCAAAAGGGGTGATCGAGTAGAACTCTGAAATCAATGAATGATCGCGATGTAGCATCTCATACCACACATACTGAGATTACACGAACACGCTAGACAAGATGATTCAAGGCATCTTTTAT
The DNA here is from genome assembly GCA_902806585.1 of Xylaria hypoxylon. NCBI lineage: Eukaryota > Fungi > Ascomycota > Sordariomycetes > Xylariales > Xylariaceae > Xylaria > Xylaria hypoxylon. The sequence continues at coordinate 3,746,961 of CADCXB010000001.1, forward strand.
GCGAGATTTCTTCCACATGAAGGTAAGTAATGCTGCCTGGCTCATCATCTGTCTTTATTTATTGATTCGCGATTATTGCTATTTCGTCTGGCCAGACAAGTATCGTATTCAACACCATCTTTTTCAAGCTGTCGTCACCTCTCACCTCTCACCTCTCATCGCTCATCACTCATCTCCCATCCTCGTCTCCTATGAGTTGAACAATAGGTCTATCCAACCTGACTGACTCCGATAAAGGCACTAAAGTCGTAGCACAGTCACCGCAAGGCTGCATCGTGGCCACCGAATTCACACCACACCTGAAGCCGCCCCTGGTTGACTTCGACATCGTGCAAGAATACATCATCCCGCGCAAGGCCTTCTTCAACCGCTTCGTGACGGTGAACACACCCGACGGGAAACACAGCATCCTGGGCTTCCCCGTGTCCATCCCACACGAGAGATATCACAGGAACGAATTCATCTTCAATTTCGGGCTAGTCATCGAGTCCGATGTCGACCAGATCCCTTACGAGCGCCTCGTGCGCCGTCTCGCTGTCACATTTGCTGAGATGGAGCGCCAGAATGGGTATCTGAGCAGTGACGGCCAGGTCGACGATGGTCGACGACCTATTGAGAGTTTGTTGGAGATCGTCAAGGAGGATTTGAATAATTATGGGGAGTGCATGATTCCGGTTGGTGAGTACTTTTATTTTATGAGGTGCTCTTTACGTTCCCATTATCCTGCCTGTCCTACATATACATATGTTGACACTTGTATAGACGATGGCAACACCATAAACATGAAGCTATTTCCTTACCACGCACCACCGCCGCCGGTACACGGGTGGCATGTCCCTGTCCCCAAGACCAAATTCGCCGAGATCGTAGACTCGACCTGGGACCTCACGTTACAGAGAATCATCCCGCACGTAGACGGCGTCAACGACGTCCGCCGGATCGCGTGGCTCGCAGACGTCTCACTACCTCTCACCCAATGCGCACTGCAGCATCTGTTATACTACGACACCATTCTCCTACTCGATATGTTCTTCTTTGGCTCGTGCTATGCCCTACGCCCGGGTATCCACGACTTCGTCTCCAACCGCGCGAACCTCGTTGACGAGTGCGCGGCATACGTATCCATCACCTCAGGCACAGGGAACAGCAATACCGAGAACATGACAGGCAGCACCGCGAGCCTCAACATCCCGGGGATGGCCTCGACCCGCCACCACAGCGCAGTTGACCTATCGGCGACACCCCGGGCGCATGTCGAGATACCAAGCCGTCCCACCACCTCTTCGACTATCTCCTTTTCATCCGCGCGGGTGTCCCACTACCAACTCATCAAGCTCATGACGACGTTCTGCGTCGGCCGCAGCGTGATGGAGTGGGTGCGTCTGCACCAAGAAGCCGGCTTTGACGTCCTGCGCCACGTCGACGTGCGGCGACTCGTGCAATTCGGGGTTATCAAGGGGTTTCTGTACAGAGTGCACAAATACGCCGTGTCGAAGTCGTATCTCGCGCTCCTCGCGACAGGTCGCAGACCCGGCATTGAACTCGCGCGAACCACAAGCACAAACAAAGACAAGGGGAAGGGGAAGGAAGCGAAGAGCCCCGAGGACGAGGGGCTGCAGATGAAGATGAGCCGTCGACGGATAAACAGGCTGAGGATCCAGGATGATGAAAATGAAGAGGACGAGGGGGATGACGATGGCGACGACGATGATCAGGAGGACGAGGAGGATGATTGTGATGAAAACGAATATGCGTATGATTCCGAGAAAACGCGCCGCAAGATGCAGCGCTACGTCGATGGACGCCATTCTTTCGACCAGATTATCACGGAGCAGAACCTCACCGATGCCGAGATCATGCGGAAACTTAAGAGCTTCGATCAGGGTGATGTGGCGATTTTGTATCGCTAGTTTGATGAGCATATTAGCCTAAGATATATTTAAGTATTTGAATATGAGCTCGAAGCTCACTAGAGTGTTGACAATGGATCATCCATCTACCTAGGGTCCTGGAGAGGTAGCATTCACCAGGCGAGTCTGCTCTGTTAGGGAGATCTAGTTTACATCAGTTCACTGAAAATGAGTACGATTGCCACAACGTAGGTAAATCAAATGAATGGATGTATAGATATGAATAGGTGATTTACATTTCTCTATTTAAATTCATACAGATCGTGGCATTACATGGCGCAACCCACCAGTGTTATGCTTCGTCAGCGATAATATACAATCGTCACTTTTTGGCTTGGGTATTGATCTATAGTCACCTAATCAAAACTGAGACTCCCTATCCGTAGCCGTCGCCAAAGCCTTATCCCGCACCCTTTTTTTCTCCTCCAGCACCTTTCGCGCACCCGCAAGGACCTTATCGATAGCAGAGGTCTTCTGCTTCACGCTGAGTATGATATGCGGATTCCGCTGTTGGTCGCGTGTGTACTTGTCCAGCAACTGCGCCGCGCGCGATCGCGTGGGAGGGAACTTGATATTCCGCGGTACCGAGGTATTAGCGTCTTCGAGCGCGATGTCTCCCTCGCGCTCCAGCCGGGATAGCTGCTCGCCTAGTCGCGAGAGCTCATCTGAGCTTAATCTTGGGTTTTTCCCACCGTTTACGGCGGTAAGCTGTTCGCGTAATAGGCGTAGGCGGCCCTTGCCCGATTCACCGGGGTAGGAATTCCCGCTTGCTTCCCATTCTTCGTCGGTGATCATCTCTACTATCCGGACGAAGTGCTTGCCCCGTCGCAGAACGAGGATCTTTCCATCGATCAGGAAGTTCTTCGTGTCCCCTGGGAACCAGTTCTTTACCGATTGGAAGGCTACCTCGCCCAGGCGCATCTCCTTGTTGTCGTGGGCTGATCGGCCGGGAGCTCCACCTACGTGAGCACCTCGGTGAGATACCAGGCGGTGAGCATCATTGAAGCTTGATGCTAAGCCTGCGGCGTATAGGATGCGTGATATGGATTTACTCATGATGAGGGACTCGGGGAGTTTAATATCGGGTCTGAAGTTTAGCGCCATGGTGGCGGATGGAGGGTAAACACCTTGAGGGTAGGAATCCACTTCTCCTATAGACGTAGGAGTGACGAGCAGTGTCTTGTCCTTAGAATACATCTGCCTGTGTCGAGCTTGAGTAGCTGTGGCTTCAGAAATCCCGTGGACCAAGGCGAGGACTTCGAAAGCAAGAGTGTGGTGAGCATGGCGCTTAGGAGGGTCCAGGTTTTGTTGTTCCATAATCTTATTGATCTGCTCAAGAGGCAAAAAGGTGAAGAGTTTCAGTAGTTTCTCGATCTCGTTGTCTGGCCTTCGCATGAAGTATCCGTAAAGATCAAAAGAATTCGTCATGAAAGGGTCGAGCCACATGGCATTGCCAGCACTTTTCCCGAACTTGTTGCCGGCCGAGTCTGTTAATAGGGGCACAGTAAAGCCCACCGGCGTATGCAATAGGTCATCGGGTAGCTTTACTTGAGGGTTGGGTTCCGTGTCGCGGAGTAACTTGACGGCGTCGACCCCAGCAATGATGTTGCCGTACTGATCGGAACCTCCTATTTGCATACATACACGTTTCGGCCCAGAGAACATTTCCCACCAGTCCCAAGCCTGCATCATGGGGTATACGAATTCGGCAAGGGACATGCCGTCGCCCTCGGCCATCTTCCTTTCCACGGTTGCACGTGTCAACATGGGACCGACCCGCATTCCCTTGAATAGGCGGTTGACGACTTCGAGAAACGGCGTCGTATTGTACCAACTGCTGTTGTTCAGTAGTTCGCGATTCCAAGACCACTCTTTCTCAAAACCGTATCGCTTGGCCTGGAGATCGACGTTTTGCCATATGCGTTTCAGCTGGTAATGGATCTTGGTGGTGAACACGGTCCTGTCCGACCTGGATACCTCGTCTCTGGTTTTGAGTCGATCGGTCGGATCACCTATTTTGGCGGTAGCCCCCCCGACGACACTGATAGCACGGTATCCATGCATATACATCGAAAACAGAGGCATCAAGGGTAGTAAGTGGCCGAGGTGGAGAGAAGCAGCGGTGGGGTCGATGCCGACATAGACGCCTATCCTCTTGCGCCTCATGAGCTCGCGGATCTGATCGTCGGTGCTGTAGACACACATCCATTAGTAACGGTCGAAAATAAAACGCGAATCAATTCCATAGAACAGGTGAATGAACCGCCGTACCCAGCGATGTCTTTGACATATCCACGCTCTTTGAAGTTGTCCCAAAGATCCATCTCTTCTCCATTCTCGATTTTCTTGGCCCTCAAATCCCAAGCTTCTTGCGCTTTACGCTGCTTCTCTATAGTACTGAGATGTAGTGGTCGGCGATGTTGACGGGTTGCGGTCATAGATCGGAGGAGACATGTTCGACAAAGTGTCATTCGCAATGGGCTCGAGACGGAACGGAAAACTCGTGTCGACATGGCGATGAACGTCGTAGATCGAAATTAGATTACAGAAATTGTATAGAAAAATAGGGGAAGAAAGAGCCTTGAAGCTCTGTTCTCTGGAAACTCAGGACATGAGCGACAAAATGCTGATTGAAGCAACACCCTCAGAAGCTATAAAATTATTATGACTGGAGATCGCGAACAGCTTCAATTCAATTCAGCAGCATGCTAACCTTTTTCTGAGTCCCGGTTTGCGGCCCCATAATAAAGTGGTACCACAGACTGTACGTACTAGTGGTAGATACCTATATACACTGTGAGTTTGGCACTAAGTTATATAGGCATTAGCACGTGCCTTGCAATGCCTAATATTTAAGGCAGTCACCATCCATTCCGCTACGAGTCGAGCAGTCGGGCAAATCAGCCAATCACAGAGCTTCCAATTGTCCTCGGCAATCTTTAACCCAAGGTTCCCAACCAATCCAATCCCAATCCAATCCCAATCCACCGCATCATCACCAATCTTCACTCAATAACTGCGGTAGTAAGGAACTTCACCATCCGCTACCAATCGACCCAACACCCTCGAGCACAAGCGCCGGCGCCTCCCACTACCACATCGTCCACCGATTTGGCGTTTATCGCAAGTACTCCTGGATGGTTTGATTGAGCCAACCGTTTCTCTCTTCGACAACTCCCCTCTCAAACAACCATCATGGCCTCTGCAATCCGTCCGATGCTATTGAGGCAGACTGCCCTCTCCGTCGCTACCCGACGAGCCGCCACCGTTCCTGCGTTCGCCTTCCTGTCGAGGACGACACCTTTCCAATCCACCATTGCCAAGGATGCCAGCCGCGTAGCTGCTTTCCACGCTTCTAGCCGGAGAAGTCTGCTTCCCCCGGGACCTCGTACGTGATCTCGAAACTGCGGGATATGCCGCACGTCTACACCCCTTCAGTCTTTACCTTGCTAACATGTACCACAACAGAGATTATCAAGGGAACCAGTACGTGCCAATCGGCGTCCTATAATTGGTGTAGATATATCTATCTATATCCATGAGCCACCACCCATCACTACCCCGCGCAATCGAGAACCCAAGCTGCCTCTTACGTATACTAACCGACCAACACAGTCAACGACGCCGTTCCCGTTCCTGATCCGAAGCCCACACACGGCTCCTACCACTGGACATTCGAGCGTCTAATCGCCGCCGGTCTGATTCCCCTGACGGTAGCCCCTTTCGCCGCCGGCTCCCTCAACCCGGCGCTAGACGCCACCCTCTGCGCTCTGCTGCTGGTCCACAGCCATTCCGGCTTCCAATCCATCATTATCGACTACATCCCCAGCCGTAGCTACCCAGGTGCCTACAAGACTTCCATGTGGTTGCTCAACATCGCCACCGTCCTTGTTGGCATTGGCCTATACGAGTTCGAGACCAACGATGTCGGAGTGACGGAAGCCGTAAAGCGTGTCTGGAACGCTTAGATGCGCTTCCCCTTGGGAATGGACTTATAGGCCTGCGCTATAATCTAGACTGGATCTTGTTGGAATATGAGTTACAAAGCGTCCCCAGGCAAGTCAAGAAGGAAGTGTAGGCCGCTAGTTGGTGCAGTGAAGACGAGATAGCCAGGCTGAGCTATATGAGTTGAAAAAGACAACGAATTCCTTTTGTAAGAGGGGCCACCTCATGTGTGTCAAGATTCGAAAGAGTCGGATTAGGGTCTTGGTTAAACCCAGCCGTCTCGGTCTAGTCGTGTATCCAATACAACCCGTATATAAATAAATTTTCTACCACATTAAACATACAAGCGGTGCACGTCTTGGCAGTCAAGGCGACGAGAAATTTGAGTTCGACTCACACCATGGTTATTCAGCACCGCCGGCACCACTTCCGCTGACATCCCTCTTCCCAAACCGGGCCCCGAGCCCGCTGATGGCGATATCCCTCCGGAAGAACTTGCCGAAATTTCTCAGGTTCTCATTAATGCTCGCGGCATTCTGCGCCCCTACGATGCCTGCGCCTCCGATCCCGCTGCCTCCTGCTGCCCCTTGCATCTGCCCACCTGACGGCGTCCCTATCCTCTCGACGCCGTCCCGGGCCACGGAGAGCAGTTTCTCGCCCAAACTTGTGGGATCGAAGCGCGCGGGCGTAGCAGCGGCGGCAGCATGGTTGAGGCCGCCGACGAGACCAGAACTGCCTAGCCCGGTGGTCATTAGAAGAGGTGTGAGGAGTGGACTTTGAGCCACGAGTTTATTTCCGCCTGTGGAGGGCGCGGCGTCGCGGTGGATGCCGAAGAGCTCGACGAGGTGCAACTGGTCTGTCTTCCGCACGCCCTTCAATTCTAGAATCTTTCTGAAGTTGGTGTCGGAGCGGTCGCCTATGTGGATTAGGTAGGCTTGAACGAGCCCCTCAGGGGGCGAGGGGCGGACTTGGAGGGTTTTTAGAAGAGGATCGATACGCGTCATCGTGTTGTTTACGCGCTTGACAAAACTGGCTGAGGGGGTTTGGGACGGGGTGGAGGATGAGGATGGGTTGTGGTATGAAAGGAGATTTTCGAAAGCTTTGGTTAGGACGTATTTGTCCAGAAGCATCTAAATGTATTGTTATGTTAGCAAAATACTCAATCGAATATTTACTCTCGACTTTATGTGAAGACTAGAGGGTTCCAAGGTGTGAGGCTTACCTGCTCTGCACCAACCTCGGAAACGGGTCGACACTGCACGATGTTGGCAATGTATGTGTTGGCTATATGTTCGACCAAGTTGTCAACATATGCCCGCGCATACTGCGGCTTGACGACAATAGCTAATATTTCCTCCGTTTTCGTATTAATGTGCGAGACAAGTTCGCCGATATATGAGCTTTGGTCCCCTACACTCTCCATCTTGCTCCAGTTCGTGTTCTTCATCTCACGCCACGCACCGTCGCAATCCGCCTCTACTTTGTTTACGAGTGCCAGTATAGCCGTGCTTGCGACGCCGAGGAACGCGTCGGCTTGGGATGTGAGATCAACTTTAGCCACAAGTTCGCTGTCGATTCGTTTCTTTATGTTTTCTTCCAATTGTCCCGTATTTGTGTGCCAAAAATCTGCCGTGTTCATCACAAGAATGATGTCTTGTATAGACGCCGCAGTCTGAGCTGGTCGTTGTAGAATGGCAAGCAACACTTGTTGTGCGTACTCGTCCAAGTATTTGGCCAATGTTTTTGTGAGGTCCAGTAGTCGCTCGCTCGTAGATAGCTTCGCACATTGTGATAGTGTGAGCTTATAAAAATGAAACAGTTCGATGGCAGAGCTAATGACGGCCTGTGGAGAGAATTCCTCGTCGGCCGGTAATAACGGCTGGGCTTTGTACCTCGGGATCATGGATGCCAGAGCCTTATCCTGGGATTCTACCCACAGGCTCAAGTACGGCTCGAAAGCTACGGAGATAGACCCGTTAAAGCTTTGGGTTCTCTCATCTGCGGAGCTTAGTGTATCGATGCTTGCTCTCGGCTCATTCGAAAATCTTCTTTCTATACTCTGCTCAAAGTCCATCGTCTCCTGAAGACAACTGAGAAGCAGATTCACGTCAATCTTAGCACCGTCGACCTTGCGCATACTCTTCTCCAGTATGCCCTTATAGTCGTCCCTCGTACCATCACAGAACGCCATAGCGAGCGTTTCACCAACCCGCCAGTGAGGAGGGAATATGGAAGCGTGCTCCTCCTCGTACCCCTTCATCATCCGCTTGAACCACGCATACCGCCGGCCGATATTGTCCAGGCTGCCTGCTTCATCGTTGCCCCTGAATACTTGGCGGTACTCACGCAGCTCCGTGTTCACATACCATGCGACAAGTCTCGCCCTCGCAGTATCACCCAAGGCATCCATGACACCGCAAGCCTCGACGAGGGTAGGTTTCCTTCCCCCGATCTCGCCCTTTGCGAATGCTATCTCGAAGTCCTCACAGACCTGCTCCAGCAACTCGCGCTGGATCTCGCCCACGCCACGGCTGAGGGTAGCAATCTGGTCTATGCTGCGATAGCTATTGAAGTGGCGCATGAGTTGTATCACGGCCTGCAGTAAAGAGGCGCACTCGCGATACTGGCGAGTTTTGGCCAGACCGCGCAATTGTTCGTAGGCCGTGGTCAGCATCTGTAGGCGCTTGAGGGCGGTCATGGACAAGGTCAAGTTCCGCTTCGTACCATCGAGGCGCTTGATGTCGGCGGTCATGGACGTGATATTCTGCTCGGTCTGGATGGCGCGGGCGCGAACCGTCTCGATCTTACGGAACAGTTCCCCTAGCTCTGCCTGTGCCGACTGCATGCGCTCGAGCGATGAGTCGGGCCCGTACGCTTGTGCCGTCTGACGGGCGGCGATCTTAGTCGAAAGGGCATCTTGCTCAGACAGCAGAGTCGAGGATACCGAGTGAATGGAAGAGACGGTCGAGGAATGGGGGAAGAGCAGATTGAGGTGCTGTATGGGATCGTAGTCGGCTGTTGTTGCGCATGTATGCAGACGTCAGTTTCTCTTGCAATGGTGGAAGTGTCTAAGCTATGTTGGAGCTTGCTCTCTAACCTGCGTCCAGCGACAGCGACTCTGCGGCATTGCCATTCATTTTGAACAGCAGATAGGAGACCGAAGGCCTCACTCACATCGGCGTGTTTCTGGTGAGATTTGCCTGGACGTGTCTTGTGTATAAAGTAAGTACCTGGGTATATGTATGTTGAAGGTTCCCGACTTATACTGCTATACAGCGCTTCAATGTTGAACTTGTAGTGTACATGACAGGGGAGCTCTTGTCTACCTAAGTACCTACATATGTACTTAATCGGTAGGGAAATTGATACTTAGTAGATTTATGGGTAGGCAATCTAGATTAGAGGCAGTGCCACTTGTGGCACCACCTACACGCCACTAAATACTACTGTAGGTACCTAGGATCCGGTCCTCCAACGACAGCTGTTTCGCAGCTGGTCTCTCTTCTTGTTTCAGCATTTCTTTAAGTGCTTAATTCAATTAAGCTATTGAGCTCTACACCAGGGTGTAATAGGTACCTAGACTCACAAAAATACTAGGTAGTTACAATCTCGGAATTCTTACACAAATGTATTGTATTATGTCCAGTACCATTAGTTTAGCTAGGCATTGTTTACCATAGTTGCATTCGACAAGTCTTTAACTAGGGTTGTAGAAGCCTTGCATTCCATCATTCCTGGGCTCAGTCTCAGGCCCCCCCTAATTAGGCAGACAAGCGGGAGATAGGAATATAGTCTTTACTATCACTATCCGATTTCTGTCCAGTGCCAGGATCGCTTCCGCTTGTCTGTCCTCACGATCACAGGCTAGAAAGAGAAGAGCCGGTGCTAACCGAAGTCAAGTGAAAGCGCGCTCGTGGCCTCATGATAACGTACTTTCGTGAATGTCCTCGCGACGCCACCAACTCCCCCATCCGTCCCTATCACGTCCACCGAAAACCGCGCTGAACAGTGGCCTAGAATAAAAAAAGCCCCCAACTATGATATGATTGTGATGAGTCGGAGCTGGTTGTGCAGCCAGAAAACATGCACTACTAGCACACGCTGCTGGGCCTCACTAGCTCAGCAGATGCTCAATGGCACCCTGCACGCTTCCACCGCTTCGTCGCAAGGCTTCTACGTTCCTATCGAAATCGTAGAATCCCATATCGTTGAGTTGACGGAGCTGTTCGGCGTATCGCTCTTCCGGTGGTCGGTTGTCTGGTGGGGCTGGTGATGATCCCCCCGACCCACCCATTCCTAGAAGCTGCATCATCTGTTGCAAGGCTTCAGGGCTCATGGGCGGCATACCAAAAGGATTATTGGTAGCACTCTGGTTTGCGCCGAGGCCGCCGCCGAGCCCGCCGCCGAATAGATTTGCGAATGGGTTGGGCGGTGGGCTTGGATTACCTTGCGCATTTGCTCCCTGTCCTGGGCTAGCGGCAGTTGTGGCGCTATCATTGTTGTTTGTGTTGTTGGTAGTCTGCGCGCTCGTGTTTCCTGGAGTTGGGCTGGTCGTCGCCGACTGGCCAGCACCGGCAGGAGGCATACCGAAGGGATCGAAGATGCCGCCCATTGCGCCAGATTGTCCCCTAAACCAGCCAGCCCCGGTATGTTGGCCCAGGCCGCCGGATCGAATGGGTTAGATTGCCCCTGTGCGCTGCTATTGTTTGTAGCATTGTCACCTCCAGCGCCAGGTGTAGTATCTGTTACACCAGGCATGGGGAAAGCGCCTTGGCCACCGCCGTTGCCTCTCATCATGCGCTGTATTCTGGCGGCGCTCCTTAGAGCTTCGGGATTGGTCATCATCTGACGGAAAAGCGGCGACCGAACCATCTCGCGAGCATTAGGGTTGTTCCGTAACATGGGATTGGATTGGATCATCATGTCGAGGAACTGATCGTTATTCATCATCTCATTCATCTGTTGGGCAACGTGAGGGTTGCTGAGCATGTTCGCAATCTGATCTTCGTCCATCATCGACCCGACCATCTATATAGGCGACCATATTATATTAGTTATAAAACCGAAATTTGGTAAGACAGGAATACTTACGCCGCCATCGGGACCGAACATGTCGGCCGAGGGAAGGTTCGTTAAGCCTGCGTATCGCGCACCGGTCAAACCTGCCAGAGGGTTGTTGGCAGTTCCGGCAGCCATGTTGGTAGGAACCTGGGGGGCAACTGGGGTCGAGGCGGAGGAAGAGGAGGGAGCAGGGGCGGGATTGCTAGCAGCGCTTTTCACCAGGTGGATGGTGTTGCCAGACTTGATCTTGTAGGTGCTCAGAGGCTCTTCGTTCTTCATGACACGACCCGAGTAGATGAGGCGTTGGCGCTCGGGCGGGATATCCTCGAAATCGGAGCCGGCAAGCTTGGCCTTGAGGTCGCCGACAGTGGCGGACTCGGCCATAGTGACGGTATGTTGCCTGTCGCCCGAGGTCTTCACCTTGAAGGTAACATGGGAGTCGGCGGAGGCCCCATCGGTGGAGTCGGCCATCGTGGGATGTCTGGAGTTGTAGCGGCCGGGGGTGGAGGGCTTGCGAAACGTCGCTATCTACAGCTGTACTTGGGTAAGATAAGACTGGGCCTTGACAACGTAACTGGGACAATGCAGTTTTACGTACAGCCTATGAATGCGATATGGTGCGCGGCAGCGAGGGATGCAGAGGGTATTATGTAGAAGAGGAAATCTTAGGGAGATTGGAGTTTAGTACTGGTCAGAGGTGCAGCATACGAAGCGGGTTGTTGGGACCAGATGATGATGGACGGATGTTTGGTGGGGCAAGCTATTGCGGATAGGCGGTTGTTAGGTAGTTAAGTACCTAGTGGCGGATTGGAGGCGCTGTAGGGTTAAGTAGGATGTAGGTAGTGTAACTGTCGTGTAATCTGTACACTACAGCAGTAAAGGCTGTGCCCTGCGGCCCTGTCAATACCTACCCGTTGGGAGTACTTGTGGTGATCGCATTTACATGTACTTATATGTAAAGAGTAAAAGTAAATTAGGTAAGTACATACATCATAAGGTAGGACCTACATGTAGTAGCTCCATGCATTTATACATGTACTTATATTTAATACTACCTACCTTGTAGTATGGTGGTACCTCCTAGGCAGACTCTTCTCGAAGTTGACAAATAGATATCTCTACAACTGTTTACAAACACCAGTGATACATGTCCTTGGTGTTTACATTGCTATGTTAAGTATTCCAACACCACTGTAGTATTCCAGGCACCCCTTAAGAAGTAGCCATACTCAGTATATGAGATATGAGATGTGATCAACACATCGCCACCTACAATAGGCGGCTAAGCCAGCGTCTACCTAGTTTACCTAGTCTAGATCTAGGCCTTTACATCCGCCACTGTTTCCGCCCATTTCTTACCCCCACAAGCTCGTTCGTTCTCTTGGCATCTATGGCTTTCTATAGTGCGTCTCGCGTCATACCACATATCTCGGTACCGTCTTGTGAACTGCCATGCAAGGCAATTAATGATTAAATGTACTGCGTACGCTTTCCGATTTTCCACTTTCAGGTCATTGAATTATGCAGGCAGTCAATAAGCGCCAAACCGACGTCTTGGGTATTTCGTTATTAATAGCTAGCTACCTTAGGCGCTTAACTAAGTTCAAGGGTACTCAGCGGAACACGTGCAGAGGAGCAATGCTATTTCATCATGCATGTACACTTACATTCCATTCTAGTTCCACTACTAATGAATGGTATGATGTTACACACCAGTTAAATATACTCTATCATCAATCTTCGCATTCTATAATAAATAGGACAAGTATACCCATTTTATGCAAGTTCTGAAGATTTGAGATGATGTACCTACTTTATATTGCCTAAAGGGGCAAGGATCCAACTGCATCACAGCTTAAGCCAATCAGACATCATACCGAGGCATCACTCGGTAACCTCGATGTACTCGATGGCGGGTTACCTGCCTCTCTAAGTAAGTAACTTCGTATCCTCTTTCAACCTCATCCTCATTTCAGCCCATCTATTTCCACTCGCCTTCAATCTGTAAATATAGTTAAAACCCGAGTCTAAACCACTCATTAGTTGTTTGCTTCCGTTGAGCTATCTTGTCGTATAAATCATGAAGGGCATCCAGGTTGCTCAGTATGTGAAGGTGAGATAGCGCAGTGATCCTCGATGAATACAGTGCTAATATCGAAGCATGAAAGGGTCCAAAGGAGCTCAAAGTGACCGAGCTCCCCGACCCCAAACCGGCACCTGATCAATATCTCATTGAGGTGCACGCAGCAGCGACCAACTTCTTCGATATTCTTCAAGTCCAGGGCAAATATCAGCACCAGCCTCGTACGCATTAACTCCAACTTCCTCACTCGCAGCATTTCGCATTTCCCCTTCAACTCACCATGGCTTATAGCTTTTCCCTGGGTATCTGGCGCCGAGTACTCAGGCATTGTTCTAGCAGCGCCTGCAAACTCCAAGTCGCCTACGTTCCCTGTCGGCAGTCGCGTATTCGGGGCTAGCCAAGGATCCTACGCGACCAAGGTATGCGCCACCGAAGAGCAGCTGCTCCCTGTACCCCAAGGCTGGTCCTTCACGGACGCAGCTGGTCTCTTCGTGACGGCGCCAACTAGCTACGGCGCCTTGGTTTTGCGAGCTGGCGTAAAGGCCGGAGACTGGGTCCTGGTCCATGCCGCAGCGGGAGGCGTCGGTTTGGCGGCCGTCCAGATCGCGAAAGCATTTGGAGCGACGGTCATCGCGACGGCGGGCACAGCGCGCAAATTAGAGGTGGCGCGTGCTTTTGGCGCCGACCATGTGATCGACTACCGGGATGCGTCGTGGCCGGATCAAGTGCGCAAACTCACGCCTAAAGGACGCGGCGTTGATATTGTATACGATCCCGTCGGGTTAGTCGACAAGAGCACCAAGTGCATCGCCTGGAATGGACGCATCCTCGTTGTTGGCTTTGCTGCGGGCTCTATCGAGAAGGTCGCTATGAATAAAGTGTTGCTTAAGAATATTTCCCTGGTTGGAATTCACTGGGGTATGTATGCCAAATTTGAGAGGGAGAGTGTTCCCGCCGTGTGGAAGGGGATTGGCGACCTCATCGAGCAAGGGAAGTTCAAGAGTACTGTGTTTATAGATAAGGAATTTATTGGGCTTGAGACGATTCCTGATGCTTTGATCGCCCTCGGCGGCAGGGAATCTTGGGGTAAAGTTGTGGTCAAGGTACCCCAGTCGGGCGAAAGCAAATTATGATTTTGGACATGTATATAGACATCATCCCACGGCATAATATATATCTATAGCATTTCTAGACTATGTCGTAAGCTACACCAACACGGCCTACGAATAGTAGTTTTATAACAAAGGCAGCATTTTCGTGGACAGGCTTGCTTTCCGCGTTAGGGACGAGTCGGAGATTATATCCATAATAGAAGCTTAAAATCCAAAAATTGTCGTAAAAGTAATAAACACGAGATAAAAAAACTTTGAAAAGAACTGCGTATTCAGCTATCACGTAATCGTCTGTTTCAACATCGCATGTCCCGCATGTCCCGAATACCTGATTTGTATCTGCATGCTCTCTAACACTCTCTGCTTCATCTCCGCAGGCGTTTTAACAATATCCAAACCAGGGAACGCCCCGTGGGTACTACCGAACTCATACTTCTTCAATATATCCCACATACGCAAAAGCTCTTCAGGCGCAAGCGGGATCATGTTCGGATAGCTCCACATGAACGCGAAGCTGCTTATCCCTAGCGGCCTTTTGCGCGGCGCACCAACCGCATCTGTGTCCCAATTCCCCAACCCCGATGGTGTTGCCATAAAGGTATCGGCGATCAGTAGTCTGCCTTCAAATAGCATTACCAACGATCCGGGGAAATGGCCTCCTAGCTTCAGGACCGTAGTACCGAAGACGTGTGTCTCGTTCTCGGTGATGAAGTTTTGGCGTTTCGCGTCTTGTTGCGCCAACCACATTCTGTCTTCTTTTGATAAGTAGACAGGGCAATCGAATGCGCGCGCCCATTCCAAGTGTGTCGAGTAGTAATGCGGGTGCGAGATCACGATAGCCTTCAGTCCGCCTAGCTCTTTAACCTTGGCTATCGTCTCGTCATCAAGCAGCGTGACGCAATCCCAGAGAACATTTCCCTGTGGTGTCCGGACGAATATGGCGCGTTGTCCTATGGCGACTCTGGGTTGCGTGTTGATCGCAATGAGCCGCTCTGGATCGGCAGCTATAGGCGTGAAGACGTTCTTGTGCCCGCTCGAGCGCAGCGCATCGAGCGACACGAAGGATTGCCCGCTAGGCGGTACGTATTGCCGTGGATCATCGCATATGAAGCATGTTGTGACTTTGCGCTTGTCGTTAGTGGGAAATTGAGTTCCGCATGTCTGGCAGACAAGCCACGAGCTGGTCCGCTCTGGATCATATGAAACCTCGTTCTCAGATGCCATTATGCTTGAGCTCTTCTCTGTCAACTTTGATTCTAAGGTAGCTCAGCTGACTATTTATATATCCACTTACAATTGGATGCCATATAGAACTGTATTGGAGAACTGAACCTGACCACTTGGTCCAAGTTGATGAGGGGTTCTTCTCTAGGGTAGGATGGGCCAGCACGGGTGGGCTGGGGCCAAGTTCGTGGAAAGGTATGTAGTATGTAAGGGATCATCCTAAGCCTATCAGATTGAATCTACATATCCTAACACTAGCACAGTTATTGAACTGGCGTGAATAACGTATCAGCAGTCATCGCCTGAGGGGTTTTACACGAGTATAACGAGAATCACAAGCCGATATTCGGATCGGTGGGTTAAGTAACATGATGCTGTACGACGTAAACGGCCGTCAGTGACCTAATTCGATCAGGCAGTAATCAGGGAGGTGTGTTTAATCCATGCTAGAGATAGTGCGCTGTTTAAGTTGAGTATTGATACTTACAAGGATGGGAGACCGGGGAATGTCCGATTTCCTTGTGGGGAAGTCCCATGCGGCTAGTCAGCGGCGGTTAGGGACGGCTGTGCATGCTATATCGGCGTGTTATCTCTCTGGCAAGGTGAGAGAGCGGTGGCTGATCAAGAAAGCATGGGAAAGAGGCCGTATTTTCTGATAAGCTGCGGGGAGTTGTATTTATGATAGCTAACTGAATCCATTGTTTTTTCAGGTTGAACTGCTAATAAAGATCCCTTCCCCAATTCATAAGTGGACTCAACTTGCTACCTATTAATAATACAATACCTCTTCCCACCTTAACATTTTCAAGCTATCCACTCCCCGTTTCCGTCATCATGGTATTCTTCCTCGATTATTTGCAACATAGACGCGACTGGTAAGTTCCACCGGCGTATTTCCTATTTCTTGCTAGATGGCTTTTTCCATATTTGTTTGCTATTTCACATCAGCTTACATTTGGCAGCCAGTTCAAGCAAAATGAGCGGACTGAGCGGATCGGGGCCCTCGGCCGATATCGCGGGGCTTTCACGCCCTTAGATCGGAAAATTATAAACAGACCAATTGAAGAACTCGTCGAAGAGGTCCAAAAGGGCGTTCTTGAGCCCTCGGTCCTTCTCGATACCTACGGCAAGGTGGCGTTAAAAGCCCACGAGAAGACCAATTGTGTCACCGAGGTCATGATCTCCGAGGCCGAGGGTTGGATCCGAGATGGCTCAATTAACTTCAAGGGACCCTTGGCCGGAATACCGATAAGCTTAAAGGATACTATCAACGTCGGTGGCTTCGACTCGACGGTTGCGTTTAGTAGTTTCGTTGGCAAGAAATATGCCGAGGATGGCCCTACAGTTCGACTACTTAAGGATGCTGGAGCTATCCCTTACGTAAAAACGAATCTCCCCATTACACTGCTCAGTTTCGAGTCTACCAACGATGTCTGGGGTCGGTGTACTAACCCCCATAACAGCAAGTATTCACCTGGTGGTTCAACTGGTGGCGAGGCAGCACTTCTTGCTTTGGGCGGGCGGATAGGAATCGGTAGCGATGTGGCCGGCAGTGTTCGGGCGCCAGCTCATTTCTCCGGTATTTACTCACTTCGATGTTCGACGGGACGGTGGCCAAAGGCCGGCTTTTCGACTAGCATGCCGGGCCAAGAAGGTATACCCAGTGTCTACAGCCCGATGACCCGTACCCTAAATGACTTAACATACTTCACCCGGGCTATCGTCGGCATGCAGCCATGGAAATACGATTACTCAGTTCATCCTCTCGCTTGGCGCTCCGATATTGAGAAAGAATATGCGACCAAGAGCAAGCTTCGCGTGGGCATCATGCGGACCGACGGCGTTGTAGATCCGAGTCCGGCCTGTCGTCGGGCACTTGAAGAGACGGAAGCAGCCTTGAAGCTCGCTGGTCATGAAATCGTAGAGATTGACCCACCTTCACCTTACGAAGCGCTATACCTCGGCGCACATTTGCTGAATGCCGACGGCTGCCAGACGTTCAGATCCTTCATGCGATATGGCGAGTGGAATGACCCAGGAGCCGACCAGCTAGACTGGCTGATGAGACTTTCGCGCCCGTTCAAATACATATACTACCTTTGGGTCAAGTACATTCGGAAAGATGATGTATGGGCTGGGCTTATCAAAGGCTGGCACCAGAAGAGTGCCTACGAGAACTTTCAACTTGTTGCCAAGCGTGAGGCGTACCGAAGCAAATGGTTCGACTGGTGGAACAAGGTCGATATAGACTTCATGATAACGCCTACGAATGCTACCCCTGCCGTCCCGCATGACGGAATGAAGGATGCAGTCAGCAGTTGCGGATATACGTTCCTTTTCAATGTGGTAAGTCCCATGTTCATCTTGACACTGTGAACATATGTCGTTGCTAAGTACCACAGCTTGACTACACTACCGGTTGCATTCCTATCACCCATGTTGACAAGAATATCGATAACCTGCCGCCCGGGTTTGACATCCGAAAACTCAACGGTGTTGCCCAAGGAGCTTATAAGCTGTACGATGCCGATGATATGCACGGCCTTCCAGTTGGCATTCAGGTCGTGGGACGCAGGCTTGAGGAGGAGAAGGTATTGGCGATCATGAAGAGGGTTGAGGATGCACTAGGGGAGGATAAGTATGAGCAGCTCGAGATTGACTGAACAAGGCCACTTATCCACTGTACCTAGCGTGGCTACCGAGGTTACGCTATACTATACTGTCAACTATTAGTACTATCACAAATCGAAGTGCTCGTGGAATAAATGATACGACTAAGGCTAGGTATATAAATATGTAGATATTTGAATACAGAGAGACCTAAAGCAAAGCTTGCGGCATAGCACCCGTTTTCTAATCAATCTATTATCACCTACTCTCTTATTCAATTCGAGTTGTCGCGCAAGCACTTATGCTTGAGCGACGAGACATAAAATTAAATACGAAACGAAATGAGAAAGGAAGAGAGCTGAAGAGTCAATCTCGTATCCTCATTAGCCTGAAGGCCATCAATATGTGCATTATTTCACAGTTGATGCAGTGCTATCAAAAGTGGTCGAGGTAGGGCTCAAGGTTCCCTTCTCACTTAACTCCTCGCGCTGGGACTCGACGTCCTCGACAACACGTCGTCGCATCGCCCAGAGATACCACGTTCCCAGCGTCACCGAGGTGATGACCACTGTGACCACGATATAGAGCCAGATGTAGGGGCTCACGCTTAGGATCTCCCCATGCATGCCCTTCCATTCGAAAATGCCCATGGAGAAGAGAGTCTGTAGCGAGTATTAGATGATGTTAAAATGATGTTTGGCAGGAAGTTATGGGTTATGAGATACAACATACTGCGACGAATGTTGCCGGTAGGAAGACCATGGTAAGCAATGCGATTGACTTCATCAGCTCGCTGTCTCGTCGTGTGTGTTGCGCGACTTTTAGCCCATTCTGCGCGATTTTCAAGTTGGTGAATGTGTCCTTGCGACCTATTTGATTCCATTCCTACCGAAGAGTCAGAGAAATTGTTCTATTGGAGTTTTGAATGCGACAGGTTTGGAAGTCATTTACTAGTTGGGATGCGAGCCCTACGCCGTCAATAATGGTGGCGCATTTATGGATGTGCTCGTCGAACTCATCCACGAGGTGCTTTAGACGTTCTTTGATCTTCAACCCGGTATCCGCGAGGCCGCGTAGTATATCTCGGTCGAGGTTGGCGGCAAAGCTGTACTTGTCATTTTCCGGGTTGAGTAGAATGTCTTGGAGCTCATCAATGTGCTCTATCATGTCTCGCATCTTTTGCTTGAATGCCTGCAGCCCGTTTCGTAGGTTCCCCATTTCTAGCCAATCTTGGATAGATGTTGCTAGAGGCGGAGAAATTGACGGTAGGCCCGTCTTGTCGAGTGTGTAGTTACGGTTCTCTGTGATTCCGACAATTTGTTGCACGAGGCAGCTAATCTTATTCCTTACCAGCCGGTCTAATCTGTCTCTTTCGAGCTCGGCAAAGAGCACTACGAGAACCATTGGATGAAGTTCGGATAAGTCTGAGCTTGATAGGCGCTTAATTATGTTGTCTGTAGTTTCGGTATCGCAGCCATACATGACGGCGTGAGTTGTTAGAGTTCGAGGGGTGAATGTCACGGACAAGCCGAGGTCCCCTGGCCATGTTGCCGCCGATCTGCAATTGTATACTAGCAAGTAGCATTAGTACATAGGCACGTCGATGTATAATTGATGATCTCGGGAAGAGCAAGACACACGGACCTATTGACTGCTCAATAGGGGAGTCCCAAGAATGGAACTTTCTAATGAATGCACAACTAGTGTTGCGGTTGATTGTTCTTGCAATCGTGCCATGAATTTTGAACTCCTTTATCAATTGTCGGAACATAAACTCGGAGAAGGGTAAGTATGATAGAACAGCAGGATCGAATGCACCGGTATCAGCCCTAGCACCGAGTCTGCGGCATCATCAGCGTGGCGCTCATGAACTGACTGATACAGCTAGCTCACATTAAGTTGATCTTGCTTGTAGTATGTAGATCCGGTTGATCGAAATGCTTCGCGACAGTCAATAAGATCTCCTAATGCGCAGTCATAAAACCTACCAGGTCGAACCAATTTTGCCAATCTTCTTCAGATCGTATAGTATATTCCCGCGCCAGCATTTCCTATTCCTCATAATTAACTTGGTACGAAGTACGAAGCCATTTGATGTCTGTTCACGCATACACTTGCCTGTTTCGCTACTGCCAAGACCTTATTCTCGGCTGGCGCGAAGTCCATAATGTTCATGTTCTTATCCCACATGGCATCATCTGAGCGTAGCCAGTCCATCTTTGATAATTGGTGCAAAAGAGAGGAGTATAGACTGTTCATTTGAACTACTTAAGAGCGAAAGTAAGTGGGATCATAGAAAAATAACAAACCCCGATGCCCATCCTATTCCGGGTTCTGCAATCGCGGGGTATCCCCGTCATTCATTGGGCATTTGCATTTTGTTGGAGAAGGACGTCTTCGCATGCAATAGAAGTTGGCACAGCCTCCATGGAGCCTGCTTTATCGCCGGTACTAGCAATGTCTCATGCTTCATGTCAGCACCAGCCTGCCTCATTATGTGCCGTTTGAGGCTGTCGTCTGCCTGTCAGCGCAGCCTGCATCAACAATCAAGAGAGATGTATCTAGTGGAAGAAAATGATTTCAGTTTGACCGTAAGCCTCGATTATGGGTGGCATTGTGTTCCTGACCACGTAACCTGCACCTTTATACGTATCTACCAACATTGGCAAGGATCGAGATGTCAATATAAGTGGAAGAATAGGTTCACAAGGTTGAGTTTGATGAACCAACAGTCTTCACCCCCTTTCCTCTGCGTTTATTATAGTCTCGAGCAAATTGCCTTTGTTACCCACCTTGAATCACCTAGTCCCACTACAATGGGTTATTACACACAAGTCCTCCCTATTAGATACAACAGTAAGAAATATCTTGAGACGTATCTTGGAGAGATCTTCGGAAGTAATAACTTTTATGTCGAGTCGGTACGCGACACCTGATTCTCCCTCTATGCTCTGGCTCGTCTAATATGATTAACTTAGTTTATGTACGAACAATGGACGGTTAAGGTTCCAGAGAGGCTTAGCGAGGTTTGTCCCTTCTAGCTTGACGAAGTAGATTTCCTTTAACCCCCATTAGGCTCAGATCGAAATGTTGAAAACAAGAATGCGGACAAAACATTATGCCCAGTATTGATCAATTGGGAATGACCGAGTGTTAGTGAGGGCAAGTTGTTGATAACACTCTCGACGAAGTATGGTGTTCCTACTAGGACCTAATGTTTTCTTAGTACATAGCACACATTACATATGAAGTCTTTCAATCAGTTCCTTGAACTGTGAATGATATATCATAATGCTTTCGACTTAGATATTGGATTATGAGCGATTGGTTCCTCGCCTAAGCCGTGAAACTACCCGGCTAAACTTCAAGTAAGACAGTATTCTTTTGACATCATTCCTCTTCCGCTTCTTTTCGGCTTCAGTACCGTTCGGTCGAGGAACTAATCCGGTTTGCTGTGGGACCGCTAGGACAACTCGATCTGTCACTTCCTTATGTTTTGTATGAGATGCATTGTCATCAGTGCTCACTCTGCTTGCGGTTTGAATCGCAGATATATTAGACCCTCGGTCGCCGTTTACCCCACTGTATGTTTCGTATTGGGCTTCAAGTGAGTCACTCGAGATGAAGATGGGCGGAGTGAAGGGTGGTGGGTTCGGGGTGGGTTCGTCAAAGGTTGACAGAATATCTGCTCCGTACTTGGTATCTTGCAAACATCTTTCATAATACTCTGCGAGACATTCGTGCACTTCCTTGCAATCAGCACGCTTTGTAACGTCTATTCGTAGCATTCTGGTCCTAATTAGCTTTAAGCAATCGTGAAGATAGTTCCCCTCCGTGACCTTGCTCTGGAGTTCGTCGATATGCTGCAACAGATTCTTAGCGAACGGAGCCGTTGATTGATTGATGAAGTCCTTTTGCTCACCGATTGGACTGACGACTTATGTCCAGCATCTTCGGCCCGAATAGATTTGAAGAATTTGTCTTCTTTGAAGTTTAGGTTAGTTTCATCCATCTCATCGAATCGGACCTGGTCAAACTGTCTTAGGCCATGTGGTCCTTTGATAAGCCAAGTTAGAAACTGTAGTAACACACAGCCTAAACCCCATATATCGTATTTCCTCGACAGGTATGCTTCTGACATTCCATATTCAGGAGCTCGGTAAGTTGGCGAATGGGGCCCAGTTGGGGGCTGACGGGACCTAGTTAGAGCTGAGTGAAAACCGGTAAGCCCGAAGTCTGATATCTTGAATAGGCCCAACCCGCTTTCGTCCCCGTTCTGGTGTTGCTCAAAATAGAGAATATTATGGGGCTTGATGTCTCCATGAATGCCATATCGTTTTTCGCTCTCTGGAACAGCTAGAGTGGGTTGAAGTGGTTCCAGAAATTGAGTATCATGTAAGAAACCAAGTCCGAACTTTCCAGTAAGCCCAGCTAGCTGACCTGCGACCCAAGTGATTACCTTTTGAGCCCGATGTGCATCGGTAGCTTCGTCTTTATTGACCGATACCCTCTGTTTTAGCACTATAGGTTCTCTTGTCCACAGGTCGTTGAGGCTGCCACCATCGGCCCAGGGGAAGATAAATGAGTAATGGGGTCCTCGGCGATAGGCCGCGTACACAGGGAGCAAATGATCTCTAGTTTGGACCCTCTTGAGGTTCCTGAACTCGTTCGTGAACGGTATATCGTCGGCTTCGAATAGCTCTTTAATGGCAAACTTCTTTGCTTCCTGTCATTTTTTCTTGTTAACTAACTCCACTCCTCATATATCTGTAGATCGCGCATACAAAAGCATGATGGTCTGGGTGTATTGCAACCTGCGTAACTTTGGCATATCCACCGACGTTCTCAGAAGGAACAAAGGTGCCCCTTTTCTCTTCCCCTATTGCAACCCACGGCATGATAGATTGCTCGTCAAGCTCGTATAGGCCAACTGAACCGTCTGATGCTCTATCAAAATAGGGGCTGAGGAGGCGCCATTGATTATCGTAGAATTTCCTTTTTTCGACTGGATTCCAATTATTGAAGCAAGACACAGGCTCGCATGTTGTCTTGTTTAAAGTAGGTCTCTTAACCAAAACAAAAGACTCTCCTACAGGCTCTCGCCCAGATTTCCGAAAAGGGAGATGTCTATCCTTGATTCCTGCTTCCACGAAATCGTTTATCTTGTGCAACTGATTGATAAGGACGAGAATGGCAAAAATCTTGCGACTTGTATTCTCATCTTGGCTCGAATCATCGTTGTTCCCACAGACGTAGTCAGTGTAGAGATCCAAGCCAGGCGAGTCTTCTCCAAATGTGCGCACAAGTTCGCGACGGACAATATCTCTTCGGCAGATAGTTTCTACTTTACCTAAGGGCAGATATGTTTGTGCATCATTAGGTAATGCAGAATTCATGGCAATCTCGAGATCCGTTGCCAAGTCGACTTGTGATGGACTTGTTAACCCCGTCTCTAAGTTATCGAGACCAAGAAGGTCTTTTGGATCGCGCAATGGTTTCGATTTCTTAGAGTTTCGAGCCCAAGCTTGAAAGCCATAATCAGCGACTCGGCTGTCGACATCCGATTCGCGCTGACTCGATGCATCTTCTTCAAGTCCTAGATTGGGAGGGTATATTCCCGGTGCCAATAAGTTCTGATTTCGTGGCCGAGCCTCATGGTCTCGAAGAAACTGTTGATATTTAGCAAAGCTCAAGCAGGCTCTAGGAGATTTCTATGGGTCGCTGTCCCCGTACCTGGCGAATGTCTTCCATTAGTTCCACTACTGCCGTAAAGCATGATTCTAGAGGTCGGTGATTCCCGAATCAGCTGCCTCTGATAGGGACAGCATCTACTTTATACCATTGAAAACCTTGGCACTTCTTGTTGGCCTCCGGGAGCAAAAGAAACCCTTCCGACTCGACTGGCTTGCCATTTTGTTCGATGCAGAGCCTCAGCCACCCCAATCTTAATGTATATCTTCAGTGAGATTGTTGGCTACACCGCTTACCACCATTTCACAATCGATGTAGTATTGGGGGCGTGACTAGAGCTGCAGCTAGCCAATTACGTTGTGCAGGCAATTCGCCCGGAGATGCGCGATAATGCACTCAAAAACACACCATCCTCTTCCGACGGTAAGAAACTCTCCGATTTTGCCGTGTTGAGATTAAACAAATGCGTTGGTAATAGTCAGGCAAATTTCAAACTTGGCCACCGGAGCCAACGGCTTTTCGAGAAGACATCTTGGGGCTCTTTTATGTGTTGCATTACATGGTTTCAGGAGGGAACCTCAAGCTGATACGGGAGGCGTTTTTCTTTTCACTCTTCCGGGGGCGAGGGTGACACTGCCAGGTTGGAGAAGCGCCTTATTGGTTGCCTAGGTGTCATATAAGCCACCTGTTGGAGGCCCAGCGGGTGATATTGCATGCATGTGAGCGAAATATGATCTAGGACCGCAGTGAGACAGATCTGCATAGGTACCTATATAAGCCATGTTGGTCAGCTGCCTTTTTGAGAACCCAGAAGTTAGTAGATCTTCATCGTCATACATTTTAAGAGCTTCTCTATGCGCGTGTCCGACGGTCAGTTTTATCCTTTGAATCCTTTCTATTTACAAAAACTTCAATAAATACCATTGTGAAGAGTTATATACCATTTGCCACATGTCGTCATACTCAAAGTCCTCCTACTCAAGCCGCCCCCATTCAGCGAGCAGCCAGCCTGCTGGGCACAAATCGACCATCACGAGCATACCTGGCCGTTGCATTCACCCCTCAAAGTTAGGAAATATGCTACAAGCACGGTTCGGCAACAATTATTCGGTCGAAGTTAGTAACTCCGTAGTGCACTTTGTAGAGCCATTTTGACCTGAAGTAGATGCGGGCCGATAACTACAAAATCTCTGCTGGCTCTAGGATCTCGTACGCTGACATAAGGACTTGTTATTGAGATCTCAGTTGCCCGTATCACATCTGGATACTGTTAGGATACCAATGGCCTGAACAAGTATAGTTCTCGGGTTCTATAGCGTTTTCTTTTTACTTTGACCGTCTTTGGGATTTTAGAGGGGATTTAGGTTGCATTATAGCTCACTCGTTTACGAGGCTCGGACTAAGACGAGCTCGGATAATTATTTGGCTTGGAGGTTATGTAACGTGGCATCATTGTTAACGGACAAACAATTAGCAAAGAATCTTATTTGCGGGAAAAGAACTTTCTCGCCCTTTTATTGGACCTTATAAATTACGTATAGGAATTTTATAGCTCTCTTATTGGACTTTGTACACTAAGTATATCGATTTTCAAGCCCTTTTATTGGCTTCATCCCCCCTCTCCCCTTCTGAATGATGCACCTCGCTAAATGACAGCAATCCGTTGGTTGGCCGGAATCCAAGCAAAGACTTTACAATATCTGATGGGAAGTGGATGTAGAGGAGGCAGGATGGGATTACACGCTTCGTATATATGTATCTATCTATACATTTAAAAAGTGCAATACCTGTTACATGTACCTATATCGATGCCAATAGATAGCTTCAAATTGACTGCGTTACCTGCAACAGCTGCAATGCACGCGGAATAGTTCCTGTACTAACAAGGATTTTCAAACAAGGAAAATGGTCATATAACTTGGGGTTATGTGTTCTTAGGAATTAATCATAAATAGATACTAATTGCATTCACAAAGAAACTCAGAAATTATATAATATATCTTGTTTAATATCAAGTCTTGCGGAGGTGTGGATCACGATCTAGGTTGTAGAAGTAAACAAGTGCCTTAGATTTTTAGGATTATTAAAGTATATATTCATATAATCTAAGAAGTAAGTTTTAATTATATAGAGAAAGGTTAAAAAATTGCTATTTATGCTAGTAATTATATGTTTTATGCGTAAAATGCGCTATATATCTACTATTTTATAATATACTTTTTAGCTAAATAGCTTTTATAAAATATAAGGCTATTTAAAACGGTTTTATATATAAGAAATTTATAATAAAAAGCGTTACGCTTTATATAGCGTATATAACGCGTATATAAATATTTATTGCTAAAAGCCTAAGTAACTTATTTACTTAATTTTATTAAGTAAATAAATTTATTATTACTAGTATTATTAGCGCCTTAAAGTAAATAGTTGCTTAAAAAAGCTTTAAAGCAATAAGTTATTTGCTTTTACTATTATAGTTAACACTTATATATAATAAGTTTGTTAATTTTTTTTTTCTTTTTTTTTTTTAGTTATTATATACTTTTTATAAGTAAAAAAAGTAATTATATTACTTAAATTATAACTAAGCTTTTTTTTAAAAGTTATTTTTTTTTTATTATTAAGTATAATTTTTAAAGACTAAAAGCTTAAAAATAATATATTAAGTAATTATTAATTAGCTAATATAAATATATAGCATTAATAAATATTAAAATATTAGCTTTTTTTTTTATAGCCTTTTTTTTTAAGTAAATAATCTTTTATTTAATTATTTATATAAGTATAATAATAGCTTAAGTACTATTAAGTATATATATAATATAAAAGAAAAAGCTATAAAAATTAGTGTTATAAGTGCTAATAAGCTTTTAAAAACGCTTATAAATATGCTTGCTATTACTATTATTAATACTATTGTTATAATTATAGCTATATATAAAAATATTTTAGGCTTAAGTAGTAGTACATTTATAGCTTTTTTAACTTTTAATATTACTATTGTTATTATTGCTACTACTATTTTTAGCGCTTTTATAATACTTTTATAATAATTATACTTTGCTATAGCTAATTATTATAATATATTTTGTTTAAGTTGTATTAAGTTTGCTATAGCAAGCAATTTTATAAAAGTATATTATAACGTTATAAATAGCATTAAATATTAATAATATACTTTTAAATATATTTATAAGCTTTTATAAATAATTTTAAAAGTTTTAAACTAATATAAATACTATTAATTATTATATATAAAAAGCTATATATAATATTAGTAATACTTTACTTAATTACTTTTTTAAAAAAATATAACGCAATTTTTATAAGTGCTAATAAGCTTTACTAAATAATAGTTATAAAAAGCATAATATTAATATTTAATATTATATATATAAGCTAGTAAAAAGGCAGCGCTTTATACCATTATTAAAGTGCTTTAAAAAATAAAAAAAGATAAGTTTGCTTGCGCTTTTGCTTTTGCTTTTGCGCCTGCTTTTACCTTTGCTTTTATTGCTGCTACCTTTATAGCTTTAGCTTTAGCTTTTGCGCTTACGCCTACTTTTACTCTTGCTTTTGTTTTTACTTTTGCTTTTGCTTTAGCTGCTATTATTACTTTTGCTTTCGTTACTATTATCTGCTAACCTTTTTTTAAAAACAAGCGTACTTATATACTTATAGCAATTATCTTGCTAATAAAGCTGCTATAAGCACTAAGTAAGCTTATTTAAAAGCTTTAGCTTATAATTATTAAAATTATATATAGTTAAGTTTAAAGCTTTTAAGTTAAAATATTATTATATTTTTTTATTATTATTAAATAATTTTTTATATAATAAATAACTTATATTTTATAGATTTATAAAAGCATAAAAATATTTAAATTATATTTGCAGTAAATTTTTAATAAGTTTATTTATTAGTATTTAATTTATTAATAAATAAATTATTTTAAATAAGCTTTTATAATATTTTTATTTAAGCTATATATTTTATATATTTATATAACGTGTTGGCGTATGCTTATATAGGCCATTAAGGCTTTATGGTATAATATATAGAGACCGCGTTGCCCGATTATATAAAAGTATAATAAAAAGGCTTATATCGCGTATTATAAAGCGCGCACACAAATATATATATAAAATTAGCTAAATAAGACTTACTTTTTATTTTCTTATTTTATTATTATTAATAGTTAAAATAACTAATATATTTGCTATATTAGCACCTAAATTCACTTAGTTTTATATAATAGCTAATATTTTATATAATTAAATCGCGATTATAAGATTAATTAACTAACTTAAATACTTTTGTTTTCTTGTTATATAAACAGTTTAATTATATAAAGGCGTATAATGCGTTTACTAAAAAGCTTATAAAGTAAGTATATGCTAGCAAATAAAAACTTATATAATGTAATAAATAAACAAAGTAAAATAATTAAAATACTTGTTAAAAAAATTACCTAATTAAACTATTTACTTAATAAAATATTTTAAAATTAAATTAATATTTAGCTTAAGCTAAAATTTAAACAAAAGCATATTAATATACTTAAATATAATATTAAAAAAAAGTATAATAAAAAAACCTAAGTTAACTTTAATATATATAATAATATAAAGTTTAAATATAAAGCTTAGTTATAACATTTAAAAAATAACTATAGTTATAAAATATATTTACTATGTAATAAAATATATAAGCAAGTAAAAAAAATAAAAAAAATAGCTTTAGCTAAACTATTATTATTTATTTTAGCTTAATTAAAACTAGTTTTATAAAGCAAACAAAAAACCTTAGCAATATTAGCTTTTAAAATTATTAACAACTAAAATAATATTAAGACCGCTTTTTAAACTAGTTTTAAGCTAAGTTAATAAGCTTTTTTTACTTTTAATAATAGCAACGCAATATATAAATCATTTAATATTTTAAATAAAAATAATAAAGTTATTAACTAAATAAAAAAAAAAAGCGTATAAAAAAAAACACTCCCTTTAATTTAAATCTTTTGTCTTTATTATTTAATTTAGACTTAAATAAAGAGATTAAGCGTATGCAACATAAAATCAAGCAACTTAAGCAAAAAAAAAAAAAGTTAATAAGCAATACTAAAAAACCTATAGGTAATAATAAACCTAAAAAAATCAAGTAATATTATCTCTACTTTAAAATTAATAAAAAAAACTATTTAAAAGAAGTAAAAAATTAGCTTATATATAAGCGCAATTTTTACCTAGCTTTTGCTATTATTAAATATACTAAAAAAAAAAAGATTACCGCATTTAAAAAGATTAAACTAGCATTAATAATAATTAGTATATATAAAATAACTTTTTTTAACCTTATTAAAAGGGTTAAAATAAGCACTAAAATACTTTAAATCTTTAAAACTACTTATAAATTAAATAAAAAGATTAATTAAAAAAATCTATAAAATAATTTAACTATATAAATTTATAATAAAAAAAACTTAATTATCTTTATATTTAAATAAGCAAGTTTAATATATTAATATTAAGTATTTAGTAAAAACTTAAGCTTAAATCAACAAATTTTATTATTTTTTTAAGCAGTTAAAAAAAAAGCTATAAAATAATATAATATAATTATAAAAGTAATAAAATATTAAAAAGTTTTATTATAAAACTTTATTAATAAGTTTTATAATAATTTAAAAGATTAAATTAGTAAAAAGTTTTTTAATAAAAATAATTGATTTTATATTACTAACAAGCTTAATTAAAAAAAGTTAAGTTTTAATAACTAATACTATAGCAAAAAAAATTAAAAAACAATAATAATAAAAGAAAAAATAACAAGTATAAAAGTTTAAAATATTATAACTATAATAAACTTAAATATATCGCTAAAAACTATAAACAACCTTTAAAATAAAAACAAACTAACTAATATATAAATAATTAAGGTTATACTATTAATTTATAAGGCCTTTTTTTAGGTTATAATTTAATTACTTATTTTGTTATAATAAGTAATAACTATATAAAACATTTTATTACTATTTATAACAATAAAATTATAAAAAGCAATAAATTAAATATAGCCTTATTAAAAAGTTTAATAACTATTAATAATTTTACCTTTAATTTTATTAATAACTTTACTTTTAAATTTATTAACGTAAATAGTTATGCTATTATAATAAGTATGCTTTAATTAATATTTATATAAACTAATATTAAAACAAAAAGTAATATTTTATATAACATAAGCTTAAACATAAAAATTAAAAACAACGCTAAATTATTCGTTAATAAAACATTTATTTACTTTAATAAAAAACTTAACCTATTAGTTATTTATATTAATAATAGCGCTATAAAAGTTAATGCTATTAAAACCTTAAAACAAAAATACTATACCTTAATAAAATAATATTATAAAGTACTAATAAAGCATATATTATTAATTACTTTATTTCCTTTAAACATTATATTAAGTAAATAATTTTATTATATAAAGGAATACTTAAATAAGTATACTTTTAAAAGCTTAAACGGTATTGTAATTATAAGTATAAATATACTTAAATAAAGATTCTTTTTTTAAAAATACAAAAAAAAAAAACCTAAATTACCTAATAATTCCCAATAAAAAGTCAAGCTAAATATAATAAATAAAATACCTAATATTACAAAACTTATAAAAAAATTAATATAAAACAATTAAATATATATAACTAATAAGCTTAAAAATAAGCTTATTTTATAGCATTAAAAGCTATATTATTTTAGCACAAAATATTTTATTTAAACAATTAAAAAAGCAATAAATATTAATTTAAACCCAAAAGAAATCAAATATCTCCCTTATATAGCTTGTAATCAAGCCAAGTCTTAAAAGATTATCTTACGCAAACCTATTAAGCAAGTAAAATACCCTAATAAAATCACCTAAGCAAATTTAAAGTCAATTTAACCTGTTTTAATTAAAAGTTATAAGTATTACTCTTTAATTATAAATAACAATAGTTGTTATTAAACATATAAATTATATAAAACAAAAAACAAAGCTAAAAAAGCTATTATTACTTATATTACTAAAGTTAATTACGCCTTATAAAACCAAATTCTTTAACTAAGTTAGCATATACTAAAAAAAATAAAGTTTCTTTATATAAACAACAGCTAAAAGTTTAATATAAAAGCACTTAAAAAATATTACACAAATAAAGCTATTTAACTAATTATTTTATCTTTTATAAATTAATATTAAAATAAAGTTATAAAGCACTTTATTTAATTTATTTAAAGTAAAGCAAAAGCTTGTTTTATTTAAGCCCGCCTTTTTATATATTTTTAGCCCTAAAAAATAAAACTAATAATATACACCTTTAACCAAACCTATTAATTATTATTAAAGAATTTTACTTTTTATAAGCAATATATAAATAATCTCTATTTAAGCAAAAATCATCTACTTATTTTAAAGTATTTAAAAATTTTAAGCTTATAATATATTATATATATTAATGCAAATAAATATATAGTAGCAAAAAAACTAAATATATATAGCGCTAGTGCGTTATTCCTTAAATATAAAAAATATAGCAACTATATTATATAATTAATAAATAAAAGTTATATTTTATAAACACTTTATATTATATTTTATAAACACCTTAATAATTTTACTAATACTTTTAATTTATATAATATTATAAGATCTTTACCTCTTAAAATATAACAGCAGCTATATAAACGTTATAAGTTTATTAAAAATCGCACTAAAATTAAAAATAAAAACAATAATATTATTAAAAAGGATATAACTAAAAGAAATACACTAAAAAAACCTAAACATAAACACCTTAAAAAAAAATGCCTACCTTAAAAGACATAAACATTATATAC
The DNA here is from genome assembly GCA_902806585.1 of Xylaria hypoxylon. Taxonomy (NCBI): domain Eukaryota; kingdom Fungi; phylum Ascomycota; class Sordariomycetes; order Xylariales; family Xylariaceae; genus Xylaria; species Xylaria hypoxylon. The sequence goes on from CADCXB010000001.1 coordinate 3,778,483, forward strand.
GTTTATAATGCCTTTAATAAATACCTTAAGGTTATTTATACCTTAAAGATATTATTTCGCTAAAAAAAATATAATAAATTAAACAAAAACAATAATAAATTTAAAAGTCACTAAAATCGCTAAATTAATAAAGTTTATATAATAATAGCAAAATTAAACAATTAAGCTAATTAATAAAAAAAGTTTAACATATATACTAAACTTAATTTATTAAATTCACATAAATTACTACATTTAAATTACTTATAACATTTACTTAATATATTTAAAGCAAATATATTATTACTAAATTACCTTATAATTAAGCAAGCACTTAATAATAATAATTATAAAAAATAGCTTAAAGTTATTTTTAAAAAAATATAAATTAATTTAAATAAAAAAACATTTAAGTTTTTATTACAAGCAAAAATATTTAAACAAAGTTATTTAGTTAACGCAAAGTAAATACTATATAAAAAGTATTTATTTATAAAAAAACTAAATAAGTTTAAAGCTTATATATATATAAAAAAGAATTTACCTAATAAAAAGGAATAAACTATAAAAAGATATTAGCTTTAATAATAAAGGCTACCTTTTAAAAAATATTTATAGCATTAGCTATAAAAAAGAAGTAGCATATTTTATAATTAGATTTTATTACTGCCTTTTTAAATAGAAAGCTATACTAGTATATTTTTATAAAGCAATTTAAAATACTAATAAAATATTTTAAAACATTTATTAAAAAAAAAGATAAACATAAATAAATAACAAATAAAATTATTAAACTTATAAACTCCTTATATAAACTAAAGCAATTAGCCTATAAATAATAAAAAGTAATTAAGTTAATAATATTTACTATTAAATTTAAACTATTACTAGTTAATAATATAATATATTTATATATAGCAATTAAAAAATTAAAAAAAGCCAACTAGTTTATTAAAGTTAAAATTATTTAAAACGCTTATAAAGGTAATATTAGCTTAAATTAGTTATAATATATTTAAAAAGCACTTAAATTATCTAAAATATCCAACCTTTAAAAAAGTATCACATTAATAAACAGTAAAAAAACAAAAGTTGTTTTAAAAAAAAAAGGCATACTAGCAAATAAAAATAAAATCTTTAAATTTGCCTTTTTTTTAAGCAAGTTAGCTTATTTAGCATAAATTACTAAACTAAACATTAATTTTATAACATTAATATAAGTATATTATATAAACAATTTATTAGAAATTTATTTTAATAAAATTAAGCAACTAATAAAATATTTAAAAAACTAACTAAATATATATTTATAATATAAAAAGTTAAGTCTTAATTACCTATATAAAGTTTATAAAAAATTAAGACTATTTATTATAGTAAATATTATATATACGTTTAATTTTAATAGTAAAAAGTTAATAACAAAATATATTATTTTTATAAGTAGCAACTTAATATTATAGCATTTAAAGTTGCAAAGTATTGTTATAAAGCATTTAACTAAAAGTAAATATATTATAATAAATAAAGTTGCAAGCAACTTAATATAAATACAAAGCTTTTTTATAAAACTTAATTATATGCTAAAAAAACCTATTACTTTTTTAAGTAATAATACTAGTGCTTTTATATAATTAAAAACTTTAGCAATAAATAAGCAAAAGAAATATATATATATAACATACTATTATATTAATTAAGAGGTAACTATAAATTATATTAATTTAGTATATATTTAATTAAAAAATAACCTAGCTAATAATTTAATTAAACCTTGTAATAAAGCAAAATATAAGTAATTTATAAAGCTTATATACTTAAAAGAAAAAACTATAAAAAAATTACTACGTAGCTAAGCTATTTTATGCTTATAATTTTAAATAGTTAGCTGCTAAAGCAAATTTATTACTAAAAAGTAGTAAAAACTTATACTTTAGTAATTTTAAAAAATTAAAACCTAATTTTTAAAATTACTACCCACTTATAATTATTTTAAACTAACCGTTTATTATAAAATCATATAAAAGTAAAAAGTATAAAGTTTAAGGTTTAATAATCTAAAGTTTAGTGCTAGTTTAGTTTAGTTTAGGTAAATATTAGGTGCTTATACTAAAGCAGTAAACTTTAATATATAATTAAATTTATATACCTTGTTTTTTAAAAAAAAAGTTAAATGTTTTAATATACATTATAAATTATAATATATAAAATAAAATCTTAACCTAAAGTAAAAAAAGCATAAAAAAATTATCGCTAAAAAGGTATATATATTAATATTATTAAAGATATAATATTTAACATAATAGTTAAAAGCGCAACTTATATATTAAAACAAAGTAATTTAATTTATAAACTAATTATTTCTTAAAGTTTTTTTATATTTTACTTAAAGTACTTAAAAAGCCAAAAAGGTGTTAATATATACTTATATAAGCTATTAAGGCTTTATAGCATAATATATAAAAACTATATTACCTAATTATATAAAAATATAATAAAAAGGCTTATATTGTATATTATAAAGCGCGCATATAAATATATATATAAAATTAGCTAAATAAAACTTACTTTTTATTCTTTTACTTTATTATTATTAATAGTTAAAACAACTAATATACTTGCTATATTAGCACTTAAATTCACTTAGTTTTATATAACGCAAATAAATAATTATTTTTTTTGTTTTTATTTACTATTAGGTAAATTACTTAAGTATTATTTAAGTAAATTATTTATTTTTATATAAGCTTTAATTAAATATTTTAAAAAAGCTTTTTTAAAGCTATAGTTTTTATATTAATAAGCTTAAAAGCATTAATTTTAGCTTTTATAATAAATATAAAAATTATGCTTTAATATATAGCTTTTTAAGCGATTATATTTTTATATAAAAATATAATATATGTTGGATTAATATATTGCTAGTTAATTGTACGTATTTAGCTAAGGGGTGAAAGTGACCGCGCGTCACCTTTAGTCACCTTTAGCCACCTACCTAGCCACCCTTAGCCACCTAGGGGGCTAGGGCTATGCTAGTAGGGACCCTTTGTACGAGGGTATATCTCACACTTCTCACCCCTTTAATTCCCTTACTCTTTTCTTCTTTTTATTTATAGATAAAGCAATTAGATATAGTAAATAAAACATTTTGTTAGCCTTAAACAAACCTATACGTACGTATATAGCTATATTAACACTAATTAATATTTGCGGTAGTTATTATGCTTTATTATATAATAACTAAGCGAATATAAATTAGCAAAAATAATAACAAAGGTTAATAAAGTGCTTTTTTTTTAGTAACTTAAAGTAAAAAACATTTATTTTTATTTTGTTTCTTAAGATTTTTATTATATAAATACACTCTTTTTAACAACTTAAAACAAAAAACATTTACATAATATAAAAAAAAAGAAGATTTATTTCTTTTTATATAATTAATTACCGTATAAAAAAAAAAGATAGCAAGTTATTTCGCACCCTTTAACCTTTTTTACTATATAATAACTAAGTAAAAACCCCCCCCCTTTTAATTAACAAAAGCACTTATAATATAAACTAGGTTTTTGTATTAAAAGACCTTTATCTTTAAAATTAACAAAAAGAAACAAAAGATTGCTTTCTTTTTCGTATAAGTAATTACTATACAAAAAAGAAAGCAATAGCGAAGCCATTTCGCACCCTTAACCCTCTCTGCCGTATAACAACCAGGCAAAGACCCTTGTCACCCCCAACCATATCACCATACAAAAGCCAAACGGCATATACACCCTTTGACCCTCTCTGCCGCACGACAGCCAGGCAGAGACCCCCTTACCCCAACCCTCTCTGCCGCACGACAGCCAGGCAGAAACCCCCTTTACCCCAACCCTCTCTGCCGTACAATAGCCAGGCAAAGACCCCCCTTACCTCGACCCTTTCTGCCGTACGATAACTAGGCAAAGACCTTTTTACACCCCTCCCCTCTTTGCAACGATAGCATATAACTACACTATTAAAAAAGCAGCGGAAATGCTTAACCTAAATATTTAGTTTATATAAACGTATATAAATATTAAAGCATATAATATTAAAAAACTAGATTTTAATTGCATAATTTTAAATAACTTTAATATATATATAGCATATTAAATTTATAAGTTAAAAAAAAACTAAAATATTAATATAATTTAAGCAATATATATAAATATATATATAAGCTAAATTAAGTTGTATTTTTTAAAAACATATTATATATTATATTAAAAATTGCTTTATTATTTTGCGTATAAAAGCATATATTTATACAAGAAATTAATATAATTATACAACTTTATATAAATTTAATAATAAAAGGTTATATTTAAACCTTTTTATAAAGTAAAGCTTTAAAAGCTAAAGCTTTTTATATGTTATATATTAATAAACCTTTTTGCTTTTATTATAAAAGCACTTTTTATTGCTTATATAGCTTTTTTTTTGCTTGCTATATAAGCATTACTTTTTATTGCTTATATAGTATTACTTGTTATATAAGCACCATTTTCTACTGCTTATATAGCTTTTTTAGCTATATAAACATTATTACTTTTTATTACTTATATGGCTTTTTTTTTACTTGCTATATAAGCATTACTTTTTATTGCTTATATAGCTTCCTTTTTACTTATTATATAAACATTACTTTTAACTGCTTAAATAGCTTTATTTGCTATATAAGCATTTACTTTTTTTTTTTTTACTTTAATAATTATATAAATAAATTTAATCTTATTAAATAAAATTTAGTTAAACCTTAAACTATTAAAGCTTATATCTTTAGCAATAATTTAGTATAAGATTAAGCTAAGCTTTAAATATAAAGCTAAATTAAGCTTTATATAATTAATTATATTTATTATGCTTTTAAAATTTTATTTTAAAAGCTTTTATATAATTAAGCTTTAATTTAAAGTTATATAGCAAAAAAAAAAAGTATTTAAAAGAGTAAAAGTAAGGATAGCAAAAGAGATATTAAAAGTTATGCTATATTGCGTACAATTAAGTATTACTTAATTATATAAGATATTAAAAGTTATATTATATATAACTAAGTATTACCTAGATATATAGCAAGTAAAATAAAGCTAATATAAATAAAAACTATATAATTAAAAGTTTTGCAATTAAAAACTATATAGCTAAAAATTATACAAATAAAAAAAAGCAAGTTAAATTTATATAGTTTATTATATAAAAGTTTAGTTTTTTTGCTTATATATATATAATTAACTTAGTAAAAAAAAAAGTATTTAGTGTTAAATCAATATATTACTAGTTAATTATATGTATTTAGCTAAGGGGTAAAAGTGACTACGTATCACCTTTAGTTACCTTTAGCCACCTACCTAGCCACCCTTAGCCACCTAGGGGGCTAGGGCTACGCTAGTAGGGACCTTTCGTACAAGGGTATATCTCACACTTCCCACCCCTTTAATTCCCTCACTCTTTCCTTCCTTTTATTCGTAGATAAAGCAATTAGACATAGTAAATAAAACACTCTATTAGCCTTAAACAAACCTATACGTACGTACGTAGCCATACCAACAATATAGCTATAAAATAATTTTTTAATATTTAAATTGTTTTTAAAAAAAGTATTTTTTGCTATAAAAAATATTTAAGCGCTTTAAAGGTTTATATTATATATAATCTTTAAATTTTAAGTATAATATAAGTATTTAATTATTTAGTTAGCTATAGCTATATGTTTTTTATTAAGGTTAATAAAGTGTTTTAATAAAATAGTAGCTATAAATATTATATTAAACTTAATTATAATTATAATATAAAGTATAAATTTTATATGCTTTTAAAAAACTTTTACTTATAATTAAATAGCTTTTTTTAAGTGCTTTTAAAGCTTTTTTAGTAGTAAAAAAATAACTAGTATTTAATTACTATTTATTAAGTTAAAATACTAGGCGATTTTTTTTATATATTAGTTATAAATTAAAAATATTTTATATACTTTATAATTTTTAATTATTTTAATTTTAAAAAACTAAAAAATATCTTTTTGTTTTTTAAAAATATATATTGCTTTAATTTTTTAAATTATTTTTTTAGCTTATACTAAATACTTTTTATTATAAAAAACTATAAAGTTATTTATATAAAACATTATATATATATTATAATCTTTTAAATAAAAAAAGCATAACTTTTTTAATAATAAAATTATATATAAAGCTTTTAATATATTTAAAAACTTTTTATATTATAATAATAAGAAATTTTTAAAGCTATATAGCGCTTTTTTAAATAGTATTACTTTGTTTTTTTTTTTAAAACTATTTAATAATTTATATATTATAAGTTTTTCTTTAAATTTTTTAATGTTTAAAAAAACGCTTATTATATTATATTATATAGTTATAACTATTATAATTTAAAAGTTTTTAGCTATAAGCATTAAAATATATATAAATTAAAGCGTATTTTTTATTTAAAAATCACTTTAAACTATTAAGCATAATTTATATATTTTTAAATAGCTATTTTTATTAAACTTATAAATAAATATTTATTTAAAAAGTAATAGGTTATATTAAGCCTTTAAGCGTAAAATTACTTTTATAGCTTTTAATTTTTAAAAGGTAGTAATTTTTTAGGTTATATTTTTATAAAATTAATTTTTAATAAATACTTTGCTAAATTTTTTTAAACTTTAAAAAATAGCTTTATAAAATTGTTTTTATAAATTTTAAGCTGCTAAAAAGCAACCTTTAAATGTTTTACTTTATACTAATATATTATAGCTATAATTATAAAATATAATATTTTATACTTTTAGTTTTTTTAATAAATAACTTTTAGCTAATTAAGTAAAAAGGTTTTTAAAAAATTAAACTAATAAAAATTATATAAAATAGCTATATTATATTTTTTATAGATTATTTTAATAAAAATTATAAATATAAATCTTTTATTTTTAACTTTAAAGTTAAAAAGCTTATTTTTTAACTTATAGCTTAATTTTATTATAAGTAGGTAATTTTTTTTTTGCTTTTGCTTATAAGCTGGCTTTTTGCTAACTATTATAGTATTTTTAGCGGAATTTTTATTTAAAACGTTTTTAGTTGCCTTTTTAATCTTAATAAAGTATATTTTTTAAAAGAATTAAAAATTTTTGCTTTTATTTATAATAGATTTAAAGCTTTTAAACTTATTTATTATAACACTAAGGCTTTTTTTTATTATTTTTAAGTGCTTATTTAACTTAAGTATTTTTAAAAAAATTATAAGTTTATATAACTAATTTTTAAAAGCTTTATAACTATTTTTTTTATATTTTATAGCTGCTTTTATTTTTAATATATATTTTTTTAGTTAGCTTTTAGCTAATAAGTTAAATAAATTAAGATTATTTTTAAACTAGCTAAAAAAATTAATATTTAGCTTACTTATAATTAATAACATTATTTTTTTTATATATTAAAAGTTTTTAAAAAATCTTTTAGTATAAGTTTTATTGCTTTTAAGTTTTAAATAAAAGCTTAAAAAATTTGCTAAGCCTTTTTTTAGTGCTTTTTTTAATAAAAAATATTTTTATTAAATTTAATATTTTTAGTAGTAATTATTTTATTTAGCTAAAAAACCTAAATATAATATAAATTAAAAGCTTAATAGCTTATTAAATAACTTATATAAATATATTAATTAATTTTATAAGCTTGCTAATTTTTATTAGTAAGCTTATTAAACTTTATAAAATAAGCTTTATTTTTATATGTTTATATATTATTTTAATTAAGCTTTAAATTAATTATAACGTTTATTATAACTTAAAAGCTATATTACTTAAAATATTATTTAAACTATAAAAAAAATACCTTTAAAAAAGTATAAAAAACGTAAGCTTTTAAAAAGCTTATATTATAAAGTTATAAAGCTATTTATATAGCTTTTAGCTAAAGGTTATATAAAAGCTTTATACTTTATAATATTTTTAAAGCTTTTATAATAATTTTTTGTTTTGCTTTTTTTTTTTTTTTTATACGTTTTTTAATATAAGTAAAAAGGTGCTTAAAATTAATCTTTTAGTTTTTAGCTTAAATTTTAAAAGCTATTTCTTTTTTGCTTTTAATTATAGTAGTTTTATTATTACTATATATTTTATATATTAAAAGCTTATATTATTTTATAACTTAGTATTTAAAACATATAAATATAATAAATATTTTAAGCTTTATTTAATTATATAATATATAAATATAAATTATTTTACTATATTTATTTTTAATTATAAGTAAATAATATAATTTATTATAACTTTTAAAGTAATAAAAAAAATTCTAATTAACTTTTTAAAAAAAGCACGCTGCGCGCTTTTTAAAAACCTTATATAAAATTATTTATATAATATATATCTAAGCGCACGCTTTATACTTTACTTTTTTAATTCTTTTAATTTTTATTTCTTTAGCTTTATATACTAAAGCTTTTAATTACTTAAAACTTAAGTGCTTAGCTTGCTTATACTAAAGCTTTTTAATATTTTTATAAGGTTTTATAAAATTTATTAAAAGTTTTTAAAAATAAATATTTTTTATAATAATAATTAGTTTAATTATACTTAATAAAATTTTAGTAGTATATAAAAATTGCTTTAGTACTAAAAAACCGCTTAAATAATAAAAAAAAGGCTTATATTTAAAAAATACTAAATTATATTTTTAAGTAAGCTTTTTTAATAAAATATTATTAATTATATTATTAAAGTAAAAAAAGTAGTTAAAATTATAATATTAAATTTTCTTTTTATAAAAGCAAGCTTTTAATATTATATTAATATAAAAGCTTTTTATTAAAGTAATATTTTATAGTATTAAGTTTATTATATTTATGTTTTAAAAGCTTATTATTATTTTATAAATGATTTTTTTTTTACTACTAAGTATTAAAAAGCTTATAGTATTAATGTTAACGCTTTTACTTGCTTTAATAAATATAAAAAACTTTAGCTTTAAAAGCTTTTTATTATTAATTATATATAAAGTTTTATAGTTGTTTAATATAATGTTTTTTAATAGTAGGTATAAGCTATATTTTATAGTAATATATATATTAAAGTTTAAATTAATTTTATTAAAAGTAAATAAGTTAATTATAATAAACACTAGGTTAAAATTAAGCTACTTATTTTTATTTAATTTCTTTTTTTTAGCTGCTTTTAAAGGTGTTTTTTAACTAATTACTTTTTTTTTGCGATTATATTTTATAGTTTAGCTTAATATATATAGCTTTAATTAATAATAATTTATTAAATATACTTAAAAGTTATTATAGCTATTTAGTAGTTAGTAAATTTTATAATAGCTTTTTATAAGTAGTAATAAAATTTAATAAATATAAGCAATTATAACTTTAAAATCTTAGTTTTTTAATTTTAGTAGATTTTTTATAAAGTTAAAAGCTTGTTTATAATTAGTTTAAAAGTTTATTATTAATAACTAAAAAACTTCTAGATTTTTAATACTTATTATATATAATTTTATTTTAAATTATTATATAAAAAACTTTTTTATATTATTTAAAAATAGTTATTAGTTAATTTAATTATTTATTTAATATAAAAGTTATAATTTACTAATATATTTACTTAAGCTTTATTTAAGCTTTAATAGCTTTTAAAAAGTTTTTAGTTATAAATACTTTTAATATATTTAAAAAATTTTATATTTTTACTTTTAAGTAAGCTTTATATTAGCTATTATATTAGCTTTTAAACTTAATACTTTTATTATAAACATATTTAAGTACTTTTTTATATTTATATTATATATTAATTTATATAATAGTAGTTATAAAGTTAAAATAAGCATATAAATACTTAATAAAAGTTTAAAAAGTAATATTTTTAAAAAAAATAAACTTTATTATAGCTATAGCTAAAAATCTTTTATTTTTTATATTGTTTATTTATTTAAAAATAACTATATATTTATTTAATTAAGCTAACTAATTAAAGTACTTATATTTATAATTAATATATTATTTAATAAGCTTTATAATAATTTTTTTTTTGTTAAAATTTACTAAAAAGCTTAAAGCGGCTTTTTTTTTATTAAGTAGCTTAGCTTTTTAAGCAATAAGCTTTTTTTTATAAGCTTTAGATTTTTTTTTAAAAATTGCAAGCTTTATACTATTTTTTATAAAAGCTTTAAAAATTACACTAAGGAGGTTTTTAGCTTTTTTAGCGTTTAAATCAATTAAATCTTATATTTTACGCATGCTTATATAAAACTTTAAACGATTATATTATACTAAAAAGTTATAATAAAAATTAAGCAAAATATTTTAATTTATAAGCTTATTTAAAGTATTTAATGCTATAATAATTTTAAGAAAAATAAAATAAATAATTAACTTTATAATTTAAAGTATATAAAATAAAAATAAGATTATAAAAAACATAGCTAAAATAATTGCTTTAAAAAATAATAGCATTAGTTTTTAAAAAACTAAGCTTATAACTTTTACAAAGGTATAAATTATAATTTAGGTTATAAAAGTAAACAAGTGCTTTAAATCTTTAAAATTACTAAAGTATATATTTATATAATCTAAAAAATAAGTTTTAGTTATATAAAAAAAGGTTAAAAAATTGCTATTTATGCTAGTGATCATGTGTTTTATGCGTGAGATGCGCCATGTATCTATTATTTCGTAACATCAAGACATTCTGCTTACTATAATTGAATAGAGTTGGCAAATAAAACGATAGAATTTATAGAACCTTCTCGCGCTGATGTGTTGGACGCTTATAAACGCGAATTCACGTTGGCTATCTAACCTTGTTCTTTTGTTGTTGCAACGCTATTGCCCATAAGATTGGAAGGTTTAGGCAACCCTGCTTAGCAACTTGTGATCAAATCTATCTATCTACACTATATACTCCAAGTCCATACGTCTAGGCATCTAATAGGGGATCATCGTGACTACTAACTCATATACTTACACTTACTAACCAGCCGGTGATTCAAAGAGTTGCCAGTGAATTTATTGCGTTTTATCATGGCCGCCTTTGTCCCTTCATTAAAGTTGATCATAATCACGTGTGATCAGAGCGCAAAGTTATCCCCTATACTATAAACTAAGTGATTTGCTGTTTAGCCTATCAATTATGAGCCCCTCAAAATTCTTTTGATCACTAAGCTGCGAGGATCTAAGCTGCGAGGATCTAAGCTGCGAGGATGGCGAAAATGGGCGTTAAACTTTCATGTGTTAGATAGACACAATACGTAGTAATATCACTACAAAATACCGCGAAGACCACACTAGGGCCATGACCTTTGATAGCGCTCTAAACCCTGAGAAAGGGCGGAAATAGGTCATCTTTCTTGGGGGTGAGGGGGCCCAAGAAGACTCTTAAGCCAGCTTTAGTGATACGATATTAATCAGCGGTCTTGTTTTGATCTAGCGGTGTGAAGAGAATGGATGGCGTCAGCCACGGTTCGAAATTTGAAGCTTAGACTATCGCCCTCGGCTGTTATGGAACGACGAAAGAAAGAAGAAGAAATAAAAGGTAAGCATGAAACCAGTTTCATGATAATGATTCTATCAACCGGAGTATGTGTTGCATACGACAAATCGGCCCTGTTGATCGTGTTGGTGCACGCCAAGCCTTCAATGGCCCGACTTCATTTATACGATATCCTCTAGCTTTGTTCGTGATAAAATACGAGAATTTGGCCTCCGAGCGGGCTCGATTCCGCTGTTCCGCGCTTCGACTGAGAGCTCTATAAGGATGGGACAATGTGCACGCCGTCAGCTGTTTTGAACCCATGAGAGCTTCAATCGTCACCAAGTCTATCGATATCTATTGGGAAGACAATTATGATGAGGATGATGATAGGAACATCGCTTTTTTTTACGGCTGCACTCTGCTCATCCCTAGTATTCGGCCTGCCAACTAGTGAGCATGTAGTCCATGAGAAGAGAGATGGAATTCCAGAGCACTGGACAAAGATTTCAGAAGCGAGCGACGACACACCGATAGACCTCCGCTTTGCCTTGAAGCAGAGAAACCTTGAGCGCGCGCAGGAATACATGCGCGAAGTGTCGCATCCCGAATCGGAAAACTTCGGCCGTTTCTGGACACCCCAAGAGGTGATCAGCACGTTCGCCCCATCAGAGGAGGCATTATCGGACACTGTACAATGGCTGCTTCAGATGGGCGTCGCATCGAAGCGCATCGCTCCTAGTGCTGGCCGAAACTGGGTGAAGGTGAAGAGCACTGTTGCCGAAGCTGAGAAATTGCTAGATACAACATATAGTGTGTATCAAGACGACGAGGGTACGATCTTGGTCGCTTGCGAGTCCTATGCTATTCCAGCGGGGATTCGACAGCACATCGACTTCGTCTCCCCAACTATCCAGTTCGACCCAAGAATGGGTACTATCACCAAGCGAAATGCGAAGCGGGAGGCAATGAGGCCTAAGTTCAAGACAGTTAATATTGACTCAGAGCCACTCGAGTTGGATAGTTGCAGCCAATTGACGACGCCTGCCTGTCTTCGGGCTATGTAAGTTACCCGGCAGAGAAATGCGAAAGCTTGCTAATTTTGTGTTAGCTATGGGATCCCTGAAGAAGGTGAAGCGGTTGAGGGAAATAGCTACGGTATCGTCGAATTCGCCCCCCAGAGCTACAACCAAGTCGACCTGAACGGCTTCTTCAGCGTGTACACAAGTAATGTGCCAAATGACACCGCCCCAATCGTGAACGGGATCGATGGTGGATATCTCAGTGACGACACTGGCTCTGGTACTCGAGGCGAATCAAACCTAGACCTGTGCTATGCCATGGCTCTTGTCCATCCCCAAAACGTGACGCTTTATCAGGTTGGTGACGCTACGTTCTCAAACCCGGCAACAAACAACAATCTCTTGGACGCCATTGACGGGTCCTACTGCACTTTTGAAGGCGGAGATAATCCCGACTGGGATGGCATCTACCCCCACGATGCATCAGTTCCTGGTGCATATACCGGAGAGCCGATGTGCGGCACGTATAACGCTACTAACGTGATATCTGTGTCATACGGACGCAATGAAATTGATAGACCACCTAGCTACACGACTCGGGAATGCATGGAATATATGAAACTTGGGCTGATGGGCGTTACGCTCATGTTTTCCTCTGGAGATACCGGAGTTTCTGGTATTTCTGGCCGCTGCGTGAAGGATAATGGCGCCCCGACGCCTGTCGGCTCTTCATACGGGAAATTCAATCCTCGTGCGTTTACCCCAGCCCACGTCGCCGGGGCAAATGCGTTCTTATTTCCGTATTACTTTAAGAGCGTGAACTAACCTGTTGTGATGTAGTGTTTCCCGCATCTTGCCCGTGGATCACATCCGTAGGTGGATCAGCTCTACCAGTCAACGGCAGCGTGGGCGACCGCGAAGTAGTGGCATACCAATTCTCCCCGGGGGGTGGCTTCAGCAACCTTTTCCCGCTTCCGGACTATCAAGCAGCAGCGATAGCCTCGTACTATTCTAAGCATAACCCAGGCTATAACTCATCCCGTTACAATAACAGCCAGGCGGTTCGCGGGTTTCCCGACGTGGCAGTGGCCTCACAGGACTTCATTACTGGCATCGATGGAGGATTCCAGGCGTTCACTGGTACCTCGGCCGCTGCTCCTACTTTCGGAGCCATGATAACACTGATTAACGGCGAGCGCATCAAAGCTGGTAAAGGACCGGTGGGTTTCCTGAACGAAGTACTGTACGCACATCCTGAGATATTCAATGATATCATTGAGGGGCATCAGAGTGGGTGTGGTACTGAAGGGTTCCATGCGGTTGAAGGTTGGGATCCAGCTAGCGGACTTGGTGCTCCCTCCTATGGAATATTGAAGGCAGTGCTGATGAGTCTGCCCTAATGGGTTAATAATGGCATCAACGCAGCAATACGCGATGTTCTTAGCGTACGCTTGTGGCGTCCAGACATAATTTCGCGACCAAGTCACCTCACTGTGACGATTGCAGTTATACCAATACTACATTTATTGCAGGAACTTATATTGCGCTCAACCTGATTATCCTGTATCCTGAATGTGAAATGAGTAATTTCTTTGAAAATAATGTGTGGGTGAGGTTGCTACAGGCTATTGGAATTCGAGCTGGCTACTATTGCTGTACCTACTCCCATACAATTCAAATACGTTGCTTACCATTGGCGTCATAACAACTATCACATGAGCCAATGCCGCGGCTGGTACGAGCTTGAGGTTAACATGGGAGTTTGAGGAGAGACGGGCTGAAGTCTGTTGGTTGTTCTATTCTATGCCCTCTTGCCAATATGTCTGCGCGTGTGTACTTGTTATTGAGGAGCTATACATAGATATCATTACCTTAGGAACCAGTTGAGACTTATGCGTGCACCGGTGGTGACAGTAAACCGTTTCGTAGTAAATCGTCAGGACTTCATAAATCAACTTCACCCTTTAGCTCTAGACTCGCCTTTCCTCCGTCGTCTATCAAAGTCCCTGTGTAACCTCTTACAACACTGGTAAGCAGCAGCCGCCAGAGCGCTGCGGTATTGCCTTGAAAGAAGCTAGGTGGCGTATACTGCATGCTGGGCATGAGTTCAGTCAGCTATCTCTAATTGCAGATACTTGAATAAAACTCCTCGAGGTATTTTGGGATTAGCTGTAAACTTCAACGTATAATTTATAGCCTTTGGCCAAAATACCTAATTTTATCGCGTTCCAGACTTGCGCCAGCTCACTCCGCTATAATTTCTTTCTTGTGAACATCTTTTTAGAAATGTCTTGAGATTGATCAGTTTTGTGTTCCTCGCTGCTTTCATCTTCGCGGAGCCACAAGACGATCCGGCACACCCGAAGAGCCAAGAGCGTCAAGTGTCTTCCCATGAAAAACCTGCGCTTACGCCTATCTCTTCCGAAATTGGGTCACCAAGGGTAATATATAAGTTGTATGCCCTCCTTACGGCATATGTCGACTGTTCTGGACTGCAGTTTACTAGTACATTGTACGGTTCATTCACGCTAGCTTCAGCTACTCTAACTGGATTGTCTCGACTATTTGCCCTTCGAAGAAATTCATTTCATCCTCTAATTCTAAATACTCAATAGAAGGAGGCGTTAGTTGGGATGTTTCCTGAACTCGTCTCGTGTCAATATGGAATAACCCCAGGCGCCTGAACCGAGGCGGATGGTTGTTACGCAAGGCGCTCACGGGTTCAAGAACAAGTCCAACGGGCCCACGCTTTTTGAGGCCGACGCAGTTTCCGATCTCAAGAAGCCATACCGGTACCTGAATCCCGTGCTCTTTAGACAATCTGCTAGAAGAGTCAGATGTGTCCGGATATACAGTAGCGAGCCGCAATTTTCTCGTCTTGGTATTGATTGCATTTCGGACTTCGTCTCCCATACAAAGCTCTTCGTTAAGATCAACGTGCAACGTCCCATTGGCTAGATCCCAGAAAAGCCGCCTCATTCGCCCTTTCAACGTCAATATTGCACTGGCCACAGAGCCGCATTTCGCGCCGGCGTTCGCGAGCCTGACGTCGGCATCTAGCAGCACGGCCCGACAATCACGATTGCATGCTCGGCCGAAAATGAGCAAGACGTGACAGTTGACGCCCGCCCAGGACCACGAAGGCCCTTGGTAAATATCTGGGCTTGGTGGTAATCCATCTTTTGCTCCCGCTCTTCCATCCTCTCGCTTTGAGCCTTCGACCCCCTCGGCAACGACCGCGTGCCAGCATAACAGACTGGGTAGAGATGACCTCCACATGCCCGCCAAGTATTCCTCATTCTCGTCGCGTCCCTCGTTTCGCAAGTGTGATAGAAATATCTCTGCAACGCCCGAGATCCCTAGAATACGGTCTGTTGGCACAGACAGCAGCCGTGGTGTGTATTCGTTTAGTACTGTCTGCCATCGGCTGTGCAGAAATTCCCTCACCCAAGCGGCGCTGGAGCGCTGCATGGCAAGTTCCGCTAGGTCGGCGAGGAGATCAGCATGTAGGTACATGACCTGTGAGGTGTTACCCTCAAAGTTCTTGTCCCATTTCCAGCCGTCTGCGTAACTGTCATTGGGGGTGGTGGCCGAAGGGGGAGGGTTCAGAATGCTGGGAGCGGGAGGGGAAGTGACGGCAGAAGACGTTGCACACGTCCATCGTGTTTGTCGGCTGCTGAACTCGAGAACTCTATTCGAAAGATACCGTTCCTGCAAGGTCCATGCTCGAGAATCGATAGGTTCACTGCTATCTCTGCTACCTTCGATATGTGTTAGATATGCTGACCCGACTGTCTGGTCCTCACCAGGACATCGAAACGGAAGCCGCACAGCTAGTCGTGTCTGCGATGTTAGATTAATCTCTCCTAGAAATCCGTCTACAGCTCGGCTAGCTCGCGACGCGATGATCGTTACGGTGGCTTCGTTATAGATGCGTGCCATGTCGGCAATCTGCAATGCCTTATCTTCTTCATCATCTTGGATGATGCATAGTGAATCCGCCCACTAGAATACTCGGAGTCAATTACCACTATCTTAATTGTGGTTTATGAGGGTTTTAGTCGTTTTCAGACAGATTCTTCCCCGGGATATAGGGGCTAATACTCTAATAGTCAAAAAGAACAAGAAAATAGGCCCGAGAATCACTCACCAGACACTGAAGACCAAGAGCTGCGGTCGTCTTGATGGCGTCTTGAAGAGATCCAGGAAGCTTGCACCATTGAAGAGACATGTCGCCAGATTGTATCCGCGATTTCATAGTCTTATAGGGCTGGTCACCGCCCCAGCAATAACTGAGTGCGGCGAACGGCTCGATTGACTTGTTTTTCGTCGTTATCTCAAGAGAGATGTGAAATTCGCATGGGCCACAACCGTTAGAGATACGCAAGATACGCAAGGGCATGTAGGTTTGTGAGACGTCTCTGCATTTCGCATGTGAGGTTTGGCACTTCCGCAACCACTGCCGAGCGAGCCCAAGATTTTCAGGTGACCCTGGAAAACGGTTGATGGGCCGGTTCTGAATGAGGTGACTTGCAACGTCGTCTAGTATGCTGCCTGTCAGTTACCTCACAAGATAAGTGTTAGCAGAGGGTTTCAAATACCTCGAGCTGTGAAAATATCGACTGAACATTTCGCAAACACCCGGCATCTACCCCAATGTTGATGCAGCGCAGCATCTCTTTCCCAAAGCCCAAAGAAGAGAACCTCGTCAACAGGGTAGCGGTCGACCAATGACATAGAATACGTCTCGGAGCACACTACTATACTCGATGTATGTTTGCCCGCTTTAAGGAAGCCATATCGCTCCTGGCTAGAAGAGGAAGCTCCTTTCCAGAGCGAATCTAGCCATAGACATAGCTCACACCTGCCCGTAAGCCCATTAATCACGTCTTCCAATGTAGCATCAAAGAAGAATATGCCAGAAGGTATATCCTCCTCATCGCTGCTCGGATTAAATGATGAATGCTTTTTCTGGAGATCGATTGTGAATTTTTGGCAGTTATGACAAGAGTGAAAATGTTCTAGCGGGATCATTGTTCCTCACATACGCGACCAGAGGTTCAGGCACGCATTTATGATTTAACTGAAGCGGAGGTCGATGGGCGACTTCCCCAAGGTTCCATTCGCCGAGGTTACATTGCATGTTCTGCATGAGGCACCTGGTTAGACCCTTCAATTTTCTTGGACGTCAGCTGTCCACCATGATATTAAGACGGATTGATATTTGCTTACTAAGTAAATATCTCCAGCCAGCTGGCCGTAGACCCCGGTATCGAATATATGCACTTCCAATGGATTTAATAGTGTATATGGGCCCTTGGAAAACCTGACATACAACAACGCAAAAACAACTGACAACGCGATACCTAGGTAGTGGATACTTGTGCCGCGATACAACGTTATGACGGTAGTAAATAGCTGGTTTAACACGAGAGGGGATTCTGGTGTATATGGTAGATAGAGACGTTTTACTACTCGTCTACTCAATATCATGTAGTTAGTAAAGAGTTAGGCATATAAATTTGTAGCTTAAAATAATAAGTCATTAATTATATTATGTCATTTTGTCAAAACAACTTCTCAGCCCTATCTAGACGAAAGGCCTTGGGCCGCTGTCATACGGACGCAAGGGATTAGGACTGCATTTAAGTCCCGAGGCCCCACGGGTTAAGACTCTAATATTATATATATAATTAAATAGGCAACAGTGTGTATATAAATATACCCTGGTATCAGTGCTTATTCACTAGCTTTATTCCGAGGGCACGTCTGCATTTTGTAACCGGATCCTTCTGCCCCTTATCAACTCCAACCCAGACCATATCTGGACGGCTGTATTAACCGACCCCATTCGATAAAATATTCGTTGGTCAAGATCATAGTCAGATCAAGATCCACGTACACTCCCATTACCCCTTTCTCTGACATAGTGTTTTAATAAGTCTTCCTAGGGCTAGTGTGATACATGCCTAACAGTTTCTTTGTTCACATTGGATAGAACTTGTGCGGTACTGGCAACCCGATTTAGGCGTCGAAAGAGGACAAAGAGAAAGATTGAGGACTAGGTCCTAACGCAGCGCCCTTATATTTTTGCCCTCTCCACCTTTTCTTAGACCTACAAGAATGCTTTGACTCGGTGAAAGCTAGAGGGCCAAAACTACAGCCAGTTGCGACAGTCAAACCCTTAGTGTCACAATCAGCACCAAAAATGTCAACAGAAACGAAAATCGACACAGAAATTCAACACTTCACGAATGGGGCGCTAAACCAAGGCGGCGAGGACCAAGTTAATGTCGCCTCCACGGGAAGCAACGAAGCCGAAGAAACTGAGGAGGAAGACATCGAATATTACGGAATAGGGTACGATCATGTCGAAAATGTGCAATTGTACAACAAAGGCGGCCATCATCCTGTGCATCTTGGGGATGTTCTGAATAACCGGTATGAAGTTGTACACAAGCTTGGAAGTGGCGGCTTCGGGCTGGTTTGGCTTGGTCAAGATACGGTAACGAATAAATGGAGGGCTATCAAGATCATGACAGCAGAACACTCAACGGAGGGGAAGGAAGAAAAGATCTACAATCATTTATTACAAAGGTCTTCCTTCAAGGAGCTTGAGGAAAACCACTTTTTAATTCCTTTGGAACAATTCTGGATTGAAGGGCCAAACGGGCGGCACCACTGTATTGTGCTGCCAGTCTTAGGTCCGACAGCGAGCAGCTGGCGAACGGAGATTTTAGCGAACAACAGTGGTCAGATTACCGAAGATGTAAGAAAGGTTTGTACCCAGATCGTACAGGCAGTACGCTATTTACATCAGTCCGGGGTGTGTCACGGCGACCTTAAGCCGGATAACGTCATGATGGAAGTGAAAGGTCTCGACGGATTAAGCAAAGCCGAAATATTGGAACTACTTGGAGAGCCTGAGACTTGTGAGGTCGAGACGGAATCTGGCAAGCCCCCGTCGCCACGTGCACCTGAGTACATTGTTCTACCGCCGTGGGATGCCTGGTGGGAAGGGATTACCACTAGCTCTCCTGCTATCATTGACTTCGGCGCATCCTATTTGACTAGTGACCCCCCTGAAGTCAATGGTATGTCGCTCTCTTATGCGGCCCCGGAGGTCATCTGGGAAAAGACTTTTCGGCTCGGTCCTCATAGCGATATTTGGTCGTTAGCAGCCACCATATATCAAATTGTCTATGATGGGACAATGTTTAGCGGCGATCACATTAATTCCACGGTACGAAGCTTCGAATTTTTCCTCGGGAGTCTACCCGAGCCGTACCGCAGCGTCCGTTTTGAGGAATGGTGCGCTGCGAACAGAAGACATGTTGCAGACCAGGTGAACAAAGAAGAGCGAGATCAATCCCAATCAATAGACGAGGCGAGATGGGAGCGACTTCCAGTCAAGTGGGAGTACAAATCCCTACTAGAGAGCCGAGCAAAACTTGTAGCGGAAACAGGATATTCGGATCATTTCGAGGCCGCTCTCGGTAATGAGAGGCAGTTCTACCCCAATATCACCAGCAAGGATGACTTGACCGACGAAGAGCGGTACAAGGTTGTCAAATACAAACTTCCTCGAGATGATGTCGTAGAGATTGCTGATTTACTACGAAAAATGGTTCGATATGACCCTACTAAGAGGATGACTATCGATGAGGTCTCTAGGCACAACTGGTTGGGGAACTCTCCAAAGTCCTCCGTTGTGGCTAGTGATATCAAAAGCCAAATATCACCAAAAAAACCCGTGGGAGTTATTTCTACACTATTAATTGTGCTTGTTGCTTATGCTTTTCAATCCAAATTCCGCTAGTCGCTTTCTGGGCGAAGGTATCAACAATATCGAGGTCTTACTGATTGGGAAGTTTGGAAGTGGGAATGTTTTCTATTGCTTCTAAGTACATTCGGAGCGTGGGGGTCATACTGCAGATGTTTCATTGGGGCGACTTAGATGCTAAGTACGCAAACACATACCTCACATTTCAAGGCCATTAATTTGCTGAAAGTGAACTGTGTCGAGATGTCACTTCATGTACTGTACATGACAAGGGGTACGGAGGGACACTGGTGTACCAGTTCATGTATATAATGAGGTCTTCCCACCCTACTCACGATGTAGAATAGCTGAAAGCAACGCTCATATACCTATCATTTCACTATAATTGATATTTGTACATTAATATAAAGATATCGCTATATGGGCAAGAGTAACCTATACTAGATACTACTATTGTCACCGATAATCAAAATGAAAGTATCCCGTGTAGAATATTCACGTATTATGAGAGGGGAGATATTACTAGTCATTATCTGATTCTGAAAACATACATCTTTCTTTCTTTCACCACCACTCATGAAAGGAGGCTGAAGTGCCTCCTCTTGGATTTTCCAATATCAAAGGATCGTTCAAGATTAGTCTTTTCAAAGGCTTCGTCTTTTAGCGATACCCGGCTTTATACATCAAAATACGACCTGTGTACCCCCTGCGTGCCCCAGGAAATAATGTCTATCTAGTAAGTTTACTGCTATATTTATTATATGCTCTAATTACTCTATAATATGCCGTCTAAGTTTAAACCCACCCCAAGTCCTGTATGGGACAACAGTATGAGGCTTCCCCCAGGCGGACGACACCCCAGGGATTTTGCAGGGCGACTCCGATATACATCTAGGACCGTGGGGTCTGGGATTGCTGAAGATCCCAAAGTATGATTCAACAGCTGACTTAAGTCTAGATTTACTCTCAGCTGATGATAATCATAAGATACGTTGGATCAACGATAAAAGGTTTGTCGAATATCCCGACACGGAGGATAAATTCTTGGCAATTGAAGCAATAGTGAGAGAGCAGACTCACAAACTCGGGCTTTCATACGTCTGGATAGCGTGAGTCACCCCTCATGCCCTTTAAATGGTATAATCTCATAGTTGTAGTAAGGAGAGTCATGGCACTAGTGTTATGGGTGTGACCAGGGAAGGGGAGCCCATAGTGTCAGACGATGACAACCATATAACCCTACGCATGGGCACCGGTCCCAATGTATTCAATCTTCATGGTCATTTTTACCTCATTTATGAGGGTAATCAAATGGCGAACAAAGCTATTCGAATGATGGAAGACTATGAACGAGGTGTGGTCGGTGGGAGGAATCCACAACTGTGGGTTTGGGGCGCCTATCCCCGAGAATATGGACGTTCAAGCATTAAATATCCGAAGATACCCTTTGAGATCAAACCGGGATCAATTTTGGACAGACAGATGCAAAGAGAGCATGAAGAAGGAGAAATACAGAAGGAACTTGGAAGGAAAACACAAAAGCTAAGCTTAAGGCAGTGAGGAAGAGATTATTCGTTTCGGAATACTGGGTAGGAATTAGGATAGAATAGCATAATGGAATATATATTATCTTTTGCGAAACCTTTGTGGCCAATACCTCAAATTTATGTACTCGAAACCTGCTCTGCAGATTTTTTCGGGATATCTAGAACTCGCTGCGCCAATTTCTATATCCCATTGTTCGATCACATCCTTGGTATCGTGTCGCAAATTTGTAAACGAATGATACCCTTCCTACGAACCCAATGGAGGATTAGAGTCTGTTCTGTTAATTATGACACAACAATATAGCTAGAATCCTATGATTTGCTTACCCAAAGTAGGTGGCTCGAAATGTCTCACCTTTATAGTAGTTCACTGCCAAAACTCAGTGGACAGCTGCAGCAACTCAGTGGATAGCTGCAGGAGCTTAGGAACTAAAAAGAGGAAGGAAATCTCAAGCTTCAATGAGAGTATCACACTATAATGGAATGGCTGACCCAACATGATAGCAACGGCCTCGCTGGAGCTTCACTGGCGTAATGCACGGTACTGCGATTGTAGTCAATTCATACGAGGCGTAAAACGCCGCACCGATAAATTCGAAGGCTCTTGGTGACGGTAATGATAATTAATCAAGAAAAGCAGGGCAATTGAGAGCTCCTGTAAATTGGCAATCTGAGCTAGCAATGGTTCGTGGTCTATTATAGCAAAATGAGTTCACTAGAACACGAAATCCTCCCAGCAGTTTCATATAATAATCAGAATATTGAAACAATATCGTATCGTACAGCAGTTCTGGATTCGACATCATCTTCGGGAGAGCTAACCGTGACAGCTCAACTGTTGCACCCACACAGTACAGGTAGAGCCTCCCCCCCGTCCAATAACAACCTTCACTGATTCTGGTGACAAGGGAACCACCAAAGGGGCATTTACACATCGGCCTTTGAAGTTGATCTTGAACCTTTTGGTATGCCTGCGGGCAATGACCCATTGTTTCAACCATTTTTGCTTCGGACCCGGCCGCTTGTGCCCTCGCCACATTCTTCCTCGATTACTGCCCTCACCTGGTCCATCTCGACTCGGTTGGTGACATCAGAGATCTTTTGTGGTTGCAGACAATCAACGTTACGCCCTCGGGGGAATTCAGTGGGAAGGACACTCGGTGAAAACTCCCCCCACCTATCTTGCGACCTTCATATTCCGCTTTAACCATTATATCTCTGGCAGTTTCGTATTCCTTGCGTGGTAAAGGTAGGTCGAAACAAAAGACATGCGACACGGGTATGAGCCCGAACGGCGTGGTGTGGGACGCAATCGTGGCATTGGACACAGTCCCGTTCAAAGGTGTGGCCGACGTGGCCGACGTGGCCAAAGTGACGCCGATGGCGCTAATGAGGGATGCGATGCGCATTGCCGTTTCGATTTGAGAATGTGCGCATGTGGACGTTAAGGAGTGGTTTACGAGGATGCCGTAATATTGAGAAGCAGAAAAGGGGAAACAAAGAGGGAATACTTTCTGTGACTTGAATAATATCTGGTGGTAGTCAAGGCTAGAACAATAATTAATAACTGGAACGTACTTACGGCTTTTATGTGCGTTTGACTGCTTAGGTTTGAACCCTCTCCTGAGGATTATACTCTCGGGCTACTGGGGTGGCAACTGATCTAGTGATGATACGTCGCTTTACGGGTCTATGTCCATTAAGTTCAAGAGTACGTACTCTATACTTCATCCGAGCGCAAATGAGAGCTAGTTGTAAGCTTGTGACATCAAGCTACCTTTGGTGAGGAAGTGGTATATGATGAGATTTCGAATAGAGAGATCGGTGTTTCATACTATTGTAGTTATACATTGAAGAAAGCTAGTGTGCAATTAAGGAATGATTCAAGAAATCGACAGCAGCGGTGTAAGCCTCCGCTCTAGCTGCCGCCTTCTGCTTGCTCTTATCGAAGTTATGGCCGCACTCACTCATTCTTCTAAGCGTCACGCTGCCAGAGCCTTGAACGTTCGCTCTAGCCTTCATGGCAAATTCTTCCGCCTCCAACGCCGAAGCGTCATAATCTGCGGTGATAATGAGCATGTCTTTTGGATAATTCACCGTGTCAGCGTAGAGGGGTGAGATGCGTGGGTCTCTTGGATCCATACTCCCGAGATAACCCTCTCGGAATAGTCGCGTCCAAAACAGAGGTGCGCGTCCACTACTGGGACCTTCAACCGGTGCTTTCCGCTCGCTTGGATCCTTCACCATGCTGACTGACGGGTAGAATGCGATCACGCTCCGAAATGTGTTGACGGGGAACAGCATCGGCGCGACCAGTGCAAGCGTACCACCGGAGGAGAAACCGGAGAGGGAGATGTTGGCAACATCATATGTGTCGGGGCGCGACAGGACGTAGCGCACAATATCCTCAACATCATGAACAGCAGCAGGAAATGGATTTTCGGGGCCTAGCCGATAATCGATATCTAAAACAACATGTCCAGTTCGCCGAGAGATCTCGTGGCAGAAAAGGTCGTCGGCACCGAATTGGGGAAGCGCGAAGCCGGAGCCAAAGCAATTAATCAGGAGAGGTTGGGGTGCTCGCGATTGCGATTGCGACGCTTCATTTGGGCCATTGGTAGATGTTACAGGGGATTGCGAGTATATGTGCACTCTTATAGTGCGTCCTGACTCCCGTGAGGGGACTCTGAGTACCGCATCTGGCTTCGCCTGTACACCGGGGGTCAGGAGGCGAACGATCAACCGGATCGAGTAAATTAGTACTTTGAGACGGAAATAATGGAGAGCTGCAGCAATGGACGCCATTTCACATGCTGAAAGCTGGTGTCCAGGGCGCCTACGTGAGGAGGTTCCAGAGGAGACTCAGGAGAGGAGAGTAGAGGAGAATAATTTACTACTATGTAGCTGAAGGTCAGGGGAGTCGTAAGCAATGCGCATATTAATTGGAGAGTCAGACCGTACGAGTGGAAGATTTCACGTGAGAATGACACCGCCGCAGGGGAGTCAACAAATCCCCCATCATGGTTTGTTCTCGCTGACTCAGAATAATAGCCTACTATGTAGAGCATGGGCGCAGACCGTGGGGCGCTATAACACTCTTCTACGGGCGGTCTAGCTCTGTTTACCAGGTTTCGCGTCCTGTTATAGCTCAAGGCCCAAGGGTGTGCAGCACTTCGGGTTTTGCCTTGCTGGTCTCCAACCGACAGCTTCGGGTATTCACCGAAGTTGGATAAGAACAAAGAATACGATTGATTATCCACTCAAACACACAATCCGGCTATACAACTTTACTTAGACTGATCTACAACCCCTTTTCCCCTGCAAGATCACCATCCCGCTTGAGTAGCAAGTGCATATGCACATACTCCCCAGCATTACGACGCCTAATGTAAAATGAGTATACACTTGCACGTGCGTCACCCTTATCTATAAACACTAGTAGAGTGATCGCCGGTGTCGGCTTAGAGTTCGTCGCTGTAGACATCTCGTAGCAGGTCAATCTCAGACCGCTTCTTAGCAATGTCAAGAGTAGGTGCTACCCAAGGTCACAAGGATCTGATTAACAAGATGACTATTGGCTGTACGTTCATTGCCAAGATAGAAATTTATAGGTGCGTATAACGGCAGGAACAGCGGTGAACTGAAGATGAAACTCGAGGATATTCGCCCTTGAACTAAGAGGAAAACTGACCGCTGGAGACCGGAGGATATTTCGGCTTAACTATCCTCGTTAGAGGACAACCCTCCTATATCCAGGAACGAACGCAAGTAAAGACGTCGCGAGATAGACACGGTATACTTGTCAAATCGTACGACTTTAGGATGTAGCCGCTCGATATTAATCATAGTTCGACTGATATAGTAGAGTCCTTTGGATCAGCTTGTTGTCTTGTAAATTGATACGAAAAATTCAATTGGATGATTAATGACATGAATGGTCAAGATGCTTATTTGGAAATAATGCTGCTACAATACCTATCATCTAGGTGACTGCCTTGAAGACCCGGCCGATTGATTTTGTGGTCCCTCTAACCCGCACAAAAGTCTCATGCTCCTAAATACCACCTCGGAAATATGCCTCTGAGATAAATAGGGGTTGCTTGACACCAATCCTGTGAGAAGGGCTTGGAGATTAGGTAACTAGAGAGATTCCATGTTAGTATATTAGTGCAAACAGTGTCAAGAGTTATAGTTCCCACTCACCATATCTTCCAATGGCACTTCATTCACACTGTCATTCTCGCTGCTGTTTCCATCGGCCTTGTGAAACTCGGTATATTCCATTCTGTAGACTTCCCCGGCCGCCTTCAGCATTTCATCTTGATAGCCACGGCGCTGCCAATTACTCCAAGTACTCGACTGCTTCCTGAGCCCGGCGAGAAGTTCCGGCAACCGTCGGTTGCGGCTTAGCCGCTGCTCTTGCGCTACGGCCGAGGCTGGATGGAAATTTCGTGTGTAGTAGTGTAACGCCATGGTGTCGAAGCTATCGAATCCCACACGCCGCGCGCAAGTCAAAACATCTTCAAACTGTTCTTCCACTTTTTCTTGTGGATTTGGTAAACCACTTCCCGGCCACTGGGTAGGCGTAGTTGCCATGGATGTAGTTGTGATCCCATCCCGATAGAAACTCGGCTGGGGTATGTTTGCCGTTTGTCTTGCCGGTATAGAGTCATCAGAAGTAGCTCTCGGCTCCAGTTTATGTCCCCAAGGAGATAAATCAGGCGAATTGAAGCCATGAGAGTGACATATTTGACCGTCCTCGTCCGTTCCTTAAAACAGTTAGTGACCTCGCTTCATTCAAATTGTTACCAAGTTTCTTAGAAGACTCGATATAATAACAGTTGGAGAAAACATGACCCTCACCAAAAATGTTGGCAGCTGGGTTCGCAATTTGATGCTGCGAATTGTCTTCAACTCCGCGAGAGAATGCTAGTATATCGCGTGGAGGTTCTCCGTGGTATGTTTGCGAGTAGAGGAAGCTATCAGAATGATCCAGCGGGAGGCTTGTTGGAGGTAGAGGTTGCATTGTAGTCCCCGAAGCTAACTCGAGAGGCGGCTTTGTAGGTAATGGGAACGGATTGTACAAAAAACCTGTCCCCCGGAGTGGAGAATTCCACATGTTAGGCTGACTGGGTATGCCTGTCCATGGATTCGAGCCTGTTGGTTTTATACTAGGGATATCTTGAGATGTGACCGCAAGGTTGGGACGGACTGGCATAGTAGTAGGAGTCCGGGTAGACGGAATATAGAATGTCGCTCCCTCATTTCCACTATCACCCGCTTCTAATTCACACGGTTGGATATCGCACTGTTGCTCTCCTTCTTTCTGCTGTAGCTGATGTACTTGCTGCTGTAGGTCATGAAGACGTTGTTTAATTCGCGTACCTAGGCGTAATGAGCTTAACCGGACCCGCTGTAGAATGTGTCAAGCCTTACGATATGTTCTTTGTGCAACCCTATTCTGGATGCGCTTTTTATTCTTGCGGTCTACGCCTGCTGTAGAACCTTCCAAATCGGATGAAATATGCTCAGCATTATGTAGTCTGCTTCTGTTTGGAGGGATGGGAAGATCGCTAGCCTGAGTTGAAAGAGGGCCCATAGCTAACATGATAGTACTGCTTAGCAGGATGTTGGTGTTACAAGCTTGAGTAGATAAATAATTAAGAGAGATATGACACGAAAACAAAGTGTTAAGAACCTCACGTCTGCTTGACTATAGTATGTTACTGTATGAGTGTTGTCGCCATCTCTGCCAGCGTACTTTGTACAAGTAGCGGGAGTAATGTAGTTTATACAAATAGCAACCATTTGGAGGATATGTTTGAGGTATGTCATCATGCGGTGCTGGCACGCAAGCTATAGACTCCACGAACTATCGTACAACTTTTGTCAATATCAGAATGGGTGGCGAGAAAAAGAAAAGAAAAGAGGATATGCCAGGCTCGGCCAAACCTTCCTTGATAAACTCTTACCGCCTATCCAGGTGGGCAAATGAACCACGATAGCTGTAGCTGCAAACCCTGCATACCTGAGTACAATCGTAACTAAGAGGCCGAGGTAAAACTCTATTCAAGCTTCGGGAGAATATTTTTTCTGCAGAATCAATTTAGCCTAGCCCTAGTCAATTCTCTCCAAGTGGCCGGTTCATATACAACTTATGGGCCACGTTGCAAGCTCTAACCTTTAGGAAAGTATATACATCCCACAAACATCTATAGAACGCTGAAGAAGAAGACGAGTAAGTACTTGATGCAAGTTTTCTTCCGGTTGTGCTGACCTAATCTTGATACCCTGCAATGAAGTACTAATCGGGAAACAGTACGTGGTTAATCACAGACGAATAATACGCTGCTGGCCCTCCAATGATACCCAAGTTTCGGCGTTACCCGTATATTCAGCTTGCCACTAAAGCCACATACATAAGCCAAGAGGAAACCTCGAAGTCGCACCAGAGCCCGGCTAGCCCGTTCGGTCAAAACTTCTCCCCCTCCTAACGTCATGGTGTTTCACTCGGGCTAGTTTTGGCATACTATAGGCCCAAAGCTTGCAAGCCCCTTACAACCGGAAATGCACTTTTCGCAAAATCTTGTGGTAAACGTTAATAGATTATCGTTACGGTCAGCGATTTTATCTTAAATACCGTCATCGATACTATAAGCATGGGTTTATTCCATATACCATTCAGATAGCAAGATGTCGGTGGTAGACATGTATGTTCGAGACTACTACGGTGTGTTGCGGTTACGAGGCCGGCCGGTCTTCGGTTAAGCACGAAAATATCAGTAAGCCTATCAAGTTCGCCCGAATTTACTAGCCTTTTTCAGACTGTTGATCAGCGAGTTTTTTGTACGTTATATCATGTCACCTGATAGACCGAGAATGTCAGATGTTGTACCTTACAGTAGACATTGACGAATATGACATTCCAAGAGGGCTGAACCCAGAAGGGATTACACCGATAATAAGTATATAGAACTACAAGGGCGTGCGCTATTCAAGCAGTAAGCTTTTGTCGCGCTGGTGTGGAGCCTATACATACCGTTAATACTCGTGAGGTATTAACGGCGTCGTTTTTTACCTCGGCGATATCGTTTATTTCATGTACTTTCCATGTATACGAATGTAGTCTCAGGAGGCCCGGTTCGCCTTCAGGAGGCCTAAGGAGAAGATCAAGCATTCCAATTCTTGAAAATATAAACTCCAATATTACAGACTGGTCTCTTCAGAAAACCCATATCTTGCGTTCATTGGACACTCACTCTACACCCTCGGCTGTTTACATTCGGCAAGGGCAGGTGGAAATCTAATACCGGTATAATATCAGACTCATTTGTTTCCCACAGAGAAAGTTTTGGTCCCCTAGAGAAAGGAACCCAGCTCTAATTCATCCTGCGGTCGTAAGGTCCCATCCAGAGCTCGGGAATATATTTCAGGGGCTCAGGATACACATCAGGATTGGTATCAACGAATAAGCCCCCATCCCGACTGGTGTACACTTATGGATTGCCCACTGATTGTATTGAATCACAACATCCGGAGAACATTGGGATAGTCGACGCACACACCGTAACTTAAGCTTTTTGAGAACTTAGCGAGCTATAAGATCGACAGACTTCCCTGTGTATCCTACCGAAGACCCTCTTTCATGGTGACCCGTAGGTAGGACAGCTTCTCTAAGTCGATCCACTCTGGGAAATTATTAGGATAGTCAGACATGAGTGGCGTTAGTTCGTTCTAGAGGCCCTCTTTTATGTACTGGTTGCCTAGAATGTGGTAAAAATGAGGGCTAATGTGTGAGGAGTGGTGCCTGTAGCACCACCAAGAACGATCATGGCTTCTTTGTTTAGACGTTCTAGGGATTGTTCGGAGGTACTAGTGATAATATACCGAAATAAGGTAAGCTTCTCTTAGGCCTTCCTATTAAGACTTTTGCGCTTTGACTGTTCTATATGTCGTGTCATCGCTTATCGTTGGTGTTGGTAACCCCGACTTAGGATAGTATTATAGGTTGAAGGGAGAAATACTTCATGGTGTTCATTGAACATTGCAGCACCCGGATCGATGTGATATAGGAGGCTCGTTGGAATGGGTCGAGTCAAGCTTCTTAAAGTTAACATGAATATGTTATGTTGTAAATATTACTGAGGAAAACTTACCGAACTAGCAGCGGTATCTGGTTGAATAGAAGTGACTGGGTCATATGTGATTTCATCAAATTATGCCTGCAACAGTATCATTATTGGACCGCCGACGACGCAATACTTTCAATTACTTACCAATATGCACCAAACTCGTCTCTGGCCATCATTTTGGATGGATTCTCACAGCAAATTTACATACCACTCTTTGACCCCTTAAATCCTTTCAACCGATCATTCAAACATTTAGCTTCGCTGAAGATCATCTCCTCTATCCTACTAATACCAAGTCGCGAAAAGAATGGCTCAAGTGGCTTCCCCCAGCGGCAATGCAGCTCGTGGTCCTCGGTCATCATATGGGAATCTTGATTGTATCAGTTAGCATAACTAGTTATAAGTAACAAGCGGTGTACCGTCAAATCCCACACCCAACCTGTAGGCTGGCCAGTTCGATGTACGGTGAGTATTGGACGTAACATATACCTCATTATAGTGCCCGAGGTCATTTGTTACAATTTCGCGTGGATTAATTCTGATGATGGGACCTGTTCGCATTTGAACCGTTAATACTCTATCAACGAGACTGCAGAAGGGAAAACGTAATAGAGTTGGTTTATATCACGGAAATTCTCACACAGCGCTAGTCGCAATGAATATAGCGTAAAGAACCGTTAAACGTCATCGTACCATACTTCCTGTACATTTCTTCGATCTTATACGGATACTGGTCCTTCTTAATCACATCATAGTAGAACTCGTAAAATCCCGAAGCAGCAGCAACCTTGGGGCCCGGAAATCCGGCAAGAGTATGAAAGTAGAGATTATATATCCATGTAGAGATGAGGTAGACACAGAAGGCAGTAAGAAATAAAGTGATATATCGGGAAGGGAAAATAGAGGATCGAGTATCTTCAAAAAGGATCTCTATATTATGTCGACCTCGCAATTCAAAGCTACATGTAAAAGCAAAGTTCTCGTTCAGCTGGCAGAAAATATCTCTCAAGTCTTCGAGATCGGTTACAGCGATCTGAGCGGGGTTACTGCCGCTCACCCCGAATTCGGCAACAAAGCATGCCAATACTGTATTACTACACTCCAATAATCCCAGAGGCATAAAGTGTGGTAGCGACGACAAATAGCCCTGCCACATCATCGTCTGCCAGAGCTCCATGGCCAATAATGACAGTGAGGCTTGTGGTCTCCTACCGAAGCGCTTTGAAGCTCGCCGAGGCTCACAGGATGGATCCTCGTCAAGTCGGATCCGAATTTGCCGAAAAGAACCATCGCCTAGTCATAGAAAAGATGATGAGGTTCGCACGTTGATTTCTAAGTATCTGATTTTCGTCTCCGTATCTAGACTTCTAGAATCTATCAGTACTCATCGTGTATCATTTCAATCGGGAACAAGGAAAGAAGAGAACGACAACCGCCCTCAAATTGTATCCAAAGAACAGATCCCAACGATAGGAACGCGCACAAAAACTTCCTCGCCCGTGAAGTCTTTTTCTCGGGAAAGCCAACCCTGCATTTAGGTGGCCGGGGCGAGTTCCACGACGAGCGTCGGGGCATCTAGAAATCTTCGGATTCCGTGAACTACCTCCGGACAAACAGGCTCCGATCGGAGATGTGCGTTTCCATAGAGTGCGCCGACGACATGGCAGCATTCATGTGTGAGACTCTTCTATCCCAAGTCATACAAATGTCCACATAGGCTTTTGACAGTAGAGAAATAAGTACGAGCTTGAACACATTCATATATGATTTGCTCTCCAGCGAAACATGGTAACACTTAGACTGAGTCGGCAGAAACAGCGAGCCGCTTACCCCTACCAACACCCGCCCCGGCGCACAAACCCTACCCTGACCTCTACTTGATCTCGTATTCTTGATTGAAAAGACGGACAATTCCGCCGACTCTATCCGCCTCAGAATCGCTGTCCTAGGTAGCGAACACCCAAACCCTGGTATTAGGCTCATTTCTCGCCCCAGATTTGTCCCTGTGCTCAGTATCGCCGATGCGTGCGACATGGGCATTTGCACGACCCCCTCGAGACAGATGATTCAACAACCATTTTCGTCACTAATGTTTGCTTGTATCTTCTCATCTCACCAAGACTAGCATCTATCAATCAAGTGTCGGGTAAAATAGATCTAGGTTTTCTGTACCATTTGGATTAGATACACAAAACCGGACTCAGCTGCGACCTCATAGGTTTACCGTTATTTGGCCACCTGATCTGACCCTGTCATTTGTATAAAGTAAAAGTTAGCGGAATTATTTGTGTCGCATAGAACGCGCTATGTCTGCTGTATTTTATGCAGCTTCACCTAGTCTGTACCAAGCACTTGAATATCATAAACCCAGGATGATGAGCAAGGGTGGCTCTCTCCCTTGCCAGCTATGTTTCTCCCGCGCGTATCCCTTTCTTTATTGACCAATCATATTGAGCAGAGCGAAACAGTAGTTATGGATCACTGCTACTAGGACAATGTGGCATGTAACATAGTATTCAGCCCGCGGGACTCGAATGAAAAATTTAGTGAGTCATCTAAAAGCCAGTAAGTATCGCTGGCTGCCCCATTCACCATTCAGGAGGCTGACCGTGATGTACAAGGAATAACAATATCTACTGAGAAGTGTTTTGGTTTAGTCAGCTCATTGCCCGGTGAACCCTCGGGTGAATTCGGAATCAAAGTGGAAATCGATCGGATCGCCCCTATTGGAGAGGGGCGCAAAACGGAGGAGGAGTTGCTTAACAGCAGTTGTCACGATGCCACAATTGTAGGAAAGATTAGTAGCACGTATTTGGGCAAAGGAGAGCTAACCAAGGAGTTTAAGGCGCTTTGCACAACGGCGGCAATCGTAACCCCTATTCATAACTGACCAGTCAACGGGTTCTCGACGCTAGCATCTTCCGTAGACAGTGAAGCCTAAAAGAGGAGCTAAAATGACTAGGTCTGATATATCCCTTGCATTGATTATAATACATACTGTCATTGTAACCCGTGAAGCTGGAAAAGCTGAATTCGGTGCGAAGAAGTTTTCGAGTTTCCGTGAAACAAAACTAGTCATATGTTTCATTCTCAGTGAATATAAATCCTCGGGTGCCTGAATCGATCTATGCTTCTGATTTTTCATTAATCTCTTCATACACACGATAACAAAAGAACAACTTACAAGTCAATCTCTACCAATACCAACCCAAAAACCAAGGTATGATTACACAACCTCTAATCTTACCAACAGTCGCTTAATTCGCGTAGATTACGCTGTTCATCATGTGCCACTGGGTAAGGATATATTGTCGGTTATGCAACGTTTGGGTTCAGGACAAGGTTGTCTCTTCTTGCCCTGAGATTTTTCATGCCATCTTCTCCGAAGGTTCGACAGCGGAGAGTGCGTATGGAGTCTGCAATCCTTGCCGCATTCCAACCCCGCCTCCTGATACCAAACCATCGAGTTGAATATAACCTTCTTCTCGAGAATGACATCCGACTACGGTCTTATGGCTGATGGCGAGCATATGTTCCAAGCCAGACGAACATCGTGAGGCGGAAAGGCTGTTGGCTGGTAATATGATGACGGTTCGTGGACGTCGATAAGTTGGATCATTGCCGTTAAGGTGGTCAATATCAAACAGAGGTTGACTTCTAAGTCCTATGTTGTCATGAATTTCTCACACGTCTTTGTTGACCCTCACTCAACCCCTTTTAACTACCATCGCTTTGTGGTTCTTGCTGATCCACACTAGCCTCACGCGCACCATTCCAGCACCAGCCCTTGTAACTTCATTTGTGTAAAAGACACAACACATAATTTTTAGATATGTCCTGTGCAGAAGTGATGTAGGAGTACTTCGCAAAGTTAGATGTGAGTTAGAAAAAGGTTTAAGAATTAATGTTATCAAGCTTTTATTTTTATATTTTTATTTGGGAATTAATATGAGAATGAGCCCTGTCATACCACCCCATCACGTTCCAAGTAAAAAAGTGTTTTCGGAGCGACTGATCTATTTTACGGCCGATGACGTTGAAGCCTGACAATGCTGTGTCCTCTTCCTCCGGTCATTGTGGCACACATAGAGTACCTTGTCACACGGTATATCGACAAGGGGTTTGGTTTCTCCCCTATTACAATAAAGATACGCCCTCCCTGCAACAATCCAAAACCCGTGAGAGATAAATGGTATCTATTTCCCCATAATGAAACCCAGTAGCACGATTATTAGCTACATGAAAGTTCACAGCAGTATAGTCTACATGAGTCAACTAACCCATGCCAGTACCCTCAACTCCGACCCCCTTAGGCGCCGCTGCCTATTCCGGACCCATCATAACCAAACTATAAACATTAATAATCTAAGCCTAGACCATGGACTTATGCTCATTTAAGAGTCGATCATAGGAACGCCATTCTTCCCCCTATTGAGAGCCTGTTTTACCCTCTCGTTCTCTTCGGCGCGAATGCGTATCCTTGCCGCCTCGAGTCTCTCTACTCCGGCGTTGATCGTCTCGATATGAACACTGAGCGGAATCGACGCAGTGTCCGCTAGCAGCTCCGGTGCTGCGACACGCTCTCGCAGGTCGCCTAGCTTAGTTTGAATATCGCCGAGGTCATGAACGAGACCCATCAACTGCTTCACAGCCGAGGTTCGTTGTGTCTCGACTTGCCGTAACAAGGACAGTTGAGCGCTCAGCTTGTTTAGGCGACCATTATTAGCTCCGATAAGCGTCCATAAATCCCACAGCACCTCGCTGCGCTTCTGCTTAACATCCTTGCCTCTACGAACGACAAACTCGTTAATGCGTTGGAGATGATCGTCAGCCTGTGATAGCAGCCGAAGTGTAGCCTGCGCTTCGAGAATGAGAGTTTGAATTTTATCTGACACAAATGCCGTGTGTTCGATGTATTTTTCCAGTATCATACGCTCATCAAATGCAGCTAGCTGAAACGGCGAGAAAACCCACTCAAAGCCCCGTGATATTAAGCTGTTGGAGGCTTCCTGTTGATCGCGATCGAGTCGATATACCGAGACGTCCAGCGGTTGATACTAATCACGCTGTCGACAGCACCACCGACATGCGTGTTGAATGACTGAAGGTCGTCGACGATCTGGCGGACAGACTCGATGTAGCCGTCGAACTCATATACGAGTTCCTCACGTGCGGGCAAGTCGCTATATTTGACCACAGTTCGCAAATCACGCACAGATGATTCTGTCATCTTCATCTCCATAGGCAGTGAGACGCCTCGCGCCGAGTCTTCTAGTACCTGCTCAAATTGCGATTGTGCGTTCATGAGTTCGTCGAATTCGAGGGGCTGTGCTCTTTCCGTCGAGCCTTGGATTATAGAGTCATCTGAGCAGAATGGAAAATTGAACAATGGAGCACCAGGTATCCGGCAGATCGGCTGCAACGAGGCCGAGACAGAATGGGTGACCGCATTCTTTCCCGCTATGGAAATTCCGACGGCTATATAGAGGGCTAACATAACAGCCACAGGCCATTTCGCAAAGCGGAGAGCCATACCGACCACTGAGAAAACCCAAGCTAAACAATCGAAGATAAATCCAGGCGCCGAGCTCGTAAATCGTTCAGAGAGATTGGCCTGCTGCACAGCACCGTTCCGCGCATGGATTCTCTCTGGCGCATGTGTTTTTTGTGTTTGTGTTGAGTAATTATGGTGACTCCCATCCGTCGAGTCCTGTCGGAGGGCTCTCCTTCGAACCTGTGGGGGGTCATTTGCGACAGGACGAATGGTCCTGGATGAGCGGGCGCTCGAGAGCCGAGGGCTACTGACTCCAACGCTAGGCATAAAGAATTCCGGAACCGGGGTACGCTCTTTGTCTACGGAAGCATGCCGCGTGGAAAATAGGGAAGGCTGAAAGGGGGCTCGTAAGATAACCTGATCTTCGTCGGCTCTATCGGCGAAATCATGGATACTGTCTTGAGATGCCAGTTCTTGTGAGGATGATGCGAATTGAGACTGCCCACTGGACATGATGAAGTCATCTTCGAATGCATCTTGAATGAGTGTTGTGTCGAAACTGTCATTTTCGCCTTCTTCCACCATACGCCAAGAGCCTTCAACAGGCATGTTTGATCGCCTGGTGCGCGCCATTGTTTGTGCCAGGTTTCCTTACGCTCTACACCAATGGATTCATGATACTCACCCAATGTTTCCCCTGCAGGCAAATTGGGGCGATTTCACAAATGAATCCGGCTGAGGGTGTATGACACCGCGATGTTTCAAACTTGATTTAAGACAAGAGTATTTGAAAGCGCGCTGATAGGCTGGCAGGTTGCGCTGAATAGAGAGTTCAGGAACAGTGAAGCTAATGGTGCGGGCGACTTTTATATATGCGCGCCAAGAAACGTCATGTACCCGGTCGGCTAAGTAGGCAGTAAAGCTGCGTCAAAAGCTTCACGTGTGTTCGTGTCGAAGCTAAAGGAAGTCCGAAGGCAATGACTCATAAACCAAAGGTAAATAAATAAATAAATAAATAAATAAATACAGGGATGACTATTCGGGAATCTCGGTATCTTCTGAAATGGTAGCTTTACTAGTATAAACCAACTGTGAGTTATGATTGATGCGATCTGACGAAGCACGAAGTACGATGCAGGCTTCGGTGGGGGTGGCCTCTCTCTAGAGTCAACTCTCTCACTGACAAGCGGAATGACGTTGGGGATGCATGGAGATGCTCAGGTACTTAGACTAGCATGGAGACGTGGAGGAGGGTTAGTCAGGAGGTGATCTGGTCACATGAGTTCGCGGTCACGTCGCGGCGTGTCTTGTTCTGATTCGATAACGATAAGGTGGAGGTGTCGTGGTTCCTTCCACTAGCCACATTGGAAGCCATTGGAAGCCCGAAGTTAAAAGCCTTATTAGATGCATATAGTGCCCTTCTTACATAGTGATGAAAGGTAAGTAACCTCGATACCTACATATGTAGGTACTACACCTCCTATAGTACTAAGGTACCCAAGAGGTACAGCTGGGAATCTATCCCCTGTATCCCTGTAATTTAGCAAGCTGCGATACCGACCTACCTGCCTACTATGTTATCAGAGCTTCTAGTGTGATAGCACCAGTATGAAATCGATTGTGTCATGACCGATTGGCAACATGCTCTTCAAAAGGGCAACAGCCACTTGCATTTCCCTCCGTATTCCGAATCAATTATGTCGGATACGGTATCCTAAATATTCATCTCCAGTGGTCCTAAAACGGAGCTGCTCATCTCATGCGACAACAAAAACCCCACCAATCCCGAATGCAGATCACAGACAGCTCGCCGTACAACAGGAGTTATTTACAACTTCAATCTACAGCCCCGGCTCGCCAATCCTCCTCCCCAACGGTGCCAGGATATTCAATCGACTTGTCGAGTTCTTGCGCCAGCAATACACCCGCTATGGCTTCGACGAAGTCATCACCCCGACCATATACAAGAAAGCCCTGTGGAAGAAGTCGGGTCACCTGGAAAACTACAGCGATGATATGTTCACGGTGACGAGCACGTCGCCATCGCGCAGTGACGTGAGCGAAGGCGGCGAGGAGGATGAATACGGCCTCAAGCCCATGAATTGCCCCGGCCACTGCCTGATTTTCGCATCGCAACGACACAGTTACCGAGACCTCCCCATTCGATACGCCGATTTCTCCCCTCCACCGAAACGAGATCTCGGGCGCTTTGAGTGGATTGACTCGGGTCCGACGTTTCCACCAAGATGACGGGCATATCTTCTGCAGACCGTCGCAGATTGAAGAGGAGATACGGAAGACCCTGGATTTCGTGCGCGTTGTTTATTCGACCTTCAAGCTCGGGCCCTACAGATTAACTCTCTCGACGCGACCGCAGGATCATTATATAGGAACGGCCGCAGAATGGGGAACTGCTGAAGGTGCATTGAAGAGAGCGCTGGACGCATCGGGACTGGACTGGACGATAAATGAAGGAGACGGCGCCTTTACGGCCCTAAGATTGATATCATCTTGCGGGATTCCGACGGCAAAGAACATCAGACAGCAACCATCCAGCTTGATTTCCAATTACCAAAGCGGTTCGAGTTAGGATACGTCGCCCCAGCACCCGAATACGAGCAGCGCGGGGAGACCACGACGGACCCCGGTGCGTTAAATGAAACCGGCCTCGTCACACCAGTCCTCATTCACCGGGCTGTCCTGGGTTCAGTGGAACGATTGATGGCTCTACTGATCGAGCATTATAATGGGAAATGGCCTTTCTGGCTAAACCCCAAGCAGGTGATGATTGTTACTGTTAACGACAGCCAACCAGTTCTAGATCATGCCAAAACAGTTCAGGATGTTCTTATGGGTAGGCAAGGCTCACCGGAACAACCTGTGAGCCAAGCGACCAACTTTGTGGTAGACATCGACGACAGGCAAGTGCCTGTTGGGCTCAAATCGCACCAAGCAAAAGCGAAAGGTTATAGTGTCATCCTTACCGCTGGGCCACGACAGCTATCTAGCGGTACCATTACATGTGATCTGTCACGTTTAGGAAGCGACAGCGAATCACCAAAGCAGGAACGGGCAGACATGTTACCGTCGGAGTTACTTGAGATACTTAAAGCTAAAGCCAACGCTTATCTGTGAATTATGTATAAATAGTCTGGCTTCGATCTGCTCCAATTGTTAAGTTCTGATGTGCAAGCGCTTGTAGAGTGTATTTAACTGTGTTTGCGCGAGCCCATACTTATCTTAGTAAGCTCAGTGTGTAATCAATTTCATGTGGTAACATTGCTCTCTACGA
The DNA here is from genome assembly GCA_902806585.1 of Xylaria hypoxylon. NCBI lineage: Eukaryota > Fungi > Ascomycota > Sordariomycetes > Xylariales > Xylariaceae > Xylaria > Xylaria hypoxylon. The sequence continues at coordinate 3,817,217 of CADCXB010000001.1, forward strand.
CCTAGACATTTCATGCCAGTATTTTGATACAGGTCAATCAGAGTACTATCTAGGCTTGATTAATGGTTTTGCGTAAACCCTATTTTGCTACCGGGCCAAGGTCGATTAGTCATCCGTCTCATCCGGTGCGTCTTCGTTTTTTTCTCCTTCAAATTGTGTTTCGCTTGTTTGCGTTTACGTCCATAGTGGCATTCTATCATATCTTTAGCTGCTTCAAACTCATCTAAGGTGTGCTAACCACCATCTCCAGTTTCTCCCTAAGACCGGTCCGAGGTCTTCTAGCTGTCGTCTCCATTCGCTTCCCGTTCACCGTTGAGCTCTCTCCTATAAGAAACCACAAGTTAGAAACTACATCCCATAGTCGCGGGTTGACCGATTTGCGTAGTTTGGAAGAACACAGGAATATATGATGTACAGTAGCAAAGACTTCGCCGAGACGGAATATAAATAACTACGGGATACGTACTGTCGATCCCGTTCTTCCAGTCTTGCTAGAATCTCAAGTGGTCTTGGAAAGTGGTGTCAGTTGCGAGTTCAGCTATTGGATCGAACCAAGACTTACTCTCTCAACTCCTTTGAGACGTGCTCACCTCGGGCTTCCGTCGCCAGAACTAGCTCGCGACGTCTCACTAGCTGTTCCCTGATGAAGGCTACCGTGCGATTGAGGACAACCCCCTCAGAGCGCCCTTGACCTTCCAGACCCGGTACAAGGTCACAAAGGCGGTCAAAGCCACTCCGAATTGCCTCGCGGCGTTTCTGCTCTAAGTCGAAATATCAGTGACCATATCTTGCACAAGGTATTCATAGAAGAATAGGTAGATATATACCTGATGCGATATGGTTTTGCTTCTTCTCCTCTTCCGTCAGACGCGGTCTTTCGTCAGGACCAAGACCTTGGGTGCTATCCCCGTCTTGCGGGGACCTGGATCCATTGTCTGCCATGTGTTTCGAACTTCGGTATCGATAGAAGCAAAAGCCTAGCTATTAAGTGTCTAATTGTTGAAAAGTGATTGTTTATATGAAGCAATAATTGTCTGTAAGACTATCGTTCTTGTCCCGCGATTAATATAGAGAGTAATAGGCCCGGAATACTGGACGTGGTATACAACAACAAAAGGAAGCAAAGGGAAGAGATAGTCATGAGGGTCGGCATATATGCTCGGGGCATCACATGGTTCGACGTAAACTGAGCAATCTAACTCTAACTTTTCAAGACTCAGCGTAGTCGATTCCATATGGTAGCTTCATATGCTGTAGAGGTACTTGATAGTACCTAACAATTTGAAGGTGAGGAAGTGGTGATGATGCATGTGATAGTTGCTCCACCCCAAAGCTATTCACATTATTCATCCCCTTCGAGCCAGGAGCGGCCCACTTGCCAAGCCACATTGCATACTGTGGCCAGTACCTACTGAGTATTATGTATTGGGCCCATTCTTCCAATTACCTAATAGGGATAGATGGTGTTTAGTGGCTTCTGTGTCTGAACTTGATCCACTTTCCATCTTGGGTTACTGCGTCGGTAGTTACAGCCACCTATAGTGGAACGGGTCTAACCTCACTTGTACGTCACTCATCTACGTATCAGAATACGTGAGTATGCTGCAAGTCAATTCAAATCAATTAAGCTCAACAGGAACCACTATTCCTACCTCCTCCATTGACCACCTTCAACTCCTCTCTCCTCTTTCGCCGTCACCGCTGGAAATACAATTGCTCTTCCTCATTTTCATTTTCATCGTTGCGTCGGAGCTTTGAACAAGAACACCATTGGCTAGGCATTGATTTTGCTGCACTACGGTTTTATCATTTACAACAGATATTATTCTCAGCTGGCAAGAAATCCATACAGTCCAGTAGTATGGAGAAATCACAACCCCTTTCTTCACACGACGTCCCGGCCGATCCGCCGCCCGCCTACGCACCGCCCGCAACAGAGCATGGCCTGCCTATCCGCCCACAGCAACAAGGACGCCGTCCGCCACCAGTTGCTGCTCTTGAACTGCCTATCCTAAAATATATGCAAACGCATCGTGTCATCCTCGCCTCCGCCTCTCCAAGACGCCGAGCCCTTCTCGCACAGATTGGTCTTCCAAATGTCGAAGTCATACCCTCTGTGAAACCCGAAAATCTCCCAAAAGATCAGATGGGCGCCTTCGAATACGTATCATCAACAGCCCAGCGGAAGGCTCTCGACATTTACCAAACAGCCATAAAGCAGGCGGAGGAGGCGACCGAAGCAGCCGAGAAGGCGGGAGACACTACGTTCAAATCTAAGGACCCCGACCTCGTCATAGCCGCCGACACGGTGATCGTGACTCGAGACGGCACAATCCTCGAAAAGCCGCCCTCCGAACAGGCCCACAAGCGTATGCTGCGACTTCTTCGAGACACACGGGCGCACCGCGTCCTGACTGCTGTTTGCTGCATTGCCCCGAAGGCGGACGCCAGCTTTCCCGGTTATTCCATGGCAAATCATATCGAGGAGACGAAGGTCACATTTGCGAAGGCGAGCGAGGGATTGCCGGACGACGTCATCGATGCCTACGTAAAGACGCGCGAGGGCGTCGATAAAGCGGGTGGGTATGCGATTCAGGGCATAGGCGGCATGATGCTGGTAGAGAAGATTGAAGGGGGCGTGGATAACGTGGTGGGGTTACCGGTTAGGCAGTGTTTGCAACTCTGTGAGAAGGTGATCTTTAAACAAGACGAGGAGAGTGAGGGGGAAGAGGATGCCTAGGCAATGCCTAGAATCTAAACTTCCATGTGGCACAGCAGGGCGAAAACTGGATCATGGTTAATTTGGAATGTGGAATGGTATATACTGGTTTCTCTAAATAATATGAAATGAACTATACTAGACATAGAACGTCAATGGATGAATGATATTAACACCTGCCAGAAACATACGACATGAGGGGCTGGTGGATTGCGCTACTAACCAGTATTGTGTAAGTTCTGAACAGTCCCGATCGTTCGGTGGGCATTTTCACGCCGAGCGGCTTGGCATCCGGAGATGTCTAGAGAGCCGACGCCTAGACGTCGAGTTAAGCCGGAAGTTCGGTCACCAATACACCGAGAGCGGGAAATAGAATGGGTTCTAAGATCGGGAACCCGGTCCGATTTAAGCGCTACCGGGAGATATCGCAGGTATAAACAAAGGTACGGAATATTAGCTCCCAGTTTTATAGGTTAGTTTCGAACCCGTCAGCACTATGAACAGAATCGAGTTGGCACCGTTTCCCTTTCACCGCCCCGTATGGGTTCCACGATCTTGGCGGAAGAATACTAAATAGCAATTATCACCCTCGGTGATCAGGCGTGTTTCTTCACTGTCTAGCTGTATCTCTTTATCAAGGTCGTTTCTTTCCGTCAGTAGCGCCATGGTAGGATTCAAGCATATGTTGAGCCTGTTAGGCGTATCGGCATTCGGATTAGGGGTCGCGGCTCAGAGTAACTCTACGGATTGGCCGATTCATGATAATGGACTTACCAATCTTGTGAAATGGTACGTCTTATGCTTCACTTACAACATCCAGTTGCCTAACATCAGCGTATTAGGGATCATTACAGTTTTCAAATCAACGGACAGAGGTTATTTCTTTTCTCTGGAGAAGTATTTATGTTGGCCACACCCTACATCTTATTATTTACTAACATCCCTAGTTCCATTACTGGAGATATCCGGTGTAAGTGTCATGTGTATATCTATTAGCATATAAAAAGCTAACCACCTACGAAGGCCTGAGCTATGGCGTGACCTGTTGGAGAAGGTGAAAGCAGCTGGGTAAGAACATAGCCTTCATTGTAAACATCCCATTACTAACAGTTACAGGTTCAATGCTTTCTCTATTTATAATCACTGGGGTTATCACAATCCACTGCCCGGGGTTCTCGATTTTGAGAGCGGTGCACACAATTTCACCGAGATTTTGACTTTGGCAAAAGAACTCGGTATGTACATGATTATCAGGCCCGGGCCGTACATCAATGCCGAGGCAAATGCGGGAGGTTTCCCCCTCTGGGTGACGACAGGGGCCTACGGAAAGCTCAGAGACAATGATTCGAGATACACGGAAGCATGGACTCCTTATATGGCAGAGATATCAAAGGTCATTGCGCCCCATCTCATCACTAACGGTGGAAACGTAGCATTCTTCCAGATCGAGAATGAACTGGGCAATCAATGGCTAGACATTAAGAAGAAGACGCCAAACCTTCCAGCTCAGGAGTATATGGAGCTTTTGCAAGAGACCGCTCGGGGAAATGGCATTAACGTTCCTCTAACTCATAATGCTCCCAACATGGTACAACGTCTAGTAATCCTAGTAGCATTGCAGCGGAAGCTAATACGTTATAGTTTGGTTACTCCTGGTCACACGACTTTTCCGACGCCAAGGGCAACGTTGATGTTGTTGGTTTGGATAGTTATCCTTCGTGCTGGAGTTGTAACCTTAGCGAATGCACCTCAACCAATGGCCAATATGTTGCCTATGTAAGTCCAGACTCTGAAATATTTGCCTATTTCGTTACTAACTGATGTTGCCTAGCAAACTCAAAACTATTACGAGTGAGTCTAGAAGCTAAGTAGTTCAATTCAAATTGGGGCGTTACTGACATGCTCTCAAGCTACTTTTCCCTGCAGTCTCCGTAAGTATCATGCATATCTCAATGTTACAATCATACTGACACTGTTAGCACGCAACCAAGCTTTATGCCGGAGTTCCAAGGAGGGTCGTATAATCCGTGGGGAGGACCACAGGGAGGCTGTCCAGGTAATATTGGAGCAGATTTTGCTAACCTCATTTACCGCAACTTGATCTATCAAAGAGTTAGCGCAATTTCATTGTACATGTTGTTTGGTGGAACATCATGGGGCTGGCATGCCGCGCCCGTCGTCGGTGAGTGACTCTGGAGATTGTTGAGATTCATCGATGCTGATTTCGTCAAGCGTCGAGTTACGATTACTCTTCTCCAGTATCCGAAAATCGCAAGATAGGCAGCAAGTATTATGAAACGAAGCTCCTAACTCAGTTTACAAGAGGTGAGTCTATCCCTAAGCGTATAAGAATCTATACTAACAAGTTTATAGTGGCAAGCGATCTCGCGATGACCGATCGTATTGGAAATGTTAGAATACCTTCGCTTCCATTTAGACCATAGCTGATATACAGTAACTAGAGCACCGACTATTCGACTAATTCGGCCATTACTGTGTCGGAGCTTCGGAACCCAGAGACGGGAGCTAGATTTTACGTGGCCATGCACTCGTATACGCCATCGGCGACATCAGAGATTTTCCGTCTTCGAGTCAATACATCAGAGGGTCAATGTATGTCCCCAATATCTATGGCCTGAGGTCATGCTAACCATATGCCAAGTAACTATACCACAGCACGGGGGAGAGATCGCGATCAACGGGCATCAGGCAAAGATTCTAGTCACGGACTTCCGATTCGGATCCAAGAAGCTGCTTTATTCGACCGCGGAGGTTTTGACCCATGCAATTATCGACGGCAAGGAAATTCTGGTTCTGTGGGTTCCGACAGGAGAATCAGGAGAATTCACTGTCCAAGGCGTCAAATCGGCCAAGGTAAAATCCCGCGAGGGAACCGCAAACGTCAAGTTCTTCCCCGGGAAGTCGAATATTACGGTCTCATTCACGCAGAATGCCGGCATGAGTGTGATAGAGCTTGCCGGTGGCTCCAGGGTTGTACTTCTCGATAGGTCTGCTGCGTACCTGTTCTGGGCGCCAGGCTTAAAGAATGACCCTATACACTCTCCGGATTCTACAAGTAAGTTTAAACACATCTAAAACTATCGCACGCTGTTCCTATAACTAATAAGAGCCTCTGCATCTGCAGTCTTGGTCCAAGGTCCCTATCTAGTTCGATCATCGAGCATTCAAAGACACACTCTCAAGTTAACTGGAGATGTTGCCAATACGACCACAATTCGAGTGTTTGCACCTAAGTCAATTCGTAAATTAAAATGGAATGGGGAGGACTTGAAAATAACCTCAACGAAAAATGGATTCCTTACGGCTCAACTGAAGGGAGCCCCCTCCTATACACTGCCGGCATTGACAGGCTGGAAGTCTGCAGACAGTCTCCCGGAGATCAGCAACGATTACGATGCCTCGGGCATTGCTTGGAAAAGTACGTAAAATCTCTAAACAATCTCACACATGTTTCCCTTTCTCACCGTCTCCAGCTGCCGATCATACCAATACTTCAAACCCAACTATCCCTGCGTCGAATAACCCAGTCCTCTATGTCGACGACTACGGAGTGCACGCTGGGTCTCATATATATAAAGCTACATTCCAAACTACCCAGACGCCACCTACAGGCCTATTCCTGAGCGTCACTGGTGGTCTTGCATTCGGGTACTCTGTCTGGCTTAACTCGCACTTCGTTGGCTCATGGCTGGGATTATCCTACATTGATAAGCAAGGGATAGAGCTATCCTTTAAGAATGCCACGCTTAATCCTAGTGGAGATAATATTCTCACTGTGCTAATGGATAATTCCGGCCATGATCAACGAGCTGAGGCCCTGAACCCTAGGGGTATCACCAATGCTACTCTTTTAGGCCCGGGCACTTATTCCTTCGGAGAATGGAAAATCGCAGGCACCGCCAGAGAAGAAAATGCACTGGTAGATCCTGTGCGGGGATTCCTCAACGAGGGTGGCTTGTATGCTGAGCGAATTGGAATGCATCTTCCGGGATATCCCGACACAGACTGGGAGGCCTCGGAGAGCGATATCTCGGTTCTAAGCGTTCGTGGAGCGGGAGTTCGCGTCTTCCGAACCCAGGTTCCATTGAACATCCCAAATGGAATCGATGTATCGATTTCTTTCCGGCTGACGGTCCCGTCTGACGCGACATTCGCATCCCAAACTGGCAAGACTAACCAGTTGCGGGCGCTCTTATTTGTCAACGGTTACCAATATGGTCGCTTCAATCCTTACATCGGAAACCAAATCGATTACCCTGTTCCCCCGGGAATACTCAATTATAATGGAGAGAATACGATCGCCGTCACGGTTTGGAGTCAGTCTGCGGAGGGTGCGGAGATGAAGGTCGAGTGGAATGTTGACTACGTGCATAAGAGTTCATACGATATGAATTTTGATGCGTCATACTTGCGACCAGGTTGGGAGAGCAAGAGGGCGGATTACGAATAAGACGCAAGATTATCTCGGAAAAAGTTGAAAAAAGGTAATGCAACTTTGACGCAGTAACTAAGCTCAGTATCTCAAAGAAAAGATTTGGGCCCCATGAATACTCATGCTTACCGCTAAAATGATAAAGTTTTGATGAATAATATGGTACCCGTCGTAGGCCTTATCTATTAAACCTGATGGACACTTTGAGGGAAATTTAGAATACGATATTATGTCAATATACATCATGTGTCCCGCTGAAACACTCATCTAGGTATTGATCGGTCGCTCGAATCTTAGGATTAGATCTAATGGTTGTAATGCTTTGTACTCTCAGCAATAGGGTGGCGACGGACAGGGTCCTGGAATCCCAGCCGGCCAGACTTCCCATCGCCATATGATATCGTGAGCTGCTTCCCAGGGTAAGCAAATGAATTTTGGTGGTGCAACTGCTGATAGGCCTGGAGTCGTCGTCACAGATGCAGTTTGATATGATATATAGTGTTTCATACTGAACCCGCCTTTATCCATTACAAATATTTTATTGAATCTACAGACATTTTGCAACAAGCCATTCAAAGGAAATCATAGACCTCTGGCTGATGTGATAAAGTCTTAAAAATATTACTTACTCATTCATGTTGCAAGCTCACACACGTGCACATATGTGTTGGCATTCATTCTACCAACCAGAATTGAGGAATGATACTCCTGTCTAGAAATTTGAACTTCTTATATGATATGTCGACATTATGAAAGAATCATTTTTGCCTCAGCCAACTCCTGATTAACTCAAGAAAATCGGCCGATAGTAGTTGCCAGCCACTCTAGTCTAGATATAAAAGTTATGCAAACTAACGACGACCAACAACGGACTCTCCATCAAAGATATCCAAATATCTCCTTCACATTGACAATCGAGCATATTTCCTACACATTAACAACACTTGCTTAAGTGCGACAGAAGTCACAACTCTAATCATGCCTCATCTCATGGGATTTTTCGACTGCTTCTTGATTAGACGCTTTTTAAACGGCGATGAAGCTGGTAGAGCTCAGGATGAGCAAAATACCGCTCATCACAACATGCCTATAAATGGATATCGCGCTGAACCCATCCCCATTCCTACCGTTAAGAGTCAGGCAGAAGATACAGGCTCACCATTGCCATCGACCACATCTGACAGGCCTCCAGAGAGACCTACCAGAGATGATCAAGGCGCAGAGCTTGCGGCATCAGAAGGGCGCCCAAATAGTTATTCTCAGACTAATGACGAGACAACGCTTAAGAACCAACAGTGTTCCCGTGAATCGAGTCCTAGATTGGATATCCCACGCTCGCTCTCTGGTAGTAGCGTCTATCCCTATTCCGATGACGACCTTTCGTTTTCTGACTTCAATGATAAGTGTGACAGCAATGGCAACAGCGACAGCCGCTTCAAGTGTTACAGAACCGTCTTGAGCACTCATACTGCAGACCAGCAAGTCTCCAAGCTATCTGGGGGTGACATGGATGTCATCGGGGCTCTCTTTCCGCATAGGGTTCTCTACCCTATTCCCAAAGAGATCAAGTGGGATGATTTTAAGCAGACGATGACTTGTTTGGGGTTTTCAATAACGCCTACCAAAGGCGCGAATCATCGGTTCAGTGTCTCAAAACTGCACAATTGGTTCCCAGTTGAATCGAGAGGTAACAACATCACCGCACACAAGCCGCATGGAACCTGTTTAAGTCAGGGTGAGATACGGAGAATAGGACATAGATTGAGGGCTGCTTATGGGTGGAGTGCTGAGACTTTCATAAGCATGTGAAGCAGCAATCGTGCTGTGTTCGTGGTGTTATGTGATCTATTACATTAATTACCTAGATTACAAGATCAATATACATGACACTTATTCACTCCAAACTAGTACTCGGTAGGCCGCAACTAGGCTTTTCGTGAATTGGCTTCTATGCATGGCAACTGTACCTGTAAGGTCGTGTCTCTACCACTTTTCTTACACCAGGAATTCTGAGAAACTGAGCACGTTTTCTATACCAACAATCTCTCTTCCTCTCATTAGCTTCTCAAACGTTCTAATGTTAGAAATGATTGTGAAGAGTTCATATTGCGATGAATAAATGGTATTATTCTGATAAGGTTCGTAGCGTCGCTCTTTGGAATCATTTGAACCACACCCATCGGCGCTACGAGTAGACTCCTAGTGTGATAAGTGACTACAACACCGTGCGCGATGTAAGCCAACCGGTTATTAGAAGTAGGAGAAGGCGATCGCCTAGCTGAACCAAGTATCTATCAACACGTGTATCATGACGGAATGATTGCTTCATTGGAACACAAAACTGCATTGGTGATATAGCTATAATGAGGAATGCACGGATAACCTAATGTAGTCGTGCTATTGATGGAATATAGTCTCACCCGCTATTCATCATAGAAGTGAAACAGTCTAACACACGGGAAATTTAAAAGGTGTCGCACATTTGTATTACTCCCGTAAGCCTTATCCTTAAGCTATTCTTCAATTCCTTACCCGGTTTTTCTTTCTTCCTGTTCCCGTCGTTATTGCATTACCTGAATAACGAGAATCGAACCCGGCACAATTTCGAATGGTGTCTCCGGATATTTGATATTCCATCGAGGGTAAGTCTCGGGATAGTTTCCCCAAACCCATAAGTGTGGGTTTTTACCACCGACAACACCACGTTCCTCCTCTCCCATCGTTCGAATAGCTCTCCCCCGCACATCATTATTTTCATAAATAAGATAGAAGTGGCCATGTAGGTTACATATGTCTTCAGCCGAGCCTATTCTTAGAGTGATGTGCCAGTCATCATGCGATATTACCTTCCCTTTCTTAGTTGTCTTTACAATACTTAGGCCATGACCTTCTTTGCTAGAAAACTTTAATACAGAGAGGCTAAGCAGTCTTGGAAGGACTCACAATATCCAAGCATGTGTGAACCCCAACCTGCTTATCTCCTCCCTTACTATTCTCTCAGTAGCAACGTACCCCTCTATCGTAACGGGTGTTTGCCTCCTAGAACTACTTCTAGAGGACCCCTTACAGAAACCTACAAGATCACTATATCCGAGTTTTCTTCCCCACCCGACGCCCTAGCTATTGATCTCACGACAGGTTTATGAGAGATATGAGGATGGTCAGCGGCTCATAAAGCCAGGATGTCAGTCAAAGTAAACATGCCTAGTGCAACTTCATTGCGCATACGCCCACCACGAGCCCAAATATCGCCGCAGTGCGCTTATTAGCCCATACAAAGTATATAACAAATTGCGACCACTGATCCAAGGGTGAAGAAATACATCATCGATAGAAATACGCTTGACTGGATCATAATGAAGCATTCGTTGTAAAAGATCAGCGAGCTGTAGAACCTCTTCCCGGGGATATTGATATTCGGTTTCTATCCTTGGTTCACCCGGCGCTGGCCTGGCGTAAAATTTCCTTTGCCTACCTAGAGTAGCTTCCAGAAATTCGGTGTAGCCGGTCCCCTTTATGCAATTGTCTCTTGCTTCTAGCAGTTTATCGCTGTCTTTCCATTCAACTGGGTGCGAGCTCCACAAAGATATATCTATTGGATCGCCCAGCTTGAACGTCATTCCCTCATCTTCGAACTGTTTCCGCCCGTATAGAGATGCCCGGAGCTTGAGCCGCCCAGCCCGGTACGGCTCGGGCAACCCTCCCAGGAGCAATTCAATATTCCGTACAGTTAGCTCAAGGGGAGGACCTCCAAATAAGGATTCTGTGGTCCTAATTTCGAAGAGAGTTGCTGCTAACGACCAAATATCGCTATGGTATCCGCGTAAATCTTTGTTGCAGAACAAAACCTCAGGGGCTGCGTATGCCATCGACCATGCATCATCTTCGTGCATGTCACTAGCAATGAAGGCCGTTCCAAAGTCAATAATGGCAATTGAACCAGCCATGTGATTTTCCCACCAGTATTCCTGCGGAGGCTGAACGATATATTCTGGGCCTCTTGGTGCCGGATGATCGCCGGATCTTGTCTCAACTTCCCAGCACTCGGGCTGTCCTATCAACTCCAACATTTCCTTTTTCCCCATGTCATCAATGCCTTTAACCGTTACAAGAATATTCCCTGGCTTCAGGTCACCGTGGCATATACCAGATTTGTGAAGGAAGCGGACTGCCTGTGTGACTTGGAAGCAGAATTCCTTCACATCAGTCGCCGTCTGCGCGTCGTGAGGATCGAGGCCCATGCGCCACTTGTCAATTGGCCCGCCTAAGACCGGAAGTACTAGGCAAATATGACTTCCGTTTGGCCCTTCTATCTAGAACTCTTCTAGCGGAACCACCAGGTGGTTTTCTTTAATCCTTTCTAAGGATGTTTGCTTTCGAAGGCGACCATAGATCTTTCCTTCCCTTCCTCCTTTTGAGTGATTGGCAGTCATGATTTTAACGGCTCTCCATTTGCTATGTAAGGTGTCGTAGCATAACCACACAAGCCCAAATCCACTGCTGCCGAGTTTGTGGACGACTTCGAACTGGTTATTCAAGACATCCCCTAGATGGACGGGGTGATGGCCTCCTTTTCTGTACAGTTGAACATCCTCAATATCTCCGAGGATATATGGCATATCCTCATATCTATAAAGGTCATCTTCCGTCTCCTTTGATTCGCCGTCCTTGGCAGAATTGATTCCGTCTTGCGACTCGGTACCGAGATTAGTTGTGTCACCCATCGAACCTTGGGATCTAGAATCGTTGTTCATTTTGGCTGAAATCCTGCATGCACTGCGGTATCAATTTTGCAGCACAATAGATAAAAATTGGCTGAGTGGCGTGTTAGTTCTGCCGTCCAACCACATCTGCAGTCATACGAGGGTTGTGGAGGATAAATATATAACGGAGCTGCATCCAGGTTGTTTTTTCTCGATCTTGCTCTTTGTTTTCTTTCTGTGTCTAAACTGGGCCTCAAACACCGACCAGGTTTTATCACAGGAACAAAGAACCCGTTGGGAATGTCTCACTCCAGCCACAAGGGAAGATGATCAACTGAATATTCAGCCAATAACTCTCAGGTATTGTAGAATAACAAAGGATTTCGCCACTATGGACCCTCGCACTGCATTTTTAACCCCAGCGAAAGAGGCAATTTATTTTGGCTCGCCAAAAGCGCACGTTTACTGTATAAGTGCAACTTCCTGCATTTCCAACTGATCGACTTCGAGCCTGAATTCTTTTATTTAGTCGAAAGGGACAATGCTATCCCAACTTGTCAAGAACTCGTAGCCACATTTCCAGCACCCGGACTGTCGACCCCCAATTAGCACTCCGTGTTGCCTGGGGCCTTTCCCCGGTCTTTGTCGGGTCGTTGGGGAAGTAGATGGGTCACCCGAGCTATTCTTTTCTATTGGATGACACAAAACAAGCTCTAGACTACGCTGGCAATGGGTGCTCCGGATTACTCATCGAAATTATACCCCCTTGCTTCGTTAGACTGCTCAGGCTCTTCATTCTGCAAATCTACATTTTATAAGGGTAGGAACTCTGTGAAACACCCGACAAACTGGTCGCACTCAGCGACTTTACTCAACTCAGTAAAATGATCATTACGTACTTATTATATGACTAAGCCGCAATTCTGGCATCCGTAGTCTTCAAAAATCGAGGGATAACGTCGTCGATCTCCTCAAAGGGCAGATTGTCCCGAACCATCTGAGCAATCCCCTTTCCTAGTAAGAAGCAAAGAGTCATGCCGCCACCATTGAAGCCAGCAAGAACCCATTGACTCTTTCGCTGCGGTACCTCGCCGGCATGAGGCAACTGATCTGGCGTCGAGCTCATTACTAAGTGGACATCCATCAGCATCGGACGTGAAAAGAGTAAGCTTTAAGGCCTGCGCAGAGAGCACTTACTTCCAGTCCAAATCTTATCTACTTCCGTACCACTGTCTTCCCAGCCTCTGAAGTTCCTCTGCATATATCCTTCGAAGTACTTCGCTTCGGCGATAGCGTCGAATGTTGTCGAGTCGTCTATGTTTCCGTCCCATAGGTCGCGCTCCTTCTCAAACAGCCATCTCCCACCCCCTACCACGATCCCGCCGTCCGGCCTTGGGTTGAGGTAATCGACGGTTTCGCGGTCATTTAGGCCAAACTCTAGATTGTACGTGTGACTAAGGTGAGGGAATACCGGGCCTTTTGTAAGGGATGGGGCAAGGTGCGCGGCTGTGCCTTTATATGGCGTGATAACGCCCTCGTACTGGGGTAAGAGACCGGCCGTATAAGCATTCGTCGCGAATACGACCTTTTTCGCGCGGACTGACCCCCTAGGAGTATGAATGATAGTTTCTGGGCTACCGTCCTCACCCTTTCCAATGTACTCAACCTCTAATACCGGTGTCTCTGTCTGCAGATTCAAGGCCGGATTCCGTTCCATGGCGCGGGCCAATAGTTGTGTCACGAATTTGTATGGCCACTCCAACCCTTATAATCAGCATTGATTCTCTCGCAAGAAGCTTCAAAGGTGGCATAGGGGTTATCCACTCTCAACACATCAATCCGATCCGAGCAAGAAACACCACTCACCAGTGAGCAAGCCGGCGAGCTAACAGCGGCCCGCGCGTCCTTCACACTCGACACGGTTTCCGCAAAATCGGTGTCCACGAGCTGTCTAGTCTGCATCCACAGCTCCCCGCGGGTTGTGCGTTCGGCCCACGATTTTCGCAATGACGCCGCATCTTTCTCGTTCACGAACACGTCATAACTACGACGAAGCTCAAATTCGCAGTTTATGCCCTCGCGCTCAATGACGTCTTTGTACCCGTCGATGTGCGCGCTGACAAAGTCAACGAGGCCCTCGGCGACTTCGGTCTGGCCTCGCTCGAGCAGATTTAAAATTGTCCTCGCCTTAGCCTTGACGTGGCCACCATTACGGCCCGTCGCGCCGGAGCAGACCCGGCGTGCCTCGAGAAGGAGAATCGAAGGGGCGGTCACAGGTTTGTCTGCGGTCGCATCGGTTTGGGACAAGTGATATGCGACTGAGACACCTGAGATTCCAGCGCCGATTATCACCACATCGCTTCTCGCGGGTAGCTCCTCGGTTGAACGATGCGAGTCGAGAGGGTGAAGATCGGTTCGCCAGTACGGGGTGGTGGGATTGGGTACTGGCAGGTATGCATTGGCGGTGGTTTGATTGCTTGGGGTTGACATCTTGCTTGTTTTCACAGAATTGTTGACTTATCCCATCTTCATTTAACTACAAGACCATGCACAATTGCGACTTTAAGTACAATGTTGACTGAAGCTCGACCCGCGCACCATACGAGCTTCGTAATTTGTCGTCGTCACATCTTACGCGGCAGCGCTCATTCCTGGACTTCTCAAGTAGATTACAAATCTGACGCGTTTGTAGGTGATGTCGCATTGTGACTCATTATATCGTGATGATTCTGGGTCCTAAGGAATCTAAGGCCCCCAGGTTTACCCCTCTCGTGAGCACTACCTAGCCATTACCATTGTGTATTCAAGCTTGACCCCGCTATCTCCAGGCCTCCATAGTCAAGCAATACTTGTACCTGTAGATATCTATACCCGGAGTAGACCAAATACTGCCCGAAGCGTGTTTATGAGAATGAAGAAGCAATATTAAATTGTCCACAGAGCTCTGAGCATATCAAGCGATGACGTCACTCAACCCAACCACCACCATACCAACTTATCCATGAGTCCAAATCCAATTCACTAACTCCAGTAACCAGTCGTCGTCATCGTCGTCATCGTCGTCATTTCCCCTTGGCAGCAGATAGTCGAGAGATACGATGTACCCTTGTTTCCTATTTTCGAATGCATGTGTTGTATCCTGATTTTAGTTGCTAGGCGCAGGGATATATGGTCGGATATATGGTCGGATAACTTCATCAACATATGCAGCAGGCAACCGTGCTTCCTCAATACCCACATTCATTCGGCCGACATACTCTTCCTTAGGCGTTGAGGGGTTGATGCGGGTGCTGTCGACGTAAGCGAGTGCTTGGACTTTCTCGCTTTTCGGTCGTGTCCTGGGCTCTTTATCTGGTTGCCTTCCCATCCCAGGTGTAGGTTGTGTGGGCTCTGTTCCAGGCAAAGCATCGGAAGTGGCCCATACAACCTCCAACATCTGTCGATCATATGCAAATCCTACCCCTTCGTAATAGTCGAGCTGTCTTTCGTCGTCGGGATGCAGTCGGTATACTAGCCCGTAGACACCTGGCTCTGGGGCAGATTGTGGTCGCTGGTCCAAAGAGGGGTGATAACCATCGTTTGCTTCGGTTTCATGCCACGTTCCACGAGTAGAGGGTATTATCTGTGAAGGTTCCTGATATTTCTTTGGCACAATATTCGCATATCCACGTTCATTGATAATCCACTGCGACGTTTGGGATCAGTAATTGCCATCTTGTAGATAAATTCATAACTTGAACATAAAGAAGAACCATTTACTCTTAAAATGACAAATGGGAAGAAATTGTGAATGAGAATCACTTACAGTCCAGTTAGAGAGATGCGCCAGGCCTATTGGGGTAGAACGTGGACATCGATCCCGCATCTGTGTTGTCGACAGGTTTGAGCCGTAGGCGAAATACAGCTGTACCTGTTCTTCCGAATCCTTCCGTGTCATGATTTGTGCTCTTCTTGTTACTTGTACAAAGTAGTTGGGTACGTTGAATAGATATCTTTCTGAGGATTTGAAAGATCTGTATAAGAAGCAACGCAGGGCGCATTAATCTCTTATTTGTTCTTTGTTGAAGGTTCTCCACGGTTTCAGTTTTGAGACTATAGTAGAATAATAGTGCCTAGGTTGTTTTGTAGCCGGGGGTTGGTCCATATTGGTTCTCGGCACGGGGCGGGAGCGCGCGACTTTTCAACCCTATAGGGCTATAAATTAGGTACCTTATACAGTTCGTTTCAGGCGTCGTTACTTGACCCGAAATAGAAAGAACCCATCCAAATCCGTAATTGGAATTTCACACTACCAACCAGGTAAGGTGGTGTAGATTAGAAGAATTATTTTGTTGTGGAAGAGCCCCCTCAGCCGCATGCAGACTCTACAGGTAGTTAGTATAGCTTGAATACCCTAGAGTGTTTTACTAGGTAGGTCCAATTATTCCTTTTTGTTACATTTAAACACATAGTTTAACATAGCGTTAAGTTTTCTTTGTTAAGTTGTATGAAGCTCTTAGACCGAAAGTTACTCTGTCTCTTCTCCTATTATCCACCTAAGTTTTGAGAATATACATTCTCATATTTGTTTCGCTTCTATTCATACGTATAGCCGATGTGGAAGCACATACTGTAGAGATGAGGGTGGTGCTGATCTCAACCAGGGTAAGGACTGGGGTTCGCGAGAACGCACTGACCCACAACACAACGCGACGCGACTCTGTGTCTTCTTATTGCATTCATGATCTCACAAACGACTTAGCTATGAACCTATCTTACATCTCTAGCTCCAATCCTCGTTAAGAAATTCGTTGTTTCTCAAAGATGGCTTCACAACCAAACAGTCCAAACGCTGCGACCGCAGATCCTGCTTCCCCCGAATCCTTACCATCACCACCCCCAGGCGTGATGATGATTGCACAAGCACCGGAAGACATTGTGCGTGCAGTCCTCATTGCCTTGTGCAAAGACCGCTCACAGGAGCTGAAAGTCATGGAGTACTTCGTGAAGCTAGATAAACTCAAATCAAAACGCGAAAGTATCAACGCCGGCGCTATTAGCACGGGAGCTGAGACTGACGTTGCCAATCCGGTTGGCACCAACGCAAATAACCCGAAGAAAAGGAGAGCTATCTCAGAAATCGCAATCTGCGAGTATTGCAGGGCACCTTTCAGTGAAGATGATAATCCTCCGGACGCTTGCGAATATCACCCAGGTTTGTCTATCATTTCTCCTCTAGCCATCGTTCTTATGTCTCTACAATATTTGCATTATTGATCACAGTTTTCGCAATATTCCTCTAACACCACATTGCCGCAGGGAATCTGGACGTAAACGACGAAGCGTCTATTTGGCAAGATTGGGATGACTGGCCTGATCACAACGAATACTCAGAGGAGAGCAAGGAGCAATACCCAGAGGGGTATATCTTTGATTGTTGTAATCAATCAGGCGAGAGCGACGGGTGTACTAAGGGACCGCACAAGGGGCTATACTATAAGAAACCATACAGTACGTCCACGGTCCTTCCTTAATTGTATACCAACCTTTGTAGTTTTTCCCTGTATAATAGCTTTATCTTTCTTCGATGTTACAATAACCCCCAAGACGAGGTACTTTGCAATAGGTCGCTATCATATAATTTAGCTAGTGTGCCAAAGCTTTGGAGCTTAAGCTGGTGGTCCGGGGGAATTCCTCTTATAGACTTTGCACCAAAAGACTATCTGATGTATATTGACAACGCCTACAAATTATAACACCCATGGCCAATAAATCCCGCTGCTTAGAGGAACAGTACAGCTTATATTCTACAATATTAAAGCCACTACATCGCAAAACCCAATGTAGTGTAATGGCAGCACATCCTTTGACACACAGTCACATGGCTGTGCCTTCAGGGGTGGGGAGTCCGGGTTCGATCCCCTGAAGCCGAAGCTGAACGGAGCAAGGACGGGACGGGACGGGACGGCCACCAAAAAAAATGGTAGTACCCGGCGATAACGATGAGGACGCAGAGATATGGAGAGTCGTGGCCGAAGCTGGCCTATCCCTCTTGACGCAAGATGATTTTGTCTCGTAGCTCGCGCGCCGGATCCGCGTGGTCTTCTTCAACTTTATGATAGAGCCAATCGAGGAACTGGGTATCTCCGCGCCCTTCGCGAGCTCGGATATCGATTCACTCGTCGCCATATAGACGCGCAACTAGTTGCAGCTGCACCTCGCTCTTGAGATGTTATTGCTTGACATTATGCGTAGCGAGAGCATACTAGGATTGGCCAAGTTGGGGATGAAGAAGTGGGCTTGAAAACTGGCTACAAAGTAGGAAGGGTTCTCTTTAAATTTGGGTGTTTCGGACAACGATAGGTACGATAGAGGCCAAGACTTGTCTTAGGGTTCTATATTTTCCTCGTTATTGAATACGCACCTAGATATTTACATACATTATTACTACAGATCAACACAACGCCCAATCTCGCGTTTCTACCTATTGACAGTGAACTGTGTCAAGGAGTCACTTCATGTACCGTACAAGACTAGGGATATCAAAAGACACTGACGTCCTGTTCATGTATATAATCAGGTCTTCCCACCTTACTCACGACATAGTTAGGCTGAATGCAACGTTACTATTTCACTGATTTTAACGGTACAAAATCCCGACGAAGGGCCTATACAGTACGGGCCGTTGCCCAATCTACGCCGATAAACAGCTAGGTAGTAATTGGAATTTCTTAGCAAGCGGGTTGCTCTTTTCCATTTTGTTAGACATGGTATATTAGACACTAAATGCCCCTCCGCAAGTTGTCTACGTTAATGCTAAAGTGGACTTACGGTGAAGAAGGAATTATGTACGACGATGACATGGGTTGATGTTGGAATCTTGGCCATTAATACCCCACACCGATGCGTTATAGTCCTACGATCAGCCTACGATTATGTCTGCAAAGCTTAAATTTGCTTGGACTCGGATTTACGGCCCCTCGCTTATATCGACAAGGATAGCTGCATAAGGTCGAATACTGGTCTAGAGCATGGCAGTGGACAGAGTGTAGTAAGCATCGCCTTATCGTAGTCTAGATGTGTTCTTGCTTGAGCAACATACTAGGAAGAATATAGAGTGAAGAAGCGTCGGCCCGCTATGGCGCATTGCACCAGGATATCTGCATCTGGGATTCGAGGATTTACATCCTGGCTCACTTAGCAAGGAACCCCCGTTTTTAAGGCAGAACTACAGCACACTAGGCCCAGATAGGGGAAATAGCCTATAGCCTATAGGTACCCCTCGGCTCACTTCAATCTTACCTCATTACGTCAAAGAGGAGGGCAAATATGATACATGCTCTTCATGCAGTCACCGTGCTTATCAGCCGAGTATGAAAGTTGGTGTTGTCTCCTCGGGATCAGAAAAGGTCTGGTGGATGCGGGAGTCTATCGGCGCCGTCTTCTGATCCCCTGCCACGGCCGTCCTGATCTGAATGGTGCAACATTGCCCCTCAACCTCCTTCTCATGCCCCTTACCTTACAGCATTGATCTTTATTCTTTACTCTCACTTACCTCACAATACACACTTATCTCTCTATCTCCCGTTGGTATAACACAGCCTTACCATAAATATGCTTTCTTATATGAAGAGACAGAGTTCTGTATATAAGGAACTTCCCAACCAAGATGTGTATGACGACAAGGAGCCCACGCGAAACACTCAAATCCCTTGGGCCAAGAAGAATTCATCTCAATTTCGAACGTTGATTTTGAGAATAACCGTGATCTTCGTCATACTCCTTACCCTCTCCCTGGCAGCGACCGGTTTGATGCTTATATTCAAGCCCGTTCCGAAGTCTCCAGAGCAGGAATTGACATGTGGACACACGCCCACTGAAGCCAGGAACGCCGGCTGCCTCTTTGAACCTATGATGAGCGCTTGGGTCCCAAAGCTTTGTTCGTTCCAAGAGCTTATAGATGACAACGCCGGCACGTTCGAGAACTGGCTGTTCTTCTCGGACGAAGATATTCAACAACCAATCACGGGAGCCGAATTAGACGGACTGCGAGTCGGCAACTACACTAAGGTGTTCTCCTCGCACGGCACCGGCCATGACCTACACTGTCTCTACGCTTGGCGAAAATTAAACCTCGCTGTTGAAAGCGGAGCCAAATTCATTGATACAAAGAGTCGGTCTCTGCACCATTCAACTCACTGCGCGATGCATATCGCGCAGCTCTTGGAGGAGGGTGCTGGTTTTCTTCCGAAGGAAGATAATATGCGACTGGTCACTGCGTTTCCTCTGCTATATCTCAGTTGTGTCCCTCTTGTATGAAATTAGCAACTGCCAAAATTGAAAAGAGGTTAACATAATATTATACTACCACCTTTAAATAAGTGACATATCAATATTGAGAACACTTTACAAGCAACTTAATTCTGGAACACAAGCACTTCTGTATTCGTTTCGTAGAGCGTCGAGAAATTCATTGATTTCGCAGCATGTAGCTATGTAGTATAATAATTACGTAGAACCTCATTCGTCTGGGAGCGAGTGACCATGCTCCTCTGTCCAAGCCCGCAAGGCATTACGATTCCGACATACGTGCTTCTGCCCATTCGGCACATGCGGCCATTTGGGTTCTAAGTTGATGAGGGTAGGATCTAAGAAGCAGTAAAGCGCCTGTCTGACGGCCTCAACGCAATGCAGGATGTGGTCGCGCCGGAGTTTGCTATCAAGCGTCGAAAGACCGCTTGGCTCGTAAAGCTGTTTTCGAATCTCCCACTGCAAGCTATGTTAATACTGCGTAATCCAAGATCCTCGAGTACGGTTTCTCGACTTACCAGACAGTGCAGCTGGTGATATCCCGCAACCTGATATACGAATTCATCCGACCGCTCTAAAGATCTAACACTAGGCGGCAGACCGTGCTGCTTGACGAACTCTTCGCTCACAGCCACGCTTGAACCAAGCGCTAAAGTTGCATTCGCATTAGTTATTGATGCCGTGGTAGTTTGGTAACAGGATCAACAATCTGAAAGGAACTGATGTGAAAACGTACTTGGAAATACACCCTTCCACTTATCCTCGGCGTAGCGAGAACTACCGTTGCCTCCGTCTTTTATGTCTGTCCAATCATGGTCAAACGGAACCATGATTTTGTTCGGTATACCGACTAACGGGATATAACAATTAGCTTGGTGAATACCGGGCAGGCAAATGAACACACACAATAATCCAGATCTTTCACTGTTGGTTGCACCCATATTCGCGAGGATAGGAACCATAGTAGATTTGACACCAGTATGAGCAGCACAAGACCAATGTCAGTGAGTCTCCAGCGTGGTAACCTCCGTTGCCTTTGCTTCCAATTTGAATCGCTGTCATATCCATCAGGTTCACCTATCTCAGTCGCAGTTTGAGAAGGCAGGACCTCATCATTCTCAGATTCTTCTTCAGTCTTCTGTTTGATAGCCTCGTACGGAGACATTGTTGCTTGCTACTAAAAAATCTTGACCGGCGTAGTCAGACTGAGAACAAATGAGGTAGAGCTAGGGGCGACCACAGTTCCAATGCATTAGGGCATCATCACCACCTGACATCTGAGCAATCTACAAGGCGGTGTAGGTTGCGGCTATTATCGTTGAGCCCCCGTAGATACGCCGTATATTTCCAATGTATCATTAATCGCCCCTAGAGACTCCGTCTGCATTGACGAGTCTAGTCATGCAGCTTTGCGGCGTTTGACTACGTGGGTCGTGTCACCAGCGTACAAAGGCAGTGAGCCACAGGCTCCGATTGCCTGCTCCGTCTAGGACTCTAGGACTCTAGGACTGAAGTTGACGTAGATAGTGTAGAACACTAATCCAAAATGGTAGTTGATAAAGAGGCGAGCCGGCCCCATGTTTGTGGATGCGGATACTCCAGGGCCCGCACGGCGCTACCGCCGACCGGGGTGTCAAGCAAGGGTTCTCGAGGCCGGAACTTGGAACTCGTGATCGATGAGGTTTATTGAGACCAGGGTTATCCGGTAGTGTGGTCATACCAGATCCATAATCTGGTTTATGTTTCCGGAAATGGGAAGAATCCGTTTCCTATAGGACCAATCAAATACCATCCTTACAATCTATTCACATCTCCTAATTCATCATGGTGACGGAGCACAAACGACGCCGTTAATAGTCCGAGCGGTATATATATGGGTCTACTCCGCGGCAATCATCATCCGCCTATCACAGTGGATCGAGCGAATCGGATCAGAACTATTGCTTATTATATCAAGAATTACGTGACAGCATCAAGAATTACGTGTATCTATAGCACAGCATGCTGTTTTCCGTGTCAATGACTTGGCCCACTCTCGCCCCCTCCGCTAACCCGTTGTATTGCAGTACGTCCTCGAGACTTGTTGGTCTTTGAGGTTCGCTTTCGTGTTGCTTGTAGTCGTTCAAGCGCTTTTGCGGATCTTCTCGCTGCCATAGCCACCATAGCCTGTCTAGCTGAACATGGTGAAGCCAGAATATCGGATCTGGGATTTGGGCATGAGCATTGAGTAGAACTGAGCCGATATAAGTGAGAGAACTTACCATTGGGAGCAACCTCAGTATCAAGATCGCCGATCACCTCGGTGTGTATGATGTTGTGAATTACGCTTTCTATCAGCCATCGAAATCGCGCATAGTCTTTAGATCGCGCCAAGCGTCCCATAATCTCTGGCCTGATCAGTTCTCCTGACATAGATCCGACCTCGCCCGACTCATAGTTTACAAAGACTCTAGACAAGCAATGCGGCGAGACTGTCCCATTGCCTCCGTATCGAAGTTCTACATTGGAAAATGGACCCGAGACGCAACTTCCATAAGTGTAATGGGTAGTCTCGCCTCCAAAACCATTCTCGTCGTCCCAGATGGACGATTCGGTCAGATTTCGCCAGTCAGATGTCCAGTCCCAGTACCTGTAAGTTGATATTAGCCGCTTGTATAGATAAATATTAATACTGGGAAGTTACGGACGGTAGCTGGCCTTTGAAGCCACAGTGATGGCGTAGCTTCTGTTCATATATGTGTAACAACAACCGGTGCCAAGGTAAAAATGCAGCATAGTCATGTGCTATGAATATGATTAGCATAGCTTCCTGTTCAGCAGATATAAGACCGAAAAGGCAATCATACAAGTTTTCACGGCCCGTATATGAATCCAGGTAAAATCATCAATGATCGAGCCTTTGCCAACCAGCTCCGAACTGGTGTTATATAAACACTTCACCGCTGACAGGTACTCCTCCCGCTCGTGTGTCTTCAGACTTCTCCATTCTCTCCTGACTGCAGGTTCAGCGCATGGCCGCACGGTAGGAGATGCGAAAGACCCAGGCTGGATGAGAAAGACAGTGATAAATCCAAAAACTGCTAATCCTGCGAGGACGGAAAGAAACGTCACTGCTATATCTAGTATGTTTCCAGATTTCCAATTCGGCTTTTTCGTTCTATCAAATGTCAGCTCGTTGCATTCAGAGCCTTTTGTAGACTACACTTACGACATCTCCTCACTATGATCCTCACCATGTACGAAAGAAGAATACATGGACAAGACCCAAAATACTATTAGTGTGTTTATGGTTGAGACGGAGGATCTCGTGTTATTGTCAAATGAACGTGCGAGTTGTAGCAGCTGCTATTGAGTTTACCGTGATATGAAAAGCACACTGCAATTCCCTGGTACTAGAACAAACTAGGGACATCTACTTACTTGTCCATGAATATCTGTGGACACCGTCCCGCTGTCGTGGCGAACTGGACTATCAATTACAGATCAAGCTACCAAAAGCGCAGGGCCACTTCCTTGACATGACTCATGTGGAACGATTAAGCACGACCGTGGCACAGCATTTGAATATCTGACACTATACCGACATTTTAGCGTACTTGATGCAACTCTGCGGGGAACCTTACACAATAAGTAATATATTAACGGGGCTACCGGAAGAGGTCAAACCACCGCATATCACATCCTCTAGATTATTCATGATCATTGCTATATACAAGATGAGTTTGATCAGACGAGGTCTCCATATGGATTATGCTTGTAACGCTTTGAATTCATGGTATATGTTCAAGGTAGTGGTATATTAGTCGCACAACTACGGAAAAGTATCCTAATTGTCAAATAACTCCTTCTGAGCCTGCATGTGAATACTAAAGCACACGAGACACTCAACGATTCCGATAATCAAGCTTAGGGCTTTATCTTGTGTGACAGCAGGAAAGCTGACCGCATAGGAGTGGCAAAATTGTCGGGCAGACATTCGTTCCAAATCCATGCTGCTGCCAGGTTCAACTGCATGTATCGTCTGCTAGTGGAGAAAACATATCCATATCACGTATCCACGGATACCAACTCCGTTACATGCTACGAAGTGGAGTGGTCATAGAAAGAGGAAGGAGACACAGACGAGGGGGAAGCACCAGTTAGCTACATCCGCACGGAGTAGAGGAAGATGGAATTATGGTAAGTTCGTACCAGCGACCCTCGGTTAGTGAGAGTATAAAGACTCGAGCTTCTCAAATGTGAAAAGATAGCTCTCTACCTAAAATATCACACGCACTCCAAATACAGTTTTTATCTTTCTAATCGAACGTTTCGTTGTTGACAACGCCCAAACGCAATCATGCAGGTCAAGACTATTCTCTTCCTCTCCCTCAGCGCTGGTGCCATCGCCGGCCCTATCATGAGACCGTAGGTACCTCCATGCCCTTTCCAATTTGGGTGCCGTAGCTAATAGTGAGCATAGCGTTCGTAACCTGACACATGACATTCTTCATGGGGGAATACTAAACTTCCTAATATAGGGCCGTTATACCAGAGCTGCTGAAGTCAGCGGCTCAGATGAAACCCAGATCTATACCATCAATACAAAGGCTGCTGAAGTTAGCGACACCGATGGCACTCAGATCTACACCATCAATACGAAGGCAGCTGAAGTCGCCGATACAGACGACACCCAAATCTACACTATCAATACAAAGGCTGCTGAAGTCAGCGAGACAGATGGCATATATACCATCAATACAAAGGCTGCAGAAGTCAGCGAAGCAGATGGCATCTATACCATTAATACAAAGGCTGCAGAAGTCAGCGAAGCAGATGGCATCTATACCATTAATACAAAGGCTGCAGAAGTCAGCGAAGCAGATGGCATCTATACCATCAATACAAAGGCTGCTGAGGTCCGCGACACAGACGACAGCCAGATCTACCTCATCGCTACAAAGGCTGCTGAGGTTGACGAATAATTCCGCGTCGCCTACCACAGAGAGAGTATGTCTTATTATATCCTCACTATAAGTCTACCGGGTTATACTATCATCATGCTAAGTGTCGTGATCTAGCATTCAGGAATTGGGGTCTGTGATTGACCCGAGCCTCTTGGTCTCCATACCTTCGTTATGCCATTCTCTTTTCGCAACACTTGAGATGGCGTGGCTGTTTCAGCCTTCGTTGATGCTTAGGGGGCTGTGATGGGGTAGGCTTGAGGAGATCCTTCAATGGGTTATGGGCTACAATACACTCATTTGATAACAATCTTTCTCATGTCCCTTTCACTGATAGTGATCATACACTTAGTTATTACTTCAATAAGTCTAATGTCTAAGTGTCAATTCTGCCACCATGTGGTGGACTTGTGTTGAGCCAAATCCCTTGTTAATCTGCATATATTCAATATCTTTGCCCGTAGAACTAGTGCTAAAGCTCGCTTTGTTGATTGCCCATACTTCTAACCCATACCTAACAGTAGAGAATCAACTTTCCCGGTAGCATCATGCTTTCTTATCTTCAAGGTGGTAGTTAAACAACAAATGGCATAATAATTATGTTTTCAGTGAGTCCATCATTAAAATAGTATTTATTTCCTGTTAAATAACTGTTGACTTACGCAGTGATAATGGAACTGTTCTTGAAAAAATGTTGTAGTTTAAAAAAAGGATAGTTAATAGCCACAGATGGTGAAATGCCGGACTTGACTACATTTTGCTTGCGTCGTGTTATGAATCAAGGTCCTTAGAGTCTTCATGGCATTACCTCATGGCCCTTCATACTTGTCGCCTGTCGTTTTGTTGGTTTGTAATACCGCGCCACTAACCTGCATGGTGGACAGGGCGTATCGCTTACATTGTGGAGATATCTGGCTGTCCAGGGGTTGCAAACGCACACTGCACGGCGGCCCCTGTACACTCTAAAGAGACTGTGGATATGGATATTCCTGCTTGGATGCCATGTCGTTGAGATAAACGGATGACCGATATCTCCCTCCACACCTACACTTGGTAGATAAACCCCGACCAGTTTACCTATGCCTCTCCTCCTCCCTCTACAGTTATTCTCAGATTACGCGATCACTTTTATCTTACATAAGCAAATTTAGTACTCTGGTTAAGATGTTTTTCCGCCGTAACGACTATCGTCGGGTGTCGGATAACTCTGATTTATCCCAGGACATGCCAAATACACCCGAGAAATACGTTGTTTATAGCGGTGGCATGACAGCGGCCCGCTGGTTTACCAGTTTCCTCCTCATCTCGCTATTAACCACATTGCCTATTGGCTTCTTGTGTTTCAAATGGGGAGCCAGTGCACAACAGGTTCTTCAAACACAGGTCGACTGGTTCTGTAAGTGACGCTAAGAAATATTGTCGTGCTAGTCTGTTGATGGAAATTGCTGATCCATGTGACACTAGCTCCCCCTGGAGAGGTGGACGCCATCTTCCGATACCAACAAAAGTTTACTCTGCACCCGGACAATGAAACTAATGCATTGTGGGATTCCATCTTTCCAAGTGAGTGAAAGTTATCTACATTCGATCAATGACCTTGATGCTTGGTTGCTAACATGGCACTCTACTACAACAGGAGGCAGAGGATTCATTAAGCATCCCGATATATCGCCAGAGACACACTGTTTAGCTGTTTTTCATCAACTTCACTGTCTCGTGAGCAATACCCATATCTCTAGCTTCTGATGTAGCTAATTAATAGCAAATAGGACATTATCCGATCAGGATACTGGGTAGCCATGGACGGCATTATGCCAAGCCACCATTCAAAGCCGAGTCATTTGCGTCATTGCTTTGATTACCTTCGCCAATCTATAATGTGTTCGTCGGACACGAATCTCGAGCCACTCATAGAGAACCGTGGAGGTGTCAATGGGTTTGGGTCGAACCGGAAGTGTCGTGACTTCGGTCGTCTGTCTGCTTGGGCTGACAAGTGGGGGGTCGAGGAGCTGTGAAGTAGGTGAGCGAGAGGTGATGGGTCATCGATTTAGATTCGGCGACAGCGTGGGGGAGTAAAGGATCAGGTAACTACAAAGGGTACATCTTGTACTCTAAAGATATGTATTTAGACAATGGTAGTAGCCCAAACACCATGACCAACTAGGTATGCCGATGGATTAGAGTAATGAGCCCTACTATTCGCGGTTACGCAAGTCAAGATTTACGTGCCCCTCGGTCAGAATGGAGGCGAAAAGAGCTCGGTAACATCTTCTAATGAAAATGTGACGAAGATCAAGCATTGGATTGATAGCTGCCTGGATAACTATTCTGAGTGTTCCAACGCTCGGACTGCTACCTATTGGATCCCTAGTTGGCTTTTGGAATCCACGATGGAGACTACAGCCTTGAGATACGGCTTATTGAGTCTTTAGAAAATAACCTTAGGATTGGACTAAGTTCGCTGGCTTGAGTGCCATGTTTGGGGGAATTCAAATGCATCGCCCCCCGTTCGTCTCCTGTTCTCACACTTCGACCAACTTAATAACGGCACTGAAGAGTCTGACCTAGAAGAAATTTGTCGACGCAGCGCATGTATGTCCGCGCCTCAGAATACGGTACTTATAGATTGACTCACTGCGTATCATTCAGAACTCGCGTCATGATTGGAGGAAGCAGGCTCTCCTTATGCGTCTTGTTTACAGTCACGCTCTCATAACTCTCTTCGCTACATCAGTAAAGTCATGTCACGACGACTTTTTGGAAAAGAATATTAATTTAATCCCCACGGTCAAGGTCGCATATTCTCTTCCAATAGCAGGTGGACGATCCGCTTCTGACGATGGTTACATGATTATCTATGATCGTGACAACCTACGGGATATCTAGCGCATACCTGCTATTAAACGGTCGAAGTGGAATACGAGGGCGTGGACGATGCAAGATTGTAGCTTATCGACGCGAATGGCTCATTTCTGCCGGAACAAGATATTCTTTGAGTGTCGAGGTTGTTTGCAATCTGAAGAAAACGAGCCTGTGCAAGAATCCGACATGATCAACAGCAATTACCCTGTGGCAGCGCAGCCCTTACACCTCATATCAAGAGCTTTATCAGCACTGATGGCTCTTTGTCGGCGGGGATATATTGCGCAACCTGACTGGAATCCCCCCCTTAGGACTTTGGAAGATTCAGGAATGAATTGATCACTCTATTAAGCCCTACTTTCTACCCTTCTGACTGGAAATAGTCCTTCATTCACTCGGTGACACAAATCCCCTGAACAGTGGATCGAGAAGTGGTAGGAGCTTCTTAAAATGATTTATTAATTAACTTAATTTAAAACTAAGCAATATTAAACCGATATTATATTTATAATAACAAGGAATCCTGCGCTGTCGCGATCGTGACTGAGCAGTGTCTCGTGTTGCGGCAGTCTCGACTGTATGATTGTAAGCAGTATCACAATGATTATCCCAGCCTGCTGGAGACAATCATGACGATCAATAAAGAGGCTGTGAGGCCTGGTGTTCTGCAATGGAATGGCTATCATTGTGGATTTCCTGACGACATTAGGCACCAGAAGTTCGATCTAGGGTCATCCGGGCAGCTCTTGTTTTTGGGGCCCGTGTCCAGGTCTCGCGGCGGAATTCTGATGCAATGGAGTCCGCCTAGCCATATCAAGAGGTTGAAAGAATGGTTTCAAGAGTCGATTGAGAGAAACGGTGCTCCTCCTCATCACTGGGAGCATATTGTCCAGGATGAGAACGGTGGAGAGGAAGTTGGCACGGTACAAGTTCATATCACATCTGATTATTAGGTGAAGCGAAGGACGACCGCATCACTCTTCCTCTTTTATTTAAATAACAAAGCTTAAAACCGAAACAGCAGTACATCACGCATATTCAATGATTCTGTTGTTTTTAACATGATGGGCCAACAACGTGGATACGCCCTCTCGTAGAACGGGGGCTCGAATCACCACAGTGCCCCGATAAATTTGCAGAAATTCTCGTACCAAGGGTTCAATATTGCTTCATCAGACAAGGAGTATTGATCTTCTTCTACGTTGATGATATCATCATCGCGCATCGGCGAAAAGATAACGCTAAAGTATCAAGACTTTCGGATCACCTTCACTCCAAGTACAAGATCTCTGGAAGTGACCCTGTGCAGTGGTTCCTAGGGATGGAGATCATTAGGGATAGACCGAACCAAACTATCTGGCTGTCCCAAACGTCGTACATCGACAAGATCATCAAGCTAGCGAATAAGCGTTTTGAGACTGTCGGAGTACCAATGACATCGCTTGAATGGGTTCCGAGAATCAACTTTGCAACACCCATCGAGTTTCAACGGTACCAACAAAAGGTCGAATCAATCCTCTTCGCAGCAGTGTCAACTCGGCCATACATTGCCTTCGCTACATCAAAACTCGCTCGATTCCTCAGTAACCTAAGCCAACAGCACCAGGATGCAGCTGATCGAGTTCTGTGGTACCTGTATAGCACAAAGCATCGTGCTCTACGCTTCGGTGGAGATGACGCGTTGAGAGTGGCTAGTGATGCCTCCTTCGCTGATAATTCCACTGATCGTAAGAGTTCTCAAGCATTTATCATAAGGCTGTTTGGAGGTACTATCGGGTAGAGAGCGTCTAAACAGGATACAGTCACAACTTCTACAACAGAAGCTGAGCTATTAGCATTGGCACAAGCGGCGAAAGAAAAATTGTTCGCCAGCCGACTTTTCAAAGAATTGTCGATCGACCTAGAGACAAAGTGGACAGCTATAGAGTATAACAACCAGGCCATATTATAGAGCATCAGAGACGGAAGAAACAGTGTATTAACCCCTAAAATGATTGGGCACCAGAAAGAGTGGAATTGTAAGGTAGGTAGGCAACTTTCCTCATTGACCGTTCAATACAAGTGAGTATTAAACACTCGGTACAAAGTGGCTGCGTGTGGAAGACTGTCAGGGATAGTACATGGTATTACCGTTGGCTATCAAGAAGTCTAAGTCCCTCCGGCCATTCCAGAGGGACGTGGGCCCTTATATACACACAGATTAGTCATGCAGTCAATAGATCACAGGTATCCCAACCTCCTGACTTCAACATAGACTGGTATAATATAATGCTTTATACCCGAAATCACTCTGTCACCACCGTTATCTTAAACTAGATTACGCATAATCTTATGTATTTATAATTACTAAGTAAAAATCAAGTAAACAGCATTATG
The DNA here is from genome assembly GCA_902806585.1 of Xylaria hypoxylon. Classification (NCBI taxonomy): domain Eukaryota; kingdom Fungi; phylum Ascomycota; class Sordariomycetes; order Xylariales; family Xylariaceae; genus Xylaria; species Xylaria hypoxylon. Next base: position 3,847,562 of record CADCXB010000001.1, read on the forward strand.
CTTGGAAAATAATGAGGCGTTAAGCGAATCCAACGGCTTAAAGAATAATCCCCCTTGATCCGTCCATAGTGGCCCATTGCAAGTAAAATGGCGAATTTATAATACCTAATTTGCGTATGAAACAGTAGGCGTTACACTTAAAGACTTTCCACATGAACTTGCACTCCACTTCCAATAATGGTTCTCTAGTACATCTCGTAGCGCCAACCCAATTGTACCATCTCATCTGTGACACCACCCTTCTTCACCTTTTCAATCTCTACTAGGTCACCCGAATCCAAGCGTTTGTTCTCGCGTGTGACAAGCCAGCGATAGACACTGATAGTGGCAATGAATAAAACTGCAGCACCAGCCAAAGTTCCGAAGGCGGCGTAGAAGTGTGGAGGCTCGTAATAAAGGTATGAAGACCAGATATTAGAAGTTCCTCCCAAGGCGTTGACCAGCGCTGAGGCCACAGCTCGTTTCGAAATGGGCCGCGCCAAATGCAAGCTGATGGTCTTGTACATGAGAAGTTGGGGACCAACAGAAGCAAAGGGCAAGAGAATCATAGCGAAGTATAGCGCGCCAATGTTCGTGGTCGACAAAAGGATGATATACAAGACAATAGAAAGTGAGATGCAGCTGACTATGAGAGGGTAGGCGGTGTTTTTCCGGTCGGAGTAATACATAAGACCATAGTAAACAAATCCAGCAAGTACGTAAGGGGGCGCCGTGAGAAGCAGGCTGATGGTTCTATTGAACCCTAGGGAAGCAACGATGGTCGGAAAGTAGTTGGCAATAGATCCTTGCGCTTGCGAGAGCAGGTTGCAGAAGATGAGTAGCCAGAGCTTGGGGTCAGACAATGCCTTAGCGAACCCGCGAAAAATACTCTCCTTCTCTGAGCCTTCAGCTGCACCAGCTTCGGATTCAATACGCCATACGGCAAGAGCCCGCTCAGTATTAGACAGGATGCGACTGTTGTGCGGAAACTCGGGCATTATGAAGGCGAATATGGCAGCAATTCCGACTGTTGCGCTACCCTCGATGATGAAAAGCCATTGCCAACCCGCGATGCCGTGTGCCCCATCTAGTTTCAAGATGGCAGCAGCAAACAGGCCTCCAAAAGCGTTACCAACTTGCTGCGCAATGTACAGACCAGCAATACGCTTCCCTAATTCCGTCTTGGTGTACCAGGCGGAAAGGTAGTAGATCGCGCCAGGGAAGAATACGGCTTCCACGATTCCAAGGACAGCTCTGACAGCGAGAAGTTGGTGATAATTCTTCACAGCCGCTGTGGCGGCCGATATGCCACCCCAGATGAGAGCGGCGCCGCAAATGTACAATCCAGGTCGAGGTATCTTGGTGATAAGGAGGTTGCTCGGGATTTGGAAGGGTAGATATCCAACAAAGAGGATCGAGACGGCTGTAGCAAATTGTTGGGTTGATAGATTGAGGTCCTCCATAATGCCCTGCAGCTTCGCTGCTGCTAAGTTTTGTCGGTCGATATAGTTCAGGATATATAGTATGCCGATAATAGGAAGGATGAAGCAGTCGATCTTGCGTACGAGTTTCTGGTTTAGAAGCTCAACTTCCTTTCGGCTGAAGCCTTGGAGGGCTTCCGGACGACTGTCGAAATTTCCGATGACATTGAACTGTCCTTCAGCAACCGACGCATTGTCGTCACTGATGGAAACGGGCACTTTAGCCGTGTCATCCTCCGAACTGATCTTTGGTGGTGAGCCCATCTGAACTAGCTTGCGTCCTGTTGCACGCCGGAACGTTGTGATAATATGGCTGTGTTGAAGTAATAGGCAACCAGAAGGTTTCTGACAAATTTGTTTCCACAAGCAATTATCGAGGAGGAATTAGGTTGCTTTTATTTCTCGTCGTCGTTGGAGGCGTTGAACTCCAACTCACCAAAGGGGTGGTAAGCTAGGTATTAGACTTCATTCCATTGGCCGCCTTATCATATGGTTATCATATGGTTATCATACTGTTCATGAAGTAGTTCTACAAAATCACGGGGGCAGTTCCCGAGAACGGACCCAAGATACGGCAATTATCTTGATACCAGCGACCCCACATGCCAAATGGATACGGACCATTTAATGTTGGAACTAGGAATAATGGTATATGGTTATCGACTCCACAACGCGGCTAGAGGATCCAGGATTAGTGACTGTTAGCTCATGCGCTATGATTGGCTATCTGTCGGAGGAGAGATAGTCGGAGGAGCTCCTCCCTATGGACTAGAACATAGAACATTACTGGTGGTCGTGATGTGTTAGTTAATACCAAGCAAGCTCGGGAAATGCTTCACTACTTGAACCCGTGTCTTCTCATGCGAACTTACAGATAGATAGAAGCTTAACCTGATATCTAGAACACCCCTTACTACAGCCATCACATTCCACTTCATCCGAATCCTACTTGATAATCGCTCCTGTTCAAGCTAGTCAACATTATCACCCGAATTACTCCATCAGACTATAATCCACAATCAACATGGCGGCCTCTACTACCACTTATCCCACACCTCAGACTACCAACATCCAAAATCCTCGGCTACGGCTACTCAACAAGCTCAAGGCCGGAGAATACCCTTTGATGACCTTTGTTGCCATTCCCTCAGTTCGCCAGGCTCAAATAGTTGCATTGACAGGGCTTGATGGAATCATCATTGATTGTGAGCATGGACACATTGGAGACGACGCTATGCACAATTCAGTAGCTGCCATCTCGGCACTTGGTGTCTCCCCCGTCATCCGTGTTCGTGGGCCTACCCATGATATTCTCAAGCGGGCCCTTGACACCGGTGCCCACGGCATCATGGTCCCACAAATCAACAACGCCGAGGAAGCGGCGCAAGTTGTAGCGTCGGCCAAGTTTCCTCCCCAGGGCGTCCGGGGTCAAGGATCGGCTTTCCCTTCCATTGGACACGGTATCACCACTCCCGAGTACATGAAGTCCGCCAACGAGACCATCGTGACTATGGTGCAAATAGAGACACGGGCAGGTGTTGAGAACGTGGATGCCATCTGCGCCGTGCCCGGTGTAGACCTCGTTTTCATTGGTCCCAATGATCTTGCGCAGTCTCTACTCGGATACGTACCAGCTAGAGGAGACGAGCCTGAATATATCGCTGCTATTGACAAGATTGTGTCGGCTGCGCGGAAGCATGGAAAGTGGTCTGGCCGTATGGTAAACAATGGCACTGCGGCGAAGCAGGAAAGAGAGAAGTATGATACAGTGGCTATCACTGGCGATACTAAGGCCATTCAGAATTGGTATATTTCCGAATTTGAAATAGCTCGGTCATAATGAGACGGACCGGTTGGATTAGTTGTATCATTAAACATTTCTAGAAAGTTATCACGGTGTTATGAATTAATAAGTTAGTACAAGAAACCAGTTTTCAAATTAAACATTAGTAGAACAGATTGTGGCCATAGTCTCATTACATTTTTAGTTAAGGGCGCAGCTCTAATCAACCTACCTCGCCAACGCATTAATATTGGGTTATAGATAACGAATTATTAGAAGAATGAGCTTGTTAATGCGCTGACTGAATGTATGCGACTAAACTATGCGCACTACATTAATAACTAGGAGAACTAGGGGAGCCTAGTGTATACACTCGGTTGTGCCGAAATGAACCATATAAGTTGATAAGAAGTATTCTTGTATATATATATATTTATTATTAGAAACGAACCCAACCCAGGCAGAGCAATGAGTATCATCCGACACCTGCCGACTAGTGGTAGCTTGGTATATGAGTGTCTAGTAAGTCGCAACTGACGGTCACTATAGTTTACTAAGAACAGTATAGTGATTAAGTTTCTTTATTTATTGTGATGTAGAATAGAGACTCCGTATAGTCCTTGCTATGATTTGCTAGACACTGAGTACGCAACTCTATAACCGGTACCCAGGATGGCCAGTAACCCATGGCCACACTCTAGCATTCTATTTTTTTTTTAAATTCAGAGCCAAATTTAAGCCTGTGCAATGCACTCAATCTCAATGACAGTGCCAGTTCCTGGAGGCACGGCCTGCACGCAGGAGCGCGACGGCATAGGCTGAGGCAAGAAATCGATGTAAACCTCATTCATGGCGGCAAAGTCCTTCATGTCGGCAAGATAGACATTGTACTTGACAACCTGTTCCAGCGACGAACCGGAGAGCTCAAGAACTTCCTTCAAGTTCTGTAGAACGGTCCTCTGTAAGTGGGTAGTACCCTTGTCAGCGCACAAGCTTCCAGGTATTAGGGGATGCGTTGTTAAACATCGGTGAGACTTACCGTTGCCTGCTTGATTTCACCAGTGGCAGTCTGGCCAGCGACAAATACGAGCCCGGGAACCTTTGTCGCAGGGCCTGTGGGCCGAATAGTCAGCTGAGTGCCCTTCCCGCTTTCCACCATGCTTGACAAGGGTTACATACAGTTGTGCGGCTTAGTAGGGAACTTCTCGCTTGAAATGAGTTGGCGCGACATGGTTGCTGGCGTGGTTGATGATGGATCTTGATTGTAGTGTAGACTTGTGAATTGACTCGGAATAGGGGGTTGGGATGGATGTGATTAGGAATTGGTTAGTATGCCGAGGGCTCTGTGCGTATCATTTATGCTTTCCCCTCGATGGTTTCAACGGGTTCCCTTTTTTTCCTTGCAATTCCCACGCGAGTCATCAGAAAACGCTTCTCAGTCTCAATGTCGCCAAGCCAGTCAACTTACGGAGGAGCTCAACTCCAGCCAGGGTTGGGAGGAGCTCCTCCCACGCTAATGACCCTTGCCCTCCGCCATGTGCCGTATCATGAACCCACCGCCCGTGCATAACCAGGATTCCAGGAACATGGCGGAGTGCAGATCAGTGGGTACTAAGTATATTCACGTTTCCGGGGTAGATGCCATTCAGCTTGTTCGATTGCGGAGATATTACGTATGCCTAAGATATGTATTAGGAGGACTTAGGAGCCAATAGTCTCGGCGATTATGAGTAAGTTTATCCAAAACTTCGGCTCAGATAAGTCCGAGCGTCTGAGAGGTATGGCTGCAACTCCCGACGCAGCGGGTCGTTTTCGAGATACGGCGTTTCATTTGACAAGCCTAGCCGTGGCAATCTCAATTTGCCACGATTTGGAGATTGCAAGGCTCCGATACTTTACACATCAATTGCATTATCAAATATGGGGGCCAGCTACTACATCGTTTGTGGCAATAAGAAAGTCGAATGGAGAAGAGGAGCATGGAGATAAGACAACATGACTAAAGATGGGGAACGAGTTCTCGAGTTTCAGTAGCGTTCTTGTTACTGTGCTGGTCGTATGATGGCGGAGCTCTCGGCCGCTGGAACAGGAGGTATCACTAAGCGGATTTCATATATCACTATATTGCAACACAGATGCACTTATAAGTATGGATCCAGTATTCACATCCAAGATTGTCAACTCACTATCAACTTACATATCCACACCTGAGATTTATCCTGAACAACTTTTGAATTTTAACACCTAGTTGTATATGTTGTGCATAGCACGGTCGCAAAGATGCCACCATCAGCTCCCTTTAACCCCCCTGCGGCCGACCTTCCTAACAAACCGTTCGTGCCGGAATGGGTTCCTCCACCCGTTACCCAGCAAAAGGAGAATTTTGCAGAACTGAAGTCCATTGATTTGTCGCTGCTCGACTCAGAAGACCCAGTGGTCGTTGAAGAGTTGATCCAGAAAGTGAAAGTGGCCATTCGTGATGACGGCTTTCTGTTCCTCGAGAATTACGGCATTTCACTTGAGCAGGTAAGACTGAATGAAATCACTGCTCGAGTAATGAGGCATGATTGCTAACCATGCATTTTCTGAATAGCTCCACCGCCAATTTGCTCTGGCCCAATACTTGTATCACAACATTAGCGAAGAAGAAAAAGAACGTCTTTTATACAGCCCAGAAACGGGTGTGTGGTCAGGCTACAAGCACCCATACGGATTCAAGGTAAGGCCTTCACTTTCCCCCGCAAGATACCCTAACTATTCTTAGATGCATACTAACGAAGTTTTGAATACAGCGTCACCGAGGTGTCCCGGATGGCATCGAGCAATTCAACTGGTACAAACCCGACTGGGAGGACCGCAACCGGACACCCACCTGCCTGCAACCTTTCATGGACGAGATCGAGGAATTTTGCAACTACCTGACAAAGTCGGTGAACCGCCGTCTTCTAACTCTATTCTCGAGAGTCCTCGAGCTTCCCGACGATTACCTTTGGGATAATGTGCAGTCGCACGGCAGCCCTACCGGCGAAGGCTACTTCCGCCACGCCCTGTTCCGACCCGTAGAGAAGTCGACCCAGGAGGCTTCCAAGGGTCTTCGCATGCACGGCCATACCGACTTCGGCCTTACTACCCAGCTATTCTCCGTCCCGATCTCCAGCCTCCAGATCTGGGGTCGCGACGAACAGTGGTACTACGTCCCGTACAAGCCAGGTGCTCTGGTCATCAACATCGGCGACACACTAGAGATTGTTTCCGGTGGCCATTTCAAAGCCACCCGCCACCGTGTTTTCAAGCCGCCTGTCGACCAACTCCAGTCCGAGCGCCTCTCCTTGGTTTTGTTTAACAGTTCTGTTGGAGACCTGCCCATGTCACCCGCAACAGGTATGTGCATCTTAGAATCAAGACCAGGAAAACTCGGTACTAATAAGTTTTCCTTAGATTCGCCACTGATACAACGCGAGGGCTACATAGAAGAACAGGGTATCTTCAAAGAATACAGGAAGCAGATGTCCAGCGGTCGGCCCGTCCCAACGAACCGCCAGTGGCGTGAGATTCAAATATCGACTGCCACGGACCCAACAGATACCATCAGTAACCGGGTGGGTGCCCATCAAGTAGTTATTGACGGCCAGGTTATGCACCAACGCGAATATCTCGGCATGAAGGTTGTGCTGCCAGTTTAAGCATTTACAAATGGTTCGGGGTGGTTTGCAGAATTGATTAAGGGGGGCGAACAAACAAGGCAAGAAATGGCGTTAGTATCTTAGTTGTAAAAATTTAAAATTGTATCAACATTGAATTCATTTGGCATAGCAATACCTATATGAGAGATGTAAGGTAACCCTATATATGCATGGTGTTTTATACTTTAAGTTTACTATTGAATACGACCGGGATAATACAATACACGCTTGCGTCCCACTACCGTCTACGGCCGAAACTCCTGGAGACTCAGTCACCACTATCACGGAATTTAACTAGCAATATACCGCAACATTACCAAACGTATAATGTACCTAGGTAGTCAATCAGACACTTAACCATCCGTAGCAATTATATAGTACCGTGACAACCACCAAGCCGCTCCCAACAAGTTCCAGGGGCTCGGAGAGTCAAGAAAGGCAAATGCTTGATTTTGGAATAGATAACTCAATTCTGACTTGTGAGGTCTTCATGGTAGCTGATAAGTTAAGTGGCTAAGTGCTACAAAATATTGTATGGAATAGTAGCTATATACATTTAATGCCTTGGTATCTAGCCCCTATTCGTAATATACTAATATAGACTAATCTAGGTATACGCACTGACGCAGGTTGTACACGCTAATGATCCTTTTAGTAAAATGACAGGTATATGAGCGTTGCATTCAGCTTGACTACATCGTGAGTAAGGTGGGAAGACCTCATTATATACATGAATAGAGACGCCAGTGTCCCTTTGTACCCCCTTATCTTGTACAGTACATGAAGTAACTACTTAACACAGTTCAATTTCAGCACCTTTGAGTTATCATTTCAACGGGTTAGGGCTCGGGACTTTGTGGACAAGTTGTCTTGAAGTAGTCTCTCAAGTCCAAAAGTCAAGGCGTGGTTATATACATAATATATACACTCAGCATTCTACATTCGATCTTGATAATCTAAGATTATAACAAGCGAGCCTGTTTATATTACAAAAACAAGCGCGTAGTTTGCTGCCTTTGTTTGGACGACCAGTCTTCGGAGAGCTTGGGGCTAACAGATTCATGAAACTCGTTGCTTAGTGATTCCAGGCGTTGCAGAACAAGTTTACCAAGCTGCCATTTCTGCCTGCGTTGGAAGACCTTTTTCGCCCATTTCAAAGCACCTTCGACATCACCGTCAATAACGCCAACAACTTCCATAGACGCTGGAATTTGGCCGCGCATGAATTGCCAAGCAATCAAGAAAGCCTTATAAGCATACAAGGTCACCCATGGCGCCTCCAAGTCGGACGTGACAGTTGTGTCGAGGTAGCGCAGAAACCAGTCGATATGGGGTTGGATAGCACTCGCAATACTCGGTTCGCATAAAAGTTCGATATGGGGTGATAGATAAGTTGACTGTTTCAAAAGCGAGTCCACACTTTCTTCCACGATTCCACCAACATGTGACGGCGACCATACCTCTATTTCGATCATAGCGATATGCCACGTCATCTCGGATAAGACCCCATGTCCCGAGTCCGAGTGCTCACGTTGTTGACATATGACACGACCGAGCGCGGGCAGGGATGCTTTTAGGGGTTCGAACCTCTCTAAGCTAATTTGTCCAGTCATGGTACACCAACCAGATATTTCGCGAGCACTCGATATCAAGAATTGCGTAATATTGATGGCGCCATATGGGTCAAACGCTGGAAATGTAATTGGGTTCACTTCAGCAGAGAGAAACTGCCGTATAGCGTCTGGGTAGTTTATCGATGGGCCTGATTGCTGCGAGATGAGCCGCCGGTGTGCCCATTCAGCAGCAGATGATGTATTCCAGAGGGCCTCCGCGCAAGGTAGTTCGTGCTTCACTTCTAAATGTGAGAGCTGGCGAGGGACAGATAATACCTGATACCACAGCGCGTCAATCTGGTGTACCGCGAATAGTGTCCGTTTAAGAGACTCGGCTTTAAGGAATCCTTGCCACAAAGTCTCAAGGTTCCCTGCGCCCTGGGCATTGTCTGGCGCTGGCCGCATGAGGCCTCCAGTCCGAGCATGTGAAACCATTTTTGAGTGTGCTCTAAGGCCGTAGAATGAATCTTTCCCACAGAGGAACATCATGGCGCAAATTTGAAGCAATAAATATGACTGTACTAAAGGAAGCTGTTGCATTGCTTCTTCCTCATCTTCTTCGATGGTTGCAATATAAGCCCGCGCTCGACGAAAGCAACGTTTAGACAAACTTGCCCCCGTACCCGTCTGATATTCGCAGTCTGGATCCTCGCCGTACTGGTACCCAAGGCAAAGCATACTGAGAAGTAAGTAGAGGGGAATTTGAGATTGATCGAAGGTTGAGTGGTGGATGAAGGGCACGTAATGTGCGACGCGAGTAAAGAAGAGTTCGCATCCTCGGGCAGACTGAATTGGAGAGGGAGCCCATCCGTCGTCTCGGGATTGCGGTGGGCTAGATGGATTTTTATTGGTGATAGATGAAATAAAGTTGAAACCGGCCATGTCGGCGTCAAAGGAAGGAAAGTACATATCCATAGGCGAATGCACTCTATTGAGATGGCTATCCTGGCTTGGGCGAGGTTCCTCTACGAAGTGCTGGAGGTTGTTAGGCACAATATTGAGTAACCGATCAATGGTTATTGATGTATCCTTTGACGATGGAGTCGCTGGTAATGTTACGACGCGTGGAGGTCCGCCCTTAGTCGTCGTTATTGTCGAAGCATCGTGAGTCGTAAAATTCATGTCGTTGGCGATATAACCTTCATGATCATAATCGAGCTGGCAGTGCTCGGATTGCTGGGACAGACCTATTGCGCCAAACACTGCCAACCCGGCCTCCTCTCCATCCCCGCCATCCACCCCCGAGCAAAGACGCCTCTGAGGTTTTGGTCTCGTCATCAATTTCCCCGCGTGCTCCGGGTGTTTCCTCTGCACGTGGCGATTCCGCAGATCGCCTCGAGAGAAAGTGGCAGCACAAAATTCACATTGGAGCAAACTACGGCCCCGAGACTGGGAATGGAGCGCGGCATGTCGCTTGAGGTTCTCGTGCCGCGTGAAACGCCTGCTGCATACAAGACATCGATAGGGTTGCTGAGGCGGGGAGGACATGTTGTTTATCGCAGACATGGCCATGTTTATTCCTGGGTTGAAATCAATCATGTAGGTGGATTTGGAATTTGTCGTTGTAAATGATTACCAGCTACAGAAGATAGTCTACGTACTAGGTTAGAGAGGTAATAGTGTGTCCTCATGATCCATCATTGAGTGTACCTGCGTATGCCTCTTACAACCCTCGGTCTAAGTAGTTAGGGGGGCACTGCCAGGGGGCACCCTCGGGTATGTATTTACTGTGGGGTGTCCAATGGAGCCAAGTCCATCTAAGGAGGCCTAGGTAGCTAAGGAAACCCCGCATAAAGATAAGAATGCGGAGAAGCCGGTTGTAATCAACTAACTTATTTAGAACACCCAACCTAAGCCGGGCTATTAGTGATGATAATACAATCAGACTCAGCACCATCACACTGTTCCGAAACTTGTAGTATACGTGGAAATTAATGGATAGGTAACTTTGCATGTTGTCTGTCAATGTGGGTAGTTTTGGGATTATTGCCCGTCTGCACTTACACTATCTAGACCATATACACTACACACAGGTACAGCCATTAGTGATAACAAGCATGCTGCACAGCCAATCAGATGTGATCCAAATAAGTAGATATCGCCACCTATCTACTAGCATAAGATAAGAAACCACCTGCAACCTTATTACCTAACACCACTATGCACCTAGTTCAACGTTCTAGTCCAAGATTAGGTAGTCTAAGATTAGCATGTTGCGAGACCACAACAGAATCTTGACATCTCTAACTCACCACGAGTCTAATCCAAGTTGGGACCGAAATCGGAGGTCGCATAAAACTTAAACATCATCTCCAAAATGAATTTTGCTGTAATAACTAATGATGCAGCCCGGAGCGTCCACCCGTCAGGCAATTGAACATTGTCAATCTGTGAAAATATAGCACAAGGTAGGGCAGCCAGCATGATAGCATCTCCTACTCGGCTTAGCACAGGCCCTACTAATTATGCATGTTTTTCAACTACGATGATACCACCTCTCTTAAGTGTCACATGTCGTACGTATATAGTAGCTGCAGATGGTCAAGTACCCGACATGATTACATTCTACTTTTAGTAATGTTGCAGTATATTGCTACAGTTAGATTCCGTTACATCAAAGGAGATATTGCGGATAAACAGCCCCAGCACGCCTTGCATACTTTGCGACAGTCGAGTCCGTAGTGTCCAAACCGGAAGTAGACCTTGACCAGGAGATATAAGGAGAAAAGGCTAAAAGAGTCTGTCTACAAACAAACCCCAATGGTCACGTCGTAAGGCGGCGTCGAGTGAATTTCTCAAAGACTCTCACATGTCCGCTATGTACCTTAGGCACGAAACGAGGCCACTCTATATTCATCCACTTAGGTCGACATATCTCTTCCCTTTTTCTCAACTTTGGCTACGAATTCATCTTCGTTACTAGTAGTTCTGTGCGTCTATCACTTTACTACAGAGCCGTAATATTTTTAAAGCTCTTTTCGCTATTGTCTTTTAAAAGTTACCGCGTTCCTTGACATCTTGAAGCTGGATATCGAGGTCTTAGACACGGCGTTTCTGCTGTTTTGGTGTCAGGGGACAATGTAACAGGGGGTTAGAAGCTACCCACTTAACCTAGGTGGTTATAGCGTATCACTTGTATATATAAAGACTAGAACCCTCCCAGTTATTAGGGAGAGGTTCAGGAATTAATGCCATTAAGCCCTTACCCCCATACTTCTACCTAGTTGCGACCTACTTGTGGCCTACCTTCACTCTGGAGACAAAACCTCTGACATTTAGCGCCGGTGGGGTATACTGCACGCTCTGGAGTTGGTCTATGGTTGATGTCATGACGATCCCTCAGTTTAATCTAGGTAGGCTTTTGTTTGCTGCAGTCTCTAGGAGTGCACTGATAATCGTAACAAGCAAAAGTATAAGTTAAATTATCTATCGTATTATTCGGTTGGGTGATGAAAATAGGTAAGAACTCTAAGTTATGTCAGAGATCTAAAATGCACCCAAGCTACAATTACGCAAAATACAGAAGGAGTCTCGTTCGAATGATATTCAGAGGAGGTTTAAGTGTTAGTTATACCTTACAATAGACCACACGTTACAATACTGCTCTATATACACCGACTCTTGGCAATGTGCCATGACAACTTATCAGCTACGCGAATTTAACACTACTTACGTCAAGACAGACCCCGTAAACCTTTGCGCCCGCCTACCGACTTATGGCGTGTCGTGATGGTCTGCCTTCCTAGTCAGAGGTGTGGGGGATGGTTGACAAAATCACCCCGAACACAGGCTTTACTAGTACTAAATCTTAGGAAACTCTTAATATTAAAACCAGGCTACTTAAACCCAACGAGGTATCAATATAATTATTCAAGCGTGAATACAACTACGCAAGGTCTTTATTCTGCATCTGAGAATTGTATCAGGAAGGCGGGGTCGGTAAATCCACCATAACCATCGTCTACCATGATATTCTCAGCAACGACTAAAGAATTCTTCATGTTAAAAGGATTTGGAAGCTCTGTTATGCCACAACAATATAACTAGAATCTCATGATTTGATTACCCAAAGTAGGTGGCTTCGAAATGTCTCACCTCTATAGTAGTTCACTACCAAAATTCAGTGGGCAGCTGCAGCAACTCAGTGGATAGCTGCAGGAGCTCAGGAACTAAGAAAATGAAGGAAATCTCAAGCTTCAATGAGAGTATCATACTGTAATGTTATGTTTTCTGGGGGTTCTCCGCTTGCAGTATCTTCCTGTTGTAGTGACGTACACGGTGCTGCTTCTGCGGCTATATCCACGACCTCGGTAAACGAATTGATCTCAACGCCGGGGTTTTGCTGGTCGGTTTTGTTACACTTCGCGTAGAATAAAAAGCAGACCGTATTCGGCATTCCAATCCTCTTCTTCGAGTCCCCTTGCTAAGAGCTTCGAGGAAGAATTGGATCACCTTGCAGACTGTATGTTCGAACCATAGGGTTCCTATCTTGATCGTCTCGCTCGAAGACACAGGCAATGAGACTGTAAGTCTGAACAAGGAGTATTGGTCCGGAAAGCACATCAATAATATCCATGCGTTGTTCTTCTTGTAGCGTGTGAGCTTTGACCGAAACACACCGGATGTCTTGAAATCTCGGATATAGGTGGCCCATGTGTGATATATTCTACCCGGATGAAAGGTGGAAAGTTGCAGCAACTGATGACCGAGCCCTGCCCCTTATAAAAGAAATCATCAAAGTATTTGCGTATAGTCGTATTTCCTCGGAAAATGAACATATCGTCACGCCGAGATATGAGAGGCAGGGTATACCGAGACTGTCTGTTCTGTTCACCCCTCTTCACCATCGCCTTTACCACTGACTTCTCCTGAAATACCTGCATTTCTGGCGCATTCCAGATCTCTTCTAAATCGCAGTGCTTGAGAATGGTTGCGAAGGAAGGCCTACTGTCCCATCTAAATTGTGTCAAGGTTTTGGCGTACACAAGGTCCTTCGGTCTCACATCTTCAAGATTACAGGCAAGACAATCTCAACAGGTTGTCTTTTGTGAACCCGTCGGATTCCATATACGCTGGTTCGTAGGCGTACATACGTCTCAATACAGTTATAATTTCAACCAGCCCAAGGGGAGCTGGCCTTGACACTATCGATCCAAATTCAGTGCTGGTGCAGTACTGAGGTAAAGAGGGCCAATGGTGGAGGAGATGGAATATCATGTCGGAATGGTCTCTGTATACCTGACGCAAGAGGAGGGCTCTGTATCTTGACGTCATTGGATCTGGTGATACTGAATATATTAAGTAATTGTGAATGTTCTGGATAAGTGGCTTAATGTGGGATGGAAGAATCTAAGATTGTTGATGCCACTTAGTAACACACCTGATTGATTACTTAGGTCTAGGTAGGTGGACATCTTGGTAGGTGCCTGCTTAGGGAAGTACAGCTGGAGAATATAATTCGATATCTGGTGGGGAGTACTCGCATCTGCCTCTTGGGTGCCTGGTAAACACCTTCCTACCCAACTTACCTAACATTAGGTATTTCCAACATGGAAGGAGGAGTAAGGCCATCAGAACACTATATTTTAGGTTACTGCTATGCAGCCTTTCCAACTTGATTACCGTGATAATGGATACCTCAACAAGATAAATCAAAACAACACGTGGGTGAGTATAATAAGCATATTAGATATGGTTTCTTTAGGTACTGCGACCTACATGTCGATACCTATCTAGGTTATTGGTAAGACTAGGAACGTTATGATACATGGCTCTTTATATTTTTAGATGCAAATAAAAAATCACACCTTTTCGCAAAGAAAGCGGCAAGTCCCGGCACCTGCATATATTTCTCTGTACACTGTGATTTATATAGTAACAGTCGTCATCAAAGCGATTGGCTGCAGGGCCAAAGTAATGCCTAAAGGAGAAGTGAGCCAGTAATTATCGGCTAAATTGAGTTGAACGTTAACATCACCTCGAAAGTGATGGGCCCAACATGAGGTGAATTGACTAGTTGATATCCGCTACAACTCCTCGATTTCCTTCGCCTGCATTTTCGATCATTTGCGAGGAAATAAAATCATGAAATAGACACAGAGACTGTGAAATGGATAATAAGAGGTAATTATTCAATTCTTTCTAGATAGTGATCTGCGCTGTTGTAATAGCGAAGAGCCCAGACTTGAAGTGAGCCCGCCAGTCGATCTGAATAGCCGGATCACCATAATACCCGGATGTTAACTCGGAGTAACGGCACTGCAATATAGGGGTCATGGGGATCAAGACTCCGCAATGCTATATAGAAGAAGGTCATGGTCGCCTATCTAGAAAATATGTCGTCCCAGGCTACAGTACATCAGTGAGTCTCAAATCGCCTTGTATCACGAAACCGGGCGTGATCAGCAAACATGGCGCCTTCGACAGTCACAGCGCTCACGGGTCTCCTGTCCCTCCTGCATCTAGCATCAGCAGTGGCTGTACCAAGCCACCCTGATAACCTCGACTCGAGACAAGCAGCATGCGCGCCCTTGCCCTCGGCCTCGAAGTACCCGACGTATTCCCAGCTGCCACTGCAGACAACGCTGCCTGATCCATTCCTACCGCTCGCGTACACGACGACGGACAATGCGGAGGGCTCGGCGAATTTCGCGCAGGACGTCATGACCGGGAAGGGCAAGAACCGGATCCAGACGCGCGAGGACTGGTACAACTGTCGGCAACCTGAGATTATCCAGCTGTTGCAGGAATACCAGTGCGTGACGTGGTTCCCTTAACCCATGTACTCTAGGTTATAAACTAACCCTTCATCTCTTTCCCCTATCGCAGGTATGGCTATTACCCGGACCACAGCAAGGAGACGGTCAAGGCCACGCGCAGCGGAAACACGGTGAACATCGAAGTGACGGCGGGCGGGAAGACCGGCAAGTTCAGCGCCACACTGTCGCTGCCGTCGGGCGCCTCGAGCTCCAAGCCCGCGCCGGTCGTCATCAATATCGGCGGCATGAGCAATAACCCGTACCTCCAGGCCGGTATCGCCATCGTCGGCTTCGACTACACGCGCGTGTCTTCCGACAGCAATGCCAAGACGGGTGCCTTCTGGGACATCTATAGCGGCAGGGATATCGGTAAGTCTTGTCTACATTCCATATCTGAGGGGTAGTCATGGGACAGTGAAACTTTCCTTCTCACTTCCCCATTCCCCCTTTCCCCGTGGAACTCCCAACGGCATGAGATGCGATGGGGTTAAGAACGATGTTTGAGATCGGCCGAAACCAAACGTAAACAATCCGAAAGACAAAACTAATCATCCTCTCATCACAAAGGCGCCCTGGCAGCCTGGGCCTGGGGCTTCCACCGCACCCTCGACGCATTAAACGCCACGGTGCCAGAAATCGACCCGAAACGCGTGGGCGTGACGGGGTGCTCGCGTCTAGGGAAGGGGGCTCTAGCCGCCGGCTTACTCGACAAGCGGATCACGCTGACGATGCCCATGAGCTCGGGGGTGCAAGGGCTGGGGCCCTACCGGTACCACGGGCTGAGCGGACAGGACGAGACGCTCGAGAACTCGAAGCAGGGCGCGCCGTGGTGGAGCGACAACACACTAGGCACCTTCGTGAACCACGCCCAGAATCTGCCCTACGACGCGCACACCGTCGCCGCCGCGCTAGCCCCCGCGCACTGGTCATCGACCAAGGCACCGGCGACCAGTTCACGAACAGCAAGGGTACCGCCGTCATCGTGTATCCGGCCGCGAAGGCCGTCTACGACTTCCTGGGCGCCGGAGATAAGATCGCCATGTCGCTGCGTAGTGGCGGACACTGCGACATGAGCGGATAGTGAGTCCCCTCCTTCCCACCCCCTGACTTTCGTGAACATCAGAACTGCAGGGAGTCCACCAATGCTAACAACGATGGCCCACAACAGCGATAGCGTTCTGCCTTTCGTAACCCATATCCTTCAGAACACCACCTTAACAAAGAACTATAACGACCTGGGCAGCTACGGGTCTCCGATGACGACCGCATTTCCCTGGGCCACTGCCGTGCCGAAACCGGCTTAGTAGCACACACTCAGGAGGGAGGGAGAAGAGGGGACATTCTGAAAGGTTTTGAAGATTTGAAGTCATGGCATAAAGTCATTCTAGGTTACCTCTTCCACGCAAATATCACTGCCCAAACGCCGATGTGATGCCTGTGCCAAAGATCCATGTATATACATATAGTGTCACAGCAACATTGACATCGTAGATCTATGTCCCCGACTCCCCATGATGAAATGAAAGATAGCGCTTCTAAGCAAAAGCTCCGACGAGAGCCATGAGGGCGGCTCCTGCGAATACGGCCAAGCCCGCGTTCCTCCTTTTCTTTCCTTTCAGTGTCCTGTAACTCTTCTCGGTGAGGAAATCCTCGGCCAGTAGCTGCACCAAACCGGCAAATAGTAGAAGTCCGCTCGAAACGGCATTCATAAAGCCCACCATCAGAAGTCCAGTCTGACTCTTTGGGTCGTAGAGAGTGTGCACGCCCAGGCCAATGGCTTGTCCCAGAGGAGTGGTGATCCCGTAAGCCAAGACCATAAACCATGGGCGAATCGATGAGCGGGGAAATTGTACTGCTGCTATCCGCGAGCCGAGGGCTAGGCCCTCGAAGGTCTGATGGAACGCGATTGCGATTAGGAAAACCACAAATGGTGGGCCTGTCGCAACCGATACGGCCATGCCGATGAAGACACTGTGAAATAATATGCCAGCTTCGAGCAGCATGCACTGTAGCATTCGCCTTTTTTGCTCTTCGGGTGTTAGCGGTTCTTGGGATAGCCCGGCCTCGGAAAGCCGTCTTTGGTGGCTTTTGTTGGTGAGGGGTTGAGTATGATCGTTCGTAGCGGGATCGAGTTCGTTTAAGTTCAGGTCTAGATCGTCGTCTGCGTCATCGTCATCATCGTGATGTGCGCCCTTATTCGACAGAAAGAGCTTATTTCCGTTCTCCCGAGGCGCAACAGCTGTGGGTGTCGTTTCTGGCAGTGGAGATACATCGGACATTAGCCCACGACTTGCGCCTACATCATCAAGGGCAATATCTGCTGGTCGGTGGTTTGTGGTCCTTTTCGCAGCGAACCCGCCGTTTGTTTGAGACTTGAGATGCGCGCCGTCTTCCGACTGCTCGTCTTCCGAATCCCAGCCATGATTGTGCGCGTGTGAGTGCCCTGCGCCTCTCGTCGTTAAGTAGGATTCGAGTGTAACCACGATAAGGGCGGATACCATAGCAACGAGGCCGGCTGTTGGTTGGTATCTCGAAGTGAAGAAGTCGGGTAGACATGGGTCCGTAAGTGATACGAATGCGGTAGGGAGGAGGTGGACGAAGGCGGTTGCGATAAGGACGCCGGTACCGAAGTGTTGACTCAGGAAGATGATGGTATTCGCGCGACGACTACCTTTCGACGATGTCTGGCGAGAAAAGAGGGGGAAGCCGCAGGCTAGAGGGGGGATAGTCAAGTCAGTCAAGGGATTCAAGGGATTCGAGGGATTCAAGGACGTCATATCGCGGCTTCGAGGCGTAGAAACATCGAGGCATAGAAACATACCGAGTGTGCTAAGAGCGAGGATAAGGATGAGGGCGAAGACGTGTAAGGGTGTATCGTATGAGCCGCGGTCGCCGGAGCCGCAGGCGGGTTTCTCGGAAACGCCATTGTTCTCTTGTCTCCTCGCTAACTCGGCGCGGAGAACATCACTGGGGATGGACGACCAGGAAGCATCTGTTCAGACTGGGTAAGCTTTTGGTTTGTCTTTGCAGCTGTCTCTGCTGTCTCGCTGTCAAAGCGAAGGTGTTCGCCATCACTCACCGTTGACAATATCAGATAGCCCCATGGCAGCAGACGGTTCACAACTTTCGAGTCAGTTCAAGTTATACACGCTATAGAAAGAGCAAAGACCACATCATTACAGATCCACGGCCTCATCGAAATCAGACAAAGGCGTGTGCGTCGAATGTCTACCAAATGACAGAAACTTGTGTTTTTTTTGTTTGTCTCCCTACCCAAAGCATTAACTCCATTAAAAGGGAGGAACCGGAGGATGCATGTCATAATTGAGTCTCGGGCTTAATTTGGAATACGCGCTAGACCAGTCACAGTTAGAAAGGTGCTATAGTACAGTAATACTATGATCTACACCTGAAGTGCTGTAAAGTTGTAATGATTTTATTGGATGCATTCCTGTTGCCCCACCCCACGTTGGTAGTGTTGGTAGTGTACGTACTTGGCAAAGTGAGCTGTGCTGATGCTGATGACACTCAACTAAAATACCGTAAACTCTCAATTAGTGACTTTCTATATCATTAGTAAGATAATTCAGAAAACAGTATAACTTGATAGGAATTTGTGGTATGATGTAGATGGTTGTATTATATAATAATTATACTTAACTAGGTACCTAGCTACTGTATATACCACAATATACACGCCATCACTTATTTCTGACACCCTGCACTCCCTACGACCCACATGACGCCTATACGGTTGTACCTAATACCTACAGCTAATGTCACTTTCCTTTCCTCTCAAAAAGAGCCAGAATATCTCGATTCCCACATGCAGCCGCAACGTCCAGAGGCGTCTGTTGGTCCTCATCCTCAAGCATTGGATCTAATCCCTTCTCTAACAGCTCCTGGAATCTGAGAGTGTGTCCTTTGGCTGCCACATGAAGCAACCCGCGGCCGACCGCATCAATAGCGTGAAAGTTTGCCCCCAAAGCCTCCCAAAGCGCTGTCTCGCCAGCGTCGTGTTCAGACTCCGAGTCGGAGTCGTCATAGTCCCAAGAGTCAAGGTTATCGGGACTGTAGAACGAGAAGAGCGGCGTCTCCCCGCGATGATTCGGAGCGTTAACATCACAACCGCGTTTTACCAAATCTTCGAACAATATGCGATTATCAGGTCCAAAAGGGTGATGGGCGAGTTTATGGAGGCTAGAATTGCCCTCGTCGTCCGTAAGGTGAGGATCAGCACCTGTGCCGAGCAAGATTCTCGCCGGCTCGACATCATATTCCAAAGCAGGGAACAAGAGCGCAAGGTGTAAAGGGGTGTTCCCGGACTTATCCTTTTGATTCGCCAGTGTTGGATACGCCGTGGCCATGTGTGAGAGCGAATTCTGGAACTTAGGATGGGAAGACTGTCCTTGTTCGGCGTGTTTGAGCATCATATGCAAGGCGTTGCGGCCTTGGTTGTCTCTCGCATAGGGATTAGCACCCCTCGACAACAAGTGCCTGAGGATCGATTGGCTGGCTGGATTCTCTATCACAGTATCGGGGCCATCTCTGCTGCCGCATAGTGCGAGAAGGAGAGTCTGCCCCCGGCCATCCCGATTGTCGACTTCAAGGTCAGATAGCTCGAGGAATGGTTCAACTAATTGACTGTTTTCCACCAAGTCGTGAAGTATAGTAGCCTGGTCGTACCCTTTCGGTATCTCAGCGTTGTCTGCACCGGAATGTGGTTCTTCAGGCTCGTCTTCGGAATCTTGGCCATGGACGTAGCCTCGTAGGAACGTAGCCAAAGGATTGGCACCGTAGGCTAACAGCGTCTCGACCATCTTTGTTCGGATGACTTTAACGGCAGCTTTGTCCTTTACAGGTGCTCCGAGCCACCCAGAACCACCAATCCTTGCCGCGTGATGAACTGGGAAGATCTGCCTCTGGTCTGCATGTCGATGCATCTGCTGTAGGGGGCCACGATAGCTTGTTTCTGTCGAAACTCCTGTGCGCCGCATGTTCGGGTTCATGCCCGCTGACAGAAGCGTCACTAAGACCTCGTAGTTATTTCCATCGATTGCTGAGAAAAGAGCGTGGGCATCAACCAGCGCACCGTTTTCAATCAAGAGTTTGATGAGTTCTGGATCAGTTCCTGCGTATGAAAGACAGCTTAGCCCCTTGGCATCCAATGCGTTGACGTCGGCACCCGCCCTAACCAAAGCTCGCACGACATCATTGCGAAACGCTCCCCGGCCCCCTCCTTCTTCGCTCAGCGCAATATGCAATGGAGTTTGACCTTTGTAGTTTCGGATATTTAGGTCTGCAGACCGCTCAATGAAGTAGGGAAGAGCGAGAGCAGCGTGCCACCACTGTTGGCCCTGTGCTACTGAGAGCAGCGGGCTATCCATGACTAGATACTTGCTGCCCTCTTTGGTACGCTCGTTTTTGTGCAGCTCATTAATATTGACCTTGCAGCCTTCAACAAGGAGGCGAATAACCCCCATATTGGATGAGACCTGCCGAACAGCCATAAGCAGATACGATGTGCTATCAGCACCATCGCGGGGGTCATAGCCCCGGAATATGATATTTGGTCGGGGATCACCCATTTGAGGAGACTGTTGCCCTCCATGCTTATGAGATAATTTCGAGTCGGCATATATATCGTGAACAATAGCCTTTGCCAGCGACGCAAAGCCTGAACGTACCAGGACCCCGAAGTTATTGTTTTGGTGAGGCAACCCTTGCTGGAAGAAATCCGCTCCCGCTTGGCATAACGCTCTTACCAGAGTATAGTCACGCCGGGTCATCAGCAACATAAATAATTCTTGGTTAGCTTCTCCCTTTTTGAAACCTTTGAACTTATTCAAAGACTGTAGAGCAGCTTCAGAACCGTAACGAAATTGGTGAATGGCATATGTATCCGTCCCAGACCCCTGGTCGGCAGCCTCCCCGTTCCCAATTTGGAGTGCTTGGGCTCTGGCCAGACATCCCAGGGTGTAGTCTCTACAATTCTTGTAGGCTACATCTAGAGGACTCGCCCAAAATGGACGATCGGACGTTTCGATGCTTACACCGTTCTTGACTAACAATTCAAGAATTTCGTCGATTCTCGCAGTCTGGTTCAGTGTGAACTCTGTGTCATATCGAGATGTTGCGACAGGGGCGGAAGGACGGGAAGTATCGCCAAGTGTGACCCCGTTATCCAGACCATCAGGGCCGTTGCGGCGCCCCTCCCATAAGGACTGCTCGTGTTCGAACTGAGAACATGCCTCAACGAGGCTGCCCAGATGAACGTCAGCACCAGCTTGCAGTAACAACTCGACTGTTTCCGGAATCCCAGAGCGACACGCATAGCTCAACGGCGTCCATTTCAAATTGTCTAGCGCGTTCACCCCTGCCGGGACATTGAATTGGTTTCCACAATACCAGCTTCCCCTAGGCAAAACTGTAACACTTCCGTTGTATTGACTTCCCGCGTATAGACTCTCGCTCATCTGTTGCCGGTGAAGCGCATCAAGAAGAATGCCGACAGTGTTGCTTGCTCTAGACTGGGCTGCAATATGCAAAGGCGTCCGACCTTCCACTGTGGCCCTCCTAGGGTCTGCTCCCGCACCTAGTAGTCTCTTAGTAGAATGGGGAGAAATTGTGACCGCAAGATGTAGTGGCGTGATACCAGCATAATCAGCCACGTCTACAGTCCCCGCCCCTGAAGTGGTCATCCTGGAAATGACAAAGTCAATTGGGAGCACTGTGGAGGGTTTGAAGGTCGTGGACGATGACTTTGTACTACACAAAATATGTAACGCCGTACGGCCGGCATGGTTAGTCTGGCTTATATCCAGGCCCAGGGAGAGAAGTCGTGTCAATAAATCAACTCTAGCTTCGGCTTGATAGTATTCATGAATATCAGATCGCATGGCCAGTTCGTGGAGCAAGCTGTTCCCCTGAATGTCCACCGCGGCGGGGTCTAGACCCTGTGCTAGTAAAAAGTCAAGTCGATTTCCATCTTTTCCTATATCAGCCAATGCTCTGATAGCCTCATGAAGCATTGTGCGCCCTTTTAAATCGCACAGCCGCAAATCTGCCCCTTTCTCTATGAGAGAGCTTAGAAAAGCATTATCGTGCTTGTATGAAGTACGCGATGCTTGTCGGAATAGGATACTCGCCCCTTGCTTGTCCCTGGCGTTGATATCGGCACCAGCAGCTATCAGGAGGTCTAGGGTTTGGTCTGTGTGATTGTGGCTGCATTCCATAAGATGCAGTGGAAGGTCTCCCAAGTAGTTTCTACAATTGGGACTCGCGCCGAGGGCCAGAAGCTTAGGAAGAATTGTCGCCGCATTATCGGAACCGAAACCACCACGCATAACAAAATGGTGTAATGCGGCGTTACCCTTGTTATCGACAATAGAGCAATCTGGCATGAATTCCAAGAGTTTAGTCAAAGCTTCGTCCTTCGTTCCCGACATGCAAGAGTCCATAAGATGAAGAAGAGTTGTCCGGCCATTCTTATCCTTCTTGTTGACCCCGGCTTTGCCTATCTCAATCAAGACGCACACAACATCGGCGTTCTGGGCTTTATGTAGCGGTGTAAGACCATCCGAGGATTCGACGTTTGCATCGACACCAGCATCGAGAAGAAGCCGCACCAAGATAAGGCTATTTACTGCCCAATGGAGAGCGTTCGATCCGTCCGCATCGCGCTGGCGCAAATTCGCGCCAGCCTCAACAAGTGCAGAGAAAACCGCAGCTAGATCATCGCAATTCGAATACTGACTGTGGCAGAGCCTATAGAGCGGACTGTGACCGGGACTTTGAGCACCAAGATAGATCCGCCTACCAAATTCGGAACCGTGATCAGCGCATAATATATTGGGATCAGCGCCAGCCTGTAGAAGGATTGAAACAGTCTCCTTTCTGTGAGCACCACAAGCTAGGAACAGAGGTGTATCCCCTTTTACTTTAGCATTGACATCAGCTTTTGGGTGCTGGAGAATTCTTTGAACAATTGCAGACCGCCCACGACCAGCCGCCCATGCTAAAGCCCGGTGGACGGTGTCAGGGTCTGAGAGAAAGGATAGGAAAACATCAACAGCTTCGATATGGCCGCTCTCACATGCATACTAGTGCAAAAAGGAAGAATTAGCTCCATGGGCGACCAGAGATACCGGGAACGTACCATGAGAGGGGTTTGACCATGCGAACTTGGTGCATTTCCACACCAACTACCAGGGTCATTTTTGGTCTTTCCTGTCGTTGGGCTTACTCCTATTTGTAGAAGTACTCTCACAACTTCAGCATAGTTTTTACTGGACGCTTCATGCAACGGTTTGAGCCCACGCTTTGTTTCGCCATGGTCCGGATTGGCACCTGCATTTGCGAGCAAACTGACCACACCCGCGTGCCCGGATGAAGCAGCCCACCACAATGGTGTCCTCCCAATAGCGTCCTGAGAGTCTGTATCTAAGCTTTCCGTCTGCAGTAACTCTCGTACATAAGCCTCGAGGCCCAAACGGGCGGCTACATGTAGCTGCGTGACGTCATGTAGGTAGCGCTCGCCTCCAGGCCAACGCAGGCTCAGCCACGCTTGTAACTGTTTGCCGTCATTAAAAAATCGCCGGAGGGCCTTGTTAATTTCTTCTTGGTTATGTCCAGCAATTGCAGACTTGCAACAATGAGCGTGCCAGTTTGCGACTGCGTACTCAAGGAAAGGATGTTTTAGCCTTAGCTGAATTTCCTCATGCCTAACCTCTTTGTTGAAATAAAAGTCGACGCGATCGTAATCGTTAGTTAGGGCCTTTTTCTTGACCTCGATCTTGGATAAACTGCTGGCTCCCATATAAGTCAAACATGCCAACGCAAGACTTTCGTGTGTAGGCCCAGGTTTCAACACAGGGTAGCCCAACAACGCATCTGGCCGTGTACTACCTCTCAGATACTCTGTAAGCGAGTGGTGGATAACGCATATTGTTTCATCAAGCAAGACTTCCAGCAGGGGCCCACAAGCCGCTTTGACGAGGTTCTTCGTTGCTTTTAAATCCTTTTCGGTTCGTTTGATATACGTAGTCTCTAGCATATCAGCAACCTCTAGGAGTCGAAGAGGACGTGTGGCATGAGTAGCGCACTGGAGGATTATCCTCTGTATGTCATGAGGCACTCCAGATCTGAGTGAGTGTTCTTTCAACAAGTTTGTGTACATGTCGTTGAGATCTCGGGGAAGCCTTTTCAAAACGTCGTGAATGTCCGCACTAGGTTCTAAGAAGGCGTCCATTGCGAGCCTCGCGTAGAGGAACAGACCATTCGCTCGGCCTGGAATTTCGTTTGATATCAAATCCCGGTCAGAGACCGATAATGATGTACTGTTCAGTTGTTGCTGCACAAAAGAGGCAATATCTCTGTCAACATTAGCCTCGTCAAGGCGTATCTGGAATGTTTCTGCTTTGCGAAGCGGAGTTTCGACGCTTGAAACTGGACGACTTGTCATCAAGACCTTTATTTTATTCGGCATCCACTGGCCTAACGCTGCAAGGCTCCGAAGGAAGTCCTCATGACCTTGGTCCATCTCACTATGCGGGTCGAAAAAACTTAGCAAATGTGGTCAAGGGTCGAGATTCTCAGAGGCTCTCGGGACTATGCAGAGGAGGCTTCGAACCGGTCCATATGAAAATGCATACTCAAGAGCGTCAGCAACGCAGTATACCCCATTTGGCAGGTTGACTAAAGCGAGACGTAAACTCCTCCAGAGGTCATCCATCGATAGACTAGTAAGGGGGCGTCGCGTTTCCAGGTATGTCTTTAATTGCGTCTGAAGGGGGGGACTGTATATGAGGACTTGGTCCAGCCAGTCACACAGCAATGCTATAATCAAATTCATGTCAGTGATTGACGATGAGGTAACGGCCCTGAGATACCATATCCACAGTATATCAATATGTTATTATCTGATGGGGTGCATCATCCCAGATAGGATGGTGGGAAAGTAAAATCGTCAATGAATGTCATACCTGTCGGCCTATGATTGGCATCGATGATTTGGCGGAAGAAGAAATACAGAACCGGAGTTCCAGGGTACTTCGCCGTGAGATCATTGATCAACTGAGCAGCGATGACCGATTTCCCTGATCCAGGGATGCCCTTAATCCACAATGTGCCGACTTTCTCGTTTTGAAGCCATTCACCGTAAGTGGCGCTTAATGTGAGCCATACGCCGGTCCCAGCGGCATGCGAGGCAAGGTGCTTTCGATACTCTCCGAAAGCATCTTTATATGCAGTAGGCTGAAGCCATTGTCGAATACTAGCGATGACTTCAGGCGATTGTGGTAGAATATGATCTGGGTTATAATTGCTGATGTCGTCTCGGTCAATGGCGACCGTATCACTATCAATATCAGAGCCGGTGGAAGCCATGGTCCCAGTCGGTTGTAGGATATGTGCTAATGTGGACAAACTCAAGTGGAAAATCTAGGGTTATTACCAGGACGGATTAATATCAAATTGGAAGACACAGGCCACAAGTCAATAGCAAAACTGTGACGAGGAGGAGAAAAACACACCTGGGGCCTTGGGGGGGGGCATGTGTGCTCATAAGCAGCTGTGCCGCACAGCCACTTGAAGATGCCTGGAATGCTTGGCAACGGGGAGCTTAACAATTGTTACTAACTTTACATGCAGTTATAATCTCCCCAATGCAACAAGACCAACAGGTACCTAATAAAGAGGCTCCCTCGACCGCATAAAAGATAAAATAGCAATCTGAATAATTCCTAAGCCCTTGCGAAAATCAAGGCTTATATCCTACACAGAGCTTGACCCAGCGGCAGAAGTCTGTAGCCACCCAATGGCCCAAACAACTCAAAGAATGACGTAGCAGGTATATAGACAGGAGGTCATTGGTGCCGCTAATCGCGAGGGGGCCGCAGACATTGAAGTCATCGGATCTGTCTATGGCAAACCACAACTCTCAGTCCTCGGCCGTAGCGATTAGGACAGGGATAACAAGATCACTGGTGCTGCGGAACTCACTCACACGGTCGAACCAGGTAGTCACCCAGATGCCTAGCTGGGCCTGCGCCTCGGGGTACCGTTTCGTTTCGGCTTTGGTTTCGACGAAGACGCGCTGGGGGTGGTATATGCTTGATTGTTCTTCCTGTGAGTCCTCCCAAACTTCTCGTGCTAATGTCCCGGCTAAGCTCCATTTAGGCCATCGTGAATGGGTTCCAACAACTCGACGAGCAGCGTAATGGCCTGGACCACGTTGACAACAGAATCAAATAGTACACTGGACTTCATGATATTTTGCTCTCGAAACAATACTGGGAAGATATGCCCGAAACCAGTAAATTCGTCAAGGTTTATGATGAAGTGAAAACAGACGTTAGTCACCTATATTGCTGCCTCATCGAGTATCAGATCAGGTGCGTGTGTGCAATGTTCGCCAATGTTCCAGTACGTAATTATCAACACCATTTAAAACATTTTGACTTGGGATGACTGGAGCGGCAAGCTCGATGAGATCAAAGCGGTTGAGAGCCAGCTAGACAATGGTGCCAACACATTGTTAAAAGTCAAGGCTCGATGTGACCTCAACGCGCTTGTTCGACAAGGGCAGGATCAGATCGACCTACTCAGCATTAAGTAGCTGTAAAGAAGATCATCGAATCCAAAGAGCAAAGAAGCCGCGATGAAGCCTAGCAGCGAGCTCGGAAACAGCTGGCATTGCTTGACGGCACAAAGTACGAGAATACGTTGGACACATTGGTAGCTGTTCGCAAAGAGCAGATAGGAAACTGGCTGCTGGAGCATGATGAGTTCCGAAAATGGGAAACTTCAGACGCAGGAGTGCTGATCGTTGAAGCTAACCCAGGTCGCGGCAAGTCGGTCCTTGTGAAGTCTGTAGTGAACAAGCTGAGGAACAATACCACCCAGACGACGTGCTATTTTTTTTCACTAGTCGAGTTGAGAACCATAACAAGACTCCTATATCTCTGCGCGCTCTTCTTCATCAGCTGTTTACCAGTAGACGGGACATATTGCTGGAACTGGGAAACGATATTGAGGAGAAGAATGAATTCTTCACGGATGACTTCAATGCTATGTTGGAAATCTTTAGCTCGGCTACCAAAAAATACAATATCCCTGACTTCTCGTAAATCCGCGCTTGTGATGGTAAGTTGCTAGTTCTAAATTGGGTTTAAGTTAAGACTTTATACCTAAGGAATCTATGCTTATAAAGTCTCGACTACCATTTTGTAACTGCGGCCTAACATAATGAGAGAAAGGCGAGCACACATTAATTTAGAATGGAAACAAAATGTCAAGCTGAGGTTCTTCAACCTAGAGTGAAGCGATACTAGATTGGTGTCGTCGCTGTCAATCCAGCGTATGCCACTGTAGGCTTTAGGTAACATTGAAACCTAGCTAGACAGGATCTACTTCTTTTCCTCGTGCAACAAACTCAAACACCACCTATAACTACTGCAGTTCACTTTTCAACAGGATCTACCTCAGACATGTGCTAACTTGAGGTCACATAGATGGCTGCTTATATGACTCGGAGATTCCGCGCCCTTCTTAGAAGTATGTCTCGGACTTGGCGCCCTGAATCGGCTGCATTTCCGGGCATCCGAAGTATTGATGCCCAGTTTAATGAGTGGGCGGGACTTTCTGCATGCCGCTACCTTCGGAGTTATTGTCACGGTGACACGGACCCAGGCCGGCCATTATGTCGGAGGCCACACCTGGAACATGAAGGTTACTGAAACAAGAGGCCGTGAATCAGACCTCAAAATAACACAAGCCAGAGAAGATCACCCCGTGGTTCTTGATAGCTTGTCGTACTTTCGTGCAGTATGACAATAATAAACAATCTGCAGAACAGAGCATGCTTTTTTAATGTCGTGTCTCTCGCGAATGAGCTTACCGAACTTTGATCTAAACCGTGAGATCAATTTCCCGTGTAATGTACACTCTCAGCCCTTCTCACATGACAAAATCCGATAATCCTTGAAGGGTCGTGATTATGACGGGATATTCCCTCTTCGGTATACCATGCGTTTTAGAGGTCCAGTTCATTGAAGCATTGGAGCAATCCAACCACATCGGATCTCGGCAGCGCAATACTGCATCCTCTATTGCTGATGGGACGCTGAATGGAGGCCCAAAGAGGAAGGCCGTTGGGCTACAGCGAGGACCTTGAGGGCGCCGGTCTCAGCCAAAGCTGTCGTTGTCGGACATACCATGTAGCTCTAGAAAGAAGCATGATCTAGAGATACACCAGGTCTCCTTTTTATCGCATGCGCGTCAGCCTATTGTAAGCCACCTCGCCCGCCTTGTCGTGGCTCTCGAATGGTGCTCGAATGGGCATTGGCCACATTTCCGACGCACCTCGCGCACCTCGTCAAGTGCGAGTGAAAGCTTGGAGGTAGATATGACTGTCATGGTAGCATTGTGCCTCCTTGGCATTGACTATAGTACATCTTTCTGCCAAGGGAACTCGATCTGGCTGTCCAATCACGTATCGCCTCGACCTTGATGGATATCCGACACCGGTTACCTACATCACACGTACCAACTTTGACTCGGCAACTTCTTATATATACGATGAACATGATAGGTATATTATTGGATGAGAAGACGGAGTATACTTGTCTACAGGCATTGTTCTGGTAAGGGCTTTATCAGGACTCCACCGGGTGGTAGTTCCTTGCATCGCATGCCGGGTAGGTGTGCTGCCCAGGAATATAGAATCGGCGGTATAGAACGAATTGGCTACATCTGTCGCAGGCTAGCATTCACCACTTGCAGGGCAGAATTAGCTCGTCGCCATATTGTACCATTTAGATGGAATCTTGACTTATTCTCGACCAAGGTAGGACATCGGATGCTTAACTAAAAGGGCAGCTGTGAAGTTGATTCAAGGACGGCCAAGAAACGGCCAAGAGTTGCCAGCCAAACCTATCAACATCCCACCAATCACTTGCCGGCCGGGTCGCTGGGTTTATCGTCAATTAACGCGAGGAGGGAGACTAGTTCATATGCAGACTAGGCCTCTTCGATGAATGCCATTAGCACCAGGGCAGACTACCAGGGCCAGGGTCCAGCATCATCATTAGCCCCTGTAGCCCGTGGGAGAAGTGTCGTGCATGTTGATGTTGATCCTGAACAGCCACCCCGCCCAATACTCCTTACGCATATGTACATCTCCGAATACTTGAACATACGGCACATACGGCATGTCCCTACCTATAGTAGAACTGGGCACTGAGAACCCCGATGATCCCGGACGCTCTGTGGCATGGCGCCTACCGCGCCGTAAAGGAGCCCAGTCAAGCAGACTGGTTTAGGAACCAGGCTTCAAGTTTTGACGACTAGTGATGAAGGCGGCTTAAATCTACCTCCTATCGGGTAGGGATTCGTCCTTGACCCTGAGCGCGCCACTGAGCCTCATGACTACTTATCGATCGCCTTCCTATCTCGGGGATAGTTGAGTTGTAACACTGGGCAGTAACTGGGCCCTCTCTATAGAATCGATACTTGCACGTCCTTTAGCGATGATCACCCACGTACCTAGATTGCGCGCATTACATGTGACATACCCATGCGCTACTGTACGAGCCGCGTGCCTCGTCATCAGCTAGCCGCTCCAGGGGCCGCCCCAGGCCCGCGGGAGCTTGTGGGCGCGAGACATGCGAATCCGGAGACCTCCGACTACCTGTGCGATGATCACTGCCCTAGGTGTCATGGAATATCGAAATATCAACTTCGTATCTGACAACGAGGCCGGGAACTAACCCCAACGAAATCGACTAGCCACCATCACTTATGTTGTGATTCTCGTTGGTGTCACGACAGCAACAGCCTCTGGCGCTCATGCGACCCAGCTTCTACCTTGCTATCTGAACATTCTACGCCGCCGCCGCCAAGAATACTACTAGTGTAGAACGATACCGTCGCCTGACCGTCGCCATTCTGGTCCTCGCCTCAGTCCATCTGCTTGACTCCTTCCTCATTTTGACTGGTACTTTGGAGCCTACAAGTTTTAATCCATCTGGAATCTCCCTCTTTTGATGTTTTGGGAAACTCAACCACTCTTGGCTATATGATGAGTAGCTTGGCAGCTATTGTGCAACACCATTTCAAGCCCTCGCCATTGAAGTCGCCAATGAAATCATCATGGGCTCTGGGGGCCTATATAAAGAGGGCATGCGGACGACATCTATGAGACCTTAGCCTTGCCATCACATCTCGTAGACTACCGATAGACTACAGACCAGTTCATCCAGCCTACTTTTCAAGATGCATAGCTTTCGCAGTTTGGCTCTCTTCTTCGGAGCTCTGCTCCCTGCCGCCCTCGCTGCTCCCTCCGGCAAGCAGGCTAAGGCGCCCGAGTACATTCCCAACAAGTACATCGTCACCCTGAAGAGCGGCATCAGCACCGCCGACTTCGAGAGCCACATTAGCTGGGCCCGTGATGTCCACTCTCGCAGCTTGAGCAGCCGTGACACTGTCGGTGTCGAGAAGACCTATAACATCAAGGACTTCAATGCCTACGCTGTCCATATGGACGCTGCCACCCTTGCGGAGATCCAGGCCAACCCCCAGGTATGCTGTGCAATTTTAACATCAGCTAACAAGTGCTGACTCTTTCAAAAGGTCGCCGACGTCGAGCAGGACCAGGTCTGGCACCTCTTCGATGAGCACCATGAGCTCGCCGAACGAGCCCTAGTCACCCAGACCGGCGCCCCCTATGGTTTGGGATCGATTTCCCACAAGACCAGCGGCTCCACTAGCTACATCTACGACAGCACGGCCGGTGCCGGTACTTTCGGCTACGTCGTCGACACCGGTCTATTGACCACTCACACCCAGTTCGGTACTCGAGCTTCATATGGTTACAACGCTGTCGGCGGCGCCAACGTCGACTCCAACGGTCACGGCACTCACACCGCTGGTACTCTCGGTGGCTCTACCTACGGTGTTGCCAAGGCCGCCACCATCATCTCTGTCAAGGTTTTCTCTGGAAGCACTTCTTCTACCTCTATCATTCTTGATGGCTACAACTGGGCTGTCAACGACATCATTGCCAAGGGCCGCCAGTCCAAGTCCGTTCTTAGCTTGTCACTTGGTAAGAACCCGCTCCCGCCCTTCTCTTGATCCAAACCCTAATATTCTATAGGCGGTCCCTTCTCTTCTGCCTTCAACACCGCTGTCAACAGTGCCTACAGCTCTGGCGTTCTCTCTGTCATTGCCGCCGGTAACGAGGCTGTCAACGCTGCCAACACCTCCCCTGCCTCTGCCGCCAACGCCCTCACCGTTGCCGCCATTGACTCCAGCTGGGCATTCGCCTACTTCTCCAACTTCGGCGCTGTCGTCGACATTGCTGCTCCTGGTGTCAGCGTCCTTTCTTCTTGGATCGGTAGCAACACTGCTACCAACACCATCTCGGGTACTTCGATGTCCACCCCTCACGTCGCTGGTCTTGCTCTCTACCTCATTGCTCTTGAGGGTCTCTCGACCCCTGCTGCTGTCACTGCCCGCATAAAGGCATTGGGTACCTCTGGCAAGATCACCAGCCTCCCAAGTGGCACCGTCAACCTGATCGCCTACAACGGCAACGGCGCTTAAATCACCAAAGCCATAATGTCTTGACGTGCTAAGCTCTGGGATAGCATCATTCAGGTTACTACTCGTAGTGTTCGAGGCTGCGAACACTCGGCGAGATTGTGATAGTGACAGGCTTAACTTTTGGGTAAAGCCACACGCACGGCTTAGGATAAGAATATCTAGTCTAGAAGAACGTTTAGCTAGTGTCATATATTCCCTAAGTAATCAACAGTTCATCCAAGCACATAATACTTTGAATTCAGTACTGTCATAGCAAACTGCAAATAGCCAAGAATCCGTAAGATCATCCACGCGCCACTAAAGCTTAATCACCCTCGGCCAAGATGAGAAGAGGCTTTCTCCGCAGCACCATAGGCCGCCAAGTAACTTCGAAGACCGCCACCTTGTCTAGATCATTTCAATGCATTCAAATTAGTACCTTTATAAGCGATTTTCTTCACATCTTATCTCATTTTACTCATCTCGGTACCACACACGCCCGCCACACATTTATATCTCAAGGTCCAAGTGGTCCCCTCATTCATTAGCCATGCCTGCTCTTACTCACAAATAGGATTTCTCTGGTCCTTTGACAAGATCTAAAGCCTCTATCTCCTAATAGCGAGGTGATAGCGTTGCATTTAAACCCCCCTTTATTCAATGATCGATATCCTTTCGTTTTTAAAGGTGACCATAGCATCCTACAGTAACTCCCAGAGACCCTCAAAGCTCTGCGGTGTCTTTTTCACTTTCATAACTGCCAATACGGTTAGAGAAGTGCGTAAGTATGCAAGTTATTGCCGTCAACTGAAGTGTGCAGTCCATTTGCCGGGATATGCCTTTGGACAGTGTCTACATATGAGATGATCTACAAGTTCCGGTAAAGTTCTTCGTTCGTGTGGGTGCTCTATCACGGAGCGCACGCAATTTCTCTTTTGTATTTACCGATTTTGCCCATGATCAATCGTCAGTCTACCTGTAATTATGGGCTGACGTAGCAATAAGGCCAAGGCGCAAAAGTATATATGCATAATCCTAGCAAAGCTGTGTCTGATTGGCCTCGGCAAGTGAGTCTCTATAATTACAGATGCTGATTATCTGGGGTGCATGAAGTGTGACCTCTCAGGTGGAAAGGATATGTCATTGGGAGGATTTAGCCTTAGAAGAGACCCTCATTCTTTATACGTGAAGCTCGCACTAGTATGAAATGGGCTGTAGCAGCACCCGGATAAAAACAGAAGGGCGACCCGGAGCCAGCAAGTCTTCGATACCGACGAGTCATCTGGGAAGTTCAAGGATGAAAGTTTATTCCTTCCGATGCGCCTTGCCGACTACCACTGCTATGTCTACGTAGTCTGCCGATGTATATGTTTGATGTGTATTCTTGGCAGCTAGATGAGGAAAAGAAGCAATAAAATTGGATTTGAACAACTGCCCAGTGGAACTTATCATGAGACTAAGCCTTGGTTTAAA
Source organism: Xylaria hypoxylon (assembly GCA_902806585.1). Classification (NCBI taxonomy): domain Eukaryota; kingdom Fungi; phylum Ascomycota; class Sordariomycetes; order Xylariales; family Xylariaceae; genus Xylaria; species Xylaria hypoxylon. The sequence continues at coordinate 3,880,913 of CADCXB010000001.1, forward strand.
GGGGCTGAAGGCCCCGAGGGGCGATGATACTAGAACCCAGGCTCCAGAATTAGACATCTCAGTGTTGCTACGCCTGCTAAAAGCCCAATCTAGAGAATGATGTTCATATCTCCCTTCGCATTCGGCGTGGCCGTTTTGTTGTCGCTGGCTTCTATGGCCACGGCGCATCCAGGGGAGAATCTCAGCACGCGCCAGATTATGGACGAGATGGGAAACGCCCACGTGGTCAACGCGATGAACTCAAGGGCCTTGGAAGCATGCCAGAACGACCCAGAGGTCAAGGCGCGTAAAGAACGGGCCATCGCTCGCCGAGCGGCCACTTTCGCACGCTTGCGCCAAGAAAGGGACCTTAACGATGGTAAGTCAATAGATAGATCCAACTTGACGGGGACAAAACAACGTGAAAGGCTAATATGCATCTAGCGACGTGGCTTCATCGAAGAGACGCTGCCTCGTTCCGAAAATGGGCAGCTTTAAACCACAATAAAACAGGCTCGGTCCAGTTGACCAAGGAGTCCACCAATGCAGAGATCTTCGGATCAAACACCAGCTGCGTGTTGACTCCAGACAATGCGAACGGGCCATACTTCGTTTATCAAGAGCATATCCGGTCAAACGTCGTGGAACAAACAGTTGGCGTGCCTATGCATGTCGAGATTCAGTTTATTGATGTGAACACCTGCAAACCGGCGACACAACTCTTGATCGACACCTGGTCGTGTAATGCGACCGGCCAATATAGTGGCGTGAGCGGAGCAGGCCAAGGTGGTCTCAAGACTACGTGGTTGCGCGGCGTACAGCCCACCGACGCGGATGGTGTCGTGTCTTTTGACACCATTTTCCCGGGACATTACCAGGGGCGCGCAACTCACCAACACCTCATCGCCCACGTCGGTGCACAGACTCTGCCTAACGGGACTTATTCCGGCGGTCGGGTCGCTCATCTTTCTCAGCTGTTCTTCGACCAGGCTTTGCGCGACGCTGTCGAGACTACGGCACCCTATAACACGAACCGTATCCCGAAGACGTCTAACCTAGGGGACCAGTTCAACGGTTATGCCGCTACCTCTAAATACGACCCCTTCCCGAACTACATTCTACTTGGCAACGGCCTCAGTAATGGTCTCTTCGTTTGGGCCGAGTTTGGTCTCAACACTTCGTCTAACTGGGACTACTATGCCCCGTATGCATCAACTTGGAAAGAAGGCGGTGGATACGATAACCCTGAATTCGACTTCATGGCCGTTATAAATGCCCCGCCTACTCATGGTTAAAATATCTTCATATTAGGCAATTATTAGGATATGCATATTAACTCACACATCTATCACAGAGAATGTGCCTAGGTCGTCGGCCGGTAAGAATAGGACTTCACGCCACGAAGCATTATGTTTAGTGGTAAATTGCTTAGTTAGGAAAGGAAAGCTTGGTCAAAACAGCCTAGTATTGTATATTCAGGGGATATTATACATATTACCCAGTGCAACCTACAGACAATGAGACTCATCTGTTCATATAATATGTTTACTTGACTGATACGGCAAGAGATTATAGTTAGATACTTGTTTCTGCCTATAAAACCCCTAATTATATTAGTTCCATTGTAGTGTAAAGCAATCCGAAGTACATTTAGCATTAAACCGTCATCTGACACATAGTAAAAGTATGTACAGCGAGTAATTATATCGGAAACAAAAAATTAGTAAAGAACAAAGGAAAAGGCAAATGAGAAACCCCGGGGAACTACCCAACACCAAGAGGCAGACTTGTTAGAGAATCTATAATTAGAAAAATGAAAAGGTAATAAATTCAGTCAAGCTCATACTATTTTCATGCTTCCATGAGAACGCATTACGACGGCTAGGTGGCGGAGTGGTTAACGCGGTAGACTCGAACAATTTGGAGTTCATCCGAATGAATCGTGTGATCTACTTCCTTCGGGAGCGTCTGTTCGAATCAGGCCCTAGTCGAATGATTTATTTTTGCTTCCCTAATGGACTTTTCCTTGGCGCACTAATGCCACTTAGCGAGGTGCTAATGAAGTCGGTCGGTGGATGAATAGACACATAGTCACTAAATCACAGCTCAAATCTATTAACACCTCGGACTAACACCAACATTTCCAACTACCGCTACTTTGCGGTTCGGTATTTAGTCGGTGGAGCTTAAAAAGGGTTCAATGACTTGTGGCTATATCGTTTGATTTTTACTTTCGACCTTAACAGGTGACAATAGTTACGGCTAAACATTGCGGATAACCAACCATATTCAACCCGGGCTAACCCACGGAATAATTATGAAACATCGAGTCGACAACTGAAGTTCTAAACTATCCACAGTCTCCCCCTTTCCGCAAAGCTCGCCCTCCTAAAATGCGTTGCCGGGAACTTTCATTAGCAAGATAAAGGCCAAGAACGTCTAAGAACACGGTGACGGCTGGGCGAGGGAACGGTATTATAACACAATAAGAACTTCGAGAAGTATATTACAAGACAACGTAAGCCCTGTAATTTACAAATGACGACTAGAAACATCAATGGCATGTTATAAAACCATCTTCGCCATGAATGATACATTCATATACGTACAGTATCCTTTCTGTAGCTTCGGAACGCTTTCCCTTCATGAGCAGGATTCTTGTCCCAATCCGATAACATGGCTGAGGATCACGGTCCCAAACCCGCAAGACGCTTTCATTAAATTGCGACCAAATCCGGGTGGCTGGTATTTCTCGCATCATTTCTCCCAGTCTCAGGGCACCCCTCTCCCTGCCCTGGTCGCCTTGGCCAGCTCCGACTGTGCACTATCATCGGCATACCGTTTGAACAGGGGGAAATAGTGCTCCCTATCACTCGTCGTTTTCTTTACACTCTTCCGCTCCTTGACAGCAGCAAGCCAGACATGCCACCTATCCCACCTTTCCTCATCCCCCTTCTCCGGGATGCCCAGTCCCCCCTTAAACTCATCAAAGATCCAAAGTCGAATGGCCCAAGGCAGCAATGTTATATCAACAAGCCCAATCTCCTTGCCTGCAAAGAAGGGACCTTGCGAGGCGTCAACCATCTCGCCAGCGAACTCAAGTAGACATTGCCGAAATTCGACACGTAATTCATCAAGTCGCGCGGCCCCGTCGCCCTCATACGACGCCGGCTGAAATTGTAAAAGGCGGTGGAACGCTGGAATAATGCGAGTCGTCACATAATCCATTCAGATATGCGAGCGCGCTCGCTCGTAGTCATCCGACGGGAGTAGGCGTGGTTTGTAGTCCGGATAGTGATCCTCCAAGTACTCACAGAGGACCGTACTTTCGTAAAGCGATTTACCGGGTGCAACTTCCAGAGTCGGCACGAGACCTCGCGGGTTCGAGCGCATGAGCTCGGGGCCCTTGTTATAGGGGTTGACTAGTTACGCGTGAGCAATATGGGCAACACATAGAGATTAGAGAGAATATGGTGAATAACCTTCAATGTATTGGTAAGGGATTCCTTTCTCCTCGAGCGTGATCCAGGCTCGCTGGACGAAGGGGCAGAACCATCCTGCGAACAGCTTTAATTGCTGTTCTGCCGAGTGGTTCTACGTGTGATCGTTAGCACTAGTAGATGAAGATGGACGATGAGGGGCAGTCTTACATCGACAGTCTGCTTCGCGAGACCGGTCGCGACAGGGTGCAAGTCAGCATCTGGGAGAGGCATATTGATCTCGAAGGGATTAGAGAGAATGCAATTAACTTGTGAAGACCAATTTGTAAAGTCAGCGTCGTCCCTCACAGCAGGCCCGATATTTATTGCATCAATGACGTGATTTAGCCCACTCCGTACCGAGGCTCACCGCGCCCCTCCTCCACATATCAGCTCAACCTATAGTAAGCAGTGCGGTATACTGAGTACACTTATTAAAATGAGGCGACTAAAATCGTTGCTGCTTTGCTGCTGCGCAATAGCCGACCTTTGATTTCCAGGGTTATGCTGTATGCATACTGAGAAGGCCGTTTGCAAACTATTCCTCGATTCCCCTGCCCTACCCGCCAAGCACTTTCCAATTCACTTCACCATGTGCATCTTGCTGCTATCTCTACTTTCAGAGACTAACAATTCAAAGCGAGGGTACTAAAGTGTAGTAGTTTCATAGAACCTGGAATTATCCAAGACCAGACTCTTGGGTCTAAGAATAGGTGACTTTTGTTTCAATCAATTACCACGGGGTCTCAATAGGGTGTAGTCGTGAATTTAGAGGCGCTTAGTACCTTCGGTGTAGGATTGAATCACCCCGAGATTGTACGACCTAATTCATCTAATAAATCATTGTGAGTCGGGACGGTACTGTCTCGGCCAGATGTTCATCGCGGTCTTTAAACCACCGGTGACTGGTAAGCCGGCGTGCACAGTTCGCGTGTCACCCGTACCATTAGGGAACAGATTGACCCAGAAGATGCCATTCCCAGCAACTGGTTTGAAAGCGAGCCCGCCATCTTCATGCTCGCGCCATAGCCGGCCTTCCTCGTTTTCTTTCGGCTGCGGTGATACAGCTTTGATGAAGGGAAACCAGGTCTCACCCCCTTTACAAGTATCTTGCAATATGACGAAGAAACTGGCAACCCGGTTGAACGATCGCGGCGACCCGTCAAATGCCGCTTGTGGTATCCGCATCCAGTCGTGGTGAAGGTTGTATTCCTGTCCTTCGATGTATCGTACAAGCTGCGGCACGCCCATCTCGTCCTCATTCGGGTCAAGGACTGTCCCAAGGAATCTCCTCGACCGCTCAAGTACACACTGTACTGCCGGTTCTTCAGCTGGCAATGCGGCGCTCCACGAGGTGCGGTACGGGTTTTGAATCATTTTCCCATTTTGATTCACTACTGAGGGTTGAAGCGATTCTCACCCGCCTGTACGATGTTATTGATCTCCTGTGTGCTGAAGAAGTCGCGGATATATATAACAAGGGGGTCAAGCGAGATGAGCTCAGTTTTATAGCTCTGATCTTCACACCGCAGATCACTAGATGACGAGTTTGACTGTGGTAACGGTGGGAGGGAATGAGATGTGTCCACTGAGGACTTCGAACCCCGGCCCAGTAGCCATGCAGCGAATAAGGCGCAAATAGTGGTAACAGCAATTGATATGGTAGTCAGGCTCTTAGTGGTTGCTCTCTTGGCAGTGGACTTCTTAGCCATTTTCGAAGATACATAAGCCATGTGCCATAGAAGGCATGTTATGTGGTAAGAGTAAGTTTGGAATCAAAGGTGATAAAAGTGTGAGGATCTAGAAGCGAGGCAACTGAGGCTTTAGATGTATCAGGATAATCGGTGCGTTCCATTCCGAGAGAGAGTTGGAGAGAACAAGACCGATATGCTGTTGGGTAATTTATCCGGTCTCACTCTTATACTTACTATAGCGCACCCACCATCTCCATGACGATCACATTTTGCACCCGCTGTCCTTTTTGATGCGCATGAGACCAGTGAATCATATTTGCGTCGGCATCGCGATTCTACTAGGGCGAGCCAGAGTTGGTTGTATAGAAAAGAAAATTGGAGCTCTTCACCACATACAAGTTGGATATAAATTTGATTGAATGTAACCCTCAAAGGTAGTTTCAATGCGACTCATGAAAGGGCAGGCAACTAACTTATGCAGGATGAAGAGGCATCCAAGAGGACGGCCAACAGTCGGCATTACAGGCAGCGCCACATACCTAGATACAGAGGGGTGTTTGTGGTTTTGTCTCTGTGGCTGGGGCGCCATACTATCTAAGCCCCATATCAATCTGAAGTACTGTACCTAAGTACCCCAGCCGCCCCTTGTCGCAAGCTTCCTTATCGCTTGCCTTTATCGCTAGAACCAAATTTCTACAGCACCCAAACATCCCACCAGTATCTCCTCCAAGCTTATCGTCTACAACAACAACCTTCAAACGACGGCACACCATGTCTTCCCTCCGAAACGCCGTAAACCGGCGCGTACACCGTGAGCGAGACCAATTACAAGATCGCAAGAACCGTTTCGGCCTCCTCGAGAAGCATAAGGTGTGCATCCTCGCCTGATCTACCAGCCGGCCGCCATATCGCGCGACAGTAGCACTAACGACGGAAAACAGGACTACCGGCTTCGAGCGCAAGATCACAACCGTAAGAAGGCGCAGCTGAAGAGTCTTAAAAAGAAGGCAGAAGACCGTAATGAAGATGTAAGTACAAACCCTCACGCCCCAGCCGCGTCCTCCTGGTTCTGACATGTTCGCCCCGAATTAACCTAATGCGTTTCCGTTTTGGCAAACAGGAATTCTACTTCGGTATGCTCTCGCGCAAGGGCCCTGCGACGACCCTCTCAAGTGGCAGCAAGCGATGGGACGGTACCGTAGCCGGCGACCGCGGCAACAAGGCGCTCGATATGAACGTAGTACGGCTCCTCAAGACACAAGACATGGGGTACATACGGTCGGTACGAAATGTAGCGATGAAAGAGGTTCGCCAACTCGAAGAACGTGTTATTGCGCTCGGGGGTGACATCGACAATCTACTCAAGGCGGACGAGGAAGACGAAGACGATATGGATCTAGACTTTAACTTCGCGGACGACCCAAGTGCGAAAAAGAAGCCTACCTCGAAAAACAAGAAGATATTATTTGCAGATGGGCAAGATGAGCGCGAGGACAAAATACAGAAAGATATGGAACAAGACTCCCCAGAAGAAGACGACGACGACCTAGAGAGCAAAAATCCGGAGAAACTTCGCACGGAACAGAAGCAGAGACTTCTGGGGAAATTGTCAAGGCGCCTGCAGAACGCCCGGAAGAAGCAGAGCGTGCTTGCGCGGGCTGAACAGGAGCTCGAAATACAGCGTGCTAGAATGGCCAAGACGGCGACGATTGGGGGCGTCACGAAATCCGGGAAGAAGTTCAAGGTGCGGGAGAGGAAGCGGTGAAGCCCGTCTTGTCAAGTGCACGGATATACTGCATCTGGACGGAGTACGGACGATTGGCGAGGAGGAACGGCTAATACAAAGTCACGTTTTAGCATCACTGGCGTTCTTGCATTATGTCTTGCATTATGTGGTCGGGAAAATTGATATATATTTGATAGGCAAGCAGGCGCATGGTGTTCAAGGATTTGCGCCCGGCGTTGATTTTGCAAACCCGCTATACAATACTCAAGACATATAGATCTTGTTTGCATGCTCGCTTGCTGAAGATCACACTTCCCAAGTGAACAAAACTCCGCGCTTCGCTAATCCATCAATCATATATTCGTTTGCCGCCTTTTGCACCATTATGTTCCAGCTCAAGTACGATAAGTTGAGGAGCCCGCCCATATGTCGACACATGGGGAATTATATACGGGCTGCTGAATATAAAACTTAGAAATCCGTAAGCAGAAGGCCTCCGCCGCCCATTTCTAGTGAAGTCATTCCTCACTAGTACAGTGCTCCCAGCTCCAATCCGAAATTCAGCTCTAGACCTACTCCCCTATGTTATGTGCGTCCGTTCAAAGTCATTGTATCCAAACATGACAGTGGATATCTAGCCATATGTAAAATACAGTCCGCATTTACAGCTTCTCACTGGTAATGCACTTGGTCAACCCGACGATAATAGCCATGGCAGCCTTAAACGCGAGCGTGAGCACCCAGATAATACACTTGAACACGAACCCGAGCAACTTGATGATCGTCCGGGTGACGCCGGGCAGCTTCTCGCGATCGGTCTCCTTGATGTCGAGTTTGGCGCCGAGGCTACTAGCCTGGCTCTCCAGATCAAGCTCGAAGACCTCGAACCGGCCGCGCTTCTTCTTGTTCTTGGTCTTGGTCTTCTTGTCCTTGTCTTTATCCTTCGACCCGAGGATCGCGCTGCTCAACCGACTACCGCTCCGGGACACCGAGGTGGGTGGGTCCCGCAGGTGCACAGCCGGAGGAGGCGCGAACTGCTCGACGAGGACGTTCTTCTCGTCGAGGTGGGCCACGAGGAGCAGCGCCGTGGCCGCCACGTCTAGCATGTAGTAGCTTTCGATGCGGCCGGCGACGAGTGTGTCGAGCTCCATCCACCCCTCGCCTGTGCCGTCGCGCGTCAGGCGGCCGAGGTGCTGTGGCGACTCGATGTGCTCGATCGCGTACTCCGTGCGACTCCACGCCGGGCTCCGTTCAATCGTGATGCAGAACGGCGTCGCGACCGCCGGGTGCGCGAGGAAGTAATTCTGGCTGTCCTCGTCCCAGACGAGGCGTGCGCACTCGCGTTCGGCCGCCGCGACGGCTGCCACGTCGTAGGGCCTCTCTATAGCCACTTTCGCAGCCGCGCTGGGGTACAGCAGCGCGACGAGGCCGTCGTTGGGGGGCAGTCGGCGCGATGGCTCCTCTAGTGCCGTGGCCATCGCTTCTTGCCAGGGCTGCTTGCCCTCTGCTTCGCGAAGCGCGCTCAGCAATCCGGTGGAGTTCCGCGACGCCTCGGTCGGGTCTTTGTCTTTGCACGGCTTGCTGGGGTCATGCCGGCTTAGCGTCACGTATGCGGATGCCGACGTCGGGTCTATGCGCATGTGGTAAAGCGGTTGCTGCGTTCTCGACGTCAACGTGTAGATCGGGGTGTCCTTCTCCGGGAGTAGCTTCATGCAAAATGTCCGGCCCTCAAAGCCAGATGCCTTCCACCCGTTCGCCGCCTTCCAGTAGTCCCGGAGCTCCTCGGTTGTGCTCACGGGTGGGATCACAGCTGGTTCGTTCTGCCGCCTCGGCCAGGGCTGAGTAGATCCTGCGCTCATCGGACTCCGTACAGGACTTCGGACTGGTGGACTCCTGGGTTCTATCTGTTGCGGTATGTGGGACTGCCTGTTGATAACAGTCCTTGGTATATGGGTTGGGCTTGCCTGGGTGGGATAGTAGTTTTGCTGATCATATGGTAATGTGTGATCATATTGGGGAAACATGGAGCGTATTGCAGCCTCTCTCTCAGGTACAGTTGCTGGTACATCTTCCAAAGGCCGCTTGGCTATTGAACTCCGTGACATTTGGCTGGAACTTCGGCCAACGAAGGTGCTCGCCCCAGACAGTGCTGTGGTGGTCCTCGGCGGGACGTCCTTCGGTGGAACACTGGGTGGAGGTGAGGCAGTATATTGTTGTACAACAGAACCGGCTTGGCTCTGATAAAATGGATTGTTCGGAGCCATTCGGAGCTCATTGGCCACCGGCGGTGTCCCATCAATTACATACTCTGCTAGGCCTTCCGATGTACGGCGGCCATTGCGCGGCGGCGACATATCCAAAGATGGACCGCGTCCTCGTGGTGACTGCGGGGTACTAGCGCGCGGTCTCGGCGTCGTCTTCCTCGGCGGTGTTTTGGAATTTGGGAAGAGGGAGAACCCTCCCGAGGGTGCATTCGACGACATTCTACTACCCAGCTTATTATATCCCCCGATTTCGTGTCCAACAGCAATGTCCAACAGCAGGGGAAGCTTGTTCCAAATTTGGCACTCGTCCTCCCTACTGCGGGGCGTGATTCGATTGTCCGTTAAAAGCCCGTGCTGTCGGGTCACAACCCAAGCAAGCTCACCTCGCTACAGTATGACCAAGTCGCAGAAAATAGAACGGGAGGAGGCAGCACCAACATCCGAACGCGGTTCGAGTCTTTGATGTGCTACCAACAGATGTGCCACCAACAGGCAGGCTAGAATTATAAAAAGGTGGCGAGAAAGTAGGAATCCATCCCCAGTCTCTCTCTCGGTAGATCAGGAAGCATGGATATGTATATATAATACCAGTATACCAGAGCAGCGGAGTGCCCAGCACTCTCGACCCCAGCTCAGTCCTGCACGGAGGCGCACACGCGCACAGGACTGCACAGGTAGCGAGACATATTGACTGTGGTGATGCTCGCTCGTAATGTCCATTGTCGGCGCAGCGCATTCAATTAAGCGCCTTGCACGCCGCCGACGGTGGGGTTATTAATGACGGACAACCACTGGGAGCAGTCGTGACTATCTCTGCTGCATAGTCACTCTCAGGGTGGCCAGCCCCCTCTTCTGCTGTAGTGAAAGTCGATATCGGTCAGCATGGGCAGGATGGGCAGACAGCATGGGCATTCGACAATATTGGAAGGGCGAAAAGCCGTCGAGCGATGATCAGTGGTTTGATTCGCCCGGGCCCCAAAAATAGACGGCCGGCTGCAGGACGTGGAGATCCGATTGACCCAATCATATCGGGCATCACACTACAGATAGCCGCCCTACACCCCCGATCAACCAGCCATGCACCCTCTCGATGGAGCCAGATGAAGCCAAGACAAGTCAAGCGCGCGATGTCGGTCCAATGATGATCCAAAAGACAGGCGGGGTCTTTTGCCCGGGTAAGCAGAAGGGTAAAAATCGAAAATATCAGTAATTAGGTCAGTATTAGGTTAAGTAGTTTATTTGTTTACTTGGCAGTACTGGGAGTCTGGGAGTCTGGGAGTCTGGGAGTCTGGGACTGCATCTTTCTATCTTTTAAGTTTTAACACTTACAAAAGTAGTACCTAGGAATATCAACTCTACTGTTACAGCAACTCGGAAATGAAATCGTACGATAATTAACTGATACTACCTGACCTAGTAGTTGTTGTCATACAACATATAATTATCCGAACCCAAGCAAATGTGAAGTGAGGATTTGTTAATGTGGTTGTCGCTTTCAACCAATCCGCTTTCACGCCATAGCAAAATACCCTAAAACTGCCAAATTGGCGCCGTTTTCAGCCATGACAAACATGTTCCACCTTCATTTCCCTACACTACATCTCCTTGGTATTCCTTGTGAAATTGCTGACTTAGCATGCCAAATGTAGGCTTTTTAATATTGGTGATGGCGCTGTTTTTGTAACACGTCGATTCATCGAAGGAGCAGGCTACCACACTAAAAGACTCACAGGCGGCACGCTAGCTTATGTTAAGGCAGGATGTCGCCTACCTATCACATTATGAACAGATCTAACGGGAACAAGTCTACTATTATCATTCCATTAATAGGCGACTACGATGTGATTCTCAACGCACGCGAAAATCTATGCACAATATTCGCCAAGACCGTATTTTCTTTATACCGCAATTGGCCTAGCCAAGCTCTGCGCGGCACAGAAAGACACGAGAGATCGTACTGCCGAGCGTATTCTTCAGATGGCAGACAGCAAAATCAACGGAAGGAAGAGACACAATATATCAGAGATACCCCAGGCCAACGCTCTAGATTTTTTCTCTCTGTGCGCGTGCCAGAGGAAGCTATCAATGCGAAGGACACTCTATCCTAGTCACGTCCTGACCTATACAAACGAAGAACTGAGACCTCAACCCTACTAATGACCTGAAGTTTAAAGGACACAAGCTGGCCACAGCAGTCAAATGACCCGACAATTGCCGCTTAAGCTTCCTTTTAGTATATTTCTCGCCACGCTTCATAGTCCACAGATATCCATGCACCTTCTATGATAGTAATGTTAACAGCCAAAACTGTTTCATTTAGCGTCCTTCTGATGGTCTTCTATTTAGAGTCACACTGCGCGCGTTGTAGTGGCTGTGAAAGGTATTCTATCTCATACTACTTCTGCAATATGCTGGATACTTTGAATCCCAAAGCACCTTGGGTACACTAGGTAAATTCTAAAATGCAGGAATTACAAGAAAGGATTATTAATCAGATTTACTTAACTTACAAACAAATCCTTTTCTTAGGAGTTAAAAATGCAATAAAGTGATGAAGAAGGCAGGCATCGACATAGGTGCTACTATTTAGAAGAAGGCCGACAACATGGTGCAGAAGGTGTCGGTCTTTACTGCCAAGACCAAGAAGCTGTTGGTTATTGTCGGAAACGGACTCGCTCGGGCTTTTAGCGTGAAGAGACTCTTCGGGTTGGTCGACAAAGTCGTCGGCAAGGTCGGCGATGTCGGTCAAAAGTTGGCTTGAGGTCTCAGGTGTCTAATAGTTGTATGTATTAAATTCTCCCTTCTTTATCCCCGTATATACCACCAACTCACCTTCTTGGTTCCTAGATCAGCTTTTAGTAGCCTACGAAGCCTCACATACAAGACAGAATGAAAAGAGACATTCTATGTTTATTCAGTGAGTCACTCAATACTTATTTGTTGAGGTATTCTGCACTTATTTGGTGAAGCATTTTATATTTATTGGTATGTTGTCACCTTAGTTTCATGTAGTATTTTAAGCTTACATAGTAGTAGGATTTGCTGCATGCTTTACATTGTACTATACCGTCATATGAACAATATAGCTAGCCGGAGCTTAAGTAGATACACCTTTAACTGCCATATTGTCATTATTCTTCTCGTGATTTTTGCACATATAATTACAACAACGTTCCAAGACTATTGTAAGAGAGTCCCCCCCCCCAACCGCATTGAGCAAGCATGGTTCGGATCTGTAGAGAAATCATGTGCTTAATTCCTGAAATAGCTATCCAAACTTAGGAGTAGTCGGTCATAGAAATATCCTGCAAACAGACTAACTAAGGGTCCAAAAATTTGGCGAAGCATACCTGATTACGGTCACAATCTATGGTCAAGAAGATCCCTGATGTCATTGAAGGCCATCGATTCACCATATTTCGATTCCGGTCGCAAAAGACGTTTCCAATCCACAACTCGACATGAGTTGCGATGCAGCTTGTCTCTTGATCCAACTTGTTTGGAGGAGGTGCGGTAACACAACCACTCTCGACAAGCACGAGCTCATCCACTCTCCCACCAACGCACTCAACACACTTCCAGGTCGCCATGTACCGATGTCGGTGTTGAATTCCCAAACCCTCATTCGACGGCGATATCGATTTTCACCGTGCGTGCCATATCCCCCAAACCTACTGCTACCTGAGGCCTCCATAGCAAAGCCGGGGGTCAAGCCGAGACAACTTCTGGCGATCCCGTCGTGACTCTCCACCTCCATTTCTCGGTGACAAGCCGCAGAAGTCATTTACGTGATCATGTCCGCAGCCTACCGCCACCAAACCTCCCTCGACCAAGGCTAAAACGGAGACTTTTAAGGAGTGACAGCTGCGAGGTCCCTGGAAGATCATCTAGTCAGCGGTAGGAATAATTTGAAATGTACAGTTTAACCCAGCCAATTCAGTTCTAGGATTTCAGCAAGTATTTATTCTTCTTGCAGTCAAGATCTCCTGAAGCATATAGGGTACTTACGAGATATCGCGTAGGTGCCCCCCCAAACACGGCCGCGAATGGGATTGAGGGTGTGATCAAAAGGGTCACGACCTTGAAAATGGCAGATTGGCTTGTCGAGAATATCATGGTGTACCTGGTCTCTAGTTAGTATTACTAGGTCTTCGATATCTAACACCCCTCCAATAAAATCTACAGTCAGAGGGTCGTCCACACTCGAAGGCAAAAAGCTGTTGCCAGGGGCATCAATTGCATCTTTGCAGACGCCAACGCCAGTGACTGTATGAGTGTCAGATATCTGAACTATCTTGAACTTGCTGTCCCCTTTCACTCTAATGGGGTTGAGGTATGAGGATCGTCTTGTCTGAGTTTGGTCCGTCCCTTACGTACGGTCAATCTCGCGACGGTTATATCCGGTCGAGTATCCATGCTAATGAGCCTGATTAACGGTAGCAGTACCGAATAATATGTCCAGATCGGTTATGGCCAGGTGACTCTCAGCATACTCGCTTCTCCGTACACAGATTCCGGCAGGCCGGCTCTCCCATTCGGAATTGGTGTCATCGATAGAATTCTGCTCGTCATCGATATCGGTTAAGAGTGCTGGCCGTGGGAGGAGTGGTTGGAGAGCCAAGACTTATGGTGAGGTTAGTGACCATAATATGGGTGCCATGAAGCATACCTCAAGAGGGAACAAACTGAACACATTAATGATTCCTAAAGTGTTCTTATGAGATAGCAAAATGATAACTAATAGCGCACCCTATAATTTGCGACGTCTATTGTTCAATTAGTGTTCTTTCTTCCCCTGGCATGTGAAAGCATTACTCAAGGTGCGGGGTTGATAAATTCTTTGCCTCGCAGTCATCCCAACCCCTTTCTGCTTGTGCGACTTTCGTATTTTGTACTACCACTCTTTAGATGATCGGGGGTTTTAAATTCTAGTAGGGACTTGCGGTCGCTTTGACTTAATTTATCGATACGACGAGAGTGATTGATCCTCATATGTATGTAGTAGGGTGTACATATAAGACCAGGAGGGAACACTCGAAAAGAGTCGATCTGTCTTGACTTGTGGCTCTATTTATATAGGTGCTAGTAGTAGTCACGCCTATACTACGTAGCCATTAAAATACTAAGTATATCTGGATCACTGAAAGAAGTGGTGTATTTTTGCATTGAATAATTTTCCATATTGCATGATGCTGCTGTCAGACATAAACGAGTCAATCAATTAGTGGTTTTGTATATGTTGTGTAGCTCATGTCCCCCAACCGGGATCTCGGTCCCTTCCCACGCATACAAAATTGCCCAGCGAACCGTCTTCTGCTCCTGCTACTGTCTCTTTACATCCTCAATATGGTATAGCTCGTAAATGTTTCTCTTAATAACACGCTTCTACCGACAAAACACCAGCTACAGAACAGTCCCATCTTGATGTGATCTGTAACAACATTAGTAAGGTGACTCCCTCTAACATTATACAAGTAGGGTAGCCGTCATTAATATGTGTTCTTAGAATGTATTACTCGTCTACACGCGACCGGTCAGGTTGTCAAGCCCTCGCAGAACCAGGATCTGCTGGAATCTTGATCGGTGATCCTTCCGGAGGCCACAACGGGGCGCAGAGGTCTTGGTTGGATCCAATACCCAGAACAACGTCTGTGTAACCTTTGTAACCTGTATAAACTACGCTAGTCATCAGGCTGAGTCAGAAGTGCGAGATCCTGCAACAACTCATAAACGAGACACAAGTCGCTTGCTTGGTTTTCGTCGTTGGTGATGATCCCCCAAAAGACCCAACGCGGCCCAAGATGACATGCTCAATCTATCAACCTCTAGAAGATAGGGATGAGATCCGCATCCTTGAACTCCTCCCTCACTGCGAAGGTGAAGATACTCCCATCAACGTTCGTTTTCATCACGTCAAGCTATCCCAACGCCCGCCCTTTGAGGCTCTCTCATACACGTGGGGCGACCAGAGTATACAGCACCCGGTCACCGTCAACGACGCCGGGGATGCCGTGGCCGTAGGATCGAACTGCATCTCTGCGCTCCGTGCTTTGCGTCAGGCAGACGAGCCCAGGCGCCTATGGATCGATGCACTGTGCATTAATCAGGCAGATATAAGCGAGAAGGGGTCTCAGATTCCCATCATTGGGAATGTGTACAATTCCGCTTCTCGGACGATGATTTTCTTACAGTACAACGGCTCAAATGAAGCGTTCCATGGGAAGGGCGCGGGCCCCGAAACGCAACGATGCTGGGACACTGGGGTCCTCGGACAGGTAACTGAGCAACCCGTATTAGATGATGCAGCGAGACAAGAACTATTCCATGTGGATAATTACCCGTGGTTCGAACGCTCGTGGATCATCCAAGAGACACTTCTTAGTTTCGACAGGATTGTCATTTGTTCGCCGTTTACGTGGTCTTGGGAGACATTTAGTAGGCTCGCTCCAACAGACACTACTTTGGACGTCATTCGTATAAATGACGACTACATCATCAATAAGAGCAACATGGGGGGTTGGAACCACGTTTGGGACGGACAAATCGGCGAGAGAATGCCAGGCGATATGTTGCCTATGGCTGCTCTGGAATACCTCGTTGACACGCGGAAATTCAAGTGCAAGCTATACAATGACAGAGTGTATAGCATCTTGTCGTTGTTCAACCCGCCCCTGCCGGTGCTGGTGGGGTACCAGTACAGCAAAGAGGAAGTTCACGAGCATCTATCTGGCGCACTGATAGAAATAGGTGACTCGCGATTCCTATACAGCACACATCGGCAGTCATGGAGAGCGAACTGGGACAAAGCGCTGAACGATCTGGGCGGTGATGAAATGAGATTTATTAGAGCGTCAAGGGCGATGCTGCATGTGAGAAGGGAGGCACAGTGATCGAGGATTGGGTATGTGCCTGGGTCCAATGGTAACCCGGGAATCATCAGAGCATTAGGCTTTAAGATCGGGGTGGTGACGAGGATCAGTCGTACGAGACTTGGGGGTGAAGAGCATGAGCTGAAGCAGCGCTGGGATACAATCATGACCGAGCTAGATCAACCAGTCCGCGAAAAAGAGAGTGGTGAGTATGGTTCAAGGATTACTCATCTTCCGTTTCATCTTGCCAAAGTCGCATCACGAACAATACCCTTGCTACAAACGATGGATACTGACCCTCAATACTCAGGATATTGGCCCGCATTCTGCCTACAGAAGAGAAACCGGGAAAATACACCCTGGTACCGTAACTGGATCCCGGGAGGGGACACCGAAGACGACGAAAAGCCGCGAGGCAGGTTCTACTCGTCGAGTGCTGCATTCTTCCAAGACCGGCCTTTGTTCGCCTGCGAGAAAGAAGGAGTCATAGGGATAGGGACGCAAGATCTGGCAGTTGGTGATGAGATTTGGTACTTATGTGGGTTAAGTGTGCCAGTTTGTGCACTGAGGCGAGTGCCAAAGCCTGACAGAGACCCCGATAATGAAGATAATGAAGATTATAGAGGCGTGAATGAGGTCGAGGCGACGATGGTCGGCTTATGCTTCTTGGGGGTTAACAATGATATGAAGGCTATGGGTCCCACGGATGAAGTCTTCCCTAACAGTGGTCTGAAGCTTGTTTGGATCACGTAGATCTAGAACTACATAGTCACCAGATATTATATGGAACTGAATGGCTGAATATGGAAGACCCGATTGTAGATCATAGAAATCGAACACATCGAATAATCGACGAACCAGATACCCAGGAGCCATGTTACGCCGATTTGCTAGTCGGCGAAATGATGGTGGTGTATGTGTCGCTTTACCTGAACGTCGAGTCAAGTATTTAACTCGATGCATGCTTTTTGAAGTGTTGTAGCGACCTACGCGTCATGGTTTGCGAGGGGAAAATATCTTTTTATATGTCCTGAAAGGGGGCGAGGTTTCGGGCTGTCATTAATAGGGCTTTGCGACGCAGCAAGTAACAGCATACAACACGAATACGAGTACCTAGCTCTTAAGATAGGAATCGACGTGAATGTCTCAAGTGTATCTTGCGGAAGTCTAGGAAAGAAGGTATCGATGTGGCGGTGATGCATGGGTAGAACGAATTGGACTGGCACCTTGTGCCGGTACAGGCAGAGGGCGTGTTGAGCGCTCCGTCGCCGTAAGAGCTGGTTATCCTACGATCACAATCCCAGTCGGAGTCAGTGACAATGGAGTTCCTTTCGGGATCAGTATTATCTAGAAGGCATGGAAAGAAACAAGTTGGTAAAATACAGATCTGCGATTGAATACTTAGTCCGCCATCGCCATCGCCATCGGCCAACCATCCTGGATTTCGATGTAGACAACCATACATGCGTCGGCAATCTATCGGGGGTAGCCTCTACGTCTCAAGATATGTGTTTCTAGAGGAATAGCTACTCCTCAATCAATTGTCAAGTTTCTCTTCATCGGTTTCCATTAGGACCCCACCGCCTCTCGCGTTTGCCTGTCTCACTACTAGTCCTACCTTGTTCTCCATCCAGAACTGGGCCAGAGCACTATATTGGGGTGGAGTGTTTCCTGAGTGGCAACAGATCTGGAGATTTCAAAAGGCGGAATCCTTTGAATTAGAATCACGGATCTGCTCTCCAAGATGTTCCATTCATTGAGCACAGCCTGCCGAAGGATGAAGAGCAGTTTCACGTATTTCCGACTAGCACCGCGATAACTCTGGAGCCTTACAAAGACCGCGTTCTAATCTAGGCTCTTTCCGGGCCATCCTGCACCATCTCATAATTGTCAATGGGCACCCGAGAGTTCCGAGTTTTCAAGTGCGGCGCCATCTAACGTACCAGCAAAGCCCAATGGGACCGAGATACCGGAGTCACGAACTCGACGACTAAAGCAATATAATCACTGCAGCACCGAAACCGCATGATTCGGCACCGAGAATAAGCCTGTCGGTGTAAACTTATTCTCGGATTCCGGAAGGGAATGCGCCAAGTATGTGTGAGCCATAATTCAGACACGAACCCCAGAAATTCCTTATACAACACTGCATGGAGCTTGATCTTGATTGGCATCATCCAACGTCGCAAAGCGGGATTCTTGATCGCTTCAGAACTACAAAATATTATTGGCCCTTTGATATCCCAACTGGCCGCTACTCAGCTTGCTAACAACTATCCACGGCCAATAAAAGCGATCGACTTCGATCATGAGTGGAGGCTATTCTGGTGGTGGAGTGGGTTTGCTGCATTTGCATCCGTATCGCCCGTATAGCTACCGACCTTGCGACAGCTTGGAGCAGGGTAACGACGAAAGAATTAAGGACCCTACAGTATGTCAGATACTAGAGCACTTGAAATATACATTTTGCGTTATCTGAAAGGATAAGAATGAAAATCACCATCTGCCAATGTCAACACGTATGTGAGACTCGGCTAGACTTGCTCGGGCTGGCGAATCCCATCCGGCTCCTGTAGACCAAGCTACAGCCTATGCGGCATTAACACCAGCCTTCCAGGGTTCGGCCATGGCACTCGCAAACTCGGTATAGGTAGCCCGAGCCTGCTCCGTGGACCGTGAACTTGACATAACACGAAGGAAGTGTTGCCTGCAATGAGAATAGCGGCACCGGCGACAATAGGGTACGGAATAAAAGGTAGATGCGATCAGTCGCATCGCTGGGCTTTTTTTTGAATCGCCGCCATGGTCGGACGTTTCTATGCGAATGGTGAGGAACCTAGTTAATGAAAAGAGATAATTATGATTCGCTTCGTTTTGTTCCGGCAGTTTGTAGGTGAAGTGTAAAAACAAATAGCAACTCACAATAACCCAGAGCAGCCATATCTAAACGTAATGCCCCATTTCTGGAATCAACACATCGCGGCTACACTATTGCTCCCAAATATCAAGTTACAACCCAAATGCATCCAAAGAGGGATTCAAAGATGTTGCGCAATAGCTGTAGCCAATAAGAACATTTCCGCTATATGTCGGCTCTGCTTTGTCGTCGTCGGTAGGGGGTAAGCGACAGAGAGTTGGTTGGGGAAAGTGGTTTCTTACTGCATCGTTCGTGAGGCGCTTAGGCAGCATTCGTTATGGTGCTCCAAGACTTCAAGGTTTTGAAGCCGTAATGTTTGAGAGAGTAGGTTGGGAGAATAGACATTAGTAGTGCAGTGCGACAAGACGTGGCAACTGAGAAAAGGATCGTGAGGCTAAATGTTCTAGATCGTCGGCGACCTATACCTATCTGCTCATAATTATGCCTACCGGTACTTCAACATGATGTAAGCCAGGGGTTAAGATCCCATCGAGATAAGCGGGATTCATCACGCACCATCAATCAGCACGATTGATGCATTCCCTGCACCAACCCGGCACTGCCCGGCCTTAAATCATTCTCCTCTAATCGCAGAATGACTTTTACGACACGCTCATATGTCAACTTGAGCTTAGCTTTTCTCATGCCGGTACATCTAAAGCGGTATCAGACGAAGATTGATCAGCATGACCTGTCTCGCTGAATGGAAAGTCCGGACCGAATGTGGCGTTGTCGTACATCTCATCTGCATTGGTGGATGCCCACTCGGAGGAAGTACAGGTAATTTACGGCACCGGGCATGCTTTGCCCATCTTCATATTACTGTTTTGCCGGTCAGACGCTGCTGATCCAGACACCGGCATACCCAATGGATTGCTTCCGCACGCGAGCGAACCGGGGCATTCATATCCAGACACTTATTATGCTGCCGTTAATCGGTCGGACTTGTGGCCCAAGGCATGTCAGCTCGAGAGAGACCTGAAGAAGGCGGTCAAAGGCGGTCACCAGCACCGACTGGGATCCGTAGTCGATCGAAGCCAACGTTGATTAGTGTAGTGTATAATATCGTGTCATTTCCACGAGGCTGATTCTGCAGTAGAGCTTACCGTCGAGTACTTATAGTAGTACACCTAAAAGGAGTCACGCGATCGCATGCCTGTCTGATCAACCCTGTGATGATCCAAAGAGTTGTGCCGGAACTGCGAAGAGGAACCTGCGTATTGTACGTATTGTACTGCAGAGTGGCGTGGAGTGATGCTTGAGTTGGCTTGGCTACTTTTGCTCAGCGTCGAGGGGCCGCGGAGATATCCGTACTAGGAATGGTCGCATCGCGTTAATTCAAGCTTTCAACGCGTTGACGCCAATTCTACTAAACCCAGGTGATTTTGCGGGACAACCCTCCCTATAGTGTAATATTAGGTGTAAGTCTATCTAAATTACTACCTAAATAGTCGGCCGGCTTGAATGGCCGCCACCCCACTTGGTTCTATTACAAGTAGTACACCATATAAATTAGTGCTGTATTAACCCGGGGTTAAACCTACCTCTTTATGTATTCCCTCTTGTAAACACCTAGCACCTACACCATTTACACTAGCTACACTAGCAATTAAAAAGTGTTATATTTTTTTATAATAATTTTTTTTTAATATTTAATATTTTTTTTATTTTATATTTTTTTAAAATATTATAGAAGTTAATAGAGCTAAGACCTTTACTAGTAATGGTATAAGCGGTGTCAGTAATATGGCTGGTATAAGTGGTATAAGTGGATGGCATGCTAGTGGTAATAGAACTAAGTGGGGTTGTAGCCAGCGTAGGTACCTGTCTGCATGGGCGGTGGCACCTATTTGTGCCCCGATAAAGCTGAAAGTCCACGTAAGCTATCATCATCTGCAGTGCATTCTTTGACCTATATTATGGGCATGAATAAAGCAGGGTCCAGTACCTACCTAACCGAACCAAAAAATTGTAGATTTCCTTATAGCTAATCAATACATCCATATATTCCGTGGTGGTTTCCTCTGATAGAAGCTGCTGCATGCTGCATGCTTACCGAGAGCCGAGTCTTGCTGCATTGTGGTGTGCTCGTGATATCTTGCCTGAAGTTGATGCCCACATTATCGCACGGACGCCATCTGCTCTCCGATGCCGGTTATGAGGTTATTGATTCGGCCAGTTAACTGGCCCTGTCGTGTTCGCTCCTGCAGAGGGGGGTTTCTACAAGCCTGTTAACACCTGTTAACAGAGATGGCTTCATGAGGCTATTGCTTCGAGTATTCCAAACTTCAGCAGCTTTACACTATACTACTTACGTCAGTTGACTTTGTAGGTTGGTCTGGCGATATGCACATGCATGTCCGCATATCACATTGGATGGGGGAAAAAATTGCATTTCGATGTGACCAGGAAACCCCTCTTCACTCGGCAGGCAGGCAGCAGGATCGTTGGTGTAATCTACCAGATTAATCGTTATTATGCATGCCTACAGACAAGCTTTTGGGCTTCTGCTGCCAAGGGGGTCCAGACTTAGCCTACCTATCATGATGCCGAACAGGGGGTGACAATCACATTTAGGTGCATAATTAACAAGTTACTGATCTCTTTCATTCGACCATTGTTGGTGCATTGTTCGTGTGCCCGCAGTAGTGGTGTATGTTGTACAACTATACTGAGGTCCGTAATTCAGAGTAAGGGATCATCTATCCATTGAGTGGCTGAGGCGGTACCATAGTTGTAGCTACCCAACTAATATACTACACTTAATGGCCAATCAGGTATGTAGTATAAGAAAGTAGGTCAAGCGCTTGCATGGAGGATGGCATAGAGGAACTAAAATATTATCCAACTTAGCACAGTAGACGAGATAAAAGGTAAAATGTAAAATGTAAAAAGGATCAGGGTAAACCTAGTATTGGCTTTCCATATTATATCCCTACTTACATACCGTAGCTACCGCGTAGGACATTCAACTAAAATATTGACATGCACAAGAAAATGAACACGCATAGACTTGTGTGATGAATACCTTATCCGTAAAAATACGTCTATAAACCAACTATTGTTTATAGAGGTGACATCATATATTATCAAAGTTGAAAGACAATACCTTTGTTTTGGTAAATATAGCAAGGTCCATGACCGGCCCAGATTCTCGGAATGAACGATAGGTACCTAACTACCTAGAATCCACTATACTGATTTTGGAGATAGTCCTGCTATGTCTTACGACTTCTCCCGTACAATTAATTCCGGACTAACTTATATAGGAAGAGAAGCACGCCCTAACAGCTACAAAGCGGTTCCACAGCCACAGAGCGGTTGCATAGCCATGTGGCGGTGCAAAGCATGCGAATGCCTATACTCATAGTCTATGTAGAGCAAATGCTGGCCTACCACCTCTGTTGTTTGTAAGTAGTTTCTTGAAACATACTCAGTGTTGCAATGTAGTGGGAGTATTTAGAAGTCAACAAGCAAATACGTGCTACCTGGTGATTTTCTTTCCGCACGTCAGCATCGATAATACTTCTGATTTGGTAGTGTTTCCAGCTAACCTTTTACGGCCCATGCTCCACCTCTGCCGGGGTATGCTCCTCCTCATATACAAATTTAGTTAGTAGAGCTGCAACTGACTGCTATCATATGATATATCCCAATATCTACCTACTATATACATAGGTACTAGTAAGGGTTTACTTCTCACAAATATGAGCCGTGCCTAGACATTGCACTGATAGCTACACTAGTGTATAGGATGATACGTATTTCCAAGTGCCAGACAGCACACTTCTTAGATACCCAGATGTCATAATGGCGTATAACTTATGCCTGACGCCTATCGCTAAGGCCCCAATGGCTCCCTGTGGCAACACAGGAGAGAAAAAAGAAGCCTAGTACCAAAGTGATTATAAAGCGGTACACATGACTGACAGCATACGACTAGGCTTACACCATCAATCTACCTAGTGTAGGTAGATACCTACCTACTCAGTGCAGACCACTCAGTGTAGGTATGTATGCGCTGTGGAGAGATAGAATCATATGAGTTGCCTTAGTCCAAAGGGCATTGCTTATTTCGGCCCTACCCGATTCCTCTTTTTCTCTTTTCATCTTTTCCTCCTTTTTGATGAATTAACGCAAAACGCAACCTCGCCTAGGTAGGTAGGTTACATACATACCTCATGCACATGTGTAGATGTAGGCTGGCTTCCCTTCGCGCGAGCTTACACCTCGACGGCTTATTCTTGTATACATTACACCATAGATGTGCACGATATCCTTCCTACCTAGGGTGGGTCACCCTCGGCCAACTTCCCCGTCGTAGGACATTTCAGCTGAATGGATTATCCCATCGATCCATCGACCCATCCATCTCCTTTACACGTACTGTACACTAGGTACACTACAATACACTACCTAGTCTAGCGAGCAGTCTAGCGTATATCAACTATACAAGTATATACTTAACCTTGCGTGTGCCCACCTACCCCCAACCAATGCAACCACAAGAATCCGCCCCCTCTCCAGTCCCCCTTGCACACTGCCTACACTACCTACTAGTAAATGAAGTTTTGGCTCTAAGTCTAGGTAGTCTAGATGTCCCAAGTCAGAAAGCTCCTGTCCTATCCTATCCTATCCTATCCTCGAAGTTCCCAAATCGTGCACTAGGTATTACATATTACATACCAGGCAGTACACAAGTAGGTAGGGAGGTAGTACATAAATGCGTTGCACAAGCCATCATCCCCCACAGATCCCCCCGTCATCCCTAATATCACCTGAAATCCGGGAATCCCTGAAAGGCACCCACCCCCAAGTATCCAGCCTTGGATCTCGACTCTGCTGGCCCCCCAAATAAACCCCAACTTGCCAAGAACAACATTTTCGCCCATTCTCTCTCTCGGCTTCGTTATTACGGTACTGTTTTTGTGTGTCGACTAATCATTCACTTCAATTTGGCCCTGACTGCCCGTCTCCGTCTCCATCTCCATCGCCATCACGCATCTCCCCGCCTCTTATGTGTGCGTGCGCGCGTGCGTGTCTTGTTTCTCCCCGCACCGTTTCCGATTGTCGTTGTCGGTGTTTCAGCGACTTGTATGAATGATGATTCAGGAGCATGTGTATGTCTCCCAAATGTCCCCAAATGTCTTGGCTTTCCTCACTCGCACTCTTCGCTCCCATTACCGTGCCCTGCTTTTCCCTCCCCGCCCCGGGCCAGAACTGGGAATGGAAAGGGGAAAAGAGAGTCGTTTTTTCTTATTCTTAGCTCTCGCTTCACGGTTCGGGTCTGCACGCGCCAATGGTTTATCGCCGTGTCTCATGGTGGTTGATCGGAAATTCTTGGCGCCAACCCAGCCCTCTTTTTAAGCCTCCTTGGCACAGCGGCAACTAATGTGATTTTATAGCACTTCAAGCCATTCGGAATGTTGTGTAGGTTGCCAAGCAAAAGCTTCTTTTTATCATCCACCATCGCGCGTGTCAGATCTCCCTGTTGTCAGCCTTGGTCGTCTTGGAAATGCTTGACCGCATCTCTCTTTCCCCCATCCCCGTTGGATGCGACGCGGCCCGACCCCTTGAGCTTAGGTACCATCGGGATGTCGTGGGGACGCCGTCATCATTGCCAAGGCCAAGTCAAGTCCTATCAATAGTGGGCGGCAGCCTCGCGGAGAGCATGAGCATGAACCCGTGAAAGCCATGGCGTGATTCGTGATGGTCACCTACTACATGTAGCTAACATTGCTTTTTCCACCATGTGTTTCCACCATGTGTTATGGGCGTGGCCGATTTGTTGCCTCGTTGAAATGCTCCTCTTCTACCATACTCTCACTAACACGAGTATAGTTTGTTGTTCAGCAATCCCACGCGGTCCAACGGTCATACCGTCCCTAGCACCATTATTAGAAATATCACTGCCGTCTCGGTATGTCACAAGAGATGCTTTATGAATCTGCCCTAGGCCTAACGGTGATGTCATCAGAGTCAGCTAGCATATTCAGAGACTATCCTCGAGAACATCACTACCATCTCTACCAATGATGTGCCAACAACCAAAGGGACCATCCAAGGTCTATTATATGTACCAGACATTCTCTCTGATGATTCGTGCTTTGAGTTGTCAAACCAGTATGTCCCGGCGAATGCCACACGGCAAGCCGACCTGCCACCTACCGACTACATCCTCATCGCTCTGGTGCCATGGATCAATTCCGGCTGTACCAAGTCTTTTATGACAGCTGCATCTATGGATCCTTTGCATGCCATGCTTGTTTACCGCCCAGATGACGACGACGGCCAACCTCCGGAGGCCGGCTCAGATCTATGGGACATAGATTCTGGAGTAGGCTGGAAGCGGACGAATCATTTTCCTGTCTACGCTGTTTCTAGTGGTTCCGGAGAACGCATGATGCAACAGCTAAGTTTATACTCTGGGGACCTGTCCGAGGTTCCTTTCGCCGACGAGATTAACAAGACATACTCCCCAAACTCCGCGGACTATGTGCGAGTCTGGACACAGTTGACTGTGACGCCTGAACCTTCCCTGCTGGCCATCTGGGCCCTGGTATTGATCATTCTGGGCGTGCTTGTGACTGTCATCGGAGGGACATCGTTGCTCATGCACTATGTTCAGAACCGCCGACGAGCCTCTCTTCGTCGTCGCGTCATGAATGGCGAGGTAAACCTAGAAGCCTTGGGCATCAAACGACTTACTGTACCTCTCACCCACATTCAAACTTACCCTTTATTCACATACAATTACAACCCCCCCAAATTTTCATCGCCGAATCCACGAAAGTCTCTCCAATCTCCTGGCAGGAGTTCTTTCGACTCTGCTTCACCATCCTCTAGTTATAATCGCGGAAAGAACGGTGACCGGCTCGATTATCAACCCACCTGTCTGATCTGTTTAGAAAATTTCGAGTCAAAGGTAACAATCATTCGCGAACTATCCTGCGGCCATATATTCCATCCTGAATGTATCGATGAATTCTTGAGTGAGATGAGCTCTCTGTGTCCCCTTTGCAAAGCGTCGATGTACCCTCGAGGTCACTGTCCTAAGATTACCAACTCGATGGTTCGAAGAGAGCTTAGCACGCGAAAACTCAGGTCCCACCGTGCTTTGGGGATTAGTTTCAGAAATGGATGGCGGCGATTGTTAACCAGGAATGGTCCCGAGGCCCGTCCTCTACACGGAGGGGTGTCGATATCAACAGAGCTCGGTACCTCGATCCAACTGCAGAAACAGCCCAGCCCTCCGGGTAACACAAGGCAACGGATGCAAGAGTTGATCACGCCTATCGATGAAACCAACAGTGATGATGGGCGTCCTCAATGTGTGCTTCACCCCCGATATCATCATACCGTATTGCTGAAAGATCTAACCTCGTTCTAGGGAAGCGTGCCGCACGGACAGTGTTCCCTGGGTTTTCTTGAATTGGGCGAATCGGCTTGGATGATACATATGTAGTGATTTTCGCATTAGCTCGGCGTCGTGATTTTGGATGACGCACTACGGTATGTGCTGGGCTTGTTTTTAGGGAAAAGCGAGCATAGGGCGTTTGGAGGTTACCTTGGCCGAGCATAGGCTGAGATGATGTTTTATAGAGGGCGCATTAGCTTGGATATACCCCCGATTTAAATGAATAGTTATATTCCATAACAATCCTTACTGTCTCCTTGTCGGGTGTCGCACATTACGCTGTTTAGATGAAGTATTCGTCATTGTGAGGGGTAGCCAAGGGCACTAGATTGTTATGTTAACCCACAACCAATTTTGCTTAGATATCTGATGGTTTTGTGATGTGGAACTATCGCGTCAAAGCGAACAATACCGATAACGCAAAAGTACTCCGAATTCGATCCGCAGGTCAATTATGTCTAACTGCGCTACAATAAGCGAAGGTGTATATTCGATTTAGGGTGAAAGAGTAATGGATTATCTATCGATCCTGAGTCAAGTCAAAAAGTTCAATGGCGTACAAGATTCCTCCCAGCTGCCAATTAATTTGTCTCTCGCCCGTCCTGCCATGAAAGCTAAATACCCAATTATCGACTACGTCGCCAAACCCGTCTTTCCTTCTCCCCTTATTCTCCTTTCCTATAGGGTATCGGTAAGCAAAGGCAATGGAGCTTTCATCCGCATCTTAATAGAGTTTTCTATACCATGCATGAAAGCTTTCGCAGTAATGGACCTTAGCCCCTCGAACGGTACGTAACTCAAGCAACCGAACTTAAGCGTCTGCAGTCAGGCGCAACTACTATCGTAGGGCTTCTTCAGTTGACTCGCTACGTTGTCACGATTAAAAATGTGTATTGAACTGAGCAAAGTGATGTTTCGACGATGCGCGCAGGTTGGAACTTCTATAGCTGAGGATATATATATATCTATCTATCATTAAAGTATCCGAGTTTCGAATCTTCTTTATTGTCATCCCTTTTACGGTTGGTGCCCAGACTCTTACGGTGCTTACACCATACCTTCAAGGTTGCTTGGGTTTTGTTCTCCAGATTAGGTAAGCCGTAGGCAGCATACCTA
Organism: Xylaria hypoxylon; assembly: GCA_902806585.1. Lineage (NCBI taxonomy): Eukaryota > Fungi > Ascomycota > Sordariomycetes > Xylariales > Xylariaceae > Xylaria > Xylaria hypoxylon. The sequence continues at coordinate 3,908,374 of CADCXB010000001.1, forward strand.
GGTACCTAGAGTACTCATCTCAGTCCGCCTTTAATGGCCTTATTTATTACACGTCCAGCATGATACAACATCCAAGCACTCTATCTAATGCACACCATTCATCCCCTACATACAATACAGCCTGCATCGTTTGCCATAATTGCATCAATGAGTAGCGGCATCTAAAACACTACCTATCACAAATTGATCTACAGTTTACTAGGACACGCGTCAATACCACTAGCCTAGGCGAGATGGTCATACATATATGAAACGATGGCAACGGCGTTAAACATTAATGGCCAACACCCTACCCTTAACACTCAGGATAGTGCCGCAATCGGGAGCCCTGAACCCAGACTTCTACTACCCGACGCCACATCTACGGGTCGCCGTGCCCATGGCGAGAGGGTCGAAAAGCCGCTGATTATTTGCTTCCACGGCTCGGGGCAGACATGTTCCCCGAGCTGGGATGAACTGGCCGCGAAGCTCCTCGCGGGGACGCACTGTCGCGTGTTGCTCTACGACCGCGAGCCGGGGAACTTGCGGCCTGAAGATGTCGCGGCGCAGATGTGGGACTATGTCAGTAGAGCTGAGAATCCGACGAACGAGAATGAAAGTGCTCAAGACGAAGGCGACCTCAACGGCCCCTATCTACTGATCGCACATTCCTACGGCGGCGCCTTCGCGCGCGCATTCGTAGAGCACGAACGCTTAATCTCACAACCGCGGTGGTGGAAAAGTGGCTTACCAAAGCGGGTGCTAGGCCTCGTGCTTGTCGAGACGGGGCAAGAAGGCGGTCTCGACCCGGCGCTCGACGAGCTGCAGATCCGCAGCACGGTCATGGGGGATCGTCCCGTGTGCGTTATGAAGGGAAACAGTTTCATCGGGAAGTGGAAGGAGCTAGCGAGGAAAGAGAAAGCTATGGATGCCCCTGAAGCTCAAACGGGAGATATCGCGACGCGGAGACAGATGTTGGCGGCCGAGCGGGAACTGCTCCTGCGTGTTGACGCTGAGGACGAGCGGCTTAAACGGAGACAGCTCGGCCTCTCGAGGAACAGCCGGTTTGTGCATGTTCCGGACTGCGCACACCATGTTGTTCGTGATCGCCCCGATGAGGTTGTTGCTGCTGTGCGGTGGGTGCTGGAGAATGCCCAGATTCAGGAGGAAGAGATGGGCGCTTGGAAGTGGACTCTGGAGAGAATAAAAGCGATATTTGGCTTATGACGGTAATGCATTGAGTCGATTAGTTATCTAGTGTCTTGAGAATTGCATGCTGGCTTGCTTCTTGGGGCATAGACACGCTTTGTTAGACTTTATATCTCATGCTGAAATCAAGAGTTTTTTTTGTCAAAGCCGACTGCATTGATGAGCACTCGTGATTTCCGCGATTTTGTTTGATTTGTGGTTAAGGTAGACAGACAGTGCTTCTCACTTATCCTGCTCCTGAGGCCATACAATAAATAGATCATGGCAATGAATCCGTTATCAATTAATCTATCAATTTACAAGCAACGCTACCAATAACTAGGTAAAATACTCTTAGAGCAAGCAGACAGAGAGACCACTTGTCCTATGTTTAAAAAAGGGACACAGTCCCAAGATGAAAAAAGAAAATGATTGGACGAACGGGGAATTGAACCCCGGACCCCTCCCAAGCACGAGTTTTTAAACACTCAAATATGCGAAGGGAGTATCATACCCCTAGACCATTCGCCCATTTCATGAGAATTGGGTGTTTAGTGTCTTCCCATATTCGACAACCAGTCAGAATGTGGAACTGTAACAACTTTGCACGATCATTTCACCTCCACTTGGGTTTATATTTGTTCCATGTGGTTATTATTATCATGAGATTATGCCAACATTGTTTGCAATGCTAGCCCTGATACTTCGGCGAGCGGGTAGTAACAGCACATTTTCATACGAATTGAGGGCGTTGAACCATTTGAAATCAAAAAGGCTCGTGTCATGGGAAGGTACAAGATCAACTCTCATGTTGTTTTGCCGTAACTAGAAGGAATGATGTCTATCCCTATTGTGGAAGTGGGAGACGACGGAAAATTAGGTTCGTTTATTACGGGACTGTACAAGAGCCACCATCGATTTTGCCCTCGGTCGGGAAAGGTAATGCTGCCGCTGCATCTTAAGTAATTTATTAGGGACACGAAAGTATAAGTGTAGGTACAGTCAAACCTAACATCGTGTAATAAATGAGCTAAAAGCGAATACCAATAGTGCCAGGTGCTGTTAGCAATCGAACCCCAACTCGCTATTTAGCCCATGGTAAGTGTAGGTAATGGCGGAGGGTTAAGAGGTGTACCCACCCACACTGGAGATAGGTTCAGAAGGAGGTACTTACCTGGTAGTGGATGAAAGGTGCCAGAAGCCAGGTAACTAGAACGCTATAACATAGGGGTCTAGCGGTAGACAGGGTTTATTCCCAGCGCTTTCCCGGCGGACGTACCTACGCTTATCTATTAACTTAGTATTAAGCATGGCTCTCCCTGTCTGTCAAGAAGTCTTGGCTCCCCAACAACCTAGCTTAGGAGGTACTTTATCCCCTGGACTGTCCCCTGGTCCTTTTCTTGGCTTCATTTGAAGTACTACAGTCTACCCATATCGCGGTGCCAGGCTACTTACTATTTTTATTCACAACGCTTATGACATAATACCGGTAATACTTATCCTGCATCGATGTACTGGCAACATTCAGCTTTCAGCATCCGATACAGCGGCACTGTGGGAGGAACAAGCATAGGACCATCGAGCCTTGAAAGGACCCCTACGTAGCGTAGTACACTACGCAACCAGGCTCGGGTAATACAGGAGCTCTGCCCATGCTCGCCGAAGATGTGGCATGGCAGATTCGAGACCAGCCTCTCGACGCCATGAACCCCATCCTCCGTCGCAAGTCTCGAATCGCTGTCGCCCTGCTGCTCGTCATCCTAGTATACCTTCTCGTTGCCTTCGTTCCTGAGAACAACGACGTGCTCTGGGGTTTCACCTACGTTCACGATCACTACGACTGGTCCCAACAGAAGCTATTCTATCCGGTATCCGACTATACTCCTATACCGACCGGCCAGCCTCGATCGTTACCCTCGGTCCAATATGCGTTTAAGGAAGATAAGAGCCCCGAAGGCGTCGCGCGGGAGGCCGTCCTGACATCACGGCGCAGTGAGGTGAAAGAAGCCTTTGTAAAGAGTTGGACGAGCTACAAAAATGTCGGCTTCGGATATGACGAGCTCCTGCCTGTGTCTGGAGGTGGACAGGACGTGGCTGGCTTTGGCGGATGGGGGGCTACCCTCGTTGATTCCTTGTCCACCCTTTGGATAATGGATCTCAAGGACGATTTCTACGAAGCCGCTGCCGCTGCCGTCACCATAGACTATTCCAAGTCACAAGATACGTCCTGCAACTACTTTGAAACCACCATACGACACCTGGGCGGCTTACTCGGCGCTTACGACCTGAGCAGCGAGACGGCATTGCTAGATAAGGCCGTCGAGCTTGGTGACATGCTTTATATGGCATACGATACCCCGAATCGCATGCCTAGCTTCTGGTTGGATTTTCAAGATGCCAAAACAGGGGAACAGGTGGCCGGGACCCGTGTCGGATCTTCAGCGGTTACTTCCTCATCCCTGGAATTTTCCCGCCTGACGCAGTTGACTGGCGACAACAAGTATTACGATGCGATAAATAGAGTAACACAAGTTCTAGACGAATGGCAAAATAAGACAAATCTTCCTGGAATGTGGCCGACCTATTTCGATCTGCAGCGCATAGAATTGGATTCAGATAGCAGCTTCACCCTAGGCGCATCAGCCGATAGTCTTTATGAATATCTTCCCAAAACATTCGCTATACTCGGTGGCCTCGAGCCAGTGTACGAAAGATTATATCGTGGGGCGATGGACACAGTGATCAAGAACATATTATTTCGGCCTAAGGTGCCCGACCAAGCAGACATTCTGTTTTCAGGCAACGTCTGGGTCACGGACCAGGGTCCGCGCCTGACCGCTCAATCCCAACATCTCTGCTGCTTTGTTGGTGGGATGTTTGGGCTCGGCGGAAAACTTTTTCAAATCCCGGAGCACGTAGCGATCGGCGAACGGATTACGAAGGGCTGCGTGTGGGCGTACGACGCGATGCCGACCGGCATCATGCCCGAGATCTTCAATATGCTCAAATGCCAGACCTTGGAGCCGTGCGAGTGGAACCAGGAAGAATGGGAGATTGTCGGCAGTACGACACTGAAGGAGGGAATCAAGAACGTACCGGATCCCCGTTATCTCCTTAGGCCCGAGGCCATTGAGAGTGTATTCCTCATGTATCGTATGACGGGAAATCCTGAATATCAGGAAATGGCATGGAAGATGTTCCAGGCGATTCGCAACGCGACTAAGACCGACCTGGCGTTTTCGGCGATTGAGTCCGTCAGGATGACTGACACGGTCAAGGTTGATTCAATGGAGGTCAGTAAATTCCGTCTCTGATAGGCATTCGCTACTTGTGATGGCTGGCTCACTAACTGTCGTGTAGAGTTTCTGGCTGTCCGAGACTCTGCGGTATTTTTACTTAATATTTTCATCGCCAGATTTGATAAATTTGGACGAATTCGTTTTTAATACAGAAGCCCACCCGCTTCGGCGACCCATCCCTTGAGCCGTAGTAATGTTATCCGTGAAGAGTACGCCCGAGGCAAATCGATCGAATGACGATGAGAGAGTGACAGGGGCGGTGAATCAAAGAACAATCTAATAATTAATGATGCATAGAATTGCGTTGGATTCCATAGCACATTCCACACCTTTTACCTACATAAATCGATCGTATTCTATACGACTCCATATAAATTTCAAGTCACACATGTCTACTCTCCGTAGATTATGTGGACGGAGCACAAATACATTCATTATCATGCCACCACAAGAAGCACGTCGCTCGTCATACCGTAGATAATAAGACCGAAGAAACGATGGCTCGAGGCCCGCCAGGAAGAATAGAGATTTATCGAAAAGCTTGAAATGGTTCGAAACAGGTCCGAGTTGGCTCCCTCCGCCTATACAGCCGCGTCAACAATATCGACACATGCGCTTGTGTAGTGTCAGCGTTATCTGATATATATTTCGCCCCTCACGAAGCTGCCTGCGACCTAACGATGCATAGCAATTCTCCTGAGTCACGAGGTGCACTAGATACTCAAGTATGTTAGAAAACATGTAGCCTCTACGCCTGGAAGATAGAGTTCGAGGCAAGGTCGCCTTTATCAACGATGTTCGTAAGTTGAACCTCTGAAAGTCGGTTTCACTTGCTTACCTAGACCTTTCGATACGATTTATACAGGACTTTTATGACGGACTGTATGTACCGTTATTGCCAGTAGCGCAATAACGGCGTCGTTTTGCGTTGTTATAACATTCCTATCGACTCAACTAAGACTGTGGGCTTGTTATCAGTAAGTAGGTAATATAGACTCGCGGTATATTTAGCACTACCATTTACTTACGTAGTAGTCAAGAGCAACATGGTCAACTAACCGATGACATTGACTGTGAAGTAAATAGGTTGACAGATCGAACGTCGTGCCATTTTTCTTTCTCTTATTATCAGGCGCCCGCATATTAGGATCCGTTCACGGGCAGAATAGAACATAAACTATGCCGCACATGTACGGTCTCCGAAAGCTTAAAGCTTGATAGCTTATGAGTATTTCCTCTACTACTACTTAGACAATAGAGGCGCTCCTGCTGTGTAACTTCGGTTGCGAGAGTTGGGAGCATCATATCATGTCGTATCATACCATGCAGTTTGTAACCTAGCAGTAGCACTGCGGCGCATTATCACTGGCTTCTCTCCCGATTAATCTCTATTATGGAGCGCGAATATGAGGACGCATATGAGTTGGCACGAGGTACCGTCGCTAGATGATATTCTAGGATAGAGACAGAGAGAACTCAGAACCACGCTACGTTATGCTGTGCTCTGACGGCTTCGTCAAAACATTGTCTCATCTTTCCCCTCTTCTGTGGCACGAGCTGATTTGCTAATGCCACCGCCATGCCGTCTTGGTGGTATCATGCACGACGGGGAGGGTTACAAAAATGCAGTACTACAGTCTCTGCCGGGTCTACGACGTGAAATTCCCCCGCTGTAGTACTCCGAATGTTTCTTCGACTTCTACTAGACGCGCCAAGTTCGGAGTGTGTGGAATTTGTTTAGGTAATTCGAATGCTAACCTGGCCACCTACCCTAGATCCATAACGTGTCGAGTCCCCGGCCAGGACACATCTTTATGATGAGACTTTATCTAATCCTCACGAAGAACAGACCATAATCGATCACACTATAAAATTGGAAGCATATGCGACTAGGTATCAAGAATGCTTCTATTCTGCGCTTGCTACCATATACCTAACTGAGTAAGCTTGGATATACACTACTAATACGCTAGAAATGCGCTAGAAATACGCTAGAAATACATAGTCCCGGGCAGTCTGCCCGGGGCTCCCGTCACTTGCTACTTTGGATATCTAGTGGTATTGTACACTACTGAGTAAATAGTGTAGACGACCCTAGACTATACGCCTCGCAGGATCGCGAACCCGGACGTCGTCGGCTGGGCGGGACCAAAGAGAAGAAAGTAGAGAGTGTCCTTTTGATAAGGGGAATCCTGGATACTCGGTAGCTTTTACACTACCTCGTAGTTCTGCTTACGCGCAGATTCTTCAGCACATAAGTTATATCCCTTAATTACGGGGTATGCAGATAGTGTACGTGCAAACCGCGTGGCGGCGTCGTCGTCGTGGTCGTCGTGGCCGTTGTTGTCAGCCATCCTATTGTTTGTCAACGTAGAGCAGGTTGACTGGAATCCAGAATGGGATTCGGTTCGCTGTCACCACTGTGAGCGGAGGGAAAACTTGGATCGGCTAGATAGTGTACACTATTTCTTCGCCTTTTGGTTAGCACTTTAGCTCCCCATATTTGCAGATCGTTTCGATCGCACCCATGTTCCTTATGCGATCCTGCAAGATCGCTTATAACTACCAAATCTAGGTATTCATAGGAGCCAAAGTTATCAGTGCAAGACCCGGCCGGCTACGTGATCTATAATAGTGTAAACTAAGCACAGATGGCGCTATTCTTCATAAATATCACAACCCATCTATTGAGTTTTTTCTTTTTTAACTAGAAGAACGACGATATTGATCTGAGGAGCGAATATGAACTAGGTAGCTAGGATATCCAAATCGATAGAGAGGGGTTCCTAAATGCCAGGTTGATATGCAGTCAGCAGAGCAGTACTGCAGTTGGTATATTCGAAACGACCCTTGTAACGATGATGGCCTTGAAATATGAAATTACGTCTTGGGCCACTATGCCATTTCAACATACCCTTACAATACAGGCCACCAGGTAAATGCATTATTGAATCGTGAGCGAGGTATGTATTAGACGTAGGTAGTTGAATAATTCTTCGAAGCGCCACATACTCACTCTTAAGACTTACTAACACGGACTTTCGTAAACTGTAGTCTGTAGATAAGCTTGCTTGCTTGCTTCCCAATCTAGGACTCCATCAGCAGAAAATCAAGGGGATCTCGAAGCACATAATGTCTTGAGTTCGAGGTAGTGGCTCTGAGCTCTTATATATATATATGTTCCTACTCAGTACTATTTATACTAACCTTATATTTTATACAACCACCACCACCACCACCACCACCATGACATTGTTAGGAATCCACGTGTCGGATACCACGGGGTACCTAGTGTGAAAGGAGTTGCATGCTGCGCGTAAGACGCAGGGGAAATGGATACGGAGAGTCGCACACGCGTCGATGGTCAAACACTCGTCGTGGGATGTTAAAAGTCCACTCCAATTGCACGCTTCGCCTCCTGTTGTATCACGAGCTATGGTGCTTGTCATTGGATACATTTCCTAAATTTAAATTTGCTCACGCAACGTTCGGTATGTACTCCGCGGTGACGCCACGCCGATACTAGCGGCGGCGTGGGTGTTCTCACTAGACCTATCGAGGCAAAGTTACTACACGTTTCCTGCATCGTCCTTACTGAGTACACTATTTGGTGTACGCATTATTATAACACGGGAGGATTATACCTTTTTAGTAGTGTACCTATGTATATGTTCAGCTTCGAACTTCTAGAAGCTTGAGATTATTTCCCGGGGATTCTACCTTTTGAAGCTAGCGAATCCAACAGGAAACAATCATACTATGTACGCCAACATGCCAGTTGATAATTCGTCATAAGTGTAGTTACTGTACACACTAGATATGGACTCATTGTGCCCGAGGAATCCGTGATTCGCTGAAGTACCTGGGGAGAGTCACGATGCGATGAATATCAGACGATCGAACGGTTTGATCGTCCTCGGCCCCTATTACAGTATGATAGATGGTACCGAAGCCAAGGTTTGCCCAATAAGGCCAATGCAGAAGCCTGTGCAACGAAGGGTTTCGGCTACTGGGCCGTGATCCTACCAGCTGGGATCCCAATCACGTACCATGGCACTCCACTCTACCCAGCCTGCTGGCATTGCTCTCTCGTCACACGCCATCATTAGCAACGCTTGCCTTGATGTTAGAAGAGGGAATTAGCTCCTTGTCTAAATCGTGTATTAGACTGTCATGATATCAAAATCTCCAAGGTTAATAATCCCTCTGGCTCACTATCTCTGCTCTCGACATAAAGTACCACGTGCTATTGAACATGGAGAGAATCGTCCGTCAATTTGTGGCGTCGATGCAAGGCAACGAAGCTAAGCACGAGCTGAAAAGCGCAGCCGAAGTACCACTTTGCTAATAATAGGGCGAAGGATACATCCAACCTGCACCAACAACGGATTAAACATTTGTCAACGATGCTTACTACCGGTCATGGGCCAGTCAGCGACGTCTCGAAACCGCCCAAAGTACAATGCGCTGTCTACCAACTCTAGCTGGGTCGGTATATACTGGTTATAGATACTACCTAGTAGTGTATAGTATATACCATGACCCAGGAACGCGGGTGAATAGTGAATAGCTACTCGGTTCCGTCTACACTAGACCTCAAAAGGAACGCGTCTCCCGTCATCCTCAACTAGTATACTCGTCTAAGTAGTTATACTGCTTGTGGATAGATATACTTAGCGATGCCAGAATGGGGTCTTGCGGTTCCGTCCCGTCCATGAAGACTGCCTAGCTAGCTTCCAAGAACGTGGCTTGCCCGCCGTAATCATACATACTGTTATGCCTAACCAAACCAACCATTCACAAATACCTAGCCCCCTGGGTTTGAGGGAGTGAGATAGCGTCAGCCCTCGTTTTGAGTGACTCCTCCAGGTTGAACCATGCCGCCATGCGATAACAATTTCTCTCGGCCCCTTCACCTGCTCGATACGGACGGTGGCTTTTCTAGACTCTAGGATCCCTGGATCACATCCCATCGCAGTCGGGACGTGACATTTATTATATCCTTCAGACCACCCGAAGCTATGGACTCACGATAGTCGCTCTTTTTGTAAATTTACGCAGTTGAAACTGGAGCCTATACGGGCCACCGATGGAGGGTACGCATGGTCTATCAAAAGGCACGATAGATGCCTTGAAGGCGTTATTCGTCATCTTGGCGTTTATAGCCGTCGTGCTGCGGCTCGTCGCCAACTGGAAGTATAACCGGAAGCTCTTGGTCGACGACTGTGAGTCCAATAAGTCTACATCCGCCCGTTATATTCTGGATGCTAATTTCGTCACTAGATATATCTATATCTGCCATCCCTTTCTTAATCTCCGTCGCTGTTCTCAGTGACTTGGCTGGCAATGGTAACAGCAGTTCATACACTCTATCTAGAAGCGTAACACTAAAGCTCAGACAGGGTTCCACGATCCGGATTCCTCACCGTATAAGGTCGCTCAGGTACGTAACTAATACCAACAACACTATTTTAATGTAAAGACAGACAGACAATGCTAACATCGAGTTCACTGGCATCTAGCTTGCTGTATCTATATCAGTATTCACGCCATTAGCACTATGGACGTGCAAGGCTCCCATTCTCTTCCTCTATATCCGTCTATTCGGGGTCAAGAAATGGCTTCGAATAACCTCATATGTAACACTGGGTTTCACGGCAGCCGTATACGCCTCCGGAATCATCGCCATTCCTCCGGCCTGCACGCCTCACACAACCAATCTCTCCGACGCCTTTATCGACGGCTGCCAGACCAGGACACGGATGATTAACGTGTACTTGGGCGGCACCTCCGTTTTCGCCGACGTCATCATTCTCGTTCTGCCTATGCCCGTCGTCTTCGGGCTGAAGCTCCTTATAAGGAGCAGGATCGGACTTGTCTTTCTCTTTCTGAGCGGTCTCTTGTTCGTATACCGAAGAAAATTTCTCTGGATATTTTCCCCACCAACTAACATATCAACAATAGCGCCATTGGTGCTAGTGTCATATCATTAGTCTTCAAGGCAGTGTCCTTGACATCACCGACAACATCCCTAGCCTTATCAATACTAGCCACGTAAGATCGTCTACGTTTCCCTTCATTCGTACTGTCGTATTAATATAGTCCTCATAGAATCACGGAGTGTTCCGTCGCGCTAATAGTTGGCTGCGTGCCCTCTCTTCGGGTCCTGTGGTCCAAGATCCTAAAACCAAGCGTCAAGTCAAGCAGGGGGCTCACGACGACGGACCCGACGGGGAACAGGACGAATCGCGGCACCTCGCATTATATGGTTGTAGGGGAGGGAACGGACCGAAAGCCACCTGGGTCCAACGCCGCGCTTGTCGTCTCTACCGAAGTTCACACCTCGACCTCGACGGTAGCCGACTATCAACAGCAGCAGCAGCAGCAGCAAAACCAGGGTCCACAGCAGGTCTACGGCCAGCCTTACTACGGACGGCCCAGCGACGGGCCTTTCGGCGAAGTGCAACCCCCATTTGGAGTTTATACCGAGGCTTATGCCCTCCAGACTCGTCATCAAGGAGTATGGGGACGGTAGGCAACATTTCGCGATATATATTCAAAGCCCTTACAAATAGATATAGAAGTACAGAACGGCGCCCTTCATGCGATTCGGTCCAGGATTGGAGCAAAAAAATGATACCCCATACTGCTGGCGTTTTCGCTTCCGGTTCTTTTTCGCTTTTTTTATTTTGTTTTTGGCACATCGATCACATACTTACACTTGCAACATTGACGGACGACACAGTGGTCTTTTCAATCCTCTGCCCAAGTTCCATAGTTCAATATTATGCATTCCACAAATTATTGAGTCAGTACGTTTGAGACGTTGTAGAACAAAATGGGCCAAGACTCGATTTTCCGTCGGGATGCCACGTTCCAGTACAGGATAAAACTTGACAATATAACACATTCTAATAATTGGCCATCCCGTATCCAATACACCCAAAACCCTCCGTATTTTGCACTTTCCTTTTATTTTCCTTCAACATATCCGATTTACGCCTTCTCTGCCTCGAGCGCACTAAGTCTAATCTCAACAGCTCGTCTATGAGCTTCGAGTTCCTCGACCTTGGCCAGCTGCATGACAGCGCTTCCGACATTTTTCAGGCCCTCGGCCGTGAGATTCGAGCTTGTAATGTGCTTGACGAACGAGCCTAGGTTGACACCCGAGTACTGCTTGGCATAACCGTACGTGGCTTCATGAACAAGGTTAGTCGGGAAAATGCTAGAAGGGAAAAAGTAGGGGAACAAATAAAACGTACGTAGAGAATGGTTCACGCCGGCCGAGTAATCGCCAACGCTCTCCGGCGTCCACTGCCCGATGAACACGCTTCCAGCGTTCATGACTTGCTCAACGGCCTTCTCGGGGTCCTTGATCTGCAGGATCAGGTGCTCGGGCGCGTACGCATTGCTGATCTTCATGGCCTCGTCCACGTCTTTCACGAGGATGGTCACGGAGTGGCTGATGGCACCCCTGACGATATCTACTCGCGGCAGCGCTATGGCCTGCTTATGAACCTCGTCCTCGATGGCTTGTAAATGAGCCTCGTCAAGGCCAGCCCCAATGCAGATGACTTGACTGTCGACACCGTGCTCGGCCTGCGACAGGAGGTCCGAAGCCACGAAGGCCGGGTTCGCATCCTTATCCGCAATTACCAGAACTTCTGACGGGCCGGCCGGCATGTCAATGCTGACGCCGGCATTGGTATCGTTGCTTACGTGCATCTTTGCCGCCGTGACGAATTGATTGCCTGGACCTAGGATCTTATCTACCTTGCTCACACTCTCGGTGCCGTATGCCATAGCGGCAACGGCCTGTGCACCGCCGGCCAAGACAATACTCTCCGCGCCCACCTTGTGAGCGACGTACACTATTTCAGGAGTGATACTGCCGTCTGCTCGTGGCGGGGAAGCGAGCACGATCTTCTTGCACCCCGCAACCATTGCTGGTACGCCCAGCATGAGCGCAGTGCTAGGTAGAACAGCTGTGCCACCAGGTACATACAAACCTACTCTCTCAATCGGGCGTGAAAACCTGCTGCACACGACACCTGGCATAGTCTCGACTTGAAGTGGCTTATCTTCCTTCTGGGCAGCGTGGAACTTTCGAATGTTTTCAAAAGAGACGTCAATGGCCTTGATGGTCTCGGGCGCAAGGTTCATCAGCTCCTGAGGGAACGGAGCCCTAAGGACGGGTGATGTCAACGAAGTCGCCTTCTCAAACTTGTGCGTGTAGGATAGTAGTGCCTTGTCACCATTCTGTCGCACATCATTTATGATTGGAGTAACGATGCCCATGATTGTTTCCGCGGACTTCTGAGATGGCCGCCTTAAAGCATCATCGACTTCGGTTTCGCTAACCTTGCTGACATCTACCCGTTTCATTGTGATTCTTTCGGTATCTGGATTCGTGTGAGAATTTGTTGCTGGCGCTGATATTAACGGGATAGATGATTCCTTAGCGGCATCCTTTGCTTTCTCGGCTAAGGTGACAGTAATGCCCTCCTTCTTCGCCCATTCACCCTTAGCATTTCCAGGCCTCCTCTTGACCTTCAAGCTCTTCGCGTCTAAATTCTTCTCGATATCGGCAAGACTGACTCCAGCGCTAACAGCCTTGGTCAAAGCGAAGTATATCAGATCAGCGGCTTCGAAAGCGACCTCGTCAGGTGTTTCCGCATTGCAAAGTTCTTCGGCCTCCTCCATGATCTTCGCCCGCAATAGTTTCTCATCAGAGAACAGTCTTTTCGTATATGACCCCTCAGGCGCTGAGTTTTTCCTCGACACGAGAGTCTGTTCAAGCTTCGAGATGCCTTTAACGTCACCGAAGCAGCCAAACTGCTCCAAGTGACAAAATCTACCCGTTTGCCTGACAATGAACTTTAACGCATCATTGTCGCAATCCATCGATATCCTAACCAACTCTTGAGTATCCCCGGAAGTAGCGCCCTTGTACCATAGACCGCGCTTTCGGCTTTGGTAAACACCTGTCTGTGTTCTCAGAGATTCTGCTACACTCTCTTCACTGCTGTATACTAAGCCCAGCGCAGTCCCTCGCTCGTCACAGACGACTGTGGGCAGCAACTTGTCCGCCCGGTCCGTTTTCCAACACGTCGAGAACAGTTTCGGAATATAAAGTTTCTTATCTGACTCATCCTTCTTCGTAGTCAATTGTGTAGATGGGATGATAGGAATTGCATTGGCCAGCGAGCAGATGTCCACGAAATGCTCATTATTGGTGTCCGACACCGGCTTGATGAACAGAAGCGGGAGTTTGTCAACATTGCTAGACGTCAAGAAGCCGGCGACATCGCAACTCCGCTGGTCGAAGTTCTTCAAAAGCAACTGTTTCTCCGTGCCGATGATCTCGTTCGGCTTCGTGACGGCCGGTGCGACTCTCTCTCTATACTCTGAGAAGTCTGGTAACCTCTGGGGCTGGATGAAGACTTTGCGAGCACCGTGATCCAAAAGCGAGACGATGTCATCCTGGGATTCCAGCGCTGTTCCGTCAAAAAAGGTCTGGAACTCGGCGTTGTGCTTCCCTAGAATCTCGAGGAGCTCCTCTAGATTGGTCGGAGTCGCATCGAAAAAGACACAGCCTAAGCACGATACCTCTCCTCGGCTCAAGCCTTCACTCGAGGCTAATCCCGGCGGGACAGCCACAGAGATAAGGAAGGGCACTGGAAGTATAGTTTCCATGTCAATTGACGTATGATGAGAATCGAAAGTATGGGGTATCTAGAAGATATCCAGCCAAACCATACGAAGGAGTCAAAGTAACAAGAAAAATGTTTTAGATCTAAGTAGTACCTTATATGATGCAGCTCACGTCACTCGAGTTCCTAAATCGGCACAGCTTTTTGCTTGAGCCAATGACGGCGGGGTTAAATGTGCCCCTCCATGCATATGCAAATAAGGTGTAGATAGGGGTGCTATATGTAGTTTACTAACCTAGGTACCTAGGTAGTAGACATACGTCCCCACATGCACGCTGATAAGATTAAGATACATGTATGTACCTACCTGGCTAGGTAGTATAGACGAGACCCGACCTCCTGAAGCTTCAACAGACGCGATTTTAAGTTCAGCCACTATCTAGATACCCAGGTCTATCTCATGTACCTAAGCAACGTCCAACGAGCCCGGTCCTCCATGCTTTAGACAACACACAAATTCAATCTTAACATCTCTGCCCACGAGACCCAACACAGCTGACAATCCTCGCATTAATGACATCCTGACCAAACCGCATCTTACGATATCTGGGAGATCTGGGGGCGGGCGGTAGCTACTTTCATATTGCAGGGCATCACCAACCTTCACACCGGCGCTCAGCAATTCTAATCGCACACGCATCTTTCACATTCTCTACTGCATACCAACTACGCCATCGAATAAACAACTGCGGCACGACCTCGCATCTCAACATTGCACCACAGCCAATTATACAGCCCGTCCATCGCAACCATGGCGACAACCGCGCAGACGAACGGCATACCACCGAGCTCCTCAGCAGGCCCGTCCCAAACCCAGCCCCAATCACAACCGACGCAAAACACTGTAACAAGCGGTAGCACAACAGCGCCGAACACACAAGCAACAGGCGCAACAGCAGGGCCATCACAAACACCCGGCGGCGCGCCCTCGTCGCCAACAGCCACGACACATGAGCCCCGACCACGAGACGCGCGCACAATCGAACTACTCTTAACTTCACAGGGCGTTACATCCTTCGACGGCCGTGTGCCGCTCTTACTCCTGGACTTCGCCTACCGGCACACATCCAGCATCCTCAACGACGCCCTCCACCTATCGGGTGACCCCTACACGACGCATGCGGGCGCAAAGCCGAGCGGATCAAGCGGCGCCGTGCCCACAGCACCACCAGGCGGCGACGCAACAGTGAGCACTAACGCTGTGAACATCGCCATCGCGAGTCGACAGGCCTACCAGTTCCGCGGGGGCTCCGGAGGCGGCGGGGTCGGAGGCGGGGTGGGTGGCGGCGGTGCTAGCAAGGAGTGGTTGCAGGAACTCGCGCGCGAGCGCAATAAGGTTGCGCTGCCACGCATCTTAGCCTACGAATGGGGCGTACGACTCCCTAACGAACGGTTCGTCCTCGGCGGACAGAGCTGGGGGTTGCGAGAACAGTGGGATGTCGAGGGCGGTACTGATAGTGAGGGTGATGATGAGGATGGATCCGATTTCATGGAGGGAGTGGAAGGTCAGAAGAAAGACAAGGAGAAGGAGGAGGGCGACGAGGATGAAGATGGTGGTGGACTTGACGAGTTCCTCGGCGACGACATGGGTGATGAAGATATGGAAGATATGGAGTGATAGGCTACACTGAGTTCAACGAATTCAGCTCCTCGTGTCAACTGTACAAAGATACAGGGCGGACCACCGCATTATTACACTGCTTCAATCACGGAGGTGTCCCAAAGACGCTACTGGATTTCATGTTTTGGCGGACCCGGCGTTTGGCGTTCAGAACAAAAACTACGATACCATTCTTAAGGGGCTGAAGAGTTTCCCCCATACATTATATCACGTACAGTATTAACAGTGGGTCCCTGGTTCGACCTGCAGTTTCGTTCCATTTCTTGGTAGAAGCCAGAAGACAGGATATTTATACATCCTGATGAATTAAACTCCTTAGCATACACCCTTGTTACAGGCAGATATCATATAGCAGCGTAACGAAATAGAACAAGAACGGTCCTCATACTGTCGCCAATGTACATTGTTGGTCTATTTAAAAGATTTCGCTTGTTGACTATTTGTATCCCGGTCGGGACACGGCTTACCCAACAGACCAAGAGAAATTTCGACCTCCAAGAAAAAAGTAGAAACACCTTGCGCTATACAAAATTTGGAGAACGAGAGCCAAGCTCAGTAGCGGACACCTCGGAAGGAAGTATGAGCTCAACTTGACGGCTAGGTCTAAGAGAATTAGACAGAGATTCTAATGCAGGGTAAATGATTTGATACCATATGCAGCCCTACTAAGTTTATCCCCTGATGCCATAAATTATGACATGATCCGTGCTTGTCGTGTTGTTTCGGGTGATTTGATGGGCCATGAGACAAATCAGTTCGCGGGGCTTCTTTAGAGCCATTCGGACTTTCAATCCTACTTCTGGATCCCCAGGTTCTTTACACCAGTCATGAGCTGCGCATTCAAGTCATGGACCGCTTTCCTAACCGGACGCGACTGGATTTCCATGGTATCGTTTTCGTCTTCGCTATAGTCCGACGTCTCCGCCTGCTCATTTTCATCAAGCTCATCCTCCCCATCCTCACCTTCTTCGTCGTCGGCGTCACCAGTTCTATCGTAGAGCGCCGAGTCAATCATGTCCTCCTCCTCCTCATAATCGCCGCTTCGGACGCTCTCGCCCGCATAACCATCATCGTCGTCTCCGCGGGAGAGGAAGCTGTCGCCCATCTCTCCCACATCCTCGTCCTCGTCTTCATCCCCATCGACCTGGCCTTCCAGATCCGATCCGCTAGCTGAGAACTCATCCAATTCTAGCGGCGTATCTCGCCAGAATGTAAAGTCGGTGTACTCCACTCCGCCACCCTTAACTAATGTGCTGACTGGTGGGAAATAGTGATCGACAACCTCTCCCATATTAACGTAGCTGAGTTTCAACTTGTTTAAGCTCAACAAGTCCAAGGAAACTTCTGCATTTGAATTGATTGTGAAGATCCGGTTTCGCGGGACGTCCACGGTTCGGTATGAGATTTGATCCGTCAGACGATTGCCAAATCCTGCGTAAAAGCAATGATTTCCGGGCCCATACAAGCTTCGAATATCACGAAGTGTGGCCATTTTGAATACGTGGGGTTTTCTCAAGTATATCTCGCGTCTCAATGCAGCCATTGTCCTGTCTGGGGAAAGGATGGTTGGTCCTTTCGGTATGCGGTAGCCCTCTTGGACAATACCATTTAGATAGGTCCTTGTGCCGTCGGACTGCCCAACTGATCGGCTCGTCAGATACATGATATTGTAGCCATTTGCCGCGATGTCGTTATACAATTTCGCAACACCTGCGTGTGTCCAGTCACGGCCAATCATATTCAAGACATGACCAAGGGCGTCAGACTTAGTAATTGTACCGTCAATATCCGAAATCACTACTGGAATATCATGCCTCCAGAGAAACATGTTGGCGGTGCAGGTTGCCCGATTCACGGTAAAGCTCATAGAGTTTTCACCTGCCTTCAAGGCAAGAGCCTTCAACTGATCACTAGTCAGACGAAGGGTTTTGGCGTAGTTTCTTTGGTTATGGCTTGTCGACGAAGCTGAGCCTGGAGTGGTAGGTGGCGTGTGCACCGAACCTTGACCAACATCAGATTCGCTGCGGCGGTGGAGGAGATATCGTGAAGATGTTGTTGAGTCATCACTAGTATAACCAGGATCCGAAGCCGCATCGATAGCTAATATCGGCGCTGGTCGAAGTGCTGCAACGGTCTTTTTCATAGCCGCCTCCTTTGCCTCTTCGCTGCTATATATCCAAAGATTGCCCTCCTCATCCATCCCAAATAATGCGCCAATGTCGTAGTCACCTTGTAACTCTTCGGATAAGATTTTGCGTGCAAGAATTTCTGCTTTGATAGAGTCTTCCTCACTGCCCTTGTATGAAGCCATGTCAAGCATCAAATCCCCTCTATCGGTTACACGAGTCGGGATGTTTACAGCAGATAACTCCTGAGAAAGAGCCATGGCACGCTGTATGGCTTCGATTGGGCCGACAACCGGCGGACTGCGTGATCTCTGGGAAGGGGACGGGCTATCCCCACCGGATTCGTCGGCCGACTCGTCCTGATCAATTGTACCGCGCAAATCGGAAGGGAGCGCCGACTCGCTAGGGCTACGTTGATTAGGCACGCCAAGCAAGCCCCTAGAGCTTGGGCGTCCTCCATCTAGTTCGGGAGAAGAGACAGCAGGCGCTGAGACACCTATACCACAAAGCTTAGCAATCCTTCCCAATACCTTACACTACTAGATAGTGATAACGAACCTGAACGTAGCTGATGGGGCGGGAGAACATTGAGTCCCGGTCTCGTTATAGTTGATCCTCTCCGCCTCGCACTTTCGCTATCGAGTTGCAGGAGATCGGGCTCCTGGAGGCTGCTGGGGGCACTAGATAGCTCAGTGGGAGCAATGGTTGGACTAGACTCGGGTGATACGAGGGGGGAAGTCTGCAAGCTCTGGGGATCTTATCCGATGTCTCGAAAATGAAGAAGGCCTCTCCCCCTTCACCCACTTTCATCGCAAATTCCTGTTTGATGCCGTTGACCTTAAACTCGACCTTCTTCTCGTAAGGGCGCAGGAGCGAGAATTTGCCGAACCGAACGTGGAAGGGGGAGCAGCACAGGTCGCCATTCTCTTGCTCGATTACTATAACATCGATAGCACCGCTCAGTGTGGCGGGGTTGATAGAATTCCAGGCGGTGGACACCGAATCGCTAATGTTCCTGACGTACTGCATTGTTCGGAGGTGCGTAATGTAGAGCGAGGGAGTTCGTCAATGGCGGGAAACGAGGGGAGCAGGACACGGAGGAGGAGGTTAGAGAGGGAGAGTGGTCCTGAGACCGAGTGGTGTGCGGAAGCGCAACCGGGTCCGTAGAAGGGATGAAGGCTGCGCTTGCTATGTGAAATACGTATGCGAATAAGTATGTACAGGATCTAGCTATCTATATGATGGGCAGTTATATGTAAGTACCCCTATGTACAAGTAAATACGGCAGGATGGAATTGTTGAGGCGGGATGAGGCGTGGGGTGCTCGACAGGTGTTTGAGGGACACATGCAGACTGGCAGGGGATGGATAGGATTTCCAATGCATACCCAAAGTATGTATTTTATGCGCTCGTTGTTACCGGGTAGCGGTAAGCAAAATCAACATAAACAGATCAGGGTTTATGTGCGAGCACTGCAGCATTGTTATTGAGGAAATGAAACTCTCAAGATTAGGAATGAAGGATTTCGTGTTGCAGTAAGAAGTACTATGTAAGAAGTACTCGGTACGAGACTGCTTAAGACGGACCTGGACCGCCTGACCTTGAGGAAGCTTGTCAGCAGTTGAGGTACGGAGAACAAATGTATACCATCCGGGCGGCTACTGGAGCCCCAAACAATATTTGCTGGCAGGGGTTCTGCATCGGTAAGTAATTGTGACGTAGCCAAGCCAGGGGATTAAAGCACTATTACACACCGCTTGCCCCAAAAGGGAAGCATTATGAAGGCGGTCGGGACGTAGCATTATGTAGGTAGTAGGTACTAGGTAGTACATGTAGTGTGTCTATACCGCCAGATTGTCCAGGTAATAAATCACTTCTATGGTTGTGACCTGTCTGTATCTCTAAAGCAGCTTTTGCTCAATATGGCAATAATTACAATTAAAAAGCTGAGATTAATTAAAGGTCTTCTTTTCTTTTCCTTTGGCGCAACAAGTCTCAAGGTGTTATACCAATTCTTACTCGCATGTACCTAGGTACTTACACCTGATACAGATACCTGCTGCAGGACAGCTCGGGGCCAGCCCAATTGGCTCAGCTAGCATCGAATTGCCAGACAATACCTACTACTTTTGACCAGCAACACTCAAGCCTAATAATGCCGTAACAAACCGAGCTGTAGTGAGTGCCAGTAAGAACTTAACTTAGTAATCTCACCAAGTTTATATTCATATTTTGAAGCTCTAAAGCAATACGTACAGAAATGTACTATTTTTTATTTTACTTTTTAGTTGCTCTGATTTTATGCCTCGGCAATCACATGCACGCTTTAAACGCGGGTAACTCTAATAGGAGGTAGTACCACGTTAAAGCAGGCCCATAAAACAATCCACAACTTAACTCCAAGGTTTTTTTCTTACTGAAAGCAGAATGCAGTATGAGAGTACCTACCTTGCATGTGATGCTACTATCAGTATACAATAGTGTGGAATTTTTTAGTAGAAGAGCCACCCGTTGCTTGATTGGTTTAGTCTCGACAAAAGGACAGCATTGCTATTCAAAATAGGTATATGACTTCTTGAAGCTCCACCTCATATATAACATAACCTAAGTGCATCAATATCACAGTGTAGCATTGAGCTTGGTTATGGCAATCCGATCCAACACCTCCCTCTCTCAAGAATCCTAACTCAAGGGGGTTCATACATTGTCTACACACAATGTGTTCCCCGCTAGATTATAGTTCTCAGGTGGTTTGTGTTACTTACCTTTCACCCTGGAACGTATCGCGCTCTGCCAATGCTCCAGATTCAAGTAATAACTCAACCAGTATATACCTAGGTAAGTTATATACCTATATATGTACGCATACTATGTCCCTAATCTGGGTAGGTAGTACCTACATATGAGTACATGTAAGACAGTAAGAGGTAGGGACTATGTACGTTTGAGTAGGAGCATACCTGGGTTATATCGTGTGCCTACCTATCAATATATATCCATATGTAAGGTATACACTCCCAATTACGTTCAAGTACCTACCTAAGGTACCTACAGGTGTAAGTGTACCTTCTTCATCAAGCTGACTCTTTCCTTCACTCATGAGTAACCCATTATCAGGACGTACGCGGTTTCTAGAACTGTATATAGCAGTACTAACTCTTGTTTACCCGATGATGTTGTTGTTGTTGATTCCCACTCAAAGCACAACATATTCTGGCAATGCAAAGAATTACTCTACATACCATCAGCAATAAACATATGAACAGTCATCCACAGCCATACTCACAAGAACGGCTATTATATTCCCCCAGTCTTTGGATTTTGATACTCGTGTCCTCGACGTTTCGTCACTCTCATACATATCGCTTTGCAACGTGGCTCTAGAGCCAGCTCTGCCGACTTCACAGGAATATCGCCTCACAACATCAGAAGGAGCAGAAGGTCAATATGTCGAAACTAGACGACATACCTGTGGAAACTCTGCTGGAGATTTACTCTAATCTACCTGACATTGGTACCGTATTGGCCCTGGGTGCGACATGCAAGTGGACGCAGCATATACTGCTAAATAATGAACACCCCATCGCGAGAAATAGAGCCAGCCTGATTATCGGTGACGACAACGACGCCGGCATCCACTTAGCCTTCATGGCCGCCGAGTCTCACCGTATAAACTGCAGATCTCCAGACGATGTCAATCAGTTCTGTGACACGTATTTCAACAACCCACAATATCGTCTTCGCGCTTTATCCATAATGGAGGAACTTATCCCTGCCATCACTAAGTTTGCCTACTGGGCTTGGCGCACAACTGACTTTCCCGCGTTCGGTACGCCGGGGGATATGACAGACACAGAAGCAGCACGAATAAGGCGGTATAGCTACATCCTCGAGGTCGCATACCGCCTCCTTAAAGACCTTCCAAGCGAGCCAATGTATACCGATTGGACTTCTGAATCGAAGTATATAAAGCAATTTGGTGTCTTGACCATGCCACCATCAAAATCATTGGTTGAAATTGCGTGCAAATTTTAGAGAAACTTTTCCGTATCTGAAATTACGGTTTGTCTTTCACTACGTGATAAAGTAGGCCGTATGTTTACCCAACCTTAGGTATATCTCGGAAGCCTCCTTTACTAACACTATACATTTCTTAGACCACTATCCACGAGACAAATACAACCCATGTTTCACGCCAGGACGGCTGACTTTCATACCTGCAATGTGGGAAGACCGGGTCCGCTCGAGTCATATTCGGTTCCTGACTAAAGCGGCGACATTCGAAAACTACCCAAAGTACAGTCATGACGACCACGAGGAGCCCCCCAACCGCGTGTCTTTATCTCCATTCATCACTGATAGGGAAGCTTATTTAACGCCGACTACGTTCGGATGGTTAGCAGACCACATGGACGACACAGTGAAGTTTCTCTTCCCTCCTCACATTTCAGGGTATCCGGAAGAATACAGGATCCTAAACCAATGGGTTTTTCATATAGGGGACAAGTCACGCTGCGAAGAGATACTCAGACACCCGCCGCGTTGGACTACAGAGGATGGTAATGTTAAATGGCTGAACCGGGACGGAGTACGGGAACTCTCTCCGGAGGATTCATCAGATTCGTCGTCGTTGTGAAGGAGGAGGTTCACTAGATGACTGTTTAGTCAGCAGGTGCTTTTAGTATGACAATAGAAATAGTAGTTATGCACTTTCAGCACCCATGTTTGAGAATTGTGTCTTAACCTCCCTAATATGTGAGTGGCCGTCGATGATTTTCTAACAATCTACTCCTAGCTCTAGACTTGATGCGTATATATCGTGCAACCCCGGCCAGCTCCTCTTCTCCCAAATACTGGTTTCTGTGCCAGTCTCGCCCTTGCCCATTTAGTTGAGACATAATCAAATCATCTTTATGTTCTACTAAATGACATAAAAGCACCATGACGTACATTAAAGGAGATAGACATCCCGTCAATTCCGAGTTCTAGCTGGATAGATACGCGTTTCTGGGTTTGCCATTCCAGTCAAAAGCAAGTAGCGGGGGGTAAAAGGGGCGTAAGCTTGCTCTGAGTTCTCTAGCAGCTAATATTCATGGACTGAGACGGATTGGCACCATATGAATGCACTACTGTAACGACACTAATCGACACCGGTATTGTGCTGCTGGCAATACCGGTATATATATCCGCGACAACTACTCTACTGTAAATTATACACAGTTATTCTCATAAATAAGTGTATAACGAGGGAGAAACAGGGAGTACAAGGATATAGCTGCTGTGAATAGACAACTATAATAGTATGAAGCCCTTCCTCTGCGTTAGGTACTTAGGATATCGACGACATACCATAAAAGCTTTTGAGCGTGTGATTTGAAGTTCACTGGGTGGGTAGCGACACAGAAGGCATGGTAGACAAACTGACGAGAGAAACATCGCTAAGTTTGAGCTCGAGTCTTGAATCAGCGCTCAATGCTATTGCTTCTATCTAGGCAATTTATACATCACTATCGCCTCTAGCTAACATGAACTATCAGAGATGGATCGCATTACCGATACTCGAGGATCTGGCGAACATCGGCTAATTCCTCGGCATCCCCATACCGTAATTCCTTCTCCGGTGACGCTTATACTCAGTTCCCAACCGAGTAATAAAGCGCTCGATAGTTAGTCTCTCTGTTCCACAATTTTTATCATACATGTCACGCCCTTGAACTAAGCAGCCACGGCTTCGGGAGTAAAGGCGTATTTCGGCATCATAGCCATCCTCTCCTCTGGGCTCAGCTCGTCCTCATATATCATCTGTACATTCTTGTCCTTCTCCTTCTTCGACTTCTTCTCCGGCGCTGCTTCCTCCGTGGCGGTGGGAGTCTCCGACTTCTTCGGGGGCCTGATACCCGCCTCAGCCATTCTGATCAGCTGGTCGATATCGTCACCTTGCTGTGGCACAGCGCTTGATACGAGTTCATCGGCTGCCGAGGCATTAGCCGGCCAGCTAGGCTGTCCAGGGCGTTGGGGAAGACCCGCGGCAGCGGGGACATTGCTTCCGGGCCGAGATGGAAGATTTGAGGGAGGGTATGCGTGGGGGTATTGTGGTTGATTTGGGAACCCGGGGTATTGAGCACTGGGTGGATGGAAGGGAGAATTCTGGTAACATGGTTAGTATTAGAACGATACATAGACGCGTATGATCACATACAAAAGCACTAGGCGATGCACTTTGCCCAGGGCTGTGTCCATCGGGCAATCCTTGGGGCAGTCCTTGGGGCAGTCCTTGAGGCAGTCCTTGAGGCAGTCCTTGGGGAGGCGTGTGTGTAGCGTTGCCTCCACCTGCATTCTTTTGCCCCGCCAGTCGTGCTCGGTGCTCAGCTAAACGCTTCTTGATATCGTCCGGTGTCTCGGCCTTAAGCTTCTTAGCGGGCCCCTTCTCGTTCTGACCCGGTGGAGGGTTTCCGGTGGCGGCGTACCGCTCGGCTTGCGCCTGGTAAAAGCTCTGTATGATTCGCTGGTTGTGTTGCTGGACGATCTCCTCAGGGATACCCTCCATACCGAAGATCTCGACATCGAGGCCCTGTCTGTTGGGAAGGGCATTTTCGACGGACGATAGCGATTCTTTGTGGACTTGGTTCATGTGGACAGAGAGACCTATATAAGGTGGTCGTCAGCCTATTGCTATTGCGCTCGAGTCTCACTGTTGGCTAAAGGCGAGAGTTCATACCTCCTGCTGTATTCAACCGCCGACCACACCTGTCGCATTTGAAATGCTTCGCTTTCTGATGTGAGATCAATAGCTTCAGATCTTCAAAGTCCCTTTCACCTATAACGCAATTAGAAGTTATATTCGTGCACATGCAGCAGAAGACGCGTACAGTAGTAGCACCAAGCGCGGTTGAGGATGTCCTCGACATCGGGGTGTTTGCGCTTCTTTCCAGCCATCGCGAATATTGCCGTATGGGGTGCTCAAGTGAGCTCGGAGTGCTGAATCGCGTTGTGGGTGATAAAGCGCGGCGGCGCAATTTAAAACGGGAGAGCAAGCGAAGTAATGAGTAAATGGTAGGTGTTGCAAAGTGCATGGACGTTCACGATGGACTAAAGTAGACAAGGCGGATTCATTGAGTGGAAGAATGCGAGCTTCAGCCCCATTAGCGCAGAATAAGTGGCAAGTGCGGTGTGGCATGTGGCATGTGGCATGTGGCGGTGCACGGTCATTTCCCTCGCCAATCAAAACAAGACAAACAGTCCTGGGTTGTACAGGTACATATTATATGCGTAGTTCCTCCATCATCCAACTAGCTTGCAACGAGATGTTAGGGAATCATTGTGAGTAATGATCTCAAGAGGAAGATAGAAACCCCAATATAAAATTGTCGCCTCTTGCAATTATAAAATTTTTGAATACATTCTACGGTACGCTACTATCGAACCCTAACCTTAACCCTCCTTACCTGCTCCTTACCTCCTCCTCCTGTAGTGTTAAGGGCCTTTTTAACCTGAATCTAAATCTTGAATAGTCGACTAAATCATAATTTCACCCTCAAAATCATGTTCAACAAGCCTGACTCAACCGTCTCTCTTTGCTTCAGGAATCGTCATATCGACATACTCAGCGAAAGATATGCCCCGTGACAGTTGTGACCACCTACAAGCCTCTCGGAGCATGACTATTGTCACAACTATAGGTTTGCCTGTCAATAGTATGTATGCCCTATTCGTTTTGTAGGCCTTACTTGTCTATCAGTATAGCCGGGGTGGCCAACAACCCCCGTGTCCATGTGGTAAGGGGGACGAGTGCTGGTCTTGTAGACCGACCGACATTTGAGTATATTGGGGTTCGGGAACCAATTGACGTGGGATGGTGCTGAGACAAGAAACATTCGTTTTACTAACGTTAGTGCCTCCGAGAATTCCAGATGTATTCCGGGGTCATAGCTTGGTGCCCGTACTGTGTCATCGTCACCCTAAGGGGGGTCTCAATCTGGTGCCCAGTATTGCCGATCTTTCCCAATAGTTCTTTTGCGGGGTGTAGGAGAATGGCGGAAGCGGTGATAGGAGGAGATAGTGTTGTGTGCCAATATGACGAGTATACGACGGAGTAGGGTAGGCTTGGATGAGGAAAGAGTTATTCTGAAGAGGATTTTGGTTCTAGGTAAACATCTTGATGTAACTATCTACTTGCTAATCTGTGCTTTGGGGGTCTCTTACCTTGTTGCATGTTACGAGGCTAGAATGATTGAGCAGTTAAAGAGCACCTCTGAATAATCAGAAGCAAAGGGACTAGTTTATATTGGCACTACTTACTTAGGTTGGATAAACCTTAACAGTAAGAAGAGCCCGCGCCTGAAGATTACGGGAGCATGAAGTACGTGCAATCCTTGATTTACCCCCGTTAAGATACGGTATCGCTATTTAGTTTTTATCTAGATTTCCTAGTCTGGAGCCGGAGGAGATCGAGGACCCGTGGTAGGAGTGCACTATAGGACGAATGGAAAACCCATTTCGAAATTTCACAAAATGGGTGACTGCATGTCTTTACCGTGTCATGATACCCGCGTTCGCCGGTGGTGGGTGCTTCGTTAGCATAGACTACGACGCCTCCAACAGGTCAGATGCAGGTAAGCCCTACACACCTAGTTAGTCTTAGGATCACCGTTATCTAGATAAATAGCACTCACTGCCAAGCCCGAGTCATAAAACCTCAAATGAGTCGAGTTTTCACCTTCTCTTTTCTGTGTATGTTACAGACTCCATTTCACTTCTTCAGCCACTTTTACTGCTGTCCCTAGTATCTGATCTGGCCGCGTGCCACCGTAATCCGTCGATGCTAGAGCCCTTTGTTTGGTGGCTGAAAGTTGTGTTAAGCGCTGCCATAGATTTAACATTCATATTCTGGACCCTATCGATGTGGAATGCCGTCAAGACCGACGGCTCCGTCCCACGTAATACTATGTGATAAGATATGTGCAGTATTGGGCGCCACGGTATCTCTTGGAGGAAGTATTGCTTATCCGCATCGGTAAATTAAAGCTGAACTTGTACGTAGCATCGGACCTCCATTGTGGGCATATAAGCAGGTGTGACCCCGCCATTCGCCATGATGAACTCCAAATCTCCTCTGCCGAGCACCGTAAACAAGCTGGCACGACACAATTACTGCAATAATGACCGGAAAATCGCTGTACATATTGAACGAGTCTACCAAAAATGGCATCAAACAAGAGACTGTCCGTCTCGAGCTCCAGCATCGCTTCTGCGACGATATCATGAATAATGAACTGCTACCCTCGCACATCACCAATCAGCTAGCAGAAACCCCCTCGCCGCGAGTTTGTGATATCGCTACAGGTACCGCAATCTGGCTCAAAGACCTCGCTGAAACCCTACCCGCATCAGCCGAGTTGGTTGGTCTTGATTTCGACGTGTCCAAGTTTCCAGAACCAGAAGCGCTTCCCTCGAACATTAGGCTTGGGTTTGTGGATGCGTACGAGCCTTTCCCGGAGGAATTCCAGAACCGATTTGACGTCGTCCACTTACGTCACTTCATTCTTGCTACGAAAAGAGATCATGGCGTGCCTCTTGTTCAAAATTTACTATCGCTCCTTCGACCTGGAGGCTGGCTGGTCTGGGTGGAGGCCGGTGCAACTCTAGCGAGCGCTGAGCCGCCTAGTGAGGCCCTATTCCAAATGCAACGGATATATTACAACTTTGTAAAGGCGGCGAACTTGGAAATAGAGTAAGTAGACTAGTCCGCCGCACTATTGGGTTGTATGTTAACACTAGAGCAGTGCCACTTTAGCTAGAGCCAGCTACATGAGGCAAGCTGGATTGTTGGACTGTGATGATAGAAGTTATAACTGTGGTTCGGTGCTGTTTGGTCCTCAAGCCTCTGACTGGCTCGCTAAAGAACATGACGAGTTCATTTTGACATTCGCGCAAATACTAAAGGGGATATTGATCAAGGGCGGTGTCGAGGGGATGAGAACACAAAAGGACTTTGATGAACTTCTAAGCAAGCTGAGAGAAGATATCAGTGGCACGAGGAGGCTTCATATGCCGGTAGTTCGGGCTTCGGGACGGAAATCTTTATGAAACCGGGCCAAAACGACGTAGTAATAATGCCCAAGATTCCCGATCTGGTACTCTCAAGCCGTGATGATAGTATTGATAGTGCAGGACCTGTAGTATTTCTTAATGCCCCCTCCCTGCGGCGCGGAAGCGATCGAGTATGCGTTAGCACCGTCTTAAATATCTCTATGCTAACGGACTATATACGACCAGTAGTTTTGCTGCGTCCGTAGCTCACACGGAACTCGTTCGCAGTTCAATGGTATGTTAAAAAAAAGGTCGCCAAGTTCCCTACTGTCTACCTAATTGAGTTTTACTGTGAATGAATGCGGCGATGGTCTTATGAGTTGGCGGAGGCTGACACACCTGGAATGAGGGATCGAGAAGGGGGTTTGGCTATTGGCTATCTAGAGTCATAATGGGGTAACAATTAAGATGTAGTGTGATGAGTTGATAACTGATAAGGTACCATCTTGTTGAATATACAGTGCGAAATCCTTCTCGGACGTTGTCGCTGTGTCGGCGAATAATTATATTCATTACTAAACGTCCATTGGATTATCTCACTCCCCTAGCGGTACTGGCTCCTCTTCACTCGCTCCACTTTACCTCTTGTTGCTCCAATAGAAGAGTGACGTAGACTTCTGCCAGACGTTCTTCACATCACGTGATAGGCTGCGAATGGGAAGCGGGAGCTCTCTCTAGCTTAACTGATTGGCCCACCAGTGAAGCCCATTGGGCGCTCATTGGCTACAATGCTTCCTAATCTATTATGATTTGCGAGCCTGGCAGTCGGAAGGACCACCTCCCCCCATCTCCGAATCCCCCCGTCCTCGTCTGAATCAACCTACACCTAGAATCAATCTGAGCTACTTGGGACAAAAACCTTGCCAGTATCTTCCCCAGCTCATCGTTATTTATTAATGAATAAAAGCGATCATTCTAGCCTATTATACAAGACTCTCACGCAATATCACTAGCAAGCAAAATCAAGCCGAATATGATTGTTGATTAGGTATTGAAAAAGGTTATCCGCAAGATGAATCATTAGGTAGTGAAAAGAGTTATATGCACGATGGATCGAACCATTGATGTGTATCCCAAACCATCTGTTGGTACGGTTGGGAGGGTAGACTACATGAAGTGTCACCTCTTGTGTAAGAGCGTAGTGATGTTATAGAAACTAGTCAAGACGTGATGATATAATTTCTCAGTCAGGGTCTAATAAGGCTAAGACAGTGAGGAAATTATATCTGATTCGTGGGGCATGAGCTTTTTTCATAGACTAAGATTTGGGTAATGGGTGGCTACTAGCGCCTTGAAGGTTGAAGGAATGAAAAAATACCAGAGTCCGGTTTTGGGGGGCATTGGGGATAAGTGTGATAGAAATGGAGAGGGGATAACGAGGAACCCAATAAAAAATGAAATATCTGCAGGGAGGACTCGTGCGGGGAGATAAAAAGACCGGTGATAGCAAAAAGCCCAAGTTTGAGCGAAGGGCGAGTGCATAGCGGCTATAGGGGCGATGCAACGACGAAAGTAGAAAATATGACCAATATGACACGATGCATAGAATAGATGTGATAAGATAAGTCTAGAAGCCCGGTGAGACTTAGAGCAGATGGTCTTGGGGTGCTATACGTGCCGCCGGTGACTGGGGTATGTTTACTGTAATGTGCATCACAGATGACTATGACTCTCGACACCTCAAAGGCAATGGCCTTGGGTTACATCAGCTAGACAAGGGAATCGGCTCTCCCAAAGACACAGCAGTATGCAAAAAAGAACGACAGGAAATAAGAACGCAAGGAGCAGGTGTCGACCAAGGTAGTGTGGTGGGTGGGAAGTAGTTACATGCAGGGTGTAAGTCGAAGGAACTGGCGTCTGATTGGTCGGTGAGGGGTAATCGAGGTGCGTGGGCAGACTCACACCCTACTTCGCCCCTACCCATATAAAAACCTGGTCATCCTCCTCTATTCACATTCCCACACTCTTCCCTTCTTTATCAACACAAGCAAAACGCATTAATAAGTCATCAAAAGATCACTTAAAAATAGTCAGATCCATCAAATCCATCAAGAACAACTCAAGGAAGATCCCTACATACCTTTAAAAGGCGATATGTCTGCTTCACGGCGTAAGTCCACCTGGTGTGAGGAAATATGCTCTGAATCGAGACTAACTATCCCAATAGACAGTCGGGTGACACAGCGAGAAGTCCTTCGTTCACGATATGAGGATCAGGGCTCCATCATGTATCGTGCTCAAGGGACTCAGGGCAGCATCTCGGACTTTAGGACTTTTGGTAGGACCTAATCCCTAGATCTGCATATTGCAGTCAAAATTTCTGTGATCTGATAAAGTGCAGATGTGAATCTTTCACTGCACGATTCTCCGGTGCACCGTCAGAGAAAATACAGACCTTCGCATGTCCTTGACTATTCGTCCTCAAGCCAACGAGATGATTTGGCTCTGTGTAGTGACCCCAATACTCACAGGTTTAGGCCTTCGCCTGAGCTTGTTCCTCTCGATACGGAGAGGCTAAGGGGGCGCAAATTCAAACCCCAGGATGAGAGCTCTCAAGTACAAAGAAGTTGGGTGAAGACACCAACACTCTCAAGATCAAGTACACCAGAGTCTCTAGGACCCATCAAACCATCGAGCTCACAGGGAATTCATGAGAAGGCAGTGAGGTTCAGCGATAAGGTGTATCTGGATGCTAGCTCACTAGAAAGATCCTATGACGCCTTAGGACACCGAAAGGATCCGCGAAGGGGGCAGTCTGAGGACTACCTCACTAGAGCTTCAGGCAACGGGGAGATTTCCGGTGAGATCCGCTATTATGGCGGGTACAATAAGACCCTGCCTAAAAGGTTGCATACCGGCGAAAGGCAGCGGGGTCATCTACCTCCAGCGCCCGTCATCCCAAGACTCCCAACTCCCGATTTTGAATCGGGATCCCACTATGAGATAAGCCTTGCCAAATACGACTTCTGTCCTTGCTGTAGCTCAGACGGTAGGGACGAAGAAGATGGCGTGCGCTGGAAGAAAGGGAAGGCCAAGATGGACGAACAAGGTATGACATTCTCATTCACGCGCGGAGAGGGATTCTAACCAATTGTAGTCGATCATGCGAGAGCTTACATCTCACGAATGACGATGAGCGAGCGATTGATCACGGACGCCTGAGGTGAAACGGTTGGGTTGGATTGGATTTCCTAGAACAGTCTATTAGGTGTGCGAATTGGGTATCAGGCGTTTAGGATACCGGTAGGACTAAGCCGGGCAACAGGGAATCGGTAGGCTGCAATTTGGTAGTTTGTGTATTAATGATTGTACGAAAAAGGGAACATTCAGGATCTAATAGTTGGGCATATTTATTTAGTCGCCTAATAAGCCAAATTGCTGACGAAAACGACGTTGAGGCAAGGCAATGTGCCGAGTGATGAGGTGAGGTTGCTGAGTAGGACTGTTTATGAAAGTGATTGGCTGCGATACAAGTGTCCATACCAATGGGGAGGGCCTCCAAAAAGGCCCACTTGGATCTTAATAGGCAGCAACGGGGCGAATGAAAAGTGTGGCTTGTGAGTCCTATTTGAGCCGCATGTGGCTGGTATTATCCGAGCCTATCTACCTGGTAGTAGCAGGACAGAATTAAGGACTTTCAAATGGCCCTAGTACCACTGCTAGTACTACCCACCCTGCTAGGTCTATTCTCCATCTAACATGTCACTTGTTTAGCCCCCAATTTCTTGGCAATATTTTGTTGGGATCAGAAATATGATCAAATAAGATGACCAACATATGTACCCCAGCATTTTTTTCATCTACCTAGGTACAGTGATAGGCACTTGTGAGCAAGTGCCTAACTAAAGATTACCTACCTGGGCAGATAACCAGATACGGGAAGTTGAACAGAGCCAATTGCGCACATCTATTTCTTACAAAATTGCAACACATTATATTGACGATGGAAATAGAGTTCAAACGAACTATGGAACTATTGACCAAACTGAGAGCAATGACTAGGTATAGTAATTTATTTTACCTACATAACTAGAGACAAGTCTGGTTCGCACTAGTTCGATTAACGTCTCATGTATTCATTCACTTCATCCCTTGGTACCTGCGTCAACCCGATCATGTGCGATGTGATTATTGATTAACTCCTATTATCTAGTCTAGGTATTCTACTTTGCTATTTTATCCCTGTAATTTCGGCTCGTTATTAGTGTGGAAGTAGGTAGTTCCACTATTACTGGAGTCTGACTGCCGATGACACAACCTAGCCATCCCCGCCCTTCCATTAATCCGTTTTGGTAAGCCGTGATAAATCGTCAATAGGATATCGTAAGTTTCGTTAGATATTAAGTCCAACCGTGCCTCGTCGTAGAGTTCTCGTCGCATTCACCACAACACAGTCCGTGACCGGGCAGCCCACGGGCTGAACCGTCCACGTATTCTGGTTCGCGGTGCTGGCTTGCATCGGAGTCACTGCCGTGAGCGTTCTGTTCGTGCCACTTCGCAAGGTTAGTTAATATGGATGGTTAGGAGAGGGATCAGGAATAACTTACGACGCCTGGTCGAACCACTTTGCGGTGATGTCAATCAAGCCGCTGCCGACACCACTCGTTTCGAACGTACTAAAGTTGCCCGATACTGTCGCCAGAACCGCACCCGCCTGTGCAGTAGGTACAGAGCATGCCGTCAATGGCTGGTCGACGGTGCCCACGCAGGCGGCGCTGATGGAAGGGATTGGGCCCTCGGCGGCGGTATATGTCGGACCTGATATTTCATATGCTTATGAAACGCGTTAGCAACGTTACGCTCGGGAACGTATGTACGATAATGGCAGCGGGTGGTAATATATATGATACATACAGTAGCCGCAAGGCCAAGAAGTACATGTTTTTAGGCCTGTCCATTTAACCGTCCAGACGTAGTCATCCGCGCGAGATGAAAGCCGAACGGGCGCCATTCTCTCAGCTCCCACAGATGGAGCGAACAATAACGCGGCCAAGAGACCAGAAATCGTAGCGACTTGGGATAACATTACGAATTAGGTATGATTAACTTAGGTGAATAAGTAGCTATGTGAAGTAGGTATTTCGGCCGATAGAGTGAAGTAGGTATCGAGCTTATAGCACTTTTGAATGGTACGATGAGGAGGTGAGATGAAATAGCAAAACGGAGGAGCGACGAACAAATAAATAAAGTACGAAAATGAATGAGACACGGACGAGGGAAGGTCATATTTAAATGTTCATTAATATGCCAATAGTAGATTTCGGTCTCCGATCAGTACAGCCAAATCTTACGTGACATCGCGCCCCAAATAATACGATGATCGGGCGGTCACATTGCACATCGTGGTAGGCCTGCATACACGGTACATCTCACTAGTGTCAGCAAAAAGTGCAACAACGAGTCTCCAATTGGGGATGGAACAGGCCAGATGATTCAGCTGTAATATACACTACATAGAATAATTGGTATATTACCATCAGATCGGCGCACCCGGGAAAACTGTGCCTCCATGAATGAAAAGCTGCCTAGCTTGAGTGGTACTGGTAAAACGAGGACAACAAACCCGTATACCTAGTGCAGTGCAGGACACGACATTCAGAAACATTCCTTCCCGGCCTATAATTAGCATCACCTGCATCCTACGCAAAACCTCACACGCATCCACGCTACACTACACGGCAGAAGAAGAGAAAATAACACCGACGACGTAGTTACCTATACCAGTAGTAGATAGTGTACATCACAACTATGGGAACGTGTGGCTTCTTGGCAATGTCTAGCCTAGCACCACTGGGCAGGTGCCGGCTAATGAAATTCCGGAGGCTAGTGGTCCATAAGACGCGCCACTAGTAACGTTGTCTCCGCAGCTAGCTCCAGTTACCCAATGCAGTAATTCCTCATCAGAGTAAGCGCAAGACAATATAGTCTGTGAACAGTTTTCTTGAACTCGCGTCCATCATAACGACGAGTTGATTATGAAACAAGATGACCTGGGACCATAAGGGCCATCCACTAATGATAGCCGATGACAACGGAAATCAGTTTCCTAGCAAAGTTGATGGGACGGAGTAGGGTATTTTTTCGTCTGACCTCAAAATGAAAATTCTCAGGCGAGAGAAAAAGAGGCCAGCGTCCGCTTCATACAATCGTGATGTCGTCATGACTATTGTTTTTTAGATTCCTTGCCTGATACGTAGATGAAAAATTATCTCGTCAGTTTCTAGTGCACCAGAGCATATGTGCCTAGTGGCCTAGATCATGCATCTTTCCGGAGTTGAAGAATCGAGATGAGAACTTCCTCGATTGCTCGCAGCGTGTCCATACTAGATTCCTCGATGACCATCTTCACATTCTCAAAGACACCATCGGGGTCATTTCCATAACGAAGGGACTGTATCCTAACCCGCTCAAGGAACATATCGTCTGTCACTTCCTTGAGCTGAAGGATCAAGGAGCGGATCGTATCGGGATTCAGGCGGCAGAATTCTGGGTACGTGAGCCCGCCTGCCAGGCTATAGTCGATCCAATCAGATCCGTGATTTGATAGCATTAGCTCTAGTGATTCCTTGGTCTTTGTGTAACTGAGAGTCAAGGCTTTCATGTTCTTGCATTGATCTCGGTTGTTGAAGATTCCATCGTATTGACAAGAGTGGATTTCGCCTAGACATGCCACGATTTGATCTCGGAGCGTGTACAATTCTCTGCGAAGGTGGGCTAAGGTATTGTTTCCAGACGTTATGCGACTGAACAAGTGACCATGTCCTCTGCGGTTGGTCGTGTACGAGTCCTCCTCAGGTGCTAGTATAGGCATGTTGAGCGTATGGAAGTCTTCATAATCGCTAGTTCAAATAATTAGGGCGGCCGATCACGAGAAGCAGATCGAGCTTACTCACCTCTGTATAACGGTCATCAATCCATCCATCTGACTAGAGTAGTTCTCTAATTTATTATAGGAGTCATTGGCCTGTGAAACCTTTGACTGGGTTGTGGGGTCATTCAAGGTTTCTTGAATACTCAGAAGCTCTGACTTGAGACTTCCCAACCACTCAGAAAGAC
The DNA here is from genome assembly GCA_902806585.1 of Xylaria hypoxylon. NCBI lineage: Eukaryota > Fungi > Ascomycota > Sordariomycetes > Xylariales > Xylariaceae > Xylaria > Xylaria hypoxylon. Next base: position 3,943,445 of record CADCXB010000001.1, read on the forward strand.
CAACAGGGAGTTCAGCAGGTCTAGTCCCTGGCCTCCCATGTTTTGCATATCCACGCAATATGTCCTGGAGGCGGCAAAGGTGTGAGCCCACTGTTGCACATTCAGTCTTAATGTCGCCGGCATAATAGCAGGGGCTAGATGATATCGCAGATATGAGTTTCACCAGCGAACTAGTCGTCGCGCAAATGGAATCGAAATCGCTATCGTTATTGATTATCTCTTTTGGTTGAGCTCGTGGGGTGTCTGGCTCGACGACATCTGTCATATCCATGCCACATCTTTCAACCGCCTGGATTTCATCGGACTCTTCGCTTGTTTCGCGAGGACGGACGTCGCTTTGCATGAGACTCTGGGACAGAGGTCGGTGGGATAGATGGACGAGGTTGTCGGGATGGCTGCTCAATGCAGGGATGATGGGTCGATCTCGGGGAGGATCCGGAGCATCATCGTCAGACATGGGAAGGGAGATGACAGAGAAGGAGTCGTTGTCATCGACATGCTCCCAGTCGTCAGATATGCTTGCAGAAGTGGTAGCCATGTCGGCGAGTTCCACGTACTGCGTATCGGGAGATAAAGGAAAAGGAGATCAGTAATTCACGGTGTTTCAAAATTGCATCAACTCAAGAGGCCGAGTAACATGAAATCGAGAAAAGTGATGTCGAAAGAAGGCTTAGCTAGCCAAGAGGCAGCCATGCATATGCGTGTAGGTTTGCCAGGCAAGCAAGGCAAACTCGGAACCCTGAGTGAGACGGGCAAAACCTAGGTGACAAGACTACCAGAGTGGGATGCATGGCAGTTACGTCTAATATGTCAGGAAAGAAAATCACAGTGACATTACATAATTGCTTGAGTTGGGAGATACATAGAATTAAACATTGTAGTTACGTGTAAGGACTGAACCTCTAAGCAAACAAGCACAAAAAGGAAATGCAAATGATTTTCAATTTTGTTTTTTAGATAGCAGTCGGTACCTACAGTCTTGGATTCTTGAGGCCTAAACCGGGGTAACTAGGTCTAGGTACGTAACAGTAGGTGTCTACCTACCTACCTCTTAGTAAGGGTGCCTAGATCGGTTAGGTACGCTTACGTACCCAACCTACACAGGGGCCTACCAACTCTAGATGTGTGTAAGTACCCAGTGGGGGGTTGCCGATCTTTGAGGGAGGGGCGCGGGGAACATCCTTAATCATTTGTCCAGGGCAGACTGCAGCGGTAACGCAGCAATGGATCATCAGGGTAGCTAGCTACCTACCTTGTAGGTTAGTAAGTACCTATACCTAGCACAGCTTGAATATCACAGCACATACCTACTCTGCACTAGGTAACCTTCCTGTACCTACACCTACGTGCACATAGGTAGGTATTTACAGGTATACTAAACCCCCCCGGTCTTCCACAAGTTTTACACTCCAGTTAGTTCAGATGATGCTACTAATGCTTGTCTCTAGAAATCACCGCTTACTCCCCGAGTTGGTAGCAAGCGGTCTTGCCGAGAATGAAAAAAAAAGTTACGAGTGAGAGCGCAAGAGAGAGATAAGCTAGAGAAGTAAGGGCCGGACCGCCTTTATACTAATGTTAACAACGCTGCGCCAATGAAATAGCTTTTCCGAAGAAGAGAGGCACGGAGTATCTATATTATTAACGTCCTCGTAATTAATACATACCACATTAATCATCAACCTACTTCCGGGATTTCAGTACGAAGTCAATTCCAAGTACAACCTGAGATTGGGTAAGTTGACAGACCTCGGAGAGAGCGACGAAAGCGAAGATGGGTGTATTAACTAGATATAAATGGCTTCAGTCGAGATCTTTAGGTCACAAAGCGGCTCGAGCCAGATCTAGGAAAACGAAGTAAGATGTCCGACAAGCATTTCTGATTAGCTCACACACCGGAATCGCTGGATGTAAATAAAAGTCGTCGACAAACCAGTTACATAGCACATTCGCCGATCTTCCGCCATTCTCATCATGTCGAGCGGGGGGTGTTTCCGCTACTCTGCGCTGGTTTCCCCTAATCGCAACTAGTCTGATGCTCAGTAGACTAGGAGCCCGATCAGTCTGTCCGATATATTGTCATTCATGACCAAAATCACCGAAATCGCTAAATACAAGGGCCAAGGCTCGAAGCGGGAGCACTACACCCCGCCCTGGGCGAACTGCCAGACTGATCCAATTGCAGCTCATTGCTCCCGAGTACCGACGCATATTTCGAAGCACGACATCACGCCGGCTACCAGGAACCGCAGGTTGCTCTGACCTGCCCGGTTTGTGTCTAAGTTGTATTGTCAAACTACGAGTCTGCCACACCAGCCTTGGCCTTGGCATTGCGTGGTCCAACATGTGGTGGGATATCACGCAAAAGCCGTTACTTCAGGCCTGGCACGGCTGGCTCTTGTATAAAAGGTCTCATAAGACCTCGCTCATTCGTTTAGTTCATTGTCTTTTCAGTTCAGGGTCGAAGAGGCAGTGAGCTCAAATAACGTGTACATATGAGGAGTATAGTCTCACGCCGCCTTGATTCATCATGTTTCCGAAAACTCTCAAGCCTGTCGGGCTCTTGTTAGCACTCGGTGATGTAGCGCTGACAGCTTGTGTCCCCAGATCTTCAAGCTCTGCTCAAGTCCCAGCAAATGTTCCAGCAGAAGCTTCCCTTGAGATAAATCCCGATTTTCTAGGACTAGCCTTTGAGCAAGCCTCGTTCATACGCTATGCGGAGGATGATGAAGGCAATGTCAATGGCTTCTCGGCCAACTTGATGCACGCTATTTACTCAAGGACAGGCGGGAAACCAAATATCCGATTAGGCGGAACGTCTCCAGATTATGGGAAGTATTTGCCCGGTCAGAATGAACCAGCGCTCCCCGTGGCCGAGCAAGATAATTACCAGGACATCGGACATACCACCATTGGGTCATCATACTGGAGGTTCACAAAGAATTTCCCCAATGCCGTGTACATTATTCAAGTGCCATTAGCCACAATGAACATCAGTGAACCTATTGCCTGGGTCCAATCAGCATTGGATACTATAGACGAAAACCAGGTCTTCTCAATCCAACCTGGAAACGAGCCGGATCTCTACTCGAACACTTTCAAAGGTGTCAACGGAATTCCTCTACAGCCTCCAGACTACCAAGGAAACCTGAACAGCGAGACATACGTCGGAAACTGGACGAAGTATGTGTCGGCGATCAAGGATGCCGTGCATAGCGTCCGTCCGGGGCGCTTCTTCTCAGCCTTTGACACCGCTTCGTCTCGTAAGGACGTCCTCTCGGTCGACACGTGTTTCAACCTAGGCATCGATGCCGACGGTATCATCAAGGAGGTCGCGGGCCACTACTACCAAGGAAACGCGGGGACGGCCGCCACGCTCGGGAGCGTGCTTATGAACCTCACGCTCACACACACAAATCTCGACGAGTTTAGAGTGCGGATTGACTGGCTGCGCGCTAACAAACCCGAAATACCGTTCGGTAAGGAATCCTTAGAGCTATTTCTTTTCTCGGTATAGTCATCTTCGGGAGTACATGGGTTTTAGCTATACCTTTAATGCTTCCCACACTTTGAAACCACTTATACATCACACCTGAGATGATCATTACTAACTCCAAACCATACAGTGCTGTCTGAAGTGGGAAATTCCCTGCAACCCAAAAACACATATGAGTACCAAGCCAGGCTGGGATCCGCTCTGTGGCAAGTTGATTTCTATCTCTATAGCATGGCTATAGGCATTACACGCATCAATTACCAGCAAATCATGCGTAAGTGATATCGATCCTCACCCATCCTTTTTGCCCATCATCAAGACCACATCACCCAGGCCGCGCTCCCTGGGCCGGAATTAAAGTAATGTGGTTTCATGGTTTGAAAGCTCCACAGGTCTACGCGTCTGCGAAATATATTAGGATCTCACCTCGAGCGGAAGATGTTGACGTATGTTGACTTATGCTATTAAAATAGATGCGGGTTACGACTTGTGGCTCCCAGTCGCAAGCGCGGGACTACCAGCGCAGGTATTCTCAAACTACTACTCGCAACCTTTCTTGGCAGACTTTATAGGTATGTAATAAAAACGATCCCTTGCCTGATTATTTGGGCAGTGTTTTGTCGAACTAACCCTTTTGCAGTACGTTATGCCCCTTTATTCTCTCTAGAAATTAAAGGTAAAAATAGTAAGCCCTGGGACACTATATTGACACACAGCAGGGAGACTCGGGAAAGACGCGTGTCTCGCAACTCTCGGTAGACGCTAGTAATGTTGCGGCGTACGCAGCCTACGACGACGACGCGCTGAAGCGCATCGCCGCTGTGAACATGAACTACTGGAACCAGACCTCGTCGACGGAGGCACGCGGCAGCGTCACGTTGAGTTTTGAGGTCCCTGACGATGTGACGGAAGTTACAGTATACCACCTGAACTCGCCAGCGGGTGCAGGCGCAGCCGCCGACACAATCACCTACGGCGGCAGTCAGTGGACATACGCGAGCCTAGGTAAGGAGGTCAGGAATGTGCGGCGGGATACCGAAACAGTCGCTGTCTCAGGTGGCTCCGCTAGCGTTACTGTTGGTAGCAGTGAGGCGGTGTTGGTTTGGTTGTAGCGGCATGTGTGTCTCGCTAGGTAGCCACAACGTACTATAGCTCCAGATATAGGAAGGGTGCGATCTAATGGCTTTGGGGGATTGCTACAATGCTCCAATTAAGCATGCCTTTGTGTCACGTCTATGGCGCCGCCATGATGTCTTGCCTGCGCCACTTACGCGTTTTATCTCGGGTTCTGAGTTTGTGAATATGATCCGCGGTCTAAAAAGTGCTTTCTCGGACCGTGCCGCCGATCGCAACGCAAACACGACGGGCTATCACATCACGTGTGTGAGACAAGCTGTGGTGTCCTGTTTAGTGATGTACGTACTGTAAAGTCATAAGAAGGTCGGTCATGTGAGCAATCTAGCTGCGGCATCTGTAGGCATGGGATCCAGGCTAAGGACTTAAGCCTCAATTTCAGTTCGTGAAGGCCGCCTCATCCGAGCCGGTTCAATTCAGCTCACCATGCAAGGTACAGGCTAGGATTTCGGAGACGTGGTAGGGAAAGCGGCTCGTGGTTGTTGAGTGTAGTCTAGGCTACGGGCTTATTCTGACCGCATCTTTTAGGACGATGTGAAAACCTGTGTCGAGTTGAGATGCCGGTCTCCCGTCCCACCTTTTTGTAGTCAAAGAAAGAGGATTGATTAATCGATTGGTTGTTAAATGAGCAACCACTCAGCTGACCAAGAGCTAGTTTTGCTGATTGGCTAGGGTGAAGCGTTCAAGTAAAAGAACAGGTATTTTCTATATCAAGATTTTGGCTCCCGGTGTAGAAACTGCAGCTACTAGCATACGCTTCAGCCTTGGCGACATATCTCGAATACCTAACCTATCAATACCTGCTCTATCTTGGTGTACTGGTTACAAGAACGTTCCAGCAACAAGGCCTCTTCTTTGGGGCTAAAAATGGAGTGAAGTGTAACTGTATAGACGCCAAGCCTGCGACAAGCTTACGGTAGGTAGTATGGGGCTGTTGGATGATGTATTGACCAGATGGTATCGGTTTGTTGCTTGTGACCGTCTACTGTATAGGGCCCGTGAAGTAAAGTAGTTCACATATCATTACAGTCTGATGCTGGGTATTCTTGTGGAGACCAACTAGCATGGTGATTGAACAGTTTCCGAGGGAACGGCCACGATCTGTGTATCAATGTTAGTTCGACTTTTATATCAAGTGGTACTCGGTTCTGTTCGAGTGAATTGAATGCATCCGTTGTAAGGATCCACAGTCGCTTTGTAGCTAATGTAGGTAGGGTTATAAAGACTAGAGTTAGGCACACTACTGTATCCTTGGTGCATGCCAATATGACCCATCACAAACCGTCAGGAATTCCGGACTCGAAGGTTACCTACAATGAACCGAGGGGCAACCGACTCCCCACCGGCGCTGCGTCATCGATAGGTATGACGCACGGCAAGTTAGAATTGTATGTACGTAGTATGCCTTCGAAATGCTCAGAACAGTGATCCGGAATTCGTATGCCGTGAACCATACCCATATACCTAGTTGACGGACGAGCAAACGTCCGCGGTTGTAGTGTAGTATTGACCAGTTGTATTCCTCCGCCTTTCTCACTCGGTTCGCCGCATCGCAAACAATGTTTGTGTTGTTGGAATAGGATCCATCTTAAACCCGACTGGGAGAATCGTACGATTTAAAGACGCTAGGCAAATTGACCTCGTTGGCGCCACCGTTTAAGCGTTAACTATAGTAGCCTTGCCGGGACTTCTGCTTGCTAGGAGATATACAGTCGTACTAACTACACTATCATCTTCCTTGTGCAAGCTAATACCAACTGTGCCAACTTTCGCGGCATTCTGGTGCGGAACCCGCCAAGAACCTAGATGCACAAAACGTGTGTAAGGTTTATCACAATTACTTATATAGGATGCTCGGCATACCTCTAAGTACGAACCTCTAGACGACATTACAGATGTACCTACTCGTCTTATCAAGATAGGCGAGGTGTTTGGACAGGTATGCATTATATCTAAGTTACATGTATCAAGTACATGTATCTATAACTGCTATGTACTACACTACTACATATGTATGTAGGTACGTACCTACCTACCTTTTGGTACAAACAGACAAAGCTGCAGACAAACAAAACAAAGCTGCAAACTCAAAAGTTAATCTGGCTGTGGTTGGATACTGGTTCGGGACCAAATGAACAAATGGGGGGCTCAGGGTCCAATTGTGGGTCCCGGGGGGATGACGTAGGAGGACGTCATTATCCCAGATCCTCTTTGCGCTAATGAAACAATCATGGGTCCCCCTGTATTTTCATGGGTCACCAAGTAAGTAGACCACTAAGCGTAATGTAACATTTCTCTGTCGCATTTGTCGCATTTTCATCTTATAGTTCAGAGAGGGCCATCTTTTATCAGGGACCTGGAGTAGCATTACGGCATAGAACGAGCTGTGTTCAACTAGCAATTGTAATTATCAATGTAAGGAACTGGGAACAACGACCAGGGGCATGACAGGGTGCAGACAATGCAACATCAGTTTACTGTGCACTACTGTAGTACATACCTAACTATAGACTTGGGTATTAGAATATCAAGTTGGATCCCGTCGACAAGTAGAAAACAAGGAGGGTGCCCCGTCCATATTGTAGCCGATGTTTGGCAAATCAAGATGGAGGCGTTATCTCGGAGCGGAATTAATTAATATATCAGCGTCAAGCGATTCAGCGATTCAAGCGCTCTATGTTTATCACGGTAGCGAAGAGGGATGCGTAGGAATAATCAGGTAGATTTTCGAGGCTTTATCATTTATTTGCTCCTGGCATAATGGTTTCACATGTCCTACTAAACCCGCGAGAAAATCAATATCTACCTACTATTTACGTCATTTTATCTAAGGCACTTGAAATATGGTGTCCGTACAGGTATAAGCTCATTCGCGCGGCATAGAATTGTTTCGAAGTAGGTAGGAATCAGCCTGAGGTAGAGTTGTATTTTACATGTATGCATTCCTTATGCTTTCGGGCTTTGATAGCCATGCTTCAGGCATGCTGGTACAAGAGCTGATGAATGGTGCAAAGCTGACATGTCTCTTGAGCTGCAAAGAAGCCCTCCATACGTGTGTAACATCTTCAAAAGAGCAGCTAGAAAATAACGCTTTGACAAGTAGGTACTAATTAGAGCTTTTGTGTCTCCGTTATGAGGTCACATATAGGTACCCTCTTCGTCGTCTTGTCTCATTAACTCTTCCAGTGTAAGTCTTTAGGAGCCAGACTCTAGTCAGGGGTTGTGACCCATAGATCGCGGCCATTCCCCTACTTCTTCGATACATGTGTGTATCTGCGTATCAGATCAGTGTACTTATATCCAATTCCCTTCTTGTACTGTCATCAGATGTGGCAAGTTAAGATGAGCTGACACTGACCTGACTACTAACTTAGATACATCTGAATCGTGATGATTGATTGGCACTGATTAGTGGTGATGGTGCTAGGCCTGGACGAGCCCTTAAAAGTACGGTTATGACCTAAGGCTCCCACACAAGTGCTCCTAACGCCCTAACGCCCTGATGCCCAGGGATGCGGGCGCTGAAAGCACTACATCATCACCTAAACCTGCCCCGAGCCAACCAACTGGAGCTCCCCAAGTATACCCCCCCTCCCGTTTACATAGCGCCATCGATTTTCCCTGCTTTCTCTCTTCCCTTTTACCTCGATTTATAATCCTAAACCCTCCACCCCCCTTCAAAGAGTTACGATCCAGCGTCAGGCAGACTTTATTTGCCCTCATAGAAACCTGTTCTCCCTATTGTCCGTCGTCCCGTACAGCTTCTCGTAGCTAAATAAATAAAGGTGTTGAATACCTAGTTTCTTTCCACCACGATAAACTTCAGTCGCATCTGTGCACCAGCGCTTCCGCTCTCGGGTTACTACATATAAGTACCCTATCAGGCTAAGGCGAAAGTGTACCTCCTTGTTCAATCTTTCAACCGTCTCCTCCTTGGCCATCCAGCCACCCGGATGAGGACAGAGCCATACAAGTCAAGACAAGATAAGACACCATCTCGGTTGCTGTCTGCTCGCGCTGTAGCTTCCCTCACTGCAAGCGCCACCTCCTCACGGAGAACAGAGGACCGAAGGAGTATCACTTGAGCCTCAGTGGCCCGGCTGCTGCACCTGGTGACGTCTCAACGTAACTTTAGTTACCATCATTCGCCGAAAGCACCCGTGCTCGGCAACCAGCGTCCCTGGTGACGTCTGTATCTAACACAATGTCTACAATCCAGCAACTAAAGAACTTTATTCGTCATGGTACACCCACAATTTCTTACTATACTTATCTTTTTGCAAATTATCCGACCCATTTCCATCTGCTTCTCCATGTTGTATTGACACCCTACCCCATCCTGTTTCCCCGCGCTGCTCGTCATTTTAACTTTCAACGATCCATGCCATGCTGCCGCATCTGGCTTGTGGATCTGCCGCCCCTAGCCTCTTGTTTGCCCTTGCACACTGACATCATTTGACTGATTCCTCCATATAGGCAAGCAGGCAAAAGTGAATTATGGTGACTCTGCGAAGAAACAAGACCAATCTCCTCCATCCACTGCGCAGAAAGTCATGGCAAACCCTACAGAGCCAGGCCCAGTTGTCGGTCATGAGAAAAACATCCCACTACCCGACGCCTACTCTGTCCAGCCCGGTGATATGCACAATCGCGTCGCTCAAGCCGATGGCGTGGCCGCTCACCACGCCGAGGCTAACCAAAGTGCATCCTCTTCACAGTCTAGGGGTAAGAGGAATTCCGATCCGCACGTGGCCAAGATCATACAGGAAGAACACGAGAGTCGATCAAGTTTTCCTAGATATCCCGGTTTAGAGCGGTGGGAACTACTAGAGAAAATGGGAGATGGTGCCTTCAGCAACGTGTATCGCGCGAGGGATCGTCAAGGAGATGCCGGCGAAGTCGCCATCAAGGTTGTCCGACGATTCGAAATGAACAACATGCAGGTTAGTGTTCTTGGCAGTTGATTTCCGCCTTTCTCGATCAACTATCATTTCCTTATTCGACTGTCTCTGTTTTCTCAATCTCGTCTTCTTTACCAACACGGTGGCCATAATACAGGGCCAGAAACATCTACATCCGGATTTTAAGAAGGTTCCGAAAGCTGTTGAGGTGCGAAAACTATCTTCTTCTTTGTCAGAATCCTTCATTCACTACACTCTGTACTACTTGCTCACTTCACCGTTGCTTATCACTCCGGCGTATTCTTCTTTTTCATTGTGTTTGTGAAGAAATCTAAAGCTGGCCAATTTGCCCAGAAACTGACACAATCGCTAGCGAGCAAATATTTTAAAGGAAGTGCAGATTATGCGCCAGCTTGATCATCCCAACATTGTTAAGCTTATCGATTTTTCCGAGTCCCGACAGTACTATTACATCGTACTCGAGCTTGCACCTGGTGGTGAATTGTTCCATCAGATTGTCAACCTCACATACTTCAGTGAAGACCTTTCAAGACATGTTATTGTGCAAGTAGCCAAGGCCCTCGAATATCTTCATGAGGAAATGGGTGTTGTTCACCGGTAAGCAGTCTCGGTTGAGTGTGTTTTGCACCTTCGGCTGTGTCACGCCGGAGCAGACAGTATGAGGAATTATAATTGATGCTGGCGATCAATTTACACTCTTGCTCTTAATAAACCAGTTACTAACTATTTCACAGAGATATTAAGCCGGAAAATATTCTTTTCCGGCCAATTCCTTTTGTGCCGACAAAGGTTCCGAAGCCAAAACAGCCTGGCGATGAGGATAAGGCTGACGAAGGCGACTTCATTCCCGGCGTCGGTTCTGGAGGAATTGGTAAGATCCAGATCGCTGACTTTGGACTCTCAAAAATCGTGTGGGACAAACAAACGATGACACCATGTGGCACCGTCGGTTACACAGCTCCTGAAATCGTCAAGGATGAGAGGTATTCAAAGTCAGTCGACATGTGGGCACTAGGCTGCGTGCTCTATACGCTGCTCTGCGGTTTCCCTCCGTTTTATGACGAGAGTATTGAAATATTGACGGAAAAAGTCGCCAAGGGTCAATTTACTTTCCTTTCTCCGTGGTGGGATGACATTTCCAAATCCGCCCAAGATTTGATTGGTCATCTCTTGACTGTTGATCCGGACAAGCGTTATACCATCAAGGAATTCTTGAGTCATCCATGGATTCAAGGATCTGGCGCGACACCTCGCGACGATAGGAAGCAGCAGACCCCCGAACGTCTTCGTGCCTTTGACGCTTCAAAGTTGATAGATGGCGAAAGACGTATGGACTTCCGGTCCCCCGGTGCCGTGAACTTGCGTGAGATATTTGATGTCGGGTACTCCGTTCACCGACAAGAGGAAGAAGCGAAGCGGAGGAAACAAGTTGGACCTAAGGCCGGAGGACCATCTCGTTTAACTAACCTTCACGAAGAATCTTCAGACGAAGAGATTAGCCCTGATACTCAGCATGCACCCAAGCCTGACGATCAGCAATTAGAACAAAGCATGCGCAACGCGAATTTAGGTAAGGACCATGAACGTGGTAGAGAGCGTGCTCGACAAGGAGAACGAGAAGCGGCGCGAGGCTACGGCCAACATAGTGCTGCTGTCGCACAAGCTGCTCGCCAACAAGTTCGCGATCGCAATAAACAACGAGGAGCTTTCGAGCTGAGTCTCGACGGCGCAACATTGTTGGGGCGGAGGGCCAACAAACCCACCGCTAGCGTCGGCGGGTTTTAGACGACATCGTGACCTTTGAATCTGCAATTCGTCTATTAGTATATCGCGCGCAACTGATGCATTGCGCGAGGTGTGGCAATACGGATTAACTGGACAGTTACGCATCTGCGCAGCTTCAAGGCTACTGATTGGGAACACAACATAGCATATGATGGGTCCGGCGCGGTGTATCGGTTTGAATGAGCACATAAGGAGTTTGTTGGGATCGCTTTGTATTATTGACTATACCGTTTTACACCCAAGGGCAGGCTTTCTAGGAGGCCTAATTTTACACGACTGGCCAATCCAGCCGAATTGAATCCATCATCACTTACACATTCCTGACATCTCCTAGTCTCAGACAAGTGCCCTTCCCTCGTCCCTGTCCTACAAAGGGAGTATTAATAATTGTACTCGTGAGACAACTGTCTTACAGCAGTTTTGCTCGTCTAACTAGGAGTGACCATCTTAGTTCTATGTCATATTGTTTCGCCATATTGTCTCCAAGGCTTTTAGCAAATTAAAAGTCTATCGTTATCTCAGGGAAGTCCAACATAGGCAAGCAGCCCCAGTGGGCGGGTTTCATCTGTGAAGGGGCTTCCCCAAAGACGATGGCTTCAATATTAGTCGCCCTTGAAATCAATAGAACATGTTCCCTTCCGTCTGAAAGCTGTTATAAGAAGCTTGGAAATGTCTGCTTCAGTAACTTCCACCCTCCTCAATCTACATCCATCCATCTCCGCTAAACCAATCTCGCCTCGGGCATGTTCGACTTTTCTGTCGGGTCGAGTCTTAAGCTTTCTCGGTCGTTACCTATGTCCCATTCTCCTACTCTTGGAATAGCCCGATTGTAGTTTACGCCCATGGCAGCCCTCACGCCTCCAAATCCCCACACCATAGCGCGGCTTGTGATGGAATTCACCACCAGCACGGGCGCATGCGTCATAGACATGCCAGTTGTCCGCCCAGCCTGTAGCAGTGTGTTCGAGATCGTCGTTATAGAAAAAGAGGTTAAACCTGACTCTATCTGCATCACACCTACCGCCTCCACGCCTCTGCTCGCAGATCCGAATCCGCCTAGCAACCGACGTCCGGGCCAGTCCTCAGCTTGGTGGACGAGTAGTTGGCCTTTAGACCCCGGGGCCGGAGGTCAAGGTGGTAGGAAGACTTTACCCAAGCCTGGTGATCCGGCGAAGTCTGACCCGCCGCCCGACCCGCCGTCTATCCAGATCCCCGTGAAAGAGGAGCCTGTTGTGCTGTGGCCTCCCCCTGTCCGCCCTGCTCCTATACGTTCTTCCGTTCCCATTAGACCATCTCCTTCGTCTTCATCTGAGCCCGGTGATACAGTCGAGGCTACCCCGTCGCCTACTCCAGTCTCTGTTAAGGAGAAGCCTTCCACACCGGCACCTTCTCCTAGTCGTCTCCAATCGTCGTCTACTTCTTCGCGGCCCGCTGGCCCGCCCGGTAAGGGTGGTCCGACTTCAACTTCAACTTCAACTTCGACAACTTTGAAGACTTTGACAACTTCGACTCCATCTATGCGGTCGAGCGAAACCGGGTCTTCAACGACCGTTAAAATGTCTAGTAGCTCGCCACTTCCACCTCCGCCAACGGCTAGCAATCCGCCAAAATCATCGCCAAAACCAGATATCACGACATTTCCAGTACGTCCACAACCGCCTCGCCCTACTCCGCCACCGGCGCCTACCCCCATTGATCCAGGCGTCTGTGATTCGACATACACTACTGTCGACGTGTCGGAGCTCACAGGTCTAGACCCGCACTTCCTCGAGAAATACCTGGGCCTCCTGGGCCTTGGTGGGCTACTAGACGGGCTTCTAGGCGGGCTGCTAAGCGGAATCCTGGGCAGTGGCGGCCTGGCTGGCAATAGCGAGAAAGAAAAGCTCGTGCATCAGTACCGCGTGCTCTGCGACGTCGCGCTGCCCGATGGCCCGGCGCCCTCGTTTCCGGACTATAAGGGCGGAGAGGAACATACCAAGACCGTGCAGGGCGGCCATCGAGAATGTCTGGAGACGTGTGAACGGCAGGTCATTAATATGGCTGGTCAGAACTTGCTGAGAGAATGCCTGGGCGTCGCGTATCGCCCTAAGGCCGGTGCCGCGGGTGAAGAAGGGGAGTGTCGGTATTGGTGTGGTGAGCACAAGGAGCATGAGTTCTTGCCTGTGGATTCGCTGCCAAGTAAAAGCAGGGAAGGGAAGGGGAAGGGCAAGGAAAAGCCTGGTCGGTGGCAGGTCATCTATATGTGACGTGGGCTATTTCTTCTTTTTCTCTTCTTGGGTTGGAGTTCTAGGAGCTTCTGACTCGATATTGTATACATACTTGGGTTTGGGTTTCGGTTTAACTTGGATGGGGGGTGTTTCTAATCGTTAATTCAGAGATGGTATCGGTTGTGATGGGGACAGGGAAACGGAGACGTCCCTTTTATATTGCTTTGATATAGATCATATACGTAATTATTCACAAGAGCCACTTTCATACTTTTACATCCGAGCACATAGCTCTATGTCTCGGCTGAAACATTGCCGTGTATAGTACTAACATCGAGGTTTTCTAATGGAATTGAAAGGTTAGTCCAGCATTGTTTCATTGTCAGGCATAGTCACGGACTTGGGGTCTTCAAGTGAGCAACCATTCTCGAGAGTTTGATTCTAATCCTATGAGTCCTAAGATTTATTGCGTCATATCTCGTACTAAACCCAAAACGCCCCTCGCTATGAAACCAGCGATGGCAGCGAACCGCCTACTTTACAAGGTATCACCCGGTTCTCTGCACGATTCTCTAACCGAGCCCTCCCTAACAATAATTGAAATCAAATGGCTTAGGTGTGGCCGACAAGTCCAGCCTGGGGAGCGTTATCAGGGTTGATATCGGCGCCAGCGAAGCCAAGAGCCTCGTTCCATGCATCGGCAGTTGAGGCGTCCTTGGGACCACTTCCGAGGGAAGCCTGTGCGGCCTTACAAGCGGTGTGCGCATCATCAGCGGCACCGCAAACGTTGACCAGTTGGTCGCAGATGCGGTTGAAGATGATGGCGGGGTTGAGCGCTTCTTGTTGACCCTTGTTCACTGCGGGATCTTGGGCCTGGAAGGTGAATTCACCGGCCTTGCGTCCGTTTAGCGACTCCTCGAACTTGACGGTCGGCGTGCAGCTACCGAAGTCGAGGCCCAGAGATGAAGCCTCGAATCCGAGGAAGGTTCCCGTCACATCATCAGAAACAGCACCGGCACCGACGGCTGCGTCTCCTGCTGCGTCACCACCGTTGTCGACAGCGGCAGCGGTGGTTGTTGCGGCAGGGGCAGCAGAGGTAGTGCGGGAAGCACCGCAGTTGAAGACCGGAGTAGAAGTCGCAACAGCAGCAGTGGTGGTGGTAGCGACGGCACCTCCATCGTCCGCGTTGCCGTTATCTGCGTTTCCATTGCCATTGCCGGCATTGCCGTTGGCACCACCGGCCGCGGCTCCATTAACGGTGAAGTTAGAAAAGCCCTGGGCGATCATGACATCAGCGACGCTGAGGCCGGTAGCGTCGAAGGGAGACTGGAGGGAGCTCGCAGAGTTGGCATTCTCGTCATCAGAGCCAGTGACAGCGGGATCGATGAGAGGAACAATGCCTCGAAGCTCCGCAGTGGCGGGGAGAGAAGCATCGCCACAAATATTGGGGACGCTGACGACGAAGGGGTTGAAGTTTTGCTCTGCGGCTACGAGCTTCTGTGCCGCCGCGATGACCGCGGCATCGTTACCGAGTGTCGACACAATCTGGTCAGCGAGTGAGAGCTTCGCACATGGGTTCGCAGCAGCAAGAAGGACGCCAGGAACGGCGCCAGCAAGCGTAGGGGCCTCGCCGGGTTGGCCAAAGTTACCCAAGGCCGAGATGTCGGAAACAGGGGTTTGTTCCTGACCGAAGCGAGCCTCGGCGACAGCCAGCAGGGCAGAGATGAGAGCGACGTTTGTATACATTTTGGGTCGTTTCTTTAATATGGTATGATAGGAGGGAATTGCAAAGGTATGATCGAATATATACGAAGATCCAAGAAGTGAAAGTATTTAAAAACCGGCTGGCGGTGGTTGCGAAGAAAGAATGTCCAATAAAGACCGTCAAGAACCGAATAGTTCACAGAACTGTATATAGAAAAGAGTTGAAATTGAAAGAGAGAACAGAGAATGAGCTGATGAATAGAAGAAACACAACAACACTGGCGGCGAGGTAGGAGATATATACACCACGATGGGGCGGCAGGTCAGATTGCGAGGACCATCACCGTGTATTGATCGACTACTGACAGACGCCAGCGAGGGCCCATGTGTCGATCATACCGCCTACCAAGATGGGATAGCAGCTATATGAGACGACGCTATCGGGGCTCTCAAATAGCGCAAATTTCCAAGTACACTACGTCTCATGTTGCTAGTTTCCACCTGTGAGTGCTTTGGGAGCCGCCCAGGGATGAGGTCGCTTAGAGTTGGGATGGTTGACGACTATTTCGGCTCCATTCTGTCTCGCAATAGCCATGGATGTGCTGCAGGGTTGGTTTGGCCAGGAACGAAATCCGGGCCAAGACCACGTTCCCCAGCGTCTCTTTTCTCGGGCTTCGGCAGAGATCCCGTCAATCCGTTTCTCTTCGCCAGATGGTCATCTCATCCTGGTGTTTATCTATTAGATTAGGTAAACGACCGTAATTACATGTACTTTCAACCGTCAGGGATATTAGCGTTTGGCCCTTGCGCATTTAATGAGGCTCTGCAGAATGATTGAGATGCTATATCTACCCCTATTCGGACTTTCGACTACTGTCTACTGATACCATTTTTGTTTGTTTGTCATAATTACTGAAGTATGATGGACTCTATAACCTGGGAATAAGTTTGCAAACATTGCGAACAGTCTACACTTTAACACATAGGTATATAAAGTAAGCAATGTTGGAATGATCAGTTTGCATATCTCGCAGAAAAGATCTCTAAATTAGAGGATCAAAACAATAATTACATCATTCACACAGTACACTACTACGTACTTAGTGCACTAGAAAATATCCCCAAGGTTTTGAACCCATGCTCTAACATCACCAATCCTGAGCAGAAGCCTTGGAGAAGAAGGGGGTAATAAAGAGGGGCCGTTCTCCTATCTTCATACGCTATACCCAGATGGTCAACTGGAGGATGTAAGTGTTATTTGTCGAGACTACCGCCAAAACTCGACAAACTTGCACCTAACGCGGTTGGAATATTGGCTTGGCATACACTAATTAGGCATAGTCTAAGAGCTTATTTTATTAGTTAATATTATAGATTTATATATAAATTGTTATCTTTTTAGGTTTTTTACTATGTTAACATGTTAATACCGGCTTATATAGCAATAAAATTGCTTGTTTTCTTGTTTTTTTATTAAATTAATTGTTTTTTTGTAAAATTAACTACTTTTTTGTTTTTTTGTTAAATTGCTTGTTTTTTTGGTTTTTTACTTAAATTTATAATAAAAATTAGCAGTGTGCCTTTTATATTTTGTTTAAATATAAAAATAAACCTTTTATTACTTATTAACCTTTTAAAAATAACATTTATGTTAGTTTTTATCCTTAAATAGCTTAAGCTAAAAAAAAAGGGTATTTTAAGGGGTAATTATTAGGCTTTAAAGCTTTTAAAGCAGGTATAAAAGCATTATTTAAAGCAAAAAAAGGTAAAAATATTATTGTTTTTAAAAAATTACTAGATTTTATTTGCTTATAATGATTTTAGTTAATATATAAAACTAATTAATACTTTTATAAGTGTTTTTTTTATTAAAAAAGGCTTTTATAAACTATTTTTTTAAAAAGTTACTTTTTATTTTAAAATTACTAATAAAAGGACTATTTTAAGCTAATAAATATAATAAAAAAAGATTTTTAGCGATAAATTATTTAAATATTACTTTTGTTAGCTTAAAATAAAAGGAATTTTTTAAAAGGAGTTTTATTTTATTAAGCAAAATTAAAAGTTAGTAATAAAAAGTTGGTTTAAAAAAAAAGCTTATATGATTTTTAATAGTTTTTACTTTAATTTACCTAATATTTTTGTTTTTTTAAACAGCTAGTTTAAAAGGTTTTTATAACGTTATTAAATTAACTACTATTAAATTATATATATAGCAATTAAAGTGCTTAAGAAAATTATTAAATATATTAATAAGTTTTTATAGTTTATTAAAAAAAATTTATAAAATAATTGATTTTAATAAAATATTATATTAATAAGTGATTTTACTAAAGATATTAGTTTTAACAAGTTTTTATTGTTGAAATACACTAGCAACTACAGGTGCTTATAGGGGGGGTGTAGCCCCCCTAGCTGCAGCCCTGCCAGCAAGGCTAGCAGTCATTACAGGTGGCGTACATGCCACACCTGTATAAGCCACCTACAGGTGGCTTATAGTGGCTACAGGTGACGTATATACAGGGCTAGGGACCCCTAGCAAGGTTGATACAGGGCTAGGGACCCCCCTGGGCTTACTAGCACCACGCTAAGTAAAGGGGGGACCTACTAGGGTAATTAGTCTAGGGTAACGCCTTATAACTAACCTATTGTAGGGGTTATCTTCTATATAGGGGTTTATCTTTTATAAAGGGGTTTTATATAGCCGAGGTTAACTTTATTGTAATTTACTATAATTTACTATAAAGCCGAGGGTTTTAGGTGGTTTAAGCGCTAGAAATAGTTTATATATATAGCGCTTTTTGCTGTATTTAACAAATAGAATTTTAGTTAAGCAAGTAATATATTTTTACCTTCTCTTTTATATTACCTTATTTATAATGGATATTATTTACTATAAATTCCTTGCTTTTAGCACTATTAATAAGCTTATTTCTATTATAACTTAGGTGCCCCTTTAAATATTAGCATTTTATATTAGTATATAAAACTACTTTTAATAAGTTATAAGCTTAGTATAACGTTTTACTAGGACTAGCTATTATTACTATTTACTTTTATAATATAAAGCGTTTATTTTTTATTATAGTAATCTCTTCTTTTTATACCACTCTTTATACTATTATTTATAGTGCTTTTAATATTATAAATTACTATAATAGCTACTTTTTTAAACGCACTTAATACCTTTAATAATAAAGATAACTTTTTTATATTAAACTAAATATAAAAGCTTATTAAAGGTATATAAAGCTTATAAAGCTTTTAAACTAGCTTATAATAATAACTATAAGCTTAAAATAACTAGTTTAATATTACTATTTGCGTTATTACTACTAGTATTTAACGCTTAAAAACTTGTTATAATATTAGCAACCGCTTTATACCCCTTAAAAACACTTTTATAGCTTTTACTAAAAAGCTTATAGCAACCTTTACTGCCTTTTTTATAATATAAAGGTAATTAAATAAAAAAATCGCTAAAAAAATTAATAACTTTTTTAAACCTTAGCGCTTAAAAGGCCTTAAAAACTTCGATTAATAAACTTAAGTACTTACTATAATCTTTAAAGCTATAAAAATTCTAACGTTTATAAAAAACCTTACTATATTATAAGCTTTTAACAACTTTAATTAAGCTATTATTTTATTGCTATTATAAAATAACTTAAGCTTTATAGTATAAGCTAATATAGCTTATATTTATAACTTTATAAAGGCGTTTTAAATATTTTTAACCTTTTATAAACCTAATAATAATAGTATTAGAGATTTTTTTTATAAGGCTTTTTATACCTTAAAGTTCTTTTAAAGCATTAATTTTAGCACTTTTAACACTAAATTTAGCAGTATTACTACCTGTTTAATAAAAAAAAATATTATAATTAACTAAATTAATTAATGTAATAATTATTTAAAGGCTTTAAAAGACTTTTATATAGCATAAATAAATTAAATATAATAAATTATTTAAACCTTTTAATTAACACTTATACCTATTACAACTATAATAGGGTTGCCTCTTATAATTATAATGGAGTTTTTAATGGCAAATATTTTATAAAATTAATAAAATAGTATTAAATTAATAAATCCTCACCTAAAACCTTTTAATAATATTATTAACTAAGTAAATAAACTTTTTAAACACTTTTTTAAACTTTTTTAAGGTAAAAGTAGTAAAAAAATTAGTAGACTATTTAAGTCTTTAACTAAACTTATTAAAAAGTTTACTAAAAATACTGCTAATATATTCTTTTTAATAAACTATAGCGCTACTTTTTTTATGCTTTTAATAAATATAATATTATTTACTTTAAAAACTTTTAATTAATAGGTTAATTTAGCGTAGTTAATAAACTTAAAACTTTTTAATATACGCTATAAAATTCTTTAGCTATACGATATAAATAATATAGTATATATTTTTAATAGCTTTTATTAGTTTAACACTTACATTAAATTTATAAAAGATGTTTCCTTTGTAATAATAGCTAGTAAACCACTAAAACCATATAATAAAGATATTGTTTAGCTAAAACCTTATTATTTTAGTAATAAATATAGCACTTTTAAGCTAAAAAATATATTATATATACTAAAATTTAATATTAATATTATTTTTAAAGCGTTATACTACTAGTTAAAAAGGTTTTTTAAAAGATTTAAGCTAATTAATAGTAAAGGCAGCGCTTTAGCAACGCTAAAGTTTATAGATTTAAGCTTTTATTTTACTTTAGAAAACAATTTTTAATACCTATTATAATATTTACTTATTACTTATAATAATATAATATAAAGTAATTACTTAAAAAGCGATTTATCTTTTAAATTATAAGTGTTATAAGGTATTACAACGCTTAAAACTTTTAATATAATAAGTGGTTTATTTTTTATAATTAAAAAAACAGTAGATTTAAAGATCTTTAATATAGTTAAAGGCAACTTTTTATAAAGTAGCAACTTAAAAAGCAGCTTACCTTTAAAAGCACTTAAACCTTTTAAGCTTTTAAAATTAGCTATACTTTAGTATTATAAGCTAAAGCATATAAGGCTTTTATTGCTAAAAAAAACCATTAAAATTACTATAAGGCTTTTAAGCTTTAATTTTATTAATAAAAAAGACTTTTTTTATAAAAAGTATATTATAAACAAAGCTACTAAATATTTAACTTTTATTAAAGTTAATAATTTACTTATTGCTTTAAATATTATAATAAGTAATTTATTTATTATAAAGCTTATACCGCACTTTTAAACTTTTTATATTTTGATTTTAATAAAACAAAAAATATATTACTGCTAAATTTAACTACTAAAAGATAAATTAGCAACTACTGTTTATACTACTATAAAAAAGGTATTTAAAGGTTTAAAAAACTGCTACAACTGCTATCTAGCTTACTTTTACTTTAATTTAAGCACTAAAATAAATAATAGCCTTATTAATAACTAGTTATAAGTTAAAAGCATTAGTTTTAACACCTTTAGCCCTTATATATATAAATAAAACGGTTTAGCAAAACAATTTATTAAAGTAATTTTTAATTACTTATAAATTACCTTATAAACCTTTAAGCTACCATTATACCTTTAGTGTTATATTATAGCGCTTATAATAAACTTAATTAATTATATAAAAGTTACTAATAAAAATTTAACTTTTTATTAGCTACTATATAATAAGCTAAAACTTAATTTAGTACTTTATATGCCCTTTTTTACCTACTATAAAGTTATAAGCTTTAAGTGCCTATTAACTATATTTTATAAATTATAAGTTAAAACTTATAAGCTTGTTAAATATACTAAATATAGCAAAATTTTAGCAGTAATTAATACTAAAACCTACTTAGTTTATATACTTAAACATTACCTAATTATTTAGTTTATAACGCTAAAGCTACTAAAAACGCTAATTTTAGCAAATAAAGCTTTTATTAATAACAAAACTTTTTTATTAAAAAATCTACTTAATATAAACCTACTTAAAACCTATTTACCTTTTAATAAATCTACTTTTAATAATAACTTTTAATTATATATATTACTTATTATAAAAAACTTAAAAAGCGCTATATTTATTAAAGCACTAAATTTAAAGAAAGTAATAACGTTTATACCTTTTGTTTTTTTATTAAATCTAGCTATTTTAATAAAACTACCTTTTATTTTATTAAAATCTAAAGTAAAATATAAAGTAGTAAATAATAATTTAAAAAATAATCCAATAAATTTAAACCTTACTAAATCTTTTATAAATTTAGTGGTTTAAAATATTGTTTATATTATTATAGCTGCTTTAAAAGAGCTTAATATATTAAAATAGGTATTAAAAACGCTTAAAAGTCTTTTATAGTTATAAGTAATTAGGTTTAAATTTTAATAGCTATTAAAATTTAAAGCCTTTTGTTTTTTACTTATTAAAAACCTTAAAAAACGCCTTATAAATAGCCACTAGGTGCTAAAATATAAGTTAAACTAATAAAAATCAATTGCTAAATATAAAGCTAAATTTATTATTAAAAGCTTTAAACAAGCTTTTAGCATTAATTTTATAAAAACTTTTATAGTTATTATTATTTTATTTACTTAATAAATTTTATTAGCTTTAGCGGCTATTAAAAACTAAAAAATTAAGCAAATTAATTTTATAAAGGCTTTTTTTAATAGTAACCTTATTAAAACCCTTTATATTAAACCTTTAAAAGGCTTAAGGATTATTTTAAAAGACCTTAAAATTTTAAAATTAGTAATTTAATATAAATATAAGCCTAAATTATAGCAAGTTCTTTAGCTGCTACAAGCCTTATATAGCTTAAAGCAAGCCTTTAAACAATAGTAAAAAAAACTATTTTAACTATTAAAAAGCTTAAATTTTAAGCCTTTAATTAATAATGCCTTTATATACTACAAGGTAACTTTAAGCACTTTTATAATAACTTATATTAATAACTACTTACTAATTAGCTTAAATATCTACTATATTTAAGGCTTAAAAACTAAAATTAACGTTATATATAGCATTAAAAACTAAAGCCTTATAGCTTAGTTTTTAAGTACTAAAATTAAGCGTAATAAGCTTAGTTATAAGCTATATTTATAGTAGCCTTAATATATTAAATAAGTTTTAAAAAAGCTAAAATTAAAAAATATTAAACTTATTAAAATTTTGCTATAGCTTAAAATTATAAAGCTAAAAAAATATAAGTTTTTATTAGCACCTATTAAAGCTTACTATTATTTAATACTTATAAAGATTATAAACTATTTAATATAAATCATTAAGCTTAATATAATATTTGCTTACTAATAGCTAGCTATTTATATATAGCACTCTTATAAACTATACCTTATAGTAAATATAAAGCTATTTAAATACTTAAAAGGCATTATAAAATTAGCTTTAGTGTTTAAAAATTTAAAAGGCTTTATACTCTTTAATAAAACTTTTAGCCATTTACTTATAATCTTTAGTAATAATAATTACACTAAGTGCTTTAAAACCGCTAAATTTACTTAAAAATATACTATTATAATAGCTAAGGCCGCTATAAATTAAAAAGCTAAAAAAGCTAATATAGTAGCTTTTTTAACACTAAAAGCTAAATATATAGCACTTATAAAAGCTGTAAAAAAAGCTTAATAGTTAAAAAGCTTTTATAATAAGATTTAGCTATTAATTTTAAAGCTTATAATAGTATATAGCAATAATATAAAAGTTATAACAATTATTAAAAACCTTAAATATTATTAACGCATTAAATACACTTTTATAAAATTTTAATTTATTAAAGATGTTTATAAGGCTTAATTAATAAATATATACTATATTTTTACTACTAAAATAATAGCTAATAAGCTAACTAAAGCTTTAACACTTGCTAAATAAACTAATTTTTAGCAGATATTAAGCTTATTAGCTAGCACCTTAGTTAAAAAAGCGTATTAAAATACATTAGTAACTATAAATACTTATAAAAAAGGTGTAGCCCTTTTAGCTATAGCCTTGCTAGCAAAGCTAGCAGTTATTATAAGTGGCGTATATACCATACCTATATAAGCCACTTATAAGTAGCTTATAATAGCTATAAGTAATATATATACAAGGTTAAAAACCCTTAAGGACCCTTTAAAAACCCCTAGCAAAGTTAATACAAAGCTAAAGACCCCCTTAGGCCTACTAGCACCACACTAAGTAAAAAGGGGACCCACTAAAGTAATTAGTCTAAGGTAACACCTTATAACTAACTTATTATAAAGGTTATCCTTTATATAAAGGTTTATTTTTTATAAAAAGGTTTTATATAGCTAAGGTTAACTTTATTATAATCTACTATAATTTATTATAAAGCTAAAAGTTTTAAGTAGTTTAAGCGCTAAAAATAGTTTATATATATAGCGCTTTTTATTATATTTAACAAATAAAATTCTAGTTAAGCAAGCAATACACTTTTACCTTTTTTTTTATATTACCTTACTTATAATAAATATTATCTACTATAAATTCCTTGCTTTTAGCACTATTAGTAAGCCCACTTTCATTATAGCCTAGGTGCCTTTTTAAATATTAGCATTTTATACTAGTATATAAAACCACTTTTAATATTTATGTTATTTTATTATTAATTTAAATAAAACGTTTATATTTTTTAAGTTTTTAATAGGTTATATATATAATTATATAAGTATAAGGTTAGTGTAAAGAAAATTAAAAAGAAGTAGGTAAAGAAAATAGCAAGCAACGCTAATATTAATAATTTTAATAAATAAGTTACCTTTTAAATACTTAAAGCTTATTATTATTTTTTATAATAAAGGTAATATTATTAATAAAAAAAGCACTTTTTATTATAAAAAAGTAAATATAAAGTTTAATAAAATAGTATATAATAATAAAAAGTTGTTTAAAAAATAAGTAAAAATTAATTTAGTTGTTTATATTAAAAAAAAAAATTGTTTATTAGTTATTAATATAGTTGCTTTTTATAAAATAAATTAGGTGAAAATAACTTTAATAAAGATTAATGTATTAATAGCGCTAATTTTACTAGGTTTTATAGTTTATTTTTAACTATTAAATATAGGTTTTAATAAGCTTTTTAAGATTTAGCTTTATAAAAAGCTTAATTTTTATTGTAAAAAACTTAATAATATAAAAAAACTACTTAAAAAGTAAATAATTAGTTAAAAAAAAGTAATAATAACTTATATAGTTATAAATATATAAATAAAAGCGTTTTTTATTAAAAATAAAGCTTTAATTATAAAGTTATTTAAAAAAACTAGTATTTTTATTTATTTAAACAATTAAAATAATAACTTAATTAACATTAAAAGTATTAATTTAAAAAACTTATAATTAATAAATTAATATTGCTTTTATAATTTATATATTAATTTTAATATCTTTAAAATAATTTTAGCTTTTAATAAGTTATAAGAGTTTTTTTTAAGCGGAAAGGCGTTTAAATTGCTATTAAATAACTATTAAAATTTAAAAAATAAAGTATTAAAAAAAATGTGTAATTAGTAAAGCTTATGCTTAAGTGGCATAAAGTTAAATATAATGCGTTAATTAAAAGCTTATAACAAAATATTTAAAAAAGTAAATAGCTTAATTTCTTTTAATTTTATTATTTAAATTATATAATAAGTACGGTTTTTTTAAAGCTTATTATTTAATTAGTGCTTTTTTAAAAGCAATATTTTTATTATATTTAATAATATATTTAATTTAGTACTTTTTTAAGTAAATAGTTTAACTTTTTTTAATTTTACTACTTAAATTATATAATAAATACGGTTTTTATAAAGCTAATTATTTAATTAATGCTTTATTTAAATAAATATTATAATTATAACTAATTTAATATATTTTTAAATAAATAGCTTAATTTCTTTTAATTTTATTACTTATATTATATAATAAGTGTGGGTTTTTTAAAGCTAGTTACTTAATTAGTGCTTAATAAATTAAAGCTGCTTTATTAAGTGCTTTTAAGTTTAAAAGCGATATTATTAAGCAATTAAATAAAAATAAAAATAAAAATAATATTATTTAATACGCTATTTTAATTATTTTATATAATTTAATACTTTTTTATGCTATTTTATTATTGTTATTATATATATATTTTTTTAAACACTTAATTTAAAGGCTAATTATTTAATAAGGTTTAATAAACGCTTTTATTTATTTATTAAAGCTTTTTATTATTTTAAAACCTTTTATAAGTGTTTTATAAAACTTATATGCGTGCTATATACTTTTTAATAACATATTATTATAAGTTTAAGTTATATAAGTTTAAGTTATATAAGTTTAAGTTATATAAAATGCTAATAAAGCCTTAATACTTTTTATTATTATTTATTAAAATAAACTATAATATTAATAAAGTAAAAGATTATTAAAAGGTTATAAATTAAATTTTATAGGTTTTATTAAGTTAAAAAGGCTAGTTAAATTAATAAAAGCTATAAAACTAATTTTAATTAAACTATATATTGTTTATATATACTTATTAACTAGTATAAAAACAAGTATAATATAACGTACTTATAAACAATTAGAAGAGGTATAGAGTATAAAGGCATAATTAGGTTGGGTAGAAGGGTTATTTCGGGCTGTTTTAGGCTATTTATAGGTTTTTTTTAGGGTTGTTTTAGTGCGTTATAAGTAGTATAGCAAGGAAAGTAGAGTTTTCTAAAGTGTTAACTAAGAAAACATAAGGGCAGCATAGACTCCTAATACAAATTTGGTATGACTAATATGTAGGGATGGTTGGAATAAAGTTGAACTAACATGGCTTATGCTCTTCTTGGCATAACGGCGTCGGGTGCGAGTTTGTTGAGTTTTGGCGGTATACATTCAATGTGTTTCTAGATGCAGGATAATGAAATTTCATATGATGCAAGTGTCAACCGCAAAGCCTTTTTTCCCTTGTCCTTATAGGTGATGTCTTGTAAGGTAGGTTATAGAGTCTGCTTCTATATGCTATCCCGAGATTTGGGATTACCAGGGGCGTGGTCAGCTTAGCGCTCCATCCTGCACCATTTTAGCCGTAGGTGACTAAAACGCCTCCTCGCAGGGGTCCTTGAGACGATTCCGCAACCTTCCGTGTTTGATCTGACCTTAGATCTCACGATACCCTCACGATACCCTCACATGCATCATCCGACTATGAGCCACGTAAAAACATATTTCACAACGACTATCGTTAATTTAATTGCCATATTGAACCGGTAGGCCATTTAAAGCAAACCATCCGTATGAAGGAACATCAAGCTCTACCCCCCCATGGACCTACCCCCCTGCGTGTTCAGTAGGCACTAGGCAGTAGCATTGCAAGAGGTCAATTGCATGGCCCGGGCGCTTAGCTTCCAATAAATACCAATCACTCACGTCGTCATGAGTCTTCAGAAACGCGAGGGCTTTCCGTCAAACCTTCGAAACATTGGCAGTGGGTTGCCTGTCGAAACACGACTTGGGGTAAAGCCAAGTATTATGTCACGCCGAGCGCTTCTACTCTACATAAGTAGCCATAGACAAGCGCCTATTCGCAGGTTGGGAAGATGTCCGAGCCCTCAAAGTCACCAAGGACATCTCACACTTTCAATCGCCCCGTCAAATTGACTAATTTCATCGTATTCTCTATTGTGGTGGCTCAGTCGGCGAATGGAGCCATTTGGTATAGTCATCCGCTACAAGGCTTCTCACCGCCGCCAAAAAGATGATCTGCCTATCCATGTATATACCATAGATTCACCATTCTCAGCAATACGGTACAGTATGCTAATATGATCAGCGCGTTTGAATTATTCTGCTGTAAATAGCCAATGAACGACATCTCTAACCGATACAGCCATCCGAAAACGAACTAGTTGTCCGTTGGTTTGTCGAAGGTCACATCTTTGTCGCCGAACGTAGACTCGTAAATCAGCGTCACACCATCGAGTCCACGGAGACAGATCTCAGCACACTCAATTTTTTTTAAAAAAAAATAATAAACTACACACCTCCCGTGTTTCTTCAACGGCACCTCCTGGTCCGGCTGCTTAGAGCCTTCTCGATAGCACCTTGCTCGTCGGGCCTCCCTCGAAGACGTCTTAATGTTGTGCTGTCGTTCTCATGAACAGCTTCATCAAATCCGCGAAGAGTAGGTCTTTAGCAAATTTCTCGCAAACCAAATTCACGCCATAGATTAAAGTGAGCCATACCGCATCGTGCGTAGCTTCCAAGTTACATACGAGAAGATCACCAGAGCCTACTGGTCCGGCAGCAAAGGTACAGTAACATACCAGCATGGCAGCGATATATGCAGCACCACAGTTATCTTTCTTGATGAAGAATATCGGATGTACTTCAGCTTCTTAGGGCTGTCGACGATTTCGTGATATGCCATGTGATAGGTCGCGAGTGCATAAGCCAAGCGCAGAACAAACCGGTGGGTTAGGCTAATCTGAGGAGGTTCTAAGACCAGGATCGAACATAGGATCGCTGGCAGTCGTATTTCCTGTCAGTGACTGAGCAGTAGCTTGTGCGAAAGGCAACAAAAGCCCAGCTTCGTCATATGCCACCCACGCCTTAGGAGCGTGCGTTGTCGGTTCAGATGTAGCAGATGCAAACGACGAGATTGTGTTCTCAGGCGCATGCCACATCCCTGAGTTTACGGCCCAATACTTCCGTGATCTAGATAACTGGTGATCAGGGGTGATCAGCAACGGCTCGGGGATGAACATTTCAAAACTAGCATAGCCGCCCGCAAACATATAGCACACGCCAAGCAGGGCGCATTTTTCTCATTGTGGTCGCAGCTCATTGCACTATAGTGTCTTGTCAGTAGATATTTCTAATGACTTAATCATCTAATGTGATGTCACCTCACTTTAGGACGTTTGCAATTTATGCACGCATTTCTCGATTTCCGATGAGATTCCCTCGTGGCCTTCCCTAATTTCTCTCCGTTCGGCATGAGACTTGGGATGACGACACAGTGAGAAAATACGAAAAATTCGCATTCAGACCTCTAGGTTAGTTGTCTTCGGTGGAGGCGGTGTTATTGGGTAAACCCTACATTAAACAGACCAGAGTATATCGTTTTGCGACATGAATCGCATGCTCTAGATAGCCAAAATACTTTATCTCCCCGGTCTGTCCCAGGGAAAACGCGTAGGCTTCTCTACTATTCTTGCCCCTATATTAAAGGCTCTTCTTCCTCCATAGGCAACTACCGCAACTAGACTTGCCATGACAGTTAATTGGCTGAAGGGATATTTTTTTCTTCTTCGCTTATAGACGAAAACCCTCTGCGCAACAAGCTCCAGGACCCGAAACCAGGTAAAAGGAAACTCCATCGAGCTAGTACATAGAGATTTCGGTATTCGATACTCAGATGAACGAGCTTCTCAAGGGCAAAGAGGTATACTTTAGTTTGAGGCCGTTTATGCATTCGTTCAGCATATAGACAAACTGCTTCTCTAAGTTGGATTTATATACCTACTATTACTAACGAAGGCCCATTTGGCCCCGTGGTAAACGGGACACTAACCGAACCAATAAGCAGCGTTCACCTTTGTAGCATTGTTCGCGCTTGTGGCTCTCGGGCACATCATTTACCTGTTCTATCTGCGGTTATGGTCTTTTATCCTTTTCGTACCTGGTTACGTTTATTCTCAATGGATTTAGTTGTTTCAGTGCTTACTTGCTCCCTTACGCAGGTAAGCTCTTCGGTTACTATGGTCGTGCCATGTCACACAATACGCCTGACGCATTCGGTCCCCGGATCCTCTAAACCCTGTTGATCCTCACGTCGCCTCCATTACTAACTGTCATAGTATACATGACACTCGGACGCGTAGCGATTTCCATGGGTCTGCATATTTAACACTTGGCTAGTGAAGCGCCGTATCAAGTATTCGCCTACACGTGTCATACTTAGGGACGCCTCGATCAACTGGAAGAGCTAGCGTCACGGTTGTCGCTTTGATGAGAGAGAAAAGTTCAACAGATTATTAGATGATAATTAGTGATAGCATGTTGCTTGACCACAACCTAGAAGGACTATCTCTCATTTCCGTTATTATCACAGTTTTACTTTACAAAAAATAGATGAGAGACTCGGGGTATGAAGCTTTACAAACCAACAACACCAATAAATCGGGAGGTGTTGGGGGAAAACCAAGGCCAGATCAGATGGTCGGCGCTAAAGCGAAGAACATCCGCTTGAAAGTTAGGAATATGTGAAACTCAAAAGACAATACTTATGGCAAGTGACCCCAAATCGAGGCTTATGGAGGGCAAGACATAAGTACATATTGATAAGGCAAGGGAGCCGCCATTCACTGCCACCTATCCCCAAATGAGGCAGTTAGTCAACCCCTCATGCAAAACCCCCCGACCATCACTCACATTGCTTGGCATACCTATACAAGGTCACAACTTATCTAAGCATCAATTTGCCTTCGCTCCACGACGACCAGGTGTCGCCCATGATGACTTCTTCTCCTCTAACTCTCGGCGTTGTAGATGATGGGTGGTTATACTATAAAGACAAGAAATTTTACTGCGACAAGAACCGGATGTCGGGCATGTGGACGGATAACACGTCATTACACAAAGCACTCGCTGAGGAGTTTACCACTATACTTTTCACGGGTGTCAACACCGACCAGTGCGTCCTAGGAACTCTCGTGGATGCATACAATCGAGGTTTCGATTGTGTGATGCTGGAGGACTGCTGTGCGACGAAGACACCTGGCGGGAAAGAGGTGACTGCTCGGAATGTCTCGGCAAGTCTTTCCACGATATCCTTGGTGTTTCACTACTTACACGTATCTTTACCATAATTGCTAATTCTTTGCACATAGAGATGTTACGGTTTTGTGACAGATAGCAAGAGCTTCTGTGGTGGTACTATACTAAACACCGAGGATGAGAAGCTGGCTTTCGTGGCTCTGGAGGAGAAATCTACCTAATAGACTAATCTGTAATGTAAATTTGTTCAAATGCTATGAGCTATAGCACACTGGTCCGCATCTCTGGTCAATCACCCTCCGCAGGTTATGTGAATCACCGGAGAGGTTTACTCATCCGGTCCCCTGTCACAGTAGGAGCGTCTTAAGTTTTCGCTATTTTTCACCGAGATGAGGCGATGATGTAACAAACAACACAAATGAGAGACATACACAAAAGGCGGAGAAGATCAAGTATTTTTATTCTATTGGGCCCCATGTAATGCACACCAACCCCAACAACCGCATGAGTCAGCCTATACTCAGCAATACCGCCATGATATAGACGCCTATGAATATGCTTAGTCACGGTTCGAGCGTCTGGTAATCCCCAACCGGTTGAATGGAAGGAAACCAAACTCCAATCTAGACCACCGACTCCTCATTCTCCTCACCAGCTGGAAAGATTCAACCCCAGATCGTCTTTAGCCGAGGCGCGCTTCAGCTCGTTTATGGCGGTGAAGCCTGCGCGGAATGAGAGAACATCCGTGAAAGACGGGATGAAAAACATAATAAAAATAAACAAACATGGAAAAATAGTACGGATTGACCCCGCGTGTCTATATTTCGGGACCAGAGCGGGTTATTCGTGATGATAGTACTGCTCACCCCGACACTTCGCCTTCTCGTCGGCAACAATTCATCACCAAGTTGATAGACATCTGTGAAATTAGCATTCAATCATCATTGAATCAACGGAATGTTCGCCCTCTTTATTTGCGCGGTATGGCTCCTAGCCACAGCCTCAAGCCATCCGCTCCAGCGTCGCAAATCATGCCCGCCGTTCAGCAAAGGCACGGTGAATATCGCCTCATATCAGCTATATCCCGAGAACGTCGACTTTGACGAACAGTCCTGTCTTCTCTGGTACGCACGGTAGTCCAAATCTCTAAGATCGTAACTAACACGCTCATAGTAAGTTTGCGGAAGATCAGATCTTCACAAATCCTCGCGGAGAAAGCCTTTACAGCTGAATCGACAGAGTCGTAAACCCCATGGTATACTAACAGTAAACACTAGACATTGGTTCCCTCTACAACGCCTCAGTTGTAGTATACGATCCCTACAAGGCATCGGTAGTGTCAACTATCGAGTTCCCCAACATCACGCGGACGGTGCCTTTCCATATCGGCGGCGTGGCCTGGGATCCCTACACTAGCAGCCGCGCCACGAAGAAACCCGCTGACGAGATCACAATCCTCGTAGACGCAGCGCAAGCACAGTATGTATTTCAGATACAGCCAAGTGTTTCTATCAGCTCCCTCCTCACCTCTCACTTCACCCCACGATCGTTACCCACACCCTATCCCCTACCTTCAGCCACACCAACGCTAACACGGAACAGCGAGACCGCCGGCCGCGACGTCTCAGGCGACAACTACATTCTCCGGTGGGACGCAACAGCGCAAAAAGTGCTGTGGTCAGTAAACCTAACATCAGTAACGCGGGGCCGGTACGGCGGGCCACAAGACATCGAGCACGACGAGCAGGGCAACATCTACGTGCTGGGGACATATCCAGGGACGCTATTACGGATCCCACGCGACGGCAGCGACGTAAACGAATGGTTCGTCCCACCTCGTGCTGGAAACAAGCCGATCGACCACGCCGTTGTAGGCTACACGGGCTTCGCCGCAGACGGGTCAACGCTCCTGGTAACCGACGCACGGAACCGCAGCGCGGACGGCGGCGCGCTGTACAGATTCGACATGTCAGCGGCCAAGGGCACACCGACGCTCATTCCAGTCTCGTATCCCCCCCTATCCTCCTCCCCATCTGCAGTAATCCGGCCCGCAGACGCAATCTACCTCCCGCCGAAATACGCTAACCAAATCCTCCTGATCACCGAGCACGACGCAGGTATCTCCGTGCTCCGATCTCAAAGTCGAAAGGGGGAGGATAAAGGGGACAAGTGGCGCGGCGCCGAGTTCCTGGGTCGCATCCCGAACCCGACTGAGATCACAGCCAGCGGCGGGCTCGTAGTGGCCGCCATCGAGATCGCCGGGAGCGTGTTCATGATCGAGGAGTGGTTCACGGACGCGTTGGTGCCGGGCACGTCGGCCGGAAACAGGACTTCGTTCCCGCTTGTTGACATCACGGCTCAGCTGGATGCGTTAGTCAACCCGCACTAGATAGACAGAAGGCGTCCTGAGGTTGCAGATGGATGAAAGGGGGACGGTAGGTTCTTTTGCTAAACAGTACCGAGACTCAACATTCACTCTTTCTACGGATAGAGTGAGGATGTCCTAGTATGAATAGTCACGTAGGTCCTATCGAAAGGGCTGGTCTATTAAAATTGCTATTTTGAATTGATTAGGTGACACCCTAATACCGGTACTCTCAAACTCTCAGCTTCCAGAAGCATTATGTCAAAGTATCTATCGGGTAGTGGCCAACGACGGCTGGTTGAAATCTAAGAAACAAAAGGTGAATATAAAGCACAAGTAGGCCATCATTGTAAAAGCCCAAGGGATATCATCCGCCCAACGCCGAAGTTAGTATAGTTTGTAAAGACAGCATTTCCACTAACGCGAAACCATCCGTCTTAGACGCCAACCGTAACCACCGTAACCATGCACACCCACTCAACGAGCCCAGTTGATACCAAACAAGCCAGCGAGCTCTGATACGCTCAAACGACTCAACCCCTTCCGAGCTTCGGGGTTGAGGACATCACTGACGAGCTGTCTTTTCTTCTCTTGTAACGCAAGAATACGATCCTCCACCGTTTCTTTGACGAGGATCCGATACGCAATGACAGGTTTAGTCTGGCCCAGCCGGTGAGCCCGCTTGATAGCTTGGTCTTCTACCGATGGATTCCAGAACGGATCAAGCATGATGACCCGAGTTGCGGCAAATAGATTTAAGCCTGCGTTACCACATCTCAGGCTCACTAGCATGATCTTGACCTCAGGCTTCTTCATAAAATCATCGACAGCTGCATCTCTGTCACCGGTGGGCATACTGCCATCGTAGCGTCGATAGTTGTACCCATCGTCCGAAATAGGAATTTCCATCAGGTCGAGAAACGAGGTGAACTGGCTAAAGACAAGTGTCTTTTCATTGGGGAAGTCTCGTCGGATCATTCCTAACAATTCCATCGCCTTATCAATCTTTGCACTCGTCTCCCAATCTTTCCTCAGTCTCTTAAACCATCGTTCCTTGCCAGCAGCACTGCTCAAGCTTGACTTCTTAAGGGCACCAAGTGTGAGTTCAGTCCGTCGCCCCTTACCCTTCTTCAGCATCTTTCTCGACTTAGCTATACCTTTTCCGCTAGATCTTTTTCTCTTCTGGCCTGAAGAAACGCTGCTGTCCTCAATTGCAGGATCGTCTTCGGAATCACTGTCATAGTGCTTCATAGCGCTCCTCTTTTTCTGTTTGGTTCGAGAAGACCCGGTATTGTTTTTCTCGTCCCGTCTTGCACCCGAAAGGTCTATAAGAGGCGTTTTTAGGTTGCGCTTGGATTCTATCTTCTTCTTGAGGTCGGCAAAGATTGAATCAATAGGTGGCAAAGACTCATCGGAATCATCGGAATCATCGGAATCACCGTCCTTTTCAGAGGGGATAGAGTCGAGCCGGCTTTCTGGGCTATGCCTACTGCTCGGGCTGGTGTTCGGCGACTCCTCTGATGCGGGGAGAGAAGAATCTGGCAGATTTTTTGTGCTGGGTTCACTGTCACTGGCGGGGCGCGGGGTATCATCCTTCTCATCGCTACTTTCGTAGCCATCTGAGACGATAAAATCTTTGAGATTGCCCTCTTCGTCCGCATCTTCTTCGTCTAGATCTTGCTCATCTGAGTTGTCTAAACTGTCATCTCTCTTGTCATCATCTGGGAGGTGTACCTCGCGAAAATTCTTATAGCAAATGACCTGTGTGGAGTCCACAGACTCATCGCATCCTTCCGTAGGGCACTTTCCCATTATTGCACCGCCTCCGTCGGCCTCAGGCTCCATACCTGGTTCTCCTACTGATACCATGTTCGTAATACAGTCGCCGCAAACATGATGTCCGCAGGGGTATATGATGATGGGGTTTTCCGTGCTTTCGTGACACATTGGGCATTCAAAGCCCTTCTGATGTTTGATCCGGTCAACAGCGCGTTTTGTCAACCTATGCGCCAACTTGTTCATCTCGTCGGGAGTCATATGTACGCCTTCTGGAATGGCATGATCTCTGATGAGATGAGGATGACAACAGCATTGTCGGAGTCTAAGGATCAGGAGGAGGATATACCAGTAATTCCGGGTAACTGTACCCTCTCTCAAGTACTTGTTCATTCGCAGCTGCGAACGCTGTTCGAGGGCTTGGTAATATTCTAGTTGATCTTTGTCGAAAACGCCCTCGACAGTCTGGACAGTCAAATCTGGTAAGTTCAAGATAGGCTGACCATCAACCATGGTTTTCTCAGTCCGGCGTAAAAGGATGCGACCGAGAAGAACGTGAAGTTGCTTCAAAGCTCTCGTCTCGCCCCCCTTAATGGACGTCAGATTTCGCCTGAAGTTTTCCCATTCTCGGTATGGTGCAATACGAAGGAAGCGAACAAGAGGATAAAGTTCGTCGAGCCGGTTCATCAAAGGTGTCCCAGTCATACAGAGCCGGTAGGTGCTGCGAAGGCAATCTACAGCTTTAGAGGCCTGTGAGTTACGGTTCTTGACATTATGGGCTTCATCAAGGATGATACGATGAAATATGGCATGGGATGCTAGGAGCACAGCTCCTTCGGTTTTTCGATTCTCGTATATTTGCTTCCACTCGTGAGCCAGAGTGCCATAGGTTGTTAAAACGATGTCATAAGACAGCAACCTAGCGACCGTCATATTCCGCTTTTTCGCGCTATGGAAAATGACCGTCCTGAGCTTGTGGCCGGGCTTCACCTTGTCGTCAATCTCCCGCTCCCATTGACGAAGTAAGGATGTTGGAACGACGATAAGTGTAGTCTTGCGAGTGC
Source organism: Xylaria hypoxylon (assembly GCA_902806585.1). Lineage (NCBI taxonomy): Eukaryota > Fungi > Ascomycota > Sordariomycetes > Xylariales > Xylariaceae > Xylaria > Xylaria hypoxylon. The sequence goes on from CADCXB010000001.1 coordinate 3,978,653, forward strand.
CATCCTCGGGCGGACGGCACAGGATTAAAGCAATGGCCTGAATGGTCTTGCCCAGTCCCATGTCATCGGCGAGAATGCCGCCTTTATGAGGGCTTTGCTCTTGGTTAATCAGCCACGTCAGGCCTACATGTTGATGCGGCATGAGCTTCTTCTGCAAAGCAATAGGTTCCCTCTGACGATTCCATATGGGGATGTCTACATCGGGCACATCTAAGAGGTTGCGGATGGCTTCTCGTTCCTTGTCATCATAAGGATCGTAGTTCGGGAGCAAGCCAGTGATAGGCAGGCCAGTGATGGGCAGGCCAGCCAGGGGCAGGTCGGCGAGGGGCAGGTCGGCGACGCGCGGACCATCTGGGATATGTTGATCGGGTTCATTTTTCGTGAGAGATTCTCCAGCGCCGGTGGCAGTCAAGTCGTATTTTACGTCTTCGTATTCATATTTTCCGTCTTCGTGAGGATGGGGCGGGTCGCCATTGAAGGGGTGTGGTTCGATAAAAGGGTCCGGAGCATGACCGACGGGTAGGCTTTCTTCCTTGAGCATCTTGAATGTTTGATGCGCGTGTTCTATGCGAGTGTTGGCGTGTTCTATGATGAAGCCATCGGAGGGGTGGAACAGCTGCAAGATCGAGAGTGACGCGATGTTTTGTTTTATTTTGCTTTGCTTTGCTTTGTCGATTTTGTACGGGTTTTCAATTTGAAGATTGTCGCACTGGTTTTCTACTCGCACATATTAAGATTCATTGACCGGATGAAAGAGGGGTATGTCCGATTTTAATGATGTATAAAGAAAGGTAGAATACAAAGAAACAATGGGGAACAGGGGGACAGAAAAAGGCGACTGAGTCTGCTGAGGCAGGCTGAGGCTGATGGTCTTTGCTGATGATCTTTTCGCTCGCACCTTCAAGTAAAGTGTAAGGAAATGGAAACGATGATGACATGCAGCTAATCAACGTCGCATTCGACCGTTGGCGCGGTTGACAGGTTGCCGGGCCCATTTTTGTAGGTAAATGTACCGCGTTGTGGCCTGGAAATATGTACTAAAAACGCACTGATCTACTCGGTACCGGAGCCCTGGGCAGAGCCATGGACAGAGCCATGTGGGTGCTGGGCTACAATGTACCTATCAGGCTATCTGGCACGTTGTGCTGGCTACCTAGGTACTTATCTTCACGCTAATGGTATACCTACTAGTAGTACGTGCACTAAGGCATTATTGACGCGAGGTCACCTGATCGTAAGTGATAAATCTACAGTACCAATCTATACCTCCTAAGATAGTGACATAACAAAATGGTATCTATCTGCCAGGTGAAGAGTACTAAAGTACATAGGTATAAGGATACTTACTGTATGCTAGTACTCTCCTTGCTTAGGTGTAAACAATTATGATGATAGTTGAGCCTAAACAACCCTTGGTAAATCCGGCATTCCGCCCCCGCAGTAAGCATATGATAATGTATCACAATATCAAGAGTTTGTCATATGTTTATTTGGCTTTTCAATCTGCCTTTTTGCCACTGTGGTTTGACCCATCCTGTCATAACCGAAAGCACTGCTCCTTATAGCAGATCAGATATCAGCTCTTAAACATGTCACAAACCTTGCGGGCCGGTCCCGTAGTCGTCACAGTCATGGGTACCCCGAATTAGAATAAATCGGATAATAAATAAGGAATCTTACAGCATTTAGCTAAACTTGTCTAGGTTTCAAACGAACTAAAACTCTCGTACTAGATACACACCATGGTACTTATATGAATTCGGTGTCGTGACTCTTAAGGAAGAACAAATGCGAATACCATATCTTCTAGTTGTTTATAGCAAAGCCAGCAAACGGGCAAGGACCAGTTATAATAGGACACATAGTAGGTTTAGAATGTCCCTATAGCCCCAGAAAACTCCACACCAGCAAGCCAGACCCTTTGAATAGTTTTGGTGGCGCCGATGTCCTCAAGCGGGTTCCCGGAAAGTAGAACGAGATCCGCCCGTTTTCCCGGTGCAATCACACCTCTGTCGCTCAAGCCCCAGTGCTTCGCTGCGACAGAAGTGGCAGCCCGTAAGGCTTCTGCTGGAGACAGCCCTGCATTGACCAATAATTGAAGCTCCTCATGAAGACTTATTCCAAAGGGTACTATCGCAATAAGCCCTTGAACTAGGTTCGCATCTGTGCCAGCGACGATAGGCACCCCGGCCTCCTTCAGCTGCCTCACAGACTCCTCTGCAGCCGTGTAATTTCGGGTTGCTGGCGATGCATCACTTATGGCTCGCAAGATGGTGAGTGTCGGGGTAGCAACCTGCCCTCTAGAAGCAATACGTTTCGCTAGACTAGCAGAGATTGGTTGGTCGAGAGGCGCGTGTTGGATATTATCGACTCCGGCAGTTGCTGCTTGAGTGTACGCATCGAGAGCAGATGCGTGGCAAGCCACCCGCTTCCCGTGCTCATGGGACCTCTTTGTTAAGATGTCAAGAGTCTGCTGGTCCAAGCCCGGAGACTCGGCAATGAGCTTAACAAACTCTGGTCCCCAGGCTACCGCATCATCAACCCATTGAGAAGCTACGCTGGCATTCTTAACTAAACGATCTTCATTTCCATCCACGGCAACGACAATGTTAGCGTGTATACTGCCGGGCGCCGCAGCTGGTAACGACCCTGCCACGATATCAACCAGGCCTGTGTGGTTCTTCAAGGACTGGCAGAATTGTGGCTGGAAACAAGCCATGAGCATCGCTGTTGTGACACCATACCGGCTTAAATCTTGAAGGTCGGTAAAATTGCTTGGATGCGCATGCGCGTCTATGAAACCTGGCAAAAGGACGCCGCCATTTCCATCGATGTGTGTATTCGCGTCGCTACTATGTCCGATGCTCCTGATCGTATCGTTTTCGATGATTACCGTAGTTGCTGGAAGGATTCGATGTCCGTCAAATACTCGCACGTTGTTAATGGCTATCTTACCCTTAGAAATGGGAGCATCTCGTTGAGCAGAACGGAAGTTATTGTTCTCGGTTGTCGTTATGGTGTAGTTGAAGACCACGCCCGCTCCTTCATGAAATGGACATGCATCCCCGAGGGAGAGGAGTAAGAAGGACGCGTATAGAAAGGATAGGATAGACATCTGAAATGGAAGCAAGTATGCCGTAACTTGTGCTTCTTTTTCATGAAGCAAGAGAAGCACCCTCAATAACCGATCGGTCCACCAGTCTTATAAACATCATAACTTCGGACTAAAGAGAGGCCAACCGCCCCCTTTAACACTCATGTAACTATCTCCGGGGAAAGTCGAGCGCGGCTTACTACAGATCATTGGTCAGCATTATCCTTGAAGTATGATCTTGAGCTCCAGGTATTGAGCAATGGGTAAAATCATTGTTGGAAGTCATGACTTCGAACAGCAATTCGCTACTGTGCCGCTCAACATTCATTCCGTGGACCGTTACCACTTAACGCCTAATCGGGTAACTGGTGCGATTCGGGACGAATTACCAACCATAGTACATGTATGACCCGATCTAGATTAGTGAACGGGCTTGTCGTATGGTTCGCGGTAGTTGTAACCCTAGCGCATTGTATGTAATTGTTTTCGTTCTCCAATAACTAACTATTGGACTTGATCAGTCGGTTCCCCATTCCTTTCACTCATCTTCGGTTATTGTTGCGACTCGCGTGGCTTACCCAAGTTGAGACTAATCGCGCGATTATCGAGCAAGAGGCCTTCGTCATAGCCACACTATACCTCGGTGCCAAGATAGCCCGCGGTGTCCGATGTCGACCCGGACCCCTTATAGCTTAGGATGTCACGCATGCAGACGGATGAAAGTGAAGGTATCGAACGATATGCCATTCGAGTTCGTCATTGGCAAAACGTGCTAATTAGCGGCTTTGCCGTAGTGCGACGAGAAGAAACCGCAATGTGGACGATGCGCAAAGGCGCATCGCGTATGCCCAGGCTATCGCGACAGCAAGCAAGTAGTATTCCGTTCCATGAACGCGGGGCTTGCTTCAAAAGCTAGTACTTCATGTTCGTCACGAACAAGAACACATACCGCCAGCGCAACAACACCATATCACCTAGAAGCAATAGCATCAGTACCGTTTGTGCCGCGATTCCTTACTCAGCCTTCTGAGAAGTGGGACACGAAAGCCATTGCGCATTTCTTGCACAATTATTCAGTTGCTCCATCGAAGGATAGCCCTGGGTATTTGGGTTTCCTGCCAGATTTACTCGGCAGCAATTCAAGCGCACGATACCTCGAGTCCGCGGTACTTGCGGCTGGCTTTGCAAGTCTTGCCAATGTAACTGGTCTCTCCTATCTGGAACGAACCGCCGAGAAGCATTATGGAGAAACACTACGATCCATCTCGATAGCTTTAAAAGATCCATCAGAAGCCAGCTCGGATGGTGCATTGGCAGCCATTATCGTCCTACAAATGTACGAGGTAAGCTGTACTTGTGAAGATAATCATTGAACTCACCCTATAATAATCGTTCGCAGGTAATCATTGGCATTACACGTGTATCATATGATCCTCACCAGAAAGGCCTCATAGAACTGTTACGGCTACGCGGGAATGCTCGAACTAGCACAAGTAGCGGTAACGACGTGCTTCGAATTATTCACAGCAGAGTTCATGTAAACTCTGTTGGAGGGCTCTCTCCCTGCCCAATCGAAGCCGAGTATGATGTTGAAGCTGTAGATTTTTCTACGCATCAAAGAGAGCTCTTGCGACTTATGCGAGAAATATCGCAATGCTGTGCCGAGACTCGGGCCATAGTATTAGCCCCTAGGAAACTCCTCTTCAAAACTGAGATCATCAAATCCCTCGACCATTTATTTTCAGCCTATCTTTGTCTACTCGGTTGGCGGGCTGCTTTACCATCTAGCTGGTCATATCAATGCTGCAAAGTACCCACTCAATATGACCACGATATTCAGCAGGAAACTTTCCCGGACAAGTATCATTTATTCAAGAATGTACATCATGGCGCAATGTGGATTAAATTTTGGTGCACGCTTATCTATGCATTAGAAACCCTCGTTTATGTTTCTACCCGTCCTATAATACAACAAACCTTTACCCAGAGCCCGCATCGAACCTGGGATCTCAGGAACCGACTTCATGACGCAGTTGACGAAATCTGTGCCTGCGTCCCGTATATGATGGCCGACGTAGATCAGCTAGGCTTGCCGACTGTGGGAAAAGATGGCAAAGCGCTAGGGTCTTATTTTCTTTTGCGAGGGCTATATGTGGCGAGCTGCGTCGAAGACTTGGCTAGTGTCCAGCGAGAATACATGATGAGAACGTTCTTACGGATTGCCCATGTGAGAGGGATTAAACTAGCTTTAAGACCAAGAAATAGATGGTTAAGTCAAGACGGAGATAACATAGCACTAGATCACCCAATGTGATTCACTAGGTTACTCTAACGAAAAATCTCACTATTTGATCTTACTGCTCTCACATTCTGTAATGATCGTCGTCGTCGTCGTTGCAAAGATTGTGGCAGAAGAAGAAAGGGGTTGAAATACTATCTGGTCGTCTATGATAAAGACTAACTATGTAGTTGTATACACACCGGATAGCTTTATTACATGGACGGTCCACCATCTCTTCTACATGTTTCATGTTTATACATTACTCGATAATCAGCTTTAATCAAATCTACTATTCTGACATTTCGTACCAGCCTATACGATTCTTAGATCATACTGTTTAGAAACCGCGGCCAGAGATTTTATTCAATTAGCACGATTACCGGCGTTGTTAGGTTGTTAGTGGGTTGTAGACTAAGTTATGGAATATGGTATCTCGAAGATGCAGGCTATCTAGGCTGTTGTTCAACGGACGCAGTCTAGCGGATGCCAGAGCCCAGATGCGAAATACTGTATCAACCAACTCCGACAAAGACGGTGTTTTGTGCCCGTGGCTATACTTAGTATGAAACGGGACGGACAAACTACCCTAATAGGACATCTCTATAGACTTTTAGTGATTAAATCGCCGTATCGTCCTCCAGTTCTGTTTACATGCTACAACCTAGAGTCAATACCGCAATGAATATACCTGGTCTTCGCTGCCCTAACTTTCGACTACGGAGTACGTGGGCAAAGTATGTTACACGTGCTCAGAACCTTGTGGCGTAGTGACCGGTCCCGAGTGCCCTTAGGTGCCAAGGAATACTTACTACTGCAACAATAACCCATGTCCTACATTTCGGTTGTGTACCGGGACCGGGCCGTTAAGTACCATGATAGCTGCAATCAGCCAGCGCCACACGAGTAATACTTCTTTTACGCGCAAACGAGGCATCAGACCGCTATCTGGGAACCAGACAATGACCTCTGCAAGCTATAGTATAATATATAGTAGTGATGTCTGTTGGTCGGCTTGCGGTTCCCTAGGCTAGCATGTTTGCAATGGGAAACCAGCGCTTTCGCTCTGTCTCTAGGTACTGTATTCAGATGTGTTATTCTCTACGAATCTAGTAACATTCGAAACCGTGTCTATGGCGGCCGTGTCGCTTTAACATTATAACGTGTATAGTTACATGATATCAGTAACTTTGCTCGGGCTTATAGCTTAACTCTCACACCAGTTGTCTGCATGGCGGTCCGGTAGGCGCTATGTGTGTGTGACCTTCTCGGTGTGTCTGGGATTATTATGCAAGGCCATTTAAAGAGTAGCGGTAACATGATATAGATGCCTCCTCCAACAGTGAAATCGCCGCGTACATCGTTTTCTTTTCCGTCTTTCTCTTTGCCCTCGTATTACTCAACTTTCTCCCAATCTTGCCCTGTTGAAATTTGTCAGAGCTCAAAAGAAAAGGAAAGTGAGCGAGGGAGAGCTACTTCTGTAGCTAGACTACACTGGTACCTATCCCCGCGAGTTAAAGGGAGGCGTATAACTTCTGGGGAGGAGAGTTACCTTTCTACTGCGTAGGCCTGCCGAGTTCCGTTGATGGTAGTTCTAGGCCCAACTATCAACAATTTCAAACAAGTAGGTCACTCGCTTACCCTAGTCGAACGCCACGTTCGTCAACGCCGTCAGCATGGATGCCCACAACTTACGTACCCATGCAGAACTTGAAGATCCGATCGGAAGCGACGCCTCTCGTAGATCAGATCAAGAGCTGTAGGAGCTTTGATTGGAAGATATAGGAAGAGAGTATAACAGGATGGTGGTGTAGACATTCCAACATTTGTGCTCAAAAGACCAGGCATCTCTACTGTAGTAGGTTCTCTAAATCGGGTAGGGCTGAATGCAACAGAGAAGGATCAATCCTTTTCAAAGACATCTGTAAATGAGTCGGCCAAACCGACGCGGAAATGAGTGAAGAGCGACGGCCCACACCTAGGCTTAGACAACAAGGCATTAGGTATTGAAGTTTGTGTTCCGCGAATGCTGCTACACAACCGCGCACCATAACTACCGGTTAGGTATTGTACAACCCTCCCAATTTTTCCGAGTTGCATGTATCGAATACTTGGTGGCCAATCGTATCATGATTTCATTTCCTCTTCGGGTAAAAGAGGCTCAAGGCCAAAACATGACTGCAACCGGTATTGAACCTGGCATTCTATGTGTTACTATAGTATTATGATTCAAAACTTAAAAAATAAAAAGAACAAAATTACAGAACTCCAAGAACATATTATTTCCAAGGCTCGGTCTTAATGCGGAAATAATGAGGTCACTTCTAGAGCCCGTTTAAATATATAAATAGATATTTGTACTGAGTAGTGTAGTCTCAGTAGTGGTCTGCTAATTCCTCCCGGACAAAACGTGAGATATTTCATACTGTAAAGGGAATAGTTATAATTAAAATCACATGCCCCCTGTGTGGAGGCTTAAAATACATGCAGTGCACGCGCCCCCAGACCCAGAGGCGGTAAGTTCCGATTGTTTGGCACCGAGAAAGAATAAAACTTCGCGAATCTAGTATAGCCTAACGTAATGGTTACCTTATACGTCCAAGCATTCATAAATATATTCAGTACTGTACTAGGTATAATGTTTGAGAATCATTGTAAGTACCTATAGACGCAATTCCGTTGCATGAAGTTCTTTGCTATTGATGCTTATCTAGGTATTTGTGTTAACCCGGATTCTGAAGTCTCGCCATTTCGTTACCGATGATGTGATTTACACATTTGCCCTCGGCAGAGAGAATGGCTTGAGTCTGGAACTTTTGAACGCCCACGCCTCTTATCTGCGTTACGCTAATATCGTATCTGGCTTGGCTAGTGCCTTAGCCAGAACAGATTAATTACACTAATAGTTTAGTGAGGAACACACGATAATATGGGGCTATTGGAGTTCACTTGCAACTGTCGCTAGCGGCTGGTTTTCCGGTTGCGAGCTGATTGTGTTGCTGGTGTCATCTAGATGAATGGATATTCGGCAACGGCACGACCATGCCTATTACCTACAAGGTAGTCTATATGGTGGCTTTCTATTCTAGACACCATGATGGGTTTGTATCTCGTTTTAACTTAATTTGATTTCATATTAGTAGACTATCTGACAAATGTCCAAGTTGGATATATATACCATGCACTTCCCTATCTGCTCCCTATGTAGTGTAATGTCATCATCCCGCTGTGATATTGCGCCATCTGTCGTGACCATATCTCCTAAGTTAACGCTGACCCCCCGGTATAACATACATACTGATAGATAACAACAGTAAGTAAGGGCTAACAGCATAACTCGAGTTGTTCCTCGAGATAGGCTTTCTTTTCTTTGCTATATCTAACACTACCTAGGTCTAGAGGAGACACTAAACCTTATTTCACGTCGACTTCAAGTATACTGTATACAATAACCAAATATCATTACACAATGACTATGCGTTGGCTTATGGACCGCTTCTCTCTCACATACGAGAACACGACGACGACGACGGAGCCAGAAGAGGCTATCAGGACCTTCCACCGATTCCCAGATCTGCCATTGGAACTCCGCCTCCAGGTTTGGGAATACTACTTCCACGTCCCACGAATTCATGTGTTCTATCAAGGGTCGTCGAAATCCCAATCAGGCCCCAAGGAGACTCCCGTAGCTTACGCCGACCTCACTGCGCGGACGAATCGCAATGTACCTTCTAGTCTTCGGTTTGCTGCCGCTGCTATTAACTACGAAGCACTCGAGGTATTTCGCAAACATTTCGATCTCGTTCACATGAACTTCATGGGACTACCGAGCAAACACGTGAAAGATTTATTCGACGACAAGCTCCGAGATCTCCTCGACTCCAAAAATCCGGAACAATCTTCTAGCATACCCAAGGATGTCCTGCAGTCAACACCAGGCCTCGCTGAATTTGTCAGAAATCCGGGTGGAAAACCACGGGACATGATCATGCCCGGTGTGCATATAAATTGGGAAAACGACTTACTCTATCTCACCGACGGCGCAGATGTAAACTGCGAGACGCTTAGGAGGGTGTGTAATGGACCGATCGCGAGCAAGCTTCGACGAGTGGCCATCCTTATCCACGACAGTTGCAAATATGAAGGGTGGCGTCGCTTCTATGGACCGAGTGTCGACTTCCCGAAACCGTCCGCAAATCTCACCGAGGTCGTTCTCGTTGTCCGCCTGAGCGAGATCGACCCCTCAGTTCATGCTATGGCAGAGCGCGATGGATTCGGATTTGTCCCGTACGACTCGGTCATTCAGGGGAAGCAGGAGGCTAGTTGGGAGTGGACACAGAACATGAAGTTAATAGAGCGTCGCTTCATGTACGTGGCACAACTGCTGCGCGAAGCCTTCCCAGACCTGGAGAATCACAAGATTAAGGTACGTCGTTTTCCCCATAACAACTACCATTCCTACAGTATTCCTCTGCGAATTCTGCGATACACGGCCCAAATCCTCAATTCCGTTGATCTTTTCCTCGGCAGGCAGTTATCTAACTAACCCCCGACATTGCAGTGGGCCGTCGATATTGATTATACCCACCGGAGAGCGGAGACTCAATACTCACGAACCCTTCGGTGATGACGACGAAACGGACCACCCCTACCCTTCATGGTGCACCAACGTTTTGCGGCGCTAGAAACGGCCAGGGTCCTAATCGGGCCAATTCCAGATCCATGCGAACCTCCCTCACCAGGCGAGGCGTCGGCTAAGCGATGATTAAGTCCGACTGATGAACTATAACGGCCCAGTCATGTGTCACGGTGTAACGAGGACCAAGACACAGAGACGACGCTAGCAACCATGGATTCAGGTTATAATAGAGCAATGACAACGGCTCCGACGGGTTTCAGGCCATGCAAAATAAAAATAACATCGTATGGCTGACTCCTAGATCATCCATCTATTTGCATAATAAGTACCTAAGTAGGGAAAGAAGCATAATTATCTCAGCCCAAGTATCGGTCCCTTAACGACCAACCAAGTCTCTGTCGTGCAACAGCTGCCATTTCGTATGAGACGAGTTGATATGTGTTTTCAAGCCCTCCACGCTCCCAAAAGTCTCGGTCTTGCCACTAGACTAAACAGTCGGTTAGCCCGTGACATTCAACAACAATGCCCCCTCTGGCAGAGTACGATCCGCGATATTCACGTCCGCGACTGAATTCGTTCCTATCCACCTCGAGATTCTTGGGACGGACGGACTTACCGTGCACAGAACGCATCCCAACCCTTTTTCGCAATGTGATTTACCCAGGAACCTGGGCGTGATCTGGAATCCTTCTTTGATTACCATAGTCGCCCTGTTTTCCGTGCAGCAGGTCGCGTTCCAGTCGTAGCCGCATCTACACTTGGCTCCCTTGATCGGCATTGTCTTTTCTAGGTCGACTTGGTACTTCATCGCCTCAGGACAGAAGACGCTGAAAACGCTATTCATAGGCTGGAATTCGAAACCCGTCGTGGACCATGAGTACGTGGACTCGGCATCGTGATCCGGCCGCTCCTTTGAGACTGAAATTGGCGTTGGAGGGGGAGACGGCGGTTCGTGATTACTGTTATTACTATTATTATCGGTATTACAGGAAATCTTCCCTGAACCCGTGCGATGGTGGTTTGTTGGTGTCTGCGCTCTGTCGACCACCACCTCAAGATTGCCTCCATCGATATCGCGATTATTATCCGCCGACGGAAGCTTCGGCGCCTCTAGCGGTAACCCCCGAGGCGCTAAACGGGCGACGACAACGCGTTGGTACTGTTTGTGCAGGGCAGCTAAGCTGGATACCCGCACTGCTTCCGACACGCAGGTGACATCCGTAAGCGGTAAAGGGTGATACCCGGCATCGACGGCTTTGGAAAGAGCCCCGACGCAATCCCGCAGACGCGTGAGATTATCCAGCAACACGTCGCGACAAGCGGCTAGGTAATCGTCAGCTAGATATACGATGGTAGGTTCGTGCCGCTTACCGTCTCCGGATATAAATTCGTCACCGAGCACGTCGGCGCCGCTACTGAACGCTTCCTCGATCTTGAGTTTAGAAATCGCCAATGATGCACTCGCCGCACACACCCAGCTCCTAGCATCGTCGTCGTCCGTCCTGCGCGTCCGATAGTGATTGCGCTCTCGCTGTCTGCGCCGCCAGCCGGCGTAGCATTCGAGCGCGGCGACATACGAGTCGCTGAGGGCAGCGACTACATGGCCGACCGTTTCAAGCGCCATAGACAAACGGCACCATTCATTTACATCGAAGCGGTTCTCGTTTCGGATGCATTGGCATCGAGATTCAGTTTATTCTAATGGGTAGTCAAGGATGAAAGCGGCGCGCGCGCGAAAGAGGATGCGGTTCCGGAAATTGGAGAAACGATGTTTATTGTTTGACGCTTTGAGACATTTTACCGTTACCGTTGAAATTATCTCAAGTTCCTTTTTCCCTCCTCATCAAGCCCGCCCTGTGATACCTAATTTGACCAACGCGCATGATATGACATGCATGTCGCGGGCGTGTGGCGCCAGCCCCCAGCCCCGACAATGTCTTGTGATTTAGCGTAGTAGTGGTGTATACTACAGTAGATAGGTAGACACAGAGCTGGCTGTATCCCTTGTTGCAGCTAGCTAGTTAACTAACTACCTCGTAACCAACAGCTACGCGGTTAGGTAGATAAAGTGAGGCAGAGCGTGGGGGGCGCGGGGAGGCGGTGACGCTTGGTGCAGGACAACCTGACGCATTATTGGACGCCATGTCGGCGTGCATATGACCTACATGGAGTTCTGCGCCGCAGCGTTTTGCATCCTCCGCTAGGCCCCGAGGTCGCGCAATGTTAGAACACTTTAGTCTCTGAAATTTTGGCGAGAAACATCTACTCTTATAATGAGTGGCTAGAAGGTTAAAGACAAGCGATCATGAGATCGATTGCATTTGATAGATACACTAGTAGTCCGATGCTGCAGGTGGTGGCATAACTTGAAAGGTGACTGATCATCTACTACCTCTCATGTACCTTGTGATGCAGGGTAGGTATGCTAAGCTAAAGGTAGTAACAACAGCCCAAATAGAAAAAGAAAGAAGAGACAGCGGCCCCATACCCAATTCGGAGTTGCGATTGCAGAATGCAGAATGCATTGGGCACACATGCTTAACATAGCAGGTGAAAACCTGTAAATACCTTGCACGGTATGAATGCTTGATAAAACGAGCTGAAGGTATATTTCCCTAGAGAAAAGCTTTTTAAACATTGATGTTCAGCAATAAAATCCATGATTAGTCTAAATCTAGTCTTGAGGTCGAGGTTCAACTCTTAACTGTTCTCTTTCCCTCCGGAGATGAAAGTCGCCGTCTTAATCTCTAACCCGAACTTGCAATACGCAGCAGTGCCAAACCCACGAACACTGACGAGCAGTATATGACCCGCCCAAAGGAAATAGCTTGATTTACAATATTCATCGTAAGAAAGGAGTAAGATCTCTTCTACCAAAGAAACGACATAATCCATGCGACCAAGGCCAGTATGATAACGGGTCGAGACAGCAGATTAGCAACATAGGAGGGGGAGTCGCCGAGTTCAGCTTTGAGCACCTTCAGAACCGAAAGAAACCACAATATGCTCACTATAAGAGTATAGACGCAATTCTCACGAAAGGTATTGGTATCGAAGATGTAGGAAGGCTTGAATAACCACCTTATGAAGTGGCGAACCTTCCCCCTAAAAATCCCTGCTATAGATGTTAGCACCAAATATACTCATAATATCACTTTAAGGTAGCATACTCCATTTACTAGGCATCGGTAAGCCATCAAGTTCCCCCTCTTCCAACTCGCCTCTATCGCGCAGCGCTTTGAGCAATATCTCAAGCATCTCCATATCCGTACTTTCTAAGATGCTCATGAATCCATGCCTTCTTCTAACGTGGACAGAAACAACAGGTTTGCCGGTCGAATCGCAGCTCGCCGCCCACTGCCGGGGGTGTTGAGCACGAGTGTTCTCGCGGGCGACCGAAAGTGCGGACTTTCCGCAGCACATGGGTTTCAATATAGAAGCGCCAGCATCCACCAGGATTTGGACGGCGGGTTTCATGCCACAATGAAGGGCGAGCATTAGGGCCGAGTATCCGTCCACGGAAGGGTACGGGAAAACTGGTGGTTCGCCGAGCGTATGAGAGAGAGGAGGTAAGGCCTTGGGGCTTGAGGTATTAAGCAACGGCTTGAAAGCCGACGACTGTGCAAGTAGAAAAATAATATTATAGAAATGAAGATTCTGAAGCAAATGCCTTACAGGGTTTTCATGCAACCAAAAAAGTACCATGACTTCGTAGATTAGCGAGTGTATCTCCCATCCTGTCGCCTGAAGGTACGTTTCGTAACTTTGAATCTGACCTGCGACAAGGTTCCGTATGTGATCCGGCAGCGGGTGCGAATCGGGCATAAGGAGTAAATCAAGAGTTATGCCACTAAGAATTGCTGATAACGGCTCCTCGCTACACGCTTCGAGAAATCTAACAAAACTGCCCACGAATTCTGGCTCGCTAGTAAGCCTGTCACGCATAAGTTCGGTATGCGGCAGCAAATGCAAATGCAGCGTACTTGACCTACAGCTCATTAGGACGTCAAAGAGTTCTTGGTCTAAACTCTGGGCCGCAAAAAGTTGCATGCCTTCGATTTCCATCGTCGTAAGAGCAGCTATGTCTAGTTGCTGAATAATGGCAGCATTGCCATGGAAACATATGAACCGCAGTAAATCTTGTCGTTGTCTCCTATTTGATTCGCAAGGCGGTTGCTTGAATTCTTCGCGAATGTACTCGATATTGAAGGCATTGCGGGATGCGATGGTTACATAAGATTTCAAGTATTGCTCAAGGAGTGAAGCAATCTCAGGCATAAATGGAGCGAAAAGGCCCAAGAGCCATCGATCAAACATGCACTGTGTATCAGCGAGCTCAAGGAGGCTCAAGTCGAGTATTTCTTTTATTTTCTCGGCAGAATTCTCCAGGGTTATCAGGTGACCGAAGTAAGAAACACTGGAGCTGGGAGTCCAAATATCGTCAATAGCGTAGCTGCAGGGTACGATCCCACCGGCAAATGATAGCGCTGGTGTTGTTATGAAACTTTTTTCGCCCAAGGTAGCTGCATAGTTAACTGGGATAGGATGACCACAGGCCTCTAGAATTAGCAAAGGAATGGACTTGAAGGCGGTATTTATAGTGTTGATCAGTCTTGGATGCTCTCTTAGAATGTGGCAACGGTCTCGCACAGCTAGGAAGTACATGCTTATTGACCATTAGTGAATTGGACTGGATATATGAGTATCATAAAACATACCGTTGCCAGTTAGAAAGATGAGGTTGAAAGCCATAGGAAAGGAGTAATTGGATAACACTGTAGTATTCGAGATAATGTTGTGACAAATCATCTAAATCTGGTTCAGAGCAATGATAGTCCCATTCTCCCAGTCCCCCCAGTTCGATAGTACTTCCATCCTTGTGGCCGGGTCGATGGGATTCAAAGTATCTTCCTATTCGTTAGTATAACATCGTAGTTAACTTGGAACTTTATCATACGCAGTAATAACGTCGTCTCGGTGCAAGAAACCAGGTAGACCTAAGACATGGTCTTTCGACAGCCGACGTGTGTCAAGCAAAGCCCGGACTTTCCGGGAGTTTGGTACTTTCGTGTGCCAAAATGAGCAACCGGTGTGCAAGCAATAACGGTGTGATCTCGTGCATACCACAAGACCCAATGCATCGAGCACATCAGGATCGTCACAAATAATGCTTGTTGTCACGGACAATAGCAACGTGGGTACTTTCTGAGTTGAGTTGAGTAGATACCGCCATTCCACTAACGTTCTCGAAATCCAACTGTACGGCTCAAACCGTACTTTGTAGGCAAATTGGCGGTTTTTGCCTTTTGATGTCGTCGAGTCCGAAAATGTCCTCACTGTGACCGTACCACACAAGGTGGGATAGCTCTTAACGTAAGCTATACGCCAATTGTTAGGAATAACATCCTGTTGTATAAGTGAAGATGTGCGGCTGCTTTGGCCTGCTCTCAAAGATAGCTATGCTCGATTCATTAGTACGCCTAATCAATATATACAACTGAATTTGCTGACTGACTCGTGTATCATTCGAGCTAGCACCCAACCGTGAGTGTGGCTCCCCATCGATTTTCCGTAATGACGATTGTTCATCGTAGAAGGCCACGGCTTTGGCGCCTTGCTTTACCAAGGCCTCCATAACTCCCGATAATGTCGACTCTACACGCATGCTAAGATGCGATCAGCTAGCACCACTGAGTAGCCTATGGGCATATATACCTTTGTGTAGAAGACTGCAGAAAGAGAAAGCGTTGCATCTGTTTGTCGAGAAGATCACAATACTTCTGAATGTGACGCTCATGGAATCGGAGGCGGCTTCCAGTCTCAACCGCTTGCCACGATTTTATCTTGAAATGATGCTTGCCTACTCGATTCAATAATCTTCTAAACTCATCAACCTCTGCTTCCGAATCTGTGATATAGCGTTCGAACAGGTCACGAGTGCTACTCGAGACGCTGGTGTCAGAAAGGCGATCGAAATTGAATCTTAATTCTGGAACCGTATTAGATAAAACCTGACTCGGTGGTTAAGTCTCTGGAACTTTAGTTTACCCTTGATGAAGTCTCCATGTTGATCAAGCCGCTTGGTAGCTGTGTTTAGATTATTCTCACCATGCTTAATTGCCTTATATAGACTGTGTAGTTGCTGGTAGAATTGAAAGGTAGCAGTGCCAAGCTGGATGGTTGCTGAGGCAAGCCCAGGCAACGCGCCAGCTGCAGCAATTGCTTCCATAGCAATTGGCGACACTGCACTGTGATGCTGCTTCACTGACAATACGGGTATAAGATATGATAACACGGAGATTCAGAGCAAATCAGCCCAGAAGAAGGGGTTATGGCATTAAGACAAACATGAGAACGACGACATGACACTTCGGGCTTTAAAGACCATTTGTACATATATCATATATGCACAGCCACATTACCTAGTAAGAAAGCCTGCATCTGCGTAGGCTCCTGCAGCATCCTGTCGCTATTATTAATTAGGGTCTATGCATTAGAACATGATGGTTGAAAAACACTGCGTAGAGAGATCATGGGAAGGTGTTTCGATACTAAGTAGGTACAAATGAGCTAAAAGCGAATACCAATAACAAAGTATGCTGTACCATGTCATGTTACACATATGCCCGACCTGTGCAGATGTTATGTAGCATTATCAAAGTGCAGTATCTACTATGTAGGTAGTATACGGTATGCACCCCACCATTGTCACTCGATCAGTTCATCCTGTTATGTTCTGACGGCAGACCTGATTCTGCGAGCGCTGTAGCCTGTTAGGAATCGAACCCAACTCACTATATACCCCACCTGGTCACAGCACCTTCACTGGTACTTATAGTAGTAGTACGGAGTACCTACCCGAAGGCTATCTCGGTACCCCAACATGTCCTTATCGATTAGGCAGGTACAGATACCCCTACGGTTACCCCCCATAAGGGTACTATCGAGTGCGGGACAGTTGCATCATCACGGGTCTGCGCCCAGTTCCATAGCTCTCCTCTCTTTACCTCAGGTCTCCTGTCCCCAAAGTCTGGTAGATGATCTACATATTCAACAGCGATCTTGTCCAATAATTATCAACAAACCACCACATATTTCTGTTCCGGGCGATTCGGACACAATGAAACTTAGTGGGACTAGAGAGGCTGGTAAGGCTGATTCCTGGTACGAAGGAGATCCCGAGGTCTTGTCGAGTCAGTTAGACGGCTTCCTCAGCGACGTCCCAACCTCCGTCAACGATGCACATCTCCCCATATCCGGGGCCAAGGTCATAATTGCCCCGTACGTGCGCTCGTGCCCAGGTTGTCCGAGCTGGGCTGTATAGGTTCTGGGTTGGTTGACTTGTGATTGACTTGTATTCTCCAGGCACGCAGGCTACTCATACTCGGGGCCATGCGCCGCCTGGGCTTATAAGTGTCTCGACCTCAGCAAAGCGAAGCGAATCTTCCTCCTCGGTCCCTCTCACACCTACTACCTGCGCGGATGTGCCTTGACCAAGTTCGCCCAATATGCCACTCCCTTTGGCGACCTGACCATCGATGAACCGGTCGTACAGAAGCTGCGGGACACGGGCAAGTTTCAGGATATGCCAACGTACAATGAAGTTGAGGAGCACTCCCTCGAGATGCATCTACCCTACATATACAAGCGTATCACCCAGACGTTCTCGTCCAGAGACGAATACCCCACCCTCGTACCCATCCTGATAGGCGACAACAAAGGGCCTGAGGAGAAGCAGTTCGGGACCTTGCTAGCCCCATACCTTCAAGATCCAGAAAACGTCTTCGTAGTGAGCTCCGACTTTTGCCACTGGGGCGACAGATTCAGCTACACTGTGTACGCGCCGGGAAGCGACGTGAATAATCTCACTTCTTTGACGTACAGGACACGCAAGCCCACCGACCCACCAATCCACGAGAGCATCAAGCTGCTTGACCAACTAGCCATAGACGCTATCGCTAGCGGCCGCCATGATGACTTTGTCGATAATCTTAAGAAGACGAAGAATACAGTCTGTGGACGGCATCCCATCGGAGTTACCATGGCTGCCCTGGAGGCGCTGGCGCAAGATACGTCTGATGCCGACAAGTACAAGTTCAAATTCGTGCAATACCAACGGAGCAGCTTGGTGGAGGTTTTCTCGGATTCGAGCGTGAGTTATGCGTCCGCGTATGCCATTGTTTGAGAGTGGCGTTGTGAGTCTACAGAGCCGTCTTCATTGATAGAGGAGCTCCTATTCGAGCGCACCTTAAGAACTAGCTTCGGATTACTCACTTAAATTACGAAACCTAGCCTGTTGTATGATTATAGAGGTCTGTAGCCTGTGCATGACTTTTCCCAGGCTGCTATACAATTGCGCATAATTAGCCTTGTAGTCGGTTGGGCATTTTACACTGCCTAGTAGTCAAGAGATAAATCAATCTCTCGCCTTTCTAAAATTCTCAATGACATTCACTAGCCCAAGGCACCTTTTTTATCAGTCGTGAGTGTTGGTTGTAGGATTGTCTCTTGTAATGCGTTCATAATAAACCATTTACACTTTATTATAGTTGGGTTTAAGAAAAGCCGTATGGCAATAGCTTCACCAAAGTATAATCTAGGAATTAGTTTGGTCGTGTTGATAAATGCGGCTTAGCCACATACAAGATCACCAGCATGCATCAATGCCCTTTCTCCGATTCTTAACCCCGCGAACCTTATACGGATGCCTGGGACGGCTTACCTAGTGTGCTGTCTAGTGCATGTGATCGCGATGAAATGGATATAACACGAGCTAGCTTACGAGAAGTATGCAGAGTATATTTATTTGGATCTATCTGTATGTTATCGGGAAATCTGTGACGTAGGAGCACCAATGAATGGCATAATAATATGTCTGCCTGCCAACGAATGGATGGGGGAGCGGCAAAAGCCTGTCGATGATGTTGGCGATCCCACATGAGCGGTGTCACGAAAAGAAGAAAATCCGGCATGATGGTAAATAGAAAGGTCGGAGGTATTTTGCCCCGATCGGCGGTGTACCTAGCTCTTAAAGCGAACTTCGCATGCTTATTCTGTACATGGATATAATTATTCTTTGTTGTTCAGTTGAATTTGTCCGAAGCTCTTGGCTAGGTACCTATCTGAAAGTTCAATTCTGTAAATAGAATACTAAATACCTAGGTGGCTGCCTGGGTTAGTATCGATGAACTGACATACACTACCTGGTAGCGAAAACCATTAGCGCTGCTAAAAATCAAGCCCAGCTCACTAGGTACCTCCTAACCTAGGTACCTCCTAACCTACCTAGGTACCTCTTAGATAGCTCTCTCTAGGGAGGCAGTATAGCGAACCAGAATAAAGGCTGGTGGACTGAATACCGAATGCGAGCCCTATCAGAATGTGTACTTAGGTATTATACTCCATTCAATGTTTTTAGTTCTACAGTACGTGCCTAATGTATTATTTACAGACTAACTACGGGCTGATGTCTTTTTGTTTCCTTTCCTTTTTTAAAGTCGGAGCCTGGCTGTGCTAAGAATGGCACAGCCCATGCATGTAGCATACACGCCTCACAGCCGTATCGCAACTACTTACAAGTCCAAAAGCTGAATTGGCTGATGAGCTTACACTAGACTAGACTCATGATGGGATCCGACTCCGCCCCCAGCCTCACATGATTCGGTATTCTGGAGTTTACCGTAGCCTGCTGTAGTAAATACTGCTGAATCTTGAGCAATGATGAAGTGGGTGGAAAAGTTATGATTAGTAGGTAGTGCTATCGCGCCGGATTGGAAGATTCGGCGAGATGTAATAGAGGTGATCTACTCTAAAAGATCCTCTAAAGGAATGTAAAAGGTTTACCGTATTCCCTACCTGGCGCCTACCTAGGTATTAGCGCAGTGGACACTTGCAGATGGCGATGCGGGAGTGGGTAGTTAGTTACTTAGGTACCTCTAGTGAGACGACCGTACTACTACTAGGTAGTAAGGGTTAGGAGGCAATTGGCTATGGATTCTCAGGGGCTTGACACACTAGCCCCTGCCCCCCTGCCAAAAGTGATAATTTGGTACACTTCCTATGCGGCAGCTGTAACAAAGACTCTCCTGTCCACTAAACCCGCCCACCCACATGGATCTGACACCCTTCCATCTCTACACTACGCGGTATCTGCTTATTATTTCACCCTTCCTCCAACCGGATTTACACCTGTACCATACTGCTTGCTATAAGTTGGTTCCAGGCCTCTTTCACCTTGCTCGGCATTGGCTTCGTTGTTGCTTCCCACTTCGGCTCTCAATTTCCTATTTTTGCTCTCGCTTCTGTAGTTTCATTATTCACTAATAATTCATATCTCGTGTACATACCAAAGACGGACGGACGACTGCGTTGCTATTGGTAACCGAGCTTCCGACAAGAAACAGCCAACCATCAACATGAGCGTGAGTGTTTCACCTTTTCCCTGTCCTGTTTCAACCATCCAAGAGCCGGGGACTACCGAGTCTGGTTTAAGTCTCGAGCTCTCCGTTATCCCTTCTCGCATCTCAATTCCCAATTCTGCAATAACTTAATTATTCCCATCTTTTCTCTGTGAGATAAAGTAGGCTAATACAATGGCACAGTACGGGTACACTCTCCCTTTACCCTCAGTTGTTACTCGCGCGCGCTTTCGCTGCAAGACGAACCTGCTCTAACATGCAACAATCCACAGGTACGGCGGACAGCAAAATCCCTTCGATGACCGCGATGATGCCAATCGTGGTGGTTACGGGGGAGGACTGCCCTCTCGACCCAACTACCGCAATCAGGCGCCACCAACAGACAGCTACGATGATTATGGATGTAGGTTGGAGAATATATAACAACCGCAAGGTGTTGTTGCGTGCGGAAAGACTAATTGGAGGTTGCCACAGCAAACAATGTCGAAATGGCTCCCCTAGCCCATAACGTAGACCCCTTTTCTGACAGAAACCCGAATTCGGCCCTTGACGAGATATCCGATATCAATCGCGGGATCGATACTATTGACCGCAATCTGGAACAGCTGAGGATGCTTCAGCAGCGGTCCCTCGACGATGCTGATAGCTCCGCTTCGAGCAACACCAACAGACAGCTCGACAATCTTAGTTCCGAGACGATGGCCCAGTACAGATCACTCACCGAGCGAGTTCGCCAGTTGAAGAGCAAGCCTGAAAACCAACAGAGATTTGGCCAACAGGTACGCCGTGTAGATACTCGACTCAAGGACGCCATCCGGGCGTACCAGCAAGTCGAATCCGGCTTCCGTAAGAAGACCGAGGAGCAGATGGCCCGTCAATACAGAATCGTACGCCCTGACGCAACCGAAGAGGAGGTTAGGGCAGCTGTAGAAGACCAGACTGGCGGGCAAGTCTTTCAGCAGGCTTTGATGCAGAGCAATCGTCGCGGTCAGGCGCAGGCCGTTCTAAGCGCCGTCCAAGATCGCCATGCTCAGCTGCAGAAGATCGAGCGGCAAATGATGGAGTTGGCACAATTGTTCCAGGACATGGACACACTAGTTATGCAACAGGATGTATCTGTCGCGAACATTGAGCAGAAGGGCGAAGAGGTTGTCGAGAACCTGGACAGGGGCATCACTGAAATCGGTACTGCCGTTAACACGGCCCGATCAACCCGAAAGAAGAAGTGGATTTGCTTCGGTATCGTCGGTATGTTTTCTCCAATCCAGCGTGCCTATTTACTCTATTAACGTCTCAACCAGTTGCCATCATTGTCATCCTTGTTGGTGCTCTGGCCGGCTATTTCGCTACCCACACAGGGGGTAACAAGAAGCGAAGCTTGGATGATATCCTTGACATTCGCTCCGTGATCGAGAACGAGGCCGTTCCCCAGCTGTTGAACTCAAGAATCAACGCGGAAACAAGGCGATGGCTTACGAGCACGACGACGTAGATACGATGCACCGAGGCTGTCATTACTCTCTGCAATGCCACGGAATCATTGCAATGCTTATTCGAGCCACCATAGCGCAGCGCAAATCTCTTGTTTTTCTGGCTCTAATGATACCCGCAACCCATCAGCCAACCAACCAACCAACCTACTTATCTTCGAGTTCTCTTCGCAACCTCCCATAAGATTCGTTCTCCGTAAAACTCTGCTTTAACTCTGGTGCTTCTGGCGTATCTAATTTTTTTTGGGCCCTAGCCCTTCATTCTCGTTGTTTTGTCGCATAATGATTTTTTTTTTCGGACTTGATATCGAATCCGTTGAGGGGAAAGGGAGGAGGCCTGGTCGTTTGGTTGGTTAGACTACCTGAAAACCCTGGGGTGCGAACCGAGGCCGTTCGTTTCATCATTGGCTTGTTTCGCACCGAATCGTCAGGTACCACCACAATTGCATACTACCTGTACAACCGATACCGAGTGGCGCTCGCCTCTTCGCGTATCTTTTGTTATATTCTTCCAGGAGAAGGGGAGTTCGATGCATTTTCGAGGCGTCCGGTGAAAATTGGAACAAGTACCTCTCTTATCTGATAAACATGCTTTGGGCTTGTGATTACTTCATTCAACATTACTAGGTTAGATAATGTCATTTTAGCTGTGTATGTGTAATCAAAATCAACGAATTTGCTTAGAAACCAAACTTTCGGGAGTAGTAATAGCTTTCCCAAAAAGTCTATTGTCACATGCATGGATTTTAATTAGGTTTTCTTGTTTTTTTGTATATGCGTAACAGGCAGATCTTGTCCTACCTTCCTGCATTACTGGCCTCGTAATTAATCGATCTCACACCCTATATGAAGATCAGATTGAATTCTTAGAAATCGTGCATTATAAGACAAAAACTGATGTCTTGTAGTGGAACGGCGTTCCGATTCTTTCATAAAAACATGAATATCCAGCCGGGCCTATCTCTGTTCCAATTATTATAATCAACAAGACAGAACAATGACCCTTGACTCTTGACTTGGTCAATCATACCTTGTTATTTCATATCGACCACAGGTCGAACAAGCGAGAGGATAATGACCTTGCGCCTGTGCAATAATTTGAGCCTCTTGCTCTTCTGTGCTATGTATTCAACATGATTGAGCCATTCCCGCCAATCATGATGGGGAAACAAGATTTCGATGTTGTGCTTCTACACGACGTCGCCGTATTGCGTCGATTTGTGTTCTTTGGTGACTTGGAACCGTAGCCTAGTTCTAGCAAACCTGATGAACCGTACCACAGCGGGCTATTAACTATCAATCGGTTTGTCGTATTTTTGGTTTTCCGTATCAAATTTTAGACTGAAGTAGTTGTATCCTCCGTGACTTTGTCTTGTGCCGCTAATTCTCCCTCGCCCACCGTTTGAGGGGCAATCTTCTTCCGTCTATCCTCGCTAGCATTGACGACATTTCGTAGTGTTATCATGCGTTTCTCGAACTCGCCTAGCATACTAGCGTAATCGTCTGCCTCTCCAGCGCGCTCCCGCTCTCGTTGCCCACTGCCACTGCCGCTGCCGCTCGCGCTGCCGGAACGCTGGTGACTCGTCTCATTAGATATTCTCAGCTCGGACGACGAGCTGGGGGCACTCGTCTCGACGCCTTCGATCCGTAGCATGAGTCTGTCGGGTCGGTTGCTATCGTCGGTACCGGCGTCTCCGGCTCCGCTGCCGCTGCTTTGTCCTGTATCGGACGAAGGGGGAGAGATTTGGCTGAGCTGGGCGTTCAGAATAGCCCACGACGGCGAAAGGCTAGAAGCCCAAGAAACACTGTAACGGCCATCGTCATTGGAAGCCAGGTCGAGGAGTATGGTTCGGTTGGCGGGTGCAGGCTCGGAACCCGACTCGTCGGCGTATGTGTGTTCGCACTCGGCAAGCGCCTGGGTTAGGATGTCGGGATCGTCGTCGCTAAATATGTACCGCACATGAGGATGGTGGGTGGTCCGGGTAGATGCGTTATTGACAAGCGTAAAGACAGGTGCAAAAGGAGGAGGCGTGCGTAGACGTTGAGTGTCGGGGGGATTGTCCGCCGTCGACGGCCGATTGTCGACTGAGTCCGTCATCTCGAGGCGTGGTCAAGAATGGGAGACATGGACATCGGTGACTTGAGAAGACGATGCAGACAAAATGAGATGAAAAGAAGAGAAATGAGAAAGACGCATCTTGGAGCTAAAGTGATGCTATGAGGCTAGGAAGAAAGCTCACACCCGATCGATGGTCACGGATGCACACGCACGCTGGTATGCATGACAGCTGCAGCTCGGGGTGCGAGCAAGCTGCAAGAGTAATAGGCAGGCAGGCCGGCAGCTTCTATCTTATCGGGTGGTATGTGGGTCCACAGCACTGGCCAGAGTTACCCACTTTGTTGGGGGCCAAGAGGAAGTGTAAATTGGGCAACCAGATGGGCTCCAGCTACCCTATTAACAGCATTCAGGCGACAGGTATGATACCTTTTCAAGTCGCGAATACCTTTAAGTTAGTCCGATGTGTTAAGCTCTTCCACCCCGGCCCCATCTGTTGCGGCGAATGATGTTTGATTCCTTCGAACGCAGTGGTCTGGTAATAGTTAGGAACAAGATATCTTCAACCTCCTCTGCAGCAGGACCTCAGGACCTCAGGGCATTCAAAGTAACAGTGTAACTCTCCCTGGGCTACACTACTGTGTCTGCAGTGGTTCATTGTTGTCTTCATGTACCTCTGTCTGCTGCTGGCCACCACCTGACTCGTTCCATTCGAATTCTATGATAGCCTGTCAGTTTAGATCAGAATACATAGCCAGCATGCTTACTTTGTCTACACATGGGACATTGTCCCTTGGCCGAGCCTTGCTTGATCCACTCCATTATACAGTGCTTTGTCGCCGTCAGTTTCAGGCTCATATAATCAATCTATGTGGAAGGGCAGGGTTTAATATAGCCAGGCACTGACCATGTGGAAGTTGTGACCACACTTCCCAGACACTGCAAGGGGAGAGAAAGTTGATTAGCTAACTAGCTATGCTAGGTACGAGGTTATAGAGCTAAACAATAGCATGCTTACAGAGGCTGCAGTCGTCGCCAGGGTATTTGCAGGTGGGACAGGTGCCATCAAAATGAACCTGGCAGATACCACAGACGTCGTCCTCGGGAATATCCCAGCGCCAAGTCGCAACGGCATCCCACTTCTTGATCTTGACCTTCATGGCCACGCGACTCGGCGAGCGTAGGTGATTGTGTGTTTACTGCAGATCAGAGATAATCAGGTTGGGTTGTGAGTGAGTTTTGTAGCATTGTCGCAAGTTGTAACGTCTAGACGAGGAGTTTTACAATGTAGGTATACATTCTGGTTATTGTTGCCCCGGGATTGTGTCAGGTTGAGACAGGTATATAAGATGTGCCAAGCAACGAATTGAATGGCAAATACCTAACCGTCTTGTTTACAAGGCGAGTACGGTATAGGTGCATGACGGGAACATAGCCCCACCTTGAGCTGCCTACCTACATATACTCCTTCCGTGGTATGCCTGTTTGTCTGTTAGGTTGTTTGTTTGTTTGTCTGTCGTGCGTACCTACCTACACAGTAGATAGGTCGACTACCTAGGTAGAGTACTTAGGCACACGTAGCTCCTGGGGCGAATGACAGGAAGCAATTCACGATAAGGGAGCAGAAAAGGCGCTTAACGTCAACAATCGTCACCTGCATTCCCACTCCATATTTTCTACACCACCCACCTGTGCCACCACCTGCCTAGGTCTACACGTAGATAGACTGTACGCCAACCAACCCTTCCTACCATAATAACGACTAAGAAGCTAAAATAGCGTCAATGACAACCTTACACACCTTACACTACTTCGAGGCCAGTGAAAGCTAGACTGACTTAGAAGCTAGTCTAAACTCCCCGCATCTTCGTCCCCTCCTGCTCTTATCAAGGCCTGTTTCCAGTGGCGTCCGTTGCCAACGCCTTACCTTGTCGTTTCTCTTCACCGCTCAATAACAGTTATTAATTATCTTATTTCTCTTTGAGGTGAAGTGCCTAGCTGTGTCAGCTCTATGCATTCTACGAGCAGCCATCAGACCTCTCACTCACCCAACCAACCAACGTCATTGACCTAATTGAGCAATATCCTCGCCCATGGTGACTAGGTTTGTCGCCGAACCCCGAAACCCGGAGCTCCCGCGCACGCGATATTGCAACACCCACTTCGCCGACAAGACTCACCGCGACCCTAATTCGGTTTCGTCTGTCAGCCGCTAGATAGCCGACACTCCACCCCTCCCATCCCGTGATGTCGGCCGTTGCCATCTTCCGCTCCACGAGAGTTGCTCTCCCTCGACAAATCTTCCGCAAATTCCAGATCGGCACGATGGACGCCCGTCGAGATCTCTCATCCTATCTAGTCACACCCAAAGAGCTTGCCGAAGCTCTCAAGACGAGTCCGCCCTCCCCTATCAGCACCGATCCCCGCGTCGTCCCCCTCTGTGCCACCTGGTTTCTACCTAATGACTCCCGTACTGGCGTCGAGGCTTTCCACGAGAAGCGCATCCCCAAGGCCCGCTTCTTCGATCTCGATAAGGTCAAGGATAAGCACTCACCCTACCCGCACATGCTCCCTACCGCCAAGCAGTTCGCCCAGGCCATGAGCGCTTTGGGCATCCGCAAGGACGATACCGTCGTCGTCTACGACTCTCACGATGCCGGCATATTCAGTGCTCCGCGTGTTGGCTGGACACTTCGTGTCTTTGGCCACCCCAAAGTACATATCCTCAATAACTTCAAGCAGTGGGTCGAGGAAGGCTACCCGACTGAGTCCGGTAACCTCTATACCATCGAATGCAATCCATACCCAATCCCACAGGTTGACGAGAGCAAGGTTGCGAGCTACGAGGAGGTGCGCGAAGTCGCTGAGGATTACAACAAGGAGGGTGCCGAGGGAGTACAGATTCTCGATGCTCGGCCCCATGCTAGATTCACTGGAGAGGCCCCCGAACCCAGGGAAGGATTGTCCTCGGGACACATCCCAGGCTCAATCAATATCGCCTTTAGCGAGGTGTTAGACCCGACGACCAAAGCATTCCTACCAAAGGACCAGCTAAGGAAACTCTTTGAGAAGAAGGGGTTGATCCCTCAAAGCCCATCATCTCAAGCTGTGGCACTGGTGTGACAGCCGCCGTTATTGATACTGCTCTAGAAGAGGCTGGCTATGGCTCGGCCGAGAACCGCAGAGTTTACGACGGTAGTTGGACGTGAGTGATCCCGGAATGAATGTAATTTTCTTTACAGTGCCAGCTAACCTAGGCATGCAAACAGCGAATGGGCACAGCGCGTTGAGCCTTCAGACAACCTCATTATCAAGGATCCTCCGAAGGAGACATAACCTAGCCAAAAGACAAGCTGCTTACCCCCATACACCAAAAAGCTCCCTACTTGACTTATTCCCCAAAACAAACCCCGAAAAGGATGAATGAACGATGTCTGAGATACCCGCCCTGACTTATATGGCGTTCACTGTTTGGTGTTAAAAGAGAACTCGTACTATTGCTATGGTGACGCTCACATACTCACCCTTTATTCCCTCTCGTTAGTCACTTTGTGTTTGCCCTCCATGGTGTTAGAGTGTAAGACACACTGGCCCTCGGAAACAAAATCAGCTTACAACCCTCCTCTCATTCGATACTCCCGCGTCTAAACGCAATTTGAGACGACTAAGACCATCATCCAACAGCCAACATCCTATCACCACAACTACGCATGCAATTCATAGTATCCCCGTTATGTATATAGCGGTGGACCTAAGCCTCGGCAGCTTAGTTAATGTAGCAATTATGGCAGCAGTGAAATGAGGCTTTCGTAACCGGACGTTTATCGTGTACCAATTACTTATCGGTTATGACTTGTTGTATATTAAGATTATTGCTATATGCCTGAAATATAGATGCATTTGATATTTCTCTCTCTCTCTCTCTCTCTCTCGCACACACGTACATATGTACCAAGTATTCCAAGATACACCCAATTCCTCAGTAAACTTGGCTCGTTATTCGCGCACTTTCAACTCTTTCATTTTCAATAATCTAGTAGAATAGTATCATACAAACCTAGATACTGTGACATATCCCTAGATCTTATATCACTGACATTTGACTAGCTCAGAATATATCTCATCGTAACGTCGGCACAAAGCGAGACTTATGCTATCTGTATATACATAAATATATGTAGACCTTGAATCATATCACAACCGCTAGAATATGCACTCATATAAGAAAAGGAAGATTATTCGCAGAGCAATGATATTTCAATCCCAGCAACTACTATAATATAGGCATTTTAACCTAAGTGACACCCCTTTATGTGTTTCCATCAATGCCATCCTTTAAAATAATATCGTACTTTCTCTAGCTTATCTCGTACTTCCATAGCATGAGAAGAAAATAAGGGATCTTGGTAACTGCATAGGCTGATAGATACCCTATTAAAGCTTTCGGTCCAAAGAACGTGTGACCCCTTTTTTGCTTTGCTTTGTTTTCTTCCTCTTCTCCCGTAAATTTCCTGTCTGCTAGGTTACTTGATTATTTAATTATCCCCATTCTTTCCATTTTCTTGTTCATATTGCTTGATCCACCTCTTCATACCAAGCCCCCCCTTTCTTTCTTTCTCTCGCTCACCATACGTAGACCGGGCGAATGCGTTGCCATCGCGGATCGGTGGACATTGAAAATGTTGTTGCGGTCATCGGGGCGCCCTCAACATCTAACACAGAGACCTCCTGTTGCAGGCTGGGGCTATCGTGCATGATCGCAGAATGTAACATAGTGGGAGCCCCTATAGCCCCATCAGGCTCCCTCCAAGCTAACATAGATGCCATGGTTGTCATAACTGGTGCGTGGCCGCCGTATGGGACTACTCCGGGCGGGTAGGTGTATGATGTCTGCGGGCTGGTAGGTGCTGGATTCGAACTTGTACCCCCACCCTGGTTGGGATTCGAGGCTGTCGATTGTCTCGGGACACCAGGTGAAGAAGTCCCTCCGTTAGGTGATGACGGGTTGGAGCCTGCCCGGGTTGGATTTATGCTACCACTTGACCCCTCAGGTGGGGTGAAATCAGTTCCTGAAGTCTGACCACTGTTCTGCGAAGGTTGTGTACTGGGACTTTGATGGCCTGGTGCAACGCCACCGGCCCCACCCGGCGTTGTGGTTGAGCTCTGGCCTGGGAGAGGAGAAGAGTTGGTTCGTGTACCTTCATTCGGACCTGGTGGCGCTGATGAATCTTGGTTCGTAGTGGTCACGCTGTTGCTTTCATTCGATGTAGAGGGTGTCCCTGAACTCGGCCCGTTCGGCCCACTGGTTCCACCGTTGCTAGGCGGTGTGCTACCTATCGTCGAAGCTGAGGTTACTGAACTTGGAACGGGCGTAGTAGCTTGACCAGGTGCCCCAGGGGGACCAGAGCTACCACCATTGCCCGGTGCGACACAATTTGGATTTGTTGATCCCGGCGCGCATATGCTACTACTTGGGGGAGCTCCAGGCGGGTTTGTTTGGCTGTTTGGACTTGTAGAGCTTGTTGGACCAGTAGGCTGATTATGACTAGGTGCCACACCGCCCCCTCCAATCGGTGAGGTACAGGCAGGATCTGTAGACCCGGCCGTGCAAGTGCTTGGTACGCTGCCTGGTGTAGATGTTGAAGGCTGCCCATGGCCCGGAGCTACTCCTCCTCCGCCAACGGGTGAGGTGCAGGCTGGATCGTTTGATCCTGGGGAGCAAGTATTAGGGCCGGCGCTCGGTGTGCTCGCGGTAGGCTGGCTCTGACCAGGAGGCGTAATTTCACTAGGACTAGATAAGATGCAAGTTGATCCATTCGACCCAGGTATGCAGGTTATAGAACTGCCACTTGGCAATGGCGATGTAGAAGGTTGGCCATGTCCTGGTGCCACACCTCCTCCACCAAACGGAGCCGAGGAGGATGGAGTATTGGTTGAACCTCCGCTGTCAGATGGAGGTGTCGAATTCGGAGGACTCTGCCCTCCGGAGGGCAATGTAGGTTCTTGAGTCTGCCCCGGAGTAGTACTGGGGTTTCCACTACCACCACCTGTAGGGCTGGTAAAGGTAGTTGTACTTCCTTGGCCCTGGCCTGGTGGCACTGGGCCTTGCCCTGGGCTGCTAGGCTCGGTAGGTTTTATGCTCGCACTGGTGCCGCCAATAGGGGTCATACTTGGTGGAACCGTACTTCCCCCCGGTGGTGCGGAACTTGGTTTCTCACTTCCAGGGGTTGTGCTCGAACCCTGTCCGTGACCCGGTGCAACTCCTCCAGCACCATTGGGAGTTGAGCTTGAACTCCCCGAATCACTTAGAGTATTCACACTTGGGCTGCTCGGCGAAGCTGTGGTGACGCTGCCACCAGGGTTGTTAGGTGTCGGGTTGGAACTTGAACCGGTCGGAGTGATTCCCGTCGAGGGAGATAGGCTCGACCCTCCATTTTCTAATGAAGTAGGCGGAACGCCATGACCAGGTGCAACGCCACCATTGCCGTTCGGACTTGAAGAGATACCTGGGGTACTAAGTGAACCAGACATACCAGGAGAACCAGGAGTAGGAGTACCGCTACCAGGAGTATTAGGAGTATTTTGAGGATTAGGATTACCAGGGGTACCAGGGGTTTCACTGCTAGGAGTGCCCGGAGTGCCTGGAGAACCTGGAGTGCCTGGTGCATTGGGGTTACTTGGAGTATTTTGAGGATTAGGGTTACCTGGGCTACCCGAGTTATTGGGATTACCTGGGCTATTGGGATTACCGGGGGTACTTGGGGTACTAGACACACTGGGTGTGACATTCGGGCTCGTAGAACTACTTGCAGTACCTACAATACCGGAGGTTGTGCTAGTATTAGGTGTTGCTGGCAGTGTCCCATGGCCCGGGGCCACACCGCCGCCGCCAAAGGGGGGCGTTGATGACGATTCTGGGTTGGGAGGCGAGAGGGTGAGACCGCGAGGCAAGTCGCCCAGGGGCTGGCTTGTGGTTTTCCCATATATGCTGATAATATCTCCTGGATTTCCATTTCCTGCGGGGAAGATGATTGCTGGAGTCGTTATCAGGGTCTGGGCAACACCACCAATATCCAACCCGGCCACTTCTGGTGGTGAGATTGTAGGCGCGCGTGGTTGAGGTCCGGCACTAGCCCAACCATACGGTTGACCGTCAGGACTGTAGCAGCTTAGTGCATTCGAACCTCCACACTTTTGGGTAGCATCCCCAGAGCATGGCATTGAGCACACACTCTCGTCCATCTTCTGTGTGCTATTCATAAAGTTTCCACAGAGGCAGCTGTTGCCATTTTCTGTACCTGCCATGAGAAAACCCCTGATTATGCAATGTTGTATACATGCTTCATTCGTGAGGAGATCTAAACTGAAAATATCCGTGTCGAGGGCCCTCTGGTTTGGGTCGTCTGCCCAACAGCCGCAATAACTCCAACCTGTGACTTTCTCAGGCGGAGGAGGACTTGGTTGGCTTGGCCCGGAGCTTGCTGGCGTGGGTGAAGAAAGCGAAGTACTAGGAACGGCGGTAGTTTCAGAGGAGCCTGCAGTAGACATGCTGGAGCCCACACATGGTCCAGGAGTTTGGAGAGGAGCACAGAACCAGCCTCCTTCACAATGGGCACACGGCCAACCGAATCCACAGGGAGCAGGCTGCGCCGGTGTTTGAGAGGGAGGGCAGAACCAACCGTCAAGACAGTCGTCGCATGTGTAACCAGTTCCCGGGCAGGGGCCTTGGGCACCATTGGTTCCAGGGGTAGGGTTAGTATTTGGACAATGACAGGTTGCTTGAGAAGTAGCAGAGCAAGGTGTTGTAGGGCAAGGTAGAGAGGCTGTTACAGTAACTGTCTGGCTGGCCCTGTGCGAAGGTCAGAAGGTAAATTCTTCAAAGGGAAAGAAGAGAGTAATGTACTTACGCACTAGTGGGTTGTATCATACCAGAGGTACACGGCTGGATCGTAGTTTGATACTCGGTGACCGTAACGAGTCCGTTAGCTTTTAGTGATGTTAGCTTTGTGTGAGAGGATAATGAAAATTATATCTCTCGACGTACCACCTGTAGCAGTTGTTTGCAAAGTGCCGCCAGCTCCAGGCTGCGCTGAGTTGGCCATTGATGGTGAGGGGGCCACGCCTGTAGGAGATTGTCCACCGGTGGCCCCGGGTGCTGAAGCGCTGATAGACGGCAAGGGTGAGACGGGAGTTGAAGATGCTCCACCAGCTTGTCCTGGTACCGAAGAGCTACCCGACGGCAAGGAAGACATGGGCGTAGGAGATACTCCGCCATTAGACCCCGATGCCGAAGAACCAGCCGATGACTGTCCTGATGATGCTTGGGTACCTGAAAGAGAAGATCCAGATCCAGAATTAGAGGGAGACTGTTGACCGGACAGAGAGGGAGTTGCACTGTTTCCTGCCGGGTTGGGGCCAGAACCACTAGTACTACTAATTGTAGGGTTCGTCGTGGTGCCCTGGTCGTTGGGGCTTGGGGGCGACGAGGTTGACGCAGCAATTGTAGTCGGGGCACCGGTGATGGTGGGGGAACTAGGGAATATGGTACTCGCAGAGGCGTCACCCGTCAATGTTGCATCGGAATTAGTCAGTGAAGCAGCCGCGATTTCCGAAGAAACTTCGGCAACCGCAGAAGGTATGTCTCCGCAAATACCAGCAACAGTAGCGACGATACCGTCAACGGCAGTGACGATACCGCAGACGTTATTCTCGATCAGATCACCGACGAGAGAGAGGACCATTTGCAGCGCCAACAATATCCCCTAGCCCACTGCTGATCACTTGGCTGAGGTCTTGCAACACTGGTAGGGGAAGATCATGAGCTAGATTAGATGTAACATCGTTGATGATGTCGTTGACTTTCGAGTCGAGGGAACCAAGGAGCCCTCCTATCTGGCCAAGGGCATCTGGACCTTGAATCTGACCGCTACCAACTTGATTGCCCAAAGAGGCAACGTTAGTCGCTATTGCTTCTACAGAGGCAACGACGCCGAAGGCTTGCTTGGTTATTGCTGCGATAATGCTGGGTGCTGCCACAGGAACGATACCGTTGAGAAGACCCCCAAGCTTGTCAGCGAGCCCACCTAATTGAGCGCCTGTCGGTAGAGGTTGGGCAGTAAGCGGGGGTGCAATTTGCCCGCCAGTGAGAAGAGGCATGCCATTCGGGGACTGTGCGCTAGGGTCATTGAGTATGGGTAGTAGGCTGTTGATGTCGGCTGTGACTTGGGCAATTAGTGAGCTGACAATTCCTCCTGGAACAATGTTCCCTAGAAGACTAGGCACGAGACCAACCAGGCCGCCCAAGCCAAGCAGGCGCTTCTCGTGAGCCGGCCCCTGGGGATCATCCTCCGGGGAAGAGTTATGCTTCTGGAACGAGGGCGAGGCGTGACCATCTGAGAGAGAAACTGTGGCTAAGAAACCAAGGGTCAAGAGAGTGGCAACTAGTAGGCATCTTGCTATGGGTGGGGAGTGAGATTGAGGTGGCATCGCTCTCAATCGAGGCACGGCTAGTCTGACAAGCCAAAGTTCCTTAAACGAGTGAGGCGGGTGGCATACGAAGGATTAAAATGGTGTTGATGAAGTAGAACGTTCAAAATTGGGCCAAAATTGAAGTCCAAAAACACCAAAAGCGATGGAATACGAACCGGGAAAAGGCGAAGCCAAAAGAATCGAAGTGGTATCAAGACAATGATGAGAGGTAACGGAGAGCAGAAGTATTTGGCGAGGCCCTAGAATATACATGTAGTTATCTTGCCTGCCCTCTGGAACACTTGCGCCTGTTCTTTCCAATCCATCGCTATTGCCTAAGTGGAAGTAGCGAACAGGCGAAATCTAGAAATAGGCAAGAGAAAGGGGTTTAGGTAAAGGCAAGGACAACACACAAACAAGTGATCTCATCTGTCCTATGGGTATAGGAATCCTCACACAATGCAATTTTCAATGAAATTAGAGTTGGTGGCTGTCTGCTTGTCATGAGCGCCGTTAACAGACATTTTAACGATTAGTATGAACCATATCCAGGAGCCGTCGTGTCTCGGTGACTTTTGGTAGATATAGTGTGTAGGTAGCCAAATTTGACGGCCGGTCGACATATTTGACTGGGAATTAAGACGTGTAGGTAAGTTAGTGGCCGCAGGGACTATTAGAACCACCATAATTGTCGACCTATCAGCATATAGGGGCTGTCGGGGCAAGACGGGACGCTCGGTGTTCTTTGACGAACCAACTGAATGATATCTAATAATCGTCGTACAGTGTCAAATGGGCATTCATTAGTATCGAAATGTTCAAGCCTAATCGCCCTATTTGACTGTAGATGGCGAATAGTTTATGTCAATAGGTACGGGTTATTAGAAAGGGCACAGTATGAGGAAGCGTGAAGAAAAAACCAAATGGTCAGAAGATAGGTGCTATTTTTGCTACCGTAATCCGATGCCAGCCCACCCGGCACCGATGCAAATTAACAAAGCCAGAAAAGAGATCCACGCCGTATGCCCGAAACCTCCTTTCTAATATTTCTTGCCTTCCCGGAGAGTATCCGCGTATTCCTCGAGGGGACTGCGGATGAGCTTTGTCTCCTTCCACAGGTTGGGGGTCAGGAAACCGTAGCAGTTGGAGATGGCGGCGAAAGTAGCCTTGAGGGTGTTCTCTAGAGTCTTGGTTGAGCCGGAAGAGGATGTGTAGGCGTCCTCAATACCAGCGAGCTGGAGGAGACGCTTGACGGCGGGGGAAGCGACGATCTGGGTACCACGAGGGGCCGGGATCAACTGCGGGCAAATTAGTACAACATCCTGTGGAATATAGCAACCCTTTGGTTTACATACTCTGACTGTGACGGAACCGCACTTTCCACTCTCCTTGACGGGGAGCGAGTGAGGCAGACCAAGGTTGGTACCCCAGTAACCACGTCGGACGGGAATGACGCTCAGCTTAGCGATGATGATGGCGGCACGGATAGCAGTGGCAACTTCCTTGGAGGTCTTGATACCAAGACCGACGTGGCCCTCAGAGTCACCAATAATAACAATAGCCTTGAATCGGGTTCGCTGACCGGCACGGGTCTGCTTCTGGACGGGCTTGATCTGCAATGGGGGGAACAACGATTAGCGGTCAATTTCACCATAGCCACTCCCAAGGTCAAAGATATCGCATGTCGTATCATCGCGCATTCGACACCTTGTCGCTTGAATGGAGATAAATAAATCATCCGAATCGTACCTTCATGACCTCGTCCTTGAGCTTGGGAAGGAAGTGGTCCACAATCTGGTACTCCTTGATGGGGAGAGAGTGCAGGTAGATCTCCTCCATGCTCTTGATCTTGCCGCTCTTCACGAGACGGCCCAGCTTGGTAACGGGCATCCATTCCTTGTCCTCCTTGGGACCACCACGTCGGCCACGTCCACGACCACGGCCACGGCCTCTGTCGCCGCCACGGTCGCCTCTGGAACCGAAACCTCCACGGGCACCGCCTCGGTCGCCTCGGTCAGCCATATTGTCGCTCGAATTGGGGTCGTAGGTAGAAGAAAGAATTGGCCGTCGAGGAGAAGGGGGGGTATTGTTGAGCTGTGAGGTTAGTCCCGACTTTTGGAAAGTTAGGTTTGGGGAATTTCGCGGTGGAGGGGGACCTACCACAATTTTTTAGCATTTCACAGATAGGTTTGTGGGAGATCGATAACCTTCAGCAGCCGAAGTGGTCTGTGCTCGGAATTTACGGTACGTAGGTACCTACTTGAGTCCCTAATTATGGAGATGGGTATTGTGGTTTACTGTAAGTTGGCCAATGAGAGCCCGCTATTTGACTACACTTTGCCTGCCCATATTGAAGGTGTGGACTGTGGGCGAACAACAGCTAGGTACCTAGTAGTACTCTGATTACAGCCCACATAGGTAGGTAGACACTTTCCTTACTGCATCCATAATGTAATAGATATCTGATGCTTTTACTTCGAATCGTAAATCTCTATCCGTGATGGTAGGGGTAGATACTAATTCCAGATGCTAATAATGTCAGACGATACGGCGAAGAAGGTATAAAGCATGCTTAAGCTAAAGGGGAATCAACCTGAGCATTGAATGCAATGTTGCGGGTAGCATAATTGTAATATGAATCTAGTAATACAGCTTGATGCGACTTACCGTAAATGTTATCAACATTCCCATCCTTGTATTTTTATCGGAATACAGGTTCCATGTCTCTCAAAAGGCTCCAACTGCTGCTATAAGTATTAATCTAACGTTTTACATATGTAGAATCAGTTCCAATCAGATATCAATCTTTCGACTTATATGCCTCTTACTTTTGGGTCCTCCTCACCACTTGACTGTGCACGGTAATAGAGAGCATCACAATGTCAGGAATGATGTGATTTACCAGCTAACTATCTTCATTGATTTATTACAACTAAGAAAAAATCGCACAGTTCGAACTCAAAATAGGTATTTAAATAAAAGAAAGGATAAAGCGTAAATTGTGGAGATTTGATCCGGACCCGACCGAGCTCAAATAAACTAACCTACATTCTTTTCACAGGTAGGATTCACATAGGAGGAAAAGACTTTAGATCTATTGTTCCAGGCATACAGCAACTATTCATTATTGTTTCGCCTAGCAACCAACTAACAAAACTAACAGTAGTAGAAATGACCCGGGCTAGCAATCATAGCTGCTAGGTGTTTTGTATACCATTAACAGGGATCACCAGTTTGGTTCTAATCTCCTTGAACAATACGAGTATTCACCATAATATACTCATACCTAGGTTCTTAATGACTTCATCGCTAAGATTTGTGGTCAAGGTTTAAAGGGGATTATGGGGTGCTTTCATAGATTACGATCCTCATATATCACCTCTGACATCATAGTACCTTCGTGAAGTTAGACGAATGAAGCAGGATGCTCAGCGAGAGCAAAAGAAACAGAGCGGCGTATTAAGCGGGATGTTCAATCAAATAGGCCATTTGATATAGGATGGAAATACTAGGAATAGATTTGGCCGAACTTGAAATTTCTATGAAAGGTCTTCACAGCTTACACAGTCCAGTTGGGGTAGCCAGCCCATTGTCCCAATGATGTGCTGAGTGTAATTGAATTTGTATGGAACTGTTTTGGGCACACTAGGCACTTTTAACAAAGTATCAGATAGAATATAGATGGTGTATGCTCATTCTAACAGTCGAAACTAGCTAATCACTTGCGCCCTCCCATCTACCACAAGCATATAGCATCTCTTATCCACCTGGCATCCAAGCGACTATCTCTTTACCGATATTATCCGAAATAGTCATTACTTAGAATATAGCTTTACAGGACTGTGTCCATCGGCGCGATGGCAAAGGTCGTAGGGTCGAAAAAGGCAAATGCAAAGTTTGATGTGCGTGAACCCATTCAGATGAGATTCTCTGGCGACACAACATCGCGGGGGCGTCTATTAGCCCATGCCTCGTAGTACCCAACCGTGCGCTTCGTGGTGGAATTTCCAGAGCACCTTGGTCTTTTCACGTCGCCGCAACCTCCGAAGCCCTAGTTAAAAGGGGTCAGCAAATGTTTCAACTAGGACTACATTTATCTTGAATCTCTGCTGTGTGTTTTCCCATGGATTTATGTTCATCATGAGTAGGTAGTCACGATAACCAAAGATCCTGAGTCTTCAGAGCTTGGATAATTACTATTTGATATTGAGGATAGTCACTCGAGGAATGGATGTGACGTGACGCCTTTTGGCAACCTTTTTTTGTATCGCAAAAGTCACTGGTAGAGCCACAAAAGCTGCTCACACATTACCATTGGCTGAGTCTGTCTTTTCGATATGAGTCGATCTAATAATGGTAAAGACGTACCCGAATTTTTCCATACTGACCGCATTCTGCTTTGGCATCGCAGTTGGAAGTAGAGTTGCCCTGGCCACATTCGGTGGGCGGAGTTCTCGCAAGGTGTGTCGGCGTTGCATGTCCCAGTTGGCAAAGCACGACCAGATAGGAACTGAAGAGATGGGAACGAACTGGCGGACCGGATCTTGGCGGATATATCTTTGAGAGGAACAGCCCATGTTACAGAATGAAGACTCAAGAATATGATTCCTCCCATGAGCAAGTGAAAAGGGGTAACGGACGGCTGCATCTTGACCTAGTATCTTTAGCGCAACTCGAATTGCAGCTTCTGTTTCACACTGAAGATCTTGATGGGAAGGAAACTTTTGAAGATGTATTGGAGTATATCAATTTATCACATGTCCTGGAAGCTCTTCAGCCATCAGGAGTGCCGAGTTCTTGCTCCTAGCCTTACTCACTTTCCATATAAGACATGCAGAAGCCTCATTAGTTGATGGGAAATGTCATGAGTATTCCCGAGTTGAGTATCCGAATGGCGAATCTCTATGGGGACGATATCGTATGCCTGCCCAAGTTCCCCTTCTCTTCCTCACTAAGAGCTACTTTATGGCGCACAAGTTGACTTAGAGCCGCAGCTCTGCAACAATTGTTTCATCAACCAGCTCTACGAACGCATGACCTCGCCGTTATCCCCTAACTCGGAACACCCCGACTACCTTGTTGATCAGCTTTATGACATCCAAGACATGTGCAACGTCACTCTGCCTGACTACACCGTCCGGTTGCTGGACTGGTACGACACAGCACCACCGTTGACATCGTCTGATCTCGGCCCTAGCGCGACTCCGACCTTGACTGCGCCCTGCGACAACGACGTGGGACGTAATGTCAAAGAGAGCAGCAGCGCGACGTGCGATTCTCTGTCATTGCAATATGGAGTAAGCACAGGAGCCTTGCAATGGCTCTCCAACAGCGACAACTGCGATACATCCTGCGGCGCGTGCTTGCCAGAAGCCTGTAATCTGAGGCAGGTTACGGACGGTGAGACATGGTAAGCGAGCTAGTCTTAGTGACACTTCCTCTTTACCATCTCGCACTTTCGCAAAGCAACAGGGTGCTGTTAACAACTGACCCCTATCCAGCGTCTCTCTAGCAGCCAGCATTGGCGACACCAATTCGACCACGCTCGCGCAGTTCATGAAATGGAATCCGTATGTCTTGGGACTCTGCGACAGTCTTACCGCAGGACAGTATATCTGAATTAGGTGA
Organism: Xylaria hypoxylon; assembly: GCA_902806585.1. NCBI lineage: Eukaryota > Fungi > Ascomycota > Sordariomycetes > Xylariales > Xylariaceae > Xylaria > Xylaria hypoxylon. The sequence continues at coordinate 4,017,724 of CADCXB010000001.1, forward strand.
GCTTCACCCATCACGGCAGCATATTCACGCCGAGGTGCCCACGTTTGGCCAAGTTCCTCGCTCGGGAACGAACGGCATATTCACTCTGCCCGATCCACCACTAGGCACCGACGCCGACGCAGGCAACCAGCAACGAGGAGGTCCAGGAGGTGTCGTGACGCCGACCACGACTATTACCACGACTGCCAACCCTGTCTCGGGAGGGTCTACGCCCAGTCCCACGCAGGATGGTCTTGCTTCGAACGTAAGTCTAACCACAATACATCACCTGCCCCGCCCCACGACGGCCCGATAGTCGACGGCGTAGGCATCGGGCGCGAACCAGCAGTTCGTGGGCCCCGTGATGTACGGCAAGTGCCGCAGCAGGTCGACAGCCTCTGCGGTCTTGCGCAGGCCGCACGCGGCGACGGACTGGTCCGTGATCTCGGGCCACCCTTCCTCAGGGGCGCGGTGCACGCCGGACGGGTCGATGTGGGGGAGTGTCTCGTAGAGGTCGGCTAGTGCCTGGATTATGGTGTCCCTTTTGTATGTAGTGGGGGATTTGAGGCGTGGGTGGGGGGTAGATCTTGGGGGTCTGGGGTTGCGTTGGCCATTTTGGCTAACCTAGTAAGTTGTGGATGTGGAATCTGCAGTCTGTAATCTGTAGTCTGCAGACAACGAGCAATCAGACAACGACTGAGGTAGCAAGTGATAGATCTAATTTGATACGGTAACTTGCGCGCAGGGATCGGCGGGTATACTTTAGGTACTTATTCATGTACGAACAATACTGTAGGGCGCAAACGCTGTGAGACATTGTGAGAGAATCTACTGCATTAGGCTAGCTATCTTATTAACGCGGCCCGCAGCCTGCATCTCACACGAGGCCGATGCGTTGGAGTGAAACTTAGGCAGGGCAAACGTGAGCAAACGAGGTGCAAACGGCAGTTTAGTGGAGTAAAGGCGCCGATAGCAAAACGGAGCGGCGGTGGCTGGCACTGGCTGCTACAACAACAAGACAACAAGAGGGCGATCGGAGGAGGCATAACCGGTAGGATCGCTGCACCACCGCATCGCCAAAATGGGTCAGTCGAGCACTGCGCACCAAGTGCTCAATACCCAATATTACGTTGTATTGTTGTATTGGTGATACGGAGTTGGGCTTGCCTACGCGTGATGGAGTAGGATCCCACCTGCACCATACGTACATAGTAGTATACTGTATGCACAGCTCCCACATGGAGTAACGGTCTCCAATTATCGGAAGGTCAAGTCGAATGAGCAAGTTGAATGGGCTGAAAGCCCCCCATCATGCTGACCAAGGGATGCCCACGTTTCAATCGCTACTTCAGCTCAGAACCCTGTTGCAGATAGAAATAGTGGCCTAGACTTCGGAAGCGAGTGCGCCACCTGGAAAACAAGAATTGGTCCGTTCAGCAGTGCTGGTCAGTGGTCACCCACCTTGTTCCGTCATGATCGCTCTGTTCTAGCTCCATAACTTGTCTGTCTCTCGTGTCCGACCCTGTCCCGTTCTCCCGGGAGTTTTCACACGGATACAGATAGGTAATATAGCTATGAATGAGGTCGAGCACCGGGCTCTGCTCGCCCAGCCGGCGCTGGAACCGCCTGACGCCGTTGAACCGAACTTTGCGAGTCCCCCGAACATGAATGCGCTCGCCGATGGCATCCTTGTTGCTGCCCTCACTGTTACCTCGCTCGCCGTTCTAGCACGTATTCATTTCTGGGTATTCGTCCTAAAGCAGCCAAGGGGTAGATTGGAAGCAGGTGTGAAATTTCTTATTCCCTTCATTTTAAATTAAATGCTAACTAACCTGGCACAAGTCCTCGTGATCAGCGGCTTTGTATGTCGACCCTGTGAGCCTACTGATGTACCCTGAATTAATGGTATTTCAGGCGTCATATATTGGGTTTGCCTATTGTCTACTTCGTATAGTACGGCTCGAAATAGGTTGGTGGGTGCACCAAGGGGATGTGACTGTAGGGGCCGCGATTGGGTTTTCATACGTAAGTATATCGCCTCCTCTTGCTACTTGACTAACTCGCAGACGGTAGTGGGTATATATTGCAGGACTTCTGTATAACTCTGGTATTGCCCCCGTCAAGGTGGCCATCGTGATGGAATGGCTGCGCATATTTTTGCCTCGCTCCCGCAACGCTTTCTTCTGGCTCTGTCATATTTCCCTGTGGCTTAACGTCGCGTATTACATTGCTGCTATCGTGGTGGAGAGCATACGATGCGCACCACGCGAACTGATCTGGGACCCGACGGTCAAGGGTACATGCCTCGATAGAAAAGCGCTTGAGGCTATCTCTTCGATTAATGTGGTTTCTGACATCGCGATGCTCGTTGCTCCGCTTTTTGCTATCTGGCGTCTGAAACTTTCGACAGCGAAGAAAGTTGGAGTAGCTCTACTATTCACTGTCGGATTATTGTAAGTTGCTCGGCGAGTAGTCTGAACTTATTTCTTAAGCTTCGCCGGCTCAGATGCATACTAACATAATATGGAATAGCGGTACCGTCTCAGCTATCTTCCGACTATTTGCTACGCAGGCGTACTTGAAGTCGCAAGATTCTACCTATTTCGTTTCTCCCGTCCGCTTCTGGGAATTAAGTGAAATGACTAGCGTTTTCATTGTGTACGGACTACCCGCTGTACCTACAGCATTCGCCGGCGCTTCTACCGGATTTTCCCACTGTTATTCCCGGTGGATGCAGGGGTTTGATCCCAACGCGAGCAACATGGGTCCGTGGCGGGAGGGGAGATCCGGACCAAGCATAAGGTACAGAAACCTTGATAGAAGTAGCCTTCCGGTTAGTACACTGGACACGGCCACAACGCGGTGTATCTCTATCATTGATCCAGATCCGCCGAGACTGCCGGAGTCTATATCTGTTGTAAAAACCGTGGAAATACGGAGAGATAAGATTAGGACCGACGCACTCGGTGATACAGACAAAGACATCGAAGAAGACGTGCTGCTTCGTCAGCATCCATGGTTCAGTTAGAATAGGATCACATAGGAAGGGTAAATATTAGCAATTAATTGATTTTGAGAATGCCTTAAATTTTGAATAGGGACACGTGTAAGAGGTCCATGCTGTGTGTGACATGTATTCTTGCGTAGGTAAGCTTATATGGATTTTGCTTTGGGGCTGCTGAATCTAGGTATGACTTTAGTGCCGCAGAGCAAGAACCTTAAAAAGTGATACATGTTAGTTTAAGTAATTGCCTCATTCCCAAGTAAATTCAAAAGAAAATTGGAGGAGATTCGCCAACAGGAGGTGGGACAGTAATGTCCAAACTATATAACGCCACCTGAGAAGAACTGGAGAATCAAACCCCCAACTCACTATTTAGCCCACCTGGTAAATCCGGTAAGTGGAGGAACAACTAAGAAATAAAGATCAAAATAGATAGATAAAAATCCATGCCCACGGAAAGCTTATTATTTCTTTGTTGCGGGCACGAGCATCCCGTCTCAACAGTAAACCCTCGAGTTCCGGCATTCCCTGTAAGTGCCTGCTGGGACCGGGACATACATTGAAACAAGGATGATGCACCTTGTAAAAACTCAAATTCTTCGACGAATATTAGACGGTATCTAGTCTACGTATTGCTCGCAATGGGAGAATTCAATATTCGTCTGGTTTGTACGCCTCCTTTTCGAGAACTATGTTTGGCTAGGTCGGGTATTGATATATTGATACAGGAATCAAAAATACCTAATCACCGTCATTCCAAAGGTCTCCAGTACAGCTTATGTAGGTTTTAGCCTATATCAGGTAGTAGGTGCATAATAGGTGATAGTTTGTAGATGCCTAAGTGCATATGAGCTGCGGGGCAGAGTTTTTATTGCATTATACCCTTGCCTCACCTCCTACTATATGCCTATGTACATACCTTCTAGGTACCTAAATTAGGTCGGTACATAGATTGGAACCCCCACCTTCTCAGGTAACTCAGGTGGTACCTAGGTAGTCTGATCGTCGCAACCTTGGAATAATGCCCCTCTCATTCAGTACATACATTAAAGCTTCTCCATCGCCTCCTTCAAGCTTTATAAGTAACCTTCTATTCCCCCGTGTCGTGATCCGACTCCTTCTATGTCCACATACGTCCACTAGTCGCATCAATACATAAGACTTCAGACACTGTTACCTCCACTTGAACCGCCATGCCTGACCAAGTCAATAAAGAAAACGGCGATGCGACGCCATCACATGTCGAAGTCCCTTTGAATGAAGATCAACCGGAGACCCCAGACACTCATCCCAGCAATGGCCCTAGGGACAGTAAAGGCTGGGATGGCAAGCTACGAATCGACCGCAATGCTGTGCTCCAAAACCCAGAGGCTCTCTCCGACCCAGAGTATTCTGATGACGAGCATGTAGTACCCGGCCAGGAAATCGGCGCCGACGAAGGTATCGCTCCCCGTCTTTTGTGGTATTCTTCTTATTTGAAAGGCACTCAGGCTGATCGCTATATCTATTCCAGATCTACTCGACGAGGAAGACCCCGACACCGATGACCTTACCCTTACCCAATGTCGTGTTGCTTCAATCCCTGCCCTGCGCCTAGAACGATTCAAAAATGTCACGCGGCTATGCCTCCGTCAAAACCTGGTCCAGGATATCGACGGGTTATCTGCTTTAGCACAGACCCTCAAGGATCTGGATCTCTACGACAATCTCATTTCTCATATTCGGGGACTAGACGAGCTAACCGAGCTTACCCAGCTGGATCTTAGTTTCAACAAGATCAAACACATCAAACACATTAGCAACCTCACAAAGCTGACTGATTTGTATTTCGTCTCCAATAAAATCAGCCAAATTGAAGGACTCGACACGCTGGTGAATTTGCGTCAGCTCGAACTTGGATCGAATCGGATAAGAGAGATCCGGAACCTCGACTCGCTGAAGAACTTGGAGGAGCTTTGGCTGGCCAAGAATAAGATTACTGAGCTTCATGGCCTTGGGGGGTTGCCGAAACTGAAACTACTGAGCATTCAGTCAAACCGGATCGCCGACCTTTCACCATTACGTGAAGTACCACAGCTAGAAGAGCTCTACGTGTCACATAACGCGCTTGAAACCCTCGAGGGGCTGGATGGCAATCCCAACTTGATGGTCCTCGACATTTCGAACAACACGGTCAAGAGCTTCAAGGGTCTAGGTGGGTTAGAGAAGCTCAAGGAAGTATGGGCTAGTTACAACCAGATATCGGACTTCGCAGATGTTGAGAGAGAATTGGCCGACAAGAAAGATCTCTCAACAGTATATCTGGAAGGGAATCCACTGCAACTAAGGCAGCCAGCACTATACCGAAACAAAGTCCGGTTGGCACTGCCTCAGCTAACACAAATAGATGCTAGTGAGTTTTGCCTCGTCTCCCCGTTCCAAGAGCCATCCATCTTGCAAAAAAACAGCTGCTAACATCCATGTGCTAGCCTACGTCAAGTCCTCTTAAGACTGCCGTACCCAATTATGGGTCTGGGGTTGTAATGCATTTGCATAGCATAGCCATGGAGTTGGGGAAGTTTTTTTTTTTTTTTTAGTTTTTTTCGGTTTGGGATGTGATGTCTGGGTTTGTTCCTCAGTCTATCACTTGACATGACATTTGAGGCGCGAAATATATCCACTAGAGATGCAATTTTGAACTTCGTCCCTCGGGTCTTCACATATAATGATCTGAGCTACACGCGTTTAAGACAGATATGTGACTTAAAGCACACAAAGAGTGTTTCTCAATTTCCCAGGGCTCTTTGCAACCTGCGTCGATATTGAGACAACCATATGGAAGGGTATTCCCTGTCTATGCTACTTCACTCTACATTCCTGTATCCCAATGAGTCCGCGGCTCTTCCGAAGCCGAGCTACTCCGTGAAGTTGAAAAAACAAATCGTTGCATTTAAATCACCTACTCAGCCAGGTGGCCTCACATGATACGCTTTATTGGAGCGTCAAGATGGGCTAGGCAAGAAAATCCAAGTTATCGTCATGCCTTATCCGAAAATCCAGAACTTGTCGGTTTCGAAGTACTAATCAAGCAAGCGACAGTTAGTATATTGTCTCTACCAAATCGATATGCTTCATAAGAGCTATTAATGAGAGAAGAGGAAGAAAAAAAACATTGAAAAGTCTGCCCGGCTCGAGATCTGTACCAGCTAACACGGTGCAAGTTTGAACAATAAGAGAGGAGGATAGGGCAAAACTCACGTTCGATGGCTGGTTGAATCGAACAGAACCAGGGTCCTTGGCGGTGATCTGATCTATCTCCGCCTGCTCCAGGTCGAAACCCGTGCAGTCGAGGTTCTGAGCCATAACGGCCTCCCGCGATGTCTTAGGGATGACAGCGAGGCCGCGCTGCGTGGCCCAGCGCAGAAGGATCTGGGAAGGCTCCTTGCCGTGCTTCTTGGCCAGTCCAACGATGAGCTCGTCCTCCATGAGAGGGACGAGGGCGTGGGCGTGCTTGAAGCCGAAGGTCAGGAAGCTGGCGGGGCCGAAGGAGGAGTAGGCAGTGACGGCAATGTTCTCGGCCTTGCAGAGGTTTAGTAGCTCCTGCTGCACGAGGTAGGGGTGGTGCTCGATCTGGAGGGCGGCGGGCGGGATACGGGCGTACCGCAGCATGTCGTAGATGAGCTGGGCCTGGAAGTTGGAGACGCCGATGGACCGCGCGAGTCCCTTGTCGACAACCGATTCCATCGCCGCCCACGTCACGTGTATGGGCGTCTTGCTGCGGACGACCTCGGACACGCCGTCGTAGTGCCAGCCCGGAGGATACCGGACGGCCGGGTCGACGTATTTCAGCGCTCCCGGGAAGTGGATGAGGTACAGGTCGAAGTACTCGAGGCCCCAGTCAGACAGAGACCGCCGGATCGCGGGCTCTACCTTGTCGCCGTCCTCGAAGACGGGCCATAGCTTTGATGTAATGAAGAGCTCCTCGCGCGTCACGAGGCCCTCCTTGATGGCGCGGGCGACACCCTCGCCGGTTTCCTTTTCGTTACCGTAATCTGGCGTAGTGAAACATGATTAGCTCGGCGCTGCGTGATTGTGGTGTAGTGTGTATGCTGAGGTTCAGGTTATTGGATCGGAAGGATTCAGGATAGCTTCGCGCCGCCACCACGGGGGCTATTCCTCCGAGCAGCGAGCAGGGGTCTTGTTCATCGCCCACTTGGCGGGGTAAGGTTGCAGGAGGAATGATGAGGGGCAAAGTCCAGCTTTTTTTCTTTTTCTTCCCTCGTGTTCTTGGTTTGCGCGGATTGGCATTGTTGGTTACGAAGACTATGGCCCGGGGTTATTTGGTGATGATCATTATGTCTCACTTACCGGAGGCGCCGTCGAACAATCTGTAGCCAGCCTTGATGGCATTGTAAACGGTATCGGCGGCCGTAGCATTGTCCACTTTCCACAGGCCGAAGCCCACCTGGGGCATCTCATGGCCGCTGCTCAACTTTATGGTAGGACCCATGGTTGTTATCCTGTTACTGATCGTGCTGACAGGTCTAAAGTGTAGTTTAGTGGTACAGACGACTCCTGGAATCCGAAAACGAATAGAAGTTGAGGCGCGATAAGTCCACGGGGTCCGAGTAAGACAGACTCGAATCCTACACGGTGAAGTACAATGTTAGAGGAGTTCGATAGATATCGAAAGAAGAGAGGCATTATGATCGGAAATCCTCCCCTCCTATTTATTATAGCCCTCCTCTTTGACGAGAGCGCAATCGGTGGGGGGCGCCTTTTCCATCACGCTTATCCGGTGGTTTCAAACAACGTCACAAGGTGCTGGGTCTGTATGTACATGTACAGTACAGCCTCTTTCATATCATCTACTATATAATGCGATCCCACACGCCGTGCGGAGAACCCAATGGCTTTAATCTCAATCGAAGCACGAACACGCGACCGCAGCTGCTGTGTGATTGGTATGGCTATTCTACGGGCATGCTCGGATCTGGTCCCGTATTACACCACATTTAAGGGGACTCGGCCCTACCCGGCGGGTCTAGAATTGGGGACACCTTGAAGAAACTTCCTATCTTGGGCCCAAGGCTGCAGTTCATTGGTGCGTTTACACTCATTTCCCCAAGACTAGGACGAGAGAGGGCAGAGAGAGGGTACTGAGCAGTGGCAGTGAGGGGTAAGCTGTTAACACTCCCACGATACCCTTGTGGTCGCTCCATCCACTACCTAGTCATATACGCCGTGTTATTGGTTTGGAGAATGATTTCACCGCCTCCGAACGACACGAGGCGTAACTAATTGGGCGTTTCCAACTTCCCAGAGCAAAGCTCCATTTAGCCTAAATCGCCTTGTGACGAAAACCCACTGCGGCTAATAGGGCCGTCTAAGTTTGATATCTGTTCCATCTGCTGACAGCGCCTGTTTCGCTTGGTATTATCTATTCCTCCATGATACATTGCATCATTCGTAGACCGATATTTGATCTGAGGGGTAGATGTTTTGAACATAAGTCATCGCTAACGTCTCAGTCTATCGGTGATTATGGCGGTGAGGGGAAATGATCCTTTTGGACATATAGTTCGAACTTGGCATCATCACATGTTCTACTATAATATCTGGCGCATACTGTGCGTTGAGGGTGGACTATACTCACTATCTACCTCGGTAGTCTAGTGTAAATACCAAATACTCTGCCCGGTAAAATTGGATGAGCAGCTTCATGCCGTACACAAGAGCTTCGTCTATCTGGGTAGCTAGAATGACATCATCGTACTTGGGCCATTTACTACATGTAGTTGGGTTACTATTATTGTTCCTCTTCGTCCCCTTACAACAACGTATTATCTGTATTAACCCTATGTAAAATTGGAAAAACACAAAATCCGAAAAACGTCGGGTTCTCGATAGAGGGCGAATAGTGTACATTACGGTGGCAGCCGGGTCGTCGGAAATAATATCTCTACAACACCAACATCGACACCTGCATGGACAAGGACAGCATGGAACCGTTACGATACCCCTAGCGTTTATGAACTATAGTGTTAAGCAACAACAGGCAGAACATCTACAACGTACCCCCAAATTGTTTAGATAAGCGATGATAGATATGGAATAGGTTCAACGAAGCCAGGCTTCCTTGAGCTAGCTATGGGTATCCACTAGCAGGACCAGAGAAATGTACACCACCATCCGTCGATGGAGGATATTGCGCATATGACGATGAAGACGAGTGTGAATCTGGTATTAGCGAAGGTGGCGGTTGTTGCGAAGAAGGCGGTGCCCCAAATGGTGACCCTCCAAGTGGTGCCCCCCCTGCCCCAGGTAGTATCACACTAAGGTTCTGAGGTGCGGCCGTCGACCCAGCCCCCGACGACGAAGGCATCACTGTTCCATCGGCCCAATATGAAGAATACTTGTCGCCTTCATCCCAAGGTTCTACGAAGTATTCTCTAAAGAACCTATCAACAATACTGTCGTGCTCGACCTGGCCCGAGGGGACCCGGACCTGGTATGTGAGGTCTGGCGGCGCATCATCATCTAGAGAAAGTAGTTTCAGCTCTTCCTCGGCAACCGCCTTGGCATCCTTGACCTCTTTGTCGAGTTCGTCTATGCGAAATGCAATTACTTCCTCGAGCTGGTGGAGGGTAGGTCGTAGCCTGGGTTCCTCTGCCATACACCCAGCAGCCAGCTCCCGGAGCCCGCCGTCGACGTTTCTCCAATCCGCGCGAATTTGATAATCTTGAGCTTCCATCAAACGGCAACCATACGTCCGAAAATCGTAATTACTACCCTGCATCCGACGGGGGAGCTAGGAGAAACCAGAAGTTAGACGTTTGACAGCTTGCGGTAAATACTAGATTCGTTCCTTGGCGTGCTACAGGAGCCTGCAGGAGAATATGGCGAAGTAGGGTGGGAGGTAAAGCTTTGGCGGATTGGGAAATAACCAACTCAAGAATACTTACTGCGATGCGTTCATTAAAACCCACGTATCCCAGAGTGATGAGATCATGCATTACCTAGGAAATTGATTAGTTCCTATAGGTTGCTAGCATACACCGGCCCGTAGATATCTTGTGAAGGCGCTGTAAGTTTTAAGGGGATCCTATACTTACATTGCCTATCTGATAGACATTGGTGTGGACGTCCATGTCCCCATCCGCATTGAATTGTTCCTTCGTGAGCTTTCAGCAAGTGTATTCAACCCTCAGATGAGAGACACACTTACCGGAGCCTTGTATGAATGTTTACCCCACAAGGATTCCCTCCTCCTAAGAAAGAAAAAGGAAATATTAGCCACGGTCAATTTGGGCACGGAGCACGGAATCGTACTTCTTATAACTCCACGTTTCGTCCCATTCAACCATACAACCGTAGTCTGCAATCTATAAACATATCAGTATTCCATGAAAGCTTAGATTCCAAGTATCAGGTATTTGGGAGTTACATACCTTGACTACCGGATTCCGCGAATGTTCGCCGTCATCAGTCGCTTCCGGCTCTGCGATGAAAACTAACGGATTGATCAATTGACTTGTTTTATACCGATATATAAGTCCACGCGAAGCAATAGGGTAGGCGTACCATTCTGGACATCTATATCACTATGGATGATTTTTGACCCTGGCATATCGTACGGGATATCTTGCATAGATTCACGGATACTAAGCCCTTTTCTAGATTCAGGATGGGCCGATGAGTAAGCCATTCCGATGCAGCCTCGAGTTACTAATCATCTTCTCTTAGCTCGTCGTTAATAGCAAGCACAAAGGGAGGTCCATACGGCACAGGAATATACTCCACAGGGTCCTGTTAGGGATGTATTCCATCATCCGGACTTCTAACGGCAGAGTTGGGTTCAAATCTTGCACTTGAAAAATCCGACTCATGAGTTGGGCTAAACTACCCCGGCCTAGTTCCTCCATCACCATAATCGGGACCCCGGTGCATTCGTCGTTGTTGATGTTCTCTCCGATTTCAGCTAGAATCTCCTGAGGCAAGTCGACGAGTTGAACTAAATGCTCGCAGCCTGTGAACCGCTTCATACTTCATTATCAGTCATTCAGCCGAGCCAAAAAAGAAGAAAAAAGAAAAGGAAACCCTAGACAGGCAATAAGCAGCTTATTTACCTTAGCCCACCAGATCTCACGCTGTAAGGACATGATGGAACTCGGTTGATTTGGTCTGATAATTGTCTTGACCGCGACAGTGCGTTGACGACCATTTTTATCCACCCCCTTCAAGTCCCATTTCTGTACAAGACCGAAACCTCCAAAGCCCAATACTCTTCTATAAGTCATTGAGTCATTATCCTCATAATTCCGAAATCTGCGCCGGAGTCCTTTCCATGCTTGTTGGGCATTTCGAAACTTCGGCTTACGGAGATGTCTAGATTTTATCGGTGAATCCACCATGACGGTTATACTGACCGTAGCTAATAGGTAGATTGGACGTTGAGCTGAACACAGATGGTCATATAACGTGTATGTCGTGAAGTACGAAACCCTAGTCTAAAGGACAGAATATTACAAAAAGTCACTAACAGTGGACTTGATACCAATTACAAATTGTATTATAACAAAGGTACCAGAGGACTCGGGTTGACAAAGAATCGCGTGTCTTGGTTCCTCAAACACTCCTTTGAACTAGGTTCGATAATATAAAAGAAGTACTGTTGTTTTCGTATCTCGTTCCACGCGAGGCGCACATTGTCCTATATACCGCCTTTGTGCTCTGATTAAACCATTCCAAACTCGGCAGAGGTGTGTAAAAATCATTGTCTTTTTTTGTGTTCTACTTCCTACCAATTTTTCATAAGGGCAGCTACTATTTGGCTTGTACGTGTTGGGGAAAAAGTTCATTCATTTTAACTCTAGAGAGTATACTTTCATTATTCTCTACATGCGACGCAACTCAACTATTGACGTTGTTGCTGCGTAAGATGTCAATAATAATAGCTTATACCCTGCGTTTCTCAATAAACCACAACATCAGTGCTGCTTTTAGGATATTATTATCAATAGTTGTATCACCTCCTTAGTTCCCAATCCATTTTTATTTTCAATTTCTTTCTTTTTGGGAAGGGGAGGTGTTAGAACCCTAGTATAAGGGTAAGATGAATAATTGTTGTTGCACGAAGAACCTAACTAACTATCTAGCGGCTCGTGATATATACTGTTACAAACAACTTCTTTGTTCTAAAAGGTGTGACATGAGGGGCATTCATTGAATTATTACTAGAACGTAAAGTTGTAACAGTAAAATGGCTGTGAGGGCTTGAAGTTTACTATATATTTAGGTAGATACGCACTACTAATTTATATTCCGCTTACTTAAAATGATTAGTTAGTTAATTAATAAATAACAAGCAGAAAAATATATAATTTATATAAGGCCTTTGCCTTAGAGAACAATTTTACTAGAACACACACATGATAAATACACCAATATTACACGCCATCGCTTGTTTCTGACAGAATGGAAACTAACTATATAACGCAGTCAAATATTCTATGTAACCAAACTAACTTGCAGTACTACGCCGTGGTGCTACTGCTAAAACATAATGTTACTAAGTCGGGCTCTTGGCCATCTACACTGATAAACCGCTTGGAGTTGGGACCATAACATCGGATCATATAAAAACTTGGCTAATTCACAGCGCATTTAGCACGTGGCTAAGTATATCAAGATGCATAGAAGAGAATATGAACTGAGTGACACCAACGGACTTTTTGACCATCTCGAATGCAATATATCGAAATTCTGATTACGACTCGTCTTGCCAAGGAAGGGGAAATGAGTATTTGTTAGACTTACAGTGCTAAGGAACCGCCTCATCATGATGCAAGTGCCGGGCGTGAGTGGGGGGTATTAATGCAATTAAGTTGAAATGGTAACTAAATTATCGAATTATATTTTACATTACACAAAGGCTGGAGTACATCTCCTAATGTGTGATATACCTTTTTCTCTGTTGCTGAGGCAATAATGAATTCACCAAGCCTCGAAGTGCCGAGTTCTGCATCCTTTTTCATTAGAGACCACAGCAAGCTCAGTAGACGAGGGGCAGCGTGGTACCCGGTTCCTTTACACATGTAGATAGAATTAAGAACGCTAAAACCAATAGTTAGGATAATTTAATATCATCCGTTTACAAAATGAAGAGCTTATTAGGAATCCTAGTAGATTATAGGCTTTAAAATCTCTAAATAACACTTACTGCTAAAGCCTTTAATAGTATAAGTTTTATATGTTTATAGTTAACTCGTATAAAGCCACGAGAGAAGGGTTTCAGAATTATACATTGTACTTCAAGTTTACATCCTAATAAAATCTACTCGAGACATTTGGCAACAAGAATAAGGGTAGTTGATAACCATTAATTAAATATAGTAGAGATAATGAAACGAAAGAAATCCTTTGAATGTCGATGGTATAGTATTTATCAATCATAGCGAGTTGTATGATTAGATGCCTTTGTCCCCTAAATCAGATTGATGATCTTATTGAGAGTTTATTTAGAAGAGGCTATCTACAGACACCTTCTATAGATAGTGTCTATAGATGGCGTCTACTGGTGACGTCCTTCCAGCACAAGCTCCTCATCATGGTTTGGTTGTTCTTTTCCACTATTTGTGGCCACTATATATTTTATATAACACAGAACAATACCTCTAAGAAGGGCCTAAGTCTGATAACTATCATTAAGGCACCTTAACTTTAATCTGGCTCAATCTTAAGGGCACTCTCCTAGTATGAAGTCACAAAACGTTGCGTAAGAATGCAACGTAAACTAGCCATAATATTGTTAAGTTTTATAGATGAGACCTTGTTATGTCTTTGATATCCTTTACAACCCTAAACTTTCTGCTAGCGACGTGACAAAGTATAGTCAATTTGGGAAGGCATATACCCGCGTCTGAGGCATGCGGGATCAGAAACTTGCGAGAATTGGAATGAAATCGGGTATAGCGACGCTGACAATCTAGAAGAACATACAGTCGAACTCGTGGTTTCGGAGGAAGCCAGCCCTACCGACCTTGAAGCGGTTACCATTCACCGAGGGACTTGGAGAAAGGCTTGATGAGTACCTGATTGTCACTAGGTCGCTAAGGGGACTAGAGGTCTTTTATATATAGCTAAAATCGTTAATATAACCACCACCAGAGGGTCTGTAGATTTTATCACCTGATACTCGTTGAAGTCCGGTGAAGATACCAACAACCACTTTGATCCACTAGAGGCAAAAACATACGAAGTTCTATTGCGCCTCTTGATGTCGAATTGCGACCACATTGATACGGGTCCTCGTTGCTTTGGCTGGGCACCAGCTACGCCGTAAGTTCCTGGGCCGTCTAATTCCTCTCGTGTTCACTGTGTGCCAATGTATCAGCTCTACGGCTGCTCTGGACGTGTGTAGTGAGAATCATACAGTCGGCGGATGGTAGGACGACTATACTTCATGGTGTGAGGTTCAACCATCTCTACTCGTTAGATAATGGATCGCCCCCTGGGCACTGCCGGCCTCTCCACCTCATATCGGGAGAAGCCAAGCAACCCCTATCTTTGGAAGGTCACAAAGGGAGCTTGCCTTGTTTTCCGTTATTCATCGAAGCGGGATGGGTTCCAGAATTTTCTGTTGTTCTTGTCAGTCTATTGTCTGGATAAGGGTCATGATTTAGGAGTGGCAATTTGCACAAGAAGTAGTATCATGTTGAACATGTACATAGATCCTATAGATTCGGGATTAAGTCGGAATGTATGAGTTGGAGCGGAACGGTTGGGAATGAAAAGGGGTATCTGGGTGCCTCAACTTCAAGCTGAGACAAGGGGGAACTATAGAATTTTAATGCGATAGCCGTATGGAAGCTTCCGTACTAGCAAAAGTAATGTTTCAAGTACATGTGTAAAAAGTAGGATCGAATCAAGTCCGAAGGTGGATTCCCTCTCGGAAAGGTCGCTAAACTCGGGTTTCCAATCTACCTCTTCGGGAGTGTTCATTGCATACAAATGTAAGAAGACTTGGTATGGAAACTTCCGGCACCAAACTTTTCTTATCATGACCGAGTGGGTGATGCGATTATTCAATACGTCATACGACAGCAGCAAAATGGGTGCGGAATATCCCTCGTTGAAGACGAAGGAATGTAGATGTACAATCTGAATTTCGACAAGTTAGTTTTATTACTGTTCTAAACATTGAACCCCTGAAAATCAGGAGCGGCGGATCCAAGCATATTAGTCTAGTGTATATATAAACCCCGGGCAGGACCGGGTCTCAATATCTACTCGACCTGGCGTCGATGTCAAGAATGCCCGTATGGCCGGGGTTCTGGCCGGGGTTGCAAGTGATCATCCGTTTAATCTCCTTGTTCAACCCCGGTGGAAGTGGAAACCGGAGATTGGAGTGCCCCCCGTTTTCCATATCAGGACATGTTAGCGGAACAGCCGGGATACCGCATGGCTATTTGCCCAATCAATGCGGTTGATTAACTGTTGGGGAGATTCTTGATCTTCACCCTTGGGCCTTTGTTCAATGTTCATTCTGAATCGTTCACTACCCCCCCTAGAGAGCACACCATGTAATGAGGTACTATTGGCTCCTACGTACCGCCTATCGCGGAAATCTGGGGTCTTTGTGCCTCTAATCGTCTTCATATGTACCGTATAGTCTATCAGGCCCTTAAGTCAGGTGAGTATTGCATCGCTTGCAGGTAACAGGGAGCCCTTAGTAGACTAGGTCATGTGTTAGAAATGCAAGGCTATTGAATCGACGAAGGCTTCGCGTTCTGGAATCTTGATATAAATATAAGGCCACCTTGTCCGTTTGACGAGTTTAAATAAGTACAGGGAATCACATCACAAAGCCATATCTTCCTTATCGCTACTATTTCAAAGCAAAATTTCTCAAACATAAGTCGACTCTACTGTCGAAGACCGGAATCATGCACAGCACCAAAGTCTTCCTCACCTTAAGCTCTCTTGCCGCCGGGTCTTTAGCCCAAAACGAAACCTTCTCTTCCGATATATCCTGTCCTAGCTCTTTATCTGCCATCGCCGCAGCTGCTCCCACATTCCCTGCGTTCCTAGTAACGCAACTCCCAAGTCCCGACGGTATTCTAGCAGATCCTTGGGCGTATGCGAGTAGCCTGTGCGGAATCGCCAGCGAGCTACCTGCCGAGCAGCTTAGTGAGTTTGGAGAGTTCGGCGAATCGCTTCTCCAATTCGTCGCCACAGAGCTGTCCAGCTACGACGCTCTCGTCACCAAGTGCTTTGCTACGGGAGCCGAGGCCGCAGCGGCAACCAGCTACATCCACTCCATCGCCGCCCAGACGGCCCCGCTCTGCCTAGAGACTAGCACCCCTAGCGCAGGGAATTAATTGCTGGTCCAGTGAGACTACCATCGTCATGTCGGCTCCAACCCCGGCGAGTACCAGCATCAGGAGCCCCGGGAAGTAAAGCCGCTACTACATCAACGGTGTAGACAATCGCGTAGCTATAAGGAGAGAGACTACCCTCGGCTGAAGGAAGATGGAGAGTAAAGCAGTTAATTCAGGCTATGATCACAGAGTTTTGGGGTTAGCAGGAGTACTGGATTATGATTGTGATCACTGCTTCCGTCTTGATACCCTGATTAGTAAGAAAGATATAATTGACGAGATTTCCCAGGAGAGTAGCATCCCATCAGTCCTGCCAAATGTTCAAATTACATGAGTGAAGGGGAACGAAATATTAGATAAGGACTAAATATCTAACTCTAACCATTGCCATTCCGCGGGTATATGAATGGCTTTCTATAGCCACACCTCACAAAGGCAACGAAGTAAGTGGCAGGATGGTGACGAGCGCTCTGATAAAGTTATGCATTTTGGTGAAAATGGTGGCTCTCAAGAGAAAGACCTAGGGAGAAAATAGGGGAGTTAAGCCAAAAAGTTCTTATGTTCTAATACTAGTGTATTGTATAGATTCTACTGATGATAGTCTAGCAATCACTCTTGCTCCCTTATAGTGACGCTACGTGTTGTTTTATATAAGATTGCCTTGTGCTAATGACTAATCTCGGTCACTCTGCTTGCTTTTAAAGGAATCACATCATGATAGGAGGTTCAACGGTCCTCGTGACCTTCATACCATCTTTTGCCTACTTCCCATCCTCGCCGTGAGGGTTTCGTACCCGAATGGGCTGAGAAAGTCTGAGACGAGACGGGTCATTCATACTGAGACCGATTACCATCCCTTTGATCTATGTCACATCAATTCCTATGTGCGGTACGGCTTTGATTCGTCAAAATCTCGTATTCGAGTCATAGGGTGTAGGTCTTGCTGTAAGACGGCGTCGTTCAGTTTTTGCTCAGAGTCTGAACTGTTCTGGGAATAAGGCAGAAATACTGGGTATATATACACATTCCGTCCAGTTGGCAACAACTATCCCGAATTCGCCTCATTCTTTTGTGTCTCGGGGCCGAATAGCCGAGCGTTGAAGTTTGAGACCTTGAAATGACTTTCGGTTTTACACATCGAGACTCATCAGGACTTACAGAGGATAGTTTCAGTGCGTATAATAGTATGCGTCGTGGCTTCAGTATTGGCACAACTAAGCCCGACTTGACACCATTGACAACTACAAGAAACCCCTCGAGTAATATTTCACAATAGAGCATTCATTTCAGCAATATGACGGAAATGGCTAAGTCAGAGGATACAGAACAGCACCACAATTGCTTCTGCCTCTACAATCGTCAACATATCCAATATCAATGAATTTTCTTGTTAAAGGCAATTGTAAGACTCGAAAGTTTGTCGTTGATAAGATATTCAATGCGACGATACCGCAATGCAATTTACAGACAACGAGTTGCAATACGGCCCATTATGCAAACCCCGTCGAACACCTATTTACAAGATCCCAAAGAATTTCAACATGACAGATTCGTTCGGGGGCGCAAAATGCCCAACACCTTGACCAAAGTATCCCACCAACTTCGAGCCATCGCCGTAAAGCATTTCGGTGTACTGGGAGCCCTCGGAAACGGAACTTCCGGTGTTGTTCTTCGTGTTTGTGAGGTTGAACACGGCCGACCATTGCTTGAGCTGCTCATATCCACACTGCGGCCTGACAAGAGTATCGGCCAGGCCGTGGATGACTTGCATGCGGGGACGTTTACCTGTGTAGCCGGGGTAGGCATTGAACACGAACTGGGCCCACTGCTCTGGCGTATGCTGTAGGCCTTGGGCGCACGTCTGGTTGGTGCCGAAGGGCGTCGGATCCGATGTACTGCCGGCGAGGCAGGCGAAGGGGACACCGGAGTATGCGGCGCCGGCCTCGAACACTTCGGGATAGGATCCCACCATGACATTCGTCATCATGGCGCCCGATGAGGCGCCCATGACGAAAACCTTAGACGAGTCGCCATTATATTTAGAGAGCGTGTAGTTCAGCATACTCATGATACCGAGCGCGTCGCCTGATCCGCCGTGTGTGAGGGAGCCCTTATTGTTGACGTCCCAGCAGTTGCTGTAGCGGGTTGTTTGCGGATAGATCACGATGAAACCATTGGTGTCCGAGTGGGATGGCAGCTTAGTACCTGAGTACCACTGAGAAGCTGAGCCGCCACAGGGGTGAAGCTGAGAAGTAAAAGAACGTCAGGAATATGCCTTATCCCGCCGCCTGGGGAACGCGACTCAGAAGGAGAGGTATCTCACGAACAGCTACAATGACAGCTGGTTTGCTTGCGACCTTCTCAGGGACGTAGATATACATCTGGATCGAGGTTGGGTTCGTACCAAAATTAGACACCTGTTGAAGAGAAGCCCCCAGCGCCACACCGGCCGAAACCAGTGAGCCAACCACAGTGTTAGTGAACTTCATGTTGGTAGGTAAAATAATTTCTCTGTAGTACAATGACCGAACACCGATTATCTACATGGAAATTTTATTCCTCTCAGAAAAAATTGCAGCATTTTTATATTGGTGTTCAGGAGTCTTATTGTCCTGGTCGAGGTGCCGTTAGTGACACCCGTTGCAGTAGCCAATTTGCCGTAACGGGTAATTGTCAGTCACGGACACTCGAGATTTGTTACGCTTTCGTACGTAGGATTGCCGGATAAGTTCAGGTTGAATATAACCACACCTTAGAGCTTAACTAGATCCAGCGCAATTGAGAAAATAAGGGGCAAACGTTGAAGACAGGTGCAAAGGAGATTTTCAAGTGAGAGAGGAGGGCTATAGGTGTAGTCACACAAGCCAACACTGAGTGCCACAGGACTTTAAATGGATAAGCTAGGCCGGCTTCAACAATAGCAAGCAGAAGAATAGATTTGTGTGGCCTATAGAGATGAGTTTTATTGGCGAAGTTAACATTCGCGTCACAAGTAGAAAGATCGAGCGACGGTCTATCAACTATAACATTGATGATGGGGTGCTAAGCGACATGGTTCAGTCAACTTACACTCCTATTTTGCAGTATCGCCGGCTGTTCCGACCACACCTGGTACGGAGCCCCGGAGTCCTCCGCCATTGTTCAACGGAGAAGGGACATGACTCGTAGCATGGCATCACTCGGAGCGACGTAGCATTTACTGGGAAGACACGATGAGGCAGGGTCTTGTAGCTAAAGCGGTATCTCAGAATAGAGAAGCAGAGGATCGTCTGTTAAAATATAGAATAAACTTGGCACTTGCTGCCGTACTTCTATTGAGTTGTGATAATATCTGAAAGGTCGCAATCCTTGCCATGGAGCATAGTAATTAAGGCTAGAACGTACTCGAGCTGGCTATTGGCCAGATTGAGGTACAATGCACTGTAGTATGCGGCGGAAGCTGATTTAAGCGAGAATTGACAGTCTTGGATTCTTAAATGGAACGAAAATGCGGGGGAGTGAGTATAAAAGAAGATGTTGCATCTTCAAATGTTTGCTCACGTTTGCCCATGTTTGTGTTTGATATTGAGATACAAACTCCGGATTATACGAATTAAGAAATAAGAGTACTAGGCAGGGCTTGCTAGATTAGGTTTAACGTCTTCAGCAGATATACCCTGTTCCACACTACTTAGTACTGGGTGCTCCGCCATTCTTTCTCTCCACTTAACGCGTAAGCCATAAAATTGCGATTAGATGAACTGTACTTGTATTGTCTTAAGATTTAAACCCGACTTTGAACTCGGATACATGATTTTTACACTGGATAGTACCGAATTTACTTAGAGATCCTTCACGCGTCTTTAAATGTGTAAGTTATCTTATAAGTGAACCAGAGACATAAGATAAGGTATGAGAATTATAGAATTCATGGGCTCAAACAGTAGGGCCCAATTAGGTTAGTCAGCCAGGGTTGTGGCAGTGTACCTATATTAGTCAATACTGTTAATACTGATACTGTAACTACGTCATGGGAGTGGCTTTGCGGCCTGTCAGAATCCAGGAGGTTGGCCATTCTCAGCTTGTCTTGTCTACTCCAGAAGTTACTAGCCAGCGTAATGGGCTGATCTACAGTTGTACTTTGTACTGCATACCTGTTGAATATCTGGGGCTGACGACGTCTTTCATCTTCTGTGCCAGCTTAACCTACAAATATTTAGCATCATCTCCCTACCTAACTCTATTTCACAGCTCATCTCCCACAACCCAAACAAAGCCCCTACATATCAAAGCTCCCAAGTACTCGTCTCATTCCTAAGAATCATGGCTCCCACGCAACCCGAAAATGCCCCGGCTGCTCCAGCGGTCAACAACGAACAACGCCAATCAGAACGCGACGAGATGCAGGAAATTTCACTGCAACCTATGACCTCACAACCAATGGGTATGTACTTCATTCTCATCATCGTTTTTGTTTTACCTTGCTTTTTTATCGTTCATCACACTGTCGCGAGAGCAATATGGCCAGAAAGTTTTATCAGTTGAATGGCCTGACTTGGTGAGACGCAAGCTGACATGTCTTCAGACCCTGAGCGCCCTCACGCAGAGTCACAAATGAATTTGCGTGGTGGTGATAGAGGTGGCTGTTGCCCTGGCCGATTTTGCTTCTGCATTCCGTGCCCGCTGCCTTGCGATTTCTGCATCATCTAAGGGCTTCGAGGGAAGAACGAGAAGGCCGGTTTTTAGTTGGCTATCGACCTTATGAATAGGATGTCGGCAGACTCTGATTGAGCTTCTTCTGAAAGCCTATGCGTGACGAATAATGAAGGGTTAGGTCAGGTCAGGTCCAGTACCTAAATAAGGAGGCCTACCTCATATTGTATTATCCAGCATTTCATTATTCTGTTTATGCGCATGATTACCTATACCCGAACATAGCGCAAACCAGTATTGTGATTGGGCTGCAATTGGAACACTGCATTTATTGTTGAAATAATGCTTTACCGATTTATTTCGTAGAGCTAAAATATTTTCCATTCCATCATTTATGACGATACTTGATTGTGCGGCTTCATCAGCAACGGGAGGTATTCGATTTTGATTCATCATTGTGCACTTGTGACTTATCCAGCAGAATTCACAATCCGAGCTCAACATCTCTCTGTCTTCTTAATAGAGCGCCCTGAGTTGTCCGACATCGGTCATATTTCCAATACCTTTAAATGCAGCATACGCCCTCTCTGCTCTCGCCTCTCCTATCCGTCTCGAAACCTGATCGAGAAACTTCTTCTTGAGGTCGGCGTCCGTCAAAGGGTTTTCTAAGCTGCCAATCGCGTGCTCAATGTGCCTCTCAAGGGTGCTGCCATCGTCGAACTCTATCGTCACCGTAGCCTGGTCTTTGCCGAACCGCTCGTCATCTGTCGTGATGTTGACCTTCTCTCTAAACTCGACGACGGTTGCGTTGGTCACCGCCTCATCCGTGAAATAGGTAGGAGTCGCCTCGCCATATAATAACCCCACGGCCGCCGCGTGATAGACGCTGAACTTCCCCTCGAGCCCCGTAGTCGGGTTAGTCTTCCCAGTGAGAACGAGCACTTCCGAGTTCACCTGGAGGTTGATACTTTTCACTGATGAGATATCCTTCCCTTGCTGGATGGTCTCGTTGTGCAGCTGGGTGGCTGCATCGATGATGGGATGGAGCACTATGCCGCAGGGGAAGGGCTTGAAGGTATTCTTCTCGATCTCCCATATCTCCCCAAGCTGATCGAAGTACGCCGTGGCATTCTCGCGAGTACTCACGACGTGAAGCCAGCCGTATTTGGCCTCTAGGCTTTGTAGTGAGCTCGTGTAATTGTTCTTGGCCAGCAGCGCTCCGAGCATGCCGCCTTGGGCGGCGCGTCCAACGTGGAAGGACTTGGTCATCGAGCCAAAGAACTCCTGCATTCCCACCACCTGCGTCGCCGCTACTCCGATGGCATTCTGCATTTGGGTTGTGCCTAGTCCGATCAGCTTGCCGACAGCAACGGACGCGCCTATCGACCCCACGGTGCTGGTGATGTGCCACCCGACGTCGTAGTGCTCTGGGCTGACGCTCAGGCCCAGTTTACATTCGGCTTCAACGCCCGCAACGAACGCCGTGAGAAATTCATGTCCTGTCACAGGACCCCTCCACTCTGCCACGGCTAGTAGCGCGCTCGCTACCGGCCCTGCAGGATGGATGATGGTCTCTAGGTGCGTGTCGTCGTAGTCGTCGATATGCGAAGCAATACCATTCAGAAGAGCTGCCAGCTGGGCATCTACATAGGCTTCGCTTATAGACCCGTTGGCGCCGAGGATGCTCGACGTCGGCGGGCCACCGAAGAAAGGCTGCGTCGTTGCGTACGCTATATGCGGTGCGTCTTGGGAATAGCCGCCGATGGCACAGCCAGCCCAATTATAGACACTATTCACCGCCGCTTCGATCACTGGCGCGGTGAGGTCCGTGTAAGTCAGATTGGTAGCCCATGTAGCCAGTTGGAGAGTCGCCATAATAGTCCCACGGTTAGAAGCTTAAGTACCCAGGTGAGAGCGACTTGTCAGGTCGCAGGAGGTCGGAATGCCGACTTTTTGCTTCCATGATTAAATACTTTATTCTTAAAGTCCTCCTGATGCGGAGATGGACATGCCCACGGGGATGATGCAACGTCTCGGCTAGGTATAACCCGTTACTAAACCCGGGATCGCATCGAACGCAGAACCCGGTTTGTTTCCGTATCATATCCGGGCTGCTGGGTTTCGCTTCCTCCACCGTCGATATTCTACCCCACATACTATCAAAGATAGCTTCTAGTTTGGGGTATCCGAAAAGTAGACCCTAACATACTAGCTTAAGGCAGAGATAACTTTTTAGCCATTTACCGACAAATGACTTATAACAGCGTACCTTAGTGATACTAGAATGAGCTAGGCAGACCGGCATAAATACCGGGTTAGTTAGTGATCTTTACGCCTGCTCGTCCTCGCATTGGGGCTGTCCCCCGCACATATGCTTTCCGCACTCCCCAGATAATTAATAGACATCGACTACACTAAACCAACTTCATCCTATATTAATCCCGAGAGTACGGGTGTCATACTTCGGCGTTGGATCACTCGCGGTCGGGGCTAGAATGAGGTTAGTTATACTTAGAAATGCTGGGTTGTTAAAAATTAGTATGAGGGATTGTATGAATTAAAGTTTATGGGTTCATAGACGCAGCTCTCATTTCGTTCTCAAAGAAAGTGATAACACGCATCCATGGGGGACATCTGCAATGTAGCTGTCACAAGTTTAACTACCGGTGGTTCTAGAAACGACGCTTCTCATTGCAAAACGGAAGAATCATATATACCCTTATTGGCAAAGCCCGCCTTGTCAGTTTATAGAGGCCAGGACTTGGTTTCGTAACAGTATTCGGGCTTGACATGGGACGTGATAGATGACGATACTGAGTTTCCCATCTAACTTCGCTGGCAATTGGATACCGGGTGATGATATGTGAGCTAGAGATTGCGAGGGCGAGCTTTTACCTTGACAGAGTGTTTGATATCGGTAACAAGTTCTAGAATCAGAATGGCTCGGTGGCCATTAACAAAATAGATGAATTACAATCCGGAGATCATTATTGCAAGATAGCATAATGCAAGGCTTAATCTCAAATCGATCAGTAAGAATCCCGAGGCAAAGCGAGGTCCTGGGGCACCTATATATGGCTAGGATAACAATATCAGCGTCATCTGGGATCCCTATCATAGAACATCGTGAGACGAAGTCATTTCCTGTGAAGCCGGTAGTAAACTTGGAGAGCACGTCGGTTAGTATGGCCCGGAGATAGCTAGAGAGATGATGATGAGCTCGTTTCCTTTTCGTTTCCTCCAAGTCAGTTGATTGATGGTTGTTGATTGATTTGCTATGTCAGGTGATACATTTTGAGAATTGTCAAGTTGGTTAACGTAAGCTTTGACAGTTCAAAAACAAAGATGGATTGTGTAGAACCAAATAAATCACCCTTGCTGTAGCTTTGTTTGAATATACATTTTCGCTATCATGTTGGCGTCATGAAAAGAGGCATCCAAAGAGGAAGCGTGAAGTGCCTACCTCTGTATAACCTCCAATGTCGCATGCAAGGAAAATAATGCATGTATGCAGGCTAAGTAATATCGGTACTTTAGGTAGGTACCTGGATACTTATCATACATGCAAAGTACATGCAGAGTACATGCAGAGTACAGCGTGGTGGCGTCAACCACGCCCTTTCGCAGAGAACAGGGCGGGGAGAGCTCAGGTCACACTGCGGAGAAAGACATATTCTCCTTCTGTAGGTATACAGTGTTTTACGGAGCGATGATGTCAGTGGAGTATAAATACCACTTGGAAGGCATGGAACCGTAGACTTCGCGATGGCAGACCGGACTGTTGTACTATCTAGACGAATGTTCAACATACGACTGGGGGTTTCAAAGACTGGCTATTCAAAACTGTAGCAGTTTAGAGTCATACAGTTAGTTCTACTATAATGCGGTGCCACACAACCACCGACGACAAATTAAGAGAAATATACAACGGCAAGAAGCTCAATATGGCTCCCTCGCATCCCGACTTGACGAGCTTCAAAGCTCTTAGGTACGTCTCACCTCCACGAAGTCAAACGGCATCAATCATATCCTAATCGCGAGCTCCTTTTCCGCGTCTTCATCCCCTATAACCAAAGCGCGTCACAATTGTCCGTCGACTGACCAAGACTCCCCGTCGCTTCAGCTTCGATTGCTACGGCACACTGATCGACTGGGAAACGGGCATGCTAAACGCACTACATCCGCTCGTCTCGCAACTCCCACCAGCGCACCCCCTCAAAACAGATCCGCCAACAGCAGCAATGCAGCGCCTCGACGACATCGCGTCAGAGCACCAGGTGCGAACGCCCGCACTGCCATACAACGAGCTGCTCGTGATGTCGCTTTCAGATCTAGCGCACGAGCTGGGCATCCCGCTACCCGACAGCATCAGCGAGCCCTTCGGGAACTCTGTGGGCACGTGGCGCGCGTTCCCAGATACCGTGGCAGGGCTGCAGAAGCTCGCGAAACACTACAAACTGATCATCCTGTCCAACGTCGACAACGCCAGCATCGCCGCCACCGTAGACAAGCAGCTGAGCCCCGCGCGCTTCGACGCCGTGTACACGGCGCAAGACATCGGAAACTATAAACCCGCGCACACCAACTTCGAGTACCTCTTCGGACACGCGAAGAAGGATCTGGGCATCGACTGGCAGCAGGGCGAGCTCCTGCACGTGGCAAGGAGTCTGAGCGCCGACCATGTCCCCGCGAAGGAGCTGGGGCTAGGAAGTGTCTGGATTTCCCGCGACGGCGAGAAGAAGGGCGGCGAGGGCGTGGGAGGCGGCTTGGACAAGTATAAAGACATCACGGCGTTCGAGTGGAGGTTTGATACCATTGGTCAATTTGCGGATGAGGTCGAGAGACAATTTGCTGCCAAGACGTCGTAATTCTTCACGAATAATAATACCTCCAAATAGCTAGATAGTAGGTTGCGAGGATGCGAGCGAAGCTTTCAATATGAGTAATGAGTCAGCAATCATTTACATGAATAACGACTGTAGGTCCGTCGGTTAATCAGATACTTCGTGACCAGTTGTAGAATCCGCGTCTTGCATCCTTAACTCTACCATCTCTCCATCCCTCGCGTGTTTCTGGGGCCGCCTCTTCTCCTTCGCCACGTCATCGCCCCGCCAGCCGGGGCGGATCCTGATCGGCTTCAAGAAGCCGTCGACATGCACGGCGCCGTGCATCTCATCCTGACTATCGACATCAACCGGCAGTTCGTCACCATCGTGATTGTGCACGAGCTTCAGGTGGCGCACTAGGTTCGGACGGCGAACGAAAGGAGTCACGGCCCGTGGACAATTGCTGAATATGCAAAAGTATGCGCAGCCAGCGGATGCGGATCTCGACTGCGATCTGCTCCGAGGTGCGACGCTTGGCGAGCGGCCACGGCCACGGCCACGGCCTCGTCCTCGTCCTTCGCCTTCTGACGGCGCTATGCTGGTTGCGCGAAGCGTTTGGACGCGCGAGGGCCCCTCGTCATCGCTATCCTCTGAGTCTTCCAGGAAACCAGGGATCCTCATGCCTGGATCGTAGCGTACATACTTGTCCGATTGTATCCGGCCCAGCACACCCTCCTGTAGTGTATGAAGAGTAAAACTCTGGTCGAAGAGATCGGCGCAGCGCCGGGCAGCTCGATCAAGCGCCTGCGCAGGGAATCCCGCGAGTGCAGCCGCCCCGAGGACATCCCTCCAGTCCCGCAAGCGGACTCGCGCTAATCTTGGTCGTCGGAGTGACTTCGTGCTGGTCTCGCTGACCGAGGTGATATCAGATAGAGCTTCCGAGCCTCTGCGTCGCGGCGCGCGAGCTTTTTGTCCTCCGGGCTTGACTCTGGTGTTGGTGTCTGTGTAATCGGCGGCCGAGTTCGGTGCCGGCGTGGAATCTGAGACGGGCTCGGCGTCATCGTCCGGGAAGAAGGGGATGGGTTTCTTCCTCAGTCGCGCGATCCGGATAGCGTACTCCCTTTCCGTCTCGCCGTCAAGCCGGGGGTAAACCTTTTTTGGCCGGCCTCTTTTCTTAACGTCTCCGGGTATTTCTGGGGGTGCTGATTCTCTGGCTCTGGAGGGTGCGCGAGAGTTGGGGGTTCGTCTGCGCTTGGTATCCGGTAATTGAGAGTGTATTTTTGAAGGCCCCCGGCTACGCGAACGCGAACGGGATTGAGAACGAGACGACGCGTCGGACGCTTCCGATTCAGAGGGGCAGGTGATGTTGGATTCTTGGGCATTGTGAAGAACTGACAATGCTGTATCTAGCTTTGCTAGTATGGCTCGTACTGAAGGGCGCATGAGAGTGTACGATAGCTCATCATCCGTTGCAACGACGGTCTTTAGCGGGATAGAAGAAGATGGCTTTTCAACATGCAGATCGTCGGTATTCATCATCTCGCCCCCACTCATGCTCTCATTTTTAGTGATCGAGACTTCGAGCCTGATTTACCTCTAGATTTCGACCTGGCACGGCTGCGTGCTGAGCTGATCTCTATACTAGAGTCCTCTTCATCGCTGCTTGCGGGGCCCGATTCAACTGCATCCTCATTCTGCTGTGCCGCTGCTTGCCTTGCTTGAAATCTCTCTTTAGCCAACCGTAGCATGGTAGCAGAGATGGTCTCTTCCAGCTCAGTCTTGGGCCTATACGACGACTGCATTCTGAAGGTGGAGTATTCATCGGCATCATCTGTCCGCTTCATGAACTCCGGGCGCGGCACCACGTTCGCGGGCAAAGGCCAAGCCGTCCATGCATTCGGAGGCACCCATTTGTCCTCCAGCACCAGCTGTCCCGTCACGATATCAACATCCTGCTCGTTGTTCTTGGTCAGCATCTACTGTGCCTCTTCGCATGTGGCGGTGAAGATGAATTACCTGATTAGGCACTGGCTTCGTCACATCTCGTGTCTTTCTCCTGTTATGTCTATGCTTAAGGGCGAATGCATTGTACAAATGAATAGACAAGTCCTGGTTGCGAATCTCGTTGAGCGCGGAAAGTGTGTCGATTTCGGCGCTGTTCAGCTGCTGCCAGGTGGACGGAGGACCTCTCCACCGGTTAGGACGCTCATCTTCATCATTTGAATCGTCGGAATCAGGAAGGTATTCATCGGAGTCATTCCCTGCATATGCCATTGTGATATAGTTGCCGGCATAATTGAGTTGGAAGAATTGTGAGCCGAATATTCAATTGTGGGTTCGACAGTTTCTTTTTTCAAGGGAAAAAAAAAGATTAAGATTCTGCGAAAATTTAGGTATTTAGATACAACATTTTCACAGCAGAACCGTCCGACCTAGCAACAACGGTATTTCATCATCATAAAATTAAGGTAGCAGCAGCAACATCAATGCAAATTTTGTGTGGTATTATAAACAGCCCAATCTAACAGATCCTTACGCCTTTGCCCGTGCCTTCTGTTTCTCCAGTTTTCTCCTCTTTTCTCGGAGTTTCTGATCCTCGGCACTCTTCTTATTGTTGGTGTATTGCATCTGCTCGAACAGCTTCCGCTTCTTCTTGCTCAGCATTCCCTTGGCCCTTTCGATCTCTTCCGCCTCTTCTTTGGCCTTCAGCACGAGCTTCTTCTTCGCCTCTAACTTCTGAGACCGAGCACCTGCCTTAGCCTGTTTCACAGGCTTGCCACTAAGTTCGGCTTGGAGTTCTTGCTGGTTCCGGAGCTCATCATCCTCCTCGTCATCATCTTCTTCTCCCTCGGCCGACTTCTCACCCTCGGAGAAGCCTCCAAAGGTGTCATCAGCTTCATCTTCCTCATCGTCTGATATGTCAACATCCATCCCATCCGCAGCAGCTTTGGGTTTCTTAACAGCAAAGCTGTCCTCTTCCTCATCCCCGTCTACTTCTTCGTCATCACTATCCTCCAGAGCTTCTCCTTCAGGTTCCTGATCTTTGAGAGGTAGCGTCGGGTCATATGCACCCTGCGTGTTCTGCACAAACGGACTTAAATGCGGCGGTAGCTGAGCACCTGGCGCATACTCGTCCGGTCGCTTCAACTCCTCATCATTAACGCTGTCCCAAACCCACTGTGGCTGTATATAAATACGTCCCGGTATCCTCTGGTTCGGTGAGAGTTTTTGAGAGGTTTGGTTGTCTTCGCCGTCCCCATCTTCCTCCGTAGCGGCCTGGATAATTGGACGGTCGACGATTTGGTGAGTGATGGATGGGTCTTGTTCGTTAGTCGTGTATGCACCCTCGCCCAAAACAGAGTCCCAGCCGATCCGCTTGCATCCGAACGCCCGTATAATAAACTCCAGTGATTGTCTTGGGGTTTCCCGAGATAGATAAAAGGTGCAATTCGCAAATAATGAGCCTGGCTCGCCACTCGAGTAGGTAGGCTGAGGCAGAACGTCACCACCTGGTGCAGCTGGCTCAAACTTGTCTATAGCATCAGTAGGTTCGTCTGTGTCCACGGTGGGCTCAGTCCGATCCCCCTCAACTGCGGCGTCCTTCATTTGTCGAATAAGTTTATTCACCTCGGCTTGGGTTTCAGGATCAGGTTGAGCAGCGGAATCACTAGCCGTCACCTGAGCCGGTTCACTTGAAGTTGTAGCGGCATGGTTGCCCTCGAGTTTGAAAGCTCCGAGTTCGGCGGCTTCATTATCCTTATTCTCGTCAAACTTTGGGGGATATTTTAGGCCGACGGATGTGTACAATCTAAAATTGACGAAGCCGAGGAGAGTCATATAAAACTCAACGAAGGTACCCATAATCCTAAAATCAACATCCCCAACAACCCTCTGGTTGAACTTGTAGGGAACGAGCCATAATATGTCTTCGCCTTGAATGTTTGCTTGATAGTAGATACCTTTGATCGATAGAAAGGACTTGCGCAAACTCTGTGAGGCAATGAGGTAGTGTTGGAACTCAAGGCACAAGCGCTCGCAGCGGGCGATCATCTTGGCAGGCACTGTCGAAGTGGAAGGAAGATTCGCAAATAGAAAAAGCATAGACAGACAGTCGTCAAGGTCGCGCAAGGCATCGACGAAAGTCGGGTAGCGGTCTCGAATGACAGTGTCGAGGGTGTAACGCGGCTTGCCAGTTTTCTCCGGTCTAGTAGCATTGCGCTCGAGTCGGCTCGCATCACTGAGGTCGCCACGTCCTAGGGCTTTGGCAATCTTCTTCTCGAGGGTCTTCTGTTCCCGGAACTTCTGTAGTAGGGGTTCGTGGAGGAGGAACTGAATGTCTTTGGCGTAGTAGAAGGTAGTTGAGGCAGTGGAGCTTTTGGAAGCCTTTTTTCTGCTCCTTGGCTCTCTCGGGAAGATGCTATCGGGATGTCAGTCTTCTATATCCCACTGCAACGAAGAAAAGAAGAGAGAACACCCATCGCGACAGCAATGAAATGAGACAGGAGTCTCTTACCCTTTCCATATGCATAGCTTTCGGAAGTCTGGAAGACTGATCTGAAGCTTTTTGACGGCCTGTGTGCGGGTGATGTAATTTTTGGCGTTACCCGCTTCGCCCTTCTTCTTTATCCTACCCATTATGAAGTCTCAATTGGAGTCGTGGCTGGTTAAAAGTCCCAAATTCGCAATGTGAAATGGTGATGGGAATGTTGACAGGAAATTTCAAGCGGCTCCAAGCAGATGCATTAATCGATAACAGAATACTCTGGCGGGGCGTCTAACTTTTTTTTGGGCACTCTACCTGGGATACCAATAATTGCCGTCTCTGACCGCTCTCTAGAGTAATAGATAGAGCTCTCAATCAGTACAAAATAAGCTTAGCTCAATCAGCTACCCAGTTTCTTTATCGATAACAATCAGGGTCCCTTTCCTGTTCGCGACAGGTGTTGACATGGCTGTTGACAGCCCACTCGGCAATCGGCACAGATCTGCTGTGCATACCTATACATACTGTAGTACCTAACTATAGACTATAGTAGGTACTAACTTAGACCCTACAGCTTACACTACCTACTTACATGACATGCATACCTCATAGGTCCTGACTGCGCCCACCGGATGACAACACTCACGACACGAACTCCTGAATAGGTAGACTCCAAGCGAGTGGGTGCCAACTCAGACTTCTATCTCTTACGATGGAAGCTCGACTCGAGCGACGGTAAAATGGGTTTCCAAGATACAGCTGGTCTCTACAGCGCCGCTGCCGCCCTCCGACTTGCACTCTTTACCTTCTTTCCCGCCCTTCCAGACCTCCTGACCAGCCGTGTTGAGGTTTCAACCCCTGTGACAAGCTTCAAACGATGTAAGAAAGACAGCACTCGATTCACCGCCTGACCAATATTGACGGATATCAACGCTGATGCGACCTTTATCTATCTAGTACAAGAGGGTCTATTTCTTTACAACCACAATGTCTCCCCATACGATGGTGGTGTCTACCACCAGGCGCCGTTGCTTCTGCCGCTCTTCTCCCTGCTGCCCGATGCTTCGACATACCCGTTCTTTACATACCTCCTCTATATCCTTGTCGACATAGCGAGCGCCCACGCCCTTTACAAGATTGCAGAGTCGGGCGAGGCCGCGACATCGAAACTGTTTACTTCGGCGCGCAAGGACAGGCAATGGAGTGGTTATGTGGTTGCTGCAATGTAAGTGTGCATGCGCCGTTTTATCCCTCCCAGCCGTAATTGTGATTGCTGACATGTTGTAGTTTTCTCTTCAACCCATTCACCATCGCCACTTGTCTAGGTCGGCCGACAAGTGTCTTTACGACTTGTGCCATTCTCCATGCCATCGTTAAGGCCATTTCCGGAAACCCCTTGACATCGATGCTGGCCCTCTCCTTCGCCGCATATCTCTCCATGTACCCGATCATTCTACTCCCGCCTTTGATTCTGCTTGCCTACGATCGCCAGCATCCATCAAATAAAACCATATCCCTTCTACCTTTCGCCGGTATCACGGTTCTCACTGTTGCGACATCACTCTCAACACTCTTTGCGATATCGTATCTGCTTACTGGGTCGTGGGAGTTCTTCTCTTCAACCTACGGTATTCAGCTCACGCTTACAGACCTAACCCCCAATGTAGGTCTTTGGTGGTACTTCTTCATCGAGATGTTTGATAGTTTCAGATCCTTCTTCCTCGGCGTATTCT
This sequence comes from Xylaria hypoxylon, assembly GCA_902806585.1. Lineage (NCBI taxonomy): Eukaryota > Fungi > Ascomycota > Sordariomycetes > Xylariales > Xylariaceae > Xylaria > Xylaria hypoxylon. The sequence goes on from CADCXB010000001.1 coordinate 4,049,742, forward strand.
GGTTACACCTCTCCTCGTATATGGGCGGGTTATCGATACGCATCCGCTCACAGCCACTGGCTACAATTACCATCCTACTGAGTATTTTCAGCATCTTCAAACCATATCCTAGCATTGCGGACATCAGCTTATCCTTAGCTGTGGTGCCTCTGTTCCGGCATGTCTTTCCCCTGATGCGATATACCTTTTTCGCGGCATCCACAATTCTCTACTCCGCATTCCTAGGTCCTGCTTTCTATTACCTATGGATATATGCTGGTAGCGGCAATGCGAACTTCTTCTACGCCATCACACTAGTTTGGAGTCTAGGTCAGAGTTTGTTAGTCAGCGACTTGACATTCGCTGTATTGAGGGACGAATGGGAAGTTGAGCGGCCGGAAATGGTCGGAAAAGAGATTCGACAAATATAGAGCTCATCCTTCAATTTTGGCTCATGAAGGAGCGAAGTCGCACTCATCACCACTAACATACCAAAATAGACAATTCCAACAATTATCAAATTCAAACCCTCACTTAGACTCGTGAAGCCTACAAAAACGCCAACATTAGAAAGCCCACGCTATCTCACCGACCACTGACCATCGACACTCGTATACTAGTAGTCATAGACAAAAGTTTTGTTCCGCACATTCATTCGTCTCATCTCCGAGCTCCTCGAGTGTCCGGATATCGATGCGCCCACTACTCAGAGTATCAAGCTCTGTTTGCCGCTCCTTGATTCTCTACCTGTTTCGCCATCGATACAATAGTCGCAGCACGACCCGCACGATATTAGCAGTTTCATTTACCGCAAATGTAGTGATCTTAACGCTTATATATCCCGACGCCTCCCAGCTCAAGAACGTCTATGGACTGATGGTGTTCAGGGCCTGGACATCTACTAGGGTAAATTGCTCTCCTTTTTCACGCCCACTGTTGACGGAGACGAAATCATGGCCAGATTCGTAGACGACACCGAGGCCCGCGGATCGGTACTTATCGCGGCTGACGGGAGCAGCAGCATGACACTATCTCTCCTAGGCGAACCCGGGACGCTCTACGCACTCCCGGCGCGCTTCATGGGCGTCACTGCGGTGTTGTCCGAGGACGAAATGAAGCCACTCCGGTCCATCAACCCGCTCTTCTCCCAGGGGGCGCACCCCGGCACGGGCTATTTCATGTGGTTCTCTGTGCTATCGACGGCTGAGACGAACGGCAGCCTGGGGCCCGGATGAAGGAGATGGCACGGCGCGGCTCAGTGGTAGTTTTACTAGGCGATACTGCACATTTTATGACCATATGTGCGTCTGTCTATCCCTGTGACTTAGAGGACATATAGACAGTGTAAGCCATAATTTGCTGTTTTCAGACTGCGGAAAGACCCGCACTACGGGTTTTAGCATGCGATTACCTCGAGGAACAGCTGAAGCTGTGGCACAGCGGGTTGAAAACACAAGAACAGGCTTTAGGAGACTACGAGACAGAGATGCGCCAGAGGATTCATCGAGCTGTGCTATTGAGTCGACAAGCTTGTTTGGATGCTCATGATCTCACGACCTGGGACCTGGTAACCCGGTGGCTAGTATGCGAGCCAGGATGTTGGAGCCTGCGTTGAAGGCTCGATATAATCGAAATCTGTTTGCACGGATAGTGGCGTCTTAGCCGGTCATTAATACATTACTCTTGTTCGGTAGCAGGATGATACGCGGATTATTCATCTTCATGGGTGCGGGTACAGGCGAGGAAATATGTAACCTTCACGTACCGAAGAATACAACTTCGCATATTTCAAACAGATATGTTGAGCATGACACACTCCTATTTACACTTGACATGCTGGTGACACAGCTTGCTGGACTCATTACAATATTGCTAGTAGCTTAGTAGTAGTGACAAGTTACGGAGACGAGTTTAATGGGAGGACGTGTATATTCATTCGTGTCATTGTCGTAGCTAGCTGTATATAATCACAGAAACTGTACTTTTGATGTACAGGTACTTGTCTCCTGTTGCCTCAGGATGGAACCCTGGGGGCGTTTGTCTGAGGTCCGTTTGTTACTGGGGCTGCAGTATTCAACATTTGGTTTGCGTCCCTTGGGAAACCAGAGTCCCTACTACAACCTACTAATATATTCGCCCATCAGCACTCGTCGCAATCTCTCTTGTGAAATATTCTCCATCCCCTTCACACATCTTCATACCATATTATCTCTCTCTAGTCACCGATCAAGAACCTCACCTCATGGATACCCCTGGCGAAATGGAGGACAATGTGTCAGTTGCATCCGGCGACTCCACCGCAGTCTATACTCCAACGGAGATGACAGAGCAGGACATCGCGTCTCGAGACAATACCTCCAGTGCCTATGACAGCTGTGGGAGCGCACCAACTCCGGGACGAACCTACATCATCTATCATAAAGACTCGGGCAGCATGCTTAGTCTAGAAGATGAACACCTAATGCTGAGATTTTCACCACGGTCTGGCAAACACTGGAATTGCGTGCAAAACCTTGGCTGGTTTGGATTCACCGAAAAAGACTCGAGGAATTTCTTGGGGCGTGACGGCAACTTTGGTTTTCGAGCTAAGGCCAACGCACATCTTCCATGGGAATGGTTCATAGTCACGCGGCACGAAAATAAAGGATACCATCTTCAGTCGCCCCATTGGTTGTCATTGAGATGGGTGGGCATCGGCAAGAATGGCCACACTTTGATAGATGTTAAGTCTGTTGATCACGCTGCGCTCTGGGAATTTGTTGAAGTGTAGAGGGTCCGGTGGAACATCCATACAGGTCTTGGGCGGTAAGTTATAAAATCTAATCCAGGATTACAGAGAGTGGTTGCTGAGATTAACAGGTCGAGTTGCTTGGACCCGGTTGCTACGTGTCTCATTCTTCTCGAAGGAGCATGCGGCTATACCATCGGAAGAAAACACTTCAATGCAGAACAGAAGATTGTAGCCCCAATACTATATGGCCTAATAAAGGAGACGCTATTAACCTAGTTACTTGTGCAGTAGCGAATAATTTGCCTGTTGCTGCTGTGCCATGTAACGATTGTGATTGTAGCGGCTCCTCCTTAGTTGATATCTTGTGCTGCCCTAAGAGTGAAGGATGACTGTGCTTGTATGGTTCACCGAGACTGCTCCTTGCGATGAGACACATGCCCGGGTGCACATCTATTTGGCTGCAGAAAACAAGGTCACGATTATCCATAACCTCGAGTAATCTTCCTATCACTACCCTTCAGCATCGTCTTTGCCTACCTATTAGTCATCAAGAGCAGCACAGGCCAGGGCATTTATTTTTCCTTTGAACAAGAACCCCTAAGAAACTTAGGTCAGCATCACACCCCTGTGGCACGAAGACGCCGAGTCTCGTTCACTATAAATGGACTTCGCTCGAGCGGAGACGCTCGAGAGGTTGATGCCATACTGCAAGAGTCTCGGCAGGCTAGACTCAGTCTAGAGTGCTACTTGAAAAGTGCTCGAAATGAGAGAAGCCCCAACTGCTACTAGTCTGCTGTTGGACAAGATTGTGTAGTTTCTATATCGAGAAGCGCTCGTAAATGTAGTTGAATAGTCGTCGTTGACTAGCTGAAAACACTCTCGAGCAATATGCCATAAGAATAACGAAGGTAGAAACACCCTGCGCTATATCATAATATTGAGATAACATAAATATGTTGTTTCATGACTTGGCCCTCAACTCTAGTTACTAATTCGAACCTTGGCATCCTAGGAGATGGATGTGCCCACCTGGCGCATCAGTCAGGCAAATTCAACGGGCTGGGAAAATACCGTGATGTGTTACCTAGAAAGTAATTGAATGAGCGTACGTCCCACGCCGATAGCAACACTAACGCTGTGTCTATGTTATATTGTATCCCGAACACGTGACGACGGAGTCGGGGGCTGCTCGAAAATTGGCAGAAAATCGAGCATCGCGCCGACCTCGCCAAATCTATACAAGCCCGTTTCTTCCTTTGGCGCCTCAAAGCGGTGTGTACTTGCACCAAATGGAGACAGTCCCCGAAAAAATACGGCAGCGGCAACTGCTGCTAAGCCTACGACGGCGCTCCCGACGGCGACTAGGGTTTGTGCCGAATCTTGAACCTCTTCTCCTTCATCAGATTGAATACCTCCGCGTCGCCACCTCCGCCAGCTCTCTCCTGCGCCGGCAATACTTTCAATTGCGCCATCGGCGAAGACATACATCGTTCTAGGTAACCCTCTCGGCTTAGACTCTTGGCGAGGCAAGACGTAACCCTGGGACTCTGCTTCCATCATCTGAAGGAACTGCATGGAAGGACGGCCTTTCGCTTGGAGAGACCGGGCCAGAATTGGATATGGCGTCTGTACCCTCATCAACGCCAAGTATCCATAGGTTAAGAAGTCGAGTGAAGAGGGGCTTGGAGTTCCTAGCAGATACTTCCTGGAGCCCCGTAGGTCGTCAAGCGTCGTGAAGAAGTCATCCGCCAATTGTTGAAACCGGATTGCGGCTGTCTGCTCAGGCTGCATGGACTTCCTAGGGCCAAGCTGTTGGCGCAGACGTAGGAAACCGGTCGAAGTAGTCTCAGCCCCGCTCTTAGCAGCGGCTTCATCGGCTTCAGCCTCAGCCGCTAAATAGCCCATACCAAGGTTCTCAGCCTTCTCGACAGCGGCAGCACGTATGGCGGTGGGAATAGTCCACGTCAGGGGAAATGGTAGGAGCGCTGAATATGCCGGTCTCGTGAGCTCCACCCAGGCATTGGGTGATGCGTATAGTGATAATGATACTAAACCGGATCCACGCGTGCTGAGGTACGAAGAGTACGCCAGGAGATCTGCCTCCTGCTGCAGCGTGAGGTCATTATCTGACAGCGATTTTGCGTCTGATGTGCCATGGTGTCTCAAGTATGATATTATATTCGTGTACCCCGATGTCCAAGTGTCATCATGAAACAAGGCGGGCAAGGTATCTATGACGCTGATCAGCGGAACGAAGGCACGACAGTCCGAATGAACGATCTACAATGCTTACAATCTGGGGTAAGGGATGTATCGTTGCTTGCGGTCAGGGACCAATCGTCATGGTGAAAAATGTGACGAAAAGCTGCAATGGCCGCTAAACATTCAGCATCGATGGAATCAAGCCCAAATGCCGGACCCCAAACGTGAAGTTGGAAAGACATCATTCGGGGAGCAGTACCGGAGATAGATTGCAGACTTCAAGACGGCTATCAACCCCTCTACTGTGGTCTGTAGATACCTCAAGGCTAACAACAAGGCGGTATGTGCTGTGAAGCCTGTGATAGGCTCACCCAGCTAACCCAGTTGGTTTAGGAGACTCTTAGTCATTGATTGAATATGCCTACTAGTGTAAGTAATCACAGGGCTGTAACAATTGACTTCGAAGGGAACAGTATACACAACAGCCAGGTACAGTACATGCCGGGGATAACCGAGGTCTGAGGATTCCGTAAGGCGAGTGGTTCATGAGATGAACGCGCGTTTGTAGCTGGGTAGGGTGGGTCGAAAATCTCGCCAAGTTCGGCTATCGCGTCGTTTCGCATTGCATCCACGTGGTGATAAGTAATTTGATACCTGACGTCAGTGCACCCACCGCCTACTACTTAGTAAATCCTAACCGACTGTACATACCTAGCTTATAGCCTCCTATAAGACAACAATAAAGACAGGGAATACACTTCGTATTGCGACTACACCACACTACTCAGTACACTAGACAAGGTATTGTTACCCAATGTGTCAGGAATCGTCAGTCAGAAACAGGAAACAAGACATTTTGAAGTTTTCATCTGCACTACCTATACGGAAATGTTCAATGCACGGGCAATGTACAGTACCTAATACGCACGTTTGCCACGCTGATACACTAGGTACCCGTGGTGGTTGCATACTTCCCAGGCTAGCTACTTTTAAAGAAATGATGAATTAATCTCGGTGCACTAAACTAGTTACTCGCCTCCCCCTGGCGATCCAGGAGGTGGCAAAATCTTGCTCAATCTGGCAGAAATTCTATTGAACTGTTTTAGTTCGAAACCAATTGTTCTGGAACAATACCGAAATGAGATTTGACATGACTCGACGTGCAAAAATATTTTCGTCCTACCAGGTCTTGCAGGAATGTTGTTTGTCTTTGTTAATTAGACGATGATTTCTCTATCCAATCTGCCGTTCAATCCTTGCTCATATGCGACGACACGATTGTTTCGACCCCAATCAAACTTGGAAGAGATACCCGGGAAATACCAGGAATTTTAAGTTAATATATTTGCCGTTATTATGATTACTTGCTAGGTATACCATATTGGCCAGGCCTCCTCGTACATACTACGTATAACATAGCATAGCCCAACGACTTAAGCGCACAGCTGTACAGGTATTGGCGATGCGGATGCATGGTAGATCCATCTCAGCCAATTCGTCTTATTCCGGAAGGTCGAAATAGGAGCTGCACAATACGACCGTTGCTCACGACGCCTCTTTCTCGTCATCACTATTCCTTCCAGCCCTGTTCCGTTCACACGGGTCCTGGAGGATCGGATCACCTGTCACTAGCATCACGCGACCTGTGCCTCTTGAAATGGGCACAGCAACCGACCTATTTCGTTCTAACTATACTGTACTCAGTAGTATTCACCAGCATTATTTCCAGCTGCCGTGCCAGGGTACTCCGCAAGCAAGCCGTGAGTTCGCAAGCATGGTGATATATACTGAGTAGTATACTTGGTAGGTATATCTCGCCAAATAAGGTCACGTACCGCATGTTTGCGCATGTACTACTATAGCATTTCTTGAGCGTCATGAATCATGATCATCAAGGATGTACGACATTGTAATTCCGAAGCTTTCACGCCTCACCGCACTCGGCCGTGTTGAATCCTAACCCCATGATTGAAACATCCGTACGCGCCGGGCTTGCCATGGCTAACGAGCCGAGTGTTACGCTCCATCGGCCTACGGCGCAATAACCACTACTGCTACTATACACTACTGCGTAATAACCTACCTACGCCTATATGCAAGGTACCCACCGAGATGTTGATTCCATTTTATATTGTATCCTTCACGTGCATACTATGATCCGCCCTCGGTTCGCCAAGGTTGACTCACTCCCGAGAACCCGAACAGGAAATGACAAGCGCTTCTCAGCCCGAAAACCTTAGAATCCCGGCACAAGAAGCGGAGTGTTTACTGAGTAGTCCCTCCTATCTTGCCTTAGCTTTGGTTGGATACACATACTCAGTAGTGTTGAAAGATACACTAGTTTACACTATAGATGCCCGTCATTAATTAATAATGTCCAAAGCAATAATTCAGAAACTTAGAATTACGGCCTCGGCACCGAACCGAGGAAGACAAAATCCCGGTTATTGCTCAATTGCGAAAGCTGAATAAGACGCGCAACTCGAGCCCCTCTAAAACACTGAATGAATAAACTCGCGATCTCGTACCGAAATAAGTAGGTAAAGTGAGGTAAGAGACACTATCGTACCACCACCGCACGATCTAGCAAGATCGTATTGTCCATTCCGCATACGAGACCAATCTTATTTTGCAAGTACCATTCTGCCTAACTCCAAACTATCTATCTATCACCCGGTCTATCGACATAATTTGCCCATCATTTGGTGATGTACACCGCTACGTGCATCCTCTCACCGTTTCAGCGTCGTGTACCTAAGTGTAGAATCGGCACGACGGTATCTGCCGAGATCCTTTTTTGGTTGAAGCGCAGTTTGAAAGTTGAAACAAGATTCCCCGTTAAATGACGACAATGATGGCACACATCCTACACGTGATAGAGTTTTGATAGAGGCTAATGAGCGCCAAGGAAGATAGTGCAGTGGGAATTGAGAAATGTTATCGGACTTTTGTCCAATTTCACCAAATAGCACCTTTTATTAAATTTTTAAAAAGTTTCTAAATACGGAACTTCCCACTCCTCGTCCCAAGGTTAATGCATCATTGATAGTGCCTTGAAATTGTCGAGGAGAAATGCGTAGTTCGATTCTTTCGCCGGGGAATGGTGGAATTGACCGCTCTAAACAGCATTCGGAGATTTTGTAAGTCGGTTGGCTCTGCTGTATATGGCCTGTTGTAAAGGTTTCTGCCCCATGAAATTAGCTCGGCAATTTAAGATGAAAAGCTATCATTATTGCGACCGCAATAAAACACTACTTGCGCAAAGGCATGGCCAGTCCTCCGTATCTAAACCTGAAACATACAAGATCCCAAGATGGCAGTGAGCACAACTTGTCTCAGCCGTGTACAAGCATAGGATAGTTCCGAGACAAACAAACTCTACAGAATTAAGCAGCAAACAGGTCATGGATCCTGGATTCGCCAGCTAGAATGAAATGTCTTCGGCGCCTTGTCTCAGTCAACACCTTGTGAATGCATCGCTCGCGTCGGTGTGTAGCACAGTTCGGTTGTCACAGTTGTCACTTTAATTGGTTATTCACCGAAGCATGAAAATAAAGCGCATTCAAGATAATGACCGAGTTTGCATGGTCGTGTTCATTGCGTAATGCCTAGTCCGTAGTACTCATAAGGTAACCTCGCCTTTACTCCCTGCCTTCCTGGCAATCCTCACCAATGGGTATCCCTTACACTCGCGGCCTATCCTCGCAGACGACGCCCTGACCGTGCTGTTTCTATGTGTACAAGAAAAACCTCCCGTGCTGCCGTCTGTGACCGTCATATATCCCGTGAAACCATATCGCCTCCCAATGCAACTTGGTGTTAAAAAAGGACCGGTATTAAAAATCGTGTGTAGGGTATTATTACATTTGCGCTAAGTGCGCTATCAAAGAATGAAGGTTCCGCTTTGAGCCAGCTCTAGTGGAAGCGAGCTTGTTGTGTTATCTGGAAGCAGGCGAATGGTGAGGTGGCGGGCCATCCTAGTTCGGGCAAAATAGCAGGACGTGGTTGTACCAATTGTCGCAACTAGCCGTGAACGAGGATGGCTCGCGCACCGAGCCCATTGGTTCCAATGGTGCTCGTTGTTGTAGATTAAAAGCATGGGTGGCACCGAGGATCATGCAACGTAGCAGAATGCATGTTTCCAATGTGCTTCCCAGGTATCAGAGCTCAAAGGGAGCGCAAAGCAATGTATGAAAACGAAATCCTGGTACTCGAGTACTGGAGATCACGAGTCTGATCACCCAGTGTCGCCTCGTTCCCTTCTGCGCCGGATGCAGATCACATTCGTGCCGTGTTATGCCAGGACTATAAACCATTGACAAGGTAGAGTTGTTGGTGTGTTGTGTAGAGACAACCAGGTTGACTCCCTAGCCACTCTTGGGCAGTGGAGGAAGAGGTCGGCTGGGTGGAGGACCCGGGCAAGGCGGGAGTTGCGACGGGCGCTGGGCAGACATATCGAATTCTCGTGAGAAAGCCAGTTTGACGGTGTTATGGATATCTGGCGTAGAGCCGGATAAGACAGTTGATGACTGAAGTGTTCGAAGACAAGGGTGTAAACCAAGGTGTCTGTCAAGTACTGTAGGCTGGAAGCGTGGTACTTTGAAGTGATAACTTTAATGGTAGAAGGTTGAGCTGATGTTTGAAGTCTTGTATGGAGACTGAAGCTTGAGGTTATCTTTGATCTGGTGGGTAGAATACTGGGCAGGGGAAGTCTATGAGTGGAGGGGAGAAGGCAGCTTTATGTATGTCTTGTTGAATAGCTGGGGATGGTGATCATCTCCTATGCTTCAGGCTGGTAAGATGGAAGTGGATGAGAGGGATACATGGTGGGTGTCACTAATTTGTGCTCATTGAAGTACACCGCCAAACTAAGAATACATTGGCGCTATGTACTGCCTCGCGCGAAATTGGGCAATTAAGATGCAGTGCTAGGCAGGGAGGTACCTGAGGCCAGATTCACAATAAGGTGCAAAAATAATTCACGATGGAAAAGACCAGGGGTAGGATGTCAAGAGTCAGAGTGACGAAGCCAAGGTCCAAGATGCGAAAGTACATGCATGTGGGTACACGAGTACGAGGGTACAAGGGTACAGAGGTACTTGAGCTGATGAACCTCTTGTCTCTGCGCAGTAGGCAGATCATGGCTTGACCCTATAGCAAGTGGTGTGGTGTTGGAACACGATTGTCCTGGGCGCAACCTGGGGATGGGCAGGCTAGGTACGTACTGACAGGTACTGAGCAAAGTACTGCCTACACGATGTGGTCTAGTGACTGGGTACACAGGTAGTGTATGAGTAGGTATAGAGAGGGGGTTACCTATTGTATCGTGTCCGACTAAAGCCCGCTATGGAACAAATTGAAACCAGCATAAAAGGCCCCTGGCGACCTGTCCAGCTGGCCCTCCCACCCCTGTCGACCCACCCCTGCCATTCAGCACATATGTTATGTACCTCCCCTGTACGGGCCCCACTAGACCTGGCTGCAGATGAAGCTGTGAATGTACTGTACATTGGCCGCGTAGAGAGAGACAAAATCAAAATTGCGCCTGAAATTAGACAGGACCAGGTACCCATCCCAAAATAGTCCAGCGTCTACTTGGTACTATGTATACTTAGCTGCACATACCATTCGCCGGCAGTGGCAGGAATGGGGAATAATTAATTGATGCATCATCACTACGAGGCATGAATAGCATCACTAGCACTACACTGCAATACACTACTAATACAATTGAGTACCACGAGGCTATTATCAATGCATACCTACGCAAAATGCTATTTTCTGTAAAAATAGTAGGTCAACGTAAAGCAAGCCATCAATTGAGATAAATCAAAAATAAAACCACCGGCGTTTAGTTCAACAATTCTTTCTTCTCGGCCACCACCCACACAACAAAATGTGCGTAGTACAATCGGCAATCTGTTATTCTTGATTCTTAAAATTCATGACAACCGAGGGTGGCGGGGGGAGGTTTGAACAAGGGTAGTGGAGCCTCATTACAGACCGCGTTCCAGTGAGAAACACGAGGGGATTGAAAAAAAAAACGTTCCTTGTTTTTAGATATTGGGTTAATTACTTATAGTACTCAGTAGAGTCGCCGAATTGAGCTAGGCCTCTGCCGGTTATTACTGTACTAGGTTAGGTACGATACAGCAACACTATGGGACTGAAACTATAATCTTCATCCCGAGCCTTCGGTCGTATCTGTTTCTTTTGCGGGCATCAATAATCGGAAAATGACAAAAGCACCTACAGTAAGACATGTGTCGTGCTCAAACAGTAGTCATATGTGCACATTACAGTAGGGTAGAAAGCGACGGATGTCAACCATGCAAGGAGAATCAAGTGGCTGAGCATTCCCTGTATAGTACCTAGGTACCTAGTCCAGCCTTATAGTGTCGAGCTGTTACTCGAGGCCACGCTTGCTAGTGACCTATAGTAGGTACCTAAGACAGACCAGGCCAGGGTAGTTTCAGCACACAATTTGAATCTCACTCCAGCTACCATGAGGGCCTCCAACCCGAATTAATTCATCAGCGATGTTTTACCGATGCGCTTTCTCACGATGGTATAATGCAGTAGATATCTACATGGAAGTTGAATAAGCTGAGGAATTGCTTTTTCTTGAGGTCCTTTTGATCCGCTTTGCGACTTACTCCGTTGGCTCATGTGGCACATTTTATAGTAAGGCCGGTGCTCCTCTGGACTATGAAAATAGGTAGACAATATACTCAGTGTACCGTATGGTAGTGGGTGAGACACCTATACGACACACCATAAAAGTACTATAGATGGCCTCTATCCTCGGTCAGTCTGCTCGGTGAAGGATTTAAAAACGTCTTCAGCCCCGGTCCACACACCGAAACTATAGGGCGGGCTTTTGTTTAGTCATCGCATGGTGGCTTAATAAAACATCAACTAGGCGCCCCAAGGAGTGTTCTAGCCACTGGCAACTCCGGTAATTAAGACACAACAACACTCAACGACTTTTAGTCGCAGTTCATGCCATTTGATAGGTACTAGTTTCATTCATGGAGAATTCCCGGGTCGGCGTAGGGAGTCTAGACATATAGAAGGCTTATCCTACGCTAGAGGTTTTAACCTAGTATGGTGTGATGTAGGCAGTTGAGTACAGACAGTAGGCCTGCTGTCCAGCTATCTAGAACGGGGTCCGTAGTGCAGGGAAATAATAATAAACTCACATCTTGTTAACCTACTGAGTAGGTATACTACCATTAGTTATCAATTGTTGGTTGTCTAGCTGTAAGACCCCCTCATTTTTAGCTCCCCTGGTTGCAGGCAGGTCGCATATTGTAAAGAAAATGTTAATGGAATAGAACTGACCGACATGTATCCGTGGCGTGACTCACGATGAGGTGGCCTTTTTCATTTTCCCCTCTATTGGGCACCAACATGGTAACATCTAACAGCACAAGTTCAATTACGTATCTAGAACCGTTCGCTGGGATTCATGGCTCATGGTAAATCTACCGGTTGTTTCTATGAACTCTAACCAGGTGCCAAGGTTTGATAGGTAGCTAGCTACCCGATCCACGATAGAGTGGGCTGTTAGGGCTGGGTACGGGTTGGTTATAGTACGCGCACAACAGTCGACAACAGTCTCGTTGAATTATATCATCATGATAGGGGTGTTTATCACATGTCATGAATTGGGGCCTCGTGTACCGAGTAAAGGGCTTGTGAAAAATGGGACAAGTGGTCCCTTTATCTGTGTAACAAGTTTAATGTTTCCACTTAGTGACGCCTACTGTAAATTACCTTTGCGCAAAACTTGTGGCTTAGAAATCAGGCAGTATTAGTGTAGCAAAATTTGTTTTATTACTATTAAACACGAGCGGTAGTGTACACTAGGCAGGTAATGTACTATACAAAGCGCACCACACCGCATTTGTGACTCTTGTAACCAGTCCTACTCTAAGCAGTCTCTAGGCTAGATTTAGTAGTGTATGAAGTCATGGACCCTGAATCCCAATGGTTAGGCACAGGCAAACATGACCAAGTGGATACGGCATTTAACTTGCTTTAATTTGATAGCAATCTCCTAACACCGGGAAAAAAACTTTAGCTCTCAACCAAATTTTTTTTTGGCCGCGTGCCGGGTCCGATCCTGGAAATGTTGAGCTCGTTCGTTTTTATTGGCTATTGGCCTCGAGATGTCAGCTTGACAAACGACACCTGAGGCTTAACGAATAGGCTACTCTTTACTGCTGCTTCTAGAAATTTTCTAGTGTATACGTATACTTTATAATGTCTTGGCTTTCTTTGATCAAGTACCTAAGTCAATTGCGCCACACTCACTATTCAATTACTATATACTCCAGTATGGTTAAATGCGAGAAGTGGGCAATTTAGGTGATGCCAGAAGTAGTTTAGCACAATTTGTCTTGAAACCATCTAACGCGTGTTATGTAGAGCAGGTATGTATAGGTATCGTTTTCGCTTTCGTTTGCTTCTAGGCGTACCATGATAACGCGGGTAGAAAATAATACCTACTGAGTAGAAGGTCTTACACTAGGTCAGAGTATCATTCCATTACAGTAGTATAGGATCTTCGAATGCTACCGAGGCACTCAAATCAACCATGCAGGTATTTCCCCGTGTCTTACAACCTTCCTATATTTCCCGATTTTGAGACACAGGCAGAACGACGTGCCACGAACACGACTACATTACGAATGGCTTTCGGTGTCTTCCCCGGCTACATACCGCTTTAGAGACAGCTCGTGACGAAGTACCTATAATTCCTTCGTCAAAGGCAAGCAATCTATGTATTACAATAGGTAGGGGCACAAGCCTTGTTCAATCACGTAGGTATCGGCAAATCCAATAGTACCACATACCTACTAAGTAGATTAGAGGTATTGGAAGATTACTTGCATCGTGCGTTCGGTGCAATATAGCGCAGGCAATGGTACTCTGCCGATTGCCCCATTGGTTTACGTCCGAGCACGTTGTTGACATGTGTCACGCCCAACCACTAAAGAATTGTCTTCGGAGTCCGGAAATTCACAGTCTGCAGCCAAGCTTTCCACGATGCTATCACATGCTGGTCAGCACTAACAATGTCTAGCAGCCGTCAGTTACACTAATGTAGGCATGCAAAGGTCTCAATGAACTCGAGCCAGCCTGTTTCTAGCTTCGATATTTGCCAGACATGAGGCTGAGATCATGCTCGTAATGGTGTGCCATACTCAGAGTGGTGCAAAAGGCACATTGTGGCTCATGCAGGCTGATTGATATGCACAGCATGCTAGTCGATCCATGCAGCCTTGACAGGAATCGTCAACCCCCCCCCCCACGCCCCTCGCCTGGCACGCCAGCACTATAGTGTAAGCACAAATACTAAGTACTATATATTGGGTACGGTGTATCTAGCTCTCTACTACTATATGTATGAGGTAATGTTTGCTATGCTGCATGCATATAGATAGGGATTGCTTCGTCGCATATCCACCACTACTAAGCTCTTTTGCCGTAATATCTGACACAGACACTAGTTTAGACACGAGATACTCACCGCTACATGTGTAAGTCCTGTAAATCCCGTGAGCCTCATGATCTTTAAGAAAACGTCACAGCAACAGGTAAGCGCCGTGTCGCAAAAATTACCCTCTGCGTATATATAATAAGCCACACATGCAGAGCTGCTCGCTTTCAGGAGGTCAGTAAACTTGGGCAATGTGCTTTGCATACTTGCTTCTACTAAATACAGGGATCGGATAGCTCGGATCATTGGGGGGAAAAAAAGTGATATTGTGAATCTGGGCGAGTAATGATGCCTAGCCAATAATAGCTCGAAATTGCTCTTATGATACGGGCAATATCAACCTGGACACTTCGACAAATTACGGCACACTAAAGTTGGCTACTCACGACGGTGTTGGAGGTCTTCATTAGAAAAAGGGCACTTTGCCGAACACGACCCCGCACTATCTAAATTGATCAATAACAAAACAGGCTACGTTTAAGTACCCTGCCTATTCATTTTACCACGTGGGAACTAGGACCCATGTAAGGAGTTTACTAGGCTACGTCTGATGGTATGGTGATGCTGATGGTGAGACGAGTGACCAATTAGGAAATCCGACAGTCTGCCTGCCTGCCACTGGCGGCCACTGGAACAATGCGCGATGCACAATGCGGGACAGCCACGTTGGAACTCGCCATCAAGGGAGAAGCGAGGTTTCACAGAGTGCAGCAGCTTACGACACAGGCCTCGTGCATCACGTTTGAAGATCATTGTTCTCTGCATCAAATTGAATGCCAGTCCACGCTGTACGATACTGTAATACATGAATGACCTCAAGGACCTTGTCATTTTGAGGCATATCACAAAACACTTACGTCCAGAAGAGCAACAACGCGATACCATCGATCTACTGAGTATCAACTCGGCTAGGATGTTGGGTTATTTTAAACCAGTGATTTCATTGGGCCAGAACACTAACATACTACGTACTTCTGCAGAAGCATGTCATCGATTCGAAAACCCTTGCTGGGAATGGTGGTATCTACTATAGGTATACCCTGTTGACGCAGCTTATGGAGGAGGTACAAAGTAGGTAGGTATACTCGCCTTAAACGTAATCGAGTGGTTAACAACCCTTGTTCTCTGTTGTTTGTTGAGTTGACGTCGTAGCGTTGAATATTATTATTGTTCCGAAAAGGCTAGTTGGGCAGTTCAATTGACAGTCTCATTTCTGGCAATATTCTCCCCATACACCCAACCTCCATCAAGCTATAGCCCGCCCTTATTACTCCAGCAGATGCATTCTTCTTCCGGTGGACAACTATAATGACGGCAGCAGCTTCTATCTGAAATAGATTAAGGGCTTTTACTATATACTCTAGCATTGCATGTATTGTTCTCTACGATCGAACTCGATATCTCTGTTTTGATTGCTTGCTAATACCGACGATAACAATTTTCCATGATAACGCCATTCTTCACATGTGCCAAGAAGTTCGAGGTATGGATTTATCTGTCACAGGTAGACAACATCTTCCTATTTCTCGTATGATCTATATTCCCTCGCCTCACTGTCCGTTATTACTGGGTAGGTATTGGGCTTAGTGTAGTAATACCAGGTTCTTATCAACTCAGATGCACCTCCAACTTTTCTTGGACATGTGCATTTCATCATATATCACAATGTTATACTGCATGTATGCGAAAGAGGGCACATGATGGAATGTGTCACCCTTACGGAACCCGAAACAATAATAAGTACTGCACGATAAGAGGAAGCCTGCTTGATTGACAAGAAATCTGAAAGGCTGACTATTGCGCTAGTGAAGTCGACGACAGTATTATGAGCAATCAAGCGCGAATGTAACGTCGACGTTCCACTGCAGGGGGTATCCGCTATAGCTGAGCTGTAGCAGAAGATGAGTAGAGCATTAGTTTGATGAGTCGGTATACCTTATGGACATGAACCCCTCAAGGCGTCGGTTTGGTGACGCATTGCAGATCAGGAGTCAAGTACATTTGCACAGCTGTACCTATACTGCTGCATACCTAGTCAGTCAGTATCAGAAACAGGTCACAGCGTCGAGGGTTAGCGATCAGCAAGGAAAACCGACAGCATGGTTACGCCAAGCTTGGATGATCTGCAGGCCCTTGCAACCCCAATACCGACTGAAAAGCACGTCCACGGCGTTATCTGCTCTCGGTAGGAGGATTTAACGCAAGTAATCACTACCTACACTATCTAGTGTACTAAGTATGGGCAATAGCGCTGACGATAGTCCCATTCGTGAGGTTCGGTACCTGAATTTCTTGACACCATGTCCCCTTTCTGTCGTGAATCCCGAGGGACCGGTGTTTGCCGATTACTGATGATAAATGCTGGACAGAATTAACCAATCCAGGACCTCAGTTTGTTCCCCAAGGCGTCGCAAAGACCCACGACATCCAAAGCATCCATCCCCTGGTACGCTACTCCAAGGTACACTACATATATCAAAAGCCCCCTTGCTAGTTTGCAAACTCAGTTGCGCCTCGTGAGCCGACAGTGTGGTTCCCACCAGCGCCGATTGCTTTCATCATTTCTGCGCCACTGTCATTACTGAGTAACTCCTGTTCGCCGACCTCTATGGATGCCACACCCGCCAGGAACGCAACGTTTTGGTGGTTCGGTACTCAGCCATATCCATTGAATAACGTACAACGGATACTACTGTATGGTCTAGTAATGTACCAAGCACCAAAACAGCATGGCCCACGAATCAAGTCCTTTGCGTCATGCACGGGGGAGGTACAGATTACCTACTTGGTTTAAAATCACGAATCACGGGTTCGAAATGGTGTAGTGTATCTAGAGTAGGTACAACATGCATTAGGTACATGGTCTACACACACATACATAGTACACACCACTTGCTTCACCAAACCTATAAGACTAGCGCAGCCATACTCATACCTACTGTGGCGACGACCCGACCCGGCTGACGGGGTCAGTAACGGGTTCATAGTGTACCAGTTCTAGGTGCAATGCAGACAGTGTTTTGTGGTGTGTACCTGTGTTCAGCTAGCCAATCGACCTCTCTAATCTTACAATATGCACCTCCTCCAGGATCAACATGACCAGGGTACCTATCAGGGGTTATATCCAGCCCAGCGGGTTTTGGGTCAGCTGGTAAACAAAGACCATATCAAAGGTCGTTTAGGTCTCATATACACTAGGTACCTACAGCCACGCAACAATTTCCTCAAAAGGACAATACGACAATACAACCTATAGACTGTATTAGGCTATATCGAGGACAACATCAGCCTGCTCTTCTCCGGCTTTTCGGCATCCCTTTTTCCTCCGGACAGACATCGATCCGGCAGGCTACAAATACACCCAAGCGCCCGAGATCTCCGCATGCCCGAGATTGCGCCCAATTAGGCAGCGCTTACTGGTGTACATAACATCATGTGGTGGATCCGACCAATTGCCCACCAACATCGACGACGACATGGAGCCATTTCTACTACTTCGTAAGTATATTGTATGAGGTTGATAAGCATCGCCTAAAGTTCCTCTAGCTTCGATGCATTGCCGCTACTGTAGCGATGCGGTTCTATTTTGGGGTTTATACCAGATAACTTGGGGTTTAATACGTAGTGTAGTGGTGTAGAGAAACGAACTATGCTGCACTAGTAAATCCCAAAGCAACGGTGATGCGGCACGGCGCGGCCTGTGCGGGTGTAGGTAGGTAAGGTACCTGATGCCCAAATGAGGCTAACCAATGCCGATGACCGACGACTTACAGTAGTGTACCTGATGTTTATTCTGAATTCAATACTATATACGAGAACTAGCACATACTGAGTACCACTGACCAGTCCTAGCCGAGTCCTAGCTCACGTACCTGCGTTGATCGAAGGATTATCAAATAAGCATAACCCCGTGATCGAGCTGATGCAACGGTAAAGCATGTAGGTACTGTACTTACGGTACCTGGCTACCTACAGTACATGCACGTCGATCCCAACAGCGTTTAATACATAGGTAGTAGTTCGTGTCTACAGTCTAACGCAAAGTACACTACTAGTACACTGTACGCCGCACGAACACACCACCACAAGCGCCCTGCTTGGCCGTTCTCAATAATGACGACAAACTGGTCAGGTACACCGAGCACTAGTTACGCTATTTTCTCACGCCGATCAGAAGTAAGTTTGCGTGCGGGGATCAACGTCGAATGCGCAGTGGACCAGTGGACCAGTGGACCAGTGGTGTACGAATGTAGGTACACACATATGCACTCCGCCTCATCCGGACAGGACGTCACACAGCCCTACAACAGGGGTGCCCGATGAAAACAACCACGGATTGGTGGAGGTCCGCATTGTCAGCCACTGCCCTGAAAGCTGGAGATAGGTAGTGCCTGGATTGTTGCTGACCTACCCTACCCTACCCTACCCTACCCTACCCTACTCAGTACCTACACTATTATTGTAGATTTGTAGTGTATGCGTAGGTAGTGTAATCTATATGACAACTACCACACCCGGCATGTGATCCTTCCAAACGCCGGAAGTTCGGAGGTTGACTGTAACCACTAACCAGTATTCCCAATAAGTAACGACTCGGAGCTTTTGACGGATTGGGCCGCAGGCACCCGAACGTTTCTTGGTTGGGTGGTCAGACGAAGTACCGTTGGCGTTTGAAGTTTCCAAGTTTTTCCCGCGCGTGACGGCTTACTCAAGCGGCGGTATAACGAACCGTCCTACCCCCATAGCTATGAACCCTACAATCGCTATATTATGCGATCCCCTCAGCTGATTTCGTAGTCCTACTAAACGGGGGTTTCGGTCCGCAAAATGTTGGCCGATAGTAGTGATACGCCCTCAGAGCCGACGCTGTACTATCTAGGGGAACTCCGTATATCCCGTTCTATAAACACGAGTGGAGGACATTTGTTACGCAGACCGTAACTTTCCTTATCCGCATTATAGGTAACACTTAAAACTAGATCGTGGTAGTTTGCGTCAGCAATAATGCGGTGTGGCTAGGCACCTTTTCTGTAACCAACATGTCAATCGTGCAGCGGATCGACGATGCGTGTTTGTTTCTCACACTCCGGGACCGAATACAGCATGTCTATTTTACATCTAGGCTCATAAGTCCAGGATTCCATGTCATATAGGTATACAAGGCAGTATACACGGCACCACTCCCTACCTAACCCTTATCAATGACGCCACGCTGGTATGCTCACAGCAAGCAAACATGATAGCAAGACAACAACATAGACTTCTGTCGGATGTTTTAGTACACTAGGAGCAACCAAGCTCCCAGGTCTCGGGATTCGCCCCCAAGGGAATTCCTATTTCCGTAGGCACGCCATATAGAAGTCCGAAGATGCGTTGCGTACGTTTATCTCGACTCTACGCGGCAAATCGGCGATCCGGCACTTCCACCACGCTTTCGCTGACCGCGGCATTATGAGACGGCATCTTTGGGGATGACGAAGCTATCAGTGCCCCCGCCGAGTGGATAAAAATAAATGAGCTTCGTAGAATCCCGCAGGCGGGCTATCAGCGTGCGGCTTAATCCTCCCATGAGCGTACTACAAAAGTACCTAAGTGAAGTAGATGAGAGTGGACCGCGGCAGTATCGGGTTAGCATTCAGATAGTAGGTGCTCCCAACTCTCAAGAATTCCCTCATTAAGTAGTAGTATGCCTCAACTAAATATTTAAATCGCCGTAATCAGGTATTAATCCTCGATGGTAATCAACTAGCAGGCATTAACCACACTATAGTACCGACACTAGGATTGCACTAAAGGGAGCACATGGGGGGTTCGTGGATATACACTAAATATGGCTGTTTTCAAATAAGGGATTCGAAACCTTGTGTGACTTCGGTTCCAGAGGTGCGGAACCCCCAGTTTTGTTTATCTTCTTCTACGGCCCACACACAACTACACCTAGATATGTTACCTACTGTATGCTATGTGAGGCATGGCAAGCTAGGCAGGCGTCTGGCTGATCACATGATAGATGGGAATCTGACTTATTCTCCGAGAATCCCCGGGGCATTACACGTGTGACGACAACGAGGCCGTAATCCCGGTTGTTGATTGGTAATGTACTATAGCTATTACAAAGGCGAAACTACACTAGGCGGTTTGTCATGTACGTACTGTAATACGCTGCTACAGAAGTATACGGCGTGATTACGGGATGATACCTTGGCTTGTCTCAGAGTTGATGGTGTCTATCGTCGACGAGGATACGTTTGCTATTGTTGTTTTAACTCTTTTTACTTTTGGCTAGACCCGGCAATCATCGGCGTTCTCTCGTGTACGGGTGTTGTATTGGGTTGTACGGGTTAAGATGTTAAGATTACGTGTATATGAATGACAGATGGGAGACGGGGAGACGAGACGGGAGGCAGGGAAACGTCGTGAAGTTGTTTCGTGGTAACTAAATATTAGAATCTGTAAGAGAATATATAGATACCCGAAGAAGTTTACTAAGGAGGTCATTTGCTAGGCTCGTCAGTGAAACTTGAGGTTGATGATAGGCTACTTAGTAGCTAAACGAATGTTGTGTTTGGATCGACTGTAAGGTGATAGGAGACCTAACAACTGCAAGCTGCTCTCATCGCTAGCTTCTCCGATCAATGTGAGCTGTGGACAAGCACGTTGAAACGAAAGAATAAGGGCAAAAGCTAACTACTATTCAGAATATATTAAACCTCGTCCACAGTGATATTTTCGAGCTTTGCTGTCGACAAAGGGCCCTACTCCTCAGGTAACTACAGCGTCGTTTTCATTAGGGGCAGGTTAGTCGTTTAGGGGGTAAGTGATAGCAATACCCCTTTAGTATCCAATTGATTCGAAACTTAATTAAATGAGTGACTGAGAGACATGTATTAAAGCCTGTATGTACATTTGTCAAGGAACAGAAACAGAGTACTACTGTTCCACAGGACTAATAGCAACGGTAAACGTTGTCAAGTCGGGAACTTCATCGCCTGCAGTAACTCATATGTGCCCACGCTTGGAACCCTTACAGCATGGTAGAAATTGAAGTGTATTAGTTTATCTTGTGAATGTCACTACAGAGGTGTATATATCTCTCGACCTGTCTTAACTGCATTACGCAGGCAGACATGAACGTAGTATTTACGCGCTCTGTGCATGGCTTAAAGGGTTACGTCTTTGGGAGATTTAATAATACGAAATCCAATGGACTCATCTACGGGATTGAATTCGGTATCTATCTAGGCCACCCTTCTGCTATAGAGGCACGCTGGAGCGTAAAAATCCAAGGCATTCTAGTAATCGGGTATTTCTTCCCTTCCTAATATTTTATTCTCTGGTCTAAGTACCCCAGACGAGGCTTCTGCTTTTCTTGTGCCCCCCCAAACTTGATTTCTAGATGTAATGAAACCCTAGCAAGGCTTTAGTATTCATTTGTTCTATAGCTGGGCTGGCAGAACAAATGGTATTCCACTTATAGCGACGTGGTTGTTGGTTTGGACCGCGGACCTTGCACGCACAGAGAGAGCCTTTACGATAGAAGCAGGCTAACATGCGGTGCATCCTCATTACCGGCCATCGAGCTAGCCATGTAGACTCCAATATCTACCTCGGACAAATAGCCAATGACAATGCTATACATCATCCCCTGTCGTCTCATCTCACCCTCCCGACTGGCAAGCGGTAGGATATGGACGTACTGAAGATCTAGAACTGAAGAGATGCATGTTTCTATGCACAACATCAGAGCCTTGAGTTGGCGCTGGGGGCGGTTTGGGGGTCAGGCAGCATTCAAACGTCCCATGCCAAGTGTTCATTGTTGCAGATCAGATGATATAAGCAGCAATGAATAATGTGATGGTCATTGGCCACGACCTATGTGACCATGATCCGGCGATGAAGGCTGTTTCTTTTCTTGTTTCTGTTGTTATTGTGATGTTGCAATTGAGGATCACCAACGTAACCTTGGGGCCGCGCTCACAGTTGCATGTAATTGCCGGCACCAATCAAGCCTCCCGGAGCTCTAAATTTATCAAACGAACCGCCCCCACGGGATTATGTGCCACACACGGGAGTCCCCCAAGCCGCGTGGACTGATGCGCGCAGGAGAACAGAATGCGTGGCTGAATAGACTGACCACTCGACATGTCCTATATCCCTGTATTCGAGCATATTCGCAACCGGCTATGTTCCATTGCATGCATCCGTTCTTACGGCACATCTATACCCGCTGGTATCTGTGTTGATATAATAAAGTTCTCCATCATGGCTTGTCCTTGTCCACGGCTCCCAGGCTTGGCTCGGTTGTTTCCGCTGCCTCCCGCAGCCGCCGGTGCATCGGCGTCCCGTTCCGTCCGATCGGCACCGCCACCATCTCTTCGCTTGACGACTAAACAAAGTACACGCCCGTAAATAGAGAATCCTTCATATGAGATATCCATTGCTAGTTTCTTCTTGTCATCATCTCCGCCCTCGGCTGTCGCTAGAGCCGGTCTCCGACGCTTTGCTGGTGGGGATTCCCGCGTAGGGCTTTGCACAAACAGGCCATAGTCATCTTCGCCTGCATCATCCTCATCTGATATGACCTCAACTTGATTGTTTTGGTCGCTTAAAACGTGGCCTGCAGCTGCATCTGCATCTGAATCTGCATCTACATGGGTACTACTGCGCGCGCGCTTCGGTCGCCTCGTTCCATCGCTAGGCGCGGCCTCGTCTATCGTCGGAATGGCGGCCAGTGTAACCGCAGTATTCTCGTCGTCGCTCTCCTCACGTAATATCAGGGGGGCCGACTCTGCGGCCACATCTAGGTCGATGGGGGCGTCATTAGTCTCGCTGATGAGGCGGGCCGAATTCGACTTCAACTTGGTCTGGGTTGTATCATGGAAGTGTTTATGTTTGGTGACAAGTGTGTGGCGCGTGCTTGTTTCGGTGAGAAAGATAGATACCTCGAAATCATCTGCGTGATGACACAGAAGGCGTCAATCATGGGCCGGCCATTGCAGGGTTCGATTATGCAGAGAGCCGTGACGATGTACTGTACTTCGTCTCCCGCCAACGCCGGCTAAAGAGGTACTTGAGGCATTTGGGGGGATGGGAGATGGGAGCGTACCTTGGATGACTACGTCTTTGATCCCTTTCTTTTTCGTGCTGCGCTTACGACTTCGTTCGCGCTCCTCACGTAATTTGGGTAGAACGTAAGGCCGCACGCTCTCGATGACTTTCGGTAGAACTGGTCTTCTCGGGTTAAGCAGCCAGCTATGCACTAGTCCGGGATTGTCGAGGTAGATTCGACATTCTATCACAGAGTACTTGGTGATGCGAAGGTATCTCCGAACTGGTGCCATGATAATAGTAGAATGTTGGTCATCTGGAGCCTCATCTCCATTCTCGCAGCTTGGATGGGCAGCTGGAGACTCACCCTCAGAGCGAGCTGCGATGACGAAATGCCAAGTGATACAACTAAATGATAAAGCAGGGTAATCAATGTATGGCTGTAACTGTGGCTGATAGAAAAGAACTTGTGGCTCCTAGATGCCTTAGGCAGTAGCTATCTAGGCTATCTAGGCTACTTCTAGAGGTAGTGATTGGCCAATTCGCTAGATTAATTAGATTTGATAGAGGGACTTAAGTACCTATCCCGCATAATCGTTATCGATAACGAACTGGACCTCTGTGACTCGATCCCTTCGAAGCCATCACGACAACCTGTAATGAATGCTTGCGCAACTATGACCGAGGGTTAGAAGCAACCAGAATGTTCTCTAGGAACGAAGATGTCGAAATCATGGACAGCAACATTAAAGCTGCCCAAATCCACATTTCCGTAAGCCAACATCGCCTGAGATCAGTCGTAGTGCTAATCGAGTATTGCTCAGTCCGAGACCTCTTCCTGCGTGCCGTGATCGGTACATAAAACGATGCGCCGATCACTTTTATGAATGGCAGAGGAAGAACCGGCCTGAAAATGACACATTTGTACTCCATGACGGCCCGCCGTATGCAAATGGCAACCTTCATGTCGGCCACGCCCTGAATAAGATTTTGAAGGATATGATTTTGAGGACAAAGATTCAACAAGGTCAGCATTTGAAGTGTTGTCACCGGAAACGAGCTCGGCCTTACACTTAAAATAACCTAGGTAAACGTGTGGACTATATTCCGGGATGGGACTGCCATGGGCTTCCAATCGAGCTGAAAGCTCTTGAAAATACTAAAGAAACGAAGCCGACGCCCCTTGAAATTCGAAAGTCCGCCCGAAATCTTGCTTCGAACACGGTTTTCAAGCAGATGAAGAGTTTCCGCTCATTCGGTGTGATGAGCGACTGGAGTCAAAGGTGGACTACTATGGATACAGCCTACGAGATGCGACAACTCCGCTTGTTCCAGAAGATGGTCAAGAAGGGTTTAATATATCTCAAATTCAAGCCTGTGTACTGGTCGCCATCCTCACAGACTGCTCTTGCTGAGGCCGAGTTAGAGTACAAGGACGATCATGTTTCGCATGCTGCTTGGATCAGATTTCCCGTCACAGATGATTGGAGATCTCTACCGCAATTTGAGGCCTTACAAGACAAGATCAAAGGGGATTTGTATGTTATAATCTGGACCACAACGCCATGGACACTTCCGGCGAACCGGGCTATTGCTTTACACCGTGACTTGAAGTATTGCGTGGTTCGTGACGGGGCAGATGGCTTGTTGGTAGCCGAAACTCGTCTCGACACACTACAGCAGATATTGGCAAAAGCAGACAGTACTCGACCAGAGTCCCAACAGGACACCGTATATGACATTTTTGAAGGGAGTCAGCTCCAGGATCTCAAATACACCAATCGGTTAAGAGGCACGGCTGCGCCAGCTCAGCCTATTGTCCATGCAGACTTTGTGTCGGCTAGTTCTGGTTCCGGCCTCGTACATATGGCTCCCGGCCATGGTTTCGATGACTACCAAGTATGCAATTCTCACGGTATACCAGTGACGGCTCCCATAGATGAGAAGGGAAACTTTACCAAAGATGCTTTCCCCGATGCCCCAGAGGTACTGCAGCGAGCACCCTCTGTCATTGAAGGCGGTGGTCGAAATGTTCTTGATCTCTTGAAACCCCATGGTGATGTTTTGCTGGTAGAAAAGCATCAGCACAAATATCCGTATGACTGGAGAACGAAAAAGCCAGTGGTTATCAGGGCCACAGAACAGTGGTTCGCCGATGTCGCGTCGATCAAGGATGAAGCCCTTGACGCCTTGAGAAGTATTCGCTTTGTTCCAGAGGCTGGCAAGAAGCGACTTGAAAGCTTTGTCAAAGGTCGTAGCGAATGGTGTATATCAAGGCAACGTGCTTGGGGTGTTCCTATTCCAGCTTTGTACGATGAGACTGGAGCCGCTGTGGTGGATGAACAAGTGGTTGAGCACATCATCTCGGTTATTCAGGAAAGGGGCACGCATGCATGGTGGTCAGATGCTGCAGACGACCCTGCATGGATTCCAAGCTCGTTAAATGGCACATATAGACGAGGGACTGACACTATGGATGTCTGGTTCGATAGCGGTAGCAGTTGGACTATGATGTCCGGTCGGGCAGACGTGTACCTGGAAGGCTCCGACCAGCACCGTGGGTGGTTCCAATCCAGTTTACTCACTCGTATTGCTGCGGGAACTGAGACCGACGAGACTTTTGAGAAGGGCGCACCCTTTAAGCAGTTGATTACCCATGGATTCACTCTAGACGAAGAGGGCAAGAAGATGTCCAAGTCCATTGGAAACACCATAGAACCCCAGCAAGTCATGGATGGCACGCTCCTACCACCTATAAAGCGCAAAGGGAAAGCCGCCAAGGGTCAGCCGATATACGATGCGTTAGGTCCTGATGCCTTGCGAATATGGGCTGCGAGCAGCGACTATACCCGAGACGTTGTAATGAGTGTTCCAGTCCTGCAGTCTATTCACAACGCCCTCATCAAGTATCGCGGAACCACGAAGATGCTTCTTGGTTCCATACATGAATCTGCGCGCACCGCGCCACTCACTGTCACGGACCAGATCGCTCTCATCCAACTACAAGATACTATGGATGAAGTGGGTAAAACATTTGACAATCACGAGTTCTATAAGGGATATAACGCCCTTAACCGATGGGTCAATAACGATCTCTCGGCGTTTTACCTCGAAGCTCTGAAAGACCGTCTCTACTGTGGTGACGGTGGGGGTGTTCTTGAACCTATTCTGTATGGTTTCCTCCGAATGTTGGCTCCTATGACCCCCTTACTTGTCGAAGAGGCCTGGGAGCACCGTCCAGAGTGGATGAAGCAAGACACGTACGTATTTTTTCCTGTCGTCTAATTACTACACCCTGCTGCATTACTAACTAGTTCAAGATCCTCGGGACACCCGCTCCATCAACTCTACGCCGACCCCGTAATTGACCACAGCCGCCTTACCATCGACCCAGCAGAGTTACGAAAGGACATTCCCGTTCTGATGGCTGTCCACGGCGCCGTCAAACCCGCCCTAGAGCAGGCTCGTGTCGCCGGACACGTGGGCTCGTCACTGCAAAGCACTGTCGAGATCCACATCCTCGAGACCTCTGGGGGAAACCACGAGGCCGTACTGAGCGTGCTCGAGAAACACACAGACGAGCTTGCAAACATGTTCGTTGTCTCCGCGGTCCGTATCAACACGTCGTCCCCAGACGCAACCTCGAGCGACCCTTCAGCGGATTTTGTGTTCCGCGAGGAATTCGAGATTCACGGCGTCAAGGCACATGTCGAGGTTCGACCCCCTGAGCACGCTAAATGCCCCCGCTGCTGGCGCTATGTAGCCCCGCAAGAAGATGTGCTGTGTACCCGCTGCGAGGATGTTGTCAACACATAAAAAGGTCGAACTTGTTAGTGTACATGTATATATGGCTATTGATGTAATAGCTTCCCTGGACTTGCGCAGCGTCGCGTTGACCAAGATAAATGTAAGGGGTTGGATAAATAGATATATGTTGTACTATAATGTATGTATCAATAGGCGATACCCATTCCATCTTTATCGTGATTGCTTCAAATTCGTCTCTTCAATGGCAAAGCAGGGCCGCTCGAGGTACCAACTGTTTTTACGTTTTACGATAACTGCAGCACTAATAACTTTTTAAAATGATTGTTGTAACGGAATTAAGAGCCGATCATGCTCTTGGGCATCACTTAATATACCCCTTTAGCCAGCTATGACGAAGAAATGAGACTGGTAGAGTTGATGGGATCCCATGGCCGGCTATGTGTAGTGCATTTACCTAGAACTAGTTAGTGATTATACTTGTATAGGTATCTACTACTCTATATTTAAGTTTGACGGGCGGTAGGTTAGGTATTATTGGAACCTTACATAAACTTAGGTGACGAAGACACCTTTTTATTTGTATACCGAGCCCTGCCAAATCTACAATCTCAGGAGGAGTAAATAAAAGAGAAGTTGATATTATCTACTTTCATTATATTGCCCTCTCCCAAAGATGTGTAAAGGTATATGTACCAACAAAAGCGAAGAGCCTGCCCACCCAGGGTGATAAACCATATTAAAGAAAAGGAGTATCTGAGAGTATAAGTAGGAACGTAGCTAGTTTATTGGGTACTTAGGTAGTGGAGAGGTAGGTAGGTAGCAATATGAATACATGTTCACCGCCTACTTCAACGCCATAAAAATGAGTTATTTGGAGAAATTGCAGTTAAGCTCACAATATGTTTTGTGACTGGGTTAATTAAGTATACTAGACATTAGCATACTATTGCATACTGCAATGTGCTTTAACAAATAGGTATCTTGGTGCAAACAGACAGTGCTTATTTCCTACTGTGACAAACAACGCCTTCTTTCCATACCCCCCAACGCCATGCTTTATAGCTTCCAACCTCTGTAATGTTCAATTGTGTCTTGCTCAGTTAAGCCTTGGGCTCTTCCTCCTAGTAATGCTCTGCGAGAAGATCTCCTTGCCACCTCCTGGCACTAACGTCGCCAGAGGCGGCAAATTTTCCCGCCCCTCAGCATTTAACGTCGACCTGCTCGTCCTGCTTCGTGTAGTCTTGCTCTTCTTAAATAGCGGCATCGTCATGCCCTCGGGTATATCATCCTCAGCACCCATCAAGCTGCCTGGGCCCGCACTACTGCTGAAACCGTGTATTGTTGTACTTGCTCGTTGGTCAAAGCTTGAAATGACATTGTTGTTATTGACATTCGGATGCAGTTCTCGAAGACTCTTACTTAGTGGGTTGCGACCGCGATCCGTCAAGCTGGCCGAGCCGTCGCTAGTGGTTGGCCGAGAAGGCGATCGATTTTCTAAATGTGTTGTGTCGGTATCCGCAAAAACGGCTGCTTTGCTGGGTGATGGCTCTCCATTGAGCTTGGCAATTAGAGAGGCATGTGCCTGTGTGCGAGGGAGTTCGGTAGGATACTCGTACGTCAACTTTTGAGGCGTATCGCCCGTAGGTTGGTATTCCCGTATCACTGTACTGGAAATATCTTCACGGAGATCGGCAAGAGGTTGGCAGACGTTGACAGGCAGCGGCTCCAATGCCTCTTCTGCGGCTTTGATATCCATGTCCATCTCCGACCCAAGCTCCTCGACTCGAGCGCATGTCGTTTTGAAGTGATCCCCAATATTCGTGTACGAATCCTCAACCGTGCTAGAAAGACCTTGCAGTGATATTGTATGCTGGTCATCCTGCTGCGCGTTTTGTGAGCGGGCACGAGTGACGAAGTCATCAAGGGAAGTCATCTGCTCATTGAGATCCCGCATCTGTTCATCAACAACCCGCACTGTTTCGGCATGAACGGATTTGGTCGTCTTTTGAATCGAGGTGCTGTGAGTGTTCGCGGCCTTGTAATTCAAGTTAGCAGTGATTTCAATAACAGGGTCTAGTGAATAAGACTTACAGTCCAGTCGTCCTTAAGTTTGGATTTTAGAGTCTCACGTGAAGTGGCAATCTCCTCGAAAAACTGTCCTTCCCGGGCGTTCCAATTATCCATACCTTGATTATACTGTGTCATACCTCCTTCTAACACGCTGGTATTTTCTTGAACACTTCGTTGAATTGAAGTCGCCTTGTTGGCTAGGCGGGACTCCTGCACCTCGGCCTGGGAGTTGATGAGAGAGGTAATTTGTGTTAATAAGGTGCGACGCTCTTCTGCGGCCTGTCTTCTCTCATCGTCTATCACAGTTTGTATCTGGGCTGAAATAGATGCATTGCATTGCATGATTTCCTCTGTGGCGCCCCGCAACTGCTCTCTAAGGCTATCGGACTCTTTCCTTTGGGCAACATTGTGTTTCAATAGCTCTTCAAAAACAGCCTTGAAGTCTTTGCCAAGAGCAGAGTATGATGTATGTAGAAGGCTGTGAAATGTACCGAGCTCACTCAGGACATCTTGGGCGATCGTCTCTGCAGCGGTTGCAATCGCCTGAAGGCTATCACCGACCCGTTCTTTAATGTTATTTCGCACTTCTTTGATTTCTTCCAGAACCTCGTCCATCTCCTCTTTCGACTTTTGCTTTTGCTCCATCAACTCTGTTTTTGATGTACCAAAGAGTTCAAGATTCCGATCGAGAAATGATTGTGTTGACGAAAGCTTCGCTAATTCTGCCTGGACGAAGGTTTGCATACGCTGCGAAATATTGGAGAGGTGTCGTTCTTGCTCGCTTTGGAACTCCTCCATACGGGTTTCAACTAAATATGTAATGTCGGACACCTGTTCTTGGGCTAGCCCCCAATTGGTC
This sequence comes from Xylaria hypoxylon, assembly GCA_902806585.1. Classification (NCBI taxonomy): domain Eukaryota; kingdom Fungi; phylum Ascomycota; class Sordariomycetes; order Xylariales; family Xylariaceae; genus Xylaria; species Xylaria hypoxylon. The sequence continues at coordinate 4,079,907 of CADCXB010000001.1, forward strand.
CGGTTGAGGGCTTGAAGGTCAGATTTTCTCTTGTTTTTGGCATGTAGGCCCCCTACATGCCCGACGGTTTTATGAAGAGTGCTGATGAGCTTGTTTCCCACAGTATGCATCTGCTCCTCCGTTTCTTGATGCGCTTCGCGGAGAAGAGCCTCTTCGGCCAGTGTTCTGCGTGTTGCCTCCAACACGAGCTCGGTCTGGTCAAGTACACCTTTGGTATCCTCGAGCTGCAATTTGGTCGCGTCATGGTCCTTCTTCAAACCCATGAAGCTCGACGTCAATGAGAAAAGTTCTTGCACCTTGTTTCGAAGATTAGACTCGAGAGTCCCCATTTTGGCAGTTTGCTCCTCGTTCTGTATACGCCGCGACTCGCTGACCGTCGCCATCTCCTCGTAGCTCTCGTTGGATAGGTAGACTCCATTTCGTTGCCGCGTCGCAATCAATTCGCTTTTCAGCTTCTCAATTTCGTTGGTGAACTCTCGAAGCAAAGCCCCCTTTCTGATCATCTGGTTAACCTGGGGCTTGTTCCGGATATTCTTAGCCCTGAAGGCATAGTCAAGTGTCGAAATGGTTTCCTCAAGGTTGCTCTTGGCTGGAGAAACGGTGGCTATTATGCAGGTTTTCGTTCGGCCCCCGAGGGAATCTTGTAAGAGACGAGTCAATTTGGACTCTCGGTAAGGAATGTGTGCACTGCGGTCCACTAAAGCGTTAATGACCCGTCCGAGGGTAAGCAGACTTTTATTGATCAAGCCGGCTTCAGCGGCACGTTTATTTTCTGCGCCCGACCGTTGGATATTCTCGCTGCCAGCAAGATCGACGAGGTTCAATTTTCCAGCACTAACCCAGTCTTCGCCATCTTCTCCAGCCCTTTTGACGCAGGCTGTTATTGTGAAGACAGTGTGACTTCGGCTGCTGAGATCATTACATTTGGTGGCTGCGACCTGTCTCTTCAAGCTACCCTCTTGAAGTAGTTTGATTCCCTCGGCCGCATTCCTGATATGAGCTTCCTCCATCCCTTGTACAATAGTACTAGCGTGGCCTTTCCGAGATGCGTCGTCAAAAATCTTCAACTTGGCGCTCTCCTCAACTGACATGAGGTCTCGAAGCTCTTCGTTGTAGAGCTCGATGAAGGAGCACTTCACAAAGCTCTCAGTGCCCTCCGTATCCAATTTGTTGAAAAGGGAATGTAGGACACGAGGAATAATACCGGCCGCATCGGATAATAGACCGAAAGTTTCGTCCATATCTCCCGACATGGTGTATGTTTTGCCCGTGCCAGTTTGACCGTAGGCGAAAATAGTGCAGTTGTACCCACTCAACATCTTGTTTCATCGTTAGTTCAGGCATTATTCAGGAGTTTGAGGATAACAGACCTCTTCTAGAATGGGTTTGACAACATCGTCGTATATCATACTCTGATCAGCAGCTGGGGAGAAGACGCGATCGAAGTTGTAAGTCTTGTTGCTGAGAGCGCTGGGTCCCATGGACAGATCGACCACTTTTCCTTGAACAGTATCGGTAGACACGACGACGGCGCTACTCTCGCGCACTTCCCGCTCATTCCGGCCTCGACATCGCACCACGACATTGATGTTGGTTTCCTGTATCCCTTCTACCTCGAAATCACGCTCTTTGCGTTTCGTTCCTGTGGTTGCAACAGATGACAAGGACTCGGCGGGTGACGGGGCAGCGGTACGGTCGATTCTCGCAGCGACGACGGCATGGTGCATGGGCTGCCTTAAGTTCGAAGTTCTGGATGTGTTCGGTCGGAAGGCGGCGCGTCCTGCAGCACCTATGCGGGCACTGGCGGCCAAAGAGGGCGTCTCGCCCCGACGAGAGCGGCCTTGCATGGGAGGGATTGCGTAAGGCGGTGTATATGTGAGGTCTAAAGGGTGTTGAGATTGCCAATAAGAAATGAATGAGTTATAAAGTAAACAAGGACATTTGGTGGTGACAGTTATTCAATCAATTGTCAATTGAAGCATTACATCAACATGGTGTGGCGGAAGTTGAGATAGATATCACCTTATCATTTGGAGGCGTATAAGACGCGCTGGGGCAGGGTGGGGTAGGCTAGGTGTGGACGTTGTAAATATGGTAGATAAACAGTGCACTGTACTAGTTGCCCTGGAAACAAGCTGCCTCTACCTAGTGTCTGGCAGAGGGTTAGGTAGGTACCTAGGTTAGTGTACAGTAGATACTGTAGTTAACTACCCCACTTTTCCCCAGCAGAATAATGCCTGTACCTTGGTCCCTGATACAAGGATCGTCAATGACTAACCCTATAGTGGCTAGCCGATTCTGTTAGGCTGCAGGGTCCTCGATTGATGGCATGTGCCCGCTCACTGTGACTGGTAGGTACCCCTCTATGCGTATAATACTGTACCAGATGACGTCTCTACGGCTATGGCTTTCGATGAGTAAGTCTGTCTGATGACCAACATGCTCTCTACTCAGTACACTCTAAATCACCTCACTTCCAACCTACCTTCTGGTCATACAGTATAATTCACCCGAGATAGGTCATAGCTATCTATCCGTCGTATATGCCTGCCCATTCTAGTTTGCTGCAGCTTCAGTCTATCTACCTATTTACTATTTCCCTACCTACCTACCTAGATAGGTATCGAATGTAAATGAGAATAGATACCGTCTGATCAGCTTCCTCTCTAGCAGCTAGCCAAGAGCCTAAGTCGACTCTCGCGCCGAGGTTACCAACGTCTATGGACATCACCACCACTGATTATGCGACAGTGGTTTTGAACCTGCAGTAGAACCCGCGCCCGCAACACTCTCTCGATTTCAAAACACCATGTCTCTCGTCTCCGCTGCTCTGCATCCAAACGTTGGTCTAGGTTTCCTACGTATGTGTTCATCCCTAAAAGCCGACCGTTCCAAGGTAGATACATCTATACAAGTCTTAAGAGGAACTGACCGCGTTTGCCTGTAGTACTCGGCGCATCCCTTCACGATATCCTCACAAGACTCAAAGCCGAACCTCAGCGATTCCCCAAACTCGACCTGGCATATTCCCCGACGGAGCCTGTTACTGAGCCCGTAGTCGTCACACTACCTGCTAACGGCATCCGCTTGCGATTCGATGGCCCCGAACAACGACTCCGTCTGATCGAAGTCCTCGACTTTACAAAGAATCGCATCACTTACCAGGACAAGGACATCGCAAAAGCTTCCAGCACCCAGGGATCTTCGGGAACCACTAGAATCGGCAGCGAGATTGCTAGCGGCCCTGCTTTCAAAAACGTCTATCATCGACTGTTCGGGCCAACATACGCTGGCGAATACATACCGCCAAGCAGTGATAGCGCCAACAGCGTAGGCACATACATTTTGTCATATCCCGGAGTCGCCTTTAGTTTTCCGTTGCCTGCGTCGGCATATTCGCCTGATAAAGATGTCGTATCACTGCTCTCTTCCTCGGCAAGCCAGACAGCGACCTCCGTGGCCATTTTCAGTGGAAAATCGTGGGCGCATGCAAGGGAAGAACTCTGGGCAGAGGTTCTCCCTAGCGCTAAGTCGGCCTTTCTATTCAGTAAGAGCAAGGAGGTTGTGCCAGACGAGATCTCTCTTGTCAAGATACACGGAGGTGGTCGGCTTCAATTGTTCAAGAAATGGACCAGCACCTCTGTATGGATTAATCTCGGAGAGACTAGTCCTCAAGAGTTAGTCGCTGAACTAGGCCCCCCAGACGCCATATATCGCAAGAACGATCAGCGCATGTATATCCACAAAAACCGGACGTCAAGCCACAGTAGGTCCAGGTCAAGCGGTGCTGATTATAAACGCCCTGATGACTTCACCGATACAGATCAATCATCAGCGCCTACCGGAACTGACGATTCGGATGATGAGGTGATAGAAGATGAGATGGTAGATAACGTATCTGGAGAATGCTTTTATAATTATTTCTACCTAGGTTTCGATATTCTTGTATCGTCACCCCAACAGCCTTCACGCACACCGCCATCGCAGGCAAACCTTAATGTGGATCAGTTCCCGGGTGTAAATGCCCTCAAGAATGGGAACCCGGATCGGCTGGTTGCCACCAAGGTTGTGTTGCACGCTAATGTCCCAGGTTCGTATCCATTTAATCGGCACCGCCGATCACGGTGGGAGATTTCCTACCTCGGCATGTCCGAGTCCGATGTTATCATTGATTCCGAGACGCCATTCGATGAGATAGAGGAGAAATTGCGAGATGAGTGGAAAAGCACTTATGTATCCGAGGAAGATGCGAAGAGGCGTCAGCGAGGAATGGTTCTCAACCGTGGTTGGGGCGATAGTCCCGGAAGCAGTTGCGAATTTCTAGGTGGTTGGGAAGATAGTAGTGGTGGGATTACTGCCAAGAAACTAGACGATAGTGAGGAGTCTACTACTACCTTATATGGGTTTCCAGGCCTTGTTTTCGAGGTGTTGAAGAACGGATATGTCAGCGCAGTTACGGTTTACTGAGCAAATGTCGATAATGGTGGAGTTTGAGGGGTTTCGCACTGAATTCGCATTTGCTTATGGAGTACGGACCAAGAGGAACAAGGTTATTTGTAACTTATTTTTGAAATAATCAGGTGTCACAACTTTTATTAGACTTGATATTGGACTTGACCAGGATCACCTCAAGGAGCTGCTAGGTCAAGAAAATAACAGGACAATGAATTCTTGGTCGCCAGACCAAAACTCCCCTTGTAGCTGAAGAAGTGATCTCTTAATAAGCCCCGATTATATCCAACCAGCCAGATATTATCACAATCTTAAACTATAAAAATCCTTCAAACAATTTGGCCGCATCTAATACCAACTTGTCATAGGGAATCCAGCCTTGGCCAGTGGCTTTTATTGCTTTTGAGCCGCTGATGTTAAGTCCCTCCGGGTCAATAGCATAACCCGGTCGATAGCCCTCGCCAGGCGTGCCCTCTTTGATGATATTTCGCCTATCCGGGTAGGCTTCACGGAGGACATCAGCCGCGGCCTGCGGAACACCAATATTCCCGTCCCCGCCGAGAATATAGCGCTCACCACTTGCGATTTCTGGGTGGGAAGCTGCCCATTCCGTCATCCGCGCCACGTCACGAACGTCGACGTGCGACCCATACCCGGCTGGACCTTTGGGGAAATCTTGGCCTGAAAATACCTTCCAGATGAACGAGCTTGTCGCTACGATACCCTCGGGAGAGGACGGCAGGTACAACGAAGGGCCAGCTACCCAGCTATATAAGGTTGATACTTCGTTAGCAAACTTGATCCGACGTTACGAGAATAGGGTAAAGTGGCGGCTATTAGGAGCCAAGGGGTTGGATACTTACCAAGGGTTCAATGCTGTGGCTCCAAACGGTGGCTCCTTTCTCTTCACCCAGTCCCAAAAAGCACGCTCCGATGCAGCTTTACTAGCGGCGTAGATCATCGGACCATACGCCTTCTCGCCAGCCTCTTTAACTGCGGCCTCAGATTCGGTATTCCAGTCCTCTTCCGTGAAGGTTTTGGGGGCGGGGGCGGTCATGCGCACAGCGGCGATACTGGACATCAGCACGAAGCTCTTGATACTTTCTCCCGCTTTCAAGGCGGATTCGAGGATCGATAGTGTCCCCTGTACAGCCGTCCCTATGACGTACTCGACATCGCCGGTATCGAATGCCATGGGCGTCGCGAGATGCGCGATGGCTTGCACGCCCTGCACGGCTTCGTCAAAGGCACCTGGGGCTCTGATATCCGGCACCACGACGAGCTCGAAATTCCCGGCCTCTTGTTCCGCGGCGAGGTGTGCGGCTAGCTCGCGCACGGTCTTACTGTTCAGGTCTCGGACTGCACCTCGCACGGCCCAACCTGCTTTCAGGAATGTTCCGACGGTTTGCGCGGCGATGTACCCGTTTGCACCTGTGATGAGTACGCGGCGACGAGAGGCCATGATCGTGTTTGTATTATGGGTATAGCTATATAGAAGAGGAGTTATAAAATTCAACAAAATTTCTAGATTAGATAGTGTACTGTCTTATTACTATTTTAGAGTTGAAAGATGATGGGATCATCCTGTGATTTAAGTACTTGAGTCGAAGATGGTATTTAAACGCTAACGATAGTCTATGCTGTATTTCCATTCTCTGTCTTTCGGTCTCTAAACTAGATATTCGTAAGCATGAGACAAGCTCGTACTATTTTATGATAAGTGAACATTATTGCATCGAGCGCCTCTACGAGCAAGGCAAACATCCGGCGGGTCTGACTCGGGTGCTCAGAAGGGGGAAACCTCACCTGGCCCGATTTCGTTTCCGTTACCAAGCAGCCCGAGGTATCTACATTTATTGATTATGCTGCGTGGGGTATTTGACGTTAGGAGCTCGGCCGGGTGGAGTCCATCTTGGCAATGGCTTCCTAGTTTATCTAGGCGGAGCGGGACATATGAATTCAACAAATAGTCATGGATGTTTATGGAGACTGTCGTCGTCTACCGAGGTTTGCATCTGTGACGGGTGATGTATTTTTCATCTTCTGATTCCATGGCCCTAACCCGGTTGTATCGTGCATACTAGAACATCGAATAATTTAGCGCCTCCTTCCGTACTGCGTCGTGGCAAAGAAGGGTGGATTTGATCAATCAGACAGACAAGACAACTAATGGTCGCCGTATCGAGGGAGAGAAGTCGGCATTCTAATAATAGTCTAAAGAGCAGATGCGTCTTAGATTTAATATTTACAGTGGGTACTGTGTAACACGGTCCGCTCCACCTTTATAACCAGGTGTAGTGGCTGAGGCCGAACCTTGAAATATAGGGTAGGTTGGCACACTGAACTTGAACACTAAGAAATCAGCCGTCTAGTTGTATATATCATAGCAAAAGTGTTTCTAATCAAATTTCGCGGAATAACACAGCTTCTAAAAGCCAGAAGGGACCAGATCCTGTTCCTATCTATCTAGCGCCTACACAGGATGGCTCTATGCTAATCGCTGTTATATAGACCACTTCCATTATAATAACGTGATAAAACCCCGCGATACTACGGAAGGCAATGTAACCGGTTTGGATTGGCGTATCCCTGCACAAGTGGTGCTTGACCTGGTATTGCCGGCATTTGATGGCATCCCGTCAGCCATCAGGCACCTGGAGACAAGGCACCGGTAATTTAGTCGTAGCTCATTCCGCAACTCATTTAGCCAATCCAGATAGGCACTAGCAGTAATTATGGTATCTATAGTAGTATATTTATCTGAGGGGTATCCTCGACTATAGCCTCTATATATGTACATGGAAATCTTAAGAGTTTGATAAGTCTTACGTCTCTACCGTTGCCTTAATCAGAAGCGTGCTCTACTGCTTCATGTCTTAGTACTTAACGACAGTGCAGAGGATCTATGAACTGTGCGGGAACACTGTAAGACCAACATCAAGGGCCTCCTGCCAGCCCCACCTCCGCCCGACACTGCACTTCTCTCGAACCCCCAGATAAGAGATAAGTAATAGGTAACCACATGCACAGCACACATGGAGTCAGCTGAGGCTGAGCGCAGGCGACGAATCAGATGCAACGTTTTCTTTCCTAATGTGCTTCTGGCTGAACAAACAGAATCACAGTAGGCAGATGGCATTCATTTCCAATTTTATTGAGGCATACAGCAACAACATTATCAACAACAACAACAACAACAACAATAACAACAAGAATAATAATAACGCGACACGAGGTGCTTGTGCCAAAGCAAAACTGATATGGCAACATCAAACCTAATATTAACTTTCCTCTATTTTGGAGTAACTCAATTAGAATGACTGTGAACATGTGGAGTTTGTTGATGTGGGAAATACCGGCAACTGGTGGGGGTTCGTGTAGAGTGTGTCAGGCTATACAAATACAGGGTGAATGTAGCGGATGCAAATACGTGGGTAGTGAGGTAGTGTAGAGGATGGAGAGCGACATGTTTGGTCGTGTTAATATGATGCTACAGCCTACCGGTATTCAATCTTCAACTCAATTTGGCATCTCTTATCGGCTAGATAGATACTGCAGAGTGGGCGCGCAGCTCTACACTAGCTTGGCGTAGCCCAGTAGGTACCTGACACTAAGGTACTAAGACGCTCTAGTAGTCCACATTGCGGGCAGCTCCAAGCTGTTGTGTCTAACACATGATATATCTTCGGTTACTTTTGCTTGACGATTGCGTTTACCATTACTTACCTAAATTATCAAAGGTTAATGGGATTGAGTTTATTGTTTTCCATACTTTATAATTCTAAGGCTCCGAAATGCTAATATTGCATCATAGGTATGATTTCACATGCTTCAAAAATTAAGGTTTTAGTGATGGTCTGTGCTCTTAGCGCCCTAGCCGTGCCAACCTGGGAATATAAACAAACACACCGCGCCCGCGTTCTGCCAGTGTCTCTCCTTCTTCCAAACAACTTCATTTCCACATCGACTTCTAACTGCTCTCTGCACTCTGCACACTGCTACGCTTTCAATCGCACTTGTAACTGCAATCTGTACTCTGTACTCGGCTTCGCTTCTAATTGCACTTGCAACCGCTCTCTGCACTGCACTCAGCTACGCTTTCAATCACACTTGCAACTACTCTCAACTGCTTTTACCGTGATTTTATCACCGTACCAACTACTCTTCGCGTGTTTTACCACGCACAACTGCTTCCTGTCGTAATTCAGTTACGTCCCCGCGTGAGCCGGGTCATTCCTCACCTTCATCATGGATTCCAAGAAATCAAGACAGTTCCTATCCCGATCTCGCATCCTCAGGGAGATGCGTAACCAAGCCGAGCATCCCTGGTCACCACCATCATCAACTGGTAGCCACGGCACAGTCACACTTACTTCAGAGATCTCCCATATTCTCCCTGATAGAGAATCCACACACGAACCTACATTCCCGCGAATCAACACCTCGGCATTGATTCGCCACTTTCCTGAATGGAAGGGCTACCAGAACCCAGACGACGAAAAGGAGAAGGAGAACAAGAAACCTTCCTCGCCCGCGATTATCAACAATGATAATAATGATGTTAGTAATTCGTCTGTCACTTCTTTTTATGATGATACGGTTATCCGCCGCCGAGATCCGGCGCGTTAGTCGCGCAGTCCTGACTCGGTTCTTCGGAGTGGCCTGAGGCCGCCGTCGCAAATCCTGTGTCATAAACGCATCCGCCCACACGATGTCCGCCCGGTGTCGTCGCCGGCTCCGTCGTCTTTATTTCCCTTGTCCTCTCTTTCATTTAACTCGCGGTTTTCTGATGTTTGTTGTCCCATGATTGCGCCTGATGATCAGACTACTAATAAACTGTTGATACAGACTGCATCTATATTCGGCCCTGACTCACCTAGACTGCGTACACATCATCAAGTACCAGTTGTGGAGGACACCATGGAGCTCAATCCTCCTCTCAATCCTCCACGAGGAAACTTGACCACACTGCTGGACACACTTCAGACAGCTAGATCCGAGAAGGTGCAGACAGATGAGGAATCCGTGAAGCGATCATCACAGATCTCGCCAAAATCTCAGCTCAATGCTGGATTTTCTGCTCATGCAGCGCGTCGATATAACCGACAATCACACCCCCCTGGTAACTACAGTACCATGAGCCCATCTATTATCAATCAGACGGCTCACTCATTCTTCCTCCCTAATTTCAACCATCTCCATGATTTGGTCTCCGGCACCTTGAGATGGTCATCGTTGAAGAATGGAACTCCAATCTTTGTCAAACATGGCAGAGTGCATGATAGAGAGACAAAGGCCTCTTTGGATTATCATGCAGACTTCGAAGATGTCAGCATTCCCCTTGAAGAGGAGGAGATTTTCGTTTCGCTGGATAAGATCCGAGAGGAAATCCAGACCTTACAGGAACACGACGAGTTTGTGTCAAAAGAAGCTGAGCAATTGCAAGATGAAGTATGCGAGCTTCAGGCTCATCTCGCCAAACTCAAGTCCCGCAAGGACAGCGCTATGGGTTCGGAATCTGATAGCTCGATGATTCTACAGCTCAACACCCAAAAATCGCGTAAGTTTATCTGCAGACATATATTTGACGTATGAATGACTAACTGGGTTGCAGAACTTGAAGAGCAAATCGCTTCTCTTAAAACTCGTCTTGACCAGGCCAGTCGCAAAATCAGTCAAAACGGAATTCATAATCAGTCTGTCGTCGAGGAGCGTGATGGAGCTCTTCAACGAGTATCTGATCATGTCATCACCATCAAGCGGCTCCAGGCGCGCAATGACGCCATCACTCAGCAGAAGCTAGAGCTTCAGCAGGCTCTTCAGGAAACAGAGGAAGAGCTCGGTTCCGAGCGTGATCTACTCAACTCTCTTCATCAAAAGTACGACATGATCTCTGAGGAGAAGAATTTGCTGAAGCAAGACAATCTCGGCCTTGAGCGTCACAACGAACAGCTCTACAATAACAACAAACTACTTCAGGAACAGAATGCACTACTTGGGCGTGAGAATACCACTCTCCGTAACAAGGCTGCACAGCTACAGGAGCTAGTTGATGAGCTCAACAAGAAATTGTCACAGAAGACAGAGACTCAGTACACACAGCAGGCTAAGGGTTTCGTGCCTAGTTTGGGCAAGTCAAAGCTCACCAAGATGACTCAAAATTGGGAGTCAGAGGACAGATTTACTGTCGTGAGCGAGACGTCGGCCAAGTCCATGACGTCTCAGGTACACTTGCCAAAGCAAGACAATGATACCCGAGAGAGCAACCTTACCCGAGATTCTCGTCGTCGATTTTCACAGGAATCCAAGGGTTCCATACCTGTTACAGGCAAGTCGAAACTCGCCAAGATGGCTCAAATTCAGGAGTCAAGAGACAGACACACTGTCGCGAGCGAGATGTCTGCTAAGACCACGACATCCCACACGGACTTGCAAATGCAGGATGATTACACCCAACAGATTGACCTTACACGAGAGCCCGAGCTTGACTCCGACCATGAGAATATGACTTCGGCCCTGTTTATTGATGACGTCACATTGGATTCCAACAAGAAGTTCGCCCAGAAGCTGAAGCCGAAGCAGAAGGCTACACCTACAGTTCGCGTGCTATCGCCCGTCCTATCTGTGACCGAACCTTCTACACAGACGGAGCACACAGGCTCAGGGAAGCAAAAGGAGGTGATTCCTCCTACCGTGCTCACACAATCCGCTAAGCACGTATTGAACAACCTATGCCAAGACCACGAATGCTACAATTGCATGGTCTGTGCTCGTATCCAGTCTCACCGCCATGAATCCAATGGAAAGTGCGGCAAGAAAACGGTTCGAATTGATCGCCCAGTACCAGTCACTGATAGAGTGAGGAGACGACCCTCAACCTCGGCTACTTCTTATGTTTACGAAGACCAGCCTACTCTGCGACCGTCTCAGGATCCGGCTATCGCATTGGCCAAGGTGATGAAGGGTCTGAAGGATGAAGAAAGACATATTCGAACTAGCATAGCGAGAAAGCAGGCTGTCTATGACGAGTGCGATGCAGCAATCAACAAGAGACTATGGAAACAGCTTGACGCTGAAATCAGGGTCCTCCGCAAGCGTCGAGACTTGAAGCGAGATCAGATCTATGACCTGCACGACGTCCTCGAGGGCCAGAAGGCGAATGCTCAATTGATGAGCCAAGAGGCTATCGACATGACGATTACGAGCGTTCTGAGCAAGGATCCAACCTGGAATGGGATCATGGACTACTGATCGTTGAATTCCGTCTCACTGGCGAGAATTCTGCTTTTATTGAAACGATAGACCGCCTAACGCGAGGCTTGGTCTCGATAACAAGTATTGTTTATCATATTGAACGATGGATTACCGATGAACATAGAGATCTGGTCTCGGTTGCAAGGGATATGTATAATTACAACGATGGACCACCAATCAGGTTTCGGTCTCAACTGCAAGGGATGAATATGATTACAACAATGTCAGACCACCGATTAGGATTTGGTCACGATGGCAGAGATGGACATGGAGTACGACGATGGACCACTGATCAAGAGTTGATCTTGGTGACTAAAACGGCACATTGAAAGGAGTTAGGATTATTGAGCATGAACTCGGCGCTGTCTAAGCATGGACTCGGTGTTGCATTGTCTAGGCACGGATATGTATGGTGTTCTGGCGTCCCTATATGGTTTTTGAACGCATGGCATTCGTTTGTGAGATTGGGCACGGGTTGCACGAGTTGCATAGTCTGGTGGCGTTGGGTAGATGGAGAGGCTCTTGCCAGATAAACCGCATAGAATTGCGAAGGAATGCCGTGTCGCGTTCGAACGAGTATACCTTATCGAATACACTCGTTTTCTCACACAATTGACTGCTTGACTGAGTTCTCTTGATATGCAAAATCTTCAGATGCTAGTATGAAATACCGTTATGTGCTCGTCAGTAATACTGCGTTTTTGGTTGTACCTAATGTGCCTGGTAGACTTCTCTAACAAGAGTAGACACTAGTTCTATGCATTATGCTTTAGCCAACTTAAGGGTGATTAAGATATACTTGACTGACGTAAATATTAGCCCCGCTTGTACCTTGAGTGCCTACAGTTGAACTCATATTAACTTGCGATTATATATCATCAACCACCACACTAGGTCTAGGCAAGTAGTGTAGCTTGGACCCTTTCGATATTACCTTGGCTCAGGCTTGCGCGCAGTAGGTACGTAATCATATAAATGTGAGCCACATGGCTCCTTGCCAGTGTTGGGCAATCCTCTAGGTTCTGTTTTATCTTCAGCCTAGGTGTCATCTGAATTTTACCACTGGCTTAAACACTTGAGCAATACAATACCCTTTGATACTCGGTGGTGTTGTTATACAATAGCTACAGTGACAACGATCTTTGAATTAAGCGAGTGCATAATAGCTCTGTTTGGCTTTGTTCTCTTTCGATGAAAGACACTGTAATGAAGAGGATGTCTATATATCCGCCCACTTCCTCCTACCTAACAGAATCTACCATAGCACCCAGCACCTGTAATCCGAGATTTAAAAAGCAATCTTTAGCAACCAGCACTTAAAATTTGATAATTAACAACCGTCACCTTAATCTAACAGCATCCTTCTCGAAAATGCCTTCACCATCTATAGTCGCTGCCAGTCTTCTGGTTTATCGAGAGAACTCCCATGGAAAACGCGAATTACTTGTGCGTTTCGTTCCATCGGATCGAAGGACACGTTACAGCATACCATCCCAAGCCATACTGCCCGGTGAGAAGGCGATCGACTGCGCCCGACGGGTTGGTCCAACTTCGCTTGAGCTCAGTATTCCGGACAAGGACATAAACCGTGAAGCGTCGGCTATCCTGAACAACACGGGGGATTCAAAAAAGGTCCATGTTTTCATGATAAGATCCTTTAAGGGATCTTCATTCGAGGCGATTGCAGAACGTGATATCTTCAGAGGCTGGAAGTACACTTTCCTACCCTTTTCGGCATTGGGCGATGTTTGGTTGCATGAAGGTATTGATGTCCCACAGGAAGCGCTTCAGATTGCATTATCAGGCTGTTAAAGCACTCACCCCCAGCGACAGTATTGAAGAACTTACCAAGTGTAACCACATGTAATTAGTAAGTTACGGTAAGTTTGGAAATCTCGATCCTAATACCAGGAGTACTCTATTAAAATTAAGTTGGCTAGTAAAGTTCCAGACACCACATTTGCCTCCCATTCTAAACATCACATGTAGATTTGTTTTGGCGCAATGTTTCTTAGGATAAATAGAACAGTCACCCTTTAACTACAGTAGTAAAAATAAAATAGAAACATTACTATAGCTCTAGCATCTCTTGTTTATAAGTTCTAGAAAAAATTAGTTTGGTCCCATTAATGCAACCTTTGGCGTTGTATAGTTATTGTTTACCCTTTTTGATAATATTAATGTTCATTCTAGAATGTACAGAATTTGTTTACCATCTCCAAATTGCACAATGAAGTCAATAAGATAATTAATGTGTATTGTGAGCATGGGAACCATCATAATGATAGCGGGGCATTATTACAGCTGGTGGCCACCTGTCAAAGGTGTACAATGGAACAAGACAGGGAAGCTAGGCTAGACTAGACTAACCGAGACTAGTCTCGAGATAGACAGACATGCCCCCCCACCACGATTCCATGTCCATTGACAATCCACCGAGAAGGCTGAAACTTACAGCAACCAGAATTCTTTGTAGCCACACCTTTTTTCAAACACGCGAACACATATATATACCCGTGTCTAACATGGCGGACGTAGAAATGGATGTCGATGAGCCTGGCTCGCCCCAGACCGCCCAGGCCAAAATTGGCGACATGCAAACACACGCGAAAGCCACTGCCGTGCGCTCCATCGAGGGCTGGATTATCATGGTCACCAATGTGCACGAGGAAGCCGACGAGGAGGTCATCCACGACAAGTTTGCCGATTACGGCGAGATCAAGAACCTCCATCTGAATCTCGATCGTCGGAGTGGTTACGTCAAGGTGAGCCGTGCAACTCACCATGTCTCGGTCTTCGCTCAACACTTGTTCCTTGACGCCTTCTCACGCGAGAGCACGACAATTGGAACAGCAAATGCTAATCATTCTATTCTATCGATTTAGGGATACGCGCTCATCGAGTACCCGACCCTTCAAGAAGCACGAGCTGCCATTGACGGCGCCCACGAGACGAAACTACTCGACCAGACCATCTATGTCGACTTCGCATTCGTACGGCCACCGCCGGGCAAGGGAGGACGGGGAAATCGCCAGTCACATCGGGGTGGTCGCGGCAGGAGTCGCAGCCGCAGTCCAGAGGGAGGACGGGAACGGGAACGGGAACGGGAACGAGAACCAGAGCGAGATAACAATAATGACGAGCAGTGATCTGGCTTACGCAAGGGCAAAGTGACAAAACACTGGTGGCGGCGTGTTCGTTGGGCAAAACAGGTGTCGTATTGCTCTCTGGCTTGTAAGCGTTGGCCGTTTTTAGAGACGGAGGGCGTGACGCGAAGTCACAGCCGTTGGCTCTAGCCGATATGTCGCCAGAATAATAGACGTGTCGGCGTGTGGTTTCTGGCTGAATAGGTAAGCATCTTACATGTGTTCGATTAAACCCTCGCTAACTAGAATACATAGCTTCGTCGCACCATGAAGTGAGTAGCAAGTGATGAGGTTGGCCTAGCTGGCTTGCATAGTAAGAGATGGTATGCTTGCCACACGGTTACCCCTATTAAATAACCATGAGGGCTGGCGTCGCTAGAATCACAAATCCAAATTAATGTTTTCTCATCGCGAAACCCGGTTCTCAAGGGACATTTAATATGCTCTTATGGAATAAGCTGTGATTAAGTCATCGTCTAGTTTAAGTGACAAGCTAGTCTACTCCTTCAAGATCCAGCTACGTGGCAGGCTTTCTCCTTTTAAAGTGAGCCATGTGCACCACCTATGTTGTATTAGTAAACGAGACCCTATTACTAAAAGTGCCAACATATATCCTAATGCATGACTTTAGTCAACTGATGGACAGCCTGTAGTTGCAAGTGGACGGTCGCCGAGTTATTTTGTAGCGCGTAGGAATTCAAGATTCATCGTGACGGTTCTTCATCGTCTGAAAGGGGCTCTAGCTTACGGTGTCATATTGAGGGTAAGTAGGACTCTAGACTACGGTCAACCTTTTATGGAGACTGTGTCGAAGGTAAGCTAAGATTACCTAGGTAGAATAACCTTGATGTCTGTATGGTAGAAAAGTCAACTCCCGGCCTGGAGAGGGTGGGGAAGGCCCGAATGTTATTTTATACTGCGATCTAGTGGCGATCCTTCATCACTCTATATGCATGTGACAGCATTCTAGGATTATATGTCGGTCGAGTTTATTAACCAACCTTGGTCACGCTGACCCGGTGCGCTTATATAGGCACGTCCCCACGAGAACACTTTATCTCCCTTTCTATAGAGTTTCGGCCATCTTGTTGCCTTGTACATGAAGTGTATATGCGGCGGATGGCCCTGGAAACTTCCACTCTTGAGTTTATTTTATAAATGAACATAAAGGAATCTGAGGAGATATGTGCAAACCGGTTATTTTATTATACGTCACCGTCATCCCTCCCCTCCCCCTTTTCTCACAAATGGAGTGGTGATCGTCGCGGAGTAATTCGTGCACCGTGCTGCTTCCGGGTGCGAATTACGCATAGGCCTCCGAATCTCGCTCTATACCGGCGTTTGAGAAATGCTCGCGGACGTAAGGGGACGCCATAGCCGAAGGCCGACTGGGTGGCCGTTCTGCATCATTGTATAGGACAAGATTGCTCCTTTGGGATCCAACGTACGGTCCTTTAGGATCCAACATACCCATTGCCGATGAAGTTTTTGTGTCTCTTGCCTGAATTTGCCACCCCCCTTATCCCGATGATCCAACTTGTTGTCGTTTCCCCTTGTTATCATTGTCCCTTGTTATCGTTTTCCCCCGCTGAAGAGATCTCAATATTGCTGATGGGTCCTACTATACGCGTCCATTTTCCAAGTCCGTAAAGCACTTCTCGACCTTGGCGATATGTTTGTTAGAACCATTTAGCTTTTAAATAGGCCGATGGCGCCCTTATTACTGTGTTCGGAAGGTAGATAACCCATTCGAGATCCTGTTTGAGCCCTATTCCCGCCCGTATTTTTTAAGAGAGGTGCGTGGCCGTCGCTACACCCAGATGAACATGATGCCCAATGCTTTGCGTAAGTGTTTTATATTGTATCTCAACAGAGAGAAGTGATGAAGAAAGTTGTCGATTCAATGGTAGACTATTGGATATATATATATGCTTTTCTTTACCGACGCTACCGCCTCTGATTACCCTTCTGAGCAGAAAACACAGCCACCCTCTCTATCATATGATAGTCTCCATTATCCCGAGCCGAAACACCGAGAGGAACACTCTGATTTTGTGCCATCAGGTGCGGCTGAGCACGAGCTACCGAAAATATGTTGCCGAAATTGCCAAAGGCGGTTTAGCAGTGCCGAGATACTTCATTCAGAGAGCACGTTTGACGAATATTTTAAAGCTCGTGACCGTCAGGAGG
This sequence comes from Xylaria hypoxylon, assembly GCA_902806585.1. Classification (NCBI taxonomy): domain Eukaryota; kingdom Fungi; phylum Ascomycota; class Sordariomycetes; order Xylariales; family Xylariaceae; genus Xylaria; species Xylaria hypoxylon. The sequence continues at coordinate 4,096,949 of CADCXB010000001.1, forward strand.
AACGGGTAACCTTCCCGTGCATGACCTCGGATAGATTGACGTAGACTGTTATAGTATATGCAACCGAAGGAAGCTAGCGCTGCATGGAAACCAGTGCAATATCGGTAACATTTTGGAGACCACTATGTAGAGAGACCGTTTCCACATTGTTTAAGGGGTATAACTAACTAATTTAAACTGTGAGGGGAAAAGTGGACTATAAGTTGAGGCGCAGGTTAATACTAGGGGATTTATCTTGGAGTAAAGATAGGTCCCCGTTAGGTTGAAGTGTATACGTGAGGGCTCAACGTCATAGGTTTTATAAACCCCTCTAAATGTATTAGGAGGGTTCAAGTCCATATATCACTAGAACCCTTAATAAATCTCAAGCTGTGCTTGCTACCCCTTGGTAACTTCATCGTCTAGCAGTTCAACGGAGACCATGTAGAGGAGCAACAACGATTGTTCACTGTATACCAATATCAAGGGCACATGAGCGCCGGCAATGCTCGGTAAGGCTGTGCAGAATCACGCAATTTAAACAAACAAGGGGCCTCGTCATCACTACGCCGCTATGCTGCCGGCAGAACGACGTACCGTCCAAAAACGCAACCATTAATTACCTTCGTAAGGGATTGGCTACCACATACGTAACGCCGAGCACGAGATCCGAGGCGGGGCTAACGGGTAAGAGATGGCTGGCCTGCAGAGTTTGATCTGGGGAATATGCAAAGGCTACATGTTATTCTCATAGGCCAACGGTCATGTATGTTAGGAAGTAGCTTCTCAGGCCGCGTACCTAAAGGAGGCCCACAGCTTTATCTCCTTGGAAGTTGGGGGTTAACGATACTACGTAACCAATCATATACCTATTCCTGGGTTCTTGACACTTGCATCCGAGCTCGGGGCCAGGTTAAGATCTTGTAGACTATAGCTTAAGTACGTATATAACCTGGCGTATATCTCTCAAAGATCATTTTAATGAGCTATTTACAGATTGATTCCAATGTCTCCGCTAGCAGCGACAGCTCTAAGACGGGCTCAACGAGTGTGATAATATGTTCTAGCATTATCGTATTCATGATCTATCTTTCAAGATGCCATGAAAAACGCGCAATTTGTACAAAAATCCAAGTATGAAAATGAAAAGAGAAAATGTTCCGAGACTGCAGGCCGCGCAGAGCCTTTGTGATGTGCACGTCAGTCTGCTAATCTTCGGGTCTATGGTTGCAGTGTCATTCAGGGGTAACTGTTTAGAGCTTTATAGGGTACTTCAAACGCAGCCTTTCCCCATGCTTGGCAATAAAATAGGGAGCAGGAATGAGTAGTAAAGCAATGCCACTAAGTAAAGTATTTCCCCATCCAAGACCCAAACTTGCATCTGTAGAGTCGAGAATTAGTAGGCATGCAGGCCCTTGTCCTGGAATAAGATGACTTACAAAGGGGAGGTCCCGCTAGAGGAAGAAAAGTACCGACTAAATTCCTGGAGGACGCTAATGCAGCGGTGGATGATGCCGCATATTCTGGGAATGCGTCAATCATATATGTTTGGCAAGGAAGCAATACTCCGATCATCCCTGTGCCAAAACAAGCGAGTCCGAATACCGGTGCCAGCCAAAATGCATGCTGGTGGCTTGCCCACCCGTACCACACAAACGATATCGGAATCAAGAACGAGAAATAAACGCAGGCTTTTAGTCTGATCTCTGGCACGGCGAGACCATTGTTCCGTTTCGTATGATTCACCATCAAACGGTCACTAGTGTTACCAATTATGAGGACTCCAATGATGAAACCTATACCAATTCCAATATAAGAAAGACTGGCGATTCCAATACTCCAGTGGTATTGCGTTACAAAAACGGTCGTTATTGTTGTCAGCAGCAGGTAAAGAAGCCCATAAATAAATCCCGAGTAAAGACAGAGAATCCCGGTGATTGGCGACTTAAAGATGAACTAGGAGTTAAAGAACAAATTAGTATTTCTCCGTATAAGGCATTCATGTTTCAGTATCTCATACCTTCCAGGGCCGCATCATCGACTGCATCAAGTCGTTATCTTTCCGTCTTTCCGTATCCGGGAATTCGACAGGACCGTACCAATCTAAATGATGCCACCATCTTAAAGGTCGATCTCGAAAAGCATGCTTCCTTGCCAAGATCACTCGCAGATTGGTCTCCCTGCTTAGGAATACTTGGAGTATAGCTGTGAGACTCCCTATAATAACCAGAAACCAGAAGATCTATGCGAATTTATCAGTGGATTTCGACAGAACAGAAAGCGCAGGTCATTACCCATCTCCAGCCAGCTGCTTGCGATAGAAAACCCCCAATTATTGGTCCGATGACGGGGCCTACTAAGGGGCCCAATGCAAAGACTGCGGTTGCAGTTCCTCGCTCGTTCGAGTCAAACAAATCGGATACGATACCGCCTCCAATTGAAAGACATGGAGAGCCACTAAGGCCCGCAAAGAAGCGAAAGACAAGGAGTGACGAAATGTTTGGAGCGACGGCGCAGGCAACTTGCCAGATCGCAAACGTGATCGTCGTGATATCCAAGATCTGTTTCAATCGTGGTAAGCTCAACAAGGCCGACGAAGAGTGCTCCAATACATACTAATTTGCGGCCATATTGCTCGCTCAAGGGAGCCGCGATGATAGTACCAATCTATGTCACACATTAGTCTATACTCTATAGTAGATGCCGTCGCGTTGTTGTGGGGTCTACCAACCACATATCCCAATATGAAGAATGAAACCGTAAACGTGGTCAATGTGGCGGAGTCATTGTGGAACTCTTTATTCATCAAGCTTGTTGCCGGCGCAAGAATGGACGATGCCAGTGGGCTGATGGACGACGTGAGCATGCCATCAAAAGACGTTACATTTGAGTGAAGATCATTACCTGACTAGACACAGCCAACTCGCCAGCAGCAAAATTAGCCATTTGCGTCCAAGACGCCAAGACCTGTACCCATCAGCATGTTTAACGTCTGGGACGTTATTTCCCATTACCTTGGGTCATCGTTAATGGTCGGCTCTTCGGGCCCCTGCGCGTCTAAGTCGATATCAAGAGTCGGTGCCCGAGAGAGATCGGAAATCTCTTTCACGTCCATCGTTGAGACAAAGTGTCAAAGTGTACATGTGATGCATACGCAAAGTATAACCAAATATGCCGTGTAACTTTTGACTTTTGTGATATACCATTTGTGCTCAGAGATACAATGGCATGGTGCCCCAAACTATCACTTGATAATCAATGAATCGCTGTCTTCCAGGGATGCTCGGTTCATGTCACGTGTTGCGTGGGACGAGTTCTAGAATAGGTAGGATTCATGCTGTGATATTACCGAAACCGATGGAAATAACCGAAGGATACAGTATTACCGAGCTCGTACACGGCGACCGAATTAAATTCAATTAATTGAAATGCACCTCGGAAGGAACAGAATATCTCCTAGCATTAGCACTTGTCATGTGCTATATGCATATATTGTAGCTGTTTGGCAGTGTTTTTGCCCTGTGTGGTCTCAATGGCTGGTGCATCTAACAAAATCGCCTTTCAATCTGTAGACAGTGCAGTGGAGTCTTAGTAATCCCTGGCCATATTATCGACATGGGGGCTCAGTCACGGAAAAAGACTGTGTTAATCACAGGGTGTAGTCCTGGGTCTATTGGCGAAGCTTTGGTAAAGGAGTTCCTCCTCCACGGCGGTAGGCACTCCAAATCACACCCTATACTCTGCTGAATAGCGTAACTGACGCCATCTCAGATTTCGCAGTTTTTGCGACCTCGCTACCGGGAGAAGAACTTCCTGAGTTGGAAAAGCTGGATGTTAATTGCTTTCAAGTTGATGTAACTTCTACCGAAAGTGTCAAAACATTGAAAGATCATTTGGCCCAACATCTGGGTGATGACCTTGACGTACTGATTAACTGCGCGTATGTACATCCTTGAATGCACCCGTACTCATCTTCAAGATAATACTAACATGAAATAGGGGGATGAGTAAGATTTAACCCAGGAACTCCCTCAATCAGACAAGGAAAATGGCTAAACTTTTCCAGATTACGTTATGCCGGCTCTTGACGTGGATGTTGATGAGCTCAAGCGTATTTTCGATGTCAATCTCTTCGGAGTTGTCCGAATGACTCAGGCATTTTCATCCTCTCTAATCAACCGCAAAGGGGTTATTGTAAACGTCGGGTCTCTGGCCGCATATGCGCCTTATGTCTTTGGGTCCTCTTACAATGCTAGCAAGGCGGCTTTACTCGCCTATGGCAACACTTTGCGAATAGAGCTGAGCCCTTGGAGGTGAATAACCTAATGCCCACTACTTTCTTATGAAAATGGCGTGCTGACACTCTCATAGCGTGCGAGTGATGACCATCCTAGCCGGGCCAGTCGTTAGTGGTTTGATGACGCGAAAGCAAAGAACTCTGCCCAAAGACTCAATATATCAGCCCATTGTGGAATCTTTCGACCAGAGGATGACCCATGATAAGCACGGGATTCAGGCAATGCCCACTAAAGAGTTCGCTCGGTCTGTTCTCAATCAGATATTGAAATCCAGCCCCCCTCATTCTTATTGGATTGGGCCATTTGCAAATGTGGTTTGGTGGTTAGAAACTATGGGATTAAGTTCCGCGTGGTCTTGGTTCTTCCGGAAAAGGTTTCAATTATGGAAATTAGATAAACACTAAGAGTGTGTTTTATTGAATTTAAACATTTTCTCGCTTACTTGGTGGGACGAAATGCTCTCCCATTAAGCGATTATCTTAAATTTATTCGTTATTTTACATATATAATCCTCGCTCGCGTCCTCTTGTGTTGAACTTTAGCTGGCAATAGACCCTGTATATGTCAAGTATTGAAACTTAGAAATGGGAAAGAGGAAGAAGACCCCCATGGCACCCTCAAATTACACGCACTGAATGAAGCTGGCTGACGGAAGCACATGGTCCTCATTAAGTAAGAAGAAGTAACTGAACCTTTTCTCACTCCAATAGTTAGTTCTTCTTCAGTGCCGTTGTTTCAGGGGTTGAAGCCAATTCAAGTGTTGCCGCTTTATCCGGCTAATGTATTTAAAAGTAGTATAGAAGGACTGGGGGTCAAATAGGGTAGTAAGAATCGATCTACATACACGCATGCGAATATATACATCTAGGAAACTACCTATAGGTACATACTGTAGCCCGAAGTCTTTCGAATTAAACTCACAAACACACTCGCTAACATTAACTCGGTTTTCAAGCATACTTAGCTACCGGTGAGATAGTATATACTGTGAAGAATTCTTCTAGTCTAAGCTATTGAATATTCTACATATTTAGTGATTAATATGACTTGGATGGCTCAGCCTTATTCTGTACGTGAGAGTAGGGCGCTCCACACGCTTTGATATCACTGGAAGACCAAGAATTCTCAAAGAATGGTAGATCTGTAGATCGATGGTGGTTATGGCACGTGGGTAACTTGCACTGCAGCGACCAAGCTCTTGGTTCATCCGATCAGGGATCTATGTACACAGTGTGTGAGAAGCAGTACCTAGCATAGGGTTTATTAAGCGGACTTGCCAGGATACTAGGTATACTGGAGCTAAGTAATCTGCATATCGTCCAGGGGTAATCACGAAGAAATTTAGAACTCTTTGTGCAACAATATCATTCGTAACTATCGACAGTTGACCGTTCCAGCTAAAAATAATCTGCTCTTGAAAGCCTATGATCTATCTGAACTTTTTGCTCTGCGCAGTGTCGAACCGGCGATACTTTCTGCTAAACGAGTAAACCAAACAAGCGAGTGCCGCTAACCTAGCTACCCTTCAGATGCGTAAAAAGATTTCAGTAGAGCAATACTGTTCATCCAACAAATTAAACAGCCACTCTTGCCTGAGCACTCATGACTGCTTCAGTTCCCTGACCCTTCTCCCAGTCGCCCTTCTTGAAGCCATCAGACTTGCCAGCCATAGCCCTCCTCACGGCCCACTCCTTGAATGACGGGTATTCCGTAGCTGCTTCAGAGGGAAGAGCCTTTCGGCCAAGTGGCTTCAGCAGGACATCATGATCAGGGCGAGTGAAGTACGCCAGACTGTATCTAGTGCATTTGGCTTGTTCCCCGGGGGGGTTCACAACTCGGTGGATGGTGCTTTTCAGCTCACCATCCGACCATTTGACGAACGCATCGCCAAGGTTGAAGATAGCCATTCCAGGCTCGGGCTTGACGTATCGCCAGCCCGCCTGTTCTCCAGGGGCAACAAGGTCCTCTGGCATATAAATTTGAAGTCCGCCTAGCGCATTGAACAATACAGTAAACGTTCCCCAATCGGTACTATACATGCATTAGCATAGTAGAAAAATACAAAGAGCGCCATATTAGAGCTAGGAAACAAATGCTTCGGCTCCAATACCGCTCGAGCTCCGTGGTTCCTATTAGGGGATTTCTAGTTTAGTGTAGAGAAGATACATACTGTGGCTGTAGGCTGACGTTGGCATTCTCAGGCTTGGGTGGGCATCTCAACAGACGAACATGGCTGCCGGAGTTGTTGCTGTGACTGTGCAATTTCGGCAAGAAATCGGGACTCTCTGGTCCAAGTCCAAGAACAGAAGCGAGGAGCACAAGGAACTTGTCAGTTACGACCTTGCCAAGATCAATGAACTCTTGAAGCTGCGCTCTCTTGCTGTTAATAACATCATTGTAAACGGCGCGCGAGTGACCGTTGCCCTCAATGTCTCCGCAGCCGATCCAGTACTGTTCATTGTTATCAAGAGTTCCCTCCTTGTCTACAACGGAAGCACCTAGCCCCTTGTATCTGTGGGACGGGTTAGTTATTGCACCATGTGGAAGTGAAACACCGGCAGCAATCCAACTTGCCCAAGTAAAGTGTCACCATGCTTGAGAAAGCTGTCAGCAAGCTTTGTCTCGGCTGGAAGATTGAACGTCTCTTCAGCCAAAGCAAACATGTTATTTGCGGCTGCTAGGAACTGTTGGCCGATTTCAGAATCTCTGAAATCGACGCGGAAGAAACCAATGGCCCTGGCGGACTTGATGACCTTGGATATCTCATCGACATCTCCCTCTAGAATCTTCTGGTGGGAAATGTTGGAAATCTGCGCAACAGGTAAACCTGCAGGGAACTCCGGTGTTCCGTCCACGGCCTTGAAGGCATTGGGAACCGAGCTACTACCGAGTGATGCCATCTCCAAGGACTAATCGCAGTGCTTTAGAATTGTGAAGAAAACTGAAGTGCGATGAAAACTGATTTGAGTAGTGATGTTACTCTTTATCAACATCGCGACATTTAGCCCAATCATCTCATCGACGGCCAAACCGTGGTCGGATCATTCGGATGTATCGGTTGTTGTGTGTCGGTTGTTCGGTGGCCATGGCGTGTTTGGGTCGGTTTACATATAATCAAATGGCCTCATTCAATCCTCACGGCGGACTCCTTTGCCGAACGTGATACAAAAACAATGCGCCGTAAGCTTACGCCATTTTCGGACACTATGTGGGGCGGGCCCCTTTCTCAAGGCTAGATCCGACCCGGCTTATTGAGAAATTCGGACTCGGTAGGAGTGCAGCCGAACAATTACTGATCTTGGTATACACGAGATATGCGTTTGTGTTGCGTGACTGAAATGCGTTCGTTTTCTTACTTGATATCATTCGATGTCGCTTACATCAAGTCCAGAGTTCAATCGACCTTCTAGAGCTCCAACAGATTGCCTGCATAAGCAAGACGCACCTATCGTATAGCTACAGTTGGCGTTAAACCATGTCGTCGCTAGATATCTCAAAGCTGTTTTCCGTCCAGGGCCTGGTCGCGGTCGTGACCGGCGGTGGGACAGGTATTGGCTTGATGATTGCTCGAGCTCTTGAACACAACGGCGCCAAAGTCTACATCTTGGGTAGACGTGAAGCAATCCTGAAGACTGCAGCTAAGCAGAATGCGGTAAGTAATCTGATGTTGTTCATTTGAAAAGAGGCGAGATTAACATGGGTTACTCTAGATCCACGGAAATTTAATACCTGTTGTCGCAGATGTGACTGACAAAGAATCTCTGGACGCTGTGGTGTCGCGTATCAAAGAGGAGACGGGGTACATCAATCTTCTAGTTAATAATGCTGGGACCATTGGCCGCAGACATAATGCTATCACCCGGCCGCCACCTTTCAGTGACGTCCCAGGCCAATTTGTTCACGAGAAAGACGAGCACGATCTGACTACAGTCGACGGAATTCGCGATTTTCTATGGAAGGACGAAGTCTCTGACTGGGACAACACCTTACGGACCAATATCAGTGGTGTTTGGTTTCCCAGTATTGCCTTTCTCAGCCTGCTTAACCAGGGGAATGAGAAACGAAATGTTATCCAAACAAGTCAGATTGTGACAATTGGGAGCATTGGTGCTTTCATCAGAATTTTGGGTACATCTTTCACGTACAACCCCAGCAAAGCGGCCGCGAACCATCTTGCGAAGATGATGGCTACGAACTTCGTGCAGTGGGGTATTCGATCTGTATGTTGACTACCTCCTCTTCTGACATTACTGAAAAATGATATTAATGAATACCCTTAGAACGTGATTGCCCCCGGGATTTACCCGTCTGAGATGTCAGTTGGACGGGGAAATCTGGACAAAATGAACAGGAACCATATTCCAATTGCTATCCCTGTCGAAGAGATTCCAATGGGCCATGCAGGGGATGAAGAAGATATGGCGGCGGCGATACTGTTCTTGGCAAGTAGTGGGGGAAAGTATATGAACGGGAACGTGGTAGTGACAGATGGTGGACGTCTTGGAATTAGCCCAGCAGTCTATTAGTTGACTTTCTTGGAGATAGTGACGGTAGAATTAAGTATGAACCGAATTTATAACTAGCCCGTTACGCACTATAGTTGTCACAATCATTCAAAAAAATCCCTTTGTTGAAGCTTTTAATCGAATGTTTTCTTATTAATTCTCATTTACCTTGTTATAATCTACGTTCATTTTATTTTTGATATTAATATGTTCGTGTTTGAAGTAACAAACTCACACCAGGTGTTAATAAGACCATTTTTCATAAAGAGTCATTCATTTACTGGAGTTTCTCTGCAGTTGAGATTTAAAGGCATTCACAATCAGGCTAGTCTTTTGCTTCAATGGAGGTTATATGATTGATTCTATTGAGATAGAAATGTATAGTCTATAAATTGGCTCGTACAAATGATTTCTTGTAAATCCCACCCTCAAAAGTCCCTTTCAGCATCCGTCACCTCAGTCAGGAATCGTGACAGTGCTTGCGCAGTCACCTTAGTCGTAGGCACTCGGTGGAATCCTGAGCCCGTATAAACAATGACTCTATCATCGGAGTCCTCGCATCTCTTCACTAAGCGGAAGCATCGCTCTTCGGCCATGACCGGGTCGGTGGAGCTGATAAAGTGAAGTATGGGTGTCTTGATCTTTTGAGCGTAGTATTTCTGCAAACGCTCATCGTCTTCATGGTAGCCGCTGTATGAGATGACTAGTTGGACGGGGCCATGGGCAGTTGTAAAATTTGAAGGACGCGCGACCTTTGGTCGTTCAAGGAGCGCTGCGATCAACGAGCCGACGCTCCCGCCCTGCGAGAAACCGATGATGCCGTCAAAGGGGCCTTCCTCGTCTAGGATGTCCGAGAGGTAGCGAAATGTATAGAATTCTGTTAAAGTCGGGTCCTCAGGCCACCACGCGTATGTTGGCTCATTCAAGCCACTTGGGGCCGATGGAAATGGACCGGAGGGGTAGTATAAATTTACTTCTTCCCCTAAAGATCGCTCAAAGATTTGTTTCAGAAATGGGGTTTCGGACTGCATAATTGCAGCCGACTGCTGATAACCGTGAAGACAGAGAAATTTCATTTTGCGCTCTTGATACACTATACTAGAGACAGGTATCTGAGAATAGATTGTGGTAAGTGGTAAGAAATATCATTCTATTCGTACGTACCTTGCGTTCGGGTATTTCAAACCTACTGGGATACTCGGTAACTTCGAAACTGTATATTTGACGCCTTTCCGGCGGTTATTAGTTTCAGATAGAAGATAAGAAATAATTGTTGACTTTGCCGTCGGGTTGCTGAGTAAGACTGAAAATCGCGGTCGGCTTCGGTCTGTAGTCAGCCGACTCGAACCACTACCCAACCATCCATCGATTTCATCTCTCGCCTATTCGCTTACAGTGCTTACTCCTAGGACCCGTTATCTTTTAACCGCCAAGGATTCTGCGAGCCGCATGTTTATGGTTACAATCTGATAGTGCAGGATTACGATGAGCTCGGGATCTGTCGCTTCATGATGCCTAAGTGATGCAAGTAGGAGCCGAGTTGAGTTTATTGTTTCCGTTTGACCGATTGCGTGTAATACCACAATGAGACCTCAAAAGATATTTCAATGCGAAAGCGTTTTCTATAAAATACGTAGCCCGCAAGTTACTCTGTTCACAAGTTTCTTGGACCATCGAGAACCTTCATTGTCTATTTGAGTGGTGCAATAGCTCTGTCAATCTTCACTTTTTAGTTTACATCAAAATTCCTTTTCACGCGTCAGTAGAAAGCGTAGAACGCTTGTGCCACAGCCACCGCCACATTTAAGTCACATTGTTCAATATCACCTAATATGGCTCCTATTTTCAATGAGTCGAGCAGCTCCGGCGACTCGGGCCCGAGCTCAAGGAGCCGCACCCCCCCTAATGGGCTCTCGATCGGGTACAATGGCGCTGAGCCTATCGCTATTGTTGGAATGGGTAGGTACTTCGCTCCGGTTAGCCTCGCAACATAGCTAATATCTGATGAAAGCCTGTCGCTTCCCTGGCCAATCTGATACCCCAGCCGAGTTCTGGGAGTTGCTTGTACAGCAAAGATCAGGATACTCAGAGCCTCCTGCATCGAGATTCAACATTGATGGATTCCACTCAGAGAAAGCCAACACTGGCTCATTGGGACCTCGAGGAGGTTACTTCATCTCCGAGAATGTGTACAACTTCGACCCGCCATTCTTCGGAATCACGCAAACTGAGGCTGTCGCCATGGACCCCCAACAGAGGAAACTCCTTGAATGCGTTTACGAAGCATTCGAGGCAGGCGGTATCCCTCTAGACAGCGTGTCTGGAAAAAACATTGGTACTTTCGTTGGCAACTTTACTATCGACTATTGTATGATGGCTCTTAGGGATATGGAATACCCAAAGCCGTATAGTATGACCGGACACGGCAATACCATTTTGAGTAACAGAGTTAGTTACGTTTTTAATCTTTGTGGACCTAGGTTTGTGGCTCCCCATCCCCTTTGTTGCAAGCAATTCTAACCCTCGGTAGCTTTACCATCGATACGGCATGCTCTTCTTCTATGTACGCCACACACATGGCTTGCCGTGCGCTGGCGAGCGGCGAGATCAACGGCGCAATTGTTGGCGGCACCAATCTCATTCTTGACGCTGCAACCCAGATGGCTGTTGATAAGATGGGCGTTCTTTCTCATAGTACGTTTATTCTCGTAGCGCGATGCTTGACTCTTTCGCTCTTTCTTGGTTCTTCTACAGTAATAGCGTTGCGATGCTAATTGACTCTCTAGCATCGACATGCCATACCTTTGATGCGTCAGCTGATGGTTATGGTCGAGCGGAGGGTATCGGAGCACTATATCTGAAGAGACTTTCTGATGCCCTCCGAGATGGTGACCCAATCCGAGGTGTTATCCGAGGCACTGCTGCCAACGCAAACGGCAAGACCAGCGGTATTACGCAGCCCAGTGCAATTGGACAAGAAGCCGTCATCCGCAAGGCTTATGCCTTTGCGGGAAACCTTAATCCTGATGAGACATCTTACTTTGAGTGCCACGGAACTGGTACCCCTGTTGGTGATCCAATTGAGCTGAACGCCATTACAAACATGTTTTTGAAAGACAGCAAGAGAGAATCTCTTTTGGTAGGGGCTGTGAAGACGAACGTCGGCCATGCGGAAGCGGCGAGCGCCATGGCGAGTATTGTGAAGGTCGTGCTGGCTATGGAACTTGGAACAATTCCTGCCAGTATTGGGGTGAAGAACTATAATCCCAAGAGTAAGGGTCCCTTCCCAGACGGCCATATTACTAGTCTGGCGACCTGGCTAACAGTTTCTTAGTCAACTTCTCAAACGGCCGCCTACAAGTAGTAAAGGATACTCTGCAGTGGCCAACTGAATATAATGTCCGACGCGCGAGTGTCAACTCCTTTGGGTATGGAGGTGCCAACGCCCATGCTATCATTGAGTCTTCAGAGTCCTATCTTCCTGGTTACAAGTCCTTCAAGAAACGGGGGGCTGTTAGCGATCCTCCTGCCACACAAGCTCCCAGCAGCCGCAATCGCAATCTCAATGTCCATGAAAGAACCCAGTTCTTGCTTCCTTTCTCCGCCCAGGACTTCCCAAGTCTCAAGGCCAATGTGGAGAGACATAGAGAGATCGCTTCGGAATACGACATGCTAGATTTGGCCTTCACACTGAGCTCTCGTCGCTCGTTCTTTTTCAACCGCGGATATGCTATCGCGTCAGCTACCACTGTCGCCGACGATTTGAACGCTGACGATATGACCTTTGGAAAGCGAGGAAACGGCGCTAAGATTGCCTTTATTTTCACCGGACAGGGCGCTCAGTCCGCCCAGATGGGCAAAGAGCTTATGGAAAGTATCCCCAGTTATCTTAAGAGCATTCGGGAAATGGACCATATCCTCCAAAGCCTTGGAGAGGATGCGCCAACCTGGAGCCTTGAGGAGTGCATCCTTGAGCCCAAGTCCACTAGTGCTATCGACCAAGTTCATCTTTCGCAGCCAATTTGCACCGCTGTTCAAATCGCTCTTGTGAAGCTCCTTAGAGAGTGGGGTGTCACGCCTTTGGCATGTGTAGGCCACTCCTCTGGTGAAATCGCAGCTGCTTACGCTGCTGGTGCCATCACAGATGAGCAAGCCATCCTTGCCGCGTACTTCCGTGGTGTTGCGGTAGACCAGCTCACCCAGCGGGGTACTATGTTGGCCGTTGGCCTTGGACCCGAAGACGCCGCCCCCTACCTCCAAGACGGCATTCGCATCGCTTGTTATAACTCTCCCCAGAGTGTGACTCTTAGTGGTAACGAAGATGCCGCTGCGAACGTTAAAGAAAGACTCGAAGCTGATGGTGTCTTCGTTCGGGCCCTGAAAACTAGCGGCAGAGCCTATCACTCCCACCACATGAAGGATGTTGGAGCTATCTATGAGGAGTGCGCCAACCGCGGGTTTGCTTTCGTCGATGCATTGGAATTCCCTAAACATGAGAAAGACGCTAAACTGCCCATTTTTATCTCTTCGGTAACAGGCGAGCTCAAGCTTAACTTTCAGCCTGGACCGGAGTACTGGAGACAGAACCTCGAGTCACCCGTTCGATTTACGCAAGCCATGATCCGTATGACTGAGCTCGAAGGTCTAGGCGTTAATCACATTGTGGAAATTGGCCCCCATTCTGCCTTGGCAGGTCCTATCAGACAGCTTCGCGACAAACTTGGCGTGAGTTCCCGAGATCTCGAGTACACGGCCACTCTGTCTCGCGGCGAGAACTCGGTCACCCGTCTTCTCGATCTTGCAGGCGCGCTGTTCATCAAGGGGTACCCCGTTGACTTGGCTCGTGTCAACTCTATCGAGGATCAAGACCGGCTAGGAGCCATTACCCTGCGAAAGGGACTTCCATTGGTGGATCTCCCGGCGTATGCATGGAACTACAGCGCTGGTCCACTACGTGCTAAGCACCGCTTCAATATGGAGTTCCAGAATCGCAAGTTTCCTCATCACGATCTTCTTGGAAGCTTAATCCCAGGTGTCATCCGGGACCAGGCGCAATGGCGAAACATGCTTGATATCCATGACTTGCCATGGCTTGAGCAGCATAAGCTCGGTGCTCAACCTGTATTTCCCGCAACTGGCTATATTGGCATTGCCGTTGAAGCTGCACGCCAGTTCTTCCATGAGAAGGTCAAATTCGAAGGCCCATTCAAATACTTTATGCCACGAATTTCTATCAAATCGGCTCTCAACCTGCCCCCATCTGGCACCCCAATTGAGGTCACAACTAGTGTGCGTTTCCAGACAGTATCCAATGCTGTATCTTCAACCAACTGGCTTGAGTTTACCATTTCATCATTTTTGGAAGGAATTTGGACTGAGCACTGTGTTGGTGTCATCGGACGCCAGGCTGTTGACGAAATTGCTCCTCTTTTCGACGAGACCCGAGTCCAAGAACCGCGAACTGCCCACACATGGTACAGAGGGTTCTCCAACATCGGACTCAACTATGGCGCTGCGTTTAACGGTTTGAGTGATATCCGAACCGACCCATGGACAAATGAATGCGTAGCAGACACCAAGTTGCTTCCTATCGATGTTCCAACTGACGATTCTCGATACATTGTCCACCCGGGCGCCATGGACACCTGCTTGCAGGGAATTTTGATAGCTGCCCACAACGGGTCTTTGAAGGGGGCGAATAGGTCTTTCATTCCTGTCGATTGGGAGGAAGTTTCCGTCTACTCCTATGAAGGCACAGATATGCCGGCGGCAGCTGACATCAATGGGCAAATTCTCGCTACCGGAGAGTTCACTAGCTTGCGTGCTCTCTTTGGCGCCTTCCAGCTCAGCGCTCCTGATGGACGACCGCTGTTCACCACGAAGAAAGTTAATTGTATCACTTACGCCGAAGATCTCAACAGAAACGTCACCGAGGATCGCCACCCGTACCTTCGTGTTCTCTGGAAGCCAGATATCGAGACTATTGAGAAGGGTCCGTTGCCAGCAGCAGCAACGGGCCTCGGACGCCCTCTATCCACCAAAGAAACGGCTATCCTGTCAACATGGGCTCACAATCTTACAACCACCGCTCAAGCCTCAAAGAACAAAATTCCGTCGGCGTCTCGGCTGATCGATGCCATTTCTTCTTTGAACATTTCAAGTGAGGCGTACGATGTTGACCTTGCCGCATCCGACCTAGGTGCCTCGGAGTTGGATCCTAGCTTCTATCATCTAGAGGGCATATACGCCGCCATGATGCTGACTCTCACTGGCGAGTTGGCTACAGTGCCTAGCGTATCGACACCCTTCGAGGACTCATTATCCCACACGCTTGACTTGCTCGGGCACAAGTACTCCGGCATGGACATCCTCCAGGTCGTTAACTCCGAGGCAGATCTTGCCCGCAAGCTTCCTGCTGTTCTGGAAGGGGATTCCTCCCTCAAAAGATACAGCTCATTCACTTACCTGGCTGCCTCTGACGCTCTCGTGGACGCTGCAAAGGAGATATACCCGGATGGGCGCGACGTGTCTGCAGAGAAGGTGACACTTTTCGAGAACGGGGAATACGGCGCATTGGAGGGTACTACCTTCGACCTCGTAATCCTAGCCGATATTTCGTCCTTTGATCGTCCCGCTGCCGAGATTTTGAAGGCTCTGCAGCCGTTCCTAAACGAAAATGGCCGTCTTCTAGTCCATAGCAACAATGACGGAAGAGCTTCTTTCAATGAGCAGTTTTGGAGTCTTCTTGATCTCTTATCCAGAGAGATTGCTTCAGGCAGCACACAATCAGATGTGCAGTTGCCATTATGGAATAGTGCTTTAGACGGCCAGGAACTGGTTACTCAAGTTATTGACGAATCCGTATCCGGATGGACCTTATTCTCAGAAGTGGTACGAAAGTCCCAGGCCGCCAAAGACGTTATCGTCCTATCAAGAGACAGCAGCAGCGGCATCACAGAATTCTCTGGCGAGCTCACGCAAAGCGGATACAACGTTAATTTCGCGTCACTATCAGACAAGGCCTTCACTCCAAACCCTGATGCCATATACGTCTCGATCGTGGAGTTGGGTTCCAGCTTGTTCAACGGGAATCTAAATGCAACTGAGTTTGCCAACTTGCAGCGACTAGCCGACTCGACCCATGCAATCTTCTGGCTCACCTCAGGAGACTTGCTCGGAGACGTCGACCCAAATGCAGCCATTGTTCAGGGTCTGGGTCGTACACTTCAGACAGAGTACGTGCAGCTTATGTTCATCGCTATTGATCTTGACCATTCCGACGCTCGTAGGGCAGCCAAGCAAACCCTGCGTCTTCTTAACCGATTTTCAAAAGAGACCGACGTCATTGACAAGGAATATATTATCAAGAATGATGTCTTCTACGTCAGCAGATTGGCCCAGGATGCTGCTCTGGACAAAGAATATGGAGCGATCATTGGCAAGGAGGCGGCGGATGAGAAATACGATGCCACTATGCCCATTCGCCTTGATATTGAAAAGATTGGGCTCCTCGATACTCTGCATTTCAAGGCAGACGAGCGAGATCGTGAACTTAAGTCCGACGAAGCTGAGGTTGAGGTGAATGCAGTGGGTCTTAACATGAAGGAGTACGCGACCTTCCGTGGCAGCTTCCACTCCGAATCTCTAAGTCACGAGGGAGCCGGTGTTGTGCGCCGCGTCGGATCGAGCGTGACTAATGTCAAGGTTGGCGACAAAGTTTGTTGGATGGGCAAGGGTCTCTTTGGTAACATTGAGCACTTCAAGGCCATACACCTCCATCAAATGAATGAAGAGGATGGCCTGAGCTTCGAGGAGATGGCTGGAATGCCTCTTGTCTTCGCTACAGCCGTCTATGGCTTGCTATACCTTGGTCGCCTGAAGAAAGGAGAGAAGGTACTAATTCATTCCGCCACTGGCGGTGTTGGTCTCGCAGCCGTCCAGATTGCCAAGATGGTTGGCGCCGAGATATTCGCTACAGTCGGTACTCCTGCTAAGCGAGAGTTTCTAAAACGCGAATACGGCATCGAGGACTCCCATATATTCAGTTCACGAGACACGTCATTTGCAGCCGGTATCAAGGCTGTTACTAACGGTTATGGTATTGACGTTGCTCTCAACTCCTTAGTCCGTGAACTGCTCGCAGCTTCATGGAGCGTCATGGCTAATAACGGGCGACACATCGAGATTGGTCGTACCGATATCATGGAGTTTGGCATTCTTGACTTGAACGTCTTCAAGCGAAACACCACATTCAGTGCCTTTGACTTTGGTATTGTTGCTGATGACCATCCTGGTACGTAGACCTCATACCTATTTAAGGAACAGTACTAATCTTCTCCATAGAAATCGTTGCCAGCGTCATGAAGGACGTGATGAAATATCTCAGAGAGGGCAAGATCCGTCCTCTTCAGCCAACGGCTCTGTTCCATGCCACTCAGGTTGCAGCGGCCTTCGCAGAGTTCGCGAACCCGCACAGAATTGGCAAGGTGGTCGTGTCTTTTGATCAAAAGCTCAGCAGCTCCAGCTCATCCATTGCTGTCCGACGAGAGCCCAAAGATGCCATTAAATTCAAGGCTGATGGAACATATCTACTCATTGGTTGCTTGGGTGGTCTCGGTCGATGCCTTGCCCGCTTCATGGTTGATCGCGGTGCGCGTAACCTCACCTTCCTCGGTCGTAGTGGAGCAGATAAAAAGGAGGCGGCAGCCATGATCGATAGTCTGCGTGCCCGTGGGTGTGTAGTTCATGTAGTACGCGGGGACGTCTCCAGCAAGGAAGACGTAGCTAAAGCAGTCACCGCTGCTGGTGTTCCCGTGTACGGAATGGTTCAGGGCGCTATGGCCCTCGAGGTAAGCTTTGCTCCCCTACCCCTCCTGACTATGTATGGTTCACTAACATAGCAAAGGACAAACTATTCAGCAAACTCGATCTTCCGGGATGGCAATACCCAATTGACCCGAAGGTCCGAGGGACATGGAATTTGCACGAATGCCTTGCCGGTCATCCTGTAGACTTCTTCGTCATGCTGTCATCCATCTCCGCCATGACTGGTGCGCCAACCCAGAGTAACTACTGTGCGGCCAACACCTTCCTGGACTTCTTCGCCCGTTATCGTGACGGTCTCGGCCTACCTGCCACAACTGTGGGCCTCAGCATGGTCTTGGAGGTCGGATTCGTGTCGCAGAACTTGGCTATCGAGCAAGGTATCTCTCGCTCAGGTATTCACGGTATCACGGAGCGTGAATTCCTGATGCTCATGGAACAGGCCATGAAGCCTGGGCGTGTCGGTGGCTGGCGGCTCGACGCTGGAGCCAAGAACTTCTTGGTCAGTGGTCTTGAGCCTGCCAAGTTAGCAGCAGACCTCGATATCCACGGCTACCGCTTCTGGCTGCAGCCTCGCGTTGGGCCGTTGCTGACGGCAATCCGGCGTAAGAATGAGGGATCGGGGCGTGGAGGTGCGGGCGGGGCCAAGGCGGTTCTCGAACTGAGCGATATCGTTGAAGCGACCGTGGAGAAGTTTGCTAAGACGTTCATGATCCCCAGCGACGATGTCGATCCGTCGAAACCCCTGGTGGCTTATGGTATGGATAGCATGATCGGAACGGCGTTGCGCAATTGGGGATTCTCGACTTTCGGCGTGGATATTCCTGCTTCTGATTTCATGGGTCCAGTGCTTACTGCCCAATCTCTTGCCGATAAGATTTTCGCGGGTCGCTCTTGAATATAGAATATAGAATATATGATTTTGAATATAGTAACTAAGCCATTAATTCACTTGTGAAAGACTATCGGGTTTGGATTGTTTCGGCGCTGGCCTATTGGAGACACAGCTCTCGTAGGTAGGTATGATAATGGAATAAATTATGAAGTGTACTAGGTACTAACAATCTTGCTCCCTTTTTCTATGGAGTGCCTATATGACGGCGTAGTGTACTGTACATTTTAGGTAAATGAACTGGCTGGTGGGGCTCGGCTAGTACCTATTTACCTACATACCTACTGAGTACATACATATGTACATACTATTAGTAGGTACCTAGTCTACGTAGTAGTTCCCGCAGTTCCCCCTAGCAAGCCCGCTAGCGACAAGCCACCTACTTCACAGCGGGGCCTGTATGCACTGGCGTGTATGCACAATGGTTAAGTTACTAGACTAGCCGGCTAAGCCACGTGCATGAGTTAGTTCCATAGTCCTAGACTTGAAACCCTTGCCAATTCCAGCAAAGCTTCTTCAGCTTGGCTATGAACTGTACTGAGATATTACGGTGTAGCCAGAAAGTCCTAGACCTAAACCCCTTCCCAATCAAAGTAAGGCTTCTTCTTTAAGCGCTTAGTTGTGCTAAGAGTCTATGGTGTAGCTGCTACTTTAACCTAAATTCTTACTGTAATAGGAAAATGTAGAGGGAGGGAAGCGTTCTGTTCAAAAGAGGCGTTCCTAGGAAAAGAAACATTGCTTATAAATAAGCGTTGCCCAGGTAAAATCTTTGGGGCTATACACGTGGTAGGACTATAGCTTATACGAAAACGAAAATGAACTGCACTAGTAAGCTTAGCAATTAAACTTGGTTGTAAAATAGTCTAATCACCTGCTTTGTTATAAGGCTTTTAGATTTAACCCTTCGTAGAGTCTTGTAGCAGAGTAGGGAACCTTTTATTTTATTTTTAGCTGGCCTTGCTTTATCATTTTGGACCAATTAAAAGCTGCATATTCGGCAACGCTTCTTTTCCTACGTGGCGTTAGTTACCCGTAGTATAGGCCGCCGGCGAGTATACTACTAGGCGTTGCGTTCTCGCACTAACAACGGTTGTCTACCCCCCTGCATTTCCTAATACGGTAGGTAGAACTTAGGTAGTTCAAAAAGCTGGCCAACACCATATTCTAGCTAGATAGCTACCCACTGAGCACTTAGAATTACTTCATTATGGCGAAGTCTGTATAGCCCTGGTCGTGTTCACTATATGTTGTATTATGTAGCTGTATGATCGAGGCAGTACCCCACATAAGCCTTTGAATTACTTAGCATACCTACCTGGGTAATAGTGGCTAACAAGCGGTAAGGACGAAACCTAAGCAACATACCAACGGCGTTTCCTGTTTTCTTCAAGCGAATCACGATTAAGACCAACGAGCTTAAAATCAAGTCTAGATGAATTGAGTCAAATTTTGTTCTACAAACTCACTGAATATACACTGAAAGTAGATGCAACAGGATCAAGATACCTAGACTTGTGGCTTTGAGAACTCCCGTCTATAGCGGCCATGATATCCCAAAACGAAGTATCTTGAATCTAAGCTTTTCCACCTACTAGAGATAGAGAACCGAATTCTAGAAAGTCCTATGTACGCTTAACTACTAACCCTATTCAAGCAGTCCGTTAATATCATTAGAGCTTCGGGTATTGTTATCATTGACTTCTATTGCTGTCCTTCGACGTGTTAGTTTATAGCTCATCTTGGATATTTCTAGAAAGGGAAATGACCCACAGTTCCGTCATTGCTCGATGTTTGAAGTGGATCCCAGAATTCAGGAATATGATCCTCAATTTGCCAGAAGGTATCCATCGGAAAATGGTCTATACGACCTTGTAATGCAGTCTGGCCGGCAGAATCAGCGGTTGAGTTCCGCTGCATGAAAAAATGCTGGGGCGTATGGCGTGGTGAGTTGAGCTTCTCGATTGCTTGCAAAAACAGGCCACGGATAAATGTTGCTGAAGAATAAACGTCCTGGATTTTTCTTAGGACTATCATAAAGAGATCTAGCTTATTTAGACTCGATTGCCTTATGAGTGGGTCGGATGACTTTGATTCGAAGAGATGGCTGTTCATGGCAGGCACAAGGATAGGGACCCTAGAACGAGTTAATCTTAGTTGCACCTGGTGAAAAGGTAATGAAACTGTCTGTAGACGTACGTCATGGGGCCAATGTATCCGATCAATTGATCACTGATCACCTTGTCTAAAACGGTATTTGTGTTCCCAGCGGCCGCTCGAATTTTCTGGTTCACGAGCGCGAACCACGCACTCTCTTGATCCGAAGGAACACCTGTCGCAGCCCTGTTGGTGTAGGGTCGCCATAAAGCAATAGTTGCGGCGCTTTCAGATACTCACCATCAGCTTTCTGTTTTGTGAGAGACGGTGAAGCGAAAACAGAAGAGTTCTGGGGTTGGTTTTGGGACTGGGGTCAAAAGTCTTACTTGTAGTGAAGCCGCAGATGATGTGAGTAGAAAGACAGAGATGGGCTAGCATCCTCTGGCAGTTCACCGACTTGCGCAATACATTGCATGAGTTCTTGTTCGGTCGCTTCAACCCAAATGCGCGAGGGTAGAGGGCCTGTAGGATTGTAGTTCTCCGATAAGATTGTTCCTAATACTTTGCTGAGCTGAAGGAGAACTACCCAGCGCTCAGCGAGCTGGTGGAAGTCCGGAGGCATATACATGGTCCGAACCTGAGGGGGCAGCTCGCTAAGGTCATTTGTTAAGTCTTCACTTGAAGGCATTGGGGTATTACAGTCGCGGGTATTTATGCGCTGGGGGCGACCCATACTGAGGCTCAGCCAGCGGTCGCGGAAAAAGCAGCCTATAAAATTGACGAATGTTAGATAGAAAAGATAATTTGAACGCGTAGTGGTCTAACTGCGTGAAAAGGGCGGAAACTGAGTATTGATGCAGCAAGTAGGTAAAACGTACTCCACCATATACGTCGCCAAATCTGGCGTTGCCGGTCTGAGAGGCGTTTATTATATTGACCACGATCAGGGTCGCGGTTCAGCCCCAAGGTCTGACATAAACTGATGGCAATACCCATCCAGTGCCATGACTCTGTACGCTCGCCCAAGTCAGAGTACCAGAAAGCCAGGAGGCTGACAGACTGAATGATTGAAATGCGGTTTTCTTCGCATCCATTATCATACAAGCACTAAGCCACGATAGTGCTCGGTCAGCAAAGCTAAGACGGCATAAAGAGAGGCAGATGAGGGAATAAGGCATAGTGCGAAGCGGACAAGGGACTGCAGTCACTTACCTTGGCACGGACGAACATCGACTTCTTCATCTCCTTATGAGACTGATAGCCGGCTTGACGAACTACGGCCTTATCGACATGCTATATGCTCTATTTAGTATGCGCATAGAAGAATAGACCATGGAAGGACCAACTCACATTAGCCGCCACAGAGAACATACTCCACAGAAGTAGTAGATTGACCGCAGAAGCACCACCATTGCGGAAAGATGTGAGTACAGCTGCGGCATCAACTACTGGTAATATTGGGTGAACGTGGTAGAAGTAGGCCTTTAACAGTGCTTCGCACACAGGTTCACTAGGAACTGAGAAGACACCTTTGGATCGAAGATATGCCATGTCTTGTGGTGTCAAGTCGTGTGTAGCAACCATATATGGTAAACCGTAATGCTGTGGAACTACGCTTGACTCACCCACAATATCAAGAATATAGCCAATTCCTTGCTGGTCTCCTATACTCAGAGCGAATTAGCCGGCAGGTCAGCATATGAAAAGTAAACTCTATCATGATAAGCAGCAGTGTAAGCTATCATGATAGTGCCCAACAGAAAGTGAATAATTCAGGAGCTTCACATAATGCAGCGGCCAATGAACCGGGAATCTTTGGATTCTCCGAGTTCCTCCTTAGACGACTCCTTTTGGAATACCAGAGCTTTACTTTCCGATGATTCATGTAATATCTCTTGAGGGCCTTCGCTACCCACTTGGTGCTAGAAGTTAGGTTTAGGCGATTGAGGCTGGAGTTTACTCTGGAATTTAATCCAGATTATGTAAATCTTATTTGTGCTTACCAACGTAGAATGTCTCGGTTGTGGCTTCGACCATATCCTCCATTATAGAAGAGGCCAAGGACTCTATAGCGTAATCATCCGGTCCACGCTCGCGCACAGTCCCACCCAGAAGCATGGTGAGACTAGGATCGACCTCAACGGCGGTCTCGCAGTCCGCATCTTCCCGTATGCCGTTTGGAGGACCAAAGGGTGTGATGGCAGAACTGGTCGGAGGAGTTGCCATCGGGGCTGAAATCCGAGGTTCGGAGTGCGCGATAGTGGGAGCGAAGTCAGTGGACGAAGACGTTGTCGAGTTGGCGCCCGTGACACCCCAATTATAATTAGGAGCCATGTTATGATTGTACTGGGGCTCCGGATGGCTAGATTGTATTAGCGGCGTCTTTCAGCACCGAGGCCCAGCGAGTGAGAAGGGGAATACTATGTAGAGAAGGGATGAGGGAGGGTCAGGGCACAAGAAAAACCCGATTCTCGGACTGGAGCTACTTACGCACGCTTCTTCCGCCCACTTACCTCACATGAATGGCCATCACGCACACAGTTAAAACATGGGATACCAACGGCTGTGACGTCGCACTTGACTTTCCGTTGCCGACACACCCGACAGGCGGCCGGTGCGCGCCTCCGGACTTGGGGAACACCCACTGAGGCGGAGGTCGGAGATAGAGACTCTCTGGTGTGATCGGGTTCCATTGTTTGTCCTGTCGCATGCGCACGCAGGACAGCTAACGATCTGCAGGAGATGCAAGAAATAATAGATCAGCAAATGCGTCTCATCATGCTCGATGCGAACCACGACAACGCAATAGCAGGCAGACGGGATAGTTATATACGATAGGGTTTAGAAGGTTTAGAGGCCGAATCCAATGCCAAGAAGGTGAAGGAAACCCTGAGTAGTACCTGAGCGAGCATCCATTCATCGGCTTGGCAAAACAAGTAGCACCAACAAAACAAACAAATTAAGTGGGAAACAGTTCCTAAAATATTCTTCACGGTACGGCATTGAGGTGCGGCATGGAGGTATGGACACATATAAAGCTTAAGCCATAATTCAAATACAGGAAACTAATTAGCTGCTAAACAAATCAACAGGAGGTACCTATGTAGGTAGGGAGTCAAGGAGTTCAAGGTTTAACAAGTTCACTTAGGCGTAGTTTTAGTCAATCAGTAGGTACCTACTTGCCTATATGTAGACTAGTAGGCAAGTATTCCTGACAGTGGGGTCCATGCGAGGTGGTTCATCAGATGGGATAGGTAGAATTACTACCTACAGATTAGATCCTATTTCTGTGGATTCAGTGGAAGCCTACCCACGTTATGCTGCTGAGAGGTAGGTACCTAGGTACCTACCGTACCTACCGTACCTACTCTAGTGCTGGGGGATTTAAACCCTTAAAATATCTCTCGGCGGACACCTATACTACACAACTTAACAAGTATCTTCCTTACCTTCCTTACCTCATACATGTAGGTGGCTAACTTAACCTACCGTGTACATGCATGTAAGTAACGTAGTAGCACTACCTACGTTAGTACTAAGACTAGGTAAGCTGGTAGATAGGAGAATCCTCACACATGCCCCTGCGTTAGAAGACGGGAGTCTGTATAGGTAGTCATATCATTCACCCTGTATGTATTAGCCCAATTCGGTGGGCTTATGCGAGACCGCGTCGGTCTTCTCGCGGCGCAACGAAGGTTATGTCTGATAAGGAAACGCCTGGTTATGGCACAAGGCTAAACGTGGCCGGCGGGTGCGGATGCTACTGGGACCAGGTACGTATCTTCAAACGCCAACATTGCAACCTGTTTGTGCGGTACATGTACACTAGGTGCGCCTCTTAAGGTATGGCGTTCTTACACGATGTTTGCAGCCGGGCATCCGGACTTTAGGTACACGTGTAGATTGGTAGTGTAAGCACAGAGTGCCTGCTTCGTGCAACATCATCCCATTTTATGAAGAGATTAGGTAGGCAGGCAGTGTGCTGGGTGTACTCCGTACATGTGTTCCATACATGTGTTCCGTAGCATGACTTGGCAGTGCCAGCGGATATATATGTATAGTAATACATCGTGTAGCACTTCAGAGTGCTTTGAATGGTAGTTAATACTGGTGTTATCTCGGCCAAGTTACACTAGCGCCGGGATGTCGGAAACAAGCCTATACACTACTCAAAATAGTCCTATAATCATTGCTTCCCGCCTACCTAGTGAATAATAAGCTTAGGTTTTGTCTCCGGATACCTACCTAGGAGAGGTAGTATAAGAACCTAAAGTAGTGCATCTACCTACCTAGGTTAGGTACACTAGTCTAGGTAGAGAGCTTACCTAATCCGAGGTGTGAGCAACTACCGAACATAAGCTTTTAAGTCGAACGGGTTTGGGTGGCGTTCAAGCTCCGTTGAGATGCGCCCGGTCCCACACGGCCCGTCTATCTACCTAAGTCGACTAGGTACCTAGCTTAAGTATAGGGTATAGCGTATCTGCGTGGGGTTCTACCTATCATCTAGATTCTAGAGTACTACTATACCATCGTAGGACCATCGGACAGTGGGTCAAGTGAGAGGACCCTGGCGGTGCCTACCTATACTTACAATACCCGCATATACCTAAGTAGGTACTCTACTACGTGCTATACTGAGAGTCTGAGTACTATAGAATTGCCAGATCCTACTAAGTAAGTACCTAACCTAGGTAGGTAGGTAAATCATAGTTGTGCTCAGGTAATAATGTGCTCTGAACACGTGGTTGGGCCTCCGCTCCCCATTACCGCTCGTCCTAGTTCGTCGCATCTCCATCTATAGTACGTAGTAAGGCCCGCTGGGAAGAGACTCGTCTAGTACATATGTACTCATACTGAGTAGTGTATGCTCGAAATCGAGACAAGGGGCGGCAGGTGAACAGGCAACATACGAAACACGGTCGGAGGGCGGCGATTACATACTGCGTACTTAACCGAGGATCCTTCAACATCCGCCTTCACGCGCCACCCTGGGCTTTACCTGGGCTTTACCTGGGCTTTACCTGGGCTTTACATGGCTTTACCTGGCTTTACATGGCTTTATATGGCTTTACCTGGGCTTGCTCATATTTACCGACAGCCCCCGTCAACATGGGCGGTGGCATGGGCATGAAAGGGCTGGGCATCTTGGCGCATCTTTGGCACATCTTTGGCACATTGGTTATTAATCCTGTGTCGCTTAAATCTTCGGTGGACGAGCCGTGCAGTCTGCTCGTGGGAAATGATAGGTGATTCTCGACTCTACGCCGAGAGATAGTGTTTAAATAGGGAAAGGTCTGCATCTGCATAGCCCCCCGGGGCGGGATGTTATGGCGACATCTATACATGTCAAGGGCTCTGTTGCTAGCTCATCTTCGACAAAATCACAAAAGTCGTAAGATCGCCGCACGTCCGAGATATGGTTTGAGCCGGTTTGAGCCCGCTTGGCCCCGCCTCTTTGCACACAGACCTTCGTCAAGGTCTGACACACGTGCACTAGGTAGAGGATTTATTTGATTGAGAGTGGCTTCCTTGTTCCGTGAGGATTGAAAAGGGCCGGGCGGTTCCGCATCATTGATCATACCCTCCCAGAGCAGTCTGCCAGAGCCCATCGAAATCGAAGTACTACTACTACTTAGTAAGTAGGTGGTGTACGTAGTAGGTAATGCTTGCAATGCTTGCAATGCTGATCAATCCTAACGTGGCCCGGAACTTGAACTCCTTCTGCGAGGTAATCTTTCAGACAATGGAATTATTTGTGCAAAGTAACCCCGAGATCTTCAAGTTTGTGCGAGTGATCCTTTGTACTATATGCATGTGAGATGATTTTCGTACGAAGTAATCCCGACGTCGGACAGGCCGCCTGCACTACTGCACGAGAACACTACTGCACGAGAACACTACTGCACGAGATACACTAGATAATCTGTTCAGGGATGGTGCGATTTTTGTGTAACATATCGCTGCAGTATCTATCTAGCACTATTGGGCTGCTTTCCTGCGACGAAAGATGGAACTGTTTCAATGAGTCCTACACTACTTACATAGTCTTACACGCACGCAGTAAGACTGACAGCACAGTACGGGTGCATCCTCCTCTGCCACCCCCAGTTACTCTAATCGAATAATCTTACACTCATCCCCCTCGCGGAACGTTGCCCTTTGCTACTATATAAGTTAGGTGCTTGAAAATATGCCAAATTCCATTCAGTCCACTGGTACTTCTGGTGTGACGTATCAGACTGTCAGGAACGAATGCATGATGCAGCAGCAGCAGCAGCAGCATGGGTATATGTTGGATATAATAGACGTTGCTGCGCAAGGAGCCTAGAGTTAGTCGTCTCTGCTAATAGTATACAAATAAATACCGTCTTTGTTCTAGAAGCTGTAACACGTGCTATACCACTTGGGTTTAACGGGATCTTTACGAAGTAGTTGAGGTTAAGGGTCTACATTTCATGTTAGCTTACGGAGAATACAGCTGCCATCCAGGCACCCCGAAATGCTCAAGCAACCTAATATCAGCCGCATATTTTATCAAATACGTTCATTAGACTAAAGGCCCGGTTACACTACATCAACCTCCCCCCCGTCAGCGAACACAACACTACCCAATCAACCATTGACGAAGCTCTTGTTTATCAATGATGACGACGTGGCCATGATCGAGGCGTTATCAGGATATCGTTGGAGCCCCTCGGCGCAGTAGCTGTGGAGAGAGGCATCCTTAGGGGTTATTGTAGCTGAGGTGATCCGTACGTGTTAGTATGATATAAGATCCGCATGTCGGAACATCTGCATCATCGCATGCGGTAAGTCGCTGTCGCTCGCATCTTGATGCCACTGGTATATTATACTTCAACCTCCCGTCCGTATGTACCAAGAGACTACCCGAACCTTCAATAGTGATCGCAATCGGACCGTATATCGTTCTAAACGAGGGAACATGTCGGTAAAACATTATTTTTTCGACAGTCAGGATTCCAGGTATGTGGTGCAACGAACACCTGTTGTTGCACAAAGAGCCTGAATTGGCCAACCTGGTGACCTCTGCTGTATACAACACACCTTCTTTTCTCTGAATGTGTAGCATTGGGGGAATCGAATGGCACTTCTAACTAGATTTCAACCCGTCCTAGCTTGGCAAGGCTCCCGGGATTTGATGACCAATTGTCAAAGAGTCCGGCGTGAGACGGAAATAATCTATAGTTCCCGGTCTCCCTAATGAGCGCGAACGCCACCGGAGGCACGCACTGGTTACCAATCAATCCTTCATATATATAATATAGACTACCTGCTTATTGATATCTAGACTCTCGTGTCATAGTAGTGGCATGTGACCTATCATCCGCTGTTCCGAAATCACTTTTGAAAGGGATGTTCAGGTTTGGTTGATTTTGGGCATTAAATTAAATGATTACTGATATGGAGTTGGTAAGATTCTTGCTGTAGCTACTGACAAGTCTTATTTCAAGAGAAAAGTAAATAGAAACTATGTGCTTCGTGTTCCCCGTAGACAACATGAATAAACTTGACGTGAATAATAACGTTGAAAAGTACCAAGATCAGGTCATATTCATGAAGAGGAGTTCCTGGGTGTCGTTCATGCTCGTTTTATTATCTTGATCTCCCGAGAATCGTTTTCTGGGGAAGAATATACTACATTTATACATCATAGCTATTTCCCTTGCAAGCGTAACGTGAAATATCCGTATTCGTTAGCCCCCTTAGCCTCTTATACATTAGCAGTCGTATCCTCATTTCTGTTCGGTGGCACTCATTTGTCTACTTTCGTATAATCGCTTTCCCAAAGCCGAGGTTGAAGGCGAAGTCATCTCTTTGATCTTGTTCCACCTGCCCAATCGTCGGATAAAGATTACATTAGCGTCGCAATCATCTGTATCCAAGAATGTGCGGGTTTCACGTCGTCAGTCATTACTACCGTCATCCTAGCCCTCGAAAATTTCCCTAGCAACAGTAGCTCTGCCCTCACTGTTTGCCCAAATAAGGATGATATTAGCGCGACCCTGTGTTTAGTCATGGTGTACCAAGTAGCATAGAGCCATAGTTGCTGTAAGGAATTGGTGGTTTATGATGGAGATTATCCACTACCGGCTGCTTCTGGTAGCGGTAGGAGGGGAGGTCGTGCTACTCAGAGGTTGCTTGGATACGGCAACTTTTTTGGTCCCCCATCTCCTTTGAAATCAACTTGGACCTTAGATAGACAACAAGATTCTCTAGTTGGACTAAGAGGTTACGAAAATTGAGCCGTGATTGCTGCCGCAAAGCTCTGTCGTCGAGGAACCATCAAAAGGCATAGCTTATCACCGAGTTTCTTTAGGGCTGATATTCTGACCGGCCTTGTTCACGGTATCACCTATAATGATACTAACTTCAAATTTGTATGGAATACACTTGGGACGAAGTGCGCATAAATTACTGAATGGCTCACACCTGTTGTGCTCCATGAGATGCAACAACATATGCCGATTCTTGAGATCCCCGCCACCAGTCCGGAGTATACTACATGCACCACGGTGTTATTGCCTAGCCACGCATGATACATTGGTTACTGTTGGAGCAAATTCGCTATCTTGGAGTCGTTAGCGCTAGCTTTGTCCGTCTCCTTATTACTGAGCCAGTGATAACAGGACGCTTTGTTCTAAGTCGAATAGGGGCCATTTTACCAAGTGTTCTCAATAACAATCTGCTGCTATTTCAACTTGGCTAAATTCTGTCTATCAACCATTAAGTACTGTTAGAATGATCGCGGTATTTAGGTATTACTGAATCTTGCGGTATAGGCTCCGGACGCTCAGGGGGGTGGGGAACACCTGTTCAATGTCAGCTGGACGCTTGCACTGGAATTGTCGTCTCACACCGTACATCTCCTTTAAATTTATTCACTTGTCTAGTGTAAGTCCAGGCATGATAGCCTTAGGGTATGTTGATACTATCATCACCTTAGACGCTACGGACTCAGTATTCGCGGGCATCCTGGCTATCAACGCGGCCACATCAATGGACTTACTACTTCAAATAACCAGGTCTTTAGGGTCTCCAAGACTTTTACTCAGTCAACGAAGGAAGCGGTAGCGGGGCATATATAAACTTCGCCCTTAGTTGGTTCTAGCTGGGGTTCTGAATCCCCTCTCGAAAATTCTAACCTCCAGCGTCTCATTTTATAGCCGTAATTATAGCGCTATAATTCTGTACTGTAACATGCTCAGTCTCCTAACGCCCAATGGTCATGATCTCCGACACCACGGCATCGTACCAAGATACTTGCTCTTTTGCATCGCCACTCTCGTCAGAATACAAAATCATATTCGACTCCGGGGCAGAGGGTGCGGGAGAAACCATTAGATCAGGTTCACCGACAACTTCGATACCCCACCGAAGATCGCCTTGATCTGTGACGAACCAATCTAGCTTTGCTTCGACGGTATCGTCGTGTTTTAAGCTCTCCAACGACCCCTCTCTGGCTATTCTTAGAAGCCTATGGCTACTGGCTATAAGAAATGCTATATCGGCAATGCTGTTAACTTGTCTTAGAAGCAATTGATTGTAGCTTTTCGAGGCGACTGCTAGCAACACACAGGTTATGATGAGATAACCCAGAATCGAGATGCAAATCCACGCCGCAACTTTGGACATGGATAGGACCTCCATGGGTCGGGATATGGACACCTGTGCCATTCTATTTGTGCTATTTCCGTTGCTACCGTTTCCAGCTGTTGATATCGCCTTTGGATGATTCCCTTTGACTGGAAATGGTTCCCCAATATCCGCCGAAAGTTTCTCGTCTGGGGACTGGTACAGATATCCCCCACTAGTCATAGAAATCTTGTTATTCACAAAGTGTTGAAAGAATGTCGAAAATGTCTGTTGGGCGGTCTCTTTGAGAATTTCTGCATCTAATAGTGCACTATGATTGTTGTTGACTAGGGACAACATTGCGTAGGTCATATAATCCACGTTTAGGCCGGGGTCACGTATATTGAAGGTTTGATCTTCTAGTCTTTCCGCTGATGAAAAGATTTGGGACGAGTCCCCGCCCGGAATGTGCCTAAGAGTCGTGGCGCCTATAAGGTTTTCTAGGTCTGCCGCCCCCAGGAGCCCGAGAATGAAAAGGATGCCATGACTAGTCGTCATGTTCACGTCAACCCCCTCGTCGAAAGGGCCAGGTTGTCTATAAGCCAGAAAGTCATCAGTCCAAGCAAATTCATCTTTCTGTAGCTGACCCAAAAGCTTAAAGTCAATAACACGACCGTTCGTTGCGTCGACGATAACGCTTGCGTCCGCAGTCTCGATGATTGGCATGCAATTTAGTGCTGCCATCCGGGGTCGCTCGGTCCATATTAACCGGGTTCTGTCTTCTTCATTTAAGTGTGTATCATCAGTGTATGATAGACGCGCCTGTACGGCATGCCCTCGAATCCATTTTACCGTAAAATTAGCCGGCCACGCCTTCGATATGGCAGGATAATAAGAAGTTTGGTCCATCAGATTGGGGGACCAGTAGCCGATCGAGCTTTGGCCAATGCTACCATTGGTCGTGTTTTGGCAGCATTGCAGACGTCTATCGCTGGAAAATAGGGTAGTTAGAGGGTAATCACTGTCTTCAAAGTCGGTGGAATTAGACAGATTTAGATATAGATCGGTTTTTAATTCATAACCGTAACTGATGTTAGGATTCAATTCTGTATCCTCGGGCAATATCCAGTCGGCCATCCAAAATGAGGCATTATCCAGAGAGTGATATTCGGAACAGTCTAACCGCCCACGAATGGCAGGTGTCTCTAATGTGACCTTCGTCAACAAGTTATCGATCGAATTTGACCTATTGAGAGCACTCTGAATGCTTGCATTGCTTGGATTAACTGACGCCAGGTCAACGGGAACAAAATTCCATCCTCGAGAGCTCCAAGATGGTTCCTGTCCGTTGAGCGATAATTGTACGACGGCACCATACACCCAAGATGATCTCAAATTACCGAATAGGCCAGACAAGGCTGTCGACCTTCTATCTAGCCCTCTTGGGCTGTTAGACACCTGTCCTGTTGAAAGAATAGGCACATGGCGTAGTTCAAGTGTCTTGGGTATCTGCATGGTTACTGAAACCACTCCAGGTTGCTGAGACCACAATGATGACATGGCTATGGTGACTGGTTGTTCTCCTTTTTCATTAGCTACCCTCATGGTGAGCAGGAGGGGGGTTTTACATACGTATTTGTGATAAGAATGCCCCAGTACACACAAGAAATAACATCCAGTGTTTTCTTCTAGCAGCCCGAGCGAAAGCCCATAGGAGGTAAGATGAGCGGTATGATATGGACGCCCCTTTGGATCCAATCACTGGACCCAGTGCCAGAGCCAGGAATGGTTGGGCTCTGCGGAGGTTGGTATCAAGGGAACCCCACCACAAGCCGATGGTGACGGCGACCAGAGTGGTGACGATAGAGGCGGGATTCACGTCGCCAAGGTCCACGCCTTGAACAGATACGGAGACCGTATAAACGAAGGCTTTTTGGTAGAGTTTGTGCCCTTGGGAGTAAATGTAAAGAGTGAGTATGGTAGTCATCACAGTTGTCAAAATTATTACTAGCACAATGAGTGGCCAGATACCGAAGACTGTCGAATTGCCTATCCCGTCCAGATCTGTTCGTCCTTTCCCCCGTTGAGTCTGGGCCCCTGTAGATGCATTGCTGCGATTAGTAGCACTAGCCGCAGTTTCTCGACTAATTAGACAGATTTTCCCTCGTTCTATTCCATACCAATACTTCGATGAAGTAACCTCAGCCTTTGCCTCAATAGCCGTGGGTATATTCAAGAATGACCTCATTGTATCTGTGTCGTCTGATAGCAGCTTTGCGATGCTCATAGCGGAGGCTGGGTCTGCGTCAAGGCCCAGAGGCCTTCGAGCCGGTCTTGTTAACACGAATACCACTGATAACAAGGCGAGGATAATAATTAGGACCACTTCAAGCGTAATTGCCACAGCAGAGACAACTACGAGTCGGCGAGGGCTAGTAATGATGAGCCCAGGGATTTCAACAGGATTGTGAAGTCGATTATCGTTAAAGCAGTCTCGCAGAAGCTCGCCGAAGAAACGTCCTTTAATACGCCGTGTTATATTCCTCTTTTGTTCTGTCATGTCGGCCGTCATTCGATCTGGGGAGAAGTCGTACATAGCCGCAAGAAGATTCCCAGGTCCAACAAAAAGGCGTTTCGCCTGGTGGGAGTACTCGGTTATATCCGACGCGCTCAGGTGGACGCTCCAGTCCGAACTAAGAAATGCATTTTGAAATGTGGATATATCGGCTACGGTCGACGAAATAGGCTTGCGGTTGGCGTGGTACTTCTGCTCGTCAATCTTCACCATGGATTGGCCATTAATAAGGCTTGCCGTAACAACCGAATCTCCCAGGAAGTATGAAGCTTTACATGCCTCCCCAACAACGATAGTTTCAGGGGATGTAACTGCTGCTATGTAGTATTCATCTTGGGAACAGGGCGGGGGGACAGAAGTATTACTGTCATTGACGTAGAAGAATAACACGCCGTCCATGTTATTTGGGGTATCCCATACTATGCCTCCATCTACATTATACGCATACCGATAACTTATCGCACAGTCTCTTTCTGATGATAGTACGACATTTTGGCCGCCAGTCACTCCGTTACCGCCGTCACTTACAATGGTTTCGCTGATATTCTTTAATTTTATTGGCTCGCAGGTCAGCTCGGTGCTGAACACCGATGTTGTCGCCGTCCAAGTTTGATCGGTGTCAAAGAGGATAGGGCCTAATGGGGCAGTTTCGAAGGAGGCCGGCCAAAACGGTACGATGGCATATTGATCCGATATCCAAGCAGAGGTAGTCACATTTCGGAGGACACTGCTGATAGACCGGTAATACGTTTCCGAAAGGGGTTTCGCTTGTATTGGCATGCTAGGCCTGATGTTGAGCTGTAGCAATTGTGTCTCCTGAGTTGAGACGACGGTTTGAGAAACAATCAGAGAGGAAGAGAGGTGAAATAATGAGAAAGCCGAGTACGAAGGCCAATGTCGCACACAACATCGCCCAGTTCGTCTTTTTACGCCGATTGGGAAAGCTGCTGAACAGGGCGTCCCACCATGCATCGGCCGTCCAGCATACGGAAAGGTCTGCCTGCGCACCAGCCGGTAAAGAGAGTCGGGCAAAGGGCTCTGTGCGTTTAACATCGTCTAATAGAATCGATGTAAGGAAGACATATATAGTAGCGAGTAGTGTGGGCACAAATTTGGAGCCGATTTGCAGAATACCGGATCCGTCGTCCGCCACAAGTCCAGAGTTTCGCCACGAGATTGAGTGAACGACTACCACGGCTATCTCCAGCAGGCAAGCAAAGGCGACGGTAGCTAAGAAACATGGCCAACGTAGAGTGTAGGGAAGCCATGCCATTGCCATGCCATCCTGAACCGTATGAGTCGCCGTTGATACGTCAATCTGTTGTGTGAGAGACGTCTTCGCATCGTTGGCTTGATTGAAAGATTGACCACGACCGTCCACACTAGAAAATATAAAGCTATTTGAGGTGTGCGAGAGAGTACTCAAGGATTGTGCAGGATTTAAATTGTTTGATGAATACACGGGCATTTCGAATGGTATAATGAGCAAGGGATGAATGGGGATTGGGACATGAAAGTACTCCTACTTGGAAGAGATAATACAATTCGGAGCATAAATAGGAACTACAAACAAGTTCAATATGAAGAGTTTAATATCCAAGCCACCGCATAGACTGTGCAGCTTCAACGTCAAGAGGTTGATTATCAATTCCCATTACACACCGTTGCCAAGGGCAAAATATAAATACATTGGGGGCAACTTCATTTGGAGGCGGGTTTCAAATGGTACAGCTGGGACATTGGTCACTCTCCCGGCCGTCGTAACAGAGGGGATGATCCGCAGCTAATCATACTTATGAAGAGTGATATTTGCCCTCGTCTGTCGGTCTCCATGGGTAGCATACAATTGAATACCTAAACAATTTTTTCAGACAAGTCTGCTAGAAGAATGCGGCTTTCCATCGAAGTCTTATACTCGCAATGATTCAATCACGATAGCGTACGCTCCAGGTTGCCATTCTTTTTTTCGCGAAGACTCTATATTCTTCATATTTTCGTCTTAGGGATATTCGAACCTGGCGGCCACCGCTCTGCACACCCGAGCGACAAAACCGCCGGCTTCGTTACATGCTAGCAAACAAGAGAGGCACTAGGCAGGAAGAACAGATTTACCAGAAAACGACCCTTACCCCGTATTTCTGGAACTTCTACTATATGACGCGATAATAAAAGGTCGTAAGATGACACCGTACAGAATCCCCGTTCATCTGGAGACTCTCGAGTGTAATTGTCGGCTCCAGTGATGAGCCTCGTTTGGAGATCTTAGGGCCTGATTTGGCTAGCTGCGTGGACTGGCGTGTACTGGTTGACTGTGTTGACTATGTTGTTGGCTGTTATTAGCTAGGTTGACTTGATGGCTGTGCTAGGCTGACTGGCTGGCTGTAGCTAAATTCACTGGCAGGCGTTGGCTAGGGGAACCAAGAAAAACAAGGGCCATATTTCTACCAGCCCGGGCCCGTCCCATGGCCAGGTACCGCCTACTGTCTATAAATAGGGGTTATAATAGTCAGACTATGCACATTCTTCCCGGCAAAGGTCTTGAGCATGACAGCACCAACAAGAACGCCAATAAAAGTCTTGTAAGACTTTTATCCGACACTATGATGAAACTGTTAAAGTCAGGAGGTTAGGATACTTATGATCCACATACTAAATAACTGAACTAATGTATATATAGGCTCATGTCTTTCTGGAATAGCTAGAGAGACTTAGATTTTTAGTTAATTAACAAGATTATTATGTACCTATTTTAACAGAAACGACGTTACCGTCATGGGCCCCGACTAGGCACGGTCGATAAGACTACAATGCCCTTCAACGATGATCACGGGCAGTATTTCGGGGCTACAGACATTCAGATGTTAGAGGATGACACCGTTTTCGCAGTTATCATATCATTTGTTTGTAGTAGGGCTGCAGTTACTCTCATCAATACACATGTAGCGAAGCATCCTGAGGCCCTCCAGCCGGACTCCTCTGCTCGTGTGGTCCGTGTTGGAACCGCGGTAATCATCCGTCCCTGAAATTTCCCAGGCATCATCATGGAGCCATCTCTACTGGCTTTCCCTCGTCTTTCTTCATCGTTTTCTTGCACACTAGCCATGTAATCAGCCCCGTGACCGCAATAACAAAGGGCACACCGAGGCCCACACCGATGCCCACACCAAGGTTGATGCGGAACTTCCACTTGTTGTACTCGATTTTCGCCTGTGTGCCTAGATAGCCTTCGATCAAACCTGGCTGTACAATGAATTGCTGCGAGTAATCCCCTGATAAAACGCTTCGGTTCACGTTGGCGCGAGTGATGAAGATGGTGTTGGCTAGTGACTGGGAAGCGCCGAACCAGGCATCTGCACGGCTTATATTGGGCCATCGCTGCGTCGGAAAGGAGTTGAGTATATTGCCAGCATTGAAAATGAATTCAGTGCCCGTCACATCTGTGAATGTTGATACTTATGTGAGTAGCTAGATTCATATACTCGGGATTAGATGTCAGGTCATGCTGGCTTACTAGTGTCCCAAGTGAGGGTTTCTGTTGCCCACGCAAGTCTAACAGGGACGTCACTCTTCTGTTTCGTTTGCCATTTTATCGTGTAATTTCTATCGGAGAGTATCAATGGGTACTCGGTATTGGAGGTGATTTCCTTGGGATATACTCTGGATGGCAAGGAACAATGCCCTTGATAGTCACACCAGACTTTACGGAGTCGAGAGTCAGAGCTTCGCTGTTTCGCAAGAGAGAGATAGAGACTCACTGAACGATAAGAGGCAGAGGTCCGGAAGGTCTTCACATCGTTTCGACACGTCCCAGCCTGAAGCTGTCGACACCACAAGAAGCGTAGTAGCTAGAATATGAAAAATCTTCATTGTACTTGGGACTCTACGCATACAATTGTAGGTGAGAAGTTAAGGAGATAAGTAAGCGAGGGATATTGCGAATTTCTGCTTTCAGCTGAGCATGGTTAAACTAGAACACCAACAACCAACAATACCCCGAAGGGGCTCACATGGCATGTTTTATGTCTGTTGGTTCTAATTTCTGTTCTTCTCATCGCTATTGGCTTGTGCCGCACAACCCAACCGTCATTATCACCAGATGGACAACCAGTTTTTAGCGTGTGCTAAAGATTGCGAGGTGGGTTGTGATAAATGATTCGACGGTGGAATTCTAACTAGCCAAGCTGGGATTCAAGGATATTGTGTACATCAACAATGCTAAAAGTAGATTTGCGCATCCCCCGAAGCTATGCCCGCAATCTCTCACCTAGCCACCGTCCTTCAAGAACGGATGACCATCGAGACCATGTTCCACAAATCACCTATAACTACTCTATCACAAACAGAGAGGACTTGTTTATATTGATTCGAATGCATATGAATTTAAAGGAACTAAATACAGAAGATTCCAATCTGTCGCACTAGAGTGGGACCTTTATATATACCGTTAATGTCCACAGCATTAACAGCGTCGTTTTTACTAATTAGTGTGACACAATCGCCGTCAGGCTTTCAATGCCCCATTGCTGTCATGATATTCTAGTCGCACTCGTGCCAATGATTGTAAACAGGAATCATTCCTGAGCAGGCGGAGAAAGCATAGCATGAATTGTTGTCCTCTGAGCACTGCTCATAAGAAAAGTCAGTAGTGATATAAGAGAAGTGGTTAAAGTAGCTCACCTGGCAATTTTTACAATCCCCGAGAACCCCGTCGGCATTCAAGCACATATTTGATTCAATGGCGCAGAACTACTTTCACTAATAAATATATAAAAAACACCAAACAGCCTTAGTTTGTCATTACTAACGCCATCCACGTCTTGTTGTCGGGCAACTTGTCAGGGGTTTTGTGTCACCGAGTGAATGAGGACTGTTTCCAGCCAGAAGGTTAAGGGGTAGGTGATAGTAAGGGCTTAATATAGTGATCAATTAAATCCTGAACCCTCACTTCCATCTGAAGGGGGGTTTTCCAGTCATATGTATATACAGAACTCCACTACATCTACAACGTAGGGTGGCTGCTACTTTATTCCCTGACACAGACGCATCGATGGGCTTGTCATATACGATAGGTAGAGTGCCGGCCGTCTCTCTAGGGCCTACTGGCTTACTTGGGCCATTGGGTCCTATTTATTATTACCCTGGATAGGTATCTTAACATTAAGTCAGATGGCACCAAATCAGTTGCCTTATTGTACCCTGTGTTTCTGAGTAGAGTAGTCACAGGCGACCATAGGTGATTTTCCCCATTCAATTTCCAAGAAAGCAATGTGCTTAGACTAATCAATTGGGTGAGGAATGACTAGATAGAAATTTTCATGACTGATTATTATAATTTCGTCCTTCACAGATTCCCTTCGGTTCAACGTGCTCACCTCTGTTGTTGGTAGCACATGAGAAAGCATTCTACCCATGGATACTGATGAAATGTGGTCCATGCATTGCTTGCCATCATTATCAGAGCTTGGAGTTCGTAGACAAATTTCGTCTAGTCAAAACACTCTTGTGGCGACCGCCCTTCTCAAAGGCATTTCTCACAATATCCACTAGTATCGTGTCGCTACCTGCGTATTGAGAAGCTAGGGCATAGCCGGCAGTAAGCAGCTAATACTCTATTGCTGAGAGTAGCAATACTGGAAAGAAAAAGAATGGAGAAGAACTAGATACAACGAGAGAATGTCCCTTTAAAAAGGGCTTGTTCTAGTTAGATCCTTCCTGTATTAGGAAATACAGCTTAGGCATAGGGAAGGTCTTTGCAGGCCACGACAATTCCTCCAATAGACTATACGCTACCATACCGCTTCTCTACTCCGTTTACAATTAATCCTAGCAGATATCGACGCGTTACCGCTTCCCATCCTCTCTCACCACCTTCTCATCATCCAACCCCTCATTCACATCTTTCATATACGCGTCGAGCTCTTGTTGGACCTTGACCACCTTTTTTAAAGAATCGAAGTCAACCTTTCGTCCCTCTGATTTGGCCA
Organism: Xylaria hypoxylon; assembly: GCA_902806585.1. Taxonomy (NCBI): domain Eukaryota; kingdom Fungi; phylum Ascomycota; class Sordariomycetes; order Xylariales; family Xylariaceae; genus Xylaria; species Xylaria hypoxylon. Next base: position 4,135,693 of record CADCXB010000001.1, read on the forward strand.
GTGGACGCGCTACATTGATCGCGTTTCGGATTTCTCGGCCGCTGAGATGAAACTTCGATAGTTCCGTAGGATTAGAACGAAGGTTCCGAGTATCAATATCCCTAGAAGCGATCGGATCGTCACTAAGTCGGTTCACGAAATTTTCCCATACCCGTCGTCTTTCGGCTTGTTGTAATTTAGGATAATGGATGGCTAACTGTATTCGGGATCGGAATCCTTCATCAAATGTACCGACACGATTACTGGTGAGTATCAAAATTCCAGAAATTGTAGAGGAGAAAGTATTAGCTTCAGGGAAGCTGCCATAATTATTGTACCTATCATCTGGACTTTCTACCTAGCTTACCATCATAGTATTCAATGCTACGAAGGAAAACTGTATTGGCTACTGTTAGCTTATGTTGTGTATATTGAAGGGCCTAGCTTGGTTGTAGATACCAGAGACCAAAGCATTTCGCTCGATATCTTCCAAAGATCGTTCTTGGAGGAACACTTCCGCTTCATCGAGAAGAACAACTGATATAGCTCAGTCAGTACTGGTCGTCTGGACTGATCATAGGGGTAGTTTCATTGGTAATGAGGGTTAATTAGGACATACTGCAGTCCCATGATTTCTCGAGATTCAATACTGTTTTCAAATACTGCTCAACAGCTTCGGGCTTCGTACCGATGTCGCCGATGTCGCCGATGTCGCCGCATGTGACCCGGCATAGAGGCTTTCTTGCATGCTTTCCCACGCTAACCATTCGTAAGACTAAGGCAACTTGCTCTCGACGCAAAGAGGAAATGAGATTCATTTTCAATGCTTCTCACCTTTCAGCTGTCAGTGTTTTTCCTGTCCCTAGTGGTCTACGAGGAGTTAGGCGTTTATTTGTGTGTGCAGTCCCTTGATTATAAAAAACTGACCCGTGCAATAGCAGAATGAGGCCGCTCCCCTTGCCACGGACAAGGTCAGTGGACATGGAGTTCTGTATCTTGTTGGTGACAAGTGCTTGGATTATATCTTTGCTGTCAGGGTCAATGACAAGGTTGTCAAAGGCTTTTTTATCCCAGTCAACATCGTCGACGTTATCAATGGTGAGTTTCCCTACAAATAAGTGCGTCAGTAGATAAAGAAAAGAATCTGACCTCTGTGTTGGAGGGGATGAGCCAGGTCTACATCATAGTCGACATGGATCTGGTACAACGGGGTGGAGGTACGACAACTAAATGGCTACGACATTTTGCAAGTATTGGCAGGAATTTGAGACTCCGGAGTATTCAGACAATAGTTAAGATCACTTGCATTTGCACGAGTAGGTGTGGAGTTGAATCACTACCACCTGAAACAAAATCAATCCGGTTAGACACCATTACGTTAAGCCGGGTTGGGAAGCGTACTGGAAGATTGAAGAGGAGGAGACACAATATAGACCGGAGCAGACTGATATCTGCAATTAAGAAAGGGTTAGAGTAAACCTCAGTCCTTTCTATTGAACCACGGCCCAGAAACAATCTCACACCGTCTGGAATACCAGTGCGAAACGGTCATTCCAGTTTTTCGAAATCACAGTACCTATCCCTGTGGGCGGATCAGATAGAGAGGTCTTCGGTGACATTCGGTGGTTTCTTTTAAGATAGAGATAGTCAGTCTCACGATACTATAGAGTGGTAGATAAGATGATCAAGATGCCCCCTCACCAATGGGTACTGCTCTGGAATCTCGAAACGAAATTTTAGGAGCTTATGTCTATAAAGACCGTCGTCGGGGGCAGTGATATAAGCAACAAACTCAAGGATGCTGTCATCGTCAAAGAAAACTTTGTAGTCCACTGTCTCCTCCTCAAGCCTAGCTCGCTCGCTCATCATGCGATTAACCGGATGGAGAGTCATCTTGTGATGATGTCTTGAGGATGTCGTGAGGGTGTTGTGAGGTCGTGGGTGATTTGTGGTAGCGTGTACAAATGGGTTGGAAGTAGAAGGATAAAACGGGTTTGAACGCAACAAACAGAGGAAGTGGTGTGTTATTATATACTTGCATTTTCCGTTACCCTCAGGAATATACACCCACTAGATATGTTACTTTTAGCTAGGCGAACTCAATGGAAAGAAACACTAAGAGGTCGCCGATTAGCAGGTGAAAGAGAACTCATAATCACCGGACAGTGTAAAAACGAAACTATGGTTTTACTATAAATGCTTGTCAGGGCGGTGGAAGTTACCCTAGAGTTGCCCAGTGGGTCATGGTCCCTAGAAGCTGCTGCAGGTACCTACGTGTACAGACAGGTAAGTCTACCTACCGTAGCTTCGAAGTACCTTTTAAAGCGGGACAGGCGGTCCCACTCCATCAATACCTAACTTAGGTACCTAGGTACATTACGTACTCAGTAGGTAAATCACTATCCGAAGATCCGACTAAATAACGACAGCTTTCCAGGCTGGAAGAACGACGAATAGAAGTAAGTTATATAATTAATCAACTAGACAAACATACAAACCAAGATCGGTACCCCACGAAGAAGCACCTCGACCAACTTCTCCCCTCATGGCCTAACTTTAACGACCTCACGATGGCCTTCCTAGTCGGCTCTACGGCTCCAGGCCTTCAGCGTCTCGCCGTGCCTTTTGCTAGTCTCTTGATCGCTATACTTGGGTACGGCTCACAGTGGCTATTTGCAACCTCTCCGGACCTCGAACCCGGACCCTTGACGTCGACGCAAACCCGCATCTTCAACACGCTCCTTGTATGCGTATGGTGGACGTACTGGCGCGCCTGCACCGTTGACCCCGGCCGATACGAATTCCCTCGGTCGAGCAATAAGAAGGGAGATGGGAAGGCCGCGGCGGAGGGGAGCAATGGAGAGAAGGACGCTATAATACAGAGCTCAGAGGACGAAGATGACGACGGTGACCAAACTGGGCGTCGAGGGAGCGGAGGCGACCTACCAAACGACCGGGTTCGTGCGGCAGCTCGCCGCCGCTGGTGCCGCAAATGTGCCGCGCCCAAGCCGCCGCGCGCACATCACTGCAAGGGCTGCGGCCGCTGCATCCCCAGGATGGACCATCACTGCCCGTGGACGGGGAACTGCGTCTCGCTCCAGACATTCCCGCACTTCATGCGCTTCATAATCTACACGAACGCGTCGCTCTGGATGCTAGGCCACTTTCTCTGGCTGCGGATATCCGCGATCTGGTCAGCCCGGGATCTTCCCGCGTACCTTGGTCCGACACCAACCCAACTCACAGCGCTCACCGCGCTATCCTTGACGGCGGGGTTTACCGCACTGGCGCTGGGGATCCTTCTCGCCACGACGGTGAAGGGATGGATGCTCAACACGACGATGATAGAGGGCTGGGAGATCGAACGGCACGAGGCCGTGCTCCAGCGCGGGGGCTACGAGGAGGAAGACTGGTGGCGGACCTCGGACGGAGACGCAGATGCCGCCCCACGGACTATGGTCGACCCCGTTGAATTCCCTTATGACGTCGGCATGTACACGAACATAGTGCAGGCCATGGGCACAGCGAACCCTATATATTGGCTTCTCCCCTTCGCAGGCGGGCCGCGAATTGCGCGTCTACCAACGAACACGACACCCGAAGATCTGGTCGCGATATTAGACCGTGCGAAAGGGGGGAGTGCAAAGCTAGGCGCAGGTTGGTCCTACGAAGAAAACGGCCTTAATGATAGAGAGGGCATGTGGCCGCCCGTCGACCCGGAAAAAGTGCGGAACGCGCGACTCTGGCGTCGGCGCCGTCAAGAAGAGAATCAGTATCGCCGCGAGCAGGCGCAGGGCCTGCGGAACCCAGCGCTTCCGGATATGAACTTGAGTCCCGAGGAAGAGAAGGAAGCTTTCCGTCGCAGACAGGAGCGCGACCGATGGCGATGGCAGGGTACCAGGGCCGGGATAATGAACGAGCTCGAAGAGGTACCTACAGCGTCATCCCAGTATGAACGAGAGGGCGAGGGTGACTACGACTTCGTGGAAGAGGCTTATTCTCGTCACTCTACAGCCGGTCGCGGTTATACGCATCCCGCCGAGTCTTACCGCCCGAGGCAGGGCATTGTTCTCGACGAAGGGAAGTCAGGTTGGGTCAACGCGGACGGCCAGCATCTGGGCGATTACGGAGTCGATGAGGATGCCGAGTTCGACGATGACTATGTTTCTGACGGACCACGGCAAGATATAGACGGAATGACTTCACATATAATAGATTCCGATGACGAGGAGGTGCCTTTGGCAGAGCTAATACGTCGAAGGAAGGTACGTATAAGGGATGAAGAGGATATATAGAATATATACAGATTATACAGACACTACTCTGACCAATGAACCCGGACAGTGGGTCCCCACCACCATCACCACCAAATAGACCACTTAGTAAATAGCTTCATATAAAGTCGAATTTAACAGTAAAAAATAAATGCAATATATTACAAGAATCTACGGCTTCCGCTTTTTAAAACCGTGTATACCAACCTCGCGCGCGACATACGGCTGCTAGTCTGTAACTTATAAACCGTATAAGGGTCTAAATTAACCTATGATCTATACGACGTTATGCCTATTGAATTATCTCCTTTGCAATTGTAATATCTGCCTCGTTTTTTTTCAAGGCACCAAAATTAGGCTTTATTCTATAGATCTCACGCTTTAAACGGTGCTAAACGTGCTCAATTGGGTTAAGATCTAGCAAATAAAGAGAGCACTTAATAACTATAGCCTTTGTAATAGCAGGTAGGCTTGCACCAGCAAATTTAGCACCTAAAATAAAGCCGCAGGCTTTAGGACTAGAGAGTTAAAAAGCCTAGCGATTGCCGCTTATAACGCGGCCAAATTCACATATTCCAACATCGTAAAGCATTTTTTTCTAATTTTTTAAAAGGTAGTAGGTGGTTGTTGTGAAGGGGACGCTAGTGTACGGGTTCATTTGTCTAGGGGGTGGATTATACATTCATGTTCGGACCTTCACAATCGGACCTCAAATCCACGAAATCACGCAGGAATTATCTTAATTAGTATGCGATGTACACTACGACGCAACGCTTTCACTGCCATAAATGCCATCTATTATCATTCTTCTGTTCACTTTCTAAACATCAGTTCGAACTATGTCTAGGCGGCTAAACGTGACTGAGGTGGCGATGCTTAACGTTTCACCCGCAGCATCACGACAGATTTTAATCAGCCCCTGCGCCGTCGAAGCAGACGGCACTCCCTCATGAACTAACTGGGCAGTTTCGTTGTTATAAAAAAAGCAAATTACGTGATAGTCTTTGAATTGACGGCCTGCCTCCGCGTTCCCAAATCGTAGTCCAGGTCCGTAAGCGATAACGCCGATTGAACCACCCGAGATTTCTAAGCGTGTGCAATTCATGATCTACCATTCATCATCATCATCTCTCCTTTGCATGGCATTCTTTCTCGCAAGGAGCGCGTCGGCTAATGAGCCGGCGATGGTCGGTGTATTGCTCCTGCTGCCATCTGAACCATTCCCATTCATGCTCATCCCCGAATCTCGGGCCTGCAGAGCCCCTGGTTTCTTAGCGGCGGCGGGTCGTTTAACTGGTGGAGTTGGTTTAGTCCGGCCCGCACCATTCATCCCCGGCGGCGGTGGTGGAGCCCGTGGGATCAGTGCTGGGGCGGGTGCTTGCTCTTCGACATATGCAGCAGGAACCCAGGCTTGTCCCGCGCCACTCCTTGCAAGCCACCAACCTAGGGGGAGTTAGCACATACTATATATGAAGTTCCACGACCTATTCTTACCATTATTTTCTTTCTGGACAATTTCAACGATATCACCCGCTCTGATGGTAAGTTCGTTTTCTCTTTGACTGGCAAAGTCATACAGGACTTTCGCCATAGTCTTTGGTTTTGCCGGGGGAGCAGGAGGAGGCGGGGGAGGCGGAGGGGCTCGAGTAGATGACGTCGAGCTCTTGTTACGTGTATGGCTAGGAATGTTATTTGTAAAAGCGGTAGGGGTAGGAACTGGTCGAGTAGTCTGTGCTGCGGCGGGTGTAGGAAATAGCCTAGTAGTCTGCGCGGTGGAGGTAGGGACTGGTCGAGGAGCCTGTACCGCAGCCGGACTGGGCTTGGTAGTATTTGGCCGGGTACCTGTTATCCTTGATGGTCTACCACCAGGACCACCAGGCTTAATAAGTTTGCCTCGAGTGATTGGACGAGGCGGAACAGGATTAGTTCTCGGCATAGGGCGTGAGACGGAAGACGGCGACTCGCCGGGTTGAGTATGAATTCCACCACTCTTGTAGAAGTCAACAGCTTGCGGTGAATCCCTCAAGACCTTGACTGCTTGCATCTTTCCGGGCTTCTTGGCGTACTCTATTGATTCGCCAATCTTCAAGTTGAAACCACCAGGCATTCCACGTTGCATGTGCGTAAATAGCTCAGTCTTCATAACACAGTTAAGAAGAGGGTCGGGTTCTTGAGGGGATCCAATGCCTAACGAAAACCAGTCGTCCCTACTTGTGGAAACGCTGATAAATTTGATAGCGCCCAGGGGTACTGCGCGTTCAATCGATATTTGAGGTTGACCGTTGACAAGTGCTTGTGCTACTGTATAGAATTTGCTGTTGGACACAATGAAAATTCGTGGACTCGCTTTGCTAGATCGACCAAACTTGGCTTCTAGGACTTCTCCCCGGCACGAGAACAGAGCCTTCTCATTTTGGGCTATTCCGACGGCATTGCGAACCTGCGATCCAGGTCCTGTTGAGGCATTAATGCCCAAATAATCTCCCAAGAAACGACGGGAGCCTAATAAACTGAATCTCCTTCGCTCTTTCCGGCCCTGTAGCACCGTGTGGCCGTGATCTCTCAGCTGGAGGTACTCCGCGCCCACTCGTTTCTTTCGCCAGAACCGCTGTATCCGGGTTGCTGATTCGGCGCGATACGCCAGATATGCCCTCCACATCCGTTGGATACGAATTGCCATGTTATGCCAGTACCGATCACGCATCGTTTCAAGGGCAAACAAAGTTTCAGGAGACTTAATGAAAGCTTTCGTTACGCCCAACTGCCATTCCTCCTTAGGGATGCTCGTATCTTTGAGGATTTGTTTGACGGCTGCTTCTTCTGTGCCTTGCCAGGTATACTCACCTGCATACGATGTAGCGGGAGACAAGAGGAAGAAGCGCTCTACAAACTTCTCGAATGACTGACGATAAGCAAAACCGGCTCGTCGAATCCTCACGTTTTCCTGCAGACCAAGATATTTGATCTGATGCAGTACGTTGGGTACGTTGTATTCCGTGGGCGACTTGTTCTCATTCGGTTTAATCGTGCGGATGTATGAAGGTTGGCATTTCATTAACGTATCCACAAGCGCATTCGCGGAAGTACGGATTCGGTCACCGGCGGTCGGCGGCTGTTTGCGATTATTCTGGTCAACTTGTTGAGGGAAGAGTGTGTGAACGAATTTATTGGAACTCTGCTGGAACAGATTTTGGACACCCTTAAGCAGCTGGTCCTTATTCTTATCAGTTATTCCGTCGACAGTGTAACTAACATCGCCAGCGTAATGTTTGATGATAAAGTTGCCTTGCCGGGGCGTGAGATGTGGGTGGGACATGCCGTTAATACTCTGCATGAAAGTACGGTCACAGGCAGCAGGATCAGCATGCGCCGTCTTGGTCGCATCCTTTAAGGCAGAGAAGATTCCAACGGGTCGTATCTGCTCAATCAACTCACACACGACTTTGTTGTCAAAATACTTGATAGGTGTCCATTGAATCTGCTCACGAGCATATTCCTCTTGTTCGGCCTTGAGGGTAAGCTGAATAAAAATCTGCTGTAGCTTTTCGTTGACGTAGTTGATGCAGAGTTGTTCGAAGCTATTTTTCTCGAATATTTCAAAGCCGTAGATGTCGAGAATACCGATATTATTCGACGCAGCTTGCCTAGCTTGCAGAGACTGATTAATCCTCCCCACTATCCAGTCAAATAAATTGTTGTAGATACCCATGCTCAGTGCATCCCGCGTAGAATTGGCTTGAGCGATATTCGTGGGTGATTCGATTACTTCGCCACTCCGGGGTGTCAAAACTCTGATAGTTATACCCTTGATTAGGGCAGCTGGTGTAACTTCAAGCAGGTATGCTAGGAAGTCTACAACGGACTGGTCTCTCACGGCTGCGTATCCGTCGTCGCCTTCAATAAACTGAATGTTTCCGGCCCATAAGATAGCAGCCAACATGCGGAACACCTCGTCCTGCTCAGCTTGTGATAGCCCAATAATACTCATCGCTTGTAACGTATCACGAAACTCTGCTATGTCATCAATACCGTCGACATTGAAGCATTTCGACCGACTAAGGTATGCGTAGGTCTCAGGCTTCTGCACGCCGAACATGGACCTATAATTTTCCGAGGCGCCTTTTGCAAATTGGTAGAAAATGTGGAAGTTTCGCTCATTCGCGATCTGACCCACGACTCTCGTCTTCTCTAGAAGGTAGTTTGTGATATCGGCACCAATCGGTTCTCCGTTGGTGTTGAAGTGTATCTGTAGATACTTGCCAAAGCGCGATGAGTTGTTATTTCGAAGCGTCTTGGCATTTCCGAACGATTCGAGCAAGGGATTGGTTGCCAGCACCATGTCCTTGATCTGCTTGATCTCGCCGCTCTCACCTCCCGATACGTTGGCGATGTATTGCATAATGCGCTTGGCGGCCTCGGTCTTGCCGGCGCCAGACTCTCCGGAGATAATGACACATTGGTTTTCCTTGTATGCCTTCATGTTATAGTATGACGACTCGGCGATCGCGAAGACGTGCGGGGGCATTTCGAGACGGTTTTTGCCCTTGTACGAGTCGAGCACTTCATCGGTGTAGATACCGAGGTCGCGAAAGGGGTTGACCGAGACCAAGACATGGCCAATGTAGGTGTAGATCTCGCGGCCTTCGAATCGCTTCTTTAAGTTCTCGTTTATAGCCTCGTTGGAAACCTTGCTCAGCAACGTCAGATCCGAAACGCCTATTTCCTTCTTCTTGGTCGTCTCGAAAGTGGCCTTCTTTGGTTTCGGGGCGCTGCTCTGGGCTCCCCTGCCCCCCGCTTTGTCTTTTGGACGTCTACTGATACCCTGTGTTCGCGCGTCATGGTTAGTAAAAGCGCGAGACTTTGGGGTAATCCCACGACTTACCATATTGGGCTCTCATAAAGCAGGTCGTCAGCCTAATCCTACAAGGAGCAGTGCGGTGTTGGCGGTTGGTTCGAATTACCGCAAGGTCCGACTACTGCGAAGCGCAATGAGAAAATGGCAATGGCAGAACAAGATGAAAAAGCGATCGCACAGAGACAATAAACGTCAGCCGGAGAGAAGTCAAAAAGGTTTCGTAAGCGAAGGTTGGTTTCGCAAAAAAAGTATCGCTCATGCGTGCACTGCAGTTGTACGGATTTACTGAGTCGGGTTCCTTGGCCAGGACCTCGACAGGGGCCAAGTCCCTTAAGCGCTAATGCGGCCAGCGACGTAATGCAACTGGGGCTGGGTTTACGTGGCGCGCTATCTAGCGTGGCTGAGCCTAACATTGGGTCCCATTGCTGGAGTCGCTGCCTAGCTACAGTACCGCTGCAGCTCAGGCGGTAGGTGCTGCTCCAGTGGCATACCTACCTGTTAAATACAGCCTGATGCGTGTACTTAGTAGTGGCGACGTGCAGCACTGTATTTCGTCTCTGGCCAAGTGTTTTTCTTGAGTGCAAAGGCTCGGCCAGACAATAACGCAAGGCTTACATACCCGCTTATATACAACGAGTTTGTGTACGACGACTGGATGATTTAATATTAATTTACAGGTGCCTAACCTAGTGCACCTCAGAGGTAATAAGCAAGGTGGCTTGAATGGAGTTGTGGCAAGTTCCTGTCCTGTCTGTCGTTCCAAGACTTCATGACTACCTAATCGCCATGGTAGTGCGTCACTTCCAACTGCTCACCTAACTTCCCGGCAAATCGTTTCGAATATTCCTTTACCTATGTACTACGAAATCATACTTGGCGATGTCATCTTCGAAACTCGATCGAACGCGACTATGATATCTATATTTATTGCATCTCGTAACCCGAAGTTCTGACTGGATTATGGCTGGTGCCACCAAAGTGTGGTGTGATTCATACTGTTGATCAGATATGGATCTCGATATGAGCTTGCAGTCTTGCTTCAAGTAGCATCACAATAGTGGTCACGGGGCTAGGCCGCTCGCTACGCAAGATTGATAGTGCAGGAGGAGCCAACATCACGTACGAGGAGCAACTTGCTTCATGAACTGTGGCTTCGCTGCTAGATGTGATTCACAGCACAGCGGCGGTCTCCGCACGTTAAATGTGTCGTCTACCTCCATCAACGTGGCTGAAATAGTGCTTTACTGAATCAATTCATAGAGCTGATTTTTCCCCATTCCATCGAACGTCTCATAGATAGTGAGTAGCTAATATGGCCATTGTCAGAACCTTTGGAAAGTTTTGCTTTATCGAAGACCATATATACGGTTTTACAGAACTCAACTCCTCGTTCGGTATCCTCCTTTTTGGCACTTAGACTTCTAACACAGTTCCCAAAATCTACTTAATATTTTTAAGCATGCGCAGAATTTTCAAACTAATCGCGACGTGTAATTACTCCGTCGCCTCTTTATAGCAGAAAGTAGGCGCGTTTGGACCTTCGAAATCGTTATCTTCGACCACCCTAAAGAGTATCGACGTTGCTCTCCGGTCCTATGTTAACATGTGATTCCATGCAAAGAAGAAGTCCGCACGACCCGCGTTTTTATCCGGTAATAAAGAGTCTCTAACTTTTTCAACGTCTCGTCGACCGAGGTATTTAGACAAAATTATGCTAGTATCTAGCTGCTTCGCTTCATTAGCTGTGGCCCAAACCGAGATTCGAGATCAGCCCGTAGCGAGGGGCAGGAGACCAAAGTATCTACAGTACGGTCCGTAGGTATGCTGAGTGGAACTTGGGACTCCAAATCCTTCAAAGTACTACAGACTGGGAAGTCGAGACATTATGGTACTGCATGCTTAAGTGTTCCAATGACTTTCACAGGCACAGCATTTTCTAGTAGGGGCGTCGCCTCTTGGTCGGGGAGCAGTAATAGACGCCAAAGAGATAATCTTAGAGGCAGAAACATATTCCCGGGTCATGTGCTGTTTGAAACGGCCGGCGTTAATTTCTCCTGCGGTTCTGCGCTTCCGCCTAAAAGTGGTTGACACACAGTCTGAGTGGCTGTTTCATCGGACTTATAACTAAATAGGTAAACCCCCAGGCCCCTGGGCAATAACCTTAACCTAAGTTGGTATCAAGGATTTAGAGGAATAGTGATAAGTTTCATAATACGATTGAACCCGCTTATCGCATAAGAATAGTACATAGTACAAGGTTTCTGCCCACACATCGCAACAGCCCCTGAAGCCACGCGGCTTGAGCCAAACTGCTGCCTCAAGCAGAGGGAGGCACGTGCACCCATCTGTCATACAGCTGGCAAGCAGCTAGCATACAAGTCAGACCAGGTAGGTAGGTAGGTAACTTCGCGGTTTTGTATGCCTGTCACAGTCATCACAATTCGTTAAAGCGCTAATTCGCTATCCATACCACCAAGTCGTCAAGCAAATCAAATGTACCTAGGTAATGATAAAATCGAGGGAGATATTCTAGAGTTGAGCAACAAGAAAGCCCTTCAGGGCCGAAGCTACCAGTGCACTTCATAGTATTTTCAATAGACGGGAGAATATCCCTTAACCTATCAAACTCATCCAGAACTGCATTTACAACCTTAGTCCAAGTGGACAGACATACTGGCTCAAATGACCAGAAGCTGCTAAATAACCACCAAGATGGCCGTCGTACTCTGCTGGAACGGAATATCCAAATCTACCAGAGTCGCAGATCGCGATGTCGAGAGCCATCCGTATATCCTTCTTTATTGGCCAGCCATAGGTTTCGCATCCAAGCACCTACCTACTTAGAGGTTACTCTTCGGTTACAGGAGCCAGGAGTCCCCCCTTGGTGGCGCTGCAGGCCCTGGCACAAGGACCGCTTTGTCGCCGGACTTTCGCATGTCCTGCCATTCTGCGACCGACAGATGTTGTCTCTAAACACAACCCGTTCCACGATGCCTTCGGTCCGACTTAGGCAGCTTCAATCCCTTATACTTTTCTCAACTCAGCCAGACCGGCCGTCGCTAAGCTTGATCCATTGGCGGTAGTGTTGTTCCAGCAGTTTCACAGCTCTCATCAAAGCTCGTCGGCGGTGTCTATCCTTCCCTAACCCGTACGGGCCGTACCCCTAGGCGGTCGAAGTGTGGCTGAATGGCGCCAGCCGCCAACTGTTCCAGAGAGTACCTATTGAGAGAAGCTTCGGGGATAAGGGCGCATATTGCTGTGCATCATCTTTAGCGAGCCAAAGTCCAAAGTCCAGGTAACGCTAGGCCCCGCTATTGGTGATCATGCACTGAAGGAAGGCCGCGGTATTTATCATCTTCGTTAAGGAGGTCCCGTTCTAAGGTATATTTCCTATTTCCTGGATGCAAATTCGTCGAACGATCATGATGCCACTTCCAAATCAAGGACTGGCTGCTCTTCATATATACACTTAGGCCTCTTGAGGCTCTGTTCAGCCCTGCGTTGAAAATGGCCTGATTTTGCATCGTACGATTTCATCCCAGATCGGTCATGCACAAAACAATGCGGGATATCACTTTGCCATTGGCTGTCACTCACACACCAGCGAGTGAACTTAGGTACATTAACAACCCACCAAACACATCGCAGATCTTGGCAGGAGATCTCGGCGTCTATGCTACTGCATGGTGACAACATAAAAAAAAGGGGGGGAGGGTCTTATTGCCGTGCCGCTGCCGAATGTTCCAGTGCTGAGACAATCCAGAAATATGGTACCTCTTGACAGCATGGGGATCTCATGGGGCGCCGAAGTGATGCTGAAGGCAGTCTGAGCTTGGCTGATCTGCCACCCGTGCTAATCCCTCCAGGCCAGACCTGAGGCCAATCTGTAACGGAAAACGGTCTAAATAGGTGCCCCATCACTCTGCCCCATGCAGTCTGCCCATGTATAGGACCCTTGTCTTCTCTAGTCGCCTTGCCCCTTGTCCATCATAGCGTGTCACCTGCTTCTCTAATTCCCATTGGCTACATGCACGATGCGCCGTTGCAATGGACGAATCCGCGATAGAGATGAACCGCCCGCCAACCTCATCGTTCCATAATTATCCCCAACTCGACCAGTCAATCGGGAGACAGAGATGCTCACGTCGCCAGAATTAGACATTTCGTGTGTCCCGGTAGGCCAGATGCCTTACATTAGGGACTGCAACCCATTCGTTTCTCGATTTTCCTTTTTCTCTGTATCTGTAGACAATTGCTCAACTGAGTGACAAACGGCTGAGAACTTTGCTGGCGAATAAATTGGCACTGTAACTGCCTATACCGTATCCCCTAGAGCCTTACTTAAGCGAAGCTCCTGTTGGCCAACGAACCCCAGCGGATCAAACCACACCCGTCTCATCTACTGTAGTACCGTCTACTCCGGGCCCCGCTACCCGCTCGGATTGAGGTTCGCTCTACGGCATCCCATGCAATCTGATACCTCATCGGCTGCCTGCGAAACCACCCCTTACGTCTGATCCACCAAGCCCCATCTTCCACGATAGTTGCCTCTCTCGATTAGGTCGTTCCCTGTTGCTCGTGCGAACTGGAGACCCTTGTCCTAATTGGTCGGTTACACTAACAACAACCACCACCGCAATTCGAAGCCCCGCGCGCGTTTCATGACAGCTGACATCCGAACATTTACCTTACCCTTGCTAATAAGATAACACCTTGTTTTCTGTTTCGGATCCTCAATTTCCCTTCCCACCCCTGGCCATCTGTGCTTGCAAGGGTTATCACTGATCGCTAAGCCTTGGGCTCGTCCTTTATGACTTTATCGCTGCCCGCAAGGCCATTAATTTTGTTATCCTTTCCCTCTCCACTCGGCTTCGAGGGTGTAGAAAGAATCGGCTTTCTTCCTACTCCACCAACTTTCGCTTCATCAACTGCTGGTTCAGACCGTTCATCCATTCATTCGTTGGTTATTTCATTTCATTTCGGGTTTGAATAATAGGTGCTGCAAGAAGACTTGGAGGACAGGAGGACGAGAAAACGGACAGAAGAGACACAATCGAGTTTTGAACACCTGTTCCGCTACATACGTCAATTTCGTGGCCGTCCTGCTAATCCGAATCGACTTACGCCGCTACTGTCGCAGGTCGACAATAATTTTGGATTCCTTCCTTGGCAACTCGGAAGACTATACTCACTATGGCGCTCGCGTCTTTGGTGAAGAAGCAGTTTACTGCGAATAAACTGATCTTCCACATTCTGTTTTGGGGTTTTCATTGGGGTATCTTTGCATACGGCTGGTAAGTCATTTCAAAGCTTTTGCTCTGTTGCCATATTCTGAATGACGATTAGGTATAAACAAGCGGAAGAAGTTCGACTGGCTGCCCTGAACGGCTTAAAGTGGTCGGTTTGGATTTCGCGAGGCGCTGGCTTTGTCCTATCATTTGATACCACATTCATCTTACTTCCAGTATGTCGAACAATAGTAAGATGGATTCGACCCAAGATCAAGTTTTTGCCTCTCGATGAAAACATTTGGTTCCATCGCCAAGTCGCTTATGCCATGCTGCTCTTCACACTTCTGCATGTATCTGCGCATTATGTCAAGTATGTCATGAAACCAACCACTCCTCCAGTCTTCTTCTGACGTTCTACTAGCTTTTACAATGTCGAGAAGACACAGGTTAGACCTCAGACGGCTGTTGAAATTCATTATGCCCAGCCTGGTGGTATAACAGGGCACATAATGCTTTTCTGCATGTTGCTAATGTATACAACGGCTCACCATCGCATCCGGCAACAATCGTTCGAAACATTTTGGTACACGCATCACTTGTTCATCCCATTCATGCTTGGCATGTATACTCACGCGGTTGGATGCTTTGTCCGTGACACTGCTCTCCCTGTCTCACCTTTCGCTGGTGATGCCTTCTGGAACCATTGCATCGGCTATCAGGGCTGGCGATGGGAACTTTTTGCAGGCGGGCTTTATCTGATTGAGCGACTGTACCGTGAGATCCGCGCCCAGCGTCCGACAAAGATCACACGGGTAGTTCGTCATCCTTATGGTGAGTGAAATCGATTCTGTTTGCTCCGTGGCTTGCTAATCGACTATAGATGTCGTCGAAATCCAGTTTGAAAAGCCATCTTTCAAGTACAAGGCTGGCCAGTGGCTCTTTTTACAAGTGCCGGGCTTGTCAAACTACCAGTGGCACCCGTTTACCATCACATCTTGCCCTTATGATCCGTATGTCTCCGTGCACGTTCGACAAGTTGGTGATTTCACTAGGGCGTTGGGTGATGCTGTTGGTGCTGGCGGTGCTCAGTCCAAGCTGTATGAAGGTGTCGATCCGATGGGAATGTATGAGGTCGCGCTCCAGAACGGCCAACAGATGCCGCCTCTCCGTATTGACGGCCCCTATGGTGCTCCTGCTGAGGACGTGTTTGACAACGAGATTGCAGTCCTCATCGGTACAGGTATCGGTGTCACACCGTGGGCTTCCATCCTGAAGAACATTTGGCATCTACGAAATAGCCCCAACCCACCAACCCGTCTTCGCCGAGTTGAGTTTATTTGGGTGTGTAAGGACACTGGTTCGTTTGAATGGTTCCAGACACTACTGTCGTCACTCGAGTCTCAGAGCTCAGAGGCTGCCCGCATTCCAGGCAGCAATGGTGTTGAGTTCCTTAAGATCCATACATTCCTCACACAAAAGCTCGACATGGATACGACTCAGAATATCGTGCTCAATAGTGTCGGCTCCGATGTTGATCCTCTGACGGAGCTTAAGGCGCGAACCAACTTCGGCCGCCCCAATTTTTCCAGTATCTTTGAAGCCATGCGAAGTGGCATTCTCGATCGAACCTACATCAACGGTCTTGAGGGTAGTATGCAGACTACGGTGGGTGTGTACTTCTGCGGACCTTCCGCAGCTGGTAAGTCGACGAGAATTCTCATTTGGGCCCTTAGCTTTCTTACTAACATCACTCAGCTCGAGACATCCAAAAGGCTACCAAAGACGCAACCTGCAGAGAAGTCAAGTTCCGCTTCTGGAAGGAGCACTTCTAAGCACCCATTGTTCACTTCGATGTACCATTTTATGCATTATAGGTCAAAGGCAACAATCTACAAAGTGTTGCAAGAGTTTAAGTCAATGGCAAGATGGGTACCTGGAGAGGCATTTTCTATGTTGAGGGAGGGTGCAAGTTGATTGCCACTGGAAGCTCACATATGGACTTGTCCAATCTCCATACCCCGTCCATACGTAATAGGACATGAACGTGGCCAGCCTGTGGCGATTGTGGATAAGTCTCTGGTGGAGGCTCAGGCTTTAGCGTTACAGATTACATATACATTTGTCAATTTAGCATATATTCTAGCAAAACGCCTTTTTAATACCCAACAATTTTTCTCAGCCTACAGCCACAGGCGGATGTAATACCTGAAGTCATGAACTACCGCGAAGCATAAGCCCTGTCGTTGGTGATCGCCCAGCGGCTACTGAGACGTCGCTAGATTTCGGCTGTTGTGGAATAGGCCCGTAGGCTGGCCGGCTTCTGTCAGCTGCCGTGTTTCATACTGTGCCCCTTGAGATCCAGCTTTTGCTATTGGAGCACGACAGTGGCAAGTCTATCAGCCCACCATGTGGTAGGTGTAGCAAAGGCATTGGCCGCGGTTGTTGACATACTGAACCATTTCTGAACTTGAACGTGGTTAATCAGCTGATCGAGCAGAACGTGCTGTTGGTAGCGCTATCTAGCATGACATAGTAATTGGCTGTTGATTGAGTTTGTGCACACGAACCCAGAACTCTTACATACCTCCTGCGTCAGCAATAAGCGACCATTATCCTACCTACTCAGTATACGTACTAGTAGGTGCGAAGATCGAACCATAGTATTTTGGCACGATCACTAGACGGAACCCAAGTCAATGGAAATATAGGTGTATTGTGATACCTCTATTCGTCATCCGCACAACGTATACCGCATATCTTCGATTCATTTCAACTTATTATGTTAAATTGATCCTGACATCCCTGTCAACTACTCATCTTGACCTCCGCCGAGCCCTGGGTACTACTACTGTCAAGGCACACGTGGCGGCTTTGGGGCGATTCGTAGACCGTAGTCCCCCGACCCTGCATCTCCGCTTCATGCTTCTCGACCTCCTCGCGGATGCGAAAAGCAAACTTGATCAACGCGAAGACATCACGGATGTCAAAGATTTTGTAGACCTTCGAAAGCGAATATTATCAGCATATGCCCAATGTTTAATAACGAGATCTTGACTTATGCAACTCCGTGCTTGATTGAGGACGGTAACAAAGAGATGAATGAAGACTCACCAGTCGCCAGCCGTACCCTGCGTACTGCTCTCCCGCGCGTTTCTGCTCTTCTGATAACTGGTACATGCTCACACTGTACGCATAGTGAAAGAATAGCGCGAAAATGACGAGCTCGATTTCGACGATTAACGAGGGAATACCGGTTATGAAATCGACCTGACTAACAGTCTTCGATTCCGTTAAGGAACGCGGGGCATTTGAGTTGACGATTGAGAAGATGAACTATTGCCAACATGGTATTAATACCTCTTCTTTTTGAGGGATCCCGTATCAAGGAACAGAATGATTTCGATGTCGAAATCTCTGTCGCGCAACTTGGGGCATATCTTAAGGAGCTCGGAAGAGGGGAAGTGGGGAGAAGAACTCACATCTTGCGCTACCTGCAAGAAAATCAACGCCTTGAAAGCCCACAGCTTCGGCATCGCCCTGTGTTTCTTCACTTCTGCCCTTACCGGGAGCGTGGTGCGCAGTACGGCAAGAAGCGCGGCAAATGTGCTAATGGTCTTGAACACAATCAGAAATATATGCGCGTGGTGTGAATCATGCGCAGTTAGACAGTATACACCCGCGGCCTCGGTGGCAATAGCCGCGATCCCTACAATCCAGGCAATGGGAATGCTCTGCGCGACGCCGATCCAGTTTCGACGGAAGACATCGAATACACGCGGATCGGTAAGGGGGACGCCGAGTCTCCGAGCACGCGTTACCAGCGGCGAGAGGAATATCGAGCGTCGCGAAGGCGGGGACGACGGGGATGGTAACGGTGACGACGACGATGTCGGAACGGGAGCGGCCAACGTTTCGCAAATGAATAGAAAGAAACATATCAACGTCACCGGCTCGCAAATTACGATTATTGAGTATAGATAGACGTAGGTCCGCGGGATGTAGATTCCTACCCAGAGCACGATGGCGAAGATTGGGAGCAGAAGGCAGATTCTGATGATGTATAGTTGTTCACGCGGCCGACTCATGTTCGTTGCGTGCCGCCATATCAAGGCCAGTACCGTCAGGGTAGAGAAGATGGCCAGGGCCCCCGATACGATGATATTGACATGATAGAAGTCTTTTGACCCTACGATCGGTTCTGTCGGGACTATATTGGCAGTGCCTGTCAGCAGTAATTCGGTCTCGAAGTTAAGTAAACATATAGTCAGTCATGTTAGGCAAGGAAGTCCGCCGTGCAGCTTCGATCCTTCACATGGCAACTTTAGACCTCAGGCTTAAACGAGAAACTTTCAAACATACTAGGAACAAGCGGAGACGGCAAGTCGCACGACGTGCTACCGCTCCTCGGGAATAGAGTTGCTAGACCGGGCATAATTCTTCCCGTCATTTACGATACGATGATCGTCTAGTTGACTATTTGCCCAAAACTCAAGATTTGGACGCTCGAAACAAACAGAGGTGCAAAATATTGAATTAGAAACTCAAAAAGAGGGAGATTCCACGCATTAGTACACTAGTAAGCTACCCCAGGAACACCAGAACCAAGTGTTTAAATAGGTAGGTAGAAGGAAAATCACATTACGGTATTCCAATCACATCGTCGTACCTGTGCCAGTACGGATTGCACCGCAGCTGCACCCATGACGGCCGCATGGGCAGGGATTGTGAGTTGATCACAGCATTCGGAGTCGCCAGTTACCCGTTTGAACTCGTTCTTTTCACCATCAGTCGTACCTATTGAGAATACTAAAAAGACTTCCTAACATTAAACACATTTCTTGTTGTAAAATAAAATAAAAGCGTAAGCTTCAATATCTCCCTCGCTACACTGCTTACACATACCTCTGAAGATTGCAACATCCTAACCTATGATGTTGCGATGTTTAGGTACCCCATGCTATACTCGATCGGTCTCGGGTTCGCACCGAAAGGGGCGCATTCTCTAACAATTTGATAAAGCTAGGCTTGGCACACCGCAGGGAATCTTCAACACTAAGTATACGTAACGCACAGATGGCATTGCTAATGCAACGCTACTTAAGGACTTATCTCTTTCAAGGCCTTTCAAGGGTTTATTATAGGTACTGTACGAATGTCCTCGACAGTTTCTCTAGCAAGGATATATTTCTAAGCCGCAACTACCTACACTAGAGGACGAAATGATGAATCGGGTCTCATTACTTACACTACAGTATATCGATGTCTAGTGCGATCCTCGTTAACTGCTGTGTACATAGTATCCATTGTGCCGGCATTCAGCGCGACGCCAGCAACAACTACAAGACTTGGGCTTATGGGTTATAGTTTAAATTAGAACCTTTTTCTCCCATCCCTCCAAACGAAAAAAAATATTACGTACCCAAAAGTGACTACGTTATGTGTTTAACATTTAATTCGATAAAATAACCTTTCTAGTCTCTAAACGGACCGTAAAGGATAAGTCAATAATTTCTTTCAAGAGCCTTTCCCATCAGCTTTTTGATGCGGCCTAGCCGAGTCTGTTGAGGATCCGCGCATGGATGAAGACACCTATAATCCCTTCGTGATTGGCGTCTCATACTTTTCCCTCCAGGACTCGCTTCCACCCCCAAACCCCAGCCAATGGGTCAATTTCAACTAAGAAGAGATGTAAGCCACACATCTTAAGCATAGCTTACCTGCGTCCTTGAGGGTTGAGGGTGCAATATAACTGGAGGGATGCCTTTTGGGAGGTGTGATATGATAAGCCCCAGTAGAGCGCGTCGTTGCAATTGGGCAGACGAATGCAGTCATTAACTACAAGATTATGTTGTATTACTTAAACAGCAGCCTAAGCTACTATAGCTTACGAGTAATATCTCAATCAGATGTTGTCGCTTCTTTGTTATCCTTTGCTGATCTCTATACCGCCTCATTAATACATATGTACTAGCTACCTAGGTAGTATATCTAACGAAGTCATGAATTACGAAAAGTATACGCAAGCATATTGTAAGCAATAGATGGAAGCGGCCTTAGCTATGTGTAAGACATCTAGCTACTGGTCCCCTACCAACGGCGCTTTATATAATTTCCGAGGAAGGATACTTGACTTTTGCCAGCGGTACCGTTTTACAGATGCCCCAACGCTCTGTGAACTTATATACAACACACGGGACTTTGCGTTTTGAGATCGGCGGGACAACATCTTTGCCGCATCTGCTTCGACGACCTCAAGCTGGTTCCCACCCCAAACTATCCCCAAACTGCGGAAGCGACTATGACAGATCTGTTGCGAGCTCTTATACGCCACAAACATGTTACGATATCGTCGCCATTGAAGTAGACAGAAGATCCCGACCCTCTAACCTCTCTAGCTGGGTGCCGGACTGGCTATCACCCGATTTACCTGAGAAAGCCCACAATATTGCCAATAAAACACCACAGTTGACGCTATCGTCGGGAATCCGCAGCTTGCGTGAATCTGCTGATACTTTTATAGTCGAGGGCATCGTTCTCGGGGCAGTTTTTAAGATGACCTTGAGCTTGGGATCATCACCTGTTTAGGATTAAGTTGACCGCCAGACTGCTTCGCGTGCAACAAGATGGTGCGTCGGTTTGCTTTGGAGATACGGAAGCAAGGATCGTAACCTATAAGCGTTGCTTCAATGTCCTATATTGTCTAGTGCCGAGCCTTCGACGGCCCGAGCAACCTTCGTCGAGATGTTCTGGTTCCTGAATTATATCTACCCTTCTGAAGGTGGTATACTATATTATCTTGGGGAGCAGAGCCATCGGATTCCTTCTACTTCTCGCATGTGTTCTAAATGGATAGAGTTGAACCCTGATTTTGAGATAGATGGCACACCCCTCAGCCTACTACTTTCCTAAACCATGATACTTCGTGTTTTACTTTGGCTTTACAAACATCGGTGGTTCTGCGCCTTGTGTTTTCTTTTCTGCCTCTTCGCCGCTTTATTCCCTCTCCTCGTCACCCTATTGGTCTTACACGAACATCCAGCATGGCTCGCGTGGATCCTTCCCGGCGCCGTGATTCTTAGTATCGGCTTTTGCCTTTTCGTCTTCCCCGAACTGTTAGATTTCAAGAAGATTAAAGAGAGGGTTGGCAAAAGCTTGGTCTCTGCCGGGAAGTGCCGCAGACGCCTTGTTGTCTGCGATACGGGTCTGGTGGGTATGACGTGTTCAGATATTGATATTGGGGATTATATCTATTTCTTGGCGGGGTGTTCGACTGCGGTAGCCTTGCGCAAGAAACTCCGTGGAAAGTATATCGTCGTGGGGAAGTTGTTCGTCTCCCTATCTTGGAAGGATCGGAAAGTTTACAAGCCTTTTCTTGCCCGGTCTTTGAACATATTGGAGATCGACAATCCAGAAGAGTACGAGCGACTGCTCAACGAGAACCGTCGCCAAAAAGGAATGGCGCGAGTCTGTGCTGATTTAAAGGGGATGATGGTTCCAGCCATGAAAGCTATCATCAAAATGATGTATCAAGACTTGTCACCCCTAACGTATTAAGTAATAAATTTATTCCAACGTGGCCACCATCCCTCATTCGGGAAAGCCATGCCCTCCTAGAGCTGTAATACGTCACAGGGCGATGGAGGAATATGCCGCCCCCTGAAATACAGACAAACTGATTGATCTGAGTTATGGGCATGGACCTTACCGTATTCTTAAACAAAAATGAAGTAATATGAGACAGTGAATCTTTAATACTATTCAAATATCCTTTGAGGGCTTTCTTGAAATGCATTGACTAGGAGATCGATAATCGCTTTGGGGCCTATTTCTTTTTATTGTTAAGACAAATCTAGCAAATTTGACTTGATTGCGGCTTTGGTTCCGCCAGTTTGTAAATTTTATCCCGTAGGCATTTAAACAGAAACACAGTTGTACCTTAGATGTGACGGTTACTTCGGCCTGTATCTCTGCAAGTTGGAGATGGCGAGTTACGGGAATAATCATCGGAGTATGTCTGATGTGGTTAGGATTTCGACCGCGACGCAAAAAACCTACGTAGGATTATTATGAGACAAAAGACCATGGGTCCTCTCCCTACCCCCTCATGATTCTTCTCCCACGACAGCTATTGAGATTGCCTGCCCCAAACTGAGTACTTAGTGAATATTGTGATATACTAAATAACGAGCTAAAATGTACATAACGCCTCGATTAATACGAGTAGAACCAGCATGCCCTTAACATAACAATGCTTACTTCTTGAAGAAAGTGATCTATTATAATTTCTCTAAGGGTTTAAGCGTTAAAATATTAATGCAGTTATAGATATAAGGTTTCTTTGATCAACTTTGGATATTTCTTCTAGTTTTCTTGTGCGCAGTGATTACCAGCATCAAGATAAGCGTGTTCATTCACTCTTATGTAGTCTGCCACCACGTAAGCGAGACTGAATTTCTGTTTCCGTAATTCCAATTTATGTAACCTCTATAGTGGCCTTGATAGAGCTGGAGGGTTCATGAAAGAGTGAAAAGGCCAGACGGACGAATAGTTTGGGCCCTTCAGATGCGGAGATGCGGGCAAGCGAGTTCATATAAGTATGCATTCATTACGCAACATAAACAGGTCAGATGCAGAACAGCGGCCAACATTTGCCGACTTAACGAATAGGATGAATCTCGCAATGTTAGATGGAAAAATGCCACCAGGTCATGCGGAAGCTAATATCACGTAAAACTTGGAGTTTTAATTGCGATGTAAGGGTCCTTCCCTGAGCCGTAACACACACAATACTACACGTCTCAATCATGATACATACGACCTTGAACTCAAAATAAGCCTCAAAAGATCCTATTCCCCGTAGACTAACCCTTTCAATATGTTGTTGATTAGCAAGAAGGCAAGACGCTTTTTCAAACTTCTCCTCTTGCATGAGTAGCACTGTAACCTCAACAATTTTTTCATGAGCTTAATCAAGCACCATATATCAGGAGAGGTAGAGATGGCGTGAGTAGGATGTGGTATACATAATGTACGCGCCTGAGCGCGCCAACAAAGATGTCCTCACGCTCCTTGCTGACACGTTTGTCACGGAACCTTATGAGGTTAGACTCAATACCGCACGGGCCCCAACCTGGCTATATAAGCTGACTACTAACTAGATAGATTCTGCTAGCGTAGAACTCTCTCCTTTGTGCAATAACAATAAGTCAATGCTGGAACCAGCAGTGGGAACTGTGACAACGTTTCCTGTTCACAGTTACTTAATAGCTTGTCGATTATATTCTTATGTCGTGTCTTGGAGTGATGCTTGATCAATGATATTGCGTCCATGATTACACCCAACAAGCAAGCTCCCTACAGTCTAAAGTACTTTCAATTTGGCTCAGCCTGATCCCACGAATGACCCCGCATCCTCCAATCTTGTGATACTTTCGGTATGTGCAGAGACGGTGGTGAAGAATACGATTTCTCAGAATGTGGCAACACGCCTATTATAGAGTATACGTGTCGAGACGGGGGTCCGGAAGTTCTTCGGATGAGCATTGATACTCCCCTCTGCCTGAAGGACACAGACGAAGGGGAAAAATGCACAAATGAAATGCTAATCAAGGACGCCGGCCTTGATTCCACACATATCGAAAATGAAGCATTCCTTCACTTTAAAAACATCTTGGAAGCTGAGCGTCGCTCGCCTGCTCCAGGTATGGATGCGAGGAGGGGACAGATCGAGCACCTCCATAAAAAATGGGACGCCGGCGATCAAATTCGCTGCCATGGAACCATGGTGATGTCTTCAATGCTACCGGTCCTTACAGCTTCGAATATCCGGTTCTGCGAGGCCGAAACTTGTGTGGCAAGGAGAGCATTGGCAGGAGCCTCGGCGCCTCCTTGCCGGTGGCGAGCCTTCAAAGAGTTGGTTCTGCAAGCCCTAGCTTGCTGGATGCCTAACCTGATACAAATTCTTACGCCTAACATTACGTCTGTTGGCATGTTTCCACCTCGCTTCTCCTGCGTCGATGTTCATGGTTGCCTAGACCTCTTGCACTGGGCGCACCGAGTCTTCTTCGGCCACCTCACATCTTGGAGGGGCCATATATGGTTCAAACTCGGCATGGAGTTAGGTATCGCCAAGTTTGCCAGTGGCTACGAGACAAGTACAGTCGCCGCTGCTCGTAATTGCCGTTCTCGTGGGTTGTGCCCCAACCGACTGTGGAACGTCGCTCTGCAAGCCACATATGGCGTGGTAGAACTTCTACCCCTCGCCCGCATGGCTATCGAGCATGTAAATACTGCACAAAGTGGCAATCATCTCAACTGCACAGAGCAACTCTGCTTGTACAGTCACGAAAATAGTACAATGGTAAAGCAAGCTCATAAGTGTCCAGCAGGGCTCTGCAATAATGAGACGCGGTTTCCATCAAATATTGTAAACGATGTGTTTGCAAGAGACTTGCGATCTTCTGAAACCTCTGCGTTACATCAATGGTGCCAGAGTGCTTGGCGCATACGGCCATCGGCAGGATCGATGGCTCTCTGCGACTCTAATGAGCCATATCTAGCTGTCTCGCATGTCTGGAGTGATGGAACAGGTGGTGGGATGAAGGATGCAGGTGTGGTCAATACGTGCCTTTTTGATTTCTTCACTGAGATTGCTACTGGCCTGGGGTGCGTGGGAGTTTGGTGGGACGCAATTTGCCTTCCTACCGGTCGAAATGAAAAGAAACGAGCAATGAACATCATGCTTGCTAATTATGAAAAAGCTGCTGTGACGATCGTGCATGATAGGGAGTTACTTGAATACGAATGGAGAGAAGACGGCAGTCCTGCCGTTGCCCTCGTGTTATCCGCCTGGTTCACCAGGGGTTGGACTGCAGCGGAACTGTTCGCATCCAAGTCCCACCCGGTGAAAGTCCTCTTCAAAAACCCTATCAAGGATGGGCCGCCCGTTTTGAAGGATCTCGACACTGAGATTCTTACTAACGACCGGCCGTGGCAATATGGGGCTGCGGGCCATGATGAAAATGGGCATGACCGGCTACGCAGCCCTCCACAGCAAGGCCATTTCATTGCCACAAGTATCATAAGGCAAGTGCGGAAAGGCGAGACGCCACCACGGCTACGCGATCTATTGGGGCTTCTTCGGTCTAGGACAACGTCATGGGCTCGAGATAGACTCATTATACCGGGGTTGATGTGTCTTCCTTCTTTCCAGTTTGACTCGATGGCATCGATCCCAGAGATCACGCAGCAGCTGCTGAAGCATTTTGGTAACATAGAGCTCAGGGATCTATTCCACAACGAGATTCCCATCGCGCCCTACGGGCCTTGGTCGTGGTGTCCTCCGTCGATCTTCGACCTAGGCCAAACCCGTGACGCTTTCACCAACGACCACAGTATGATATGCTTCATTAAACAGGACGGACTGCTTCGATGCAAAGCACAGGCAGTCCAACTTTTGGATGAAGATCTAATTATCCCGTGCGGTTCTCATTCGGCTGTCTTGTCCCGTATTTCCGTGGCTTTGGCTAACCGAGGTCATTGTGTATTGCTCGCGGATCCATTCGTGAAAACCGGCCGTGGATTCGGCCAAATGCAATTCATACTTGCCAACCCGGTCGGGCTTGATCCTCCAGGTGCTGACGGAAGCAGTGTATTAAGGTGCAGATGGGTAGGGATGGTATATCTTGCATTAGTATCTATC
The DNA here is from genome assembly GCA_902806585.1 of Xylaria hypoxylon. Taxonomy (NCBI): domain Eukaryota; kingdom Fungi; phylum Ascomycota; class Sordariomycetes; order Xylariales; family Xylariaceae; genus Xylaria; species Xylaria hypoxylon. The sequence goes on from CADCXB010000001.1 coordinate 4,161,733, forward strand.
AACCCACGCATACCGGAGCAGTCAAAGAGCATCGCCGTAGACAGAAGGAATGTTTGGCATATCACTTGCGAGTTTGGTAGTGATGTTGACGCTGAAGGTGAGCCGTTACCTAGCATACCAGCGATAAAAGCTGGCGAGTCCGCAGTCGCAGCTGAGCGAAATTTCAAGGGACGTCCACATATTATGAACGATATATAATTGGCTAAGCGGCACCCGTCTGAAGATATCTGATTAGACATTTTCCCAATGAGTTTGAGGGATCGCGTGTTGATATTGTTGCTCAATTTTGGAAAACCAATAATTAAACTTCGTCTGATTTATCATCTCGTACTCGTCCCGGCAATTTGGCCTCCTCTTTAATTTTTGTAGCTAGGTAAATCCCTTCGAGAATATAAGGTGCCCAGAACTCATTTTTATATTCTTCTTTCCACTCCACGTCTGGGGCAATGCTTTCTGGAACATTTTCTTTCCCGGGTGAGGAATGTCCAATAGCACTATTCATAGCTTCTAAAGTGGCCTTCTCCCACCTAGTTCGTGTTGGGCCTTCCACAAGAATCGGATCGATCCAACTCATGCCCTCGGCTGCAAATCTGTCTCTGTCTTCCTTGTTTTCGCCCGGCAGTAGAGCAAACGTATCAGGGTTGAGCGCAATGATTGTGTTGAGAAGCGCCCGCCGAGAACTCAACGTGGTACGGTAGCGCTCGATCTTAATGCCAGCATGCGACTTCATCCATAGTTTAGCGCCTTTTTCAGGTGGTATCACATGGGCTTGCATGAATATGCAGAAAGAAATCCAAAAGGTAATGAAATATGCATTCCAGTCCTTTACCGCTGCCGCTCCGAGAGCGATTGCCCACTGACCCAAGATGAACACTCTCAGAATCATGCGAAGGCCAGTAGTGACGGGCGGCCTCTTTACGGAGCCCAGAGGTTTCAGCGGTCTGTTGAGCAAAGAGTTAACGATAGTGGACTCCCCGTAAAATGCGACCCAGTTGGTCGTGTTCTCATGTTCAGCAATTAGGACCAAGCGATTCCACCTAGTTGGTTTCTCAACTAGCAGGCACCGGGGATTGCTCCCGTGAAGCATGAAAACGATGACACCTGTAGTAGGCATAAGAACAAGGAATGCCAATGCTAGCCAGGTTCGCAGTATGCCACTCATAATAACCATCCCGAGCAGCACTACCCAGCCGCACATATGCGGCCATTTCACTCGCATAGATCGTAGGAGAACGCGCCGCGGCCAAGATGATGAGATCTCAGGTCTATGGGGGGGATGGAGACGCGAAACGTGAACGATCTCGAGGTTCTGCAGCCGGGCATCATGGGCGTCGATATTGCCGTGCAAATTTTCGATGATCGTGGCAGGATGGTCTCGAAGACACATACGAATAGTCTCAGGGTTGCTAACATAATATCGACTGCCATAGCGACCGTCTAGGCCCAATAGGCCAATGCTATTACCAAAACGATCCAAGTAACAGTCAGGATATGTGAGGTTGTCCTTGGACAATAGGAGTCGGCTTCCGGCGGGTGTGATCGGAGAGTTCCACAACGCGGCGTATCCTGTGAGCTGGTATATATGCAGTTTCGGTGGTAGATCTATGAACTCAACAAGAGCAGATAATGGGAGTATACCAGCCAACTCTGCCACCCAGCCATTCCGACTCAGGATGGCAGCCAGTCCGTTAATGGCCGACGCGAACATAGTGGGTGATGTGTACCGCGCGATGAAGAGATAGAGAAAAAGATAACGCTCAAGAGGGGTTGCTAGCCATGATATTATCCTCCTGCGGCCCCTACAATTTCACAATGCGTAATTCGGCGAACCAACGCGCACGCATGCAGCATATGAGACGGCCATGGCGATGCGGCAAGGGGAGGTTTTTACTAGCTGCAATCTAATAGCCTACTGAAAGTCGTCAGCTGATGTTTGCGCCTCACTTGGAAGCAGAAAACTCTTTATCTTACTCAAACCTCCGAATCCTACTCAACCCTCTGACTCTCCTTCCTGGTTTATTCCACTTAGAAGTCAGTGAAGACGGAATTAAGTTGATCGATATATGTACCTACTGTACCTACTACACAAGATTACCTTGGAGCGCGACTTACGCATAGCGGCATAGAATAGTAGTTGGGGTAGGTTACAAGCATGATAGTGGATTAGTATACATAGCCAGTAAGGTAGGACTCTTGTCCCTGTACCTATAGCCCAATATCTGTCGCAATAACGGACTAGACTAGGGTTTGTATGGTGCGTTGGGCTGCCGTCGCTAGCTCACATCCTGAGGGAGCTAAATATAGACTAGGTTTCCAATCCAATCCATAATGGAATTTATACACATCGTCTCTCCACCTATCCACCTTTGTTCACAGCTCGCATTATAATCCTCCAATAATTCCTTGTCACCAGATCAAGAGGATCGAGCCAAGCCTCCATGTGTCTCAAGAGCGGCGAGCTTGCATTGCGTGACAAAAATCAATCGCCTCAGTTGACTTTCAAGGATCCCGAGAATGCTCGTACGTTTGGTGTTGACCTTCTTACGCCGCTTGAAACTCCAGGCCACCTCGGCCCTTTCCTAAGGGCCCAATTCGATGGCTGGAATTCGCATCAGGAGCCTTCAGAATCACTCAAGGAGGACTTGAGTAGGTGTCGAAATGGGGACTACTATATGCGGGGGTGCGTTCCTCAAATGAGGAACGATATACCATGTTTTCTGGAAGAGCCTAAATGCTATGGGCAATCGATGTTCATAAAGGTGTTCAGGTACTGGTACTTTTCGGGCGTACGATCCTGCGATAACTTAACGTGTAAAGCTCGGAAGATCATGCTTGAGCGGTCTGCGCCCCAATGCAGCTGGGCTGTTTTTCGCGATATCGTGCTGACATGTCTCGCATGTTGGCAACCAGTGAGCGAAGTACTGTCCTCTACTGCGGCGCTTCCAACTGCGGATGAAAATACTCAGCTTCCGGTTGATTTCTGCATCGACGTTCGCGGAATGGTCGATCTGTGGTTCTGGACTACTCGGCTTATATCTGGACCCATCGTTCAATTGGTTGAAGAACTAGGAATGAATGGGTTCGCAGACGATGCGCTTTATCAACTCTGGCAAGCATTTAAATCCGATCACAACTTGCGCGCTACGGAAAGTTCTCTCAAGTTCTATGAACGTGGCTTTTGTGTCAATCGTCTCTGGAACGTGTCGTTTCAAAGTAGACACGGCATAGCGGATATTCCTTACATTGTTGAAAAGGCTCTTGAATCTTTGGCTCATAAATCAGAGAGCAGACACACTAGCTGCACAGAGGAGAGTTGCTTGGTCGCTCATGAGAATAGTACCCTTGTCAAACAAGCGCATAAATGCTATTCCAGATCCTGCACCGACGAGCTCACTTTCCCTCCAGCCATACTGAACAAAGCTTTTAGTCATGGTGCCCGCAACTCGGGTTCAAAAGTACTCCCATTTGAAATCACCGCGTGGCGCACTCCCGAACCTGGCCAAAACCCGTCTTTTCTATGCGCTCCTGACGATGACTATGTCGCTATCTCCCACGTATGGTCCGATGGAACGGGTGTTGGGATGAAATCTGGTGCAGGTATTGTTAATGCCTGTCTTTTCGAGTATTTCTCAGATGTTGCGAAACGAGAGGAAGTATCATGTAAGGGGATCTGGTGGGATGCAATCTCTATCCCAACGGAGCGCCATGCTAGGGCTATCGCGATGGATAGCATGCTCGAGAATTATGAGAACGCAAAGGTCACTGTAATCCACGACCAAGATTTACTGGAGTTTGAGTGGAAGGATGATGGAAGTCCGGCTGTAGCAATGGTTCTATCGTCATGGTTCACGAGGGGCTGGACAGCAGCTGAACTATGGGCTTCGAGACATCATCCCGTGAAAGTGCTCTTTAAAGACCCCAATGACTCGACAGGGCGAAGACCACTGCTCAAAGACTTAGACAAGGACGTCATGGCGGGAGACCTGTCCCGCTGGTTCGACCCCGAGACTGATGGGCATCGGTGTCCGTATAATAACCGCGCATTGGACCCGACCGATACACTTCCTGGATTAGCCCATATGATTGCAACTGATATCCTAGCCCTGTTCCGCTGGACTGAGCGCCAGAAGATTCCGGACCTACAAGCTCTTCTACGCATGCTACAGACACGGGCAACGTCGTGGACGCGGGATCGTACCCTCATCGCCGCCCTGATGTGTCTACCACGTGATGCAATCGACTCGACCACCACCGGCCCTCAAATGACACAAAAACTCCTAGCTAATTTTGGAAGTCTCAGGACTACAGAGATAGTCAACCATCGAGTGCCCATGTCTAGCGATGGCCCCTGGGACTGGGCTCCGCAGTCCATATTCGATCTGGGCCAGTGGTCGCTATCAATGGATCCGATGGGGCACTGGTCTTACATCAACGAGGATGGTAGCATCAAATGCGAGTTCCTAGCATACGAAGTCTTGGAACAGGATGTTATTACAGAGTATCGTCACCACCCCGCTCTCGCAGCTCGAATCTCCGTTGCCCTATCAAGAAGACAGAGCTGCTTACTGCTGACAACACGAAGAATCCAGCAAGAGGATACGTATATTCTATTCCAGCCCGTTTCCGTCAGCGCCTGGATGGTAATGGGAAGATGGATCGGATGTGTTTCTTTGAAAACTCCATTAGGAGCATCTAGACGTCACCTGCAAGTCTGGAACACATATTCCGACGGCAGAGATGTCATTGGAAAGAGCCCACCCACATATGTACTCGGTAAGAGCAGAAGTAGCATCGGGAAGTCGTTGCCTACGATGAGTTTTGAATCAACGTTTCTAGCTCTTGAAGCCATGAATCGGAACAAAATAGTGCCAGAACCAAAGACATGGTGTCTATCGACTAACCAAATCGAGGTATGCTCCTTTCCAAGCTAGGATGTGCTGAGATTTTAACAGGAAATCCAGGAAGCATCAAAGATGTTACCCCAGCCAGTCTACATCTACGCACCGAGCGCGGAGTTATTACCCAATATTGGAAGAACAGGGCCAACCCATCCATCTGGCACGATTGTCTTTGAGACGATGAGACCTGACAATTGGGTACGCTTATCTTTTTTCTTGGGGCTCATCGATGCTCTTAGCATGGGTGAGCGAGCAGTCTGTCCTCAGGGCCACAATGGCTGCGACGGCATTGCTAGAATCACTTGGTCTTTTCCTTGCTCGGAAAGTTTCTATTATGGATGCTGGGCTGTTGTTCCGCGGGTTTACACATCTGTGTTCCACATCACCTCCATTTCAAATACTATCAGGGGCAATTTCGATATGACCATTGGATCGAGAACCTTTGATGACGATATCAAAATGCATCTGGTCCATAATCAGACGCGGGGTATATACCTACAGACCTGTAATCAATGTGGAAAATGTAGTATGTGTATAAGGCAATAGGTTAGTCATTAGTCCAGCGGTATAATCTTTCCCGGCCTATAGCTCGTCCGGAGTGACCAGAGAAATTTAATTCACTGTTGATATCAGAACCTCTACCGCTCTTGTTTGATAAAAACTAGTGCATACAGATATTCAGAATTGAGATATTTCTGGGAGTGCCTCTACCGTCATTAGTATCTGCAGTCAGTCGAACGTAACTCTCCTATCTCTATAAAGATGGATGGTATTCGGCAACCAGCAAGCCAGAACCGTTCTTGCTAGCGCCTCAAACGCCGGCCATCCGCACTGAGGGGTCGCCTTACTCAGCGATTCGCCGTCGCTGGCTATAAAAGATGTATGCGAGAATCTCTTAGCATTTGGGATATTGTTCGAACCCAGGTGTTCGCCGATACGATCCTGGCTAGGTTGTATACTAGTCCCATAATCGCTTAATCGAGTACATGAGCTTTCGAAATGGTTCCTGACGATTTCGAAATGCAGAGAACGACCTGAATCCAAGCATCTCAGCCTTTGGTGCCTTTTCGCAGTGGTCGGGAACATGAGCCAAGCCCGACCGGCTTGGTAGGAGGAGACTGGTGTTTAAAGAAACGGCGCTGAAATGTCCATTGAGAGGTACTCGAAAGAATTGTGAAGCTGACATCGTTCTTCCAAATCAACTTCTATAAATAGCAGTACGGGCTCACTAGGTATTTCACCTACCCAACCTGTGAATTTACACATGCTAGCTTAGACTCGTTGACTGTTATGACGTTGAGGGAAGTCCTTGACGAGAAATTATTTTTGGCTCTAATATGCACTCCTGGTGCAACCCCTATACTCAGCCTGATTTTCAGGAGTATAGGTACCTACTTCTTACTTAGACCCCGAAGCTCCCAACCCAGCCACAATAAGCCACACGAGTCATTCCTGGGGTCTGCCTCCTATCCGCCTTACAGGATGCTTACCGAGAGCACGTTTGAATTTTATCCTTGTCTCTACACATATGTAACACCAGGCTTAAAAATGAGACTATTGAAATACAATTCCTGAAGTTGTTGAGGTTGAATATCACTAAGTTTCGCAATTCATAGGTCTTGGTATCAGAAAAGCCCAGTTGGTTGGGACCGACACAACCTGGACCGCTCGACAGCCTTCGCGCACTATTGCTGTCGGTTTGACGTGCCACAATGTATATTGTCTGCCTAGCCAGACCGACTGGCCGCCTTGGGAATTTGTGCTCCTCCACGCGGCAATCATTACCACAATAATCCGAACACCACGGATATGAAATGCATTACAAGGATTGTGCGCGCGAACCAGTTTGTCAGGCATACACCAACCTGAATGGCTGCAACGCCATAAGGTATGCTTAGTTTATTCCGGTCCAGGCTTGCCTACCTTCTACTACAGGTACTACTTCTATCGATCGATTGTGCTATTTCCGTCACAGGGGCCTTAACAGTCAATACAAAAGCTATGTTAGAGTATCAGCTCAAGATACTCAAAGGCCTGTTCAGTACTCATGCTTGGTCGCAGCAGCTCGCGGGAATTCTCCCGCTCTCTGCTCTCATCGATTTTCTCGATGTCCCTCGGACACTTCATATCTTTGAGCTGACCGGCTCTGTACCCGCATGGTGTTGGCCTGTTACTCCATCGGGGAGTCGTCTGCTTTTGTCGCCGCGCTCTATTGAAGAGCCATGTTGCCTCGACAAGTTTGGAGTTAGCCAAAGCCTACAGTGCATGGACGGACGGTACGGCGACATATATAATGCGGCTAGTCCCGAGACTCTTCGTCTTTGCCTCGAAGTTGCCCCCAGGATTTTGGTTGTAAATGATCACGAGAACACAAAAGACGCGCAATACAGCCGCCGACCTCAGAGCTTAACAGTCGTTCATGTAACTCGCGCGAGCTGTACAAAGAAATCCTCCAAATACTTGTTGTTACTCGGCGCCTCGGCTGTTGGATGGATCCTCCTAGTAGGGCTTCTGGTGGTGACAGCCATCCTTAGATGTTACATATCATTTACATTTTTACTTGTTATTCCCTCCACGGGAGCTGTTGTTTATTTCACCCGAGGAGGCGGTCAGCCCACGCTTAGAGATACCCCTGGGAGCAACTATAACCGCCTTGTGGTCGCCGCATTACACATGAACGAGACCGACTGGTGGGCCTTCTATGGTGAGACCACGGTAGTCAACGCATTACTCAATCTACCGTTACGGGTGAAGAGGTTCTCAGGGACCAATCACTGGACATTAAACATAGCGCTAAGGATTCTCGTCCTCGGGCAATGGTTATTGGCGATCGGCGCAGCTGCCACGCAGGGATTAGACGCGTACATAATTACGTTTTGGATCGTTCTCTGCATCTTTTCCAACATATCCATCTTCTCTAGTCGACACTGTTGCCAAGACTGGCTGGAGCAATCTGCAAGCTTTCGACTGAGCCGCATTGAGGTGAAGCTAAGCTCGCGGAGAGCGCTTTTGAACGCTTTAATCGCATTAAATCCTGACAGCTTTTTATTTGATCCGGTGTCTAAACAGGATATGCTTGGAAGCTTTTATCCGAGCTCCCTCGCCTGGATAGACCCAATCCTCAAGTGTTGTCCAGACCGGTCTTTATGGGAAGAGGCCACTCGGATGGCTATGGCCACCGAGCACAACAAGAAAGCCGTTAAAGGGCAAAAAACCCCTGGTAAAAATAGTTCAACAGAGCTAGACTGGATAAGCAGCTATAAGAAGTGGTACTGGTGCAGGTTCATTTCGGAGGGCATGTCTGTTGCAGAGAAGATTAAACAAGAAGCAAATTTGCCAGGTCGATTCGTTAGATAAGCTAAACTATAACATTTATGATTATTAACAGATATTGTTGGTAAATATAGACAGTGAAGTAATTCTAGATACGGTCGAGGTAAAGGAGTTCCGTTATTGTTCATAAAACCTTTTATCATAGAATCAGAGCGATTTGATACCTAAGAGCGAGGTTTACCTACATGAAAATCAAACCTTATTTAAATTATTAGAAATAAGGGATGCAAACGGTTATTTCCATGTGTTACTGCTAACAACAACACTATAATGAATACAAGGGCGGTTGATAGGAAAGCAGATTTAGGGGCTAGTAATTAGCAAATTATCCATTGGGTGAACCTTGAAGATAACCTCTCTTACAAAACCCACGAGCTCATCGGTCTGTTGCGATTTGGACAGGGAATATTTGACCCTATAGAAACCTACCATAAATGCTTCAGATTACGTATATGTTTCGGATCTGCATTGTACCTTTGACGCAGAGCTGAAATGCGGTGAAGGAGAACATTCTTCTTCTCTGCATAGCGAGTTACTGTATAGGCGTTGGCCTACTTGCACCAACCCCCTTATGACAATATTATACTTGGAACAAGGGAGTAATTTGTATGCAGCATAGGGTTAACTACCGAAGGAATCTGTAACCCTTGTGTAAGAACATATATCATGGCCCTTACCTATAGTTGGCCATTCCCGATACCCCTTGCCATGTATATCTTATATGAGATCTTTCACCACATATAATAATATATTTCAGCGATGTAATTCTATATCTATTCAAGGCCGAGGCAGTCTTATAACCATGCCTCTATAGTCTCATATAGCGCCGATTTATTGACGTGGAAGTCGCAATTGGAAGCAAGTGTTGTGAGAGTATCGTAACCAAACTCTATTAGTTCTCACTTGAGATATAATACGAAACTCGATGGCAAAGGCCTGCAAGCTTAACCCGATAGACTGGGTGACTCTTAACTTGCTATAGTCACTTGTCATATGAAGATTGATTTCCAACGAGGCAATGAATGAGGGTAATATTAGTTTTTCTGTCTGATGTTGAATGCCCTTAAACTTACTCTTTTACTAAATGGCTTTCTGTATTGCTGTTTGGAGCTGGAACTCGAGATACGTGCATAGAACTGAGACATGGGTAGAGCAGTACCTACTGACTTATCAAAGATGCAGACTTAGATACGGAATTTATGCATATTCAATGCTATGGATCTATAAGACTCATCTGAATGAAGGCGCCAAGCTGTGAAGATAAACTTTGGCCTGTGTCAGAAGGTAGATGCTAGTTAGCATATGTCTGGGTCATGTCATCTTACTACTCATCACCTCATTGTACTGAAGAATAGAGTACGATAAGATCAGACGTCGCAGGATGGATGAATAACTCGCCCTTCTATAGTAAAAGTCTAATAATTTATGTCTATGTCCTGAATCTGTATCTTTATTATGATTATATTTCTACATAGGACCCAGATTCCCGGAAGCGCATCGGTTGCTACACTGAAGCTCCTTATACCTTCTTATCCATCTCTATCGCTTGTTTCCAACAGCGCAGTATAGTGCCCCAGTACTGTTCAGGATGCATCCGCATATGGCCCACGTGAGGAGAGCCCTTGAATTCTTGCAGTATGGTTTTGTATCCTTTCCTCTCAGCCGTAGCAGCCTGTTCTTCGAGGTCCTCCCAGTGTATCAAGTCGTCTTCTTTCGAGTAACAAAAAAGTCTCAGTGCTTTCGGGGTCGCATAATCATGCTCGGTGAAGATTCGAGCACTATGAGGGCCCGAGGGCTCAATACCCACAGCTAGCGCCAGGTAGTTGGCCATGAATAAGAAGGCGGCGCAGAGGGCTTGTGTGAACTTGAAGGGCAAGGGGAACCATTTGGGCACGCCCATTGCCATTGCGCGGCTCCATCGCCACACTTCGGAGTTGAAGTTCAGGCCGCCGGGGGTGGAGTCGGAGACGCAGAGGTGATGCGGCAGCGCAGCGTCTTGACCATGGCGCTCGCGGTACGCGTTTAAGGTCGCCGCTGCGTAGATGCCGCCCGTGTTTGACATGATGTGCATGATGACCCGCTCGGATTCATTGTCCTTAGTGGGGAAACACGCGTCGATGATAGGGCTCATGACCTCTGTCCGCTTCGGCAGTGTTTGCGTTGTTGCAGCGAAGATGGGGCTGACGATGACCACAATCCTGGCCGAAGGGAAGAGTGCATGGTAACCCTCCGAATATTTTGCTGCCTTATGTGTCAGTAATCGCAACCTGCTAAAAGAAGAGAGAACAAAGAGAGGATAATGCGCTTACAGACGTGTCTCGGGGTTCCATCTCCCCAACCATAAACCAGAATAGTGGTTGGGTCACTCGCTGTGGTCTTGCTCCTAGCACTCTCCGAATCTAAACTGGTTTTCTCATTCCTGATGTAGATTCGATTTGAGATGGGCGTATAACCCGGGAAGGACGAAGCTTTGACAGCCATATTTTTGACTTGCGACAACTTTATTTGAGACGACCGTAACAAACCGCCGTCTAAAGACTAAGCTAGATAGATAGTGCCTTTCGATCCGATGTCTGGTCCTAAATGCTTTAACGTGAATTGACTTAGTACTTTAGTTTTGACTAGTTTCGATGATGCAAGTCATACAATAGTATTCCACCGAGACGATGGCTTTATGATGTGGTTCTGCCCGATCACATGCCACATACAGAAATATGCTGTCGAGTCTACGACAACCGAAATTGTTGAGCTTGTTGGGACTCCCCCTGAGTCTAGTCAGTGTAGTCTTGGCTAGACACGATGCGATACAGGGGCCTGGATCTAATCGATAAGCGTCGCCCAGTTATATTAGTGTATATTGCCTTTAGTGGACCCCTTGTTCCCGGCACCGCGGATTTTCAGGTACTATCCCAAGTACCACCCCATTCAAAATACCTGCACATATACCTACCTACATCAAAGGGTGCATCCCTTGAATCCTTGGTATTGAGCAACAGATATTGCCTGAGGCTAAAGGCTATCTATTAGTTGCAATAACTTAGGTAGACTAGGTACTTAGGTAGTATGAAGATCTAGAAAGATCGCAAGCGCTCTTTAGGTGTACTAATACATCCGTTTTATGCTGTTATAGTTATTATGAGAAACAAGGGTTTGGTGAGCCGAGGTAAGTGGACTCGACCAAATCGCTCTGTAAATCCGCTATCTAGTCGTCTTTGCCGACATACTACTAGTATCTCAGCCCATAGGTTGGGGTTTCTGGAACTGGTATAAATAACTTTTAGTAGGTACCCTGAAACGAAATGCCTCTTACACGGTGGGTCATCAGTTAGCGTGCCAAGCGTAGAAGGTACCAGATAATTTTACTGACCTGCTGGTATTACGGGTAGTCGGTAAGGCTCTGCCATGTCGATGGTGCGGCTATGGCACGGCTTAACGGAATCGGAATACTGAGTCTTAGGGTTAAGAGATGATTGACATTATTGGGCCTCATAGGTATCTTATTAAGTTATTATCTTTGAAGAATTCGTCGGGCTTACCCCTTGTTAGTCTAGCTATTGTGTCACTCTCGGAATCAACGGGAGCACATTCTCTACACTAATTTGCTATATAAACGAGGAACACTTTGGAAAGGTTGATTCTGTACGGCTTTATGCAGTAATGGCGCCGCCGATGAGAGGAAGACCGCTATCTTGCCTGTCATTTTGAACACTTTTTCATCGGCCATTATTTTCCTACTCCCAGATATTACCAATTACGTAGATCTAGTGCTCAGCCAAGCTCTGAAATATGTCAAATTCATGAATGTCGGATTTATTATGTAAGTCGGATGTTATGGCCATCAGTCTTCAGACAACGGCTAGCTCATTAATTAAGAGACTGTCATCCGGCGGATCCCGACCAATGATGCTTCAACCCGGTTTACCCAGCCCTACGGATCGACATTAGTAGCCTCCCAATGGCAGGTGGGCTGGCCACACTAGACTAGTTTAATGCAAACATACTGTGAGACATGCTTCTCGTGTTCATTGCCAAGCTTGAGTTGATGGATGGGTCAGGCTTTGGTTAAGACGTGTTGGGCAACTGGCATTCGGCAGACCGGAGCATGCCTTTGCTAGGAGTTTCGACCAGACATAGTGTTACCTGAAGGAAATAATAACTTACAATCTTCGTTTACTGAAGACTTAATAGCTATACACACCGGGTCGTTTAGCGTCACCCTGTCAAGAGTAGCATTGCTCTTATTCTCGGTAACAACTGTCTGGTACTGACTTCATTTACCTACCTACCTATTTCTGTTAACTTGTGGGCCTCGGCAGTGCAACTGGACATTACGGGTAGTAGGCTATTGAAATACCCGTCTAGCGAATGAGCGCAGACTTGAAAGCTGGAAAGTGTAAAGATTTCCGTGCTAGTTGCTGGCGCTGTTGTTTAAAAGGACTTGTCTACGTGTACAACTTATCTTGACCTCCTCTCTCTCTTATCAGTGTCAGTGTTGTCCATGTTGGAGAACTGATAACATTCTCGAAGTATTACTTGAAGATCCCGGGACTGAACATTCCGCAAACTCCGCCGAAAGGCAACATTGGCGTATCATATGAGGAAAAGATCTGTCGATGGTGTCGAAGCTGGACACTCGTGATAGCTAGGGTTGCTCACCAGATAATCAAACCATGTGGGGTGAGTTGGATCTTGTCTGGAGGATCCAATTATAGGTATACGGCGATCCAAAGTGTACATGTACTACACCCCGAGTGCGTGTACCAGATTAGAACGGGTTACTCACAGCTGTTCTGATGTCGTGAAGTACAAGAAGCAGAGTCACCCCATAAGTTGAAAAATGGAAAAAGCAAGCCCTGCATCTCACGCACCTCTTTCCTCCAGAATATAGACCTTTCAACTTTTTGCGACAGATTTAATTCCACTTAGCACTTGCTATTATATCTCTGAACATGTCTTTTAAAACCTGTACCGTCCTCTTGGCGATGATGGCTGGAACCGCCCTCGCAGTCCCATCGCCAACCTACCTGACAACAACAACAACGGCGACTTGCGAGGAGCCGCCCAATCAGACAACTGGGGTACGTATTATTGAGTCTTTTTTTTCTCGTCTTAGGGCTGTGCCACATGCACCCGCGTGGTCCTGAAACCAACAACAGGAACAATGATGAATGCGTTGAATCCTTATTAATTAACTATGAAGTACCCGGACTATGACTCGTATTGTAAATGCGACGCCGTAGAAGAGAAGGCCTGGGGCAACCCCTACCTAGGTCTCGTCCGATGCGACACCGCGTGCACGCCCGCAAAGCCGGAGCAGAAGGCGGCACACAACGATAAGGCTGACTCGCTCTCCAATTGCATGAACGCGTGTACCGGAAGCTTTGAGAAGGCTAAACGAGCCGCTGATGACGACTACTGGTTTTGCCACGGCGTTAACTTCAAGGAAGGAGAGCTTTGCGAGTTCATCGGATCGCTCGGGGAGAAGACCTTTGAGGCGGGATCAAAAACCGATTGCTTTTACATCGATGGTCTCGATGGTTAGGGAAAAGAAAACACATGGACTATTAGGCTATACCTATCCTACGCATTTTTGGGGGTTTCTGGTTGTCCTTTGGTTATTGATAAGGATAGATTAGAGCAGCCGGGATGATATAGATCGACTGTAACAGTTATAATACTTTGACGATCTCCCGAGATACCTACTTCAGTTATAGTATCACGTGATTGTTTGACTCTGGAGATTGTCTATAAGCGGTGTTTCAGCTGTTGGCGCCTGTCAGCTCATCCCCTCTCTTCTCTAGTCTAGGTTCCCTGCAACTGCTTTCGCTTGCCAACTTCTCATCACTCATTATATATATCCGCAATACCACCATTCCTATTTATATGAAGTGCGTGGGCGGGGGGTTTTTTAGACGCTCATTACTGTTATACAGTTGAAAACGATGTCCACGCGGCTCACCTGCGGCTTATGCGGCACCGGCACCGGCACTGGCACTGGTCAGGGTATTGGATTAGACAGCCAATGGACAAGCTACTACCGGGCCGTATACTGTATAGGACTAGACAGTCACGAGCCGCAGCTTTCTGGGCTCGCCTTTCACTTGGAACAAGAGACGAACTGCCTCCCGCCCGAGGCTCATCAGCGGTTCGACGACTCAAACCTTGACCCCCTATCATTGATTACCATTCGAGGTTTCAGCCCACCGGGACCAGACCTGCCCGGGTCCGAGAAAGAAATCTATGCCTGGGGATTTAGTTTCCATGATTCCTGCTGGCAGCTGGTTGAACAGGCGTGCGCACCAACACAAGTTGACTTGAAGAGGCTGTGGCGTATTCTGCGCTCCGTCCCACACACGTCACACCTCCTGCTCTGGGGGCACAACTTCGGTGGGCTTTATCTCGGTAGTAGGAGGGATGACCGTGATGCAAGCCGCTTTGTGGTTCTAGGAGGCTCCTCAAACTTAATTATTCCAAGCGCATATCACGATCCTTTCAAAGTCCCCGAGTTGAAGACTAGACTGGCTCAACTACGGATTAGGACTGACGATACAATTCCAATAAATGAAAAGTCACAAGCTCTCACATACTCATCGGCTACATACGTTGACCCATTCTCCATACTGCCAGTGGAGTTAAGAGACATTATTCTTACTTATATAGCTACCGAGGACATTCTCTACTTTCGCCTTTCTTCGCGTGTAATAGCTACCACCCCGCTTTCTCAACATTTCTTCCAGAGTAGATTTTGGCCTGGCCGCGAGTTGGACTTCTTCTTTGATGCCTTTTTACTTAGACCATCTGATAAGGCCGGCGTTGATTGGAGGGGGCTTTATCGATTTTCGAAGAAGCGAATCAAGTACAACCTGGTTGGCCTCGGCGAGCGAAACCGGCTTCGCATCTGGAAGCAGACAGTGCGGCCACTGACTCAGGCTATTGATGAGATCACTAGACTGAGTGAGCTGAAAGGGAAGTCAGAGTGGTCACAGAACTCCGAAGGCGCTCCTTGGAAATCCATCGAATCGTTTCAGAGCCTTGACCCTGAACTATTCGGTGAACTCAATCGCCATTTATTCCAAGCAGAAATTGAACTTCCATCATCGAACATTACTGCTATCCATGTCAGTTTCGCTGGCTTCTTCGGCTCCAAGTTTATATCTGGTATGGCTTTCGAGACAGAACATGGTGAAGATATCGAAATCGGCTATATTATGCCAGGCTCCGAAGAACCCCTACTTGTCGAGACCAGTCTCGAAGGATTCCACCTTGCCATCGACTATTGCGGCTTTCGAGCAATTTCGCCCTACGCGGGTCAACATATGGAATCGGAGTACCTGGACTGGGTCGGTAATACGGATGACCTGCCTCTCCAGACTCTAAGATGCAGTGTGGGCATGGTTCGGAGAATCCGTGCTACTTTCGACGTAAGTCGTCCGCGGCATTTCCCAATGACCTCACATTCAAACACTAATCCTGCCACAGGGATTTAGGATGCGAGCTCTTTACATACCCGAAAGCGGTAGCAGCCATTGAAACTGTTAGTACATAGGCAAGTATATACGTCTGGTATGGCCGTCTGCTTCTGTTATAGTACCTGAAATATAGGTATGTTAGGTAGGGCATCGACAATTAATTTTACCCATACAGTCATTTTGGATGTACCTCAAGGTTGGCAGGCTACACAGATGTATGTTAGGTACCTAGACTACTAGATATTGCCAATGAGCAAATCATCCCACCTTGCAACCTCCTGCAGCTGCCTCGCTATAAAGTTGTTGGACAACCTACCTATATGGTACTGTGTTTACTGTAGGCATTGATTGACTCTAACTTGCAAACAACAACAGCAACAACAAACTACAACAATTAGCTTCATTTCGTAGTTCTGCTCAATTGACTTCTATTACTTCCGCACCCTCGTTTGTCTTGCCATATTTGAGCAAACATAGCTCCCACAATCCTCCACCTATATCATGAAGAGAAGCCGTTAGAGCACCGTAGTGTGCTCACCCCCACCACCGCGAAGGCCTTGCTCGATATTGGCTACACGGTGAATGTCGAGAAAAGCCCTGCACGCATTTGACGGCGACTAGTTCACTTGTGTAGGCTGCGAGCTCGTCCCGACCGGTAGCTGGCGTGAGGCTCTAGCAGACCATATAATTGTTGGACTCAAGGAGCTCCCAGAGGGGGAATGTAAGTAGCCAATCCGTCGTCATAAACACCCTCCTTCCAATGACAATGGCGCGGCGCGATGCATTTTGGATGTCCTGTAACACTATATATACACAGACAAACAGATATAACATATCTAGATAATGCAATCTGTTGGCTAATCAATTGCCTCCTTGGCGCATTACAGTTCCTCTCAAGTATGTGCATGTTCAATTCGCCCCATTGCTATAAAGGTGTTAGTACATCCGCTTATTATACTTCGATCCGAAGCGCTCGTTCATGGCAGATACCATTTGCACAAGATACTGACTTCTTCCGCAGTATTACCTCCCTAATCTCATTTGCTGCCACTCTCTTACCTAACCTCCACCGGTGGTCCCTCTCGAGATAATTCAACGATGACTCTTGATAGATGAACATCATATTTACATGTATCAGGTCAGGGTGGATGGGAAACAGTACTCTCCCGCTTCCCTCGCGGAGGTGGAACACCTAGACCTTGAGTTCCTTCAAGATCCTAGCACTAGTCGCCGTGTTGCCGCTTTTGGCTACTCTGCTAGCTTTAGTGGTAGTGCGCTTGCCCTCAAGATGGCAGCAAACCCCGCCGGCGAGGCCCAGGCAACGAATGCACTGACCGATATCAAGAGACCTCGAGGCCGCAGGCCAAGGCCGGACATCTACCTCGTGATCGTCATTGGGGCTCTGGGACGCTGTGGACGTGGAGCTGTCGATATGTCTCAAGGCCGGCCCGATGAACATATCATCAAGTGGGCAGAGACCACAGAGCCTTCAAGGAGATCCACGAGAGATATTTGTCATCTGTGAGTCTTCACTGAACTCGTAATCATGGAACCTTGCAAGTTTTAAAGTTCTTTCATCCGGTCGTGGCACTTACATTACTTTGATAGGCATTTATCTAGCGTCCAAGATACGATGTGCGCAATATTCAAGCACGTAAACGAATCCCAAGGAAAACTGTTGCTTCTTATTGTTACACTGTGTTTGCCCTAGCTTCGTTCTCACTAACTACTATCTGGCCTTCACCAAATTACTAAATACTAACTGCCCCCCATTGGTTCGTGAACTTGGAGTCGTTGAGGAACCAGGCCGAAAGCTTACCGTCGTATGCGACGTATTAGCTCATACCATAAACCCCAATGTTCGTATACCCCAGAACTCTTTTTGTGACATCACTTGCCTTCGCTGCTACCTAGGGAGCCATTAGAAGCCTTCAGCAACGACCTTTTGCCATATCTGCTCAAGCTGAACGACTGGCAAAACGACCCTGTCTGGGCAGGTGCCAAGAAGCTATTCGACGAGAAAGTCGCTACATTACCCAAGGAAGCTGTAAACCAGAATTCTTACTTTGATGGTGATAATGTATCTACGGGTAGAGGAAATTAGAAGATGAGGACAAAAGGGCCTTTTATAGATATGCCATATTACAGAAGGAGGAAAACACTTGAGTAATGGGCCCAAGTTAGGGAGAGGGCTGCAAAGCCGTCTTGGCTACATAAAAAAGATGAGGTTCAAGTAGATAAAATTGCCCGGAATTTCGCGAGGGCTAGAGCGAATACGCCCAAAGATGCTACCGAAACCTGCACAAGATGGGATTGAATTGTATCATGAAGGTTATATGAAGGCAATACCGCCTTTGTGCCCTATTGTAACGGAACTTCTATCCATTAAAAACTCTCAAACGCTTCAGTCGAGTGATATCCGTAAATGTTGTATCTTGGTGGAGAGCGGCGTGACAAGACTCTGAACTTCTATATCCGCTCGCCACGCAGCAAGCGGAGGGCGAGAAAGCAACCAGAAACGCCGGCCATATATGCATAAATGGAAGAAACACGTAATGTACACATGAATGAATATACACATAACCACGTCCCCAGCAATAATGTGAGTGAACAGTGTGCTCCATCTCTTCCTTCTTTTTCTCTCTCCCTAAAAACTTCCGCTTTTTTTGCTTCTCGTTACCTCCCTTCCCCGTCCTTGGCACTGCCCTCCGCATCGCGTCTCCTCACGGCGCCGCCGATGCGCTCCGGGCGTTCGAGCTTCTCGAGCTCGCGGCGGACTTGCTCGGGGTCGCGCTCGGGCAGGCCCCACCATTCCCTGTGGAAGCGCTCCTGCTCGATCTTGCGGCGCTCCTTGTGCTCGCGCTCGCGGGCCCGCGTCATGCGGGCCGCGAACCAGTCCTCCCGGGCGCGGTCGTGCTCTTCTGGCGTCGCGTGCGCGAGCATGCAGTTGTTCATGGCGTGCGAGAGCGCCCGGCATGCGAAGGAGACGCTGAAGGTGCGGCTGCGCGCACAATCTGCGAAGGCTGGTTTGCGGGATAACGTCGTTAGCTAGCTAGCTAGCTAGTTCATTTGTTTTGGCAGGAAAGGGAAGTTGGAATAAGATGAAGTGAAGGAGAAGAGAGTGATAGAAAGAAGAGGAGAGAAGAGAGAAAAACGAACCTTTGATATCATCAGCGCAATGCGCCCTCACACGCGCATTAAACACTTCCCGCACCTGCGCCTCCTGGCTCGCTGACAGCGGCAGCGGATTCCGCGACGGCATCGGCAGACGCTGCTCCTCCCGCGCCCCTCCTTTCCTGCTCCCGCCTGATTCCCCTCCTCCTCCTCCTATTGACGCCATCGTGATCGGTATCGCTTGTACTGGAGCGGCGGCGGCCATGAGCTGGCCTAGCCTTGGCCCGACTGGTTGGTTGGTATGAATAAAAACCGAGGGAAATCGCTTGTAAGAAGCAAACAATGAGTCGGTATTCGATCGACTAGACCGCTAGCTCGATAGGCGGGTAATTAATTATTCGATCAATTCCCAGCTCACTTGCTCGTAGCCGTGTTGGCTAACGATCCAGTATCGAGGAAGCAGAGCCTCAGGCCGTCGGGGATTGCTTAAGAATGTAGCCTGGGTACTTGGTTTTCGAGTATTCGGAGGATTCGTTCTATAAAAACGCCATTCGTAGAAAATCACCCGTGAATTGATAATTCTTAAACGAAAACCGTGAACTTTGAAGGTTGGGGAGGTTTATTACTTGTCATGGGAGAGAGCAAGTTTCAATATCAAGCCACTGAGAGCTCTCACCTTGTATCGGAAGCACCCCATCACTAGACTAAGCTCGAGCCATGAAAAAGTACTGCCGGGTTCCACCGCCCCCTCTCTCGGTGATCCTTCAGTGTCCTTTAGCTATTGTCCCGCCAGAATGGTTTCCTATAGCTTAGAGAAAAGAAAAGAAAATCACCATGATCCAAATAAACCCCCATGTAAAAAATAGGTTGGGATCGTGATATAATGAGAAGCCAGTATGAACTGCCTAGATTCGTACTTTCGTTGATATAATAGTTTTGAATTGTTACGAGTCCGCTACTGAATCTAAGAGCTACTTGTCCACTAACGATGGTGTATTTGATACCGTGTTCAAAGACGAATCGTCCCTCTCGATATCTAGGCTTTCTTTCTCTTTACCCGTTTTCTTTTCATCGTGAACCTTGATCCCCAACCAATGGGCTTGTCTTTGGCTGATCGAGGTCCGCTTGTCGGTCCGATTGAAGGACTGCTATGTAGGCTGTCATAGCTGCGACCTAGAAATTGACCGCTATTATCTTCCGCAAACTCGTCAAAACTCGTACGGTCTCCAGATGCATTCCGATCCGAGCTTGTGACGCTGTTGGGACCCTTCTTACTACCTAAGCCTCGTACTGATGAAAAGCTGAACTTGGAGGAGCTCCCCTTACGCAGCAGTTTCCTAAGCCCGCTTTCCTGCTCTTTAACTCCAAGACTCGCCATGTGGTCCGATGGCGAATGTGAAAATGGATGTTCGAGATTTAGAGATTCACGTGACTCCGTGATAGAAGGGGAATCAACCGAAAAGGTGTCTCTAGATTTGCGAGGATCTGATGGGGAATCGTCAAGAGAAGTGGTGCCAATGTCAGAGACAGAAGTAAAGGACTGTCGGGGCCTTTTCTCCTTGATCTCCCTTTCCTTTCCCTTACCCTTGGACCTATCCTTAGAGTCCTTCGTCTCCCTATCCGATTCTTTCTCTCTTTCTACCCTTACACGGAATAGACCACCCATGAAAGTGGGCGCAGCCGGATTAAGGCGTTGGCTCAGGGATTTGGCTGGTTTGGTTCCGATAATGCCAACCTGGCTAGGAGAGGCATGGAGTAGCTCGGACTCGTCCAAGATCTCATCGTCTGCATCGGCGAGAGTTGTCTTCAGCTGGGAAGGAGACCCATGAACCGAAGGCCGTCGCGATGGGTTCCGTGATCCGGTCCAAGGACCGTCTTCCATCACCCATAGTCGGCTCTGCGGCTGCAGTCCCCGACCCCATATAGAACCACTATCGGTAGATGGGCGGGGTATCTCCGACGATGCAATTGAAAGAGGTCTAGGACTATTGGGATCTCGTTCAGAAAATATGTTGCTGCCAAGACTACCTGTATGTGTGGCAAGTCCAAGCCGCCGCGATGCAAGACCTCTCGGGCTCGGTGCAGTAGCTTCCATTGGGTCAGGTCTGGGCGGTACGGCGCCTCGGTTGAACATGTTCCAGCTTGAAGAGAAACTAATCCTTCGCTTATTAGAAGCTGGCTCGCCATCTTCGGTCTGTCGGGGTAGCGATTGACTTTCATTAGGCTTGAGGGTCCCCAATGCTGGAGCGTCTGCCGTTTCTTTGGGGCCTCGATGAAGCCAAGGCAAGAATCGATTGCGATTGGAAGCCTGGGTAACTGCCGGTATTGGTGATGAAGACGAACCAAAGTCACCTCGAGGGCCCCTAAGAGACCGGCGTTCACTATTCTCTCCAGTGTACTGAGAGAATGGTAGGTGCTGTGTAGAGCTTTGTGGGCTGGACATAAGGCTAGGTGATCGAACTGATGACTCAGGGGATTGAGTATCAAATTCATAACCTATGCCGGACCCGAAGACTTCATGACGGTGTGGCAGAGACACGGGGCTGGAAGGGTCATCGTCGAGAATGTCGTCAAGCATGCCAGCAGGCAAGAGAGAAGTGGCGGTCGGGCTAAGAGGAGCACCGCCTGTAAGAGCCCTAATACCCTCTTCGTCAAGGGAAGCCGAGTAGGAAATGTTGGTGTCCATGTAAGGCCCTGGAGCGAATCCAGGTGGCATGGTTGGTGGCCGCGATAAGCTATAATTCGATGCAGCTCCATACGGACGATCCATCGCCGCAAGTGATTGGGCAGGGGAAGGAATCGCAGCAATAGAAAGGGAGTTGCTGTTCCGACTTCGCCTCTTGAGCTGATTTTGAGTTGCAAGATCAAAATCAACCCCAGATGAGTTGGCCTGGTTATACATGAAGGGTAAACCAGACTGCTGGGCTGCTCCTATTTGAGCTTGCAAGACCCGCTCGTAGTCATTAGCCATCCGTAATTTTCGATTAGCAGCATACATCCGCCGCTGGAGTTCTTTCACTCTGGCATCCCAATTTCGCCTGATCTCGGCATCTTTTTCTCGCCACTCGTCACTCTCCTCTCCGCCAGGAAGCTTTTTTCTTTGATCCTCTGCCTCTTTTAATTCTCTGCCCTTCTCTTTTAATTCGGCCTCTTCCTGGGCGAGACTTGCTTGTGCATCGGCGATTTCCTGGCGGAGCTCCTCACTTCGCGCATCACCCTGCTCTTGGTACTCCTCTCTTTCCTTCTCGAAACACCCTTGCCGCTTACACATGGATGTAATATCCTTGTCCCACTTCGCCATATCATCGTGAAGCTTCTGTCGCTCTGCTTCTTTATCTCGCAATAATTTCTCCTTCTGGGTTTTTCTCTGCTGAGCACTTCGCATGGCTCTCTCCGTCGACCCCATTTCTCGTTTTAACTTCTCGGTCATATCGTCCTTTTCTTTCTGCACTCGTCTCTTTAGCTTCTTTTCGTCCGTTAACTCCTCCATCAACTCTTTGTGTTCTTTTTCGTCCTTGGCGATCTGTAGTTGTATTTCTTCGATCTCCTTACGTATACTCTCGAATTTCTCTCCTAACTCTTGCAATGACTGCGCTGAGTGATCGTCGATGGTGTCTTTCACAGATTGTTCGATGCTGGCTGTCGACGGCGAGTGCTTTCTTGTCAAAGTATTGCGTCTACCAACGGTAGGATTCATGTTCACATCGCGGGGAGACAAGGTCGAGCTGTCGGGAATCAAGGCTGTCTCGACACCGGCCGCGGGCCCACGAGACGTCCCATCCTCGTCAGGGTAATCGTTGGGGGCTGCAACCTGCTGCTCATCTAGCACGAAATTGGACGGAAGGCGTCCATCTCCGAGTTGGGGGCGGCCGTCTCTGCCAAATGTTCGTAAACGGATGACCCGGCTACCAGCTTGGAAGTTGTTGTAACCAACGGCGATGACCCGAATGTTGTAAAAATGATTTGGCTTTAGTCCGGTTACAGTGATGGCTGTCTCTTGGTTTGCAGAGTCACCAACTGAGTGCGACAAACGTCAACGGTCTGCCCCTTTATCATGTTTTAACAGATCTTATTACTCACCATTAACTCCGTTCACCTGAATTGTAAATTTCGCGACCGGTCGAGTGGGCAAGGGACGCGTCCAATTAAGGGTAGCGGCATCAGCACGTATTCCGGCAAGCGATACATCGGGCGCATCGGGGACTTCGACACCCAAGACACCGATAAGGTCGTTGACGGATTTTCTCAGGGTCTGGACGGCTCGGTGGGCTAGCCTGTTAAGAAAATACCCAGATCAGCGACAGGTAACTTCAAATAGTGCGTGACAACATTGGTTTAAGTCTGATGGGGTTGTTGTATTGCGCATACCACATGAACGCGACACCAGTTAGAAGCATGTTGGCATGATACAAAATCAGCGAGTCCAGTCGTAGGAAGGCAGCAGCGGTGACAGATAGCTGGTATAGGTGAGTAGGCGTGGACTGGGCGACCCCAGGGGCGATGGCCCAGTAGAAGAGGGCACAGCCAACGGCGACTATCAGATTCAGATGGGTGGTCTTCGGTTCAATGAGCCACCAGGCGAGAAGGGCGCAGATGAAAAGAAATGTAGGAACAGCCGTCCATGGGGCCCATAACATAGCGACTTGGGCCGGGTCGGAGGGGAGTGGTCCGGACTCGAGGAGACGGAGGCTTCGGTGGATGAAGGACTGGAAGGGTATATCAACAAAGAGAAGTACACCGGGCGGCTACATGTGGATGATAAAGGCGACGGTTAGAGGGAAACACAATAGGATAAAATAGGGAAGTTTCTTTCCGGCCTCTCATGGTACTTCAGACCCTCTTCAATCTCTTCAATACTAGGTTAGACGAGAGGTGGCTTTCATGGAAAGAAAAAAAAATGTGGGTAAGTTGAGGTAAGAAGAGGAGATGCAGAGCTTGACTTTGCCGACTGGCAATGAACCATGCATTCGCTCAATGCACACAAGGCTTGGTAGAAAAACAGGGCTCCACCTAGGTAGTATTTACCTAGGTACTATATCATACCTACACTACAGTGCAACATACCTATGCTCTTGGCTACCTATAGAAGGCTAGATACCTCCACAGAGGTAGGTAACCCCCACTATACCATCCATACCGTAAACGCGTCGGGTCCGGCCTGGGTTTGATATGCAGGCAAATATCGTCATATATTAGTCTACGCAACACGATGGTAAGGCTGTCTGTCTTGCATTAGAATATTAATTAATATTAGAAAGCATAGTCACTACAAAGTACCTCTCGAAGCTAAAGTTTACTAAGTAGTACTAGGTATTACAAGCAACCGCTGTGGGCTGTGCTGATAACCTCAACCCAAAGTTGAATAAACCTACCTATAGATTGGGAAATGTATAACCCTATACGTCGACTTGAAGATTAAAGAATATCATACTAACAATCGTCCTCGTTCAAGTCCAGTGATTGTTAATCATCCTCGGAGTCAAGGTCATGTTGCGCATCTCCCGGTGAATATTCCAGCCCCCTAATACCCTCTAATACTCGTACCCCCTAATACCCCCTAATACCCCTAATACCCCCTTCAGGGCTAAGGTACTATATAGTCTGTCCCTCTTTGCTCCTCACAAGTTGGGTACAATACATTTCCGATTGAATCCGGCTATATGCATTTCCAAATTACCTAGTTTCTACCTGTTTGAATCAGCCAGTGTTCCCCTCTCGTTTTGATCGTGAAGTATCTCGGAAATATTGAGGCGTGGCAACACCCGTAAGGTCCGGACCAGGTGTTAGGATGCAGCTGTCGGTTGTGCTACCTATATAGCCCCCGGATTTCAATACTCAATGCTCGCCCAGGCTCAACTCGGTTAACTTACTACCTAGGTATGTGTTTCCAGAGTCTCTTTTAAACTGAAAAGCTTCATTCCAGTTGTGAGATGAAAAGGATGAAGTTGACGTTCAACAATAACAAACCAAGTGATATTCCCTAGATACTCCCTAGATTACCTTACCTTAGGCAGGTGCCTAAGTTAATCCTCTGAAGAAAGGTGAAGACCCGCTAAGGATTCAAACCCCATGTCTCATGCTATATTTAACAGCGGGGCGTCATTAGGCGCCTCGTTACGGACAATTAGTCCTCGCTAAAAAAGAGAAGTTAAGTGTTGTTAAGGGTTAGTAAGCTACCTATTGATAAATCGGCCAACAGGTAAACAGCCAGTATTAAGGTTACTACCTCATTCCTACTTATACTACGTATACTACGTATATGCCCGCAGTATTGTTGAAATTAGCTTCTGGGATTTTCAAGCTTGTACTTTTGTTAACATTATTCTTAATATATTCGAAATTTTATTCGTAGCCAAACTAAAACGTAAGCCAGCTCGTACTGCATATATCATGATATATGTCGTCCAATATTCGAGACAAAATAAATATTAGCAATTTAGTGCCTTAAGTACCTTGGGCACTGAATCGCGGGGTTCTAGGATTTGTGGACCAATTAAGGCGCTAACCTACCCGAGATAGTGAAGTTGGAGCAAGTGTGCCTACATAATAAGTAACGTAGCGAATTACATAACTGATCGATTATGTAGGATTTTATATTGAAGGAGCAAACAAAGGTCGAAGTATGCAAGGGAATGGATGGGCTAGCATCAGCTATAATAAACACTCCCCCCTACACCACCTCCTTATAATCATGGATAATGCCCTCATCTTCTGCTCCATCTTCTGAGTGTTCAAATTCCTGCAAATCTCATCTCTCGATCCAACCCTAGACTGAACGGACCAGACTCGTATCACACCGCAAGCATGGACTCTCTACCACCGGAACTGCTGTCCAGGATCGCATCTTTTCTTCCTTCCACAGCTGATCTGATATCTATGCGCTTGGTAAACAGACAGTACGCAGCCATAGCGTTCCGACCGCTGTTTGGGTTACTGAGGTTCTCCGGTCGGCGACAAGACGAAGCCCCGCCCTGGAACTTTGGCCCTGCACCAGAGGCTGCGCTCCCCAGGGGACATGTCGGTCGAACCAGGACCGTCGAATTCGGCAAATTGCCTGAAGTGGTCGATGAGATCTTAGGTAGTTCGCTGGCACGATATACCAAGACCTTTATATTCGAACCCGCGTATTATCGTGAAAGATTTTGGCAGGATTATCTCATCCAACTTGAAAACGAAATGCATGAACCTGTAGACGAGGTTGAGTTCGGTCCTGATGATGACTCGGATGGAGACGACTGGGAAGCAGCAATTGAGCGCGTCCTCGAGCACCGCCGGACTCGACCGGAGAGAGAGCCAATATAATCGATGCTGCTCAAACCACCTGGAACGAGAAAATTGCCGAGCAAAAACTAAACGAAGAAGCCGTCGCTGTCGCACTCACGAGACTCTTTCAGGCTATGAAATTCCTCGAGAAAATTGAAATCAGGCCTTGGGAGTTCGATGGTCGCCTTCTTTTCCCCGGCCTGGAATCATGCGTGTATGAATTGGCACCCCACGATCAGTGACGTAGCTTAACCTTTCTTCAGTTCTTACGGGATTGACGTCCAACGTCGAGGCTCCTTCCCATCAACTCGTTTTCTCGAGATAATCGCTCAAGCACTCCACGCTGCGGACCGGAGAATCAAGCATTTAAACATATCCGAGTTCTTCGCTGATCATCTCCATGATTCTTCTGCTACTCGGCACCTATTCACAGGTCTCCAACACATCAGAATGGATGTGATACATGTCGAGTTTCTAGCTGACGAGGCTAGGAAAGCCCAGGTACTTGTCGATTTATTCAAGTGTGCCCAGCCAACTCTCCAACGTTTATCGATCGTGGCGGGCGGTAAGTGGCCTCACCTCCCTGCCAGGGGCGAGCATTCTCTATTAAAAATGCTAGGCGATGGGGCAGATGAGGCTGGTGAGACGCCGCTTGTCTTCCCCCAACTCGAATTCGTTCGGTTAGGGGGGCTTATTCTCAGCACTCCACCACTTGTGCGATTCCTACGTGCTCAGCCCAACCTTAAACGCCTAGAATTCAGCAACATTTATCTTTCTACACCCGATGCTGGATGGCCTAGCTTGGTAGAAGCACTCCCTACAAGCGTTGAGAGCTGGAAAGTGTCGGGGCCACTAGGCCACGAACCCGTCAATGCAGACGGTCCCACGGCTTACAACTGGATGACAACATGGATTCCACAAGAACTACCTCCTACATCCGGTTGGAAAGCGATACTGCGCAAATACGGGACTTATTTTACACGGGCGAGCTGATTATTACTATCGAAGCTATTATCTAGCTTGTTGATTTCGTGTACCGTTTGCCTAGTCCCTTTTCCTTGTCTTAAACTACAGCTCAGCCTGATGTTTATTATCCCAAAGGCCATATTATACTCATCTCAGCATCGCAGTAATTGGCAATAACGCTTTACAATTTCCTTCGCCACAGTTAGCCAATAGACAACAATTTGTACCCGTCAAGAATTTATACTGTTACACATTTCCCCTATAAACCAAGCCCCGGCGCCCTACTAGCTAACGCTCTATCATCTCTAACCCTTCCTTCAAGACTCACAATTCCAACTAACACGCGTAGGGATGCCTTATGTGTCCAATAGGATTAAAAGGAATGGGTGATTAGGAAGAGTTAGTAGACCTTTTATACATCAGCTCTCCTAACTGAATGTCCATCCCGTGCAGTCTTAGCCGGCTTCCCACAGTTCACTATCACCCTTGGCCTCTGCAAATCGTTAGTATCATGAGGATAGCTTCCTTAACCGCGATCAATAATGTCAAAACTCGACCTTTCGACCTAGTTCGGTAAGGTCCGGCGCCTATTTCGTTAGAGTTTAGTGGACGGGAACACAGACGGTGCGTGCCGGCTTTCTAGTCTCTTAAGAAGAGCTCTAGAGCAGCCGAGATTCGTTTAATGAAGTTTCTGCGTTAGGTGGAGTAAAAATATACGTTGAAGCTATCTTTCATTTAGTATTTGATGAGAGGATCTATTTACAATATTCGGCCCCTCCAAGTACCCCAGCTCTGAACGACTATAGTTGGCATCAGTATCTTGATAATGAATGAAGTAGTCTGGACTTCATTCACTCTTGCCCCCAATACACTGGTAAGCATCAATTTGCCGAGTGTTAGTATTTCATTTGAGTGCATTACACAACAAACCGGGCAAATACTTAAGGTAGAAGGCTCATCGATAAACTGGCCGCCGATTAGGTATCCTCTCAGCATCGACGTTATCATCCTTCCCATCATTCAATTTTCCTAGGGACTGTCTATTAAAGCCTAGGTAGGTACTTATCTACTCAATATTCTGCACCTAAGGATTTAATAGATGAAATCTTTAGTTATAGTAAATAAAAGGCGCACTTTTATATAATCTTTAATATAATGCCATCTTTTTGCAACCGTTTAAGCAAGGCTTAATTCGTGGTTATGTTGGTATTTAGCAGGTCGCTCCCTGTTTCTGGCATGTCATGTAGCGTCTTTGGGTCACAGTATGAAAGTTTCAATTAGATTTTCTCGTACGGGGGGAATACTTCATTCAATTCATTCGCAAGTAGCTTAACTTTTCCTACCCAGCAAAGCAACGCAACCCATTTTCTTCCGTACGAAACTCAACCAACCAGCTAATTATCTAGAACCTATAGGTTCTCAGAAGTTCCTCTGCCCTGTCCACCCGTACGATGAGGATCAATCCATTGAGTCTCTCCAGTTGATTTTTGCTTGATGATATTTCCCTCCTGCTTAATATTGCCCGTACGGCCTTGATTGTGTCGGAAGAGCCTCGATCTGTCTGACTTCACGGCGAATGTTTCGCTGACCCTCTCGTACGCGCTCAGCTTGTGCATCAAGATCATCTTCGTAATTCTCTTCATAGGTATATGAACATCCTCGTGCTTGTTCAGGGTACTTGCAGTTGCAGCAGATATCTTTCCAGGGCCTATCTAGCATTCGTACACATTTGTCAAAGGGGTGAGGCTTGCCATCAGGTGTCGCCCTGACTTTTGTCCCTTCAGTCCCTATGGACTGCCGTAGCTGTAACCGTACCTAAATCTAGGACATCAAAAAACATTTCTAAGAATATGTTTAACCACCGATCACCAGTAGCCAGGTTCTGAAAGAAATAGTTGTACTAGTCCCATGACACTATCATAGATTGGTCCTTCAGCTATGCGAGCACTCTATTTAAATAGTAAGCAACGTCGCCTGGGACTTTCAAAGGCAGGGTTTATAATGATTCTTCATCAACATAAATCTTTCGCAACATTCATCAGCTAATACGTATTGCAACCTCCTGACTCTCATCATAAGCCTCTCCATCCATAACACCATGAACATACGCCTCCCCAAGCAACATACTCTTACCCGTAGCGGCGTCCTTCGCAGCTCGTAGAACAAGCGGCACGGCACCGCCCCGAACAAGCACAATCCGATCTCCAACCTCCGCCTCTCGGGGGACCAGAGCTAAGTATCCATTCCCTAAGCGCGCCAGCCGGCGATTGTACGCATTTTCCAGCAGCCGCGCGAAGTCGCTAAACTTCTTCCACGTGGCCCAGACGTAGCCCACAAAGGTCAGCGGCCGCGTAACGCGGTCGACTCCCATACGATGCATTTTGCGTGCCGCTTTGAGGCTATAGCGCCAGCTGTAGAAGGCGTCCACCGTTGCGCGTTCTTGTCGCTCCCTATCTTTGCCCATATCACCATTGTCGCTTGTGTTATGAGTTCCCGGCGGCAACAAGGTGCCGGTGCTTAGCGTCTGCCAGTAGACAGCCAGCGGATCTCCATCGCCGCTGGCCGCGCCGCCAGGGTTCCGCGGCGGCGACTCGCGCGCGAACGCCTCCCACTCCGCCCAGGTAGTAAGTTGCGGCACGATGGACATGACGAACTCGTAGAAATAATACACCAACTTTACTTTCAGCCCGAGCCGCTCGAAGCGATCGCCTAGCGTCGTTCCGTGGGGTACAACTGTCGTGGAATTGGAGCCATCGGCGTTCTCGTAGGGTACCTGGTATATCCGTCTTAGGACCGGGGCTTGCGCCGTGATGGTCGTGAGCTCGTGGCCGTGGAGCACGAGCGTTTTCCCTCCGTCTTCGAACATCGGCTCTGCATCGAAGTTGCGGGAGGCGTGCATGCCACGGGGCTGGTTGAATGCGTCTCTTGTAAGCGGAAGCGGCAGGGAGATCACGCGCGTAAAACTCCAGTCTGGAACCCAGCTGGGCAGCCCGTCGCCCGCGTCCTCACGGGTCGAGCAAGATCCTAGGACGTCGAGAGACTTAGAGCAGATGATAAGGCGGCGCGCCGTGTGGCAGTACACTTCTCGGAACGGCGTGACATAGTTAGGGATGATGCCGAGAGAGGATTCTTCATTTTCTCTTCCCGTCGACACCACCAACGCTAAGATCCCGTATACTTTGTCTCGCACATCGGTGGCGCCTCGAAAACGACAGGCAACGAGGTTCTCCAAGAGTTGCTCCGCCTCGGATTGATGGGATTGCTCAAGCAACCGTTCCCGCTTGCGTCGCATTGTCCACAGCGACATGTACGGCGTTAGGACGGGATTTATGATGATGCCAAGCGTGATAGGACTCCAAATACCGATAGCGATGCCGTAGTTGACGCCACTGAGGAATGTTTCCCAGGGAAGAGAGTACGTGCCCTTCATGAGAAGGGCCTGCCGAGATAGCAGCAGCTCTTGGCTTGTCCAAGCCCGATTCCACCAGTCGTACGCGCCCATGTGAACGATACTACCATCCCTCTCGTATTTCGCGAAGAGTGGGCTGGGAATGGGCTTTCTGATGTAGCTACTCAGAACCGACATGAAATCGTCTTCATCCAATCGGGCGGATAGCTCCTCGTGGCGAGTTACCGCCTCGGTAGCCAGTTCCACCAGGGCTTGGAAGGCAATGGGAGTCTGTTTGATGCTCTCACCCATCCAGATGACGGTGCGCCAGGCGGAGCGGTAGATATCTCCCATGAAGGCGACCTGTTGAGTTTGCTCCGGGATGTTCAACTGATTTATACATAACGCATCGACCCACAGCGTGCGCGGCTGATCTACGTTAAGGCGCAAATGAAATAAAGCAGAGCGGAGGTTGGCACCAACGTACAGGGTTTTGCCGTTCACCTGAATCGGTGTCTGCTCCGCCGAGCAGCCTCTGGGATTCCAGACATAACTGAGGGCCTCGTACTTGCCTACGCATTCACTCAGGTTGACAGCATTCATTTCACAGCAGATGTCGTCGTGTCGTGGCCCCGGCAACAGCCGAATGAGACGCGTCCACCGCAGCCCCGAGGCCGGTAAGGGTACAAGTGAGTATTCGAAGACTTCGGTAATAGTCTCGTTCTGCAGACGATCCTGACGGCAAGTCAGCATTCATCATCCTTAACGCTTGCTTTTTTAATCTGCATAAAAACGTAGATTATAGACATCGATTTTGCACTCACTCGTAGACCAGGGGCCACCAAGTGGTCGTCATTTTGTGGCTTTGTATCAGCAAACGTGTCGTGGAAAGTAGCTGATATGTCACTCAAAACTGATTTTGACATTTTCATACCATATATTTGTAGAGGTAAAGGGAATTGGTAGGTAATATAACTCATGTTGTCGTTAAGAGGAGAGCGCTGCTTTATACTTCCCTGCTCCGTGGTGGACCTGGCAACCTGTTGGCCATTTTACCCCACAAGTGTCAGATAGAAGGGATATGGCTCAATGGGTACCAAATGATGTCAAATATCGCCTCAGTTAATAGGAGACAACGATTTACTAGTTGCCCACAATATGTCCAAAACTAACCCAATTTGGACAGGAAATAGCACTCGGACACAAAGAAATACTATTTAGACATAAATCTAAGCCTAATTAAGAGGTATTCATTTACTGTTTGTTAAGCACTAGCAACTAAAAATAAAGATTTATAAAATAAATATAATATAACCGTCTTGTATTACTTTACTTTATAACTAGAACTTACTTTTTAGATCATCTGAATATACTTTTAGTGATCGCTACGGCTTTACGCGCTGGTCTACTTCTACTTATATGATTGTGACCCACAACACTCTCAGATGTTCGTTGATTTATTCGTCATGCTATCGTGAAAGATATATTCTCGGAGCCTCACCCTCGTGTCATTGCCCACAATGCAGTATCGCGGCTATTGGCCGAGGACCAGGTCATACACGATTGGGTCGGTGCCAGCACAGATGATCTATGGCAAGCTGCTGCACAAATGCATTGAACAAATGGGGCCGGATCCCAGGAGCCAAACGAAACTGTACAGTACTGCTTTAGCTGATCGTTCACAAGTCTACGAAGCTAACCCACCCGCAGAGATTCTCCTTTGCAAACGGAACGGACAAGTTAATTTACATGGAGTTTTCTAAGGTTCCCGAGCGTGCCCTCAGATTCAGCAACGCGATGGGATCCTCCTGAAGGCACTGGATTCGAGTTGGATCATATCGTAAACAACTTCCCATGGGGCGATCTGAAGGAAGGTAAAGTCGTGGACGTAAGTTCTTCAATAGCCTATGCCTTATATTAAACCAATGGCAAGATTCAAATTACAAACGTTGCCGCTGATGTCACTAATGTTGCAACCAGGTTGGAGGATCTCAAGGCTTCACCTCATTCGCAATTGCCCGCCAATGTCTTGCCACAGCCTGGGGTGCTATCCAAATGGCAGGAGGACCGTCTTCGGTAAGCCACGGATATTATTTTCCTCACTTTCTGTCAACTAACGAATGATGCTACATAAATCTATGGATCTTACCATGACGGAGATACAGAATTCTCACGAGCGAGAAGTAGATGACTGGGCTAAGCTATTCAAGGATGCTAACACTCGTTTTGAGTTCCAGTGGGCCAGACAGCCACCTGGTTCTAATCTCTGGCTTGTGGTAGCTGAATGGAAGGGTGAGTAAGTATAAGTGTGTTAGGGGCACACACATGGCCATGACCTTGGGCAATCCTGCCATTGGCCATTCGTATTCCATCTGGTTAGCCCTTGGATTTTCTATGATAGCCCAATTATTAGTTAGAATGACAGTTTGTTTTTTAAGCGTATCCCACCCCAGTTTTGCAACATCAAAACTCAACAAAGAAAAAACACAGAACCGGCAAAAACCAAGTCCAAAAAAAGCATTGTTAGTTGATTACAATGATCACTTGCCAGTAGTCCCCCGTTGATAGGTACTGATTCAATAGATATGGAGACAAAGATCGGACAGAGAACATTTTCTTTATATGGGTTCTTTTAGTATAAATTGTGGTGATCAGCATCAAAGCCCAAACTAGGAATCCTACCTGAACATAAAGCGGCTGACTGGAGTCGAGAGATAACTTCACAAAAATTTTACGCAGTACATCGGGCTAGTAGTATCAAATCTATACGCTTTTGCGAGCCATGACGAACAAGCACCCCAGGGCCGTTCAGTCGCAGGACAAAATTATTCTGTCTAGTCTGATAGAGTCCTCGCTATTGTTCTTCCAGGTTAACTTCATACCTGGGTTTCTTGAATCAGTTCTTGGTCGGGTGTTGTCCGTACTCGGAAGTTTTTGGCTTTTCTGTCATGTCCTACAGGACAGTGGTAACCGTTTGCGGTTCTTTGCTAGAAAGTGTCGTTGGGCTAGTACAGCCATCTTCCTTTGTATCGCACTGTCGATAACCTCTTTATTCTTTGAGCTACTTTGTTTTTACCACTCAATGGTAGGCGGTGTCTCTGCTCGCGAGCGCTACCTTTGGACCTGCATTTTGCTGTCGACTCTGTCGAGGGCTTTGCATAGGCAGGCCAGCGGGCAACAAACTCAGGGCGCGAGACATTCGTTTACCTCACGGCCTACACCTCCGCCACAGCCCACATCTCCTTCAGAGTATTCGTTCGTCTCGCAGTCTACGCCTAATTCAGACTATTCGTTCGTCTCACAGTCCACGCCTAACTCAGATTATTCGTTCACCATACCCCCTCCTTTCCCGGCGCCTTCGTCCAAATCAGAATCTTCATTCCAACCGGCGTCTTCATTCAAACCACCGTCTTCGTTCAAGCTAAAATCTTCGTCCATCCCAGCGCCGTCGTTCAAACCAGCATCTTCGTTCACCCCAGCTTCTTCGTTCACCCCAGCTTCTTCGTTCAAACCAGCGCCGTCGTCTATCCCAGCGCCATCTTTCAAACCAGCGGTGTCGCTAAAAAAAACACCTTTGCCTTCTTGGTCAAGCCCATCTCCTTGGTCCGAGTCACGTTCAACGTCCAAATCAACCCCTTCCGTGTTCAGCTCGTCTAGCGCCGAAAACGCCTTCCATCAGGCCTTTCCAAACTCAGCATCACGACTTACCACCCCTGGTGACGGCCTCTGTGGATTATATGCAATTCGACAAAGCCTCCAAGCACAAGCACCACATCTTCCTGTCCCGAGCACCACGGAGCTGTTGAATGTTTTAGACGAGGATCACGAAGATAATAAAAGAATCGCTTGGGTCATAGACTCTTCAAAAACGACAGGGAGTGGTAAACCCGACAGAGATGTTTCGAATAACAATCGGTCCTGGTTCTTGATAGATCACCTGGCCGCTATCTTCTGGTTGTGGGGTAGAAGTAGAGGTTTAGATGTCGTATTGGGGGTCTGGATTGAGGGCAGGGGTTACACACTCCATGAGACTGCGACCTCAGGGCCTCATAGTCTTATACTTTGGGTGTATCACAACGGTTATAATCACTACACTGGCCTAATCAAAATATAGTAAAGGAGAGAGAAACACTAAACAGGGTGCGATGAGAACATAGCTCACGAACATATTTGCCTAAGCAGGGGCCTTCTACAATGCTGCTATTGTTCTAGGAAGCTCCCGAAATACTTGAGATTAGAATACTGTAAAAACAACAGTTCAAGCAAATATTAATGATTATGTACAACTAGTCAATATTATGATTATGTATTAATACACAACGTTTGTTTCTTACGTACATAGATTATTCCTTACTATATTCCGATTCCCTGCAGAAGAACTGTGTCTCGACGTATTTAACCTAGCTCATGTAACTTTTAATCGATAAACAACAATTACTGAACTCAGCACCAAAATAAATTGTCACTCCCTATGTATGACGAGTAGGAACTATGGACAAGGACACTTTAGAAGAGAATAT
This sequence comes from Xylaria hypoxylon, assembly GCA_902806585.1. Taxonomy (NCBI): domain Eukaryota; kingdom Fungi; phylum Ascomycota; class Sordariomycetes; order Xylariales; family Xylariaceae; genus Xylaria; species Xylaria hypoxylon. The sequence goes on from CADCXB010000001.1 coordinate 4,196,684, forward strand.
GATAGAAAATAAAGTTAATATTTTCACAATCTATTAGTGTCATACAACTTTCTAACTTAGACTTTAACACACAATAACTAGCACTTTACTAAGACTGTGTTTATTTCATACCTCCTAGACACAACAAAAAATAAGATGGCCAAGCTTGACATCACAACCCCACCACTGCCAAGACAAATGCAATACAATAGACCATGCTTGCTGACATTTTAGAGCTTACCTTTCTTTCATGCTATCCGGAATACCTATTACACTCATCAAATACGCAGCCATGGATATCTATAGGTCTAAACACTTGAGATATGTTCCCATAGAAGATGTCGAGCATGAAGACTTCTTCCTGACGCTAATGAATGAGCCGTGAGCTTAAACTTCCCCCTCCGCACATCTGCGCCCCAGATGTCCCGCAATACAATAATGTGCAATCTAATTTTCTGCCTAGAGGGATCTTAAATTTCGACATCTCGATTCCAGTTGGGTTCACGAAGGCAAAAGTCGGCGTAGTAACTAAGGCTCTGGCGTCCCACAAGCTCCTAACTATGTTCATATGCCTGCCGGTGCCGGGTGGCCACGGGAAGCCCGTTCCGATCGGTATCGTCGCGCTGAACAAGCCCGAAGAGCGGCACGTCCAGCATGCCAACTCGTCACTGAGTATTATAATCATATCAACATATCAACGTAGAGGCTACGGTAAAGAAGCAATCGCCTGGGCTCTTGATTGGGCATTCGACTTCGCTAGATTACACCGTGTCGAGATAGCGAGCTACGGTTGGAACCTGGGTGCTAAGCGATTGTATAGTCGTATCGGGTTCCGCGAGGAAGGCGTCAAGCGTGAATCTGTTTGGTTCATGGGTAGTTGGCACGATGTACATGAGCTGGCAATGCTAGAACATGAATGGAGGGGGAAATGGCGAAAAGAAGCGAATGCTGAGACATGGGCACCTGAGGGTGACGAGAACTATTCTAGCGAACAGATTGCTCAAAATATGGGATCAGCGTAACTATGAAAGTACGGAATGGGATCAAGACATCGACGTATACGGGCGAGAGCGAGATGCACTGCACTTGAAGGGGGTGAATATGGTCAGGTCACCAAAAGGTGTACTGCAGTATCCGGACATATCAAGGGGGTAATAACTCTTGATTGAGCTGTAGGCCACCTGGGCGTACTCTGTTAAGACACTTATCCACCTCTGAAACCCAAGAGATCCATCGACAGTTGAAAGACGTGTATGCTAGAAAAAAAGTGCAATTCTTCCCCTCCGTATAATCTATCGAGACGGAGTTGAGATATTCGCAATACCAAATCGCAATGCGTTAACATGTGTGTGGTGAGGAGTCCTATTTTCAATGGATCTTTCCCTCGGCGACTAGGCGACGGATGCTGTCGATGCTACTATCGACTGCTACTTTCGCCATCTTAAACATAATGTGAGCTCGGATCCGTATACTTTACAATGCGGGGAATTGACTAACCTCCCAGTGTGCCGCTTCAAGCTGCGAGGCTTTCTCGCTTCCCTCCGCCACATCGGGGTGGCGCCACTCAAAGATGTAGCTCAAGAGCAATTCGCCGTCGGGGCGCGTGCTTATGACGTTCATAACAGAACTGCCATCTTCCTGCTGGAAAGTGACACGGCACGGCGCGTATTCCACTGTAAGGCGCGGAGTTAACAGAAACTTCTCGACGTCAACATTGGCTTTTGCTATCACATACTGCACACCTCTTTGACAGATTTGGCCGAACCACCGGCGGGAACTAACTCCACCAGGCGCGTAGTCTGCAACTCTCCAGTCGGCAGCGTCTCCTCCGACAGGACCTCGCACGCAGTGATGGCAGGCACAAAGTCCTGCGCCCGTCTAACCTTCAGCTTGAGACCTTCCCAGACTTGAGCTTGGGTCAAGATAGGCGTGGCGCCAGCCTTGTTGATGGGGGAAGTGTAGGCAACGTTATGGGTAACCATTTTGGCGATGCTCTGCGACAGTTAAAGACGAATACGTTGAGAGATAAGATTTATGTTCGGAGCGAGAGTTCTTGATATCGATTTGCGATGAAGCTTGCAGAAACCTATCTCTGGTGCTAGAACAATCATCCCTTTTTATTTGAAGAGATTTCGAGTTTGAGACAAGGCGGACGCAATTCGGGGAAATCCATTGAGCGGTCGGGATCGATGTTGTCATTTGTCCGCCATGAGAAACGGCAATTCATGCAGATGGCTGTTGTTGTTCCAGGTGGCATTCCAATGGACTGGGTTTGGTAAGCCGGGGGAATATCCTGTGTGACCATGTCCAAAAATAGCCACTTCCGGTACCTGCTTAGTGTAGAAATGTAACTCGTCCGAAGGGGACATCCGTCATCTCGGGACCGGAATCTTGGAAATTGGTAGTTTACTGTGAACTGACTTCCGCATTGTGGACGCTCTTAGGCGAGGCTTATGCGAATATGGTATGGATAGCTCGGTATAGTATTGGGGCAGCGGAGACATACAGTAGTGGTTCCCGCCAAGGAGACGAAGCTGGCTTACCGTGTAGATACTTAGGTAGGTACCTACCTACTCTGTAGGCACTGACTTGGATGAAATGTAAGGTACCTAACGGTTTTTATGCAAGACATCCCGATCCGCACTATCGTGGCCCGTTTCGTCCATTGAAGATGACAGGGGCGGAATTGTTGAAATCTATAATTTTGCTAAAAAGGACGGTAGTTGTAGATTCAATAAAGGTGGATGATCGCATCCAACAGACTGAAGACATTGAGTGGTTACATGTACGATTGATTCGCTGTTACTTACCTAAAGATAGGTGACTACAGTAGATTGAGGACATCAATCATAACTTGAGTTATACTCTGACGAGCCCCAACTCGCCACAATCACAAGAGATGATAAATAGTCCGCCATATCGGTACACTCGAAACTTCGGCATACTATGTGAGAAGCAGTTCTGTCATATCAACACCGCTTGCTTCTCACTTTCCCATAATGAAACGGCAGCAAAAGCAATGGCCATTTATGCTAGAAATGCTAGGGCGGATCGATAATTCATGCGTAAATTATGCTAGACTAAGAAATCTGACGCTCGGTTTCTCGCGTTTTGAAATCCAGCATCAGCCGTTCACACGAGTTCTGGTATTACATACTAGTTTTGATTATTCATCCAGTGGCCCTGTTTTATTCATCGTCTTCTTCAGAGGATTCCTCTTCCTCGTCTTCGTCCTCACCCAAGTCTTCCATCTCTTCGTCCTCGTCCTCACTTTCCATTCCGGCACCGTATTCTTCAAGATCTGCTTGCTCCTCTTCTTTTCGCTTACGCTCGTCTTCTTTTCTTGCCTCCTCCATCATCTTCGCCTTCTCCGCGCCCGCTTTCCTTTGTGCCGCTACATAGGCACCAACGGGTGTCTTCTCCCACGGAAAATCTTTCAAGAAAGCATCGACCTGCGCTCGGTCTCGGGGTGAGAAGTCTACCTTGGCCCGCTTACCCTCGATGAATTTGGTGTTGGTTTCTAGCTTTTGGACGAGTAGAACAAGACCAGAGCGCAGCTTGCCATTATTATTCCCCGAAGCCTTCTTCCTCGATTGTTTGAGCCAACGCTTCAACATGATGATAACGGGTAGCGCGAATTCAGGAAACGCAATATTAGTCGACCACAGCACAAAGTATTCGGCAAAGAGGTCTACCACTTGCTCGCCCACCCCATCTTGATATATACGCGTACGTAGGTATGATTTTGGTGCTTTATAGGCGACGTGGAAGTCGAGAGGCTTGATAGTAGACTGCTTCGGTGACCTTTTCATCTCTGCGGAGTTTAATACTTCTAGAAGAACAGAGGCAAGGGGGATATAAGTGCCGGTCGATCTGGATATCCTCAGAAGCGATCGGATCATGTGAAAGCGTAGAGGGAAGTAAGTAGCTGTTGGAATAAGACGCATAGCGCCAAGAGTGACTTGGACCAGAGGATAAATCAAGAGTCTAAGCTGAGACTCTTTGCCAGCCTCCGCTTCCCTGAGCGAATTACAATGTTCCGACAGGACGCATGACCAGAAGTCCAAGGAATGAATGTATTGCCAGTTGTAGACATGTCTGTACGATTCTTTTTGGTTGTGAACGATGCTGTTTCGAAGGTGGATGGCTAGTTGTCGGATAAAATTGTAAGCTGTCGTGTAGCCAATGCTTTGATCAAGGCCCCATAGCTCAGCAGCCGAATTCTTCATGAGGTTAATTCCCTGAACTGTGTTGACGTTTGTTACACGTGATCCAGCTATCAACCCCTGGTATGTTACTTTAAGAACTGCCTCTCGAATGCCTTTGTCTCCAACCACCACAAGGCGGCGGAGGACAAGGAATGCTGTGATCCTCGTAGTGTCACTGCTAGCGGTCTGAGACCAAAAGGCAACCACAGTTTTGATAAGATTTTTCAACAGCTTCCGGAAAGTCAACAGGTATGGGACGAGAGGTGTTAGAGCCGACAGTGTAAGCTTAAGAGTGGCATCGTCAGATAATGTGGGGAGCATATGAAGGATCGAGGATGTGAAGCTTCGTAACAGCATTGACAATGGCTTGAACTTCTTTGATTCTGTTGGTACGTAGACTTTGCCAGAAGCTGATTCTTTGATGGGAATATGATGGTGTAGAATATCGGGTATCTGCTTGAGCGCGACAATAAGAACATCGTGAAAGACTTCGGGACTCGATATTGTGTACAGTTGCTTCTTCTCCTGGTCATCATCCTCGTTTAGGTGGGCTGCTGATCGAAAAGCTAGGACTACTTGTCTCGCAGCTTTGAGGGAATGGCTCTCTGTAATCGATGCTTTCCAGCGCGCAACCATCTCCTGTGTAAGTTCGTTGTCGTGCGAAAGGGGTTCTGCCTTGCTTGATGATTTAGACTTCTTCGGCTTCTTCTTAGGCGAGTCGTCTTCTTCGCTAGCACTCAGCTCGTCAACTTCAGCAAGGTCTGCATTGTCAAAATCCAAGGCGTCGGGGTCGTTCTCCTTCAAGAATTTGTAGAAATCGGGGTCGTCCTTCGCGAGAGCTTCCATGGCATCCTTGCTCATTCCGAGATCGCCATCACCAAGCTGGGCATCGTCTTCGTCGTCGTCGTCGTCATCGCTCGCAATGGGCAGTTCAGCATCGGAGATTTCGAGATCGTCACTTGCATCATTGTCGGATTGACTAGGTTGTGGTTCGTCTCTCTTGCGCTTCCCAAGTTTCTTGGATGACTTGCTGTCTTTCGGCGCTTTGTCGACGATTTCGAATCCTCCGCCAAAAAAGTCGTCAACGCTCATCTCGTTAACATGGGCTGTTTTGGATGTCTTCGGCCTGGCCGCTTTCTCGGCATCCTCGGGGCCCTTGAAGAACTCGGCATCTGTTGCTTTCCGGGCTTGCTTCTTCCCCTTGAGTATGTGTTGCTGTTTTAGCTTTGCGCCGGCTTTGCGCTTCTCCAAGACATTTGTCAGGTGTTTCTGCTCGAATTTTTTGGTTGACTTGAAGTTCTTCTTAGCACCAGCCATAGTTAATAGTTGGCCAACAGCAAGGGCTGTGGGCTTCTGGTGAGGCTGGAATGTGGTGGTCTAACAAAAAGACCCTTTGGTTTGGTCTGGTCTGGTCTATTGCTCAATTGCTTCTCGTCGATCAACTCATTGTAGAAATTTTTAGTGGAGCTTATCGCGGGGCATCTTATCAGTTAGAATTATCCAGGTACCTACTACTACAGTACCTATCTCTAGGTAGTCTAGCCCTAAAGTGGCAAGGCCTACTCTACTGTATGTATTAATATCACCCACTTAACTACTTAGTGTACATGTACCTCTGTAGGGATCTCTGTGATAGGGCTTCAGCAGGTAGCTACAGCTATTACAATCCATTAGATCTGTCTCTAGGTGTTTCTTGAGTGCATCTCATGAGCTTCATCAAGCTCTCTAGACTCCGCTCAACATTTCCGAAGCAGCCTACAAAACACAGGACTCATGCCCGCGCTATTTTTAAGCTATAGATAGCCCTCTTTTACGCCAACCTATTTTTTTTACTGGCCATCTGTATATTCATCTTCAAAATGACATCGAGACAGGCATATGCTCCAACACCTCACAGCTATGTGCCCAACACTACCATCTCCGCAACAATCAATCTCGACGAGGTCCGGCTTACAGAGAAATCCTAGATGATTAGTAACTACATGTAGACTAACAGAAAATAGGAGGTGAAACTCGCTGAGACGCGAGCCGAGCGCGACTTGCAGGATTCCCTTGCCGAGATCTTCTCCATCATCGTCACTTTGGATGAGCTTGAACGGGCGTTTCTTAAGGATGCAATCCCGGAATCTGACTACACTGAAATATGCGAGCGATCTTTGAAGCAGTACAAGTCCATCCTATCTGATGAGACCGTTGCCAAAGCATTTGTTGACCTCGAAGAGTTCAAGGCCGAATGGGATGTAAGCTACAATGACCTGGCAGTATCACTTCCGTGTTCGCGTGCTCACGGTGCATAGCTTGAAGTACCGAGAGCAACAGAACGACTGAAGGTTGGCATGCCTTCAACAGCCGTTACTGCTTCCACGGGCACGGCCCCTCAGCCAGCAGTCACTACCGACAGCAAATCTGGGCAGCTCATTCTGAAGGCAACAGAGGATTTTATAACGTTTTTAGACGCGCTTCGTCTCGGCCTTCTCGCCAAGGACCAACTACATCCTCTCCTAACAGACATCATCCAAAGCGCTAACAAAGTAACTGATCGAGATTTCGAAAACAGGGGCAAGATCATCCAATGGTTGATAACCTTGAACCAAATGAAGGCAACTGAGGAGCTCTCGGAGCATCAAGCTCGAGAACTCGAGTTAGATATCAACTCTGCCTATGTGGGTTTTAAGAATGCCCTTTAAGGAGAACGCTCCTGAATTGGCCAGCCGATGACGTTCACCTCGCATTCTCATTCAAAAGAAGGCCTCATCCATTATTAACCAAGCCTAGTACATGTAGTGGAACTATACACGATGGAGACTGTTCTCGTTCATCGCACAAATTGCAACAGGACAGCGGCAGCATACATGGTACTGCTTTAAATCACCGCCTAGGTATGGGCCGTCCTCGGGATCTAAGTCTCTTCTGCAGCTATGAGTGGCCGGCCAACTTGTGTCATCAGCGGCCCCACTTGCAGGGCGCATTTTCTCTATGTTTCCATTACTTCGTCCGCCAGTTGATGATACTTAGTGTTCAGAAGTATCGCAACACAATCACCCATATGCGCAGTGCCATATCATAGGCTTTCTTCGAGGTCTCCGAGAGAAATCATGCAACGCACCTTTCTTGCTTTTCAGCATAATGCCAATCTGCATAGTCTCCAAACGCTTGTCCGGGTAGTGAGATCGGTCGCATCACTCGAGGAAGCAAATAGAGGTCTTTTCAAGGGTGCAAACGAGGACGATCATGTTTTAGTCACCGACCAAACAATATTTCATCCCCAAGGCGGCGGCCAACCATCGGATGTTGGAGTAATCAGAGCTACATCGGGGGCCAGTTTCAACGTGTCGGCTGTTCGCATGAACGTAGTGACCGAAGGGGAGGTACTCCACCTTGGCCGATTCGCCGACGGTTCATTGCATTTCAAGTCTGGCGAGACCGTTACACAGACCATCGATAGCGAGAAACGCACCCTCTATTCACGCTACCACACAGCAGGGCACGTTCTCGGCGGAGCAGTCCGGCATCTTCTCGAAAATGAAGTCGCCAATTTTGACGAGTTGAAGGCATCTCACTTCCCCGAATCAGCAGCGTGTGAGTTCCAAGGCCTGATCGAAGGAAAATGGAAGGAATCCATACAGGCGCGCGTCGATGAATATATCAACAAAGATATGCCTGTTGAGATAGACTTTTGGGACGAAGACGATTTTCGGGCGAACGGCCTGGAGAGACTTATACCTGACCGAAACGCAATGGGTATGGCACATGACGAGAAGTTCCGTGTCGTCAAGATCCTTGGTTGTGAAGTTTACCCGTGCGGAGGAACTCATGTCGATAGCACTCAGCACTGTGGCAAAACGAACGTCAAGAAGATTAGTCGATCGAAGGGCATAAGCCGCGTGAGCTACACACTCCCTTGACGGTCTGCGTCAATGGCAGTATACACTGAACTTTCCCCCAAAGTCAGTTGTCTCTGATACGATGCAGTCAATAGAACGCAACATGATATAGACCGAACCATAAGCCTCAAAACATACACATGTGCGATCCCCACTTTACAATGAATGCAACACTTACGTCATCCGGAAGAGATGTACAAATTTAATAAATACACACATCCTTATCTAGTCATTTACATGGATTGGTATTTTAGCGCGAAATCGAGGTTCGAAAATAGTCTTCAAATCAGCAGTGCTCGTGGGACCATGGCCGTCGTCGAGAGTTAGTTGCTGAACCAGAGCTCCATTCCCACCTCGACTCTCGAGCACGTGGCCCATATGTAGCTTGTCTGGGCTGAAGCGCCTAAATCTGGTCCACAATAAGTGTAGCCATCACAGACCTCACTCAAACTGGGTTAGGTACTATGTTGTGAAACCGTGAACCCAACCGACTCTGGACACCGGCTCTATCGCCAAAACTGCCGACAGGTTGACAGTGAGCAGAAACCAAGAATTCAATGACGTGGTAATCGAAAGTTTATCCGATTGGCCACCTAACTAATGCTAGCATCGCACTTCCTGTTGGTCGTGAAGGGCTTTGACTGTAGGGACCGCGTTTAACAAGCAAAGGGAATGAGAATACCTGAGTTCGACGCCATCTCCAGCCTCATCTCATCCTCAGGGCCTGCAGACGGCACCGAGTATAGTAGCATTATACCGCAGGTACATACTCACCAGAGTTGCGTCGTTGTCTCAACTTGTTCTGGCCAAATGCATGCCACACTGTTTCACGGGGAGGCTGCATGTGGCCTAAATGATTGGCTCCTACAACAGCCAATAGTCCAATCCCCGGCCTTGAGTCAAGACTTAACTGCAGTAGACTTGATAGCGGGAACCTAATGCGGTAGGGTCCTGTCAAATCAGTGATCCTAAACCTGAACTCTCACATACCTTAGGTGACTCGCGGAGTGCTGCGCGGTTTGCATAGGCTCTGTCCTGTTCACATGTCCTACTCTTGTCGATATGTGTCAATGCATTGGCTAATCGACCCGGTTGTGTTCAGTGCAACCTAGAGTACGAAAATGAAGTTAGTGTCTAGCTCCCTAAAAGTGTAGTATATATCCCAGCTCTTGTCCCTCTTCCCCTCTGCGTCCAGAGTTTCCCTCCCCTCACGTACCTATCCATTTTAGGGACTTACTACTTCAACACTGTGAAAGCAATCTCAACATTTCGCTCTCCCATTTACAGAAATGAGAGAGTATCATGGATTTTCTTGGTGGTAACATTTTGCCCCTTGGCTCGGAGCTCAAAATCCTTCTAGTTGGAATAGGAGCGCTCCTTCTTGTTGGGGCGTGCTTTTCCATTATTTTCGCCCAAAAGGCTAATGACAATGAGAACCCTACTCTCATCCAGTCTTTGTGGCTATTCTGCTATTCCTGCTTCCTCAAGCCGCACAGGGGTGATAGCAATAATAACCAGCAGGATGCTCTTGAGAGCTTCTACAAGTCGCAAGCTGGCGTCTATGATGCGACGAGGAAGCGTCTTCTCAAAGGCCGGGAGGATATGCTAGCCTTAGCAGCTGCTCAGCTTGCTCTAAAGGCAAAAGCAGTCGATTCAAACAATACCAAGAAGATTTGGGTTGATGTATGTGAGCAGAATCGACTCTAAAGCATCATGTCGCTAACTCGAATTATAGATCGGCGGCGGCACCGGCTGGAACATTGAGGCGATGTCTCAGTTCGTGAACGTTCCTACCTTTTTCGATAGCGTGTACCTAGTTGACTTCTCGCCGTCTCTATGCGAAGTGGCTCGGAGGCGATTCGCTAGACTAGGGTGGACGAACGTTAAAATCGTATGCCAAGATGCAAGAAAATTTGGCTTGGAAAACTATGAGCCAATCCTCTACAACGGACGACCTGGCTCTCCCGAAGCTAGTTACTTCTCCCACGAGCAGCCAAGACATAGGGGAGCCGACCTCATTACCATGTCCTATAGCCTATCTATGATCGTAAGTACCTCTCAGGACCTTAAACAAGACGAACTAACCGTATTATAGCCTGATTACTACTCTGTTGTCGACTCTTTGACCTCACTCTTAGCACCGAATGGCATTGTCGGTGTGGTTGACTTTTACGTTCAATCTGAAGTCGATGTGAGCTTTAGGAACTACACAGGGGGTCTCATCGATCGCCATGTGAACTTTCTTGGAAGGACTTTCTGGCGTGCTTGGTTCGATATTGATAGGGTCGCACTCGAGCCCGGTCGCCGTGACTACCTTGAATATTGCTTTGGTACAGTCCTCAACGCCAATACTCGCAATTATGTTCTTGGCGCAATTCCGTACTATATCTGGTTGGGCGCACGCAAGCAACCGCTTTCTTCTTCTCTCACACACGAAATTGTGGAGAAAGTCGATGCTTTGGTCACTGAGTCGCCCTACCTGTCCCCTGTGAAGCACTCGGAGCTAGTGTCCCGAGCGGTAGAGAAGGGTGCCTCGGAGATTCGCTCCAAGGCTTTCGATGCCGCTATTGTAAACCTGTCGTCAAACTTGCCCCTCCCTTCGTTCTTCTATCAGAATCATCACTATCGAATATACTATGACGACCAACTGAAGAAACACACTCAGTTCAACGACGAGTATATTTACGCATTCACCTGGGAAGACACTCGTGTTGACGAGCGGATCTTGAAGCTCAACTCAGACGATGTAGTCCTCGCCATCACTAGTGCAGGCGACAACATCCTCTCCTATGCACTACAGTGCCCTGCGAAGATCCACGCAGTTGACCTGAATCCGACCCAGAATCATTTGCTGGAGCTCAAGGTCGCCGCGTATCAATCGCTCGAGTATGAGGACTTCTGGAAGATTTTTGGTGAAGGCAAACATCCCGGTTTCCGCGCTCTTCTTATTTCGAAAATGTCCCCTCACCTGTCTAGCCGCGCATTCCAATACTGGCTGAGTAACCACCGCATCTTCACTAAGAAACAGGGCGGTCTCTATGATACTGGCGGTTCAAGGCACGGAATCCGAATCTTCCGCTGGATTACGCAAGTCTTTGGGTGTCGGGCAGCCGTCAAGGATCTCTTGACCGCTAAGACGCTCAACGAGCAGCGCGAGGTCTGGCGCAATCGCGTTCGCCCAGCGTTGTTATCTCGCCTAGTGTCCAAGTTCGTCGTCAGCCAAGAAGCGTTTCTCTGGACCGCGCTAGGTGTCCCAAAGAACCAGCTTGCCATTCTCGAGACAGACCACGCAGTCTCCAACGCGGTCTGTGGCCCGAAGCCGACAGCCAAGAACACGCGATCGCACGCTATCTGGCAGTACATGGTGAACACGCTCGATCCTATGGTGGAGTCCACACACATCGCCGCAGATAACCCGTACTACCTCGTGTGTCTCGACGGTAAGTTCTCGCGGCAGTGCCATCCGGATTACCTGTCGCCAAAGGCTCACGCGCGTCTCTCACGGCCCGACGCTCTTGACAACTTGCGCATCCACACGGACGAGATCGATGAAGTTCTCGCGCGCATCACACCCGGCACGCTTACGGTCGCCGTTGTCATGGATAGCATGGATTGGTTTGATCCGGGATCAGACGCCGCGGCGTCACAGATCACGAAGCTCAATCGCGCGCTCAAGATGGGCGGGCGCGTCATGCTGCGTTCCGCTGGCCTAAAGCCATGGTACTTGAAGGAGTTTGCGCAGCTTGGTTTCGTGATGAAGTGTATGGGCTCTCGCGAGGAGGGCACGTGCATCGATCGTGTCAATATGTACGCTTCGTGCTGGATCTGCACAAAGAGGGAAAATATCGCGCCGCCTACTCCGGAGATTGATTCTATTGGTGGTGCGGAGATCTCTTCTCTCAAGATCTGAAGCGGATCAGTTGCGTGTTAGGTCGGGATGCAGAAAACTGAAGTTTGAGAAAGAAAGCTGTTTTAAGGGGCTGTTTTTGATATTATCGCTAATGGAGTTGGCGTGGAATCATCGGTAACTAGTGCGAAAGGTGATTGCAGATTGATATAGCTTTTCCACGCATAATGGATGATATAGGTCTTGTGTGTGTCCATCTCCGTCTGCACGACTCCTTGATATCATTTACAGCGCGGCAGTATCTGCTTGCAGATGCCTTGACTCACTTGTAAGATGTCTATTCTTCTTTGCAATGTCAATTTCTCGTTCCCCAGTACTATAGTCAGATTCGGAAAGAAGAGAACGTGTAAAGTACACCCTTTCACAAGGCTGGCCGACATAACAGACTATGTCAACTTCTGAACATTACTCATTGTACCATCACCGTATAACACAATCCGTTATACAAGTCAGGGGTCTATCAAACCAATGAGTCTTTAGACGTCAACAGAGTTATGAAGCGATAATTATAGTTTCTGTTCGAGGGGGGCTAGTTGAGTCAGAAACATACCATCTCGTGTGGACCGACGAGTTTGTCTGACTCTAGTGTATGATGTCTAACAATCCAAGACGGGATTTCCGTGATTAAGAAATGAGGCGTCGAAGATCCCTGTTTATCTTGTGAGAGTCCTGTCGCTGCAGGTACTCAAGCCAGTTCATGAGATTTGAGATTAGTTACGATTCCGTCGTCTGCTGGGGCGTGGCTTTAGTCGGTATGTTTCCTCGTCTGAGTTATTGCCCCAAACGACTTCTCGCATGTACTCATCGTAGGCCGCGGTATGTTACCAGGTTTGAGCGTTCCAACAACTATACGGTGAAATTCATCGGCGAAGTGATCCCATATTGCGATGAATCTATCGACTTTACCCTATATATTAGGCTCTAGTCTACCAAGCTATGACTAGTCTACGTCTGGAATATCTTGGCTATGTATACGCCTTCTTACTTCTTGTGAGGATGGCGTGAGCTCTAGTTGTAGTTTGGCTCGGGATTCCGATTTTCGACTATGGCAATGCGACAACCTCAGCGGTTGATCGAGCCAGATTTCCTCGCCAAGTGGATGGCCTAGTTGAAATATTTTGTATGTGTGGGAATATTGGCGAAGTGTGAATGACATATTTATGTCTTTCCAGAGTAACGGCCCCAGTTATAAAAGGCTACAAGCGCGATAATAGTCGCAGATGAATCTAAAACGCTCAGTGCAAGTCAACTGAGGGAGGTGGTTTACTAAGGGTGTATCGTAGTAGCCGAAGCCTGTTCCTTAGATATTGTCTCATGTGGAAATTCGAAGGGCAGTCAACTTACTGGGCTTTTTCGGCGCTACCTCTTGACCAAAGACATTAGCGCTTTGTTTGCCTTAAGAGCATTGCGAGCCACGCTCCGCACGTTACTAGCAGTCAAAGTAGCGCTGTTCGTTGCTGCGCCGCCTTGGTCTGCAAGAAGTTGTTGCGTAAGTTTTAGAAATATAAGTTCGGACGGCGCAATAACTTGGTAAATAAGTGTTGTGTTCTCGCATCATACAGCATTAAGTCGACGACGGGTTGCTGCAAAAGCGAAAACATCTCGGAAAACCGGCAGCTAAAGATAAACCTCAGTGAGGAGCTCTGGAGGCATTCGTAACGCAAACACGGCCAACTAAAGGTGGGGATGGACGATGAGATAGCTTAAATAGTTTGGTTGGTGGGAGTAGAGCAGTGGTTATATAAAGAGCAGTCAAGCGACTATTGTAACATGCTAGTAATCACTATTCATACAACCTCAATATTACCGACTACCCGTTACACGTACGGAAGAAAGAGAAGAAAGAAGCTAGGAAGCAGCGGCAACCAATATATATATATATATATACAAGTTAATTAGCTATATGGTAAAAAATCCTTGGGCCCTGTAGTAAATATAAACTGTGATAACGAATCTAAGCCTTGGTTTTAGCCCCTTAAAGTCCTCTATGGGGTCTACAATAAAAATGTTGCCAGCTGCCAGCCAGCTGGTAGGACACTCCTATAAATATGCATGATTAGTGCCGCTTTTTGAATCGCGTTAGTTGCCATGTAATAAATAGTATGGGGTAGCAAAGTGTGTTGTATTGAGGATGGTGACTGTCTACTGGAAACCACTGTGAGGGGTAACATAAGTGCACTGTCTGCACCTTCCCTACAGCCACAGCTAAAGCTGACGATATCGCCTCTATACATACCTACGCTCTATAGGGCCTATGTGGCTAAATCCTACTACGTCTACGCATAGACTTTTGCTTAGTGTAGTCACGCCATAGAAATGTCAGCGAAAAAAATTAGAGAACAAACGTGGGAAAAAAACCCCCATTTTGTTGCACTCTGGTCAATGTTCCTTTTATTGAAAACAAAAGTGTAAAAGAATTAGTAAGAGTGAGATTTAAAAAGTTGACAAGAACGAGATTCGAACTCGCGCGGGTTGCCCCAGAAGAATGCTGCCTGTTATCAGGTAAGAATATAGTACTCTTGAGTCTTCCGCCTTAACCGCTCGGCCATCTTGCCTTCTATTGTGCTGTTTAAAGTTTTAAACATGGCAGATATATTCTGCCTTTCCAAGATCCTACCATAAAATACCCTCATTGTGTTACTACCCATAACACGCGCATCTTTTCATTCTTTGAGCGCCGATAAACGCTGAAAGGTCCAAATTAGCCCCCATGAGTTATCAAAACCTTGAATCCTATGGTGCGGATACTTAGAAGATGACTCCGTCGCTTAATGGCCTTAAGGGTGATCTACTAAGTTCACGAGAACTTCAGTAGTTTAATATGATGGTATATGTTCAACGTATCTAATCTCGTAGGAGTGTAGGCCAAACGAAGTTATCGAGGCCCGTGTCTCGAGTAATATCTTGTCACTGGACACCCAAGCCACCAACCTGTATAGTCGCTGTGTTATCGCTATAGCCTTAAATGAGGGTATCCTAAGATATCAAGGGTTACAATTTATTTAGCACTTTTGCCAAGGCAACACCAAAGTTTCCGTTTCGGGACTTGCATGGCCTAGTACTTTGAAATAGGACCTGAAGCAGGTTAAGCCAGCTTAACCCACTATCAGATCGGCATGTACCTCGATTCTTCCAGTAAGATCACCCTTCCATCACCTTCAGCCTATTAGTTAATTCGCCGTCTTTGGGGCCCAGGGCTATCTTCTGGGAACTCCAATGTTAACTTGTGCTTGCTAGTCCACCTAGGAATCGATTCCGCAGCCCTGGTGATGAGCAAGGGTAGGTTCAGGTCCGGTTTAGATCCACTACTATAAGTCTCCTCCATGGCTTTATTCATCACCAGCTGAATCGTATTTCTACCTTCAGATGTACCTAGCTCGCTAACGAGCGTCGCATAGCTCTTTTCTAGGCTAGACGACCTCGGAAGCCTCGTCAGACACTAAGACTGGATAGTGCCATCGTCTCTGAATTTCTGGAGGACTACGGCTCCATCATCATTCAGATGTCGCAGCATGGAGATCTGGGAGCGGCCTTCCACATTGTCGAACGTGATGGACTCTGGAGTCAGGATCATTTCCATTTCCTTTCCTCGGGTGAGGGAAAGTTGCTCGCTTTGGTGCACTGGTGCTACCTCCATGCCGTGTTCCCGACTACTGGAGCTTAATATGGTTTTCCTCTCTTCGAAATACTTACGAAAGCATATCATTCGTAACTGCCTACTATTCCCGCACACGACGCCATGAAGGTAGTTTCCGCAGTTCGAGAATGCTAGGCCATCCAATGGCGCTCTAACAGGCATGCAGACCCAGCGAACTGGTCAAGAGTGTGTTAGAGAAATATCCATTACCACTCTCTAATGGACGTACCCGGGTGTTTGAAAAACCACATATTCGTTTCGTCAAGGCATGCAACGACCAAGGCAGTCTGGAAGGGATGGAAGGCCCAATATCGAGTTTGAGCGAGAGGCGATATGACCAAGTCCTCGGTTGCTAAAACATGGAAGTCTGGCGTTTGCCAATTTTCGCTTCGGTCCTCTAAGATGAGTATCTGTCTTTCTTTGTAAGCGTTACTTTGTGGGCCAGGCTTCGATGGTCCCCCTAGTACAGCAATGTATCGGGCAGTGGGTGAGAAGATCAAAAAATACCACGGAAACGGCCCCAGAGCCGTACCATCTTGTCCTTGCATGCTGCATTGGTTAATTTCAAGGGACTGTACCGAGAAGTCTTGCCGTAAGGCATTGGTGGAAGAAGAATGAATCCGAATAAGGTAGTTGAGTATTATGATCTGGCGAAGGTCGTGGGAGAATGCTACAGGAAATTCAAACTGGCCAGCGTTAAGTCGAGCCTTTTGACGATACTGAGTACGGACTTTTCCGGTAGCTGGACCTCGATATGGTGAGGCGACTGCCCATCGACCAACCGTTTGATATCGTACGAAACATTCCATTCCCTACTCATCTCGTCGAGGTTAGGGTCCTCTTTCGAGTTAATATTCTCGGCAAAGTATCTGCATTCGTTAGCAGGGATTTGCGAAATGATTATTCAGGGACAGACAGGTTACTAACTTTGACGGCCATACTTTAATCCAACCTACTTCACTGCCGCTGCTAGATGATTTAGAGGCAATAAGGATACATGTAGAGTCATGTGACGGTTCGAGACCTTTTTGCCCTGCATCTGTCTGAGGCAAATCTAACTCAGTTACTGTTGCTTGGTAAGAAGATAGCCAGGATTTAGGTTTCATGAACGCTGAGATGCTGGGCTCCCATATTTCCCCAGGATTATCCCGGAGAATCGTGCTCCAACGCGAGTTCAGCTGCTGTAGTTCACTTGCAAAGACAGCCAGTCGCTCGCTAAGGTGCTTTATGTGGTTTGGTAGTTGGACGGTGTTCACAAGACTCGACAGCTGATCGAGACTGGGGGGTACTCCAGTAAACCATGACGCTTCTATCCAGATTGTCACAGCTAACTTGTTATCCATGAAGTTGTTGATATACTTTAGCACTAGCCCGTGAAGATAGTGATCGGCTGGGATTGACTGATTGAGCGGTATAACTCCGCCTTGAATGGCTTCGGTCGCGTGAGATACCCAAAATCCAGTTGCGTAAAGAAGGAGGGGATACCTGTAATAAATGGCTTGTTTCGCGAGATGGCCTCTGGTGGAATGGGCTAGAGAAAGCGAAAGCTGAACCACCGGCTCTTTTGGTGCATCAAACAACAAATATGATAAATAATCAATGGCAACAAGGTGCCGTACCGTACCCGCATCGACTTTAAAATCGCACTGTAGATACAGCGACGCAGGCGATGCGGTGGTCTCTTGCATCTGGGCGAAAAACTCGAGAAATGAGGTGTGAATAGGACGTACGGCTTTGTCTTGTCCAATCTCGAGTAAAGCGCCTGTCATCTTCGGTAACGCTTTTTCGAACCTTTTCATGAGTTGTCGTTCCTTCGTCGCAGGGCCGGCTTTCATTCCAAGAGCAAAGCGTAACTCCTCCATGTGGAGTGGCCGATAGGCCGCATACACCCATTGGAACAGTCGTTGGGAGTTTTGGTGTGCCTTTGGGCCACGGCATGTTAGAGAAAGTCTGTTCAAAATAAAAATATACAGTTGATCGAGCTCATCAAATGAACACATCTCGGACATTGCAACGTCCGTATTGCTTCAACAAGGACATCTGTCGCTTCTGTCTCTCGTTCAACCCCACCGAAGATCAGCTCATGGAGATTTACCATCATGGGTTCCAGATTGGTATCAGCCTCTTACTCAGCCATTACAAATCATCCAAGATGGCCACATCGACTTACACATCGAATTTGGTGCTTCCGGCACAAACAATCTTGCCCCTACGATAAAATTTGTCCGCAACGCCTCCGGCGTACGCGGTATATCTCTGGAGGGCTATGTTTGTGATAAGATTCACAGCGTTGGATCCTTCCCCACCAGGGTATCTAGTTGGAATCCTATGGAGGAGTCGTATTTATGGCCGGGAGAATGGCTAGTTGAAATCTTACGTCTGACATACCAGATCGGAGGCAATTCTCCCTCGTTTGAAGAGCGCCTGCATGCAGTTGCCAGAGCCTCGGTAGGTGGAATTAGACGCAACTCACAAGGTGTATTCGCCAGGGCGGGCGGGGATCTATTCATCGAGGCTGAAAGTCTCCTTGGAATGAGCATTGACCCTATTCAAAACAGGCACATAAAATTCGAAGCAGGCAATTTTCTAGCGCAAAAGATTATTGAAAATATTTCCAACCCTGCGAAAACAGCGTGGATGCAAATAGAATCCGACATCACTGCGCGATCTCTAAAACGGTTGCCATTCATAACTGCGACAGGGAAACTAGGCCTTGGTTATGACAACATTCAAGCAGGAGACGTTGTTACCATAATTAGAGGCGCCGAAGTTCCATTTATACTTCGCCTGCAACAGACTGGAACGTACAACCTTATAAGCGAAGCATATATTGATGGAATCATAGACGGGGAGTCGTTGCAAGGTGCAACTTTCACATCGCTCACTATAGTGTAAATCTGTATTTCACGCAGTAGTTAGAGAGACTCTTAACAGAATTAGCCCTTTGGCTTTGGGTCGAGGTCCTGAGGCAATAAGAGTGACGACAATAACTGGTGGCACGCAAATAGTACAATAGGATATTATGAACCAATTGACTAATTGTATGTAATAGCAGCTTGTATACTTGCTTAAACAAGTGGTTGTTCTTTAACGCCTATAAGTATACAAGACGAACAGTCTTGAATGAGGCTCTTGCAGTTATGATCTCGAAGTGCTAAGCAATACAAGAGCAAGCTAAGTCAAGGAGGTTGAGGTGTGACGAATGACTTAGGTACTTCAGTCATACATATATCTATCTACCTAGATAGTACATACCTAGATGTACTTAGGCAGCTTCAAAATATTTGTTGGGTCGTTACTGAGGGCAACATAGGCCACCAAAACATTCTAAATGCTCATCTTGTCACGCATGGCAAGATAATCAAGCGATAATCTCAGCCTTCTTAGCTATAAACGGGATTTGTTACTGATACAACGCAGGACCCCACATCAACAATAACAACAATCAGTGCCTCCTACAATTGCCTAGCATTTTCGAATGGGGCTTTCTGGCCTGACAACACATTAGTCGGTCACGTACCTCAACTTCAGCCATTTCCGCTCAAACGTCCTGCGTGCTTTTAATTCTAACCGCGCTTCATGGTTCCATAAAGCAGCCATCGCATGGAACTCCTTGCTAAACTTGCCTAACTTGCCTTGGGTGGTGGTGCGTACACAAACTCTGCGCTTTCTGACACCACCGCGACTGTGCAGGAGGAGATCAACAAGATGGCGCCCTTCGTCAATAACATACTGCAATTAGTGCATCACTACTCATCCAAGAGCAGCGATTGTTCGCATCCCAGGGCTGCACCAAAGGTAGAGGTATTCGATCCACACGGTGATATGTTGCTTCTCGTTGGAAAGCAGAGGTGCACTAATAGATCTTGCGATGGTGCACACACCAAACAGCCAAATGCAATCTGCTTTCATATCAACTCAGCCATCATAGCAGGTGCCTCGCCAGCGTTCGGGTTCGTCCTGTACAGCCCTAGTGCAGTGGCCGCAGGGGGAGACAGCGTGGATTGGAATGTCAAGCTCCCTGACGATGACCCGCAGGCTATGCAGACCATCATCAACATCCTCTACGGACACTACCCCATCACACTATCCGACGAGCACATCAATCTTGAGCAGCTACTCCATCTCACCATTCTTGCCGACAAGTACGATCTCGTGCATCTTTTCTCGGAGTGGTCTGCTCAGTGGGTGCTGGACATGGAATGCCACTGGGTTGGTCGAAAGTTTGTCGGACAATCGACTGAGGACCTAGAGTCATTGCTTTGGATCTTTTGGGTCCTTGGGCATGAACCCCTGTACACCTACATGATACTGCAGATCGCCTTTCATAGCGAACTCGACGCCGCCGGAAAGCTAACGGACCCGGCCGGACAACTTTGCTTTACTAATGAGTTCCATGAATTTCCTGTGCCGCCATGCGCGCCCAGTAAGTCAATCGAGTCAAATAAACCTTCTGTTGAACAGATGACTAATACCTTGCTTTTTCATCGTTAGTCGAGATCGGTCATTCGCGCATCGAGATCCTCAAGATGATCCGCAAGGACATGAAGGAAACGCTCGAGGAACATCTTCATGGCAACCAGAATAAGAGTTGGCTTCGCTGCAGGCGAATGGATGGCGAGAACGACTGGGCCTGGAGACGAAGCATTCTCATAGCTTTTGTGGAGATGCTAGAGGCCGAGGGAATATGGCCAGTGCCATCTGCCTATACGCTCACCGCAAGCCCCAAGAATCTGGTGGAGATATTCCGCATCAACCCTAGCATCCCGTCGTTCGTTCATCACTACGATGGCCGTTGCTGCGACCCCGACAGAACTTTCTGGGAGCGTATCGAGAAGCTTCTTCGCGAAGTCCGCTTTACCCTTCCGGTGCTGTCCGCCGGCCGGCTCCGTGAGCAGGCTGCAAAATCCGGACTTGCGAGCTACTTTGAGTCGATGGGTCTTAGAATCAATTCCAATAAGGGAAACTGGAACGTGAAGGAGATTTTAGAGTTCCAGAAAGCTGTCACAGAGATCGGATGTGTCCCTGCTGAGCAACGACCACAGTAATGTAGCACGAGGTCAAACATTGTATTTCGTTGGCGGTTAGGAAGTGGAACGAGATGGTTAATTGACCGGTCAAAAGGAGGTGGCCTAGCGCCAAATGCATGCCTCCTCTGCGAGAAAAAGAAGGGCCACAAAAGTATGTGGAGGAAGATGATGATTATAGTACACTTAATGTTAGGGTAGAAAGATTGTCGTCGAGGAACTTATGTAATTGTGTGCAGGGTTCAGCTTCTGCCAAGATTCTGCGCTGATCCGTCATTTTTAAATCGTCCCCATTTCTTCCCCCCGCATTCACAACTCAATGTCACTATGTTTCACGATGTTCAGCGCCTAGCCTGGCACTGGCGAGGTGAAAATTATTATCGTCTAACAAGCTCAAGGCGTGTCGCCCTCATTTGAGCTTGGCTGCTCTTTGAGACATATTATATTGTCTTGGGAGTAGCGGCCAAGATATTGTAGCAAAACGGGTGCCGATTATGGCACCACCATGTTTCCGAGTTCGTTATTTCTGAGTCCTGACTGTTGCTTCGGACAAGCTAAGTCGACGAGTTATTTCCGTTAGATTTCATTTGAGGAGTTTTGAAACAGCGATATATCAGGAACACTATCAGGAACATGAATATAGATAGATTCATGTCGGAATAGTCGTCGTCATTACAGGACTCATCCCCCGACGCAAACTCACCGTGTACAGGGAAACATTCCGTAATAGTAATCGTCCCGCATGTATCATGATATAATAAAGAAGAACAAGAAGCGTCGACGCGCCCACATGGTTTTATCTGGCCTTGTGATTGCCTGATGATAGTCTTGTAGTTTTAAAGGGGTTGAATCTCAAACCCCCCTTGTCAGGGCTCTGTCTCAACCCTTGCCGGACCCCTGTCGTATTCCCCCAACAGCCATTAGCAGCACGAATGCTGAGAGCCTCAAGTCAAGCTCTAAGCGACCATTATATCCGCATTAATCACAGATATCATGCGATCCAAGGCCTTGACGAAAGGCGGCCAAAATGCCCCGGTGCCGTTATCCATCTGCAGCGGCAGTTCTGCCCAGCTAAACACTATTTGGGTAGTGTACTTAAGACCAAATAGTGTAAGTGTAACTGAGGCCGACACCCCGGTCGAAACGATCTCCAGACTAGATGCGTCTGGCCTTGCTTCCCTCATCCTGGGGTTTCATTCTTTTCTTAGCTTTTACACACGCGTCTTCTCTTCTAACTCACCCACTACCTTCTCTTCCATGAGCTGATGTTCTCCGTGATATCGGCGGGTTTTTTTCTTAGCTTCTATTCCAACGTCGTGGTCATGTTTTGAGGTCGATACTACCGCTCCTTTAGTTTCCCTCCATTTCAGCCCCCGGCCTGCAACAGTTCTTTTCAAGAAACATTCCGGAATGCTTTTGTGAAGGAATATTCAAACATATTATTTTTTTCATCACATAATTGGGTTGAGCCCATCTCCTTCCTAACGGCTGGTCTGTTTTATCACGCTCATTGATTGCATCGCGAAGTAGTAAAGCGATTAGTTTACGAGGGTTCCTCGCCCAAGATCCTCGGTCAGGATGAGGACGCTTTACTCGGGATTTGTACTACTGGCTCTTAGTGCCCTCTCACCGGTACAGGTATGTATTGCGACGATCGATCTGAATAGGTGCAGACTAATGGGTAGTTAGGCCGACTCGTACAAAGTTTACGACCAACCTGTGAAGCGCAACCTTTTGCAGGATCTTTTGGACAGACTTAATAGAGGTAATGGCGGGAAAGGACAGGATGGCGTCGCCCAAACCGTTACCGAGACTGTTCGGCAGACTATCACGGTCGGTGGTGGCGGTGCGGTAGGCGGAGCGTTCAATACTTCGGCGCCAACTGCAACGGCGACATCAACGATTACGGTTACACAGGTCGCTGAAGGTGTTACAGAGTAGGTCAATGTCACGGATAGTAGCATAACATTGTAGGCTGACTTGGTCGATAGGCAAGTGACAGTCACGCAACTAGCGACCACGACCACGACGATGATGCAACTGATTGCATGCGGGACAGATTTTGGGATCCCAATCCCGGCGGCTGAAGCCTCATCTATTGCGACTTCTGTAGCTGCAGTCGTCTCGTCCGGGCTAGCGGAGCTTTCCTCGATAGCGGCCACTTCGTCCATCCCGGCCATTGAGACATCCGAGGCTGTACCGACCTCCTCACTCATCCCTATACCTGTAGCTACTAGTGCGACTAGTTCTATACGTAAGACATCACCTTTAGTCATTGTATCTATAAGCGGTTAACTGACACTGAAGGTGCACAGCAGTGGTAGCATTGCCTTCGGAGGCATCTTCAATACCTGCTTTGAATTCTCTGCCGACATCTCTAGCAACCGTCTTACTCCCTAGCACATCGAGCGCGGTAGCAGCTCCATCGTCGAGTGCGGCTGCCGTAGACTCTGGCACATCAGAGGCAGCATCGATTTCAGCCTCGATCCCAGCGTCGAGTTCAGTGCCAACCGTTGTGGATTCCAGCACATCAGACGCAGCCTCAATTCCAGTGTCGAGTTCATTGCCGGCGGTTGTAGACTCAAGCTCGCCGGTAGACGCTAGCACGCCAGTAGATGCTAGCACGCCAGTAACATCAGCTACGCCGGAAGCGACTTCATCGTCCATCGAGGAAGCCCCAGTAGTCACGACTTCAACAGCAGACACCGTGCCAGCTGCCGGTGCATCGTCGATCGCACTACCAATCCAGTCGACCTTGTCCGTGGCTACGACGACAGCAGCGGCAGTGGCACAGTCATCGATCGCGCTACCTGCGCAAGAAACCCCCGCCGCCGCCGTTTCCGACGTCAACATCGCTGCCGCCATCCCGGGTGCGCTCACAGCGACGACGTTCGTGGGCGCGAATGAAGGCCCACCGATCAATTTCAGCGGCGTCAATCTGAACTCGGTGATTAATCTCGGCTTCGTTGGGTGATCCCGCGATAGTTGCTAATGGAATTCGAGGGGGAGGTAAGAAGGAATGCAAGACACGGGAGAATTAGAGCGCATATCAGATTTTTTTTACCAGTTAACTACCTGTTTTGATATATATATGTAAATTTTCTAGATTCAATCTTGAGAGACCCCCTGGTGGAGAATGCTTCTTTTCTTGATTATATAATGCAATATAAATATCTAGCTCTATATGCCTTGATGAGACACCTGGAAAACTAATTTGTGATAATTTTATCTGTACTGCAGATCACATCACGCGCGTTGTCAGCATAGATCCAATTCGTGCCATTGCTAACAGAGCGACGGGAAACTGCTCGCAGCTATCTTAGATAGCAAATTTATTCAAGGGGTATCATAAAGTCCATTTTTAACCTTCGAGCCCAAAACGCCAGATTGTTCCCTTTATTGAAAATGCATCATATACCTGTCCCATCTTCCACTTGTTTCTTGCGCAAGGCAGCTTTTATTTTCTTTGCTTGACGTTTGCTCATCGGCTGTTCCTCGCTATCACCTCCAGGGGTTGCACTTCCATTCGCGTCTCCGGTAGCAGAGGTTTCGACGTCGTCACCATTCTTCCTTTTCTTCCCCCCGGGGTCGCTCATTTCTTGGTTCTTTTGCTTCTTGCCCTTGTTGCCCTGTACATTTCCAGAAGCAGCCTCCGCGTTGTCCTCACCAGCCTCAACCATCTCGATGTCAGTTTGCACACGGTCGGCGACGCCGACGATATCAATGACGCCTCGGAAGCCACTGCGCTTCAGTCCCTCATTGACGACGACGCCACGTGGTAGCACACTTAGTCCCTCTGTGGCACGGTCCGTCGACAAGCCCCACACATGAAGCAGGTTTACAACGTCGGCAGGGGCGCGCAGGCCCAGCACGGACCGTGCCTCGCTACTGATCACAATCCCGCGGCCACGGGTCGCGCGGATCAATGACGAGACATTGCCAATGAAGGCCGCTCGAGCACGGGCGTCGACACCTACCCCCACATTGCCAGCATGAGTGACACCACCCTCCTTTGTGCCCTTAGCTGCAAGAATGTGCGCGGGCGCTGGCCCATGCAGAACCTGTGAATAGCACACCTCGAAGCGAATCCCGCGACTCACGGCGAACATGCAGGGTTTCGGGCGGAAGGTGAAGGGCTGGCGCACTGTTAGGTCCAGCGATATGAGGGATATGTCATTAAGGCTCTGACAGGCCGCCGAAAAACTTTCGTCGGTTTGCGGACGCACAGCGAGGATATCGTACGCGGAGGCAAGTTGTGGTAGGCGCTGATTTTGCGATGTTTCAGTTAGGACGAGGGTTGCGCGACGAAGGATCGTAGGGAGTTTCGGCTGTGAAGAGGAAGAGGGAGAGGAAGAAGGCAACTCGAATTTCGGAAGCAGACTGGTGATGTTCGTTGGTACTGGCACCCCGATCGTGTGGTTTACTGCTACGACATCGTAGCCTAGGGATGCGCTGAAGCGAAGAGTGCGATCAAGTTCTGCGGCGGGTGTGTGGGGTGACCACGGGATGTTGAGGTCGTAGAACATGTTGATAGAAATAATGGGCACAAGGCCCGCGGGCGCATAAGACGAGGGTTGGAATCCAATTGGACTTTTGCTGTCGCGAATGTTTTGGAGGGGTTGAAACTTGAAATTGTACACGACCAAGTCCTGCACGACCTACCTAAATTAAGTACCAACAGATAAATTTCTTATCAGATTGAGCTCCTCTAGATACCTAACCTAGAGTTCCACTCTGAGAGGTACTGGTCTACAGCTCTTGTGGGGCACCTAAAGACAGCTGTCAGAGGTACATGTAGGTACCTTGGTACATCTTCCTGATGCTGTGCGCTTTCTTTTCAGCCCTTCAGCCGTGCTGGGCAGCTCCATAATGTTCTTGGCTCTGACATCTGCGGCCATGCATGGCACAGTCTCAGTGACGCGGCATCCACTTCCACATGTCGCCCCATCAGCCATGATAGAACAACTCATTTGTGTCGCCTGACCTGAGTCGACCTTACAATCCTGATACTACCTATTACATCGCATCGTATCTCATCTCTATTTCCGACATCTACAAATCCTTGCGACGCGAAACCCTCTCGGCACGAGAGAGAATTCCGATTCCCAGCCCAGTCTCAGCGTCATCGCACTCTACACCACCTTGACAACTATCGCACACCGAATACCGCCTCAGCCGCATCTACCGAACCATGTGTCTGATCTTCACCTGCGGCGAACACACCTTCCGCAAGGAGGTTGAGGGATATGAAGGCCTCACTTGCCAATGCCATAACTGCGGTAACCACGCCGCCCATGTGATCAAGAGTAACCCGTGGTTTACTTTTTGTTTCGTCGTGAGTGCATCTTCTTCCTTTTGTTCCCCCCTCTCATACTCCGTGCTCTCTCCACTCCCATCTCCCGTCCTACGTTTGTACATGAAGCTATGCTGCATATGTGAGCAGTTATGGACTTAGATAGTATAGGTGCTAACTCGTTCGTCTCACAGCCTGTCCTACCTCTCTCCTTCAAAGGCTACCACGATATCGTCTGCCACGTTTGCAACTTCACCCAGCCACTTGAGAATAGGCCCGATGTCATGAACATGAAGGGTGGAGGTAACAATATACCAATGCAAAATCAAGGTCCACCACAAGGCTGGGGTGGTCCGCCACCTCAAGGCCAACAGCCTATGCAATATAAGTGATACATCTACCGGGACCGGTCGGAATGTTATCCGAGGAAGATGAAAGATACGAATAAGTTAATACAGGAGCGTCGATGACAGGCGATAAACGGCGGCGATTCTCGAGGCACATTATGTTCGATGGTGCACTGATGGCCATGAGGGAATGATACATAGGCAGAAGGGCTCAGGTGCAGCTCATGCCGCGGCGTTGAGGGATGGACAAATCGTCTTTACATCTTTTTTATAACCACCACTACGAGCATAACAAAGCTTTGCATAGCAGATACCTCGAGGACAAGTTTCTTTTTTTTGTTAGTATTAATGACACACATGTATCCTGTCTCTTGTTTTTTAGTGCAAGCATATCAAGCGTACTAGCGATAAAGCTAAACATGAACGGAGAGAAATGGTCCTTTATCAAATGCACATCAATGTCGGAATGCTAAATATGCATATCTAGGAGCTAGGGACGTCAAAAATATACGACTACGACCAGCTCGCAGCTTCAAGTTCTCCAAACAAAGACGTAGACGGCAAACTGAAAATACAAATACAGAATAAATACATATCTCAGTATTACTGGAATTCACTGAAGAGGGGGAGACAATGACCTGACGCTGTCTTCCAAAACCTTAGACTTGACTTTGCGCTACTATATTTCTTCTGTTAGCCGAAGAAACGGTCGGAGTTTGTTACGAATGGTGTCTGCTTTACTCCTCAATCGAGGGTATGTATAGAAATCACTACTTTAAACACCTGGTTTACAGCAGGTTTGAAACAATGCCGGGGGGCGCAGGTGGCCAGGTTGAAACCGCGAGTATTCTGATCCTATCTCCTAGTCGACGTATACCTCCCTTAAATGACTGCCTAAAGCCTCGATTGGGATGTCAAACTATTGGGATAGTAACATGTATCATTTAGTTTACCATTACAACTTCTAACCGATAAAGTCCGCAATGTCAACACTGAGACTGTATCACTTGCATAATCGTCTGAAGGGCTATGACAAGCTCTCTTATATGCTGATGTGATAATAAACCCGAGCTTGGAATGAAAATACCAACTTACACAGTATACAAGTCTACAAGTTACAAGAAAGTGCACTTACAGGTTATAATTCTATATGTTTTCATACTACCCAACAACCATAGCAAGGTATTATAGATAGCAGGTAAAGCGTGGTTAATTTGTGCAGTGCATTACTATCTACTCATATTGAATGAATGACCCTTTTTGTTTTATGCGGCTGGGACCTAGAATAGCTCTCCGTATCTTGTTACAAGTTCTTTCAGTAGTATAATTCAAGGGCTACTTTGCTATTGATATATGCTGATTGTTCTTAGATCCAACTCATAGTCTAATTTTTCCAGCAATCTGCTATGTTTCAACTATCACACAACCCATCGGTATAGCCAAGCCAAGCCAGCTGCGAAGGTTCTCTACGTCATTTAGCCCTAATAGTAGCAGCGTGTCTCCACACAGCCTACACGATATCAGCAACGAGACTTCTGCAAAACACCACCGATTGGTCTATACAATGACCTCCGGTGAGATGGCCGAGTGGTTATGGCGCTGCGTTCGGGCAAACCCTGGATTTCCGAGACTGAGTAATCAGTACATAAAGAATATCGCAGTGGAGCAATCCGCGTGGGTTTGAGTCCCACTCTCATCATCATAAGCATCTTCGTTTCGTTCATGTAACCAACAATGAAGGATTTTTCTTGATCTTTTGAAATGAGGAGTATTGAATACCTTTTTGATGGATACTTATAGAAATAAACATGCAAACCATTCGTAGTGGTTTAAATGCGTGTTATGTGTTGTTTGTCCTGCAACCCAACATTTTGGATAGATACTACTTATTACCTACCTGTTTTATTAGTGGAGGGGAAGTGAATCTTCTACTTTACACAAAGCTTACCATTTCGCCCGGCTAGATCCTCCCAGCTTGACTCAACAAACAAACAAATTGTTTCTTTTGGAATGAGTGCTGCGCGTATACCAGGAGGGGCTTAATGACTTATCTCATACATATAAGCCTTGTGCACCCGTGATGTGTTAGCTAGTTACTTGCTAGCATGCATGATCCAGCTCATTCATAACATATGCATCCTGTCTCCGTATCCGCAAGTCGGTCCACCAGGCCAGATTCGACGATACATAATGGCGACCAAACGATCACGCAGTCCAGAATTGGTAGCAAACCCCTTCATCAAGAAGAAAAATCTGCAATGGAGCATTGATATTACTGGCTTGCCCCATGATGCTGCTGGCTCAAGCAGCTCCGATGAGGACGAAGAACCGTCGCGTCGTCAAGATGAGGAACAGCCAACCACCTCCGCCATTGAAGCCGGAAAAGTCAGCATAGACGATCATGTCAATTACTTCAGTGCGCTTCTAGCAAAGAATGCTTTGTCGCCATTCCCTTCAGACACCCCTCATCTCCCCGTAGAAGGTTATCGGAAGCTGTACGAGGCCAATGCTGGAAACTCTCGAGGAGCGCACTTTATTATCCATCAGCATGACCATCCGATTGCGGGTACACACTACGATCTACGACTGCAAATCAACGAGACAAGCAGTGCGTCATGGGCGATCATGTATGGTCTCCCTGGGGATCCGAACAGTTTTCGGCTGAATCGAAATGCGACCGAAACACGAATACACTGTTTATGGGCAAGTAGTCGCTTCTTTCCCCGTGGGCGGCAATATGTCTGTAACATTGTCGACCAATATACTAACGACCGACAGAATCATCTTATTGAAACAGCTTCTCACGCCACCGGCTCCCTTCTCATCTGGGATACAGGAACCTACACCGTCTTACCAACAGAGCGCAAGCACTCACGGGACGACTCGCAATCCTCAACGGATGAAGACAGCAGCTCGCCGCAGTTGACAGAGCAGCAAAAGTTGCATCAGGCGTTTGCAGCACGAAAGATCCGATTGCAGCTTCACGGCACGCGTTTACCATCATCGTATGTGTTAAACCTACGTCTAACGCGCGAAGAAGACACCGTAGGCCGGGCACGCAGTACACGCATTCCCAAGACGCGACGGCGACGCGGTGCGCCGTCAGCAACCACAAGTAGGATAACTAGATCCACCTCCAAACGCAATAATGCACCTGAACCCGTCTCGGGTTCGGACTCGGAAACGTCTACTCCCTCCCGACGAAGCACTAGAAGGCAACAGGATAGTATCAGAACCGGCGGTGATGGCGAAGATGATGCAGAAATCGTGCATGCTCCCGCCGAGCAGGTGAAGGATGGCGAGAAGGATATTTCAGCTACCGAGCGCGAACTACGCGAGCTTGAGGATGAAGAGGTTCGCAGGACCAACGCATACACTGGCGCAAGGAACTCTATCGGTAGCGTACACCAGCGGCGGTGGTATCTATCCCTTGACCGCGAGGCAAGTGGGTTTGTGAAGCGACGAAGAGAAGGGAGGACTGTTTGGGAAGGCCCAGGCGTTCATTTGGACACATCAGCAGATGGCCTTCAGAAAACAGAAGATAGCAAAAAGCAGAAGGAAACGAATGAAGATGAAGCAGTCACGCCACGGCTGACCTATCCATTCTACGTTCGCGGCGTCGACTACGAGCGAAGTGTGGTTTCGGGACGGCTTGGCGGTGATGTCCTAAGGGATGAGGGAGTGACTGAATATGTCGGGCGGAAGGGCTGGCAGGCGATTCTAAAATAGGTGTGTCGAGTATTTCCACGTCACATTACTGTCGCCATTACCACAGGATATTCACGCGGGATGACATGTTTCTTTGGGAACATCACTATTGAACGCTCAAAAGGCATCTTGGCTCGGAATATCACTGTCTGCGACTTGATACGAGGGATCAGACAACTAATATGTTCCCTTGATATCTTTCTAGCCCCCCATGGAAGCGCATGGAAGGGCATGTCTACATGGGAAATCCGCCTCTCGTCATAAATTAGACAGTTTGGTGATTATATCGATCGCCCTAGTCCAATCACTGCCTTCTCCGTGTTTCCCGTAATACTAACTGTAGGCTGTAGCAGAGTAGCACGAACTGGGCTTACTCTTCGACTCCTTTGTATTATCTGCGATACCAGTATTCAAACTCGTTTTCCTCATTGATTAAAGTTCGGCTTAATTAAGCTCGAGCAAAAGAACATGCATAGAGTTAATCAGGACGAAAAATATTTAGCAGTCAATTAATCAATCCCTTCCTCGCCTAGTCTAGACACAAGCTATATTAGCGCAGTGTAGCTCTCGACGTGTTATACAAACGACAAACTGTTCCTTTACTTACTGCTTGCTGGCAGTACTAGTGATGTTACTCGGATACGTATTCGACGCAAGAGTCAAGATATAATCGAAAGCAACTTAACTTATAAATTTGAAGATACGAATAGCGAATGCTCCAACTCCCATGCCCACAATTTGTATTGATTTCTAATGACTCATAAGATGTTCCGTCCAACCATGGAACATAGTTCAAAGCGTCGTCAGCGGATTCGCGTATCGTCTCAACTTCCTACTTGGTTCCTATTCCTAGAGTGTTCACATCTCCAGATTGGCATTGCTAAGCTCCGAGTATCTTATCATGTGCTGACTCGTTGTTAAGAGGTTACGCGTTCGAATGAATTTACATAGATTTCATCTAGAAATTGACCCGGTACTATTGAAAGGTCCCTCCAGGATGTGACGTTAGAAAGCGCTCCTTTACTTTTGTGACTCTAGAGTCTAACTCGACTGAGTTTAGCCTTTGAAGTTATTATGCGTGCATATGTAGTAGTATGGGTAGCAATAATGGGTTGTATTAAGGATGGTGACTATTAGGTGGAAACTACTATAAGGGGTAACATAAGGGCACTGTCTGCACCTTCTCTACACATACAATCTAAGTTGGCTGTTTTTAATGGAAATCCAATACCAATGCTAGGCTCCGTCCAACCTACCCTTGGAAACTGTGGGCTCACACATACTATTGGTATGATATATGTACATGAATTCTGATCACGATTTCAACTCAACCGCGGGTACAGATAAGTAACTACAGACAGTCAAGTTCCAAACTTGACAGCATTCTGCTTTTTGCTAGTATTGTGACAGTATAGTACTGTAATCATTTTCTGTGACAATCCTTCGTGGGGCTAATCTGCTGCAGATTCTTCATCCGAGGATTGCATAGAGAGGTCGGAGTCTGTATCAGTCCAGTCTTCCGAAGAGTCTATTATGGTCTCTAAATCAGTGACTGGGAATACGTCTTCATTTAATTTCTTCCTGGCGTCGGTCAACTTAGCGGTGCCGGTTACAAGGCGAATTGACGAAGCAGTCCTTTTGACGTTCGCCCTAAGTCGATTCACATCAATAGCGACATAATCCTCACTAATCCGGATAAGGAGCCTAGAGCTTGGATTCTTAATGTAAGGTACCATATACATTTGCTGCAAGGCGTCGCTTCGTTTTGCATCCTCAATGCCCATCTTCTCACTAGCTAGTGAAGGCTCTTGAATGTATGTGCCGTTGCTGTGAGTCTTGAAAAAGCGACCGAAATCCTCACTCCAGCTAGCCAAAGTTACCATCGCAGCATAATGCATTCCGCGAAAGATGGGTCCGTGGCCAGTGATTTGCACGCCCACACCGTTAAAGTCGTTTCTTAGACATCTAGGACAGAGACAGACGAACATCCGCAAAAATGCGTGCGTCAGTTCATGAAGCAAGGTAGCCACAAGCTCCACGAGGCTAGCTGGTTTCTCATTTCTCTGTTTCTCTAAGATGATCACAAGACCGAGCGATCCATCTTTAGTTATCACAGTATCACAAGATCCATGTATTTTCATTGCGGATGGGAGATGTGTCAGTACGAATCTCTGAAGTAAGGGAGTGAGAGATCTGAAGAAGAGGAATTCATCTAAATAAACCATCAACGTCCTCAATGTGGAGTATAGATCTGTATCGTGGAGCTCCGCGGTTGGTCTTTTCGCCTGGCGCTCGAAAAGGTCGATAAATTCCCTTTTAGCACGTCTTTGATGAGATGTAAGATCCTCATTGCTGAGTTGATAAAAACTTGCCACGGTACAGTTTAAAAGATCTCGGGCTCTGTATGCACGGGGCTGCAGAGACGGGCGGGTATCGTTCTTTTTCTTATATGCAAATGGTTTCGGATGGTTAGTAAAGTATGTCTCCACACTTTCCCAAGGTTTGCCAGACATTGCGGAAATAGGCGACGTGAGGCGAGTTTTAGAATAGACTTAATATAGACCCAGGACCAAATTCGGATGTGGCGATGGTGTCGTATTGTTGCAATTGCGGGATCATTCAATCGGAATAGGAAATACTATTTATATTACATCAAATGTATGCCAATTGTCTTTGAGAAGTGCTAGAAAGGGCCTGGAAGTATTAAGATAAATCTGGCTAAGTCTGAATTCTGAATATGAAGATCTTGACACTATGGTCTCTTTTGGTGCCCCCTCGAACCACCGGTTCTGTTCTGGGGTTGATTACGTTACACACAGTAAGTAGAAACTCTATAGATCCCATAGAGGGACTTCTGCTACTCGTTTAGAGTATACACCTGGCTGCTCCGAATACCCATCTTTATAACTGTATGGACGTAATACATCTGTCTTGCTTACTATGCTCCCAAATACTGTTTGCTAAGAGATAAGTGTAGCACTCTAAGTTGGAATTATACAGAGGTGCCAGCATTTAAAACAAGCAACAGAGGAGAGTGCCCACCCCCTTATAGGTTTCTGGCTCTGTTCTATTCCAGGGAGTCTGGCTAGATTCACCATAACAGGACTGTTGGAAAAACCACATGTTGCCTTAACACAAAACAAGAAGGCGCGTGGGAGACTAGAAATATAGGTAGGTAGCGTTTATTGTATGTTTAGTCGGATAGCCGTTTAATCACATGTATTAACCTTAGGTAGTGTGCAATCATATTGCACGGACCTCCTTAATGTTCAATGCCCACGCCATTGTCTCTTTAATGTATCATTAAATGCAGCACCATGACCAAGCCACAAACAAGTTTACCTCGTAGGTAGTAGGTTACATTCATTCACAAGGGATGGTTGAACCTACTTCATGAGAGAAGCCCACACTTCCTACTCTACTTGAGCATCCCAACACAAATTTAAGACAAGATTCTTCACAAGTTGATTTCCATTTCGATACAAATACTTCCCATCATCTTTTGCAGGCCAGGTCTTTCATCCTGTATCACCATATTTCTCTGAGCAAGGTACAACTCGTGGTTGCCAACTTTATGCGTCCGATAGCCTCGTGCGTCACTCAGTCTTGCGCCCACCAGTCTCACGTTTCCCCTAGCCTCCTACATCATCTATTCTAACACGTTTATCATATTATATTTCCGTTATTTCACACCCAAGACATCCTAGCACAGACGCAGAAGACTCCAATATTATTAACCGCGCTGGCGCTGAATCTGCAACCATGAATTTGAAGATACTGGAGAAAACCAAAGACGCGGAGGACACGGACATGACTGTGCTGTCCAAGACGTCAAGCGAAATGCAGCGCTTATGGGAAACAATCAAGAGAGTGCCAGGTAAGCACGCTGGAGTCTCCTATTCTCATTTCAATGTGTCTCAACGGTTTTATACTCTTGTCACTCCTGCAAGCTCCCGAAACCCTTTCTGTTATTTTTTGTACCGTCGTCATTACTGACTCTAGGTACCGAATAGTGATGACCCAAGTGCCAGAAGTGCTGTGCCAATTTGCGGTCTGGTGTGTAGGTCGCCAGCCCAAGGCTGCCGATGAAGGACTACATCCAGAATGGCCAGGGTACACTGGGATCGGAACCAAACTGGATTTCAAGCTTGACATTCAGGGATACAAATCCGACGTTTTGGTCGAGAACACCGTCATGAGCTTCTTTCCGGCGCTCAACGATCGCAACCTAACCCCGACGCAAATCTCAGCCCGCGCAAAGATCATATACCAGTACAATCAAGCCAAATGTAGCAAGAAGCCCCTCACTACACGCGACATGAACAAATTCCTGAGCCTATTCGACCAGTTCTTTTTCGCCGGGGCCATGGTCAACAATGGACGTCCCCGTGCCTACTGTAAGCTGTGGCACAAGGAATCCCCAAACGTACAGCGTTTTGCCCCCGAGATTTTGGAGGACAGGATGCCGTGGGGGTACACTGGTGATAGATATATCCGGGGCTACGGTCAGGTCGCAGAGATCCATATCCCTGGCGCGAGCTTCTTTGATCACCCTGAACAAATCACCGCAGCTTTCTTCCTCGAGACGCTGGTGCACGAGATGGTGCACGCATACGTGAATATATTCATGTGTCGATGCAAAGCATGCGACCAGGACATGGTCAACACAAGAGGCTTGACCGGACATGGGAAGACCTTCATAATGCTGCTGGACTGCATCGACTATACCTTGAGAGCATGGGACATCGGCCTCAGTGGCTTGATGAGACAATGGGTATGCCATGAAGGAAAGCAACACCTCTTCGATGAGGTTAGGACTCTTCACCAAATTGAGATGGCCTATTACAACAGAGTCTCGCGTCCCATCATTGAAGAGACGCCCTCTCGAACAGAAGAGACACTGAACGCCAAAAGAACAGGAATGATAAAGGAAGAAGCTGATACACCCGGAATGGTTTGGGTACAAGTCAACGGACCCCGACCGCTCGAGTATAGTAACCCAGGCATGAATGTCTATATGACGGCTCCTCAGGTTGGTGGAACGATGGTTGATCTCTGGAAGCTTAACGAGACAGGCGACATTGTCCAGGTTAGTCACTAGAGCCCTTTATCCCCCCTTCTAGCATGTCTTAGAGCCACGGATTGCCTAAGTGGGCACATTCTATTCTTGCCGCACCTGCAAGCTCCCGAAACTCTGAAGAATTATCACCATATGCGGACATTACTGACTCCAATGTTCTAAACAGGCATTGATCGCAGACGAAGCAGCCAAGCCTACCAAGAACAAGGCGAAGTACATATTTAAATACTGGCAGAAGTAGGGTCAGAACTCGGAGAGATACACAGGGTTGCATATGAACATGCATTAATTGCAGATGGGAACAGAAGAGAAATTTAGGATTGCATAGGGGAACTCATTTGCTTTTAGATACAAGCTTGGCAGGAATTTTGCAGGTGTTACCTAGCAGACTAGGAGCGTTAGTACATCTCGAGGATCTCTGGACCGTATCGAGATATCATGATAGCATTCCATGGCTTAGGATTCACATAGCTTTTGAGTACCAAGAGTGAATGCGCATTAAGAGAAAAAAAGGGGTATATTGTGAAGTGCATATTAAGGCATTCTCTAATGCCTGACTAGACTTGGCACAATCATGCAACAAATCCTATGTGTATTAGCAACCCCATATTCATGACATTACAAGCTCGTCGCCATGTGGGCGTATGAAATGTCTTCCCTATCGTAGAAGAACCAACAAGCCATTACTTCTTTTCAGTACCGCCAGTTACTAGATTATGATACCTGGCTCTCTAAGTCTCAGGTTTAAACACACCATCCTTGCACAATAGCACAACTTTCTTGAAGAAACGCCTCCACTCCAAGGGGTCTCCCTTGAGTTTGACGAACCGGACCTCGAGAAGTTCCTGGGATTCGGGAAGATAATACTTGTCAAGTAGGATCTCACCATGTAACCCTTGCTTACGGTCGTCGATAGTCTTAACCCTAAGCGTGGCCACGTGGTCGCCCTGACCAATATAAGGAAGCGCTGACGGCAACGGTACGTTTAGGTTGTGTAATGCGTCGCTCAACATCTGTACGAGTAGTTGTGGGGGCATATGCGAGAAGAAGCGTGTGAAAGAATGTGCTGGCACGATGTCTCGGAATTTTCTCGCACGCTGTGTCAACGTCATGGGGACACTAGGAGTCTGTGAAAACTGGCTCATAGATGGTTCCTCGGCAAGAGCATCGAAGAAGTTAGCCGATTGGGTGGCATTAGGTGGAAGGGATGCGTCAGCTCTCGATATCGGTTGTGTTGAGGAGATGGCATGCGTTCCGAGAGGGCGCAAGCTTGGCCTCTCCCAGTCAAAGAGAACATCGTTGATGGGCGTTTCAGGCTGGCTCAGAGCCATTCTGGCGTGACTTGAGCGGCCATCGTCGATGTCCATGGCATCTTGGGATGGCTGCGAGGGTCTTTGGGATGCAGGGGGTTGTTGACTGAAGTCGATGTGGAGATTTTCAAGCATCTTAGTTGCTACATGTATTGGATCGGAAATCTGTCCATCTGCTGCAAGGAACCTGTTATTCCGGGTATACCAGGGATGCTGTCGAATTTGGGCAAAAGAGAATCGTTTTCTAGGCTCGATATTCATCATGCCCCTAAGTAATGAGAGTGCATCGGCAGGAACCCTTTCCCAGAGGCTATCGGAGCTGCGACCGTTCGTCTTCCTATATTCCTGAAACTCCCAACTCTGTGCCGTCGGTTCTTCCCATGGGGTGTTGCCAACAAGTAGCACAAACAGGATAACGCCACACGACCATATGTCAACCAGTTCAGGAGCATATTTGGTTACTTCACTAGATCGTTTGGCACAAGCAAGAACTTCAGGAGCGATATAAGGCGGACTACCGCACATCGTAGCGCTCAGCTTCTTCTGGCCTTTGTACTCGAACATGGTCGCTAGGCCAAAATCCGCAACTTTTAGATTGCCGCTTTCTGACATGAGGATATTCTCAGGCTTGAGATCGCGATGAGCCACGCCCTTGGAATGCATGAAGCTCACGCCGCTGATAAGTTGAAGAAAGTAGAGGTGTGCAATGTCTTCGGTGACGCCTATGTCGGCCTCAATTTTGTCGAAGAGGTCGCCTCCTTCGGCAAACTCCATGGCTATCCATCGCCAAACATGATCCTCGCCCGTGGCGAACCATTCGATCACATTCGGGTGCTGGCCAATATGAGAATGCAGCGAGACCTCCATGGCGATCTGCTTGGCAGAGATGCGGCCATTTTTGAGTGCATAGCCCTTATGAATCAACTTGACGGCAAATACGGGGGTTGGCGCATCTAAAGGTATGGCTTTCTTGACCCTGAAAAGTCGGTCAGCAAACTAACCAGGAGTTGAACAGGATGACAAAACGCCTTACGATGCATATGCTCCTCTTCCTATGGTTCTTGATATTATTCTGAATGGTAGATCGCTCGGCAGAGGATCTAACTGAGACTGTTCCATATCGTTTAGTACGAGAATACAATTCGACGATATTAATAAGCTGTTTCACTTCATTTCACATTTGTAGACGTTGGTGCATGTTCTTGTCCCAATAAAAAAATGAAGAGATCATTCGAGGAGATTCCCGAAAACCCCATATAAAGGGGAACAATGCATATAGAAACAATAATTGCGGCTGTGGCTATTTTCGAAGATGGTTCAAACTCACCATACTGCTTAGGTATGTTTGACGCGTCTAAACGCGTCTAGTAGTCAACGAGATACTCAAAATGGATTTCTAACCTCAGGGAGGAATCGGGTCCAGGCCAGTGTTGTGGTTTGTTTTGTTTGAGACCGAGTTTATCTGATCGGGTTTGGTTGGTTCTAAAGCTCGGGTTGATCGGGTACTTTGTCCCAGCTTCTCCCTGAAGGCGCTTCTGGGCAGCTGCCTATGGTCGGTTTTGATGTGGTCTTGATTAGTGGATGTTGCTGGCCCTCGCGTTGGGTAAAATACTGGTATCTGATTGGTTAAATATTGTAGAGGCACTCCTACTTACCTAGGTATGCCGCTACTGTACCTGCCTGGTACCTAATAAGCATGTCATGCTGTACTGTGTAGCTTGTATAGTACATGTACCCACACAGATACCTAGCTTAGGTACCTAGGCACCTGTAAATTCGACGCCGATCTCATCACCAATACGTATGGTACGTATCACAGATTCATAGGTAGTGGGCGGTTGCTAAGGCCCTGCGGGGGTGGGCAACCGGAGGTGCAGAACAAGGGGTCTAACTGCACTAAAATAATAGTTGTTGTTTACTAATTCAGATCGAACTTGAATTGAAGCTGCGTTACCATTTATTGAACACCTTCCCCAGTGACTCCTCCCTCCTATTATCTCCAGCTCCTGTTCCTAATACTTTTGAAGTATCTCCCCTCCGTAGGCAATAATTTGCACTCTATAGTATCAGGTTCGTACAACCCTAACCTTTCACACTCCCCGATTTCCTATGAAGCACAAAGACATATCCCCTTGTTGGAACTCGATGATCAGCGCAAATGCCAGTCGGTTGAAGAAGAAGAGTGTTGGTGATACTTGTATACTAGTCATGTCATTGATGAAAATGAATCTTTCGTACTAACAGCCACCGCATTCCAGGTCGACTTTATTTTCTCTACTTTCCCTCTCGACTTCTGCATTCCCATTTACCGGACTATCGCAGCCTCCGAATTCAGCAGGAACGTGCATACCTTAGCAATCCGGCCGACGCCTTTGTCTTCGTTTATTCAACGACGTCTTCGGAGAGACTGCCACCACCCCCACCTTTCGACCGGCAATTGTCGTTTCAAAAAAACAAAATGGATTACACTATGGAAGATTCCCAAAATTCGGCTCCTGGCAGTGTACCGGCCGCTAAACTCGGCAGCACCAGAAAGGGCCCTGATGCGCAGAGTGTCACCAAGAGGTACGAGTCCATTGTGTGCTTGTATGTCAAAGAAGTATTATGTTCTAACATCGCCCACAGACTACAAACAGAGTTGATGCAGTTGATGACCTCCCCAGCTCCTGGTGTCTCTGCTTTTCCCTCGGCCGATGGGAACTTGATGTCATGGGCGGCGACAATTGAGGGACCCGACGATACCCCCTACGCCAACCTCACCTTTAAGCTATCTTTCGCTTTCCCCTCTAACTATCCATATGCGCCGCCGACTGTGCTGTTCAAGACACCCATTTACCACCCGAATGTCGATTTTTCGGGTCGCATCTGCCTTGATATCTTGAAAGATAAGTGGACGGCTGCCTACAACGTTCAGACCGTCCTACTAAGTCTGCAGAGTCTCCTCGGAGAGCCCAATAAGTGAGTGTTTGCTCGCGCTGTTGCGCCTTCTTCTCTATACCGTACCCGCTCTGGGGACGTCCAGGCTAACTGTTCATCTGTAGCTCATCACCACTAAATGGCGAGGCTGCTGAACTCTGGGACAAGGATGCCGAGGAGTTCAAGCGCAAGGTTTTGGGCCGCCACCGCGATATTGATGACGACTGAGCTCACAAAAAGAACGATTGTATTATAAATCGGTCTTTGGGTTCCGAGCATTGCTTGTTTCTATTGGAATTTCGAGAGGCTACCACCAGCATTGGAGAACAGGAGTCGATTTGTTAACCCCATACCCTTGCGTAGGCGGCCGTCGTGCCTCGGTTCTTGTCTTGGTGTTGCCTATGAGTTATGCATTTGCGGTTCCAGTTGTTACGGTTGACATGGATATTCGTGAGCATACTAGCACGAGATGGGAGACAATAAGTCTACCCTATCAAAAACATCACCATGACCTTCAAATTGTTTGTTTTCCTACCATGCATAGAATATGACACATGATCATGATTCGCAAGCTGTCACTACGAAGAATCCCAGGCGGTAGTTGTTAGAATGAGCTAGGCAAATGCCCCGCCAAACGCTAGCGCGCCGGCGACCCAGATGCGATGAGCTTTATTTCATTGAACCAGCATAACCTAGGTAGGTAGGTATAGGCCGCCTTCCACTCATCACATGGCATGGTCTTCGTCGAGCTCGTAGGTGCTCACATGTCTTGATTCATCGACTAGTGAGGCTAAATTCCATGAAGCCAGGAGGAACTCCGAAACCATGCCCTACATAAACGCGCCCATCCGGTATCTTCTTCATCTGTCTCCCTGTCTCGAGTGAAGAAAAGACCCTTTTTCTCCGCTTTGCGCCGTTTCATTTGATCGTTGGTCGGTCATCCTTTCTTATTCCTCAACAACAACTGTCACCAGACCCTTGGGGTTCTTAACGTTGACAGCCTGGACGTAGCTGTAGAGCTTCTCCTTGGCATCCTCCTCGTCGTTTCGCCTGCGGCTGATGCGGATGCGTAGTCTGTATGGGACACCCTTGATACCCTGCTCCCAGACCTTCTTGTTCAGTTGGGGGTCTACTCGGACGTCAGAGGTACCCTGCGAATTTGTATATTAGTTCCAGTTCCGGTATTCATGCATGGCCGCGATAGTCATCACTCTAGATCGCAAGGACCGTAGACAAAGAGATATGCGGGACAGGAGTACTATCGTACCATAGCCTTCTCAGCAAAGGCCTTGATCTCCTTGATGGCACGAGGGGCCCGCTTCTTGAAAGTCACACCATGCATCTTTCCAAATCGTCAGCACTTCTCCCTCATATAATATCGCCTTCGACATCGTGCGCGTTCCGAGCGGATTGACGTACTCTCTTGTGCATGTGGATGGTGTACTCGCGAGCAACGACCTGCTCGATGGCGGACTTCGCCGGCTTCTTTCCCTTGGACGACATTTTCTGTAATTCGGGAAATCAGTATGCTGGCCAATTGGCGATGTCTTGTATCGTTGCGAGTAGGCGGCGTCCTTACTGCGTGGGTGTCTGGGGTTGGTTGTCGAAAATGTCGGACGTAGTGTGGTTATTGATTGTCATGCAAAATCAAGAAAAATCCCAAGACTAGATGTGGGAAGCTGAGGGCATGGAGAAACTTCGGTAAACGAGCCAATCAATCTTAGGGTAGAGGGGGTGTGGTCTGTGCTTTTTGCAGAGAAATTATTGATATGTGGCTTGAGTGTGGGCTACTAGGTACCGTACCCCTGCTAAGGTTAGTGTGGCTTATCTACTGCGAGTCTATAGACAAACTGATAACTCCTCTGGTGGCTGAGCTGATAATGCCCGTGCGTTTTGGTGGACATATAAATTATAGAGTACTTAATATTAGGCGGCTACGCCGCAGCAGCTACGCTGCAACAACTACAATTTAACATCCTTTTTAAAATTTTTGACCTCCGGAGGGCATGCGCTTCGCGCCGACCCTCACTCCGGAAAGAAAGCAATATATTTTTTATTTTAATCCGCCGCTCGCTTTAGGCTCACAAGGCTCGCTACTTTATTGTGGCGTTAAGTACTATAGACCTACTAATCTCTACTAAAACCCACTAAAACCCACCAAAATGCACGGGCATTATCAGCTCAGCCACCAGAGGAGTTATCAGTTTGTCGCATTGCTCATCTACTGCCCCTCCGAAATACTCTCCTATTTGCTCACCTGAGAGAGTAATAAACGGATTGGTACCTAAGTACATCCCGTCCATGATATGTACCTGTGTAGGTAGTACTACAATAGGTACTTAGCTACTTCCCCATAAAACTACCTATTAACGACGGGACTTCCTATGTTTCATAGGTAGCTTATTCTCGCCGCTGTTTCTCTTGAAGTAATTATCAGGACGAGTCGACTGACCTAACAGTCCGGATACTCTCTTAGCAAATTATCCTATGGCATAGCTTTATAACTAATCACCTGCACCACGCCATCTGGGACCAACTTTTGACTAGGCATAGTCACGGCCAGTATACGGGGAAGCTAGGATAGAGCCGGCAGCAGGCGGATATGCTCTGTTGACGAGAATATCAAGACTAGAGAGGAAAAGAGGGAGAGGGAGTTGGACACACCAAGAAAGCATATTTTTTTTATTTTAAATCAACTTATGCCTTGCTTTAATTAGCCAGCTTACCACCCGAAGCGCTTTTTAAGCTACGATTTTTCTGACAAGCATACTCTGTTGGTTAAGGGGGTGGTACAGCGAGATGTTGCTAGCGCAAAGCACAAACACAAGATACGGACGCCTAACTCTAACCTATTCGGGGGAAACACGCTGCCTGTTGATCGTTATGTGAGAGTCTGCGAATGGACTCAGAATCAAGTTCGGAATCCAGCCCATGGAAATACTTTCCGTTTGACTTAGGAGAATGTGAAAATCTCGAAAATATATGGATCGCCTTGAAGATTGTTGCCGATAGACCATCAAGATTTCTATAATCTCAACAACACGTCGTAGAGAAAGTAGCGCGGTCTATTCATTCATTCAACTATTAGGCAGACATACAGACCCCCGAAAAATATATGGCTAATCAAAGAACATTGGCAAAAATGAATTTATAGCTAAAGGACCATCCCCAGTAGACGACAAGTTATTAAGCTAGCCTATCTTTCAATATGAGCTAAAGATAGATCCCTTGTTTAACGAAGACGAGATGATTCGTCCAATGGTAGACTTTATTCTATCCTCAGCTACTAATGATCCAATGATGGTTTTGGAACCCTTTGAGCAGACATTATTGGATGCTCGGAATGCTCGCCCTATGACGACTTCAGAAATCAAATAGATTATGGAAGGCATGATGTGTGAGTATCCCCGAGCTCAGGGTAATTAGATCTTAAGATCGAAAATGTTGTTGTTACCGGATTCGATAACGACAAGCCTAATAGAAACACTCAGGAGAGAATTGTCCGCATGGCAGATTGTGGCTCCAGTCAGTTGATATCCTGCACCGAATGTGGTCTATAGCTAACGCTTTATCAATTAGCCAACCAGGCAGATGAGAGGTCTCGTCCCTTACATATCGGAGCCTAGAGGTATATTTCAGAAAACCTTAGGACCAAACCACGGATACCTGGTCGTGGGGCATTATTGTAAGTATTTTCACACACCTGTGCTAAGTTATTTCTCGCATTTCATAAGCTTACTTAACCTATATACTTGGCCCAATTGCTCCTCGCACGGGTGGATTTCACGTTACTAGGTATGTACGATACTATCTCTACTGGTACACTGGAAGACAAGACCCAAGTCGCCCGTGAAGGAATGGCTGCCGACTTCGAGTTATTTTCTGTGGC
Organism: Xylaria hypoxylon; assembly: GCA_902806585.1. Classification (NCBI taxonomy): domain Eukaryota; kingdom Fungi; phylum Ascomycota; class Sordariomycetes; order Xylariales; family Xylariaceae; genus Xylaria; species Xylaria hypoxylon. The sequence continues at coordinate 4,239,869 of CADCXB010000001.1, forward strand.
GCTCTATACCGAGGAGGAGGATTCGTCCTCGTTACTACCTTGTAAATGTCCGGGACCCGACGACATATATATGTAGGCTGTCAATATGAGTGAGAAGGGACTTCAAGCAAATACCTATATTCCGTTTCTGGTGGATGTTTTAAATCTACGCCCCAATATGCGGCCTGCGGCAGATAATATTATTAGGGGCGGACATCTCATCTAAGTAGTTCATTCTACGTCAGTTAACTAGTCTATAATGATAATATGAGATTATGGAGATCCTCATGATAGTTATTACCTTTAAGTTTGATATTGTGTCTATCAGAGAGCGGACAGGATCCCGAAATTTTCCACATCTCTTGTCGTACGCACTTGGAGTCACAGACAAGTAGTCCTAAACCATCTAACGGTTTAAAGAACATACATATGTACCTAGGCACATTTTACACAAATAACATTCCTTGGATACTAGATGTAGGTAGGTAGGTACCTTTAAGTACTGACTTGAGGATAAAGTGAGTTGAGCGTGAGCAAGACAGTGAGCAAGAGAGCTAAAAATACGCTAAACCCAATTTGTTTGCGACACAGTAGCTGGTAAATCAGCTTTGCATCTGGACCCACATGACACTACCTAAACCAAGATTACCTACAGGAGGTACTTACTACTAGGTAGTAGTAGTACACACGAGGGACAACAAGAATGCTAAACGCCACCAGTTCTTTGAATAAGCAGTATATTATGGATGTCATTTCTTTTCGCTTTTTAGACTTCAAAGTAACAACTTTTGCTCAGAAATGTCGCTTTCACTCATCTAATTTGCTTCGTATTACATGCTCTCCAAATGACGTCTAATTGTCGCCGTGGCTTGCGTGTTGCGGTGCAACAAATGCGGCCCTGTGATTGGATACTGCGGCGGGCTCCCAAATGGAAGTAATTTCAGGGGGTACCGAAGACACCAAGATCGAAACAGTCAGGCCATCACCCTTCATTGAACCTCGCCGATTTTGTGACTTCATGCCTTGACAACCCATCCGATTTCAACCCAGCCCACTCTGCGTGGTACGCAGTTTCCCTCGTTTCATTCACTGCGTTGTTAGTTAAGGGATTTTTAATTGAATTCCGTAAATAAGAAATCAATTGCTCTGCAAAAAAGACGCAGCGACAACGTGACACATCCGCGTCGATTCCCCCGATACGAACCTACCAACCTCACGATTCCCTCATTCGACGCAAACAATCGATCTTGCTGCAATAACGGCCTTCTAGGACCGCTTAGGCACCGGTTATATTGCACTCTTAATAACCACACTAATTTTCTTAATATCGCGTGACTCTTGACGTCAGTCCAACAAAATGGCGTTCCAAGATCGTGGTCCCCCAGAGGACGACGACAATTTTGCTCCTTCGCCAATGCCTGACCTACAGAGAAACCGACTGCCAACACTTTTCGAGGTGCTGAGTCGCAGGACCCATCCCCCTGTTGACCTGTTCTCCTTCTACATATACATGCGCGACCAGCAACGATCAGTCGACTACCTAGACTTCTGGTAAGTCTGCAGATGTATACCCTATGAATATCGCCAAATATTGACTATTCTAGGCTTGATGTTGCGCAACATATGTCACTCTGCCGCCACTACGTTCGAGAGCTACGAAGATCTGTATTAGTTGGAACCCCGGATCTGGAGAAAGAAGAATCGAGGAGATCCTCAAGGGTGCTAGAAGCCATTGGCGATATTGGTGCGGGACCTTCGATGGGCACCGACAAGGAACGAGAGCAGAACGCACAGATGTCAGCATACCTACGAGATCAACCTGCACCTAGCGCATTATTCGATTCACCACAAGGGAGCCAGGAACGACGGGCGAGAGCTAGTACTCAGCTAAGTTCCCAAGGCATCACCGATTCTAACTCTCCAGCACACGCCGTTGCAAGAGAGGATATCAGGGCATCCGCTGAAAAGATCCTATACACATTTCTCCTTCCTGGTTCCGAACGCGAGATCACGCTTCCCGGCTCTATCACCACAGACATTACCACTGCAATTGAACAGGAAGGACGTGATGACCCTGAGGTATTTGACGTGGCCAAGGATTATGTCTTCCAGGCTATGGAGCGAGACGCATTCCCCGGGTTCTTGAGAGCTCGTGCCCTAGGCAACTTAATCCCACCTACTATCATCGCACGATTGATTGTTGGCCTTATTTCCATGTTTGGTGGATTCTGGACTGCCTTCATCCTCATTTTCCTCAATGCCTCACGTGGCACCCGATGTTGGGTACGTTTTCCCCCTTAGACCTTACACGCTGCTTGCAGCCTTGCTGACAACTTGAAAAGGAAATTCTTCCATTCACAATCGGTGTATATTGCCTCGCGTCCTATCAGTACTCTTTGGATCCTATTATGGCTCTCCTCGGCCTGACCGAATACACCCCATTCTCCTTCGTGCGAATCCGGGAGCCTTATGTACGCAAGCTACTAGTCAAGCGCTCCATCACCGTACTGGCTGTTACTATCCTTGTCGATGCCGGTATCTCGTTGCTCTTTATCCTAGTGCCAGGAAAACGGCTCTAAGCAACGAACGGGTCGGTCGTCCCAGATCGCACCCTTTTCACGACGTCACGACCAGTTCGTCTACTTTGCGTTGATTTTTTTCTTGCCTATTCTCATGCATTACCTGGCCACTATGTATTTTAACTAGTGGAGTTGTCGTCGTCAGCTCTTTCTGAGGGAGTTAATACCGGAGATGTTGCACAGAGCAATATGCTTATCATTCATTGCGCAGAGCATAATTTTCGTTCTTGTTGAGCAACACTGGAGAGGGACTAGGGTACTTGAGCTTCGGTATAATCTGGATGGGGAACATCATCTCACCTACACATACAGATTGCCTTATCTTGCACTGCGAAGCTTGCTGAAATTCTGGTCTCACACCATACAAAAACACTTCATTTGTCGAATATCATCACCCCAGTTGTAGCGCACTTTAAGCTCCATATGTTCTTCCGCCGTGCGGATTGGCGAGCCGGGTTGTACCCTAAGGATAGGAAAAGAGGAGACATGGCCGGCGTTTGTAATGTGTATACCAGACTTGTCATAGCACGTTTTGAAATTAAGAGTTCGAACTTAGTATAAAACTGAGGATGTATTTGCATGTTGTGATCATGATAAATTAAGTACTTGTACGCCAGATACCTAAGCTGTGAGCCTCCGGATGCTAGTCTATCTCATACTTCATGGTAGTAGCTGCTATTTAAAGCTGTCCCGTAGCTTTCTGATGGTGTCTAGTGACACCGTAATCAGTCGTCCCCCATGCTCCTCTAAGCTGTTCTTAACTATCTTCGCATGATCGGAGCAAGCGATGTGCCTAGTTATGTAGACTGTATCAGCTAGTACTTCTGTACGCTGGCTCAAAGCTTGTCCCGACTTTTACCGCCGTTGTGCGGGTGGTCACAGAGCTAATTCATCATCTTGCTGTTTTGTTGTTAGTCTCTATGAGGGCCCGGGCCTTCACGTGCCAAGTTCACTCCAAACCTGTCTGAAGATTCCGGAAACAGAGCCTCCTCCTCTTTCGGCCTGTCTATAGCTTCCGGCGATTAGCCCGCTTCTTACCCGGGCCACCCAGTGCCGTACCGCTAGTGCCGCTCCCACCTTCTCCGTCATCGGGTTCCTCTTCGTCAACATCCATGGCCTCATCTTCGTCTGCATTCGGCTCGAGACTCCCGCTGCCTCGCTTGCCGAACCGCTGGCCTTGTATCCTGGCCAATGCCCGATTTAACATGGCTCCCTGGCGTTGTGAATGGACACCCTGCTCCGCATTCTTCTCCTCATCGACCAGTCTTGCTGCCTGCTCGGCCGATGCCTTCTTATCGTTGTGGCGTTTTGCTGCGGCTGCCTTGATGCTCGCAATCTGCGCCTCAAGGTCCTCAAGCGTCGAGGTGCAACGTCCTGACCACTCACGCAGAGAATTCAACGTCGATGGGATAGAGCCTGGGGCTAGATCCCGCAAGGGCGAGACAGAGGAAATGTGTACAACGCCGTTACGGGGGTCGAGCTGTGCGTTTACCAGTCCTGCGTAGACGGCGCTGATTACGAGGTCTTCGACGGCGCGAGCGTTGGGAAGAGAGAGACTCTGCTGCAGCGCGGCATAGCTTAGATTATGCGGGTTCTTGGCGAGTGTGAGCAGAGACAGTTGCCGTAGCTTCAGGGTCTGGGCATCATTTAGGGGCGGGAGACTCGTTGTTGATGTGAAATTCGCATACGTGCCGTACGAGAAGATCTCGAGGAGCTTTAAGTGGTCTGTGTGGTCTGGCGACTGTGCGAGGGCTTGTATCTGTGGCGTTTGGAGGAGCTCGGCGAAGACGTATGTGTTGGGATTAGATGTTGCTTGGGTTATAAGGTCAGCCGCTGCGCGGTGTGCAGTTGCTGATTTACTCAGAGCGAGATAGGGCTTTAGTAAACAACTAGTCAGACTTGCGGTACAATATCAGCCGAAGGAAATGGGTGTATCTAATACTTACCTCCAAAGCGTTGAGGGCCTTGGTCTGCTCCATGGTAATAATAATCGGATTTATGTGTGATATTATTGTCTGTACTAGGCTAGTCCGGACTCGCAACAGCCTCCCCACGGCTTACGTTAAGAGGCTGGTGCCACTACTAGCTTTGGACCGACAGCCTCGCGATGTGCACCACGGGGAAACGAAACGACACGGGTGATGTGAGCTGGGATTGACGGTGGATAGTGAGTCTGGGCCTAGGCAGGGATGCTAATACGCCGGCACAACCCAAAACACTTTTGAGACCAAATACTTCGTTTGTAGACTTGTAATGTAGCTAGGTAGTAATAAACAGTACCAGAACTGGGTAAATGCGGTGCTCAGAAGGGTGAAGCAACTCGTAGGTGAGCTGAGTTTGTGATGATGGCTTGGTATCACACTTGTTTGAGCTTGTATCTAGTGTAGGTACCTGGTAGTCCATGCGTAGTCCGTAATGCGGGGTTATACTTACTCATACATAGTAGGTAGGTAGGGTGGGCTAGCCTGTCTGTGCGGGATAGCAAGTGCCTACAGTGTACCTAGTGCAGTTCTTCACCAGCCTTTAGCGTGCTGTCCCAGATGATATTTTCTACATAAGTACAGACCAGACCGCCTATACCTCCTTCAGTGCAATAGATCACTGATTATGATATCATGATATTTCTTATTTGCGTAGGCCTACTTTCGCCCACTTAGAACCATTTTATAAATATATATCTAGGTTTGGTGCTGCGAAAGAGAAGGGATAATGGCTAAGAGAATTCGTGAGAAATGGGAGCTTCATTAGGTCCTGTTAAACATCGTCTCCAACAATCATTGGCTTACCCAGGTACTATCTACATAGTAACCTGTTTAGGTAGCTTGTGCATTGATAAGAGAGAGTTTTCAAAGTTACCTAGTAACACAAAATGCTTGCAACATCTCGGGAAAAAGAACCCATACAAATCATTGCGATATCTACCGTGTTTTGGTTGCAAGCACATGCAACATTGAAAGTTTACTGGGTGTTGCTCGAGTTCACTGAGCAGGATATACGGTACCTAGGATGTAGGTAGGTAGTGTAAGCATGACAATGCCGAAAGAACACTCTAACAGATAAATTGATTCACCTACCATTCAATCCTACCCATACTGTTTCCATCCACTCGGTTTCATCCGTCCTCAATTATCCGGAAAATAACCCCCCTCCACTTTGAGGCCATTTAACTCACCTAACACTGCCGTCAGCGCTGACGACGAGATATGACGCCGTTGATGGCCACGAGACTAATAACCACAGAAACCCAGCAGGGGCATAACGCGTCCCCTTGAACAATATATGATCCGAATGGCATAGTGCGGCGCCTTTGGATTACTGCTTTCGGAAATATTGGGCAGAGTACGTAAGGCGCGTAAGGCGGGCTGTGATGAATGACTTGTTCTCTTCGAGCTAAAACGTCTCCGGTGCAATGACCGTCGGAGGTAGGGGAGCTACCTACTGTTCTGGCGCTGTTATAGGTGTACCTGGCCTGATCTCCCGCTAGGGGTCGTGGTTTTAAAGTACCGGGGGCAGAGGGAGGGTTGCGTAATTATACCTGTCGGTGATTACCAACCCATGAAAAAGAAAATATGGGGCTTCCTTCACGGCAAGCGAGAATCTGCCTAACCTGATATGTAAGTCAATACAGTAAATCAATATCTAGTCCTTTTGTGCCGCCTGCCAAACCTGAAAGAGGTCCACCCACCGGTGTATCTGATCATACGACTCCAGCCGTTTCTGCTCTCTCAAATCGGCAGCATACCCTATTAATCAACACCCACTTCCACCACTCGCCGAGAGCTGGCTTTCTCTTTGGCTTTCTCCCTTGCTCTTTACCGATCTGCACGTGTAAATTGATATGGTAGTCGGCTGCACACCTCAACGCCCATTCTGTATTTGTATCTTGAGTAGACGCTGTACTACCCAGTGCTCCTGTATCAACCCATGATGAAGTACACTGCATAACTGTCTTTGCGACCTGTACATGACATTGAAAAAATATATAAAGTTGTTCGCCGCCCTATCCGCCACATCCGCCGAGCCCCGCGTGGTTTCCTCCGTCCCTCTCCCTTCCGGCGCATTTCGCTATGGCCCCGACATACATCACAGTCCCTCAGAGGGAACCTTCAGGGTCTTCTCTTGGTTCTTCGCCTACTAGATGGGCTACCACGACTCTAAGAGTCGGTGGCATGACGTACGACACCCGGAATCACCTGGATTCCCCATGGATTCAGTCTCTACCTTGTGAAAGCTGAGAAGCTAACAGTTTGTAGATGTGGCGCATGTACCTCGTCCGTTGAAGCAGGCTTCAAGGGAGTCGAAGGAGTCGGTAGTTTATCTGTGAGCTTGGTTATGGAACGCGCCGTAATCATGCACGATCCCCAAAAAATACCCGCCGAGCAAATTAAAGACATCATTGAAGACCGCGGGTTCGAGGCCGAGGTACTTTCTACAGATATACCCTCGCCGATGGTAACGCCAAAGCATCCCCCTGCGTACCGGCACGAAGACGACAGCCCTACTACCACCGTCACTACCATTGCCGTCGAGGGTATGACATGTGGAGCATGTACATCCGCCGTGGAAGGAGGGTTCGCAGATGTTAGCGGAGTCAAGCATTTCAGCATATCGTTATTGTCTGAGAGAGCGGTGATAGAACATGATGCTACTCTGTTGCCCGCCGATAAGATTGTTGAGATAATCGAAGATCGGGGGTTCGGCGCAACCTTAATCGATAGTGAGGAGGCAAAGCCCAGAAGAGATATTACATACGAGTACGATGATTCGAAACCATCCTTTGCAACAACTACGGTTGCCATTGAGGGAATGACTTGTGGTGCTTGCACATCTGCAGTGGAGAGCGGGTTTACTGGCCTAGACGGTATTCTGCGATTCAATATCAGTTTACTAGCCGAGAGAGCCGTTATAACACACGACCCGACAAAGGTGACCTCAGAAAAGATTGCCGAGATTATTGAAAATAGAGGATTCGACGCCAAGATTCTCTCTACTGTATTTGACAGCTCTGACCAAAGCAGCACGTCATCCTCAGCTCAGTTCAAAATTTACGGGAATCCGGATGCTGTTGCTGCCAAGGGCATCGAAGAGGCTCTCCAAGCTCTTCCCGGCGTCAATTCGGCCAAGCTTAGTCTTGCTACGTCAAGGCTCACCGTATCCCACCAACCCGGTGTCACTGGCCTCCGTCCAATTGTCGAAGTCGTTGAGAGCCTAGGCTTCAACGCCTTAGTTGCAGAAAACGATGATAACAATGCCCAGCTAGAGTCTTTAGCGAAAACCAGGGAGATCCAAGAGTGGCGGAGAGCATTCCAAATCTCGGCGGCCTTTGCCCTTCCAGTCTTCTTCATTAGCATGGTCTTCCCAATGCTCATCCCCATTCTGGATTTTGGTGGGCTGGAACTTTTCAGCGGCCTATTCCTAGGTGATGTCATTTGCCTAGGTTTGACGATACCTGTTCAATTTGGCATAGGAAAGCGCTTTTACATATCAGCATATAAGTCCATCAAGCATGGATCCCCAACGATGGACGTTTTGGTTGTTCTAGGTACATCTGCGGCCTTCCTTTTCAGCATATCCGCTATGGTCATCTCATTTCTTTTCCCGCCACACTCCCGACCAAGCACCATCTTTGACACAAGCACAATGTTGATAACATTCATCTCGCTTGGACGATTCTTGGAAAACCGGGCGAAAGGCCAAACGTCAACAGCACTCTCGAGACTCATGTCCCTAGCACCATCAATGGCTACCATCTACGCGGATCCGATTGCGGCAGCGAAGGCCGCGGAAGCCTGGGAATCCCAGCCTGCTTTAGGAAACGCCAAAACGAACGTGCATGAGGGTAGCGCCGCTGAGGAGAAAGTAATCCCTACCGAACTCATCTCCGTAGGCGATATTGTCATTATTCGCCCCGGTGACAAGATTCCCGCCGATGGGACCATTGTTCAAGGCGAAACGTATATCGACGAAAGCATGGTTACTGGCGAGGCTATACCAGTTCAGAAGAAGAAAGGGAGCAATGTCATTGGTGGCACGGTCAATGGCCACGGGCGGGTTGATTTCCGTGTCACGAGAGCTGGCCGGGATACGCAACTGAGCCAGATCGTCAAGCTGGTGCAGGATGCGCAAACGACTCGGGCACCAATTCAACAGCTTGCGGATACTTTGGCTGGCATCTTCGTACCCACGATTCTTATTCTAGGCTTTTTAACATTCGTCGTTTGGATGATCCTTAGCCACGTTCTCAAGGACCCGCCGAAGATATTCCTCGAGGAGAAGAGCGGTGGTAAGCTGTTTGTTTGTGTCAAGCTGTGTATCTCTGTAATAGTCTTCGCTTGCCCATGTGCCTTAGGCCTGGCCACTCCCACGGCGGTCATGGTTGGCACCGGAGTTGGCGCGGAGAACGGAATACTCGTTAAAGGTGGAGCGGCTCTAGAAACCAGTACCAAGATAACGCATGTTGTCCTCGATAAGACGGGAACAATCACATACGGAAAAATGAGTGTGGCCGTTGCAAAACTACCATCTCTTTGGCAAGAGAACGACTGGCGTCGACGGTTATGGTGGACTGTTGTGGGACTGGCTGAAACTGGTAGTGAGCATCCAATTGGTAAGGCCATACTAGGGGCCGCTCGCTCGGAGCTTGGTCTTGATCATGAAGGTACCATCGAAGGCAGCGTTGGCGACTTTAGAGCTGTTGTTGGACGAGGTGTCAGTGCTACTGTAGAGCCGGCAACAAGCGCCGAGCGCAAGCGTTATCTTGTTTTGATTGGAAGCGTCCGCTTCCTTCGTGAGAGCAGCGTCAATGTACCGGAGACTGCCGTGGAGGATTCCGAGGAGATTAACGCGAAAGCGAATTCTTCTAGCAAATCTTCTTCATCTGCTGGAACCACCAACATCTTTATCGCTATTGATGGTACTTACGCTGGTCACCTCTGCCTAGCGGATACCATCAAAGACGGGGCAGCTGCAGCAATCGCTGCTCTACATCGTATGGGAATCAAAACGTCTATTGTCACTGGTGATCAGCTGTCAACGGCTCTGGCTGTGGCCTCCCAAGTTGGCATTGCTAATGAGGACGTCTTCGCTGGCGTATCCCCTGATCAGAAGCAGGAAATCGTTCTTGAGCTTCAGGAGAAGGGTGAATGCGTTGCTATGGTCGGTGACGGTATCAATGACTCACCTGCGTTAGCCACGGCCGATGTTGGCATTGCCATGGCAAGCGGAACCGATGTCGCGATGGAAGCTGCTGATGTGGTCCTGATGCGGCCCAATCAGTTAATGGATGTCCCCGCAGCATTGTGTCTGGCACGAACTATCTTCAACCGTATCAAGCTCAATCTCGCATGGGCCTGTGTTTATAACATTATTGGACTACCTTTCGCCATGGGTATATTCTTACCTCTTGGTTTTCATCTCCACCCTATGGCTGCCGGTGCGGCCATGGCTACTAGTAGTGTCAGCGTTGTTGTTAGCTCCCTCCTTCTGAAATTCTGGAAACGACCTGGTTGGATGGACGAGGCTCTCCTTGCGGAAAAGGGCGGGCTCAAGAAGCGTGGACGTGGTTGGGGTTTCGACAGAGTTGTCTCTCGGGCCCAGGACCTTGTTGGCTCTCTATTAGGCAAGAAGTCTACAAGGGACGAGGGCTATGTACCTTTGGCCACTTTAGACCATGCGGATGCATGAGGTCTAAAATGAACATAAAACGCATCACGAGGTTACACGGCGTAACGTTGGTATTATTCGATATCGGTTTCCGTTCCACATTGCACATAACCCCCTTTTGTATATACAAGCCATACCTTAGATACATATTCCAAGTTCATATGTGACCCGTTTTAGGTATAGTGCCGATACATTATGTATTCTACCGCATTAAAACTTGAGACATGATGGTACCAGTTACGACGGGGACTATTATAGCACAGTGATGATATTGGTATTGTACAATAGATGGAGTAGGTAACCGACACTGGTAACCACCGTGAGGGGTATTACATAGGCACTGTCCACACCTCCCTCCCTACCTACCTACGGGACTTGGCCTACCTAGTGAGGTTAATTCAATCCCACCCCTGTTAAGCATTACCGCATGAAGATGACCTACTGACCTACTGACTCGTGGATAGATCGTTTTAAGGGAGCATTCTCCCCGAGGCTCATTAATTCCACATTTGTATTTCCATCTTGACGTTGATATTACTCTTTTTGCTGTATCGACAAAATCACAAATCTATTGACCAACTCTCACATGCGCCCACTGAGGAATCAAGCAGCGTATCCAACCAATCTCGCCAAGCCCCTTATGATACTTGGGGTTACATTCTAGGGGTTGTTCGTTCATCGTCACCGTTTTTTCAATTTGGTCGCAATAGCAATAATGGGACTCTACGATTCCCTCGCGATACCGCGTCTGTCGATATCCATACCATGGGGCGCAGATGGCAAGAAAGGCAGTCTCCCTATAGTTTTGCTAGCCGCGGTACCCGTCGTGCTCCCCGCAGCGTACTTGGCGTACGTCCTGCGGCAGGGCGCGCGGCGGACTACGGCCACGACGAGTATCACGCCGCCGGATCCGTTGTTAGGCAATGCGAAAAGTTATAAGGAGGGAGGCGATACGCTGGCTATCCCTTCCGCTGTTCTCGCAGCGCCGGATCGGTACATCGTCGCCAAGGAACATGTCGTTTCGGAGGCTATCCCGCTGCGTAGAATCCTTCCGGGCCTGCGCCCGGGGCTAGATGGTGAGGCTGAGAGGGGACTTCTGGAGACGTATCTTGGCACTACTATGCGTATGTTTACGTGGACGCCTCAGGCCTTCGCTATGAAATCTATAGTCTCGCGCCTCCCGGACGGCGCCGCGCACGCGAATACGTTCTCGACGCCGTATCTCGATGCGTGTCTCTTCGAGCCCGGGGATCGGGTCTGCGGCGTCTATGTTGTTCGGGAACACATTGTCAACAGCAGTGGAGGGGAAAGGGTATTTCTTGATTTGAGCTCGCCTGAGGGCTGGAAGGGTCCGACTGTTGGCGGTGTTTTGGATTGTGGGGTTGTGCTTGAAGAGAATGAAGGTGAAGTGTTTGTGAGGTTCGTGAATCAGACTGTTATGTGGAGGACCAAGGATGAGAAACCTACGCTGCTCGAGGGAACGGTTTCGAGATGGTTGCATACTGCCATGGTTGGGTGGATGATGGTTAGAGGGGTTGAGGCTGTCACTGGACGTGATGATACGACGACGGTTAAGAAGGCTTGATAGGGGCTATATAGTACTGAGAAGGCCCTTTCTTGTTGTTGTCGTCGTGATTGATACCCGTTTGTAGGCGGCGATGATGGCGAGTAGTCTGTAGGACTATCGCCGAACTATAACACACCCTTCTCAATACATTACTATCAACTTGAATGCCTACTAAGCAACTCCGAGGAGCTATGAATTAGATTGAATAGGATGCCAATTCTCGAGTTATGATACTACGAAATAATGACGATAGTTCACAGCTACGACGTAGGCCGAAAAGCTGTAGGCCAAAGAAGATATATCAAAGGGCTTTACGCCAGAGATCGTAACGACAATCTCATAGTCGCTTTGATGTATATGTTGAATGTGACATGTTTTCTATGTGGTCACTGTGGTTTAGTGTTTTTGTAATTTGCTACGCAAATAAAATTACAAGATGGGATAAACTAATCAGATTGCCTTAACTTGTGAGACTAGATGAGATATTTTGATCTGTTGTTAGAGCCTCCATCTCATGATCCACAGCACCTAACGAATGTGATAACGATACTAGGTAAGATATACACCTGCATAACGCACCCGATTCTTCTACGACAGCGAAAGTGGCGGCAATACTAACTGCTCGTCGTCTCCCCTCACTTCAACAATATCCTCTCTTCCTTGATACGAGTATCGGATGTGCAATACCTTTTCTTCCGCCGGGTCCGGGTCCCAGAATCCGAGAATGTAGCTTTTGCGCACTCGGGAGGGTATGAACAGCTGGCCACGATCAATCAGGGCCGCTACGGCAACAGTGACATCGGCAACCTCTGCAGCCCCCCAAGCGGTAGCGTGGCCAGCATCACGAGCTTTGACGCCGTACTTAGCACTCAAAATCACCAGGCCGTTTTCCATAGACTCTAATTTCTGCTTGCTCTGAACAGCGGGCGCCATAAGCGTCATTAGTATGTCTGCTTCGGCCCGGTATTTCTGAATGTGCTGCTGCTCTTGCAGCGCATCAAGCCGCCGTTGGCATCGCTTCCGGTGACGGTACCGATCCCATAGTTCCCATAGCGCGAAACTCGCAAAGGGAATCACGGTGGTTAGTAGCAAAATCTTTAAATCGACGCTTGATCGTGAACACAGGTAGAATGGGGCGTTAATACGTTGACTCAAGCGCGACCAGTATAGGGATAAGTGTAGGGAGTGTGTGCTAAGGCCTATCTCGAAGCCGACTCTGGAAAACCGTCCTACAGGTTTTAGGCAGCGGAAAGCTAGATAACCCGCGCTGAGTGAGTCTACCCCTATCTCAGTCTCCATGCGAAGTCGACGGTGGAAAGTGCTGTTGGCCTCTGTAGACAGGGGATTGTGAGTCGTTGGCGATACCGAACGGGGCTGGTTAAGTGGAAGAGAAGGGAGATTGACATCTCGTGCATACTTGGCGGAGACTGAGTAGTACCGCGGCTCAGCCAAAGCAGTGACAGTCCAAGTACCCTCCTTGCCGTCATCCAATGCGCTGTCTAAAACATAAACACCCTGGTTAAGCGGCCGATTTGTGATACAAGATTCCTGACGCACAAAAGTGCCACGGTTCTTAAAGGCAATCTCCACTCGACGCGACTTGGGTGTCGATAGCCCATTTGACAACTCACTCAGCAATCCAAGGCCCAGAAATCTCCCGTTAGTTCTCGTGAAGTCGGCAAAGTAGTTGCAGGTCCCATCTAGCCGATTTCGCCAATCTCCACCAGCTATATGTAATCGCAACTGACCCCCTGATGTCGGCCGCTCTAGGGTGGCTGCAAGCCTTGGGAACTTTCTTTCCTGTAGGGTCTGCTCCATCTCTAGTATTAAGAGACTCCTAAGCCGATCAGATGGTAAGACTATTGGTTTCGATAGTCTTATGGTGGTGACTAGGTCGGGAAGTACGGTCGACTCAATTTCAACCACTGCTTCTTCCTGGCCAAACCCGTTCTTTAGCGTTGATGTCTGTACAGCACCTATCGTGTAGCGACTAGGACTACTTTGAGGAATAACATGTCGCAGGTTAACGGCGACGAAAGGTCGTATAAGCCCATTTCGTAGCAATATGAACTGGTCTCGATTTGCAGTACGAGGGAGGCTTACTTGGTAGCGATCGGATGGAAGAGTGACAACGGCGCGGTCTTGTAGAAAACCATAAACAGACCCCTGAAGAGTCATAACCGTACCATCCAGCCGTCCAGTCTTCGAACATGTGCTATATTCCACATCCATTGCTGTATCGCCCCTTGTAGTGAGTTTGTGTTGAAGCCACTGCGTCGTTCGACGGATTTGCCAGTCAAGCTTAATCAAGTCCATAGATGTTGAATGTCTCATCTCAAAATCAACCAGTTCGAAGCTGATCCCACCTGGCCAAGGGCTTTGTTTTCTGTGCCTCGTAGCATGTTGGACATCGACCCTAGCGCCGAGCTCGCACATACTTAGTCCTCCATCGATGATAGCGGGATGTCTCGTCATCTGGGACATCCAGCTATTGTAACCATGGTGTTCTGGGTCACCTATAGCATTGATACTCGCCAAGTCCCCGTCATAGCAAGCCAGGTCGTATGTCATCCGTTGGCAAGGATCAATCAGTGTTTCGAAAGCTCTTTGTATAGTCGTAAAATAGGTCTCGGAAATATGGCGAAGATACGGAGGCTGCTTATCCGGATCGAGCAGAGAGAAGAGCCTGAGGTATGCCCGGTGGACGCTCTCAACTGGGGGGTCATGAGATAGACACAGAATATCATAAAAGTCACCGGCGCTAAGAGGTGGTAATGTGACGGGATCGAGATGCGTTATCCCCTCCGTATTGGGAATGCCAGCGGCATCAATTTCGTCATTAGGAACATGAGATCTGACAGTACTGCGTTCCCATATAGACGATGCATCATCGTAGCCGAATTCTAATTCTCGCCTAGTGGCAGCGAACTGTTCGTGCAAAGAGAAGCGTGAAGCGGCGGATCTCAATGACGCATAACCGTACGCTCCCTGGTTAGACTGAGACGTCGCTGCTGTCTGAGGACCATCAGGATCAAGTTTAGACAGGGTTGAAAAAGGGTTCTGACACTAGAGCCTTCTTGACCCTGGATTTGCGGACCTGGCTGGGTGCCATTTCCTCTACGTGGGGTGGAGGCAGGATCTGCCATGTGCAAATCAACCTAGAACAGTGACTAGAGGATCCGTTTTGCGTCAAATATATGGTGAAGGCCCTTGTTTCAGGACTATAACGAATCTTGTCAGCATTTGAAAATGGCACTGGATAATGGATAAGCATACAGAATTAATAATAATGGTGATGATGATGATGATAACGAAGGGCTTATGAAACGTTAACCCCTGAATCGAAATGTTATGAAAGTTGGCAATACAAGACGACCTATTATACAGGGGTATCGTCGAATGCGAACGGCGTCGCATAATGTTTCATTAGGCTACATAGCCAACATCCGAGCGCCCAATCTGCCAAGGGCTGGGTAACCTTTGATACGGTACTATAATAAACTATAATAGGTAGCTGTAAAGATCTCCACTAGCCTTCGTGAGGAGGATATAGTCAAGCACGTATTCTACTAAGTAATCCATGTTTCTTGTCTCACTTGCTACCATCTCCTATCTAGTGTACCTTTGAGATTATTGTAACACATCTTCCAGACTCAGCAAGAAACGATAAATATTCCGCGATTAGAATATATAGCATAGGCTGGTGATATGACAGTAGTTGACCAGACCCCATGCCGCACGCAGACCGGTCAGTCAGTCAGTCAGTCCGCTACAGCAAGATACCTTGTAACATAATAGTAAGGGGGAAATGGGAGTTTGGTATATTGTAGGAAACATCTAGCCAATATATTAATTAATTACTTATATCGACAGCTAAGCTTCTTGCCGAACATACCAACCCTTACACTACCTAACAGAATACTATATCTCACAGTATACGACCTAAGTATAGTACGGGTTGTTACAGTCGGCCGGGCATTGAAACCCTACTCTTTGGCACGCAAGTTACATACAGTACTGCATTCTTCACAAAGTTCCTCGGGCTATGCTGCCCGCTTTGAGCGTTTGCCATACTCCACAGCGGTTTTAAAAAGCGGATGTCACAAATCTGGTCCATCACACGGCAGTGTGTGTTCGTATTTGAGCACCTCGAGACACAATCGCCCATGAAATCTTTCTTATCGAAATACATGCAGTACAGACCGTGACGAAAGTCACAAAATTGACCGTCCTTCAGGGTGCATGATACCGTATGTTGAAAGATACTATCGTGCGGGTTTCCGCCGCCGCTGGTGTCCAATAATCCTGTCGTGCTCGCATCGAAGTCGACTCCAGGCGCCACTGGCGGCGGAAGAGGAGTTTCGAACAGCCTCGATGGCGGCATCTTCTTGGTGTCATTGCTACCTCCCTTTGCAGTAAATCTGGCCGACCCATCGACGCAGAGATTTTGGTCATCCCAGATGGCCGCAGCGACATCGCTCCACAAGCGTGTAAAGTTGAGCACATTATCTATCGTCCAATAAATTCGACAATTTGCCGGCCGGTACTTGAGCTGGAGGGGTTCAGGGTCTTCCAGATAACTCAACTGGTCGCGCAAGGTGAATCCCGCCCAGTTAACCCACATGCCGCGGTCGCGGGCCGAGGTGACCGCTGTAAGAGTGTCCAAATCCGAGCTCGTGCTGTTTCCACTGGGCAGTATCTGGCTAGCGTTCCAAAAGTCGTTGTCGAGTTGGGTGTATTGTTGGGACCATGTATAATAGAACAGAACTATGTAGCAGTTGCGCAAGCCCCTATTGCGACCTTTGGGCTACTCTTTTTGACCTGACTGGCTATAGCTATTTAGTACTGGTGGGTTGAGGGTACAATTAGGTTACCTGGTGCACTTATTACGCAGTCGTGAGAAGAGCACCTCTGTATTCGTCTCTAACTTACTGGCTCACGCGATGCCTCGAGTTCATATCAGCTGTGGAGTCACCAAATTTGGGCTGATATCCCCCCGTACCATGGTCTTTCGAAGGGTTGTGAGTACGAAGTCGGGGTTGGGTAATACTTTGTTGTGCCACCTGTCCTACTGGTGGTAGGAAAGGGAATGCGAATGTAAGGTATATTACGCAATAAAGCCGCCAAGTAAAAGCTGTTTTCAACTCCCCGACTCCATTAATCCTTGTCTCGCGATGTAATAGGGCCAAGCATTGCGTTAACAAGGTGCTTAAGTCCTAAAGCCGAAGTATCATATAATGCTGGCCACCTAGCTGCCTGCGTTAATCCCCTACGTCTGTTTCTAGAATAAATGGCCTTGGACACTTGCTTACCTCTTTTTGTCGATATGAATAGTTGGTTTTCACCCTTGTATCCAGAAACCGCGAGTGGATATCTTGAAAATGGTCTTCGACATACGACTGCTGCCTGTTGCTGCCATTCTGCTTTCTGGAAGAAAGACGCTCTCCGCGGTGATATTTCAGAAAATATAAAATTTGTACAAGTTGCGTCGCTTACATAACCAACATCAAGCTCGTATAGACCTTTGCACGCGCTACAGGTTCCTGGAGTCCACATAACCCAGTATATAGGGTAGAAGTGTAAGTTATTCTAGTGCAGAAGAGTATATGATGAAGAAGTATTCATCCGAGACAGATGCTGAGTCTCGTAGTAGTTACATATTGCAAGTGGAAAGAGGTTAAACTCCGATGCCTAATGAAACGCAAGCCGCTGACAGTTGTTGGCCAAGTTGGCATTCCATATAATAAGATTACAGAAAGTTTCTCTGGTGACACTGGGTTCCGATTGTACTCAGAATGGCTTACAGACAAACGAGCTTTCTTCAACTGAGCTCCCTCTTTCACTCCAATGGCCCCTTTACCCCCTAGCCACATCTGTTAGAGCCTGTTTCTCATGTCTTAGACGTTTGGCAAAAGAAAGATTCAGTTCTAGAGATGTAAAGTTAAAGTATTCTATCATCCCTTCATCATATGCTTTCAAGGTTTCGATAGGAGTTAAGCGAATGTCATAGTCCACAATAATCCGTAAAACCATCGGCTAAATATTAAGCTAATGGTTTGCCAACACAGCTGCAACAGCCCACAGAAAATAAAGCGAAACATGATTTGTTTTATAAATTATTTACTTACTATAAATAAATAAATAAGTTTTAACGTTGTTTTTAAACGCGTTGGTATAGCCACCGATTACGCATGCGGCTAGAAGTAGCACATTATCGTATACAATGCACTATCTGGTTACACATATAAGTAGATGAAATTTTCACCTTCGTTCATTCCTAACTATCAATCCTCGATAGTTGTGATATTTGAGCGGGTTTCTCCTCATCGCCTATAGACTCGGCAATCCCCTAGTAGGCTGTGTAAAATGGATAGGAGACATGATACCTACTACGCAAATTCAACACAGGACCCCATCGCCAATATTGGAGACTATATGTTGAGAAGATTCGTGCTGCAGGTGTCCAGTTTGGCGACGACGGTGAGTTGCAGAGTTATGCGGGACTGGGCTAGAGATCACTACTGCATAAGCCCGAGGGGTCCTCACGAGGCGTTCTATCATGACGAATAGGGAAATTGCTAGTACACATATTATGCCTTGCTTATGTATCTTGGTTTAACATGTTCCGCGCACATCCCGTCATGAAGTGATAATCGAAATGGTGCGCGAAAGGGGCAATAGCGACAGTTCTGTTGATATGCCCATGTAATAGAAGAACGAGGGCACTAGCCTAGAAATCCAAATACCTGACAGCTCTTGCCCTCGAGTCTATTCGGTCATGTATCAAACCGAGATTGAATTGAGTTGACAAAGACCGAACTTGCTAGTATGAGGCATCTCGAAATGATGAAGTGGCAGGCGGCCACTTGCTTTCCTACTCTACGTTTCAAAAAAAAAGAAATCTCAACCAAGATTTGGATCGAGGTGTCACGTCCAGGACTAACTCTACTCTGCTGGTTGGCCAAATATCCCAAATCTGTTTGCGGTTTGCTATCGTCGACAGTACTGTGCCGTCGTAGCCTAGCCTGCGATATTCGCGAACAATTAGCCCAAGCTCCCATATGAGAATTGAGGAGAAGAGTTCCAGCAACCTACATGTCTACGATATTGAATTTTTTTGGTTTTCCGGGAGCCGGCTTGCCGTCGATCACTATATCCTTACTCACGCTATTGAAAAGGGTAACAGTGCCGTGTTCTCCACCTGTGATCCTAAATGGAAACCAATTCCAAACGAAGGTGTTGTTAATAAGAGATATACGCTTCCAAAACTTATGGAGAAATGGTGCACTCCGGCAGCTAACATGAGTGTTTGCCACTTCGGGCCAAATATCCAGACGGGGCTCGGGAGCATGCCGCGTCTCTCTAAAATCGCCAGGCAGAGAGAAAAGCAAAACGGAACAAACAGAGATCCGGATACCAACTGGCTCATGGCTGGGGAGTTGCAGAGGTACCACAACCTCATTGTCGATAATTCTTCACGCTGAGCGAGTTCTATTGATGTTTCAGGAGAAGATTGTGGCTCCCATATGCGCCCTTACTTCATTGAAAACACCAAAAACGAAAAGAACCGACCTCGGGATTATACATCATTGACCGTAAAGATTTCTAGACAAATATGGTAGCGTAATACTAACATTCTAGTATTATACTCTCATTGAATCTTGAGATTTCTCTCCTTCTCTCAGTGCTTGAGCTCCTGTAGCTATCCACTAAGCTGTAGTAGTGAATCACTATAGAGGTGAGATATTTCGAGATCTTTTTTGGCCACCTACTTTGGGTAAGCAAACCATATGATTCTAGATATATTGCGATGCTATAACAAGGGCTAGAACTAGGGCTTGGAGAATATACTCGATTTAGGAATAATCTTCTAAGGTGCCAAAGGTTCTTGGCCCTTCAAAGGAACTAGGGCGGAAATACTATCCTCATTCCTCTGTTGTCTCATACTAAGGCAGGGGCTGAATAGCTGAATAGCTGAGCCTTAGAGTCCGAGACTTCTGAGATAAATTCCGGTATTACAGACCGAGACTCGCAGAAGCTAGTCCCAATACATGTAACAAAGGCACTCGATGGCCTCATAGCAAATCACGTAAGGATCATGTTTTTGATATTCCTGGTAGTGGATCATGCCACCGAGAATGGGATCGTTTTCATTCCGTTTGTTTAGGAACTCATGGACCCCCTGAATGACTATCGTATTCGAAAGCCACCAATGGGCCCGCAACACCTCAATACTTTATCTCAGCTGTTTTATAAGATGGAGGTGTAAGAGGTATAGATTGTATATTAGTACCTAGAATGTCATAGAAAGACAAAAAGCCATTCAGCACTAGGCCAGCTACATAATCGGTATTGACTAAAGGCAAAGCAAACGTCATTCATCTAGTCGGATTACCGCTAGATAGTATATGGAGTATCGATATAACTCCGTATTTTCTCCACAAAGTTAGCAAGGGCAGTGGAAATATCAACCTGTGCCAAAAGGTCGTAACCCATCTAGACTTCTGACACGTCCTTTCCGCGTACTTCAACGTAGTGTTGGGGGTCTGGACTTGACTCCGAATTCGCGTGGACCATGTCCTCATTGGCGAGTATTGTGCTCTATCACATGCTGTGACACCGCCCCCCAACACATATTTGTCTTCACCCTCGCTCACGCTCATTAGGCACCCAACCTAACCCTCTTGTTACAAGCACTCGCTTGTAACGGGAAGGCAGGCACACTTGTGCCCTATGTTGAAACCCATACCCTCACCTCCTCCCAACCGCCGGAGGAGGCCTGTAACCAGTCGGACAAGGACAACCTGAATGCACAAGGCACGGAAGTCCTGGAAGGAGTGGACACAGAGTCACGATATGGGATGCTCTTGAGGCAGGAAGGTGGTCTCTGAAGCCGCTTTGTGTATCTAGAATTATCCGGTATTGATAGCGGACAGCTTACCACATCTTATGCCCTTCGGGAGGCTTGGGGTGCTGCTATGCAGCACACCCTCATGGCGTTAAACACTATCAATCAATCAATCAATCGTTAGGCAGCCACCCGTAACACGCATACCGCATAGTATTATGTAGTCATACATGCCGGTTCACTGAAGTTACTAGGGTCATCAGTTGCTGATTTAAGGGAAGGATCCGGATACGCGGAGAAAAGACGGGAAGATAATCAAAATCGAGGCCTGTTTGCAAACAGTAACCACGAAACTAAGGAGGAGAATACTTGGAGCCACAGACATGCGGTCCTGAATACAGTTCCACAAATCTATTATCGCTGTTCAATGACATAAATGTCTCGTTTGCTTTGGCAAGTAGCAGAAGGTGACTGAGTTGAGTAACTCGAAAATAAATGACAGGTTTGACAAAACATGAAGTGGCTTTCTTTTGTTTGTACCTAGAAATGACCAGTCCTATTAACAAGAAGCAGCCGGAAGCAGCAGGAAGCAATCATCGCTTGGTATAACAAAACTGGAAACTGAGTACATATAAGTATAGCATGTCTAGCGGCGAGTTTGAGTCGAGTTGTAGACATGCTTGTTCGAGAGATAGCTTACCGAATCGCATACCGCCATTACAACTTTTGACAATGCCCTCCATCTCTGTGCGAAAAGTTTTCTTCGCGCTGGTCTATTTGGCCCTAATCCCTCGTTGTATACGCTGGTATCTCCGACACACAAAGCGGCAGCGTCCCATCTTGGACCAGGTAATGGAACAACGGAAAATTGCCGACTTCTCTTTCGTAGGCGCCACGACACTCGATCAGCGGCTCAAACTCAGGGCAAAGCCAAATATCCGCCTGACTCTGGCTTTCGACCTGAATAATTCTTTCACAACTAGTGATCAACACGTACATCAGGAGTTTCTAAAAAAGGCGAAACGTGCCATCGGCCTAACTCATAGAGACAGCTGGATCAAACTCGGCGCAGTCACGCAGGTGATCTTGAACATGAGTCTGAAGCACTTTGAGGAAGCACCACCGTATGTACCTCTAGCATCTTGTGAGTAATATTAAAGTTGTTGTTTCACTCAAGTCTTTGGGGTTTTGTGTGTTCGAAGAGAGTAGTTCTGACCATGGTGAAGTTGTACGAGTCGTCAGTTTTAGCCTCGTTCTTCATGTTTTGTTCGGAATCAAGCCTTCGGCCATCAATCTCGGCGAAGTAGGGAAGGCAACAGAAGCTATTAACCGACTGTGGATTCAGTCCAAGGACCCCGACTCTATCCCGTCGTTACGCGATCAAAGACTACTCGATAACGCGCTTGAGATATTGTTGAATGAATCTCCTTGCAAAGATGGCAGTCCTCCCTTGAACTTAATCATGCCAGCCTACGAAACGCTGTGGCGTGTCGTTCTCCTGACATTCGTGTCGATAGCGAGCCAGAATGTGGACCCTCGAACAACGGAAGAGCTTCGCAAAGCAGTCAAACACGTGCCACGATGCTTTGGTCAGAAAAATGATGCCGAGATGCAAGCGTTGGCGATCGCTAAGGTTAGTCTCCATGATCCAGTCGATTATCCTACGAAGTTGGCGGCGTTGGCGCTATACCGACTGAATGTGATATAACTAACGATGAATAACAGGAAGGGTTGCGACTCTATCCTCCCACAAAGCGCATCTATCGAGCAACATCAACTGCAGATGGGGAGAACAGCTTTATTGCCGCCGACGTGGAAAAGTACCATAGGGATTGTCAGATTTGGGGTCCTGATGCCCTCCAGTTTAAACCGACGCGCTTCCACAATTGGCGCCGCGAGGGGGCCACGAAGGTTTCAAGTCGAACAGCTAGCTCGAATCTAGATGAGGAACGTCTCAAATCGGCGAGTTATTTTCCCTTTGGTGTTGGTGGGCATATCTGTCCAGCGGCGGGCGGGTTTGGCGACAAGATAATCACCCTTCTTGTCGTTGAGTTAACTCGACGCTTCGGGACTCGACAAACGGGGTTAGAGATACATTTTGGCACCGTCGAAGTTCAGCAGCAAGTTCCAACTCCTTTGCCTTCTGGTCGGAGCGATATGGAGAATTGGGTGCTGGAAGTAAAAGGGGTAAATTGGTGAAATCTCGGAGCGGGTCATTTTGACTTCTGCATTTCTAAGTACCATGGTCTCTCAACCTCGTACTAGAAAACGTGAAGCAACCTCCCCTTCACATTTGCTATAGCTTACTAAAGAGAAAAACAAAAACATATATATAATGCCTCGCAGTACCTTCTCTTCAAATTACTCGTACACTAGGAAAAGTTTTCTTGTCATAGCCATGCACTACGTACGTCAACTCCACTACCTTTACATGTACACAGTCTAACCAGCTGCCACGCCACCACCACCAGCCTTGTACACGCCTAGCCAATTGTATAGGCTAATTGTATAGAAAGCAGTTATGTACGTTATGTTCTACGCACTACAGCGTGTGAGCAGCAAAGCTAATATAGCCAGCGGTTAGTTATCGGTCGGCTGCAAGGGCATACAGTCATAGTGTACCATATAAGTCTAGTTATCCAACAACAGTAGTATACTTAAGTATTATAACAACCAACTACACCTACCTACCTACCTTACTTGCTACTAACAACAATATTTGGAATCAAGGGCTATTGGAAGGGCTGTTAGCAAGGCTGTTAGTAAAAGTATTTAGGTAGGTAATGTAGGTAGGTAGGTCTAAGGACGTAGTAAAGCAGTAGAAACTTTAGCCAGTATAGTAGCCATAATTAACACAACTGGCAGTAGAATATAGTATGCTTATAGAGTTTTTCAAGCCTCCTCCAGGTAGGAAGTCTGATATTATACAGAAGCCTTCTAAACCCACCATAATTCATGCTACAATACTATGCACGGACTACTACATACAGTGAGTTATGAAGGGTACTGTAATAGTAGGGGTAGCAAATTGTAGTTGTATTAGGGATGGAGAGTTGAGTGGAAACTATTGTGAGAGGTAATTATGTCTTATACACTGTCCATTGTAATTACCCTCACCACAAGCACCGCCGAGGGTAGACCGGACTCTAATATTCTAGTCCTCTCACAACCCTTGCGCAAGCCTTGTTAACCTGGAACCCAAACCTCACATTAACACCAACCTTGTTTAACCACTGCCATCTCAACCACCAACACCAGCACCACCAGCAACAGCAGCATGTCTCAGGTCACGCCATCCAGCAAAGCGCCAGAAAAGGCCGCAGAGAAAGTGGTGAGTTGATAATTACATTGGAAATGGAAAGTCACATCAACACGCTACAGGCCGATGAGACAACTAGACGGTGATTTCATGAGTTGCCAGTCGAATGGATCTCCTCAAAAGATCTATAGTCTGGCTTACCTCTTAACTGGAAACCCGGCATGCCACTGGAGCAGGGTTATGACGAGGAGGACAATATATCTACTGCCAAGGAACTCCGTCCCCCGGGTCAGTGGAAACATGTGGTTACAGGTTCTTCAAACGGCTACTTTCCAACAGTTAGATGGAGATACGACGGCAACCAGGTTCGTAGGGCGGGGGACCCTGTGACCAAGCACGCTGTTAGATTGGGATACAACGGTAGGAAGGTCTCCCATTGCACTGCGACAAGAAAAACTGATTGCTAAACTGTTGCAAATGGTTTGCACAATGCTGCCAGGTTAAGATTACTAGCAGAAGATCGGTGATTGCAAACGCCTGCAATCAACACCACGGTTACGTAGCTTCTCAAGTCGTTGATCCAGCCGTGAAGCAAGGCTTGATCGAGTGGGTGTTGGGGTATTTGCAAAGGGCTTGGGCGATTGCTGAACAACACTTACTGAGATTGCCAGCGAGTTGCTGACTGGAGGTAATTGATATGCCGAGAGAGCCAACTTGCCTTTCGGATATGATATGAAACTGATAAAGGGGGTCAGAAACTGTTAAATTTATTAAAACCGAGGTAAAAACAATTAAAATCAATCAGGGAAAAGGTGGTTTTATTAAAATCAATGCCCTTGCATTTAAAAATGAAGAGACTAAGAGTCAGAACTTGTTGCAGGTGATCTACACGCAAAGTGAAGCCAGACGACTATGTAAAAAATGCAGTTGTATTCTACATGAAGTAGGTGGAGTGTGCCAGGGCTAGCGACGAGGGCTATATACACTACCTAGTGTACCTAGCTTGTTAGGTTACCTGCTAGTAGGGCTACTGTACACTAGGTCAGACAGGTAATTGAATTCTAACCTTCAACAACGGTTTAAGGTTTTATAACTGAAGTCTTAAGTGTTCAAAATACTACAATCACTATGGTTAGTTGATTAGTTGGTCAGTCAATCAATTAGTTAGGTAGCCAGCCAGCCAGCCAGCCAGCCAGCCAATTTCGAACTTGAAAAATTTTACCCCATGATAATTACAAAAACATTGATACAATGCGTAGTATTTTAGTGGCTGATCCTTCGCCGATCACCCCATTTCCCCGACCAGCCCCCGGCTATACTGCCGTTGTCTTACCAGGATGTATGCAGTGTAGCCGCATCGTGCATGCTCCCTAGCCCGAATCTGGCTTGTGAATAGCGAGAGGTACCTAATAACACCGATCTTACCGTAATACGGGCAGATTTATTAATGATGTTTAACATGGGGTACAACTAGTATATATGCTGTAATATACCTAACCTAGTGTAGTGTCGTCTGTCGCGTGTCTACACTGTGATACTATGTAGGTACCTACTTTGTAGTGTACTGTAAGTTAGCCTGGCTAGGATAGCAACAGGGTATTCCTGCACTTACTGCAGTAGGACAGATCGGCTAGCACGTCATTTAACCGCAAAAAGTCGTTGAATGACTAGATAAGGTTGCTGAATAACGGTGTGCGACCCTTATTGTAATACAAGGTTTCGTGCTGACCAGGAGGCGCATATATAACGTAGCTTCTAATGTAACCCTAGGTTGTGCTCAGGAGACTGTTTTAGTTCGTGATAGTCTATAAAGAACCGTTGCTACCATCCGGTTTCCTACCAACAAACCGTTTCCTGCGGCTTCGAACACCGTTCGATTCAATTTCCGACCTACGATACCATGGGGAGCCTAGTCACGGATGAGAAACCGCATTTGCGGGAGGAAACGATGCGCGGTCCGACCATCGAGGAAGTCATTGCGGACTTGGAGAACAATACCGTTATACCAGCAGATGCCGTTGATGCCACCTATGCCCGCAAGGCTGCCGTGCTAAACCGAGCCATTAAAGATATCGGCATGGGATGGTACCAATGGCAACTTTTCATCGTCATTGGGTTCGGTTGGGCCAGCGACAACCTATGGCCTGTCACCACTTCACTCATTCTTGTAAGTCCCTTCAGTGGGATGACATAGATCTATGTCTGATTATGCTGTGATGGTCCCTCTAACTCGAGTTCATAGACTCCAATCAAGTCTGAGTTTCGCCCTCCCAAGCCACCGCTATTAAGCTTGGCTCAGAACATCGGTTTGCTTGCGGGTGCGATTTTTTGGGGTTTCGGCTGCGACATTTTCGGCCGCCGCTGGGCATTTAATTTGACGCTCGGGTTGACAGCATTTTGGGGCTTGATCGCCGCGAGCAGTCCTAACTTTGCCGCGATAGGTAGCTTTGCGGCCCTGTGGAGCTTCGGCGTGGGCGGCAATCTGCCTGTTGACTCTGCTATATTCCTCGAATTCCTCCCTGCTTCGCACCAGTATCTACTGACGGTTCTGTCTGTCGACTGGGCCCTGGCTCAGGTTGTCGCTAATCTCATTTCTTGGGGCTTGCTTAGCAACTTCACCTGCGACATCAGAGATACTAACTGCACACGGAGCAAGAATATCGGATGGCGCTATTTCATGGTCACCGTTGGTGGACTGACTCTCATCATGTTCATTATCCGATTCTTTGCCTTCACAATTTTCGAGTCGCCGAAGTATTTGATGGGTAAGGGGAAGGACGAAGAGGCGGTCCGCATCGTCCATGAAGTCGCTCGACGAAACAAGACGGAGTCTTGGTTGACTATCGATCATCTTAAGGCGTGCGAGCCGGAGGGATATGAGCAGCGCACCACTGCTGCTGATGCAGTTAAGCGCAAGCTAGAATCTGTTAAATTGACCCATATCCGCGCGCTCTTTGCGACTAAGAAGCTTGGGTATAGTACTGGAGCGCTTATGCTTGTGTGGGCATTGTAAGTTCATTTTACGATTATTTTAATTTCCATTAGTAGTAGAAAAGGATAAGTATCCATTTCCGAGTCTTTTTGAAATCCCTCCTCGGCGTAGTTTGTGAAGAGGCAAACGATAAAGCTACCTTTTGGTTGGGGTCTCACAGCATCTTCTAGTATCTCAACCTGCGTGATCTAATATGCATTAGCTAACCAAAAAAAATCGTATATAGGATTGGGTTAGGCTTTCCACTTTACCATGCCTATCTTCCCTACCTCCAGGCTCTGCGTGGCGCTCATTTTGGTGATGGGTCAACATACCTCACCTACAGAAACAACCTAATCCTCGCAGTGAGTATTTCATAATAGTTCTTGTCCTCGACCACTGCACCTTTTAGCGGCACCTTTTAGCGTCAAACGCTTTATGTTACACAATACTGATGTCACTGTTATATAGGTGTTGGGCGTGCCCGGTGCGCTACTAGGCGCCGTGTTAGCTGAGCTGCCGAGGGTTGGCAGAAAGGGAGCACTATGCCTCAGCACCATCCTTACGGGTGTTTTCCTATTCGGTAGTACCACAGCAACAAATTCACCAGCTTTACTAGGTTGGAATTCGGCCTTCTCATTCGCGTCGAGCATTAGTCAGTACTTCTCGGAATCATTGTCCTCTTGTTTTGGTCTCTGTAGGCTAAAATCGCGTCTGAAAAAAACGAAGTACTAACTCGAGTGCTGCAGTGTACGCTGTGCTCTATGCCTTCACGCCAGAGCTATTTCCAACCCAGGACCGTGGCACCGGAAATGCCCTGACAGCTACTTCCAATCGCATATTCGGAATATTCGCTCCAATCATTGCTATTTACGGCGATCTTAACACCGAAGTACCAGTCTACGTTAGCGGTGCTCTGTTCCTCGCCGCGGGCGCGATTGTCCTGACCTTACCCTTTGAGTCAAGAGGAAAAGCAAGTTTATAATTGTAGACCGGTATTTCTAGTGTATGGGGGCTTCAGTAAGGTTCGTTTCTCTCCTCCAAACTACTGAATAAACCCTCCAATACCCTATCACGCGAGCATATGTAATTATTCGATGAATGCACACCGCAATCACACTATAGGTAGAGTTCTCAGATTGACCGAAATGATATCTGCCTGGAATTTGGTTGAACAAAACTGCCAGCGTTCTGATTAAGAAATAATTAAGGAAATATTATCTCATGAGCATCGTTGTTGCCTATTCAATTTATATCTACAGAAAGTAACCCATCTCGAGAGCCTAGAAACTGGGCGCCATAGTCTCCAACATGTTAAACTACGGTACTGTGCGCTTCCGCAAACCGCAGACTTCTAGGTAAGGTTACGCCTTGTAGTGCTGAGTGAAGTCGTAGCACAAAGAGAACGCCGCCAAAGCCATTTCTCTCTGAGCCTCGGGATTATTTTCAGCCAACTTGCAAGCCTGCATGATGGGATCTCTCTCCAGCAGCGTGTCGGGGTCACTATCCGAGACGCGACGGAAATTATCGCTCGATACGGGGTTGATAACGTTCTTCCACTTGTCAATACGCTTCTCACTGTAGAGGTCCAGGATCGACTCATCGGCCTTGCCATCCCAGATCCCGGCTAGGCAGTCGTAAAGTCCGCCAACGTCAACGAAGCCTCCCGTGATGCCCATGCCGCCCCATGGGTTGCATAGATGTGCCGCGTCGGCGGCCAGCAGGATCCGGCCGACACGGAACGATGGCGCGCAACGCTGATGCATCTTGTACGGCGACACCATCACTATCTCGTAATCTTCTGGCTTGGGGTGTCCTGGTAGCATAAGCTCGTATTTCCACGCCTGACGTGCCTTCATCTCATCCCACGTTAGGCCAGGGCTTTCGCCATAGGTTACCCGGTATAGGCCTTCGGGACTGATTCTAGCGGCCATCTGCGCGGACGATCTAACATCAGACGTTTGTGGCTATATGTCGGTTTTCAGGAGCAAAACTTACAAAGAAGTGCTCCGGATGCAATATGAAGCTTGAGTCTTTCCAGCCGAACTTGGTGAAGTCGTAATACACCTAGAGCGCATCAGCAGGGTTCCTCGATAGCTCTTGTGCCCCTTTCCTCCGCCTTCATCACATCCTCCCCATTGCTAGGTCAGATGTGATGCTATATCATAACTTACATTCGTAGCGACAATTTGTCTTTCCCACGTGAACCCAGGGAAATCTTCTCCAAATAGCGATTTCCGCACTTGGCTAGTTGCGCCATCACATCCAACGATGTAATCGCCATAAAACTTCTTAGGACCCTCCGGCGTGTCGACATCAATCCACGCCTGCGTGTCATCCTGACCGGTGCCTGTAACCTTGTGCTTCCAGTTTATCTTGCCGTTATACTTCGTCAAGAATTCCTCGAGCATTAGTTCATCCAGCTTGTCCAAGACAAGGCACACCATACGCAGGTCCTCGCCGTTGACATCGGCCATCGATGAGCCGTCCATACTTGTGATGACGGAGTGATCGACCGATCGCCGCCAGCTCACTGACGTCGGACTCATGCCCCGCCGGCGGATCTCGTCGAGGATGCCGGCGCGCTTCAACTCCGGGACCGCAGAAGATCCGTAGATCGCGGCCCGCGGCTGCTTATCTAGCTCATGAGAGGCCTCGAAGATCTCCACATTGATTCCATGTTTAGATAAGAGGAGAGCGAGCAGTAGGCCTGAGGGGCCAGCCCCGACGATGAGAACCTATGAGGAAGATTAGCAGCTATCCTAACGAATGTAGCAGTTATCTACTAATAAGAATAGGTCCCATTCATATCTAATTAAGCTTACCTTATTGAATGGACGATCCATGATGACTTTGAGCTTATGCTTGAAGCAGCCTTAGGAAAGGAGTTGGAAGAGAAGAGCAAGTCTTTTTATGCCTCTTCGGCGATAACAAAACCTCCTGCATCCCCCGGTTAATTTAAGCATACTGACAACTACCTAATGCAGTAGCTAGATGCCCCATGGGCCTAAATCTCCCTTTTTACTACCATAACTCCACTGCCGAGGGCGAAGCGTGGTTCGCACGACCACAGCCGAGAAGCTTCCCCGCAGTGGTGAGTCGATGTCGGGGAAAGGTCCTACATACCTAGGTAGGTAAGCAGGAAAGGAATTCATTTTCCAGTAGGGCGGGTGTCTATTTTTTTATATTTACGGGTTTCTAATGTCTGCCGATCGAGTCTTACCTAAGGATTAGGAGTCCTTCCCTCGCTGCAATGTGACGTACTAACGAGGTGCTAGTCTAAATGCCATCATCATCCTCGGTCTCCCTAAGTTGAGTACTTTGAGCGCTTTAGACAAAACTAGTGATTAGAAGAAAGATATGTTTACACTTCGCATGTGATTTACATGAAGCTTGCATATTGCTGATTCCCGCTACTGAGTAATCCTAAAGAGAAGAGAACAGAGACTCGCAGCCTGCTTAATGATGACTAGTGAGAATCCCAATCTATTCGAATGATTTTCGCGATCTGATAAATACATAGTTAAGAACATACCACTAGGGCGAAATATCGAGCACATGACACCCGCTAACTAGTGGTAGTTCGGTCCACGAGTGGACTTTAACAACAACCTTTCCGAAATGGGCACCGCTAAGCAGACACTCCAGTGCCTCATCTGCCTCTTCGAATCCAAACGTGCGATTGATAACAAGTTCAATCCGCTCACCTGCATAAAAGCGCAGCACCTCTTCGAAGCGGTCCTTCGGTCCATTAATAATGCCCTTGAACGTCACGTTCAGACTTAGCGCAAGGACATTAGCGTTGAAGCGATCACCGGTCGCCTCCTCTTTCCCCGAGAGATATCCAACGGCGTTGATAAGCCCGCCGAACGCCACACACCGAAGCGACTTGCCTAGTGTTTGCACGACATCCGCGCCGCGGCCGTCGGTCAGCTTGAGAACTACCTCATCCCAATCGGGCGTCTTCGTGTAGTTGATGGTATAGCGGCCCTAAGGCCCTTAGCGAGCTCTAATTTCTTATCCGACGACGACGTGATAATTGCTGTGTTTTGTTAGGCCTCCGGGCTCGTAGATTCATTATCGCAGAGTGTATATGCTCGTATGAATAGGCACAATAGTGAAAATTAAAGTATAGGAACAGATGAAAAAAATGGTTATAACATACTGGTCAATCCTAATGCCTTGGCAATCTGTAGCCCCGACATCAACAGACCCCGTCCCCTGAAGCAGCACGACCTTATCCTTGCCTCGAAGCGGCTAGCCAATCGGCTGGAACGAATTGATGCTCTTCCACGCTGTGACAGCCGCGATAGGTAAACAAGCGGCTTTACCGTCGGTAAGGTAATCCGGGACTTTGACGAGACCGTAGGCAGGAAAGATGCGGTACTGCATCAGGCTGCCGTTAAGTGGTAACCCCAAGCCCGAAGCCTATCCAATAGCCTGGAGTCAGTAATAGCCCACGTATCGCAAACAATAGGAAGGGTTTGAGAGTTGGCGGGAACAAAAGGAGTCGAGGATGCCTGATTAAACAACTGTTGTTCCCAAGATACCTAAGAAAAGAAAAGGGGAAAGGGGGGGACTCTAGATCACGAACCATATCTTTCTCGACGATCTGGCCAGTCAAGTGTGTTTGGATAAAGATAGACGCGACACTGTCGCCTTCTTTGAGTCCCAATTCACTTGCTCCCGGTCTGAGTTTCGCGATCAGCCCGCAACAGTCAGACATAGGCACGATCTCGATAGTCTTGTGATGCCCGTATTCACCCATGCATACTATGGATCTTGTTATTACATTTCTCCGCTTCTTGTATAGATAAAAGACGCAAACATACCTTCGGTATCCCGAGAATTCAACAGCATGCTATGGATCTTGACCGAAGCTTGTCAAGGCCATTTTGATTAGTAACCCACTACTTCATCGTCAAGTCTTTTCTCGAAACTTAGGCCGATATGCTTCCAACAAATGATTCAAACAGGATTCGGAGCGTAGGCTAGGATGACCGGATGAAGCTGAGGTTTGTAGTGCTCGTAGGTAATATTAGCAATATAGGAGAGGAGTGGGTGGCATTGTAAGCGGAGCTTAAAATTGTCATATGAATTTTAGTTAGATCTCCAGAACGCCTCCAAAAAAAGAAAAGAAAAGGCTAAAGCGTTGCAGCCTTCTATAACGTCATAAAAACTGACCTGACTTCTCACCCGATGGATAGTTAAATATGTCATCTAGATAGAAAGTCAGGTCACTGGTAGCTCACAAAAATTATATAAAGAAAGACTGCTAGGACGTGTGTGCAAGGACCGTGATGTACATAATTTTTATCATTAATCATGATTCAGCATCGCGAAGGGATGCATGTATGCGGAAATGGTGCTATCGAACAGGTTTTGTACATCTATCTCAAAATGCGCCTGAATGGTATGATTTTACCAGATCAGACCTTCTCATATGCGAATAGCCCATAGTCGGACTGAGCAGGCCGCGTTTATATATGCAAATCTAACCATCGTTTTATCGTAGTTCCCCAGGTCCTTTTTCCACGACAAAAGCAACCGGACGCCTCGCGCGGCGGTTACGCGCGCCGTTAGGGGGGATAAGGCTCATGTTTTTCACATCTAAGCCTGTTATACGAGCGGTCCTTTCATCGTATCCCATTCGCGTAACACCACCTCTGTTAACCCAACCCTCAAGGTTGCGGCACTGGCTGATGTCGATCCAGGCCAATCGCCCACAGCCCTCGAGAATACTTTCAACCCCAGCCGCAGTTACTCGTACACACCCTCTCACACTCAACCGTTCAAGGTCGTTTAAATGCAGAGCGATACAAGCGAGGCTGTTGTCGCTGACTGCGCTACCACAGAAGGCCATCTTGAGCTCTTGTAGGTGCGGTAACCCAAGGGCGACCACTTCTGTAGCGGTGTCTGACAATGCGCAGCAGAAAGACAGGTCAAGATGAGTGAGGGCTTTAGCGGCGTTCACAAGGGACACGATGGCGTGGTCAGATAGATAAGTGCAGTCGGCAAGGCATAAGTGAGACAGGTTGACGAAGCGGAAAGGGGCCCACGATTGAAAGCCAGCGTCAGTGATTGATGTACAGCGAGTGAGTGAAAGCGATTGTAGACGATTTGAAGCGTGAGCGGCCATGTGAGCCATGGAGCGATCTGTAATATGTTTGCAATATGAGAGGTTGAGTCTCTTCAGCTTGGGACAGCCGATGACGGTTCCTGGGGGTGGCAATGTCACTGTCTGCGTCTGCGTCTGCTGCCGTTGGCCTCTTAGACGCGCGGCTGAGCTTGCGATGACTACTTGCTTCTGGGGAGAATGTTCGGGCACTACCCATCCCACCACGCGAGCCAGTAGGTTATCGCCCACCTTACGACAGTTGCTCCAGTCAACTTCCTCTAAGCTCTTCGCATGGTCACTCATTTCGAGGATCTGGTTGGCTGAAACCTCCCAAACAGACTTCATCCTCCATATCTTAACATTCTTGCCACAGAGCCTCCAAAATGACGAGAAGCCTTCGTCAGTGACGTGAAAGCAGTTGCTCACATCAACCGAAATAGGCCTGTGGCCAAGGAATGGTGCTAGCCGGTTAATCAAGATTTCATCAGTAACTCGACGATTATAAAGGGATAAATCTACATGATGACACAATTTGGGTGAAGCCGATAGCACCTTGAGCCACTGACTGGATAGTCTCCTGAGGCGAAACAAATCGACGGCGTTTAGATGCTGGAAGACAGTAATCAATAGATCATCGGGAAGAGGCATTTTGCCTTCTTCGTCACAATAATAGGGAGGTTTGGCCGAAAGCCGTGCTCTCTTTGTAGGCCCTTCAGAGTCAGGGGACGACATGGCCGGCATGCTAAATTTTATTGGTGTGGTCGTATCGATCATGCGCGATCTTCCGCTGTTTGCAGTCGGAGTGCTGGGCGAATCGCTTGGGGGGGTAGGCGGAGCGAGAGACGCTCGCCTACGATTCCTCAAATTCTCCATGTCGATACTAAGATACGGGTCAGGATCTCCTGGGACTAACTTTTCAGACTCGTCCTTTATAGGGGAGGCCGGTTTTGAAGGCGTCGTGAAAATGACCTGAGGATTGGCACGAATTGGGGTTGCTGGTATGAGGTCTCCTGTCACAGTCTCAACGTCGGCCATCTCAACATCTTGGTTGTCGTCCTTTCCAATTCGATTTCTCGCCGTCTCTTCGACTTGCTCTCTTAGACCACTTGGACACCGTTTCCATAGGTCATCGAGAGCTTCCCCACTAATCATCAGGCACTCGACGACAGTAATCGACCTGACTGTTGCGGTTCGTTTTTGAGACAGACCAAGGCTGGCAACCTCACCAAAATATTGGCCTTGTTTGAGTCGTGGTCTGATCAGGGATGACCGCATTGCCCTTTTTTGTACTTGGCCTTCTGGCACTTCATGTATCACCTCTGCCTCACCACGCACTATGAAGTAAATCTCGTGTCCTAATGTCCCCTGGCGAACTATGTCTGTAAAAGGAGAATATGTCTTCGGTTGCGCGCTCAAGCCCAGATGATGAAGGATATCAGGGGGTAGTGCAGAAAAAAGAGGGAGCTCCTTAAGGGTTTGTCTCACGTTCACCACGCCGCTGCCGAGGGCGCTACCCGCCGTTGGGTCTTCGAGGGCTCCTGGACTAGGGGACTTTCTCTTCTTATTGTTTATCACACCCCCTTCCCTAATAACGCCTTCATCGCCAGTTGCAACTTCCCCAGGCACAGGTTCTCGTGCGCTACTATTGTGGCTATCGGGTTTGAGAGCATAGCCGTTTTCTTGACGTTTTTTAGCCGTAATTGTTAGCCGTTCACGGGCCTCGTGACGAATGGTTTTTTCCATGTCAGGGAATCTGGGAAGCTCAAGGTGAAGGTCCTCCTTCTTCAAGACGAGAAGAAGACATTTGGTACGCGCAATGATTGTAGCTGTTCGGGGCATGTTCATGAGGACGCCAATTTCACCGAAGAAAGACCCGGGTTTGAGCTCAGCGTATACGGCTTCTCCATCTCGAGAAGTGACGGCGACAGCCCCACGAACAAGCCAGTACATAGCTTTCGCCTCGTCTCCCTCTGTCAGAATAAGGTCGTGAGCCGAGTGAACTTGCGGTCTTAAATACTTTCCAATTGCTATTAAAAAGTCATCAGAAGCTGACATGAAGAGAGGAAACGATCTCATGCGATCAACTAAATCTAACGGCATATCTGGAAAAGTCGATGCTGTGAGCGGAGAGGGACGTATCGGCCGTGCCGGGTTTGTCTCGATATTGAAAGACCTAATTAAGGATGCTGAATCCGGCACTTGGTCGTTGGCTGGATGGTGTGCCAGGGCCCTATAGGACGACGGAGGAGTCCTTGCGCGCCTCATGTTGCTTACGAGGCCCTCGCACGGGAGCTAGCGTTCAAAATCCCCAACAATACAATCTTTCAAGTTCGATACCTCCTACTCCAGTAGCTCCAACCGGAAGCGGACAACTTGCTTAATCGTGAGGGGAAGAGGGCAGATGGTTACACCTCAGGAATGCAATGGATCATGCTATACCCTATTGCGATCGTGAAATCCCCCACAAATATAATGCTGGTGAGCAACACAGCGTTCACGACTCTGTCTAGTCCTAGGTGTTCATATGGGGAAGAGACGGCGCAGCAATCTTTTTGAAACCGGGCAAAAACTTGGACCGTCCGGCGAGCTGACGCACAGGATCGTCGTGGACTAATAGTGCCTCAAGCTGCGAGGGATTCTTGTAAACAGGCCGGAAACCGATAGGGGCTAAGGAAGAACGGTACGGCGCAGTATCCCTCTCGCAGGAGTCGAAGGAGGTATCAATGGACTAGATTTCAGACGACACTCGTTCTAGGAGAAAAGCTAAAAACCACCAAGCCTCGGTTAGTCATTATGCGACTATAACTGCGACGGTCGTGGCGATACAGAGTACAAAGATATAAGAGTAGATAAGTTGCGGGGAAAGGCGCTTACAATATGACAACAAGTAAGAAAACTAGCGGTTGTTCTTCGCCGCTCGGGAAACCAAGAAGCGAGATATTGGACAACTTGGGAGGTCTCAAGCGTGAAAGTGCCAGCCTGTCTCAACGTCGATAGCAGATATTCGCAAGTACACGACACGATAATGACGGGATTAGATTCTTCCAGAGATTCGGATTGGGGCGGTTGGAAAGAATTCAATTTTGTTTTGGACCGTGCCGGGTCTCGAGTTCAACCTGTAACGCCGTGGCGGAGGCCGTGGCTCTGGAAGTGGTAAAGCTATGCGGTAAGATGGTGAGAGAGAGCGGATCTGGGTCCATGGGCGTAGAGTTGAGCTCGCCCCCCTCCCTAGCAGAAAAAAAAATAAGAAGAAGATAGAGTGTGTTGCTTTAATACAATATAGTAATATTTCGCTTTTCTTTCTTTGGCATTTATGCAGCTTGTCGCATGCACATCAGCGGTACAGGAGGCAGGGCAGGACAAACAGGGGTTGGCTGAGTAGTGCGGCCGAGCTGTGCGACAACGCAGCCCAGAGAATGTATGCGTATATGTGTATACCTTGGGTAGGTAGGTAGGTAAGTAGGTAGCAAGATATTTGATAAACAGCTGGCTGGGTGGAGATGATGTTGTTGGTGGCGATGCTAGCGACGATGCTACATGAGTTGGAGAGCTTGCTTATCTGGAAGCGAGACGAGAAGAGGGGAGGAGAACAATCATGATACTGATAATGATGATGATGATGATGCTGCGAAGCTTCCTCCCACCTACTATGTACAAGCACTGCTCCGACTTCGAAGATGACCTACCTACTAGGTAGGACTAAACTATCCGTAATCAAGGCCCCCTAACGACTTGAATTGGTTGGGTCGGGGTCGTCGTCAAGATGGATCTTGCCATGAGCTAAAACTGGATGAGACAGTCACTGAGCTGATGTAGATTATGGGTGCTGGGGGGGGGGGTAGGTAATGGTACCTACATGTTTGTATGCAGGTATGTATGTACTATGTACATATAGATTACCGTACTACCCCAGTCAGGTGGTACCTACGGCCTTCGGTAGGTACTTATCTACCTAGTGTATTTGGATAGATCATTCACAGTTTGGGTAATTTTTCAATGATTACACTACAGCGCGGAACGACAACTTTGTACGTAAAAGATACTGTGCTGCAGCTCCAATCCTGTTCATGGTACATGTATGTGTAGACTGTATCAGATTGGGGTACTTCTCGCATCCCTTACACTACGTTACGGCGACCTATCATCACTTGCTCCTCTTACCGCGCAACCTCGGGGATGGAGCCCTGCTAGTCTTGGGTACGTTTTGCCCGACACTAGGCGAATAAGGAATAAGCTCAGACCATGCGGGAACGCCCTACGTGGAGAGCAGGGGGCTTTGGCACGGAGCGCAGACTGGCTCGACTGTAATCTGGCTTGTGCGCAAGAGATCAGTGATGGCGCACCGGGGTGGCTTGGACTTTTTCTAGAATATCTACTGTAACAAACTAGTGCATACTACCTAGTCCACAGAAATTCAGGGTAGGTGGTATCTACTATGTGCACTGCGACAAGGATAAGGAATGGTGAGAGTCTAGCCAGCACGCAATAATTTTGTACGTTAAAAAGAAACTGAACAAAAATAATATTCCGACGTGGTATAGCGATATAGTTATATATAAGAAAAAGAACAGACTCATAATCGAGACATCGATGTCTCGATGCCACCGTTGTAGACTTTCTTATACTCGACGTCACCATAGCGTGGTACTGACGTAGGTACTGTGTTACCTACCTCGGCTGAGACTAGTTCAGGGACTCCTGTATTTTTACTAGGGTGCCCAATAAAATAAGCTACAGTGACAGGTAAGTACCTACCTGGTTACATGTAGTAGTCTAATACAAAGCCAGTATGTATACCTAACATCTTCAACTCGAAAAGTCATGATATTAGATCGCTACTGTTAATAGTACTCTAGTACCTAAATCCGTATGCATAGAATGCCGCTGAATCAGCACTACGGACTGCATAATGTAAGTTGTTCCGCTCTTTGTATGCAGCTTGTCTGTCTCACTGATTAGGTAAAACCCACCTGTTGGAACAAATGGTCTATTTTCGGAGAAGTATCTTAAAAACTCATGTATGTTTGAAATGCAACTTTGTGTATATCTCTTTGTATGGTGGATGTATCCTCATGCCCACCACCTTAGTTCGCCAGGCCCGACACCTTAAAGCCACGTGGAATGCACAATGACGGTGACTATGACACATGGCTGAACAAACCTAGCCCTGGGGAACCATTTCACTAGAGGGGAGAAGTAGAAGAGAATTTATAAAAATAAAAAAATAAAAATAAAAAACGAGAGAGGGAGGAGAAGAAAGAAGGCAAGATTGACCAAGCTTACACAGGTCAAATAGTCAGTCCGAGCCGCACCCAATCGACTTTGGCTACAGGCTACGGCACATTATATTGACCCGCATCTGTGTGGTTTTGCTGGATGCAATTCATTATCGGAAAACTGCCAATCCAGTACCATACAATGCTAGATACCTATCGTGGATTTTAGCTACTAGCTACCTAGTAGTAATCTTAGAAATCACAACGATTTAGAGGATTCATGTGTATAATTTCGGGTTTTTCTTCCCGACAGTTGAACGATTTTAGGGCGCTCGCTGTAGAACCCCTGTATTAATCAATCGTTGTTTCAAGATTCGAGAATATTTCTATAGTAGGTACCTAGGTACCTAGGTAGCCCCCACCATCAGTGCTCCAAATTTAGTTCAGCCAGCATAAGCCTCTTTCAAACTTTGCTGCCATCTAGGTTAGGTAGGTACCGGTACCCGATTTCTAATCCACCGGCGTGACCGATAGGTATCTATCCCATCCATGTAGAAAGGGATTAACTTCCAATGAGGTACCTAGGTTCTCGAGTGTTTAGTCGCAATGCTTCCTGCTATTTAATTCCATGTCAGTGAGCATTACGCTATATGTTGTACATATCAGGTACCTACACTAGTGTTGTTCAACACTGAGTATATGGCATCCCGCGAACCTGATTCGGGTGTAACAACAACCCAGGGGATAGGGGCATCCATGTTGATCATCCTAAGGCTACTGCTAAGAGGAAGCCTTATACTATAGATTATAGTATATGCCGTCCGGAGTACAGATGCCGAGATTCTAGAATTGTTCTCCAACTAAGTATACCTCCCCTGCGTCTCTTGCGTGTTTGAGGGCCTTGTTGCGCACTGGGATACCTACCTAGTACTGATTGATATCGGATGATAGAGCTGGAACAGGAAGGTGGCGTGTAATTCAACTACACAAACAGGTGACACTATGTACGAACTCTGGCACGAAGATGGCTACGATATGGTGACTGTGGCATATTACGGAAATGGAGGGAAAGAAATTCACAGCCTCGTCGAGTGAGCTTTGGGTCATACTTCGTATCAAGACTTAAGAAGTGGTCAAGATCTGATCTTCCTAACCTCTATCTACAATCAACCAGACTTGCATGCGCCTTAGTTCTACCGCATCTCAACATTCTAGTTCTTAGATGCCAGTCAACTCAGCCCAGTCAAACAAACAAAAGGCAAAATATAGCCAAGTACGTAATAGCAAGACAGAAACTATAGGTCTTGTTGAACACACCTAGTGTATGGGTATGTTATTTAACGAGAGATGGTTTAGCAAGGCGCCTCATTACATAGTAGTTCCCTACTAGGTATGCGAGCTACCTGCCGACATGTATTGACAAGAGAACGGATGACATAAAGTAAACCTGCCCGTAGATAGGTAGGTACTACAGCGACCATACCTACTACCTGCACCAGTGCAGAGCTCAGTGCTGGTAGCGACGAATTAGGTACTGTGCAATTATGAGACAAGTACTCAGTAGAAGCGGAAACCGGAGTTTACGTCAACCGGCATCGTCGGAGTTAAGACCGACAGAATCCCGCCCAATCTTCCAGCGATTTCCTCTATTGCGTCTGCACCAGCCATCTTCTGGATTACATCAGCCACCAATCTGATTGAGTCACCGGAGCAATGCGACAAACTGATAACTCCTCTGGTGGCTGAGCTGATAATGCCCGTGCATTTTGGTGGGTTTTAGTGGGTTTTAGTAGGTTTTAATAGATTACAAGCTATTACATAATTTATAGAGTACTTAACGCCACAATAAGGTAGCGAGCCTTGTGAGCCTAAAGCGAGCGGCGGATTAAAATAAAATATATATTGCTTTTTTTCCGGAGTGAGGGTCGGCGCGAAGCGTATGCCCTCTGGAGGTCAAAAAATTTAAAAAGGATGTTAAATTGTGGTTGTCGCAGCGTAGCTGCTGCGGCATAGCCGCCTAATATTAAGTACTCTATAATTTATATGTCCACCAAAACGCACGGTTCATGTCAGCTCAGCCACCAGAGGAGTTATCAGTTTGTCTATAGACTCGAGATACCGTACCTAGGACCGACCTAGCTTCTCACCCCTCGCATCCCAATCCATCTCTCTACTTAGATATTATTTTCCTCTCCAACAAACGCATTTGAGCATTGTCGACACCAACAGAAACAATGTCATTCACAATGACGATTCGTCAAGGGCCTGTGCGCCTTGCGACGAAACTACCCCAGGTCGCCAAATCCTCACTTCGCATTTCAGCACCTCTCCGAGCCTTCCACCAACCAGCCACGAAGCCCTCGACCTTTTTCACATCCAGGGCCACGATCGCCCCCTCGACTCTGCGAGCTACACCCAAGAATGCATTCGCGCAATCGAGAGCATATAATCAGCAGTCCGCCCACACTGTCGATCAGGGCTCGCTCGTCCGGAGACTTGTGACAGGTGGTGCTATCTTTGGTGGTACCGTTGTCGCCATCAACCTCATCTTCAACCGTGAAACACGAGAAGATGGCGGCATGCCCGCCTATGAGAGATCCTATCTGAACTCGACATTTTTGCATACCGGTTTGGGTATCGGTATCATCGGCCTGACGGCTCGACAAATGGTCCAGAGTGGATTCGTTTACCGATTGATGGTCACAAGCCCCTGGGTTGTAGCCATCGGTGGCCTGGCTCTCAGCATCGGCACTATGATGGGAACGCGAGCTATCGATCCTGACAAGTAAGCTCATCTCTGTTTGTTCGCCACTTATACCACAATGCTAATTTTGTCTTCCTTAGTTACATTCCCAAGTATGCCCTCTGGACTGCCTTCAACGCCACCCAAGCCGCCTTCATCGCACCCTTGATCGTATTTGCTCCCGGTGCTCTCATCGCTCGCGCCGGTCTCTACACCATCGCCATGATGGGTTCTATCTCTTTCGTCGGTGCCACCGCTAAGCAAGAGAAATACATGTATATCGGAGGTCCTCTGTTGGCTGGTGCTGCTTTGGTCGCTGTCTCAGGATTTGCTCCTCTAATCATTCCCGCAACTGCCGTCCGGACTCTGGCCTTTACTGAAAATATTTGGCTGTACGGTGGTCTCGCCGTCTTTGGCGGGTTTACTCTCTACGATGTCCAGAAGATTCTGCATCACGGCCGCATGGCTGAGCGAGGCATCATCAAGAAAGATCCCGTCAACGAGAGCATTTCTCTTGAGCTTGACTTCCTCAACATCTTCATCCGTATGGTACAGATTTTGATGCTACAGCAGAACCGCCGAAAGTGAAGACTCGAGTAAGGCCAGGAAGCATGGGAGAGAACAGGAGGATAAATCATATTCACACAGTGTATTATGAAATGGAAATCGGGGCCTAACAGCGTAGTTTGGGAAATCCCCAACGTTTTAATAGGTACCACAAACCCCTCTCTAAGTTGAAGAGACAGCAAAACGCGTACCCAGCAGAATAACAGAGTCGGTCCTTTGTACAAGTGTGTAACTTCAATACCAAGAAAAAAAAGGTAGAAACCAACAAAAACATTTACAATACATTATCAACCTCTTTCAAACAAGTGGCCATCTTCGACCTCTACTGTTTCCCTACATTTTCGGAGAGCTAATTTCGAAATGTACTAGCTTGTCATGACCGCTACTATGTAGGCTGTAATCGATCTGACAAGACACTCATACAAACCGAATACCACTGGCTAGCAGGTATCCGATGCTCAGCATTTTGCTCTAGCGGTGTAATCTTCTAGGTACTGTCAAGTGTAAAGATAGGTGCCTTGGCATCCTTTATGGACCTGCACAGTTCAGAGATCGCTAAAAAGGTAGTCATAAGGCCCTATCTTATGGTCCCTCGCTCTCATTCATAGACTATCTACCATCTGTAACTCGCGATCCCAATGGCATAGCCGCACTAGGTCAAGACTACTCTCTACTAATCTAGTCCACCCTCTTACATCCTAGCG
The DNA here is from genome assembly GCA_902806585.1 of Xylaria hypoxylon. NCBI lineage: Eukaryota > Fungi > Ascomycota > Sordariomycetes > Xylariales > Xylariaceae > Xylaria > Xylaria hypoxylon. Next base: position 4,282,082 of record CADCXB010000001.1, read on the forward strand.
ATCGATATTTCGAAGGGATTTTATGGCTGAGATAGAATAGGTGAAGAGCTCTTTTCATACGTAAGTCGCATTGAACGGTACGGGTTTATGCGTATCACCAATGATTGTACGAATCAAATTATATCAATAAAACCTATAAGGTCTATACTGAGGTCAACTAGAGTTGTCGTCAAGTTTAAACAAAAGATTATACAATACGTTCCATTGAGATCGCACACTATTTATATTATTTTAACTTGCCTTACAACCAACTTAAAGTCATGTCAATTCCTATATCTAATACTGCTCGTGAGATGGTTTCCCCTCTCATCCAAAACCAACCATATCGAACCGTCACATTCGAATTCACTTCCCCTCTAGTGGTTCAAACGGACGAAGGAAATGGCTAGGGCACTCGTAGCCCCAGGGGTTCTTGTTGAGGTATAGTTGATGATAATCCTCTGCGTCCCACCAGGGGCCCGCGGGGACAACCTCCGTCACGATCCTGCCCTTGTACCACTGGTCGTTTGCCTGTTTCGTGACCTCTTTGGCAATCTTCTCCTGCTCCTCGTTGTGGAAGTATATTCCACTACGGTAGTTCGTTCCAGCATCCGGGCCCTGTCTGTTCGCCGTCGTTGGGTCATGCATCTTGTAGAAGAACTCGAGGAGCTGGCGGTATGTGATCCGTGTGGGGTCGTAGTAGATGAGCAAGCCCTCATTGTCTACGGCTCTTTGTTAGTTCCGATGCGCTTGATTGGAGTAGCGAGTTTCGAAATCGAACCGTACTGGGATAGCCAGAAAAATTAAAAGGAAAATAGATGACTTACGTCCCGTCTTCCCTGAGCAAACCTGCTTATAACTGGGGTTTGTGGAATCACCACCGGTGTACCCAACGCGGGTTTCATATATACCCTTGTCGCCAAAGTGCTTGCGAAACAGGTGCTCGACGCCCCAGAAGCAGCCGGCGCCGATGGTGGCCTTCTCGGCACCCTCGGGAATCGCGGGGCGCGGAGACCCGCCACCACTGCCGGTAATGCCCATTGCGGTCGACATGGGGCGGAAGAGGCGCTGGACGAACGAGGGCATAGTAAATGCCATCAGGAGGGATGCAAAGACGAGGGCGAGAAGCGCCGATTTGAAGGAAATAGTATTACTACTGGTATTCACGAATTCGGAGGCGATTTTCTTACCCGACTCGGATCGCGTCGATGTTGGCATATAAGATAACCCGAGGGCTTTCAGAATACGTGCGAATTGCTTTGTATGCAATTTTTCAAGGAGACGATGATGGAAACGGAAAGGGAGAAATAGAGGAAAGAAGATAGCTACCTATGTATGTTGTCGAAATTGCGCCGCCACCTTTCGAGATGGCTGACAGTTTCAACTGTTCATGACAAATCTTAGAGTACTCGATTTGGGTAATGTTTCGCCCCGCGCAAGCTATTGTGCCCCGCCAAATGTTCAATCACGTCAGTACATTCCAAATCGCTCGGCGCTGGGCGGAGATACTGCCCGGGACAGTAGTCGGGAGCTACATGTGGGTATGTACCTAGACCTAACTGCCCTGTCGCGGGTTCATCTTATCTTATCTTATCGCGTGCAAACCAGGTACGTACGCACATCTTTATCCCCCACAATGATTTCATAGAGAACTCTCCGACACCAGCTGAGTTGTTGCGCCATCGGCCTTGCTTCCGCTATCCGTCTACTGCCACAACTAAGATATAACCAACCATTGAATACCCATAGCCGTCAAGATGCCTACAGAAGCTGGCCGCAGACGTGAGTGTGCCTTCTTTCTTCCTCTAGTCCAATAACATTTACTAATATTCTGTGAAGTCTACGTCAAGTTAGTACACCCCCGCAAATCGAGTGTTCCCTGTCTGCAATATCGTAACTAGAGCCGAATACAATAATGTGGGATGTGGCTGACAAGGGACCATGAGTAGAGCCCGACACCTTGGGTATAGGCGCAACAAGCATTCCACGCACCCTAATAGAAGCATTGTGAAGATTGAGGGCGTGGATGACACTGGAGCTGCCAAGTATGTGCATCATACCCAGTCTTTATATGTGCCACCTTGGTGACGGTTTTATTGACATTCATAGCTTCTATCTTGGGAAGAAAGTCGCCTTCATCCACAAGGCACCAAAAGAGATCAGTACGTTACCTATTGTCGCGCCGTACACCATGGGTGGCTTAGATTTGCAACCGTACTAACTACTCGTCAACAGGAGGCACCCACACCCGCGTGGTAGGCAATGTCCCGAGTCGATTCACGTCCCATCACGTCGATACTAACCCAAGTTTGTTTTATAGATATGGGGCAAGGTCGTCCGAACCCACGGTATGATCTTACTAGACTCCGAGCTCAATCGTTCAATGCCACTAACCATTTGGCTTCAGGCAATTCAGGTGCTGTGCAGGCTCGTTTCTCCGTTCCTCTCCCCGCGAAGTCATTTGGCGCTAGCCTTCGGGTTCTGCTATATCCCTCCTCGATCTAAATATCCGAAAACGGTTCGTGTCGGCAGGATCGATTTAACGAACAACTCATATGGAAATCGAGAGAGCTTGGGAATATCAATTAGACATTGTACCCCAGCCGACGGCTATGCAAATCAGTAGTCTTCGACTCATAAAATGAAGCCTTACGGCTTCCGCACGCGAACCACAGTTCTTCCGGATCACTGGCATGTCTTGGTCTAGACCACGACATTGAGGCTGGGAGCCTCTGAGTATAGCAGGAAGAACTAGTGGTCTAATAGACGAAGCGAATGTCTGGGTATCAAATATAGAGCATTCGCTCATATCCAGAAGCAAAACACCTATGCATAACGCTTTATACAGTTCAAAAAACAAATAAAAGGCAATGTCAATGCCAAATTCCAACGAGAAGCATTGCTCTTGTCCTCCCAGAGGTTTTCGGACAACAGAAAACCACCTTAGTTCAATGTTCGGATATTATCAGTATGTGATGCGTTTATAACATTCTAGCCGTGGTATTGGTCAAACTGCACGCTGTTTCCAGGACAATTGCCGATTAATTTCCAGCGACGAGGTAGAGTCCTTGACTTATGGCATAGCCGTGTGCGTGTTAGGATTCCCATAGGGACGTAACCGGACCAAGCCCCTGTACGCCGAAAGCCCCGCCGCCGCCGGCAAACAACACATCCGGAAAAGAGACTATCAGCAAACAGGCAATAACTGATTGCATTCCGAAGGCTTGTCTTTGTTGGCTACAGGTTAGAGGATCTCCGTACATGTTGGTATCCTTTTTGCAAGGTCATAATGAATGATGCAACCCATAAAAGCATGCTAGTTTCGGAATTATCACGAGGGAAAGCAATATGCACTGACTATACTAGTAGATAGAGGGGTTTACGGCTTAACATTGTGTTATAACATGTTGGCTTAAAAATAGCTATTCATCTCGTTGTATCGTCAATATCACAGGTGCCGTCACCAAGATTGAATTCAGGTACGCCAGTCTCAAATACCGAAGCCACAATTTCTTGACGTCTACACTGTTTGTGGACAACTTACCACTGTGGTTTTCAACTTCGTTTGGGTGGTACTTACTACTCGCCGACCGATCGAGAACCTACAACACTCGGGCGTATATTACGACACCAAATGCTCAACCTCCTTCTTACAAACACTGGTTTAATAGTACCTCAATGCAAGGAGGTGGACATACACCACTATTATTGCCATCATTTCACAATACGAAGATGAACGCCTAGTTTTATGCGAATACTACTGTTACTTTCTAGTGCAGAATGTCCGAAAGCCCGAACGGAGTGGGTACATGCGATACTACATTATTTTGGAAGAGACGAGGCTGATACTGTTCCACTCTTTGCTTTGTGTGTTCTGATGTAAGTTGGGTTTGCTAAAGTGGCTGTTGGGCGTCAACTAGTACCCTCTCCAATACGTAAGGGGAACGCGGCCGGGTAACCCGCAACACTTTACTTCGACTAGACAAAATAGAATAATATTGGTCTTATCAGCACGCCTCCAAGTTCCAATATATGGCGTCAATCTTTGGTATTCCTATAAGAAACAACATCGGAAATAAATGAACGCTCTATCGACAGGCCCGAGCGTCTTTTAACCGCAAGTCTAGAATGAAGACACCATAACGGTCCAGAAGGGCTCAGCAGGTAGAAATAGAAAGATAAAGGATACGGGGGGAACCGACACGAGCGCCTAGAATCAGAGGAAATAACTCAATATATAGTTTCCATGCCCCTCCAAATGAAACCGCTCGGCCCAGAGCTCTGAAGACCATACGACGCGCAGGGTGTCAGTGCAGCGGGAATGGCGACTAGCGTTCTAGAAGATGCAAGGTGTCGGGTCGCCCAAGTCCAATAACACCAAGAATAGCTCTGAGACAATCAAAGCGCACTGCAGAGGTGGCCTAGATGTTGTCTTGCATGGTGCGCCCCCAAAACATAAATTTCCGGGTAGAAAGCCATTGGACATGTGATGAGCTGCAACATGCAAAGCCACTTGCATGCATCCTCCCTCTTCGAGCCCAGACGAGCCTATCAGCTACCTGATGTGACGACTCTAAGCTAGCGAGATCTGGTAGGACGGCAGAAAGGAACCGGGTATAGGTAATTTGCCCATATTCCCTGGGAACGACATGCGTCGATTTGTGATGCAGGATTCTAGGTACCTGGATAGGGGTAGCTAGGGGGAGCTAGGGGTAGCTGAGAGAGAGCACTTTCACGGGGACGCTGGGACATCGAAGTAGAAACTATTGTGTCTGTATTGATGGGCGCTGATGATAGCTTTCATCGCCCTCTGCTGTCTTCAATTAAAGACACTAACGATAATACCATCGGCCTTTTCCCATCCATGCCGCATTTGCCTAAAAATCCCACCCAGAAGAAAACCAAAAATGTCGGGGAAATGCTTCCTCATTAACGAAGTGAAGGGGGTTTGGCGGGGCTACTATTACAAGAAACGACGTTGGTAATTTTCCTGAACTCCGTCCATGTCATGAAAAAAAGAAGTAAACGCTGTGCTGTGCTGTGCTGTGCTGTGCTCCTCGAAACAACAAATCATAAACTCGTCATGAACTCGACCATCTCGGCAGTTCTGGGGGGGGTGTAGTGGGGGTTGAGGCGGCGTGCTGTGGCCTGCACCGTTTTTGTAGTTCCTTTCTGAGCGACAGCTTTTCCGAATAACTCATGCGTTTCCTTTGGGGGTGGGGAACCCCCACGATGAGGCACCTCCGATCCTCATTCATCATGGCGTCGAAACGAGCCTCGGCCAGCCAAAGCCAGGGCTCTTAGATAGAGAACGATTGCCTCGTCGACAGGATGTCCCATCGACGATGTAGTTGAAACAAAGTAGGGCGTGGTAGGGTTCCATTGGGTCTGTGATGCCCAGGTAAGGGGCAAAAGGGGTGTTCGAGACCATTCCTCTGCCCGGCCTCGTGTTGACCATTGTGACTGGGCTGTCGTACATCTAGGCCGTCGTCTCATTTGTGATCTGGGGTCGGTTCTGCGGATGACAATACCAACAACTACCGCTGCTATATTCCGTACCACAGTTTCCACACGTGTGCATATGCATCGTGTTGACAAGGCATCTAGAAGCAGCACAAGCTGACGTTGATGGTTTTGCCATTTCAGACGAGTGGATGCGACTTTGAAGAGTGTGTGTGTCTGCGTGTGTGTGCATCTAACCTGTTATTCACCCGCGTTAGATCTAGAGCTCTTCTGCGTATTATGGGCATATATATAAAGACCCCTCGACCCTCGATCCTCCATCATGAGAACGGGGTTCTGGGCTCCAGCACTTTGGATCACGAAGGTGGCCAGCACATACCTTTGTGGCTAGACTGGAAGCAGAGTGGTGTTATAGTGTGCCTCTAAACAACAAGATTGGAGCTTTCTTTGCTTGGTGAGGAGACCCTCAGTGGCAACAATTCGTTATGTTGGTGTGTACGGGGGTTTTTATTCTATGACAAGATGTGATGAGTGGGCTGGTCGTGTGAACAAGGGTTGGGAAAGATGGGATGGTTGATATCGAATGTCGATCGTTCCTCTTCTCAGGAATTCGGTTCTTGAAGGGGGATCTGCTGGCATTATCACTGGAGAACGTGTACGGTATTGTACTCGCGGACCCTTGAGACCTTTGGACCCCTTCATGGCGCTTGAGCTACACCATTCCGGTACACACTACAATGCACACTACAATGCACACTACTACCAAAAACCAAAAACATCGGCGCAAAGAGGGGACGGAACAATAAGCCCAGTACCTACATGCAGAGTAGTGTACACTACAGGATTATCCCTCGTGGAAGCTGCCGATGCAGGCCAGCGAGTCCAGGTGCGCCCTAATGCAGCATTCAATAGTTCGACGATGGGCTGGAACTTGGGATGAGACCCTCCCCACCATCCATTGACCTGCCCGAAGCCGCAGTTGACTTGCATTTTTAGAACCTTTATCTATCTAGTCTATCGAGTCTATCTAACTGGGGACGGCGAGCAAATGATTTCCACTTTGGGTCAATTCTTCCAAGGTTGGTTTGGGGTGTTGATCTATGAATAGGTAACTGAATAACCGGTGCTGAAAGTCGCCCAGCTTTCCCTTCTGAGTTCTCGGATGAGCAGTCAGACCCGACAGACCCTTATACGTACATACTGCGTATATGGCGTGTTACTTACATTGCACTACCTGGGTTGGGTAGGTACTGGACAGGTAGGAAATTGCATCACTTACTTGAAGATATGCAGTACCACCTACTATCTACATGGTAGTTCGTCCGCCTGGTATCTACTCATACACTACAGTATCTACCTGACAAGGTATTCCGAGCCGTGCGGATGGGTGTGGCTTACTGCTAGACTAACGCTCGGAATCCGCTTGACCAGATTAGGGAGAGACCATTGGAAATACACTAGGGCACTAGCGTACCCAGCGACATCGATGTCACGCCACTCAAGCATCACACTACTACGTAGTCTGGGGACTTTGGCGACTTTTCCCACGTGGACCCCGCCTATTTTCCCTATTTCCCCCAAGCACAAGCTAAAGATAGGTACCTACAGTTTTCACAACGTGGCTGTACTGTACACTACCTACACTACCTTCGCTAATAATGGACACTACTGAGTACCTAAGGTGCCTACTGGTTAGTGGACCGGAGCAGTAACCAGAGCAGTACACTACCTAGGTAGGTAGAGAGTTCGGATCAGAGAGCTAGCAGATACGGGGTCAGTGGACATTCCTAACGCAATCGCTTAACGCTGACCCTACTGCCAGGCTACTGTGCCTACTGCATGAAGTCCGCAGCCATGTCCACAACTACAACTACAGTAACTACCTGGTACGGTAGCAATCAGCAGTGTCGGTGAACAACGCAAGGGCAAGCAACTTCAAGCGCCATATACGATACACTACAACATGGGAAATTATCTTCTGCACGTCACGTACTGTACGCATAGTCTGTACTCAGTAGGGCAATGCTCTCCCACCCCTCGGACACTGCCAAGCCGCCTATCAATTGTGTTGTGTACACGTACGCTGCAACGGGTGATGCAAATTGGCACCCGGTAGGATCATCATAATCGCGGGGTTGTCCGACTACCAAAAGTCCTTAACCTGCTTACATACTGAGTATTCGGGAAAATCGAAGGGAAAATCGAAAGGAAGAAAAAGGAATGAAACCCCAAAACTAAAAATTGCTCGCTCGCTCGCTCTCCTGATCAACGGACCACCTCACAAAAATCCCTCTTTATCGGATTGAAATTAAACAGCTGAGGCAATAGATGGGACCATGGATTCAATATAATGAAATGCTTCACGAAGCTTCATTACGCTTCGATATTCATTCCTGCTCGCCATATTTCGCTTATACTTACTCGAAATTAAATGGAATCGCTGGAAAGGGACTCCATGCTTATTCTTGCACCCACGCCTCCGGCCGGCAGCCAATATTCTCCGGATGCAGGCTAGGAGTCATCAACAAGAGAAAAAGGGAAAGTCGTTCTCCGCGTGGATGGGGGGACCTTGAAGGCGGCATTTATTGCTCACCCCATAGGATGAAAATCGACCGGCCAGCCCCGGTGCTGCATGCTCCGCCATAAGAACGATGCATAAGGTACCGTATATGTGCGCATGGGCAAGTACAGTACTCAGTATGCACGGCCCTATCTTCACATTAGCTCTCTTATTTAATACATGGGCAAATCGTGCATTCGTTGCTGGTACCAGCTTTCGCCCTCGCAACATCCAACAAGCGCCTCTTTCCGCTAATCTGTCATCAACCCTCGCTAAAATCAAAGAGGCGCTTCGCGCTATGAACAGCTGAAGCTTATTCATCTCTAATTGGTCTGGCGTTTGGGCCTGCGGGCTGTCTACCGAAGCTGCCGGGCCCGAGAGTCTGTTAGCGTAAGTTGTATGAGGTATCGGGCTGACTGCGTCAGGTTGAGCAATGCTATCCTATTTGTCGATAGCCAACGCCACGCGTTCAAAAGAAATGCTGGCGGTCGGCCGTTTGACGTTTTGGGTACGAGCAGGGCTGTGTGAAACCGTTGTTCTTTCCGGGGCAAGCGAGACACCTGAGAGACTGGCTGCTGATGAGACCCTTATTGACATACAGTCCAGAGCTGAAGATCATACCTTTTTTCCTGGTTGAACGACCACGATAACCTATTATAGCACCGACGCGAATAGTCTCCCCATTGCACGAAGCCGTTTAATTGTCGATCTTTCGTTTTCTTCAGCCGGTATTATTCCACCCCGCGCCGAGGTTTCATATAGACCTCGACTATTCATTTTATGTCTGGAATAACCTACTAAGCCTTACAAAGAAGCCCGTATATCTCTTTTCTTAGTGTTCAGCCGGCTTAGCATGTCGATCAGCTACGTCAGTTGTCATCTATCCAGGGATGTATGGAGATCAGGGGATGCCACAGGGAAGTCGTCACTGGGAATCTAACGAAGTCCGTTGCTTGCCAAAAACCCGGCGGCAAGTAGTGTAGGCGCCACGGAACGCATAAAGTGTTCTGCCGATCCTTCTGTTGACGCCTCGAGTTGGAAAAAGTGCCAAGACATTTATATTCACCTCTCTTTAGGCTCAAGGCAACATCGTTACTGTAGATGTCATAATTTCCGACCTTGGTGATTTTTTGAAGATGACGTTCTCTGGTGACAACTATGGCAACAACTATAAAGGGCGATGTTGCCATAGTGTCTTTTGTTGACGCGACGGCTTATTGCCATTAGGGGATCGAATACCTACCAGGCGAAGAGCTAGTTGTCGCAAGCGCCCGCTAAGATCAATAACGACATCGGACCAGGTGCATTAAATATTAGGGGCATGGGACAGCAACCCTCGCTCCCAGGTCCGCCTGGTACCGAGTTTCGAGTCATTGGTGCCGGAATGTGAGTTAACTTTGTCGGGCATTATCTTGCATCATGACTGGGGAGAGATAGCGCCATCAACCGTGATGCGGATATGTAATGTCACGGCTACCGCGGGGCGCTTATTTCGTCCCCAATGTAGATTCATAGAGCGTGTCCAATGTAAGCTGACATTGAGCAGGTCGCGTACCGGTACCAAGACACTTAACGAGGCCCTGTCTATTCTTTTAAAGGGCCCTGTTCATGATTCCGGTATTCAGTCACTCGGTGGGCCCATGGATCAGATCAGCACTTGGTTACAGATTATGGCGCTGGCCCCCAAAGCCCAATCTTTCTCAGACCAGAAAAAGCTCGATTGGCTATTATCCTCCGTGCTCGACGGTTATGTAGCTACAATGGACTGCCCTGCGGCTACGCTTACTCCGGAGATTATGCGCGTCTATCCGGACGCCATCGTGATCGCAACAACAAGAGGCGAAGAATCATGGTGGGCGAGCATGCGCCACCTCAATAGCATGATGTGTACTTGGTATCTACCTATAGTGGTACTCTTTCTACACAAGAGCCAGGTGTATGGGCTCTGGATGGTGAGGTTCAGCGGGATCATGCAGTGGCGGTATAAATCGGAGAAAATACAAGAGGATACTCTCCGAAACCACGAGCAGCATCTGCGCGACGTTGTTCCGCCCGAAAAGCTCTTCTGGTACAATGTCAGTGAAGGCTGGGAACCACTTTGCCGAATTCTCAACGTCCCGGTACCAGACGTCCCGTTTCCTCATAATAACAATAAGACGGATGCTTCGAAAGTAGTCCGGGACCACGTTGTAGCCGGCATTATGTCATGGATATTCGTACTGTCGGCATTTGCTGCAGCGATTTGGTTTTGGAGAAATTGGTACTCACGGCAATTTTCCTGATATGTAGATACCATAAGATACCTAAAAGTTCAGAGGACAGTATCTGGTTTAATCTACTATTTCCCCTATATGCACTGATCTTCATGCGCTTATGAGAAATGTAGAGTAATGCGGTGACAAAAAGGCCATCATGATTCAGGCGTCACGTAAACCCCCTCCTGAATGGGTATCTCAACGTCTTAAGTACCAAAAGCCAACAGCAACAGTTCCCAGCGCCCCCATCAACGGAATCGCCTTTCTTCTCCCACTTTGAATTATTTTCGAAATTTGTGCTTGAAATTGTTTGGTATCATTCATACGAGGATAGGGGATTGTGGGGATATCCACCCGAAGAAAGGGGCATATCTCTTCCCATCCAAATCCATCTTCTAACTTAGCAGCAAGCCGCCGATCTGCGGGAACTAATTCCTTCGCTCGCGCGTCACTGACACTCATAGTCAGCCTTCTCTAGCGTGTCTTTATTTATTTCCGCAATGAGGTTGGGGGCAACCTGCCGTACTTAAATTACTCACTATTCCTCATATTCTTTCATGGCGGCCTGAAACCCCGCCTCAGTCCTGCCGTGCCCTCGCGAATTGTCTCGAATATCAAGCTCACTAGTCTACTGAAATGCAGGTCTGTCGTGTCGAAGTACTTGAAGAGACTCCAGGGGAAGGTCTGCGCCCGAACACTGAGTAGGTTGATGGTGTTCCATATCGACTTCGCCCACGCTTCCGGTTCTCTCACTGTGGAGATGAATTTAGCGTCGGGATAAGCCTCGACGATCTCCTCCATGAGGTAACACGGCACAATCGTGAGGACCTGGAGGGACTTAGCCGCGACTGTCTTATTTCTCAAGAAGGGAGTCGGGGTTGGCTCTCACGTCGTAATTTGACATCCACTTATCGAAGTCGGACCTAGAATATGGTTTGCCCTGTCCAGTCCGCTTAATCTGCAGCGCTTCGATGAACACCTTGAGATGGGGATATCCATTTTGTGTCACCTGGCCCATATTGTAGCTCCAGCGACGATCTTAGCAGGAGTGTCGGGGCTCTAAAAAAGGAAAAAGGGGGGTTGTAAGAACTCACGTCTTGTAGCCCAGGAACTCCATAGCCTTACAAAGCCCCAGTGTGCTAGAGCTAAATTGTCAACAGGAGATCGAAAAACGGGTTCTGGAGTCGGATGCTTAGCCAAGTCACCGGCTGTAACTGAGTACGATCACCTCCTTCTCCTTCACCAATTTAGGGGCCGGGGCCGGTACTGTGTCGACATACCGTGATGAAGTCACGTTTACATAAACAAACGTGTATTTCAAAGACTGAGATTGACAATTAGGAAACTGAGTTAAGATCAACAAGATCGAGTCAGGAGGCTGCTATATAATATATAAATTATACATGCGTGACTTAGTAGATTATATTACTATACGTCATGACGATGATTTCAGAATAAACGTTCGAACTATGCCTCGAAGATGAATACATTTAGTTATCATTAGATAAGAACCTAGATTGTGGAGGATAACTTCGGTAACCTTTGGCTGTTTACAGTACCCTATTGGAGTAGACAAAGCGCTCTTAAGAAATATAGACTATTCTTGTCTACCCAGACAACGTAGCTGGAATCACTCCACATGCCGAACGACAATTGTGGATTCAACTCTTCAATAAGTCAGGCTGTGGCTTAGTTGACGATGGTTTAAAGTCTCACTTGCTAATCTATAATGGAGAACTACGGCTATATGCATGCATTGGTATGATTATCATCATGAAATTGCTAGTTATTTTGGGTAACAGGGAATCATGTGTTTATAACCTCAAGTTGTACCGAAAAAGAGTGCGGTGTTGCGACTTGTGCGACGTTTGAATATGCTATTGAGAATGTTGCAATCAGTTAGCGGGATCATGCAATTGGTACTACCCACGTTGTATATACCTTAGTACCTAATGCAACACTTAAGCTCTTATAGTACCTACCTACATACCTACCTAGGTAGGTCCGCTAGAGCTACATAGATTTCTTCTAGCTATCTTTCAGCGGAGAGTTTGCTCCGAGTACACTTGGATAAATTTGAATTTCAACGACGGTTGGTAACTTGTTATCTGCCAAGTCAGTAGACTCCACCAACACGACAATAAACCGTCAAGAGGGGGACCAAGGCGATATGTTTACTAAGTATGTGTTGATCATGGTGGAGTGGCCATCATTAGAGTGTTGCGTATAAGTACTATACATTAGATTACTATAAGTGCCCGTCCCAGATACAGTATTCTGTCTAAAGTCAAGCTTTGACAGCCCCATGATGAACTTCGATCGCCATTTATCTAAACGCAACTAAATATACCTACTAGGTTAGTTTATATGCTCTATATGAACTAGTCAATGGCGTTTGTGCGTGTACACTGACGCATCCGCAGAGCCGCTTTCAGATCACCGCCACTACTGTACATGACATCTACACTATCTCGTTATGTTCGACACAATATTTTCGTTTTCACAGGACGATCTTTCTTTACAAATCAAATACACTCGACAATGCGGTCATCACGCCATATCATAGTAAGAGCGACTATCTATCTACTTCACGCCTTGTTTGCGAAATGGGTATCGTGATCCTATGTTGGGCATCTTGCTGCACATACGAACGCGCACTATACCTAACGGAAACAATTTAGAGAGCGACAGTGGGCCAATTTATACACGCTGGCTTCTGCTACTAGTATCCGGGATCTCCACCGCTGTAGGCTTCTTCTCATTCTCGCCATCCAGCTTAGATTCGATTGGCTCCTCGCCAAAGAGCTGGCCCATGTGCTCTAGTGAGACACCTTCAAACTGGGTTAGCTCGGTAACTTTTAGTATTAGACCATGATAGATGGACGTACCTTTAGTTTCGGGGACGAAGAAGAATACGAAGATGAGCATGATAACACCAAAGCTGCCGTATATAAAATATGTCCTAAAAAGGCGACTTAATTAGCGCAATCTCTTTGCAAAGCTCCCACTATCTACTTACCCGTATCCTTTGTAACCTAACGTCGCCAACATGAGGGGAAGTGTCCGGGCAACGACGAAGTTGAATAACCACTGAGTCGCGGCGGCGAGAGCAACATTCAGCGGCCGCAGACGGGCAGTCGGGATCTCGGAGACCAGGATCCAGCAGGCCGGGCCCCAGCCGAATTGGAAGAAAGCCGCGAAAACGAAGATGAATGCCAGGGCGAAGTACCCGGCGACGGGCACCGGCTGGTCATCCTGAGGCGGAGCGACACGGACGTATATGCCAATGTAGAACATGCAGAAGGACTGTCCCATGGCCGAGACAATGAGCGACCGACGGCGGCCAAGAGAGTCGGCCATGAAAAGCAGGAAAATGGAGCATGCTACGACCTTGACAATCCCGTAGACACCAGTGCCGAGCAGAGAATTCGCAGTTCCCTTGATACCAAGGTTCGTGAAAATGGTGGGCGCATAGACGTTGATCGCATTCGTTCCGGTCAGTTGTTGGAAAACCATCAGCGCGATACTCAGGAGTCCTCGGTTGCGATTGCTCTTGACGGTCCACATCTCCTTCTGTAGAGACCAGAAGGTTGCATCACCCATGAGTCGCCTCTCTTGCTCCAGTTGGTCGGCAATTTCCTGGAACTCTTCCTGGAGATAAGGGTGGTCATCAGGCAACTGTCGGAGTCTTCTCAGGACAGCCTTGGCTTCTTCCCATCGGTCCTTGCGAGCGAGATATCTCGGCGACTCATTGCACATCAGCATCAGCGAGAAGAGGAACAAAGCAGGGAGGCCTTGCACAGCAAGCGGAACGATGTATTTTGTGGCACCGTGCAAGTGTAATTGGGCGCCAAAGTTCGTCCAGAAGGCGATCAAACTGCCGGTGACGATGAAGAGCTGGTACATGCCGGTAAGGAGGCCACGAATAGCCCGGGGTGCATTTTCCGTGACATAGATGGGGTTTACAACACTCGACACTCCCACGCCGAGACCTATCAACGACATTGATTAATATCTGGCAGGGCGGTTGCAGAAAAACGATGCTCTTACCAGCTACAAACCGACCGATGTATAACGGTTCAAGATGCCCCGAGCCCGCCGCTTGCAGGATGACGCCCGCAAGTGTAAAGACGGAAGCATATACCAAACACCATTTGCGGCCCAAAAGATCCGCCAAAGGATAAGCCGCGAGAGCACCGACGAAGCATCCAGCCTGGAGCACGGATACAATATTTGCTTGAAGGTTCGCAGATGTCACACTCTGTATGTCGCCTAATTTGTAGTCCCTTGAAACGGAAAACTTCGTTAATGACTCTTGATCTTCCAAAGCCGGCGTACAGCAGAACGGGGTCAAACTTACTCGATGAAAGTATCGAGCTTGATAACACCTCCGATGACACCGCTGTCCCAGCCGAAAGAAGCTGCACCGAAACAGGCCTTTTAAAAACGTCAGTAAGGGGCACCTGAATTACGAATCAGCGAGCAGACTTACGGAACATGCCAATAAAAAGACTCTCCAGCCATAGATCTCCTTGGGGTCATTTCTCATCGCCTCATTTTTCACGATCTTCTTCAAGAACCGGTTGGACTCCGACATGTTGCTGGTGGATGCGGTACCCTTGGGCGACCGACTCTGCTATGCTGTCGTCTCGTTCGTATCTCCCAGTTAAGCTGCTGATCCAATCTCGGCAGCAACAGTCAAGGCCCTTCGAGGGTAGAAAAGCGAACTCGATCACAGGATAAACAGCCCAGAGCGCGATGCGCGGTCTTTAAGAAAGCCCGCCGATAAGACGCTGAGCGTATGGGCCGTCATGCGAAGGTAGCCATTCGGGGCAATGAACCGACGATACCAGGGAGATAGAAACGATATCATTCGTCCAAACTGGGTGCTCAAGGGCCGGGTAAGCTCACAGTCGGGGTCGAGATCCTTTTGACGTGGAGAATAGTCGGGGTACCGCTGCTCTTCAACGAAAAAAATGTCTTCGCGAAATCTATTTCCACCAAACAGCGCAAAGAGATACTAGTAAAGCTAGCCCCAGCTTTGTATTTCTGGGGACGCGATACTACCCCATGGGGCCGATAGGCCGATGAGAAAGCCTAATCCTGAGCTTGAAGTGTGATCGCCATTGCGTTGATCCAATTTATTGATATCGCCCGTTGGCATGGGCTTCTTCGACTCATTAATAGAGGCTAATTTTTCCGTCTCGGCGTGATCTTACTCTCGTGAGCTATTTCGTATAGCTGTCTTGTTGACTGCCTGGTTCAAAGTTTGTCGTATAAAGGGCACGACGAATAGGTATCAAGCTTCGAATAGGCTTGACTTGGCAAACAGGCCAAGAAATGTATGGCAGGGGTTGAAGTGCCCACCTCCAGATACAACCGGTAGGTAAGCCGTGCTAGACTGCTAGCGAGCCAACCACCAACGGCCAGATGCTGAGATATTGCTACCCCCAGTCAAGCTAGACACTGACACTTTAGGCTCAATGAGGGGAATGAGTCGGTTATGCTATTTATCACATTTCTCGTGATGTTATTTTACAATACTACTATATGTATCGGACATCTCGAACCCTTGCAAGGTATTTGTAATGGCCTGGAGCTAAGACCTACTGTTGAGGCGAACAGACTTGGGGTCCCTAGGCTCTGTACCATACATAGTACTACGTATGCGTGAGAATTAAGTAGTGTATGAGTTAAATTGCGGTATAGTGACTGAACCGCGTGGATGAGAGTGACCATGAAGCGAGGGTGGGTTACTTTGTATTGTAGCATAACTGTAGCTGAAGGAGGGGATAATGTGAGATTATTCTGCTGTTGATAGCGTTAGCAAATATCACAGTTACACTGGTACCTAACTTCCCCAAGAATGTAGGTGAAAGTAATAATACTTAGTAGACTTCAAAGTATTTAAGTTCCAAAGCTTTTTTTACGAGACAAACAAATCATCAACTCAAACGCCCACTCCTGTCGCTGGCTCTGTGCGACTCAAGGTGACTGAAGTAAGTTTGGGGTAATGATGTGTGGAGATACTAACTAGTGGTCCATTCTTTGAAAATCAAGGACTAGGCGGCCATTCGCGAGTTCATAACTATGAGAACACCGAGTAAAAGAGTGACAGAGGGAACAATTTGGGCGAACCTGTATAAACCATAAGCAAGACAGCTTCATAGAAGCCATAGTTTGCTCGTCTCACATTTCGCAACAATGCTGTCTGACCCATTGTGCACAACCTTGGGCCCGGACCCAGCACACCGCACCTGTGCTCTCAACGGCTACGCATTCCAACAGGACGCGATCCGGTCCTTCAACGACTGGCAATACGCGTGTTTCTACGGCTCGCTACAAAGCGCCAAGGAGCCGCTGTTCGTGCACCTCTCCCGGCGAAAACTGCCGGACGGGCCTTGGCAGACCCTCGTATTCGAAGACTACCCGCAGACGGTGGACGACGGACATAATACAGTTCAGGTAAATGCCATCCAAGTCGAGACGCATCATTATGATAAGATAATGGTTAGAGCACGAGAAGAGACGTGGGATCTAACGGTTCTCGAGAGGGATGTATAGCTCGGGATATGTCCTGGGGACGGCACGATCCATTTGTCGTACGACCACCATTGCGACGTATTGCGCTACCGACACTCCAAAGTCGGCGTTGCGACGTCTCCAGAGAAAGCGAATTGGGGACCCGAGCTTTTCACGCAGACGCTCTCCGCGCTCCCAGGTCTATCGTCTCCGAAGATCACAGAGCTGCTTAGCTATATCACGTACCCTCGCTTCGTAACCAGAGAACGGGACCTACTGTTTACCTTTCGGACCGGCAAGGCTGGTCTAGGCGACGATCACCTCTGCGTGTACACGGCTTCATCGCCGTCACCAGATAACAGCGGCGAGACAAGCGCAGAGTTAGGAACCTACAAGTTCCTCGGGACGCACCTCAAAGGCGTATCTAACAACCCGTATATCCACGGCCTAGACGCCTCGCCCGACGGCAAGCGTCTCTACACGACGTGGGTATACCGAGAATTCGTGCACTACCAAGGCTGGGACGACCCACTAGACACGAAGCACAAGACACAAGCGGGGCCGAACTCTGCGGCCAATAACCGGGATATATGCTACGCGTGGTCTGAAGACGGCGGGACGCGATGGCGCAGTGGTTCTCAGGGGGGTATCATCGCCGACTTGGAGCGCGGCGAGAGCATCCAGCCGACTTCACCGGGCATCGTCGCGTTCGAGATCCCAAAGGGGTCGGGCCTCATAAACCAGGAGGCACAAGCTATAGATGACGAGGGCGGCGTACATATTTTGAATAGAGATAGTCTGGATGACGGTGTGCTGAGGTGGAAACATTACTATCTGCCCCCTGACGGTGAGTCGTGATAGCACCAAGCCGAAGATCGCTAAACTCGGGCTGACTGTACGACGACGGGTATATAGGCGCATGGACACGAAGAGCACTCCCTTACGTCGAAGGCGTGTACGGCGGGAAGCGCGGCCAGCTTGCCGTGAGCCGAGACGGAGATCTATACTTCGTGCTTCCGCACCACGCGGACCCAGTGCTGACGATTCTGAGGGCTTCAAAGAAGAGTCACTATGCAGAATACGAGCTCATGTGGCAAGGGCAAGGATTCCCACCCACAGAGCCACTGGTGGATAAAGCGAGACTAGGCCATGATAATGTTCTCTCAGTATTCACGAGAGTGCTTACCGGGCCAGAGGGCAAAGTGGACGTGACAGTGCTAGATTTTCAGCTCGAATAACCCCCGCTCCATGTTAGCTTTAATTCGAGGGTTATCGATCATCAAACTGATGATTATTGGTGATATATTAGTACGCTTCAGCGGGAGACGTAATCTAAGATATCTCGTTAACAATTGTTATACAATGATTGTTCGTAGTCTCGTTAGGGCCCGTTTTCCAACCGTCCACCACCGCCTAATTAGTCACCTTTTTTACATGGCCATTGGTTTTATCATCTGTCCCCTTTACTTCTATTTTTGCAGCAGGCGGAGCAAAAAGTCTTGCTTGAAGCCATTTCTCTGTATCGAATCCTGATAGGATGGATATTTCCAATACACCGTAAGCAGCCAGGGCCACGAGCAAAATAATATCAAAAACGTGGACGAACCACCAGTAATATTGTCGGCCAAGTTCGCAGACGGCGAATTCGTACTTCCACTCCCAAGTATCTTCATCGAACCATGCGCTGAGAAAGCCGGCGTTCCCACCAAAGTCGGCCATCATACTTCGAACTGTGATCTCCCGAATCCCTGGTAGCCCAGGCTTTCCAGGAAGCTGGTCGTTGCGGGCAGCATCCCAGCGAGCGACCTGCCATCGGCGTTCGTCGCCTGGCAAAGACTGGTTGATGTAATGATAAGTATCACAACCCTCGTGATCATGCCCGTTGAGAATAACGCCCCTTCTCCCCGTGCCACCAGCTGGCGCGTTCGCGTCGCCATTCAAACCGTATATACCTTCCAAAAATCCTCGAGAGGCGTCTGCCGACAGTTGGTTTTGTTCCTTGACCCCACCACCCTCATGGAAGTCGAAGAACGGTGGATCGACACATACTCCTTCCGGCTTGTAGAGGGGCATATGGGTGAGTATGAGGGTGAAGTGACCCTTGAATTCGACTGCTGAAGAAGTATGTATTATGTCATTGATGAAGGCGTATGTGCTGTCCTGCAGAGACTGGTTAAGAGCGGGGGTGTCAAGATTCATATTGTTGATATTGACAATTCGCAATTCCGGAAGTAGTCGGTTTGACCCTGGGTTCTCCTCCGGATCAAAAACTGTCGCATTAGTAACAGGATCCTCGATCGGTAGTTCGAAGCGAAGCTCATAAGCGGCCTTGCCAAAGGCAAGCTCGAACCGATCGAGGAGCTCTGGGGTTAGATCTCCGGCATAGCCTACATCATGATTTCCAACGACATTGATAAGTCTCCGCTCCCACACTGCTGCCTCGCTGTCCTCTATTCCAAGCACACCGCTCACGTTGTAATCTTCAGACGGATACTGGGCGACTTCGTCAGGGATGCGCTCGGCGCCCTTAAATGTACGATTCCAGAAACGTGTGCTACGCCTGTGAAACTCGCGATCTCTAATCCACTGGCTTCCAAGCAGATCACCAAGAACCGTGACATGTGTAGGCTTTGTCCACCATTTTACTGTACGATAAATATGAGCAAGATAGAAGTCGTTCCCGAAGAGGTCGATATGCTTGCGGATAGACTCGAGGGTGTCGGGAATGTCGTCGAAGAAGACATCGATGAGATCGTGAGTGACCTGGCGAAGGCGAAGGCGCAACGACGGCTGCTCGGTTTGGAATGTCAGGTGCCTAATTGCCCACTCCAGGTGAAGAAAAGCCGGTCGTCCGTAATTTCGAATGGCAGTGTCACCCTCTAGTTGTGGATCTCCGAGCGCGAGGAGTCGGAAAGGCGCAGAGATGCCCGTCGGACCAGATACATGCTGTCGTAGGGTCTCATGAAAAGCGGAGGGATCGGCAGTCGATTCGGGAGCAATGGATGCCGTGGGCGGCAAAGGAAAAGCACATCCTCGAAAGAGAGGATAGAGGTACAGATGCAGAGTACAAGCTACCGCGACGACGGAGAGGATTCGTACGGCATTGCGAATGAGTGAAAGAAGAGCCGCAGGTGACATTTGGACGACAACACGGGCCAAAGCCGTTGATGATGCCAAAATGGCCCTGGGCTATTGAAGTGAAATGGGACGGGAGTAATAGACAAAAGGAAGATGTATAGCAAAATGTTAAATAAGCTTGTGTAGGAGAACACGGCAAAGAGTTGCAGTTCCAATGTCAGGGATTGGTCCAAAGCGGGCCATTATAGGACAGAATAGGACAGAATAGGGGTTCAGTTGGCTCAGGTAGGCCTGGATGCGGCAGTGGCCAAGCCCCGTGCATATCTGTGGACACTACCTACGGTAGTAAGTCTACCTCCTTGAACACAAGGTTCAACCCCTGTAGTAGGTACTTCTAGAGATGCTACGTGCAACACCAACTTCTAGCCCCTAAATCAACTCCCAACTCCCAACTCCCAACTCCCATCTCAGTGTGATCACGGGATATACAAGTCTTTAGTGATCGGTTTTAGAGGTCGCACAACCTAAGGCCTCCTCCATCTCCGTCTATTATAATCCACATGAGCCTGGTAAGTTTTATCAACTCGTCCAAATGGCTGCATTACTTGGCAGATGAGATGGCGTCTCGACTTCCCAAGGCCCAAATTCACAGCTGCCGTATCTCATAATCCACGCCCGTGAGTGAGCATCATCATTGTATAATCTCTCATCTCTCATGACTCGCCGGCATCTTCCATCTCTTCATCGTAAGACGGAAACTCAACCTCGAAATGAGCATCGTCCGTATCGAAGGCGAAGGCGACCATCATATTGTCCTCAAATCCTTGGTCTATGGGGTGGTCATCCAGTTCAAAATCCAGGGGTTTCCAGCCTTGTGCAGGATCGGTGTTGTTCTCGAGCACAGCGAACTTGATCTGAGAAGCATCGTTTGGGAGATTGGTCTTTTCTGAGGATGTCCTAGACGTGGTGATGCCATCAGGGTATCTCTCCTTTAGGATACCTAGCAATTCCTCCTGAACTTGACTAAATGTCGCCATGGAATCAACAAACAGAAAGATGGTCTGGTTGCCATGTTTGAAGCGAATCGACAAGTCGATGTCGCGTACGTTGTTTCCCCGAACCTTGCAAGGTTAGTTAGCAGGAAGTGCAGAGTGATATGATATAAACTTTGGAGTTCAGATCCCCATCCTCCAAAATAGGAGAGATACTTACCATGATGAATGGTGTTTGTTGATGAAGTCCTTCAGGATATCTTGTGACGGGAATTTGCGATTTGCGATTTGCGAAGATGAAGCGCGTGCGGAATCTCCAGCACCTCTCTCACATCACTGGCATGTGGGAATGGGATTCCTTGCATGCCCGGCGCGCAAACACGTGCAGTGTGCAGCTGTACTATAGTGCACTACATGTACCTGTACCACATGTACCTAGGGTAGGCTAGATAGGTGGTACAGCTACTTAGGCAGTAACACTCCACTAAAAAGTGGTCCGAGCGGTCATCTCTAGCTGCCTCAGTAGACAGGGTTAGGAGCTTTCATCGGATTTCCCCGGTATCAGAGCTTTCTGCATGCTGCTGCTTGAATACCCTATACATACTTTAATTTTTTGTTCCATTTTTTCAAGGTACCTGCTTTTGCTTTCGGGTGGGCTTTTAACAACTAATTCCTCACAAAAGGTAGAGAATCTCGGTCGAACAAACGCCCTCATTACCTACTTCGTAAATCCCGAAACTATAACCCCCCCCTAACGACGCAATGGAGCAGACAGATGCGACAAGACGGCGCCCCAATCGACTCTTACTCGCGAAGAATATACCCAACTCTGGAAAGATTCTCGTCTCTCTATCCCGCCGCTCATGCGAATCCCTGCTGCTGCGACAACTGCCTTCGGTATTGGCATGACCCTCGGCCTGGCACACGGTAGCCAGATGGCTGGTCTGCGTTTTCGAGCCGAGCACGCTCACCGATTGCCTACGACAACCACCGGGTGGTATCTATATCATAAAAGCAAAAATTATCACCTCGCCTTTGGGGGTTTGAAGGAGGGCGTTAAAGTTGGCGCTAGACTTGGTGTATTAAGCACTGCTATGTTTTGCGCCGAAAACTTGTTCGATGTTTACCGCGGAAGCCAAGACTTGGTCAGCACAGTCATGGCAAGTCTAGCGGTAGCGGGCGGCTTCAGTCTATGGAGTAGGTTATAATAGCCGTCCATCGCTGCATATATATACATTCGCTAACTATGGTAGATCGTTTCTCGCCTGCAGAAACGGCAAGGACTGCAAAGAAAGGACTCATATTCGGCTTAGTTTATGGCGGTGTTCAAGACATCATCTCGCTTGCGAAAGGTCGTCCTGTCGGATATATTACCTTCATTCGGAAGCAGGTTGGGAAGCGCACGTCAGATGCTGAGGCATCTAGGTAACCAGCCCGAGGTGTCCGAACTGCTGTACCCAACCGGCTCTTAGTGAGTCTTTTGTATATTGCCGAGTGCCAAAGTATAAAGCTCTATTTTCGTTCGGCTGTCGCGCTTTATTTGCGTAGCTCGCTGAGTGGACGAATTGTTGGGTGAGTTAAGCTGCAGCATGGATGGTTGAACTCGCCTATTACAGGGAGAGGCGCAGATTCCGAGCCCCTCCCCCTCCATTTGAAAAAGAGCAAAAGAAAAAGCTGCAGCTCAACCAGTCGTTATTTGATAGATAACGGCAATGTGTTCTCTAACATAAAGGGGGATTTCACGATGAAAAACCAGAGCGATTTCGGACTTGCAGGAAAACCAAGCCCGAACTTCATATTCATCAATCCCTCTCAGCCCCACGGATTTCCACCTTGAGCCGCTGAAAGCTAGGTGACGAGCCGCCTCCGAGACAGTCAGGCGGGTGCATCACGCGGATGCGGAGATGTACTAAGCGTGAAATCGCGCGGTAGACTGACAAAAGGACACTAGTCGAAGCCTACGATCCGCGCTTCTTGGGCCTTAGGCATTGGCTTCCAGCGTTTGTTCTACCGGGTTTTACGGCATGCTATTTGATTGGCCAATGCCTGCACCGGTTACCAGATGGCGTCGCGGTTACCTGCGGCCTTTCTGGGACCCACGTGATCCCATTGTCTGCCAGATAAGGGATCCCCGCGAAGACGCAGCATATCGTCCTGTCATCGAATCGTAATTGGAAACATCAGACTTTACCGAGTGGGTGTTTGCGCTATGCAGGGAGATCTCTCTGCCACACATGATGGCATTCTATCACTTCTGCAATCTCAAGGGCCGGGGGGGCTCCTGCAAAGCGTGTGCGAACTCGGAGATAGAGAGATGGTCGAGACAGGCCATTCAAGCCAGCTAGAACCTTAATGAGAGAAGTTAAAAGCAAGCCTTGCGCTTTGTTTATGCCGACATGTCTATATGTATATCTATTCAATGTAACTACCTCCTCATTGCAACAACAACAACATATATATTTCCTCCTAACTGTCGTACCTCGGCCCTCGTCTTTACTCTTTACTCACCTCATCGGCGTCTTAAGACAAGAGAAATAACTAATCATGATAAAGACCTTTGCATTGGGCAGGGCGCCCTTCCTTCCTTATCGCATTGTCTCAACAAACAACCCGTCGAACGTGGTTTGCTTTGCTGGTCACCATGTACGATCACAAAATTTCAGCACAGACTTCCGGTCAAGGAGGATACACAGCTCGTCCACCCGCTCATCAGCTCCTGCTGCTGAACAGATTTCTGTACCCCCTTCATCTCCAGTGGCCGGACTTCCTGTAAACATCCAAATTAATTCGGGTTTCCCATCGGCAACGCCGAAACCAGCGCCTCTATCCATACTTCCGCTAGCAACAGTCCTACGGACCTTAGCCTCAACGACCGTATCATCATCTCGAATTCTCCTTCCGCCCTCACTAGCGATCATGTCCACGCTAGCACATTCAAACCACAGTCTACTGAACCCAGACAAGAATCCTTTCCTTCGTTGGTTCTTGAAAAAGACCTTTTACGCCCAATTCTGTGCAGGTGAAAACGCCGTCGAAATCAGTCGCACCATCAATGGGCTCAAGGGACTCGGGTTCAATGGCGTGATATTAGGCTACGCCAGAGAGGTGGTTCTCACTGACGCACAGACCCGAGATCTATCTTCGTGTGGTGAAGGGCCAACAGTTGAAGAATGCATCCGCACCGAAATTATCCCTTGGGCAGCTGGGACCAAAGAGACCCTCCAATTAACGGAACCAGGCGATTTCGTATCAGTCAAATTCAGCGGTGCCGGGCGTCAAGCTCTATATGCACTGAAGAACCGACTTCCACCATCACAGCCTCTCAAAAAGGCCCTGGATGAGATTTGTGACCTGGCTGTACAGAGAGATGTGCCTCTGCTTTTCGACGCCGAACAAGATGCTATCCAGGGCGGGATTGACGACTGGACCCTAGAATATCAGCGCAAATACAACACGAAGCCGGGCCATGCCATTATCTACGGTACTTATCAAG
The DNA here is from genome assembly GCA_902806585.1 of Xylaria hypoxylon. Lineage (NCBI taxonomy): Eukaryota > Fungi > Ascomycota > Sordariomycetes > Xylariales > Xylariaceae > Xylaria > Xylaria hypoxylon. The sequence continues at coordinate 4,306,424 of CADCXB010000001.1, forward strand.
CGTACTTGAAGGCTACACCTGCTCGGCTCAGCTCTCACCTCGCTGCGGCATCAAATGAGGGCTTCACACTGGGAGTCAAACTTGTCCGTGGTGCGTACCTCGGCAGTGACCCCCGCCATATCATCCATGACACCAAGGCCGATACGGATGCCGCGTACGACAGTATCGCATCCAGTTTGATTAGGCGGCAGTGGGGGCCCATGCTACAGCATAAGGTCGCCTTCCCACAGGTTAGCATCATCCTGGGCTCGCACAACCTCGAGTCCGTGTGCAAAGCCCGCCAGATCCGCGCTACCCCCCAGTCCGCCGGCACAGAACTCGCCATCGCGCAGCTGCAGGGCATGGCTGACGAAGTGAGTTGCGAGCTCCTTGCTTCGCGACAGAACGCAGGACTAGAGGAAAAGAAAGCCGACCCAGGGAAGCTACCTTGCGAGGAGTCGCCTCGCGCCTACAAGTACCTCGTCTGGGGCACGACAAAAGAGTGCATGAAGTACCTCCTTCGAAGAGCCCATGAGAACAAGGACGCCGTCTCGCGAACGAAGAGCGGGCGCGACGCGGCCTGGGAGGAAGTGAAGAGGCGAACAAAAGCCGCCATCGGACTGGCTTGAGCGCATTGACTTTTAACAGCACCTTCTATCATTGCGTGGAGTTACAATTTGGGTCTTTTACAGGAAAAAAGAAAGTTCACGATCCATGACGGATGAATCACGATTGAACTTTCGGAACTAGGTAGCGAAGATGGTTGAGACTGTTTGTTTATTACGCTTTTTACCATTAGCGAAAGATGGGAAATATACGTTGCGTTCCTGGGGATTTCAAACAAAGAGCAGAATGCAGAATTCCATAGCATGCCTAAGTAGATACCTACCTAGAATACCTGTCGGCATCAATCACATTTCATTTGGCAGTAGCCTATCCCACATTCGTACGATTTACATTAATGATTTTGTTTTCTTTTGTTGTACCTGCTATGACTATACCCCTCTTAACGCCATCCCACCCATGACCAACATGTCCAGTTCCCTATTCTTCGTGGCCTGGTCTTTTATCCCGTCCAGCCAGCTCACGCCATTTAACTTGTAGTACTTGCGCACACGCCCCCAATCCGTGAGCTCTGACAGCGTCTGGGCTGTGAAGGGTACTGGTTTGCCTTCGACGTGGGCGAGAAGGTGCTTCTCTATGTCTTGTGCCGTCAGAGGGGTTTCGGTCTCCGTTGCTGATGTTGTTTCCGGAGCCGCAGTGGCTGAAGATGACACTGACGGCGTAACGAGTACCTTCACAATTATTAAGTCCCGGCTTGTAGGCGTGATGCCGTAGCGGCTGTAAGCTCCTGATATCTAAAAATGGGTGAGTCGCTTTCGGCAGGACTTCGCACCATTTCCCCTAACGTCCTCTAATACATACTAGAGATAGGAGAGCGGGAGGTGGAAGTGGACAAGTAAATAAGCGCGATGTTAAGGGCTAGGAGAGGCATGGGAAAAAATGAGGAAGCAAAGAAAGACGAAATATTTGAGTAATATGTTACTCTCACTTACATTGTTTGTCGGGCTTAGAGAATACACCAATTCCGAGTGCACGTTAGGCGTCTTCATGGTCCCAGCCAGCTGCAAGGTGATGGCCTTAAATGCAGCGCTGAAGACCTGCAGGCGTGATGTAATCTATTATATTCATGTGAGTTCAACTAGACTCCCCATTCCTGGACTGCCTCCAAGCGAAAACAAATAAGAGGAGTATTTAGAGTGAAGAATTAGGTAACATACAACGCCAGCGTCGATCAAGGCATACTCGAAATCAGCGTTCCGGGCTAGCAGCTGCTGGTGCAAGAATGCCGCGTTTTCAACGTTTCGGAACACAGCTACGTGCACCGAATGAGTATTTGGTACGTGCTCGAGCCATAGGCTTTCTAATATTGAAGAGTCGGACATTGTGGAGGGTTGAGCAGGAGGCTTTGCCTCTGTCGTTTTTGGGTGAGTTTGATGCTCTATCTTTTGCCTCTTTGCACTTGGGGTGGGGGAAATATCTGTCTCTGGCGGTTGAGAGTCGCGTATGATATTACGCTCTGACGACTGCTGGATATTCGAGCCCATTACTGAAATTAAAGGATACCTTATGTTGATGAAGTCACTGTCCTATCTATTGGTCGCATGTCTCCTGTCGCGATTTCGGCACCGCGGGGCATTGTGGCACTTTGGAGGGGCATGGCAGCCAGCTGCAGTCAGCTGACCGCCTGCCTACAAGTCCTTTTCTACAAGCACCTGGCTTGGTAGAAGATGGTGAAAACAAGCCTCGCATTCATTTATAGGAATAAGCAGGTCTTACCTCTGCATGCTTTACGGCTAATAGTAGTAGATAGAAGTATATATTGAAAATTAACTTAGACGATTTTAAATAATATTAATGGCTGTGTTGGTACCTAGGCCTATCGAAGCATAATATCGTTATATAGCGTAAGCATCTTTACTCTGCATCGTGAGGTAGGTAGGTACCGGGGGTTTGATTCCCTCGTTGGCCAATTCCGTTTTCTTTTTAACAATTTTACTCCCTCTCTCTCTCTATCCTTTCATATATAAACCACGTTTATACGCACGATCCTTATGTGTGGTAGCCGCAAATACGCTCAAAACTATTTCTTTTAGCACTCAGCGCCAATTCATCAATGGATATACCGCTAAACTTCCGAGCGTCAACGTTTCTCACAAAACAGTATAGAGCCAACTACATGTAAATCAGAACTGATACTACCTCTCTTTTCTAGCTGTGTGATCTGTCTTTGACTCGCACGTCTGTTTTGGACATAGTAGAAAGTCAACTGGTGAGGCAAGCTTAGATCTGGTAGGGCTTGGGGAATTTCTTTGATTGAACTTACACAGGTACATTGTCATCATTCGTGCTATTTCGATAACGATAGCTTCTAGAGTTCCCATACAATTGGGCTAGCTTCGGATAAGTCCTTTATAGCTACTCGCCAAGCAACAGGCTCAATCACCTGCAAGTCAATGCATAAGGCCTATGTCATGTGAACACAGAAACCCCTTAGCAGAGTGCCCGGATTGGTGTTGGATGACATCGAAACTGGATAATAAAGTACATACTAAGTAATCACTTCGTTTCCCGAATCTTGACAGCTTCTCCGGGTTGGAAATTTCTATAAAACAGAAGACTTCAGCGTAGATATTGTGAATAGACCAGCTAATGAAGAACAACTATCTACCTAACAGGCTACAAAACTCCTATATGTAGGAGCCTGAATTTACGAACAGTTTCCGTCACATTATAACCCATCTCGAATTCAAATTGTTCCGCCTCCCATGATGGGAAAATGTAGTGAGGGGTGTGACACAGGATTGTCAGCTATGGGAGTTGTCCCTGGTGGCTACAAGGCCCCGAAACCATCTGCATAAGAGAACTACGAGGAATTCACAAAATTATCAAACGAGACGCAATCTAGAAATTAAGAACCGATTGCATAGGGGCCAGCAGCGTGGTGAGCAACTTTCGACGTGTTAGTATAAGCATGTATAAAGCTTGACAATATCTGTATGCACTTACCCAGATTTCTAGCTCCTTCTGGTCTTGCTTCAGTTTGTACTTCTCATCTAGGATATCTGTTTTCCTCGGTTGTCAATGATAATGATTCCCGACGTGGGCTTGTAAGTGTGAGGGAACGTACCCTCCGTCATATAAAGGACGTCTTGAATCTGGTCATCCGACCTTAGGCCATCCCAGAATTTGTCTGCTTCTGCCTTGTCTTCCCAGTCCGTAATGTTTCCTATTCGACTGATGGAGAATCGGACGACTATGGGGGAGTTTCTTTTTAGCATTGATCCTTTCTATAGTGGACGCTGATACGGGAGCAGACTTACCCTCCGGCTTATAATCCTTAGCCTCGAGTAATTGACCACATTTCCGGATCTCCTTGCGGAATCGATCTGCGTCCTGGTTCGAATTTGCGTCTTCCGGCCCGGGCGTAACGCCATCCATCGCGCGTTCCTGAGTCGGAAAACCATCGGTGATACACATAACAAGAAGTGGACGTTTGATTAGGGTACCATCTTCGAGGTCCTTGTAGATAAGTTGATCGAGGACGTGCTTTCTTAGCATCGTCCCGATCGGCGTCCAGCCGGTACCGCGACCATAGTTGTTGAAAATCTGTCCGATAGCAGCCTCATCGAGATTGTTACTGGTTGGAAGGTCTCTGTTGATGAAGCGAAGGTGACAACCTCCTTTGTTTGGAACCGCCCGCGTGGTGATATCGCTCATTTTCTTGACGAGGTCTATTTGGGCTTGCCATCGATCTCCTTTATTGGTGCCGGGACCGTTGTCTTCATTCCACATGGATCCACTGTCGTCTAACACAGGTTCCTTAACTCAGTGCGTGTTACTCTAGAAATAAGTATGAAACTTACCGCAGTATAACACGGGTTGATATAAAGCTAGTTTGGCGAGGGCATCGATCTGGGCGGGCGAATTCAGGAGATTATTCGGGTCGTTTCTAAGCTCGGCAGCCTTCTCGGCGACTTGCTGAACATAAGGGTTACCGGGAGGGAAGAACTTTTCGAGACCACCTCTGTCACACCTAGTCAGCGCTAACACTATAAGCGTCACCTCGGGATATTAATCACCTCGCAACCATACTATCCAAATTTTTCTTGAAATCCGCCGCCGTCGTAGGCTCGGAGACATCCTAGGTTAGGGTAGTCAGTGACAATACTTCGTGAGGATTCAGAGCTCAGCCAATGATGGTGTGCTCACCTCTCCTGGTAGCGGGCCGGGTGTGGCGACGCCAAAGAAAGCCCGAGATGCGGCGTCGAAGATATCCGCAAGAGGGCCGAAGAGCCCGAAGTAGGCAAGGACTGGCAATACCCATAGTTTGATGTAGGCCAACAGACCACCTGCACCTTTACTGCGTGCATAGAAACATGTTAGTTGAGATATATGGGTTCAACATCATAGAACGTCCCAGATCACACGAGATAAGGAGACTAAGGGATCAAACACAAGAGGCTTTAATACACACCTGGCTGTGATCGCGAGAGCCTTTTTCACATTCTCGCTGTTTGGCTTAGAATCCACTACAAGGTCGTTTGCGGTCTTGCCGGCCGAGTTTTTCTTCTCCTTGGAAGCCCCTCTCTCGACTAGCAACTTGACAGCTTCTGGGTCGTCCCTTTTGACGGCGGCCATCAACGGTGTGTTCTTCTGAGCCCAGTCTGGTCCTTCATCATCGAATGTGATAGGGTTCTTTTCGAGGAGAAGCTGGATCATCCGCCGTCTCTCTCGTGGAGCGTCTGCCGCGAGGTACATTGGTGTTCGTCCATCGGCAGTCTTCTTATCGGGACTCGCGCCATTTTCCAATAGAAGCTTTACAGTCGACGCGTTGCCCGAAAGCAACGCTTTCGCGAGCGGTGTCAAGCCGGAACTCGGCTCTAGTGCGTCGATAATATCGATGACATCTTTGTTATTATCTCGATGCGCCTTCAATTTAATTGCGGTGAGTACTGGCGGGATAGCCCCGGCATCATCCCAGATACTACTCATGATAGATTATGTCGTAGCTCGAAAGATTCGACGAAGAATATCTAAACGGACTGCTTGTGTGAAGTGAACGTCCAAGTCAAAAAGGGTCAGAGAAGACTATAACCTTTCTATTAAGTCGGTTCTCCAAAAGTGTTAAACCACAAGCCATCCTTTGCTTTCCAACATGGCAGTGCCGGGGTGCAATACTACAGTGACCTTCACATGGCCTACCCAATTCAAATCAACCCCACGTCTTGTCCAGCAGTACCGATCTCACCGACATCCTAGTACTGTGTGTAGGTCATGAAGCTCCGCAGGCTGTGACAATATACGGCGGGCAAAGATGTTAGCCGTCACGGTATACTAGTACTTAGCGGCCGTTGCGGCTACGACGCTGACCAATATTGATTATGCCCTTGTCAAACGACGGGATATGAACTCACCAATTCCGCTATTGAATACAGTATTGACCCTACCTGCGGGGGCCCCCATGTTGATCTGCAAGCTCCCCCATGTAGTATAGCGAAGTATATGGTATACAGCATTTATGAAGCTGAAATGGTGGTGGGGAGCTGAACTCGAAAGTTTGGTACACCACGAACTGATACCTCTTGGTACAAATAGTCGGTAGTTAAAACGTTGGCGCTTCCCAATTGGCCTAGTGATTTACCATGAGTACATATTGAAGACATGAGGAAAATGTAAGTTAGGTACCCATCCCTCCCACACATCCAAGCAGCCACCAGCCACCGTTCCATGACACATTTCGCTAAGATAAACAAAACAGGCAGAACATGGCAAGCTGAATGTCCTACAGCAAAGCAACACTGGCTTGCATGGTCCCCGGATTACCGTATTTGTTCCATCTCAGCGCCAACCTCGTACATGTAGTGTAGGATTCGAAGCCAATTCGGGAAGGAGGAGTAGTCTAGGCGAGACAAATGTAGATGGTATTGTAATGCTTTTCTCAGAATGATAAACTGCAAGGTTGAGGGACAAGCCATTGCTGCCTTTACACTACAGATACTGAACCGCCACAATATTGGAGTACAGGTAGCCACTTAAGCGAAGCCATCACGTGGAGTACTCATATGTAAGTACCTATTATATACAGTAACTAGTCAATTAGAAACTTTTGTTTATTGTTTACTGTTTACCTCGACCCCTCTGCGTCGTCACTGCTGGAGATTATTCACACAAACAAGGCTGCGCCTTTTGAACTTCAACCTAACTGTGCCATAACAAAATATCTCGTTCCTAAGCACAGCAATGGAGGAAAACTACGCAGCTATTCTCATCAGACAAAAGAGAAGGCCTCTTAATGTGGACGAAACCGACTCCCGGTTCCCTGACGAAAATGAAATCGTCATCAAGAACGCCGCAGTGTCAATAAACCCTATTGACGCCCTTATGCAGCAGGGGTACGTGACCAATATGACTACCCCAGGAATACTGGGAGCAGACGTGGCTGGAGAAGTTTTCGAGGTTGGCTCCCAAGCCAATCGATTCAGCGTTGGAGACAGAGTCATGGGTCACGCTCTTCGCCTCGCTACGGACGATGACCGCCATGCCGGCTTCCAGAACTATACTGTCCTCTGGTCGAACATGGCGTGTCCTATCCCGCCGAATCTGTCCTACGAGGACGCATCTACCATGCCACTTGGAATTTCGACTGCTGCAGCGGGACTCTTCCAAAAGAGCTCGCTCGGTCTCGAACCGCCCGTCCCATACCCTCCAGCTCGTGACGAATGGGTTATAATCGCCGGCGCGACAGGCAACGTCGGGAGCCACGGTGTTCGGCTCGCATCAGCGGCCGGATATAAGGTACTAGGGACGGGGTCGACCAGAGCTTTCGATCTGGCAAGGAAACTAGGTGCGGATGATATGGTGGACTATAATGACAAAGACTTGGCCGGCACGCTGATACAGAAGCTGTCCGGCAAGACAGTCGCTGGAGCATTCAACGCCAGTGATTCCGCGGCAACTATTATAGCATTAGCCACTGCACTGGCTAAGAGTCAAGGCGGGAAAGTTGTTTCCTCGGTTTCGGACAACTTCTCTAGTAAAGACGTCCCCAAAGGTGTCCGTGTAGAGAACATTTTGGCGGTTGATATTCGTGAGAACGAGGTGGGCAAGAGAATCTGGGAGGATTTCCTGCCAGATGCGCTAGCGACTGGCAAGTATTTCATACCGTATCCTGAGGCGCGTGTCTTTGGGGATGGACTCGGAGTGATCCAAGCCGCCATGGACAACGAAGACGATAAAGCAAAGAAGGCACCATCAGGGAAGAAGGCCGTGGTTACGCTCAAATAGGCTCACATGGATAGAAAACATATATAGGTGCCCAACCACTTATAGCAGCTCAGATACTCAGGCAGTCTTTAGTTTTAGGAATCACGAACGTCGTCGGTGTTTGATTATTCATTGCCTTGTTTACAACTTCTATATTTCCTTCTACTCTCAACACAAACACCTCTTTCATGCCTACTTAATCTAGTGTATGGTGACTATCTTTAAAAACGCCAACGTGTTATCTTCCTATAGTTGTGGGGATGGCAAACCTACACTACCGAATAACTTGGTGCAGCAGTGACCCCTTTTCCTTTTCTCTTTCTCTTCCGCGCCCCAGCCGGTACATATCATGGCGTGCTAAAAGCTATATCCGAGCAATACCAGGCTACACCAATGTAGACGAGACAGCGATTACCCGAGACAACGATTACCCGAGACAGCAATTACCCTTTGAATCAGGTAGGTATTTTGGTGCCATATTGATTTGTTGAATTGTTGATGTGTTGGGGAGGGTTCAGGTGAACAGGGGTATTGATACCTACATGTTTACTAAGTAGCACATGCAAGTAGTTGCTTTTGTTTTTCCTAATTTGGAAATGAATGGAAGCCGCTAAGAACTGAATGTAGATAGTTTGCGGCATAGACTGGATCCTACGATACTAGGTAGGTATAGGCAGTTTTCAACTGTATTTGTACTAGTGTATGTAGTGAAGTGTACACCGCAATTAAAGGCGCGGTATGGGTACTTGTCGTGTACGATCAGGTACAGTGACTGTTTCTATAATGTATCTAGACCTCTAGTACACAGGTAGTAGTATACAGTATACGATGATCTGATCTATCGGTTTCAATCCACTGTCCACTGCCCACTGTGAAGAAAACATACATAGCACTGTTGTGATACAGTTAAGTAATAAAGGACCATGTCTAAAACTTTTCTTCCAGATAGAAATATTAAGCTTGAGAAGTTCTCAAGTTTGGTTTGATACTCTATCTACTCCCTACTTCATTTCTAGTATTGGTCCTTCGTTATTTCTGTAACTTCCCTGCCTTTTCAGGATGAGTTCTTCTCAAGTGAGGCAAGATGTGCCATTGAGCGATTCACCTCTAGACCACGACTTCCATAGTGCCTGGGGAAGTATTTATACGAATCGTAGCACCGTGGGCGACAAGGAGATCCTTCCATTATGGCAGCAATATGCAGTCGACAAGGGCGCAGTTGATAGAAAGTATCAGCTTCTTCTGAACGAATATACCGACCTTTTCTGCAAGGTTTTTAGTGGTTACTATCCTATTTCCATGCACGCCCACGCCACCGACTCGATTGCGCCAACAACCATTGCCAGTCTCATCCTCAACACTGCCGCCACAAGCCCCTTAGTTCTGGATTCTCCTATTTTGAGACCTAAAGCGGATGAGAAACCTGAAGAGACGGGAATGAGAGTCCGCGAGTTCGCGTTGAACTTTCTGGGTTGGAGTGAGACGCATGTCCTTGCACCGACTTTCGTGGTGGCTGATAACATCTACGGTGCTGGGTATGGCCCTCTTGTGAGTATATGCCCAATTAGATTGAGTACGCTCAGACTACTAACATGCGTTAGGCGCACGCGTCAAAAGAGTGGGAGACGAGTGCAATCGCTGCTGGCCCAAAGCCTATTGTGGTCAATATGAGAGAAACGGACGAGGAGACGTTGAACACCCAATTTGCAGAGGCAAAGGCGAAAGGTGCCATTGCGGTACTCTTCGATATGGTTAGCACGGAAGACGGACTCGTTTTTACGCCTGAAAAGTTTCGCCTAGTCAAGGCCTGCTGCGCTCGGAACCGGTTGCTGCTCATTGTGGATGAGACAATGACAGCGATGAGATGTGGCGCTCCCTTTGCATTTCAGAGACCCGAGTATGCACGCGAAGGGGTAGAGTTCCAGCCCGACTTTGTCATATTCGGGAAAGGTATTGGCGTGAGCGGCATAGCAATAGGGTTCGGGGGCGTTATGACCAAGGGTCTGACATACACGAAACCGGAGGACATTCGCCAAACAATACGATACTGGCGTGCGCTCGTGAGTCGGCCGATCAGGACTCCCATCCTTCTTGAGGCGCTTAGTATTCTGCGTGCGTCAGTGAAGGAAAACTGGCCGGAGGAGAGCGAACGAATCGGAGAAGCAATTCGCGATATACTGCACGAGCTTGATCCCCGAACCAAGGAACCCGGTGCTATTCAAGGTCTGGGAGCTGTGATCGCCATAGACAGGAACATAGCTTTGCGGTACCGTGTCATGTGTGCCATCCGCCGGCGTAGCCCTTGGGCCCGATTGCTTCCCAAGCTAGCTAGCACCTCTGCCGATCGGGAGGGGCTCATGAGACAGGTCTTTGGAGAAGAAAGCAAAGAGCAGAGGCAACTTCTGTCTCAGGAAGCAGAGAAATGCAACGCGATTCCGCTATGGTGTTTCATCTGCGGTATAGAAGCAACAGAGAAAGACTGGTGCCGGACTTGTTACCTATCTTACTGTAACAATGAGGTGTGCACGAAGGCTTTTCATAGACACGCGTGCATGTAAAATAGATACTACAATATGGATAGATATAGATGGATGAATTGAAGCTATACTGGAATAGACAATTTGAAATCGGAACTCGTTTCTCTAACAAGGGGCACCTAGGCTAATCAAGTGAAGCATAGTGATGGATATAGATAGTGTGATGGAAACGCAGACAAAACGAAAAGCATATCCTCGCTTCTTGATGTGAGCGAACCTGGGGACAATAGCTAGGTTCACGACACCGTAGCAGTGTCTTGGTATGTGTTTCCCGTGATCTCCCTTGCCATGACTGGCTCCACGCGCTTGCGTGTGGTATAGTAGTGCACATGTGTCACGCTTTTCTTAATTTCCCTCTTATACGACGAAAGCTTCTGTCCATCCACATAAATTTCGAACTGGTCTTCTTTGATGTCCACTCTAAGCGTAGGACGGTCACCAAACCATGGGCTCGGTGTAAACTTAGTGATCGTGTTGTAACCCTTTCCGGCCAGTTTGTGGTTGCATTCTACCACTCTGCGCTTGTTCTGTATCACCATGGAGACCAGGATGTCGTAGTTCTCTGTGTCAAGTGCATCAGCCTTACTAGCCGGATCCCAGCTGAGGAGTGCAATGCCCGTTCCGGTTTCAACGCCTGGTTGAGCCAAGTTCATCGACGGCGATGTGAAAACTATGGAGCCTCCCACCGATACCGGCTCCAAGAGCTTATTGATCTTGGCGACAGTGATGTTGTTGCCAACAACCCCCCTATGTGACGCAGTTAGCAAAAGTCAGTTCCGGAATGAATTCACTACTTACGCTGGTATTTGGGGGTCTGTTAAGCCTGTTCCCAGGTTAGGTATAATTTCAGGGTCCGGGAATGACGTTGGTATTTCGGGATTTGAACTATATGACATTTGGGTCTTGGAGACGGAAAGGTCAAGGCCCATCGTGTCTTTCCATTTTTCCTCCCCGATAGTTTTCCCACCCTAATCATAGATGTTAGCAAACTTTTCTTCATATTTTGTTTTACACGGCAACCTACAATGTCTACGATTCTCCAATACATTCTAGCCAGAACCTTCTCAACTGTGGGTGGCTCGAGGCTGTCTAGCTGCTGTTGCTTGAACATCTTTATGAGGTATGATGTGAGAGGGATATAGGCCGTCGCCTGTACGTTCTGGGCTTGTCCATCTTTGCAGTTACTGCAGACTTCCACGCCGTCTTCATTTTCGGGTTTTTGGCTGAAGTTGTACACATTGGTGACGAAGTCCTCAGTTCGAAATTTCTTCTCGGTTTCTCCTTCAGGTAGTAAGAAGACCTCAATATTGAAGGGACTACCGCCCAAAGCAAACCTAAGTGATCCCGTGTATAAGTAATACTAGCCTACCGAAAAAAATAAAATGAAATGAGAAGGGGATCGTACTTTGAATATTTAATGCTGAGGGCATAGTCGAACATTTTCGCCCCATCGTCGTCGATGGCTTCCAACCCTGGCAACGGGGTACTCGCACTCTTAGCTAGCATCAGCGCTTCTTTACGAGTGATACCGTAATTGTCATTCACCATCCTGAGCAGTTGAGCGGAGGTCTCTTTGCCAGTGGGAAGTTCCGGGTATGTATAGCCCAGTTTAAACCAGTCACGAGTATCATCTGGTGTCCAATATGTACCCGTTGTATCCTTGTGGAAAGGACGCAGGGGGGTCTTGTTTGTGATCAAGCTACCACTGCCGACAATCTTTTGATCAAAAAACCTCTGGATATCTGTCTCAAACCACTTGTCTGGATTCAGAGACTGCCACAACGCGAACAGACGATCGATATTGCTTTATCCATTGAGATAGAAATTAGCAAACACAGAATTAGTAAGGATGACAGAGAGATCGTACCAATGATGGAGCCAGAAGGTAGGGTCAAAAGTAGCGATAGGTATCTGAGACATATGGCCGCCGTTACCACCTATCCAGTAATGCAAATTATTGTGAATAAATTCCACGTTGATGTCGTTTGTGACCTTTGAGGCGCTAGCCGTCGCAGTCATTGCGGTTTCATCTCTGGCGAGGGTAGCAAAGTGAGCGTAGTCCATTGGATAGGTCAGTAGTCGGTATACTAGCTCCGCGGCTGAGCCGTATGACATGTCCGTAACAGAGGAGTGTTCAGCGAGTCGTTTATCTACATCATCATCGTGGACGACTCCGTTTGCCCAGGTATCACTGCCAGCTTCACGCTCCTCGTCAGTCGGACAACGACTGGTTGCGATGCACTCTCCATACTGAGAATGACAGAGTATTAGTGGAATACATTTTACAAGCAGAGTACATTGATGATAGGACCTACATCAAAAGGGTCGCCACCGTCGAAATTAACGACAGAGCCCACTCCGTACGCTCTCATCTTCTTGTCATTGGGCATACGGAACTGATAAAGCGGATTTGCTAACTGGAACTTTGGCTCGCCCCCAAAGGTAATCTCGACCGTCCTGAAGCGGGCCAACTTGGGCACTCTGGGATTCTTAGCCCAGTCCCAAAATGGGAGACGCCAAGTGCGAGCAGCTTCAAGATACTCGTCTTTATATTTAGCCGGGTACTTGGGAATGATTTCATTCACCATGATCTCATAGAGACGTTGCTATATTTGCCATCATGAGCAAGAGTCAATGAAGCTAACAGGTAGAACATAAATAGGAATACGTGCCTCGTAGAGGAGCATATATGGCCTATGCCATGGTCAGTCAACGAAGCTAACAGGTAGAAAATAAACAAATCACAAACCGATGCCATGGGGGAAATAGATTGTTAGCATGCACGCAATATCCTTTCCTGCCAATTTCTTTCTGGGTGGTTGAGGGCTCATCCCAAGGAGTGTATGGGTAGCCATGAATGCCTATTAAGAATCAGGCCAAAGTATATCACTAATTTGAGCCAATTGTCTCCCACCTGCAATTTGGAAATAAGAGTCTCGGTTAGCCGGGTCGACGGCCTGAAGTCGCTTGAGAGCCAGAAGGTAGAGGATGACCTGAGTCTTGTCTATTGGAATCTTGCTGGCACTCCACTCATCGAAATCTCGTCTGATTGGGACTTTGCCATTGGGACCCAAGCCTTCCTTGATTCCCGTGATAGGGTAATAACGATAACTCATCGTGTCCAGTGATTTGTGAGTGTCAGTGGGAGGATGCTTATGGGGAAGTCGGGGAGAAAGAAGAGGAGAGCTGAGAGATGTAGCTCGAGGGGGATGAGCTGTAAAAGGGGAGGGGATGTATACTGTTTGTTTAGTCACATTTTACGAGGTACATGAGAGCAACCTGGATCTCAGGTTGCTGCATTTGCAGTGTGCGAGCTGGGTGCCAGCACATGTTACTGTACAGCTTCACTTCTAGTCTGCACTTCTAGTCTGCACTTCTAGTCTGCACTTCTAGTCTGCACTTCTAGTCTGCACTTCTAGTCTGCACTCCTGACTCCTACTTCAAAGATACCCCTCATCGAGGTCTTGGCAGGCATTCAGCGCCCATTGACACGTTATTTTCACGGAAACGTCGAGTTCAGGTGAGTTCAGAACAATATTTGTATGCATGTGCTGTGATTCAGTCCACCATTGGCATGGTATTTAGCGCTGGTATCATATCGGGTGGGGGCCATAGAGACCTGTATATGAGCCAAACAGAAGTGTACTTACTATACGCCACGGCTTTGAACATGACGAAGACCATCTTCATTGGGGTGACGATTCGCGCATATTGGAACATCCGGCAGTTGGTACCATTATAAGTGGGATGCGGAACTCTTTCTTGTAGCGTCGAGGTCGCGATAAGTACTTGTACACAATTACCTAAGTGGGCTACAAGGCACAGTAGTGTGAGACGACCAATACGAATGTTTCTGCCATTTGTGTTTGAGGCTAGCGCATGCATGTTTCTGTCCGGATCGGTGGTTTACATGGGCTTTATAAGGCTTCCCGGGTTCTGTCCGGGGTCTGCCCGGGGTAAGACACGAGCTGAACATGCGCCTAGGCTCCACGACTAGCTGACATATCCGCTAGTGTCTTGTACGTCTATACCAAGACGGAAACCTGTTGACGATCAACCAGCCTCTCTATGGCCCCGGCTTCAATTACACTTCAGCACACTGCAGACACGCTCAGGACTAGTGTAGTGTACACTCCTGCGTAGTGTAGTGTAGTATACTTCGACTTTGCCTTAAACCGTATACTGTATCAGGGGTAAGTACACTGAGAAGAGACGGTGAGTGGGATTCTCCATACAGTGTTTGGTGTTCCAATGCCCGAAAGGCTGAAGAGCGGCGACCAGTCTTGTATTGACATTACATCACAATACCCACGGCCCACGGCTGTTGAAACTGTTCCGGCGGAATTGCCTATGCTTAGTGTAGACTCGATTAATCATGGCGCAATTAAATGACGAAACCTAAAATTATCTAGTGTAGGTCTTGCTTGTCAATTTAGCACCTCTCACAAGACCAGCTCTAGGGGTTTCCATGGAATATTGTTTATATTAGACGTGGTTGTCTAGACATACAACCTCTGAGGAGTACCTACCCTCAAGTACACCAGATATGAGTGCGTCATTGATCCGTAACTCTCTTTTCAACTCTCCGTGTTCTTCCACTTTTTCTTGTTTAATTCGTCTCTCTGTCCATCACCCCATTGGAATACTCATACTATAATCAAGCTGATATTGTGATGGCTGACGTTGGTGAGCGAGACCAGGCCTCTCGGCTAGATCGTTCGAACTGCATCTTGCCGCGTTCTAGCACCGATGCTACTTCTACGGGAAGAGACACTGTCAGTGTAGATGTTGACCTTTATGATCAACAGAATCCTGCATTTGCTCTTTCCAAGGTTTCATTCCCTACAATTTTGAAGGCCTGTTGGGTTTTGACCCTGCAGTGCTTCATTGTTGCCGATGTTATCTGCTTCAAGTACCTAGGCCCCCTTGACCTTGGTGAAGATGAAGAGTCACGACCGAAGACACCGAAGGCAGGAAATAAGAGCAACTCAGTCCAGTACTATACCCGTATCGATCCTGCCGAGCCAATCTGGTCATTTTTGCAGCGCCTTGACAAAAGTCTGCTAAATTCCAATGCTTCGGTCGAAGGTCATGGCATCGGTGTTGCTGATCAACGATCATCTCGCCATAACTGCAATACCGGTATTTATCTCCGGGAAGCCGAAGACGACTTAAATATCGCCAATATTGAGGTAAGTATAGAGCATACCGTGAATCTCCATTATAGCGAAAGATATGACTGACAGTACTTTAGGTGGATGTTCAACTATTATTTGGGCCTTCACATACATCGGTTCAGCTTGTGTATAATCGGTCTCACACCAGCACAAATATGGCAACAAGCATTCTGCGCACATTCCAGCAAATATACTCGCAAATCGGGATGTCCTCCAGTCATACACTTCTCCGCGAGGTTGATGCATGCGCACAATACGACTGGGAGAAGATCCAGGGCTGGACAAGCATGGATCCCACGCCTGTCGATCGTTGTTTGCATGACCTAATTTTAGAACAATGTTCCCTGCGGCCCAACGAGACGGCAATCTGCTCTTGGGATGGTAACTTGACCTACAAGGAATTAGACGATCTCTCGCTACGACTTGCAAACCTACTTATGGAATTGGGTGTTGGCCCTGAGATCTTCGTACTGAGCTGCTTCGAAAAGTCGACCTGGGCTATCGTCGCACGCCTGGCTATCCTACGAGCTGGGGGAGCATATATATCAGTTTTTGCAAGCGATCCTCCCGTCTATCTTGAGTCTGTAATAGCTCGGACTAAGACGCGCATCTTACTTACTGACTCATCCCACGTCGATCGATTCCAAGGCATAGTCCCAACTCTTATCGAATTATCTCCCCAGTGGCTACGAAGTCTGCCAACAGGATCTCGGGCTTGTCAAACGGTCCAACCTGAAAGTGCTTGTCTGGTTCTTTTCACCTCTGGCAGTACCGGTACGCCCAAGGGAATTATTCAAAGTCACAAGGCATATGCCTCTGCTATCAAAAACTACGCTCGAGACCTTCAACTCGATTCACGCACGAGATTTTTCCAGTTCGACGATTATGCCTTTGACATCAGCAATTTGGAGTTTTTAGTTCCTCTAATCCTCGGTGGTTGCTGCTGTGTCCCTGGGCCAATGAAGACAATTGATGACCTAACGCGTGAAATCAACTCGATGGCCGCCGATACCATCTTCTTGACACCGACTGTGGCCATCAAACTAGAACCCCAAGCTATTCCTCACCTCAAGACATTATGTGTCGGGGGTGAGCCTCTTCCCAAGGACCTTGTGAATAAATGGGAGAACAGTGCGACCAAATTGGTCAATCAGTATGGCATGGGAGAAGTAGCCATATGCTGTGCTCTGAACACCAACATTGATCCTGTAGGCGGCGCGAAGGTTGGACGCCCCTCAACGGGAACAATATGGCTCGTTGACCCATCCTCGCCCAATAAGTTAATGCCTATAGGCGCAGTAGGTGAAATTATGGTGGAAGGGCCGCATCTCTCACGCGGGTACCTCGATGATACGGCCACACGACGAACAGAAGCCGGATTCCTGAAGGCAATTCCTCCATGGCTAGCTAAGATGCACCCAAACAGAACCCACACACGGATATATAGATCAGGAGATCTTGGCAGGCTTAATCATGACGGCATTATCACATACCTTGGTCGAAAGGATACGATTCTGAAATTAGACGGGTGTAGGATTGACGCACTGGAAGTAGAACATCAAGCTAAGAAATGTCTCTCGGACAACGATAACATCGTCGTCGATTTGTTAGGGATTATCAATGGCCAAGACGAGCCAAGTCTGACCGCTTTGATCTATCTCGATGATCATCCTGATAGTACACCCCCCGCGCCGAACGCAGTCCCTCTGTTGAAGGATGCCACCACGGACAGCTTCGCCCGCGAGAAGATTGAAGAGATCCAAGATTCTATCGCACAGTCGCTTCCGCACTACATGATGCCGACGACATTCGTCCTCATGTCTTGGCTACCACGGACGGCGTCGAAAAAGGTTGACCGGAAGAAGATCCACATGTTGGGACAGTTGTTTTACTTTGCACAACTAGAGCATCGGCGGAAGGACGTGTCTTACGCACAAAAGATCTGAGCCACCTTGTCATTCTACAAGGACCATGAAAGAAAAGAGTTCAAAAGTTAGATCTATTATTTGTCATTGTTCCACACTGGAAAGCTTGGTTGTTATCTCAACACACCAGAAACCCCTGACTCTTCAGTGAGTGAGGGCGAGGAAGCTGATAAAACCGGGGAAAGTTTTACGATGGATTATAATAGTAGCACAGTAATATGTATGAAGAATAGTACCTATTTGATTTCACATAATTTATGATTCTTGAGACTCAGCTGAAAGAAAAGCGTTGTGAAGTGTATTCGCTCTTAATACTAGAGCTGGTGTAAATCTACAAATCGTGTTCCTCAGTTACTCTCACACCATGTCATCAGAAGTAAAGATATACGACTCCAACGAAAGTTCGGCTTACGTGAGACACATATAAATAAAGCCAGCCTACCTACTTTAGATATCTCCTCTACTAGCTGAGAAATGGCGAGTATCATAACTCCGGTTTCAAAACGAGAGCAAAGCCATG
This sequence comes from Xylaria hypoxylon, assembly GCA_902806585.1. Classification (NCBI taxonomy): domain Eukaryota; kingdom Fungi; phylum Ascomycota; class Sordariomycetes; order Xylariales; family Xylariaceae; genus Xylaria; species Xylaria hypoxylon. The sequence continues at coordinate 4,324,389 of CADCXB010000001.1, forward strand.
TTAGCTCAAGCTACGCTTAGATAGAGCAGTCCGCTCGGTAGTTCGGAAATTTCCCATATCAAAATGCTATTCCTTGCTTCCCACTTTGCTTCAGTAACTTGGGTATGCTAGTTGATAGTACGAAATATCCGTACTACCCACTGCAGACGAGCGTGAAATAAATACCACTTAGCTGTAAACTGCTAGAATTAGCCAATAAGGGGCCATTGAAGTATGAGTACCGAAAATGCGAGCCAATTATTGGCAAGTCTTTTGAAATAACTCCTTGTTGATGTGCTTGTCTCACATACGCCCAATTCGCGATCATCGAGTACTGGCGAGATTGGATTAATCATACAGGCGTGCTGAAGAACAGTGCAAATAATTTCTAATGCAACACATTATAGTTTTTATGTGGACTTATACATGTTAGTTGTATACTTGGAAATATAATCTTCCCAAGAGTCCTCTTTCGTGCCTTTTATGCTTTATTGGTTAAAGAGATTACCTTTGTGTAGCCTTTACAACCTTAGTAGCTAAGGCAACATAATGCATACGATCTGGAACTGCACTACTCACCACATATTAGGACCTCTTTATCGTGTCATTCGTGGTCATGTTCCTACGTTGGTATCCCTATATTAAGGACCTGTTGCTGACATCTTCAGCAAATTGGTCTTTCATTATCCGCAGGTTAGCTTATTACTAACAGTACGTTGTTCCAACGGGGCGCTCCCTTTCTGCATGCCTATTTCCCTAGCCGCTAACTAGCTGCTATCTGCAGCGTGCCTTTGAATAGTGACTTTGCAGCTGACAGATTCGGTACAGATTCGGTACATATTTGGTCTGTGTTTTGCCCGGCCCAGCCGCATTCTAGAGCTTCTAGTTCATTGTTCCATAGTCCCGCTCACCAAAATCAAAAAAGAAAAAAAGAAAAGGAGAGTTTAGCGTCCTAGTCGACTTGACAACAATCTCAATCTCTCTTTGTAAACAGTGATATCGTCTTCTATAGAATCACATGGAAATTTTGGTGCTTTAGCTCGTCTGGCGATACCCCTAGAGATCGTAGGTAGGTTTATTGCTTTGTCTCGTCCGGCAGGTCGGAAAGAGGTGGGATAAAGCTGAAGCACGGAAGATGGTAGCCTGTAGAAGATACAAGATAGTCAGAATGGTCTCACCGGAGCTTCTAGCACCTACTCCCATATTTCAAAATGCTAGGCTTAGGGTTCCGGGCGATGTATTTTCGTATACGCGACTCGTCGCTGGAATTTCATCTGCAGAACAGCAGCATGCTATTTGCGTTTTGTATCACATGTTGACGATATCATAGTATTATGATGCGACTTGCTGCTTCTGGACCTAGGCTAGAGTGAGTTAGTGTAATAATTTCGGGCTGGGGGAATAAACAAATACTACGTAGTAGAGTGTCACCGCGATATCAGAGATAACTACTACTAGATATCTCCCCAGGTCCCATCTCCATATATAGGGGATTCGTGTTTACTCGGTATCCGCGTGATAGGGTAGGTTATGCCAACTAACCTAGTTTCGAGGTATGCTATAACAATGCTAGTGTATAACACCTACACCCAGTCCTATAGAATCCAAAACGGATAGTGTCAAGGGGCCGGGTATAAGGTATACCCACGTGCTGACCAGTGACGAGTATACCTTTTCTTTTCTAATCTTAACTCAATGTCAGATCACCTATGGACCCGGCCGATGTTCGAAACAATAGTGATTAGTAATTACCAACACCCTTGGAAACCAGCACCCGTTGCTAAACCACAACAGTCATGTACACCAGTTAACGGTAGCCATACGTAATTACAAGTAACCATCAACCTACAGTGATATATTGAATCATAGACTTTCAGGCAAGTTGAGCTATACTTATCCCTCACTTTTGCTGTGGCGATAACATTTAGACGTACATGTATGTATATGTAATCATAGCGGCGGGAGCAAATCTCAGTTGGCTATTTGAGTTTCTCTACATGTTAGTGTCGAATGGTGCTTGTCTAAGCTATAAGCGATTCAAAGTAGTATAATACATGGTTACATCTTAAATGCCACGTTTTGCCAAGGGCAATCTCTTAGGTATAGATAGTAGACTAATGTAGGTATAGATCATAGTTGTGTTTGTGCTTTTTTGGTTTAATTTTTTTTTTCCCTTCAGGTCTCTTACAGTAGGTAATGTTTGGCCTGGAGCTTAGGCTATTCCGAGCCTTCATTCGTCACCATTTGTCCAGGTAATAGATATCCTACCGAGAAAAGTATTTACACCGATAAACCTACCTAGCCAAGACTGCCCAGATAGCAGCCGTAGTGTATAAGCGATGGATGACCTTCACGAAGGCTGCAGCAAACTAAACATAGGTAAGTACATATGCCTCTTACTACACTATATAGGGTACAGTTTAAAGGGATTGCACTAACTTACATATGTAATCTAGTGTACAAATTATACCTACCAAGCATTTTGAGCGTATGTCATAATACACCACCCTGTAAGCACTTGGGTCCTGTCTGGGCAGAAGTACCGGTTAGCTGGGCAATGCTGTATTACTCACACTAGCACAGCCCGATGGATCCTCTAGGTAATGAATGTACTAAGAGCGCGATTAGGTGATGCTTGGCGGAACTGCACACTACCTCATAACATATGTAGGTAGGTACCTGCCTATAGATAGACTACATGCATGTACAGTTAGGTAGGTAGGTACCTAACTTACCTACCTACTTACCTATACTACTACACTACGCCAGGACTGAATGTTAGGTAGCTAGGTACTAAATAGGTACTTGATAGGCCTCGTATCAGACGCCCATCTCTACTTACATTAGGTACCTAACTTCCATACCTCAGGTACCTACCTACCTCTAACCAACCATCACCGGGAGGTATGGTGTTATATACTACTATGTACCTACCTAAGGTAGGTAGGGTCCCCTCCCCCTTACAGTCCCTGTAGCCTGTAGGGGACCTTGGATGGACTCCAGGTACACTACTACACCCCTTCCACTTCGAGCTGCGTGCGGCAAGTTCCACCTCCATGTCTCTCAAATGTTGATGGATCAGATTCTGGAGGTTCTGTCATCTAATTTATTCCAACCTACTGTGCAGTACCGCCGCAGTACCTACATAGTGCGCATAGTTTGTTTCGGGCCTGTCTTGGTTTTCGAAGTCAATCGCCACGCCATAAACCGAAAAAGAAAGGCAGACACACGAGAGGCGAAACAAGCTCCGACCTATCCGACCGCCCTACCACGACGGCTTCACTAGCGAGCTTTGCGGCGCCGCCATGCCTCCAGGCCGTCCGCCGAAACGGCCTGGCGAGGCGGATATCGCCGTCCTCGACGATTCGGGCGCTATATCATCGACACCAACCAAATGCAAACTACCACGATTAGACCGAGGCGAACGACCCGGTCGCGCCGACTTTTCAAGTGTCGTAAAGAGCAAGCTTCAGTCCTACACTCGGACCGGACAGGCCTGCGACCGCTGCAAGGTGTGTGTGAATATATACTTGAGCCATGCGCGCCTTTATTTGCACCTATACTCGTATATGTTGGCGTGTGTGTTGGCGTGTGTGCATGTCTACGTATCTGCGTATCTACAACAGAAGGGGTCATCGATCCCATGACGTGACTGAGAATCAACAGGGACTATAGGGATACTCTCGGGTCGGCCTAAAGCTGGTGTTGCACAGCTGGGTTCAATGTTGTCTCTTCAGCATCGCCCAGTAGCCATGCGCGTGCAAGTGCACCATGTTTCGGTTTGCTGCACATTCGTGCCCGTTTGTCTTGTCTTGTGTCTTGAGAGAGTCGAGATGCTCGCTCACCGTAATCCGACTGCCCACCTAGCTATTTACTATATCTAACGTAGATCCTCCTAGGTTCGCAAGATACGATGCGATGCCCTCCCCGAAGGCTGCTCCCACTGCATCAACCAAAACCTCGAATGCTACGTGACCGATCGAGTTTCCGGCCGAACAGAACGAAGGGGTTATATGCAGGAGCTTGAGCGCGAGAAGACAGACATGATGAGTCACATACGAGATTTAGAAAGGAAGCTCCAGAATAATGGTATAGACGTGAAGCCATGGCATTCGTCCTCATTCCCTGCCGATCCAGCACCAAACGACGGGGCCGAGAGCAATGACAACGATACGCCCGATTCGACACCCGCGCCTCAACCCCAGCCAGACAGAGCTACGAAGGAGCCATGGTCTCAACCCAATGCGCCTACTTGGACCAAAGATCGGCCAGCTGTAATGTCCATGGCCGCTAAGTCGCATAGCACAGTTGGTTCGCGGCCTGCTGATGCTCATCTTGGTGTCGGTATTGACCAGGCGCCCTTGAGCTCCATCAAGGGCACTTCCCTGTCTATCCTGGGAAGTACCATCGATATTGGATCGTTAGACGTCCCCGATATGGACGAACCTCCTCCATCCGCTCAAGGCTCCTCGCTGTACAATAAATCCGTCCAAGCGCTACAGCAGTCCATTATGAATATAAACCAGCCTCTTGATATCAAATTACCCCCTAGGCAAGATGCTTTTACATATGCCGAATGGTATTTTGTGATGATTCATCCTTTTCATCCTGTGCTTCATAAACCTAGCTTCATGGCACTTGTGAGTTAAATGTTTCGAATTTCCACTTAGGAATTGAGAAATTAACACTGTCTAGCTAGGGCAACATTACGACAATCCTAACTTCACTCTAAGTGCTGCAGAGGAGGTTATGATTCATATGGTATTCGCCGCCATCTATCTCCAATATGGCATTCGAAATCGAGAACAGCAGGCGGAGCAAAGAGCTCATCTGAATGATCTGTCTAATAAGCATTATCATTTCGGTCTGAGCAAATTCTTCTACCTAGTAACCTCTCGATCCCTGAAAGCCCTGCAAGCGATGTCCATGTTAGTCACTCACACAATGCGATTTCCCAAACCCGATTGCAGCAGTATCTTAGCATCATACGCGGTAAACTTAGCGATAGAGATGGGGTACCATCGAGCCTGGAAGCAGCCCGGTGAGGGCACCAATCTTGAGAACGAGCTCCGCAAACGCGTATGGTGGGTTATCCTATCCACAGCTGTGGTGCTTAATGGACGGATGGGGAGACCAATGCCAATTAGACTGGAGGATATGGACGTCGAATTTCCCCAGATAATTCCCGATGAGCAATTGACTGAAGATGGCGTGGACACATCAATACCCGGTCGGTGCGATTATGAAATAGGTGTTGCATCTTCGAGGATGAGCACCTTGTATCTCGAGATGTTTGCCGACATCTACTGCGCGAAGAAGGACCCAAAGAACTATCTCGCTATTGTTGAAGGCCTCGAAAAACAGCTCCAATCCTGGCGCGAACATCTTCCCGAAGGACTGAGGATAGGGGATGTGCAATCGCCTGAGAAGGAAACGAGGATGTCCGCCATTTATGCCGATGTGTCAGCGCTAGAATTTCGGTTATGTCTAAGGCACCCTTCAGTCGCCGCCACGAATGATCCGGAGATCTTAGCTACCAACACCCAAATATGCGAGGAAACAGCCAAGGCTATGCTCCAGCATGCACGGAAACTATATCAATTGAAATGTCTTGATACAACATGGTACTGCAATGCGGTATATGTTGCAGCCATATTTTCCGATTTGGTAGCACACTGGGAACGAAGACATGAAACAACAGCTGCCGAGGTGCAGACTCTTCGTGAGGACATGAAAGCTTGGTTAATCATCCTTGCCGAGACTGGTACTCTAATGGGTAAGTCAACCTGCTCCCACTAGCGACACATGTTACTAAGCTTATTGTTAGGTTCTGGTACTCGCCTTCGCGATGCGGTCTGTTCAATAATTGATCGCACGATAGACTGGATAGAACGAGACCGTCTTCAGAACACCACGAATGGGTCTCTGGCACCGCCGCACCCTTCTCAAGACACAGTTAAAAGGGAATCTCATTCGCCTTCTTACACAAACATGACAATTAACTCGAATTCGAGTTCAAATCTTAACCACACTCCTGAGGGAGTACACGACCCAAAAGCACACACTATCCCTACAACTAGCACTAACTATTATACCGAGACGACCACAGCCAATTCCAGTACTTACCAACCCCTTAATTATGCTAATACACCTACACATGCACCTAACAGCATCACTTATGGTCCCAGCAACTCTTATATATACCCTCCAGCAGCGGGTCCAGTGGCTACTGCTCAAGCACAAGCTCAAGCGCACGCAGAAGCACAGGTTCGAGCACAGGCCCAGGCCCAGGCTCAGGCACATGCTCATGCCCAGGCTCAGGCACATGCACAGGCTCAACATTCACAGGTGCACGTTACTGACCACAACCCAATACCCAATTTTGCATCGCAGGCAACACAAATGACACAGCCTGATATCATGTGGCGCCCACACTCGTCAGGGGGCAATACGTGGCAGGACTGGACTGCCGCTGTTGTTGACAACCAAGACCGCTATAGTGCGAACGCTTTGATGTCACTCGGAGGCACGAATAACCACAGGCCGTCAGGCAGTATCCTCGACAGTAGTGGCGTCAATGGCATGAACGTGGGAACCATGAGTATGAGCAACTCAACCTTGCCATCCTCAGCTCACATGCAATGGCCACTCTTACTGTTTTCAGACGGAGTTGGGGGCGTATAAATTACGATGGATTACCCCCAATTATGTTCCTTTCTTGCACGAGCTTCTGTCTTCTTTTGAATGAGTAGCACGGCGTTTTGGCTAGTGGGTTAATGCCCAGAAGGAGGCACTATTTCCATGGGAGTTGCTGTCCGGAGTTGGTTCGGAGCTCAAGATCTCGAGCATGTTATCACCAATCTCGAATTCTGTCGCCCATTTGTCTTTTTGGACTACGATTTGTATATCTTTGGCATGCATGATGATGAAACCCCTGTATATGAAGACTGCGTGACGAGAGGGGTGTACCGGGGATAGGATACCAAAAGAATTCTAACCTAGAGACTAAACCAGAGTCAAACAACGCAATAAAATACTGAAATTCGTGAGGAGACGCAGGTGAGCATGCGACTAGCCGTAAGGACGAACCCGACATACCGTATTTTCTGTTAGTGACACGTGAAAAACTAGAATGGTAGCAACTACCGAGGGCAACTCGCGAAGATCAGAACCGAATAATGGGAACCGGCTACTACGTCGACCTCGCCAAGTCCTAACCTCTTCACATTTCTAATAGAGGCTTGGGGTTATGACGCTCACATGCTAGACTCGATGTCACCTCAGGGTCTAGGCCTGCTGTTTTCTAGCTAACTAGTTTCACAGCTTTCTTTCGGCTTGTGGAACATGCCTAGTCGGCGTTATCGAGCTCGAGCAAGTCATGGGTCATAGTTTGTGGGACAAACACATGGTAGGCGGTCGCCGGCGAGATGCACACAATGGCCTCGCGTCTATCTACCGGCGAAAGATAGACCGGGAACTTACGTACATCGCACGAGATATAGAGTGGGACGAATACATGTTGTGTAAGACCGGCAGATCTGTATATTTGTTTGTTCGTCTGTTGTGTGCTCTATGGTCTATTAGGCCGGTGTGCGTCAGTTGTTGTTATGGGATGGCTGTTGTACGCTGTGTACTCTGCTTACTCGTTTCTGGAAGCATGGGTATGACGAGCTTGTCGTTCGGTTGTCGGTCGAGATCAGACTTTGTATATTCTTGGCTGTTGACCCTGTCGCTTGCCCTTGCTGCCGGCCGAATCGTCGTTCGTACGTGTCGCAAGATATCAGATGCCTTGCTCTTAATCGGCTACACGCACGTCGATCACTTGTGTGTGCTACTATTTGGTGGCCTTCTTGGTGCGTATGTATGCTTTGGGAGAACATGGCAGCTAACTCTAGCCAAGGTACACTCTGTGGACAATACCTGCCACTTGATAGACTCCATATCTTCTGTGTGTTGTATAGCGAGTTCAGTCACTGGATCTCGTGAACCGAGCGCTTTGGCCCTAACTTTCGTATCGTATCTGTTTCCTAGCAAGGTTTGGTGTCTCGATGGTTAACATTCTAGGTCTCCTTATTTCTTGTTCTGTCATACCATCAGTTGCTACGCTCGGCGGCATAAGCACTTCGTGGCGATCGTGGTTGCAATGTTGTGTTTCGCCAGCCCGTTTCTTGGTTTGATACACAATCGACTTCCTTGTGGCCACTCGTTGTAATTCCTGACCACCGGCGGAGTATCGCTCCGGACGGTCGGACATGAGCTTCTATCTCCCCCTTTGTAGCTAAGTTGTTGGCTGCGAGGATATTGCTCACGCTCATGGCAATAGGGGGTATCATTGAATACCTAGGTATCTATCGAAACCACGAAAAGAAGGCTATTCTGTAACCCCCTTTAAAGTCTATTGCGGGTAGAACGGCTCTCATGCAGTGTGTAATTATTCACATACCCTAGTAACAAAGTCAACGGGCCGTTTACTTCTTATCTTCACTGTTGGTCGATGAGTTGTTGTTGCATCCCGGCCGGTTGAATTCGGTCCTTATTACGTTTATTTATAACCCGATCTGAAGAGTATGAGATGATCATACTTGGAGGGATGTATACCTAACTTCTGTACATTCATAATCTACCGTATTGTCTGGTCACTGCCTAACTTTCACTTATTTATTCTGCGTTGGTGAAACAAGATGAAAATCTTTTAGAACTGATGATTCCTGCGAAGTGTACTTTCTCTTGGTAAGTTTCGTAAAGAGGGGGGAAGTATGTCTGACTTGACTCCCAGCTCAAAAGCAGCAACCAACCTCCCAGTCTACTTACTCAGGTAGTGCATAACCCATTCGGCATCTGAAGACATACCGCTACTCGAGAGACCGCTACTTAACGACAATGACCAAATGATTTATCAGCAGGATACACGCAACACACACGTGAGGTAGAATGACGAGTTAGGCTTCGGGTTACTTGTCACCGGGCCCGGCCATGTTAAACGAGGCTATGTGGAACACTGCAAAAGATCCGGAGGCCTTTTACGAGCGGTGATAATGTCTATTCTAGTCAAGATCAACCTCACTATGCGTCATGTGATGACAGGCGAGATACATTCCTGGAGGATTACACAGAGCGTCATTCATACCAGTGAGACGGCATTCGACTGGCACTTGGTATCTAAATCAACAATGCTAGAGGATGAGGTATGTATAAAGACCCCGGGCAATCCTCTTGCTCATCATCTATTGCCTCAGATCAGCTCAAGTCCTTTCACCACCCACCAAATAAAACATCAACCTCATTTCCTGACTAGCTACCTATTCCGTCGACGCTTAATCTTACTGTCACAAGACTTCTACTTCGTTCATATCGACCAGCCGCCTAAAACCCTCAAACCCCTTCAACGGAACGTGGCGGAAATAAACACAATCATGCATTTCAGCACGACTCTTAGCTTCTTCCTCGCCGCTCTCGTAGCCGCAGCTCCATCCTACAACAACCAGGGCAACGTCGACACGCAGAAGCGCGGACTCGTGACATTCATCATGACGGAGCCAAACTGCCCAGCACTCAAGAACTACTGCACGCACTGCAACGAGTTCGTACCTATTTCCTTCTTCCTACCTAGATTATACTCTTCCCCTTTCACACATCCCCTCCCCCCCCTTTTCAAGACAGATATACTTTTATCATGCTTCCCTTTCGTACCTAATCGAAGAAAAACACTGGCGAGGAAGACGACATATAATTGTCAGAGTAAAAAGAAAGAAAATGTGAAACACATACTTTTCGATAACTGCTGGCTGACTTTCCACCTATCTAGTGATTTCAACTGTGAGACGGACCCGCGGTGCGAATGGTGCTACAGATATAAGCAGTTTGGCAACGGTAACGAGGATGATGATTAGCCTCTAAGCTGAGCTTAGCTATGGCTGTGTTGTGCTCAGTTTGCATCCCTCTTTCATGTACCGTCATGAGTTATTTGCAACGGGAGCGGAGGGGAGGAGAGGTGCTATCATTACGGTTGCAGTACGGTCTGCATCCTTACTAGCACAGAGGCCTGGCCTTGACGCGCACGCAGACACACAGATGACGGGGGTTTGGTTGATTACTAGGAGAAGCGAATCGTTCTCTTTATTGTATGTGGTTCAACATGGATCTTTTATGGTACAATGTTTTGTTTCTTGCTCCGGAGCTAGGTAGTACAGCGCAAGCACGAGCTGCGTTGGGGTTTAAAGGCCTCCTCCACTCCTTCATATCGCTCTCTCTTAACTAATATACAGACATTATACACACATTGAGAGGTGGTCCTCTTCTATATAATTGGCCCAGCCTCATAAAACCGTATGCAGAGACCCAATCTCCCCCGATACACCCCTAACCAATGTAGATAGACAGATGCACGATGCTCCCTATTGAGTAGAGTTAAGAGGGTATAGACCCCAAGTGAGCCAGATTATGGCCACATTGCACGACCAACGCCGACTAGATTTCTGACGCAAGAAAACATTACCTTCCCCGGTATGTATACATTTTCATAGAGTAGTCCGATACCTCGTTTTACGAAGTCTTCGGTTTCTCTGGTGTGTCTGACGGCGATTTGAACCAGCCGGTGAAGGATGATTTCATACTGTGCATCGCCTCGGCCTGTTGCTGTTCCTGCATTTGTTGAGCCTCCTTCAGCCATGTTTCACCATTCTCTCGAATCTGCTTATCCATCATCTCATAGTTTCTTTGACCTCTTTCGCGGATGATATCCTGCAACATTTTGCCTTGTGCGAATGCCTCTGCGGGGGAAATTTCACCGTCTGGTGGCTGCATCATGCTCATGTTCCCACTGAGTCCAAGCAGGCTGCCCAATGCCCCCACTCCCGAGGGCCGTTTCTTCTTCTCGCTTTCGAGCTGTTTTTTGAACTCGGCACGTGCGATAGCTTCGCGACGGGCGAATTCGGTGGGGATATGTTTGCCTCTGAAAGACTTGAGAACTTCGCGAACGTCCTTGTACTCCATTGCGAAGATGTACTCCAAGAAGGGGATGAGCGAAACGAGGTCCTTATCACCCTTCTCCCCTTTCCACGGGGGTAATATAATGGCGTTTTCAGGCTGATTTTGAACATGAGATTCCTTAGTGTCAATAATGATGACTTTAGATAAATCGCGATTTAGGTATGATAGGTCCTACTAAGACGTCAGTAACTAATAGGGGGGATCAACTTCAGTATACTCGGACTCACCTTGACAATTTCGCCGTCCTTATACTTGGTCGCTTCTCGGTACAGTGGCCAGACGATGATCTGGAAGGGATCTAGCTTTCGCATGAGAGGCTCGCCCATAGCAATGGGCACACTAGTGAATAAAACCAGTTCGTAGTATTGACTAAGGTAGCGTAGAAAGTAGTCGAGGCCGGGACGCTTCGCCACTCTCCAGCCGTGCTCACGCGTCCATTCGCTATGTACCAACATGTCTTCGAGACTGATGCACAGGGTGTAAGGGCGTTCGAACATCGGATGGGGATCTGGTAATAGCTTATCAAAAGCGGGCTCGCGATAGTACTCAGTCACATCGGTAAGACGGGCCGCAGCACGCTTCCACCACAGAGCGGGTGTCCATCCACTGGGGATATCCTTATGGATGGCAGCCTCCTCTTCATCCCATTCACGGCCAAGATACCCCAAGGCCACAACACCACCAACGAGCACGCCGAGATACATTCGGTTGGCGAACCGAGCCCGTCGCTTTTCGGTAGAGCTCATGTAGGCTGATGCAGGTAACTCTCCTCGGCCACGGCCACTTCCCTCTGTTTGCGCACCCTCCTCGCCTTGAAGAGCAGACAGCTCCGACTTCTTGGTAGCCCCTGATGTCTCATACTCGAGTGTTGATGGGATGCCTTGAGTGAGGTCGGGGAGCGAATTGAAATCTGGCGGGGGCGTAGTTGATTCGGCGGCATCAGAAGGCTTCTCGGCTGACGTAGGGGAAGGCCGAGGGGTTGGCGGCTTGGCTTTGGATTTAGTATTCGGTTGTGACTGGGGTTTATTGCGCTTTGGACGGTTGTCCTGGGCTAATCCTCGTGTCCATAATCTCGAGGAGGGCGTAGCAAGTCTAGAAGCAGCCGAGGCAGAGATGGCCGTCTGGTGAAGGGTTGGCAGTCGCGCAGAACGCGCAATGCCCTGCGCGATAGCTCTGGACAGCATTGCGACAACTCAGATCTGTGATCGGGAACAGGAGGGAGCTTTCCTTTTCCTTCTGATTACCCTTGAATCCAGGGTTCTCTCATTCCTAATAAGAAAGACAACTGATTAATGTCAAGGAAAGGAAGGTTGCAGCGAAGTCTGCTCAGATTATGTGGGTCGACGATGTGATGGAAATCCGTTGACTCGGGGTAGGTATGGTTAGAAACTTTTTTTTCTATAACGTAACTCTCAGCCTGGTGTCCCATGTCTCTCACCTACAGAGGTACAAGGTAGGTAGCCAAGCTCTGCGGATCAATCTCCAATTTTTTAACAGAACCGAGGATCAACCGACACTAACAAGGTAGTCCGATAGTCGGGTATCTGCACTAGCCACACAGGGTTGGCAATTACATCATCGTGGGGTCTTCAGTGGCTTGACAGGTTAGTACCTCCTATGACTTTGGGACGCCCCACTTCTCTTGTCAATTGACTCATGGAGGGTACAGGAGAGTCTTTGTGTTTAGCTCATCAAAGAGCCACTCAGAAAGCTAAGCCATATGCTTTGTTTCTCCTCTCTGTTCATTCTGGAATATCCACTAGGAAAGTCGTGTGCAATCATACCACACTTAACCAACCATCTATCTAACATACCCTGCACCGATCAACCTTGTCGGATCTGCTTGAATCCCCTACTTGTAGATTCTTAATTAGTCAACCACCCATCTAGAGTACCTACCGTAAGTACCTGTCTAACCCGAGCGCCGGTACCCGTGAAATATTTTAGTCGATTTTGCCCCCTTCTGAAACATACCTAGGAAGTATACTTACTAAGTACTTACTTTCTAATCATAGGCCTGTTGCTTATTCACGTGCTAACGTCTTCAGCCTGTTCTGTTCGCATTGTTCACAGCAACCTCTTATCTCTTACTTCTATTTCCATTTATCAAATTAGTGTGCATACAACATCTGTGTTTTATTGTTCAAGATGGCATTCCAGAGTGCTGCATTCTAGAGGGTGGCTGTCACTCAAGCGGTTCACGTAGTAATCAACGATGGCACCACCCTCGCGATGCATGTATTCCCCCCCTATAACTATTTGCCCTCAACATTCAATATACCCGGCAGGACATTCTGAAGCCATCACCCAGCAACGCCTGCGGTTTGCGTAAATACTGCTCCAATCTGAATTCAACTACTCCTACTCCGCACGATTGCGACCGTTGCGTGATTCCCAACTCTTCCTCGTCTACCCCCTGCATCCAAGTCGTACGACTTGTCTAGCCAGCCATACAACCATCCGCGAAACCTTTCACCGAGTGCTGCAGATAGTATCGCAACATATAATCAAGACAATGCGTGGTCGAAAGACCGGTGTTGGAAGGGCCTCTCGCGCCGCTGGCGCTGTTTCTGTCCCTACAACAATCGCATCTGTGGTCTCATCGACAGTTTCGTCTGCCCTGCCAACCCCTCTCAGTTCAGCATATCCATCTACTTATGCTTCGGAGGCCGAGTACGATGTCAACGAAGAGATAGAGAAGCTCTCTCTTGACGCTCTTAGCCTTGAATCGGCGACGCCGGACAGCCCGAAGACCAAGCGAACCAAGCGAACCAAGCAGCAACCCTTTCGATTCCTCGAATTACCCTCCGAGTTGCGCCTCAAGGTATATGATCATCATTTTGCCAATACTGGCCATGTGCTTGACCTGGATGCAGACAATTACAAGCGAATTCACCAGAAACTGGCTATCCTACGCACCTGCCGTACTATCTATGTGGAGGCATCGTATTCTTTCTACAGTAGCCATCCGGTTCGCGTCTTTCCCACCAGCCCCGGACGCTTCTTCAAAACTAAGAAGCCACTACTCGCCCGTATGAAGCCTGGACAACGGGCATGCATTAATTCACTGGAGCTCCGCCTAGGTCCTGGCTGGAGCAAACCACCTCGAGGATGGGAGGTTAATCCGGCGTTGGGCCTTAACCAATGTGTCAGTGTCACGAAGCTCACTGTGTTTGCGGAATGCGACCCGGGCAACGATATTTTTAAGGGGTTTCGCCAGCCCGGGGGATTCTACGAGGCCTTCTCAAAGATGCTCCTTACGGGTATTCTTGAAGAGATGCCGTGGGTGCAACGAGTGGAATTCGATGCTTGGTCAAGTGTGAAGAAGTCAGGCGCCCTCATGACCGGCCTAATCGATCTTATTACCTCACGTGGTCTGAAGATAACCTGGGGACCTGAACGAGGCTGGACCGACGCAGACGAAGTGGAGCCGCCGCCAGTTCCGCACAACTACGCCCCTCTCGACAGCCTCCTCAATCCTACTAACAATATATTGGTACTGGCTTGAAATACAATGGGACTCTTGATGGAAGATTCAACTTTGTCGTCTCTCCTAAGTTTTCGAAAATTCAGGTCACGATATTGTGTCTGTACAAATAGTACGGAAGCTATGTGGACGGAAATTTTGATTATCTGAAGGCTGGAGGGTTACTCAAACTGGGCTACTTTGAAGGATTTCTGCTTCACTCCGGATTCTATAGTACAATGCTCATTCAGACCCAAGATTAGCACATCAATTCACATTTCTGAACAACACTTATAACGAGACTAAATCGTGTAACTACATCACGTTCTACCTTTATAAAATACCATGTCAAAATTCTGGGTCCAACCGACAAGATCGTTCTAGCAGACAATTGATCATTAATTCCCGGGTTCCAATTTTCAGGGATTGTAGGTTGGCGGATATGGCGTTGCTGATCCCAGCTATTGGCAAGCCAGAAAAAAAAGGTTAGCTAAGGTGATGCAGATGTCGATAGTGCCTTGTATATACCTCGGCTAGGCAATACTGTTTTTATTATTGGTTATAAATAACGTTGTGCTTCATTAGCATATGCTTTGTAAATATTTATGTTGCTCTTAAAGTACCTACCTCTGTGAATCCGATCTACATTGGGGTATCAATTGGGATGCGGAATCTAAACTTACTTATCGATTTGACCCCACCAAAAATTTCCACTACGGCGACTTAGATACTAGGTACCTAAGATAGATCTCAGTCTTTCTCAGCTAGCACCTCAATACCCAGCCTCAAATTCAAAACCTTAAAGGACCTATTTAACACGGAATTGACTTTGAGGCCACCACCTGTGCTCTTTTATTCAACGGGCATCTATCTACCCATTCCCAAACTCAACACCTCAACCGCAACACATAAACAATGCCCCTCGACACCTCAACCTACGACCTTGCGCTCCTGCGCGTCGACGGGCGTCGCTGGAACGAATTGCGTCGTCTCCACGGGCAGATCCGCACGCAGGCCGCCGCGGACGGGTCCTCGTACCTCGAGATGGGCAACACGAAGGTCATGTGCGTGATCACGGGCCCGAGCGAGGACGCTGGCAGACGGCGGGGTCTGACCGCGTCGGCGGCGACGGCGCCCGGGGGCTCCAACGCCGCTGATGTCGTCGTGAGTATCGTTGTAGGAGGGTTCAGTTCCGTGGATCGGAAGAAGAGGGGGAGGGGTGATAAGTAAGTATTCTCTTGTTGATTTATTATGTATGGATGTCTAGTTCCGGAAAGTAGCGCTCTTGAAGGCTACATTCAGTCCAACATCGCGATGTTCCTTCGCCTATTTCAAATTAACCACACACTGAGCTATATTCTCTCTATACATTCTACCAGATATATCATATCATACGTATAGCTAGAATCCAAAAAAGCTAACCACTCTCCCCCACTAGGCGCATTCAAGAGCTCCAAACAACAATAGCCAAAGCCCTTGCCGCAAATCTCCACGTCCACCTTTACCCGCGCTCAACGATCAGCATCTCTCTGCACGTCCTGTCGCAAGACGGCTCGCTCCTCGCGGCCCTCATCAATGCAGCCACATTAGCGCTCGTCGACGCCGGCGTGCCCATGACCGACTACCTCGTCGCGTGCACGGCGGGCAGCACATCCACGCATTCCGCCGGCGACGAGGGCGCCGACCCGCTCGTCGATCTGAATACCCAGGAGGAGCAGGAGCTGCCCTTCTTAACGCTAGCAACGCTCGGCGCTACGGATAAGGTCGCCGTCTTGGTATGTGAGACTCGCGTCCAGGTCAGCAGGCTCGAGGGTATGATGGCGTCGGCCGCGGACGCGTGTAAAGGTGTGCGCAACTTTTTGGATCAGGTCGTACGTGAGAAGGGACATAAGATGGTTACCGAAGGCACGGTTGAAAAAGGTGCTAGCATGGTGATGGATATCGATGTCTAGGATTGGTTTACTTACCAATTAGTGGATGAAACTACAGTAATCATCCGGTTGAGCTTCAGGATCCTGACGGTGTGGCAAAGATAATAAGCTAGTAAGTGGTTGGTCGTGTCATCAGTTCGTGGCATTTTCTATACTATACACATATAACGCTAACATCAAGTCCTGTTTACAGTTCTTCGTGCTTGGGTGAAGCATCAGTGGCTTCCGGCGTCGGTTCCGCGCCTTGCCATGATGTAGTCTCTGGCTCTGTGTCTACCTCGATCATAACATCTTCCTCCACCTTGACTTCGACTGTCTCGACAGGTTTCTCCGTCGCGGTTTTCGACTCTTGAATCACTTCGCCAATGATTGCCTCAGGTAGCTTGTTCTTGGGTCCCTCGTTCATGCGAATGGCGTCAATCCAACTCTCTACGCTAGTGGAGCTGAAATCACCCTCATAGTGTCGCCACCAACCCCTCTTAGCATTGACGGCGACCAGTTCGACCTCACCGGTGAGTTCGAGACCTTTGAACACGGGCGCAATAGCCTCATTATCCGTATGAACCTCGTAGAAAGGGAATAGGTGACGCTCGGCCTGGGCGTGCTTAAAGGCGATCTCGGACAAGCTGGTCAATGCCTTCTCCGCTGTCTCACCACGAGCAACAGGAGCGAAAGCTAGAACGCAGATGTGAGCCTTAGGATGTAAGCACTCATTGATGAGTGCTTGGGCAGAAGCAATTGCGGCGATCGGAGGGGCAACTTCGATCACTTTAGGCTTTGATTCGGCACTGGGGGGAACTTCGGTCGCTTCAGACGACTCAGTTGTGGTAGTAGAGGTAGTTTCAGAAGAAGCCTTGGGCGCCTTGTCCTTCTTATCCTTCTTATCCTTTTTCTCACTCTTCTTGTCACCCTTGGACTTTGCAGGTGCTGGATCTGGGTTCGGCTCGCCAACTTGCGACAAGAACTTGAGCATCGCGGGCTTTTTCATCTCTCCCTGATACAATAAAGCCTCCTTATCCCCACCAGGCAGTAGGACAAGAGTCGGGTAGGACTCGATGCCAAACAACTCGGTTGTCTTAGATTCCTTGTCTCGAACCTGAGCAAAAGTGATAACGTCTAGGAAGTCAATCGCCAAGCTACGCAATAAGGCGCTCGTGGTACCCTTATCGGTGAACAGAATGGCCTTCGCGGTTTCGTTGTTGGTTGAGAGGAAGGTATCGATATCTTTGTCGGCTACCTTTCTAACATGGTTGTTAATCTTGTCTACCACAGCGTTGACAATAGCCTTAGCGGAGCGTTCTCCTTGATAGTCCTCCACGACAGGCTTGGAGCCCCTCTTCTTGCCGGGGCGAACGATTTTGAGGGTTGGGAAGCCCTGGACTCCCATCATACTGCATAGTTGCTTGTTCTCGTCTTCATCACAGTTGACGGCGGCTACCTTGGCTAGACCATCGAGGTTCTTGGCAGCCTTCTCGTAAGCGGGTTTCAGGTTCTTGCAGTGTCCGCACCATGGCGCATAGAACTCGACAACCTAGTGTATTCGGAGTCATTAGCGACCGAATTATTGCGTATGGTATCGGAACCATGTCAAGGAGTCGCTTACAGAGGTATAATTAGACTTGGCAATTAGTCTGTCGTAGTTCTTTGCATCCACTTGGACGACAGGGGAGCTTTTTGTGTACATGCCAGCTTGCACGGTGGGAAGTGCAGTAAGGAGAGCTACTGCAGCCACCGCGACGGTAGGGTTTAGATTAAAGCAATGCATGATGGCTTCGCCCTCGGGTCTATGTCACAATCTTATGTAGACGGTTGAGTGCACTCAGATATGCAGTAGAGAGGATCACAGAGACAGAATAGACGAAGGAGACAATGGTATCAAACCACAGAACTGGTGAGTGTATGGGGGAGAAATTGACACACTTTGCCCACTCGGTGACCAGCAGTATATCTATTATAAAGGCAGGGAAGCAGGCTGTAGACCTTATGTGAGGTGTTGGATGAGAAAAGGCCACGGTGGAATGTCGAGCCAACTGCCCACAGACAATAAAAAGAACAGATAGCAGCAATTGGAGAGTTGCCCCTCCAAGGTGAATAAAATACGAGCATGCATGCAACCATCCTTGTCGCAGCTCCAACGGAATCTGGGGTTTGTGTGGCTGATACCGGTGGTACCATGCCATAAGTGGCTAGCTCCGACACAATCTCGAACCACCTGGCTATGTCTGGTAAAGAGCTGTGGCGCGAGCTACTAGGTACCTACCTATGTATCTCTTGGATCTGTCTCGGGCGCTAACTCGCTAACTGCAATGCTATGGGGAATTGGGGATGGGTGAACTTCAGCGGGGTTGTCGTTGAGCTGATTGATTGATTGACTTTGGGCAACAGGCTTCCATGCAGCACCCTCGGTGACACACATACGCATACTTCACCACACAACTACAGACCAGCGCGCAACGACCATCGATCACAACGTCGACTTCTGTTCAAATCAATCAATTCCAACTTCTAAGTTCCTGCGTCTTGTAACCCCCGACGGGTCAATCCTCGCCATGGCGGCCAACGTCCCACCCAAGCTCAAGCCCGCGGGCATCACTCCATTCATGGTACGCGCTGTCCAGCTCGAGAGCGCAAAGCCTGTCATTTCCTACTGGTGTACGTTATCTCCTAGAACAGTTCGCATATATGCGCCTATCATTCACTAAGTAGTATTGCATAAATAGGCTATTACTGGGTTGTGCAACAAATCCTGAAGAAGCAGCTTCATAATGCGGATGAAGAATGCCTCCAGTTCACCACCACCATTATGGACAAGCTAGAACAGGTACAGCCCTCCCAGGCATGCAACTCGAAGTGTTAATTGAGTGCTCATGCGTTTTACCTGTATAGATGAAGACCGACCAGACAGATAACGATGCTATACTCGACGATGTCGCCGGCCAAGCATACGTCGAACAATTTGCGCAAGAAACATTCGACCGGGCACTTCGACCATTGAAAGCCAACAAAGTCACACAGTCAGTCGCAGCCACCCCTTGACGTATTCCTAACATCATGCCGTCATCGGGAGTGACTAACACGGATGACACAGACAAACCGCTAGCACCTTCGAAGCAGCCGCCACGTTCTTCCAGCTTGTCAATGTCTGGGGCCAACCCGAACCTGAAACCCAAGAGAAGGTTAAATATGCTAAATGGAATGCTGCGCGCATACTAAAAGCGATCAAGGAGGGCAAGGATCCAAACGAGTCGAACCCAAAGCAGGAAGAACCCACAGCAGAAGAGAGTGTCGTGCCTCTCGACCCTAATGACCCGGAGGTACAGTCGATCGGCTTTGCCCAGCCACGGTCAGCGACCGTCGAGGATGTCCCAGACGACGGAGGAATGCCTCATGCGCCAACTTCAAACTATTCTCTTCATACCGCGGCACCGGTCTCTGCCCCTAATTCGCCTCTTCCCCCCACCGCACCGGTACCAGATCCCGTGTCTCCTATAGCACCCCCTGATGTACCGGCCCAGGAGCCAGGGAGCTATTTCCCCAATCCCCCATCATCAACGTATCAATATCCTCTTGACTTGCCCTCTACCACAAGTATGCCGCCTCCAGGCTCGGTTATTCACAGTACACTTGGGTCGCCGCCGGAGGTCTCAAGTCCTAGCTCACACCATCCACCAAAACCCCCGCCTGTGTCGTATGCGCCGCCAGGCATCCCATCTTCTCCCCAAGACTTCTACCACCCGCCTCCTCAGCACCAAACAGCGCCGACTCCGCCCTTCATCCCTCCACAACAGCATTATACTCCATCTCAAGCTCCATCTGCGCCTCACAATTACCACACTCCCTATTCCCAGCCGGTAGTACCCAAGGTGGCACCAGCTCCCCCGCTGCCACCCGCGCAGCAATACGGTGGTAACAGCGGACCAACAGGGCCTTATAATTATGACGATATGGCAGTGACGCAAGCGCAAAAGCATGCCAAATGGGCAATATCTGCGCTCAATTTTGAGGATGTTCCGACAGCTGTGCGAGAGTTACAGGCAGCACTCGCCACTTTAGGGGCACGATAATGCAAGTGACTTTTTTTGAAGTGTAGTCTGTCACATGTTACAAGCCGTTTGCGAAACATAAAGTTCGTGCAACCTAATGCTGTACGAGAAGAGACCCACCTATTATGATCAGCATATAGAGAAGTGTACATATAAGAAAAGCAACGACCATAACACCATGAATAATGATGCGCAATAAGTGTCACCTAAATTCCTAAATACCATGTTTTACTTAGGTACAATTATGCGAAACAGGTAAAGCATATTTGTTACAATTAAAATTATTCATTCATGAATCGAAACCTCACGTATATTATTAATGCCATGACCTTATTATACAGCATCCCAAATTGACTATAAAAACTGAAGGCAGTGCTTCCTAAGGATTACACAAACGCGGCCCCATTAGCACCGATTATCTGTCCGGAAACCCAGCTGCTCTCAGGGCTGGCGATGAAGGCCACGACCTCTGCGATCTCAGAGGGGCTCCCGAGTCGGTTGAACGGGTTCGCGCTCGCGATACCCCTAATCATAGCCTCGGATTTGCCCTCTCGGAAGAGCTCCGTGTCCGTTGGTCCGGGCGCAATGGCATTTACAGTGATACCCTCGCGGCCGAGGTCCTTAGCGAACACGCGGGTGAGCTGCTCCACGGCGCCCTTGGTCGCGGCGTAAAGGCCGTACGCGGGCAGCACACCACTGGCCTTTGCAACCCCGGTGCTGATGAAAATGACGCGGCCGCCAGGCATCATATGTGGCGACGCGGCCTGCGTCAGGAAGAAGGGACCCTTCACGTTCAGTGCGAATGTCGAGTCGAAGGTCGATTCCGTCACGTGCTCGAGATCTTGTAGTGGCATCGTCCCGGCGTTCGCGACGATTATGTCGATGCGACCGAATTTCGCGACCGTGCGCTCTACTAAGTCCTGCATCTGCGCGGGGCTTGAAGCGTCGGCCTGGACTACTAGGGCGCGGTCCGATGAGCCGCCTGTTGCTGGCAGGGAGGCGAGGGCTGCTTCTGCCGCTGAGGCGTCGCGGCTGTAGTTTATGAC
Source organism: Xylaria hypoxylon (assembly GCA_902806585.1). NCBI lineage: Eukaryota > Fungi > Ascomycota > Sordariomycetes > Xylariales > Xylariaceae > Xylaria > Xylaria hypoxylon. The sequence goes on from CADCXB010000001.1 coordinate 4,345,843, forward strand.
TACATTGGCTCCGGCTGCAGATACGCGCTGGGCTACAGCTAGGCCTATCCCTTTTGTCCCCCTGTGATTATGACTACTTTGCCTTGCAGATTGTTGCTAGCCATTTTTGTATGTGTGAGGGGGTCGACTTCTTGCGAGAGACAGAGTACGTCGAGTGAAGATGTTATCTTGGATATTTTGTTCGTATGTGCTAATAATTATTGTTTGTTGGATGTCTTGAGAATGTAGATGATGGTTCACTCAACTACTTCTAAATCAAACACTTCCAAGGCTTCATATTATATCTTTTCATAACTTACTAACATAGCTATCCATTTAATAGATTTAGTTCGCGTGGTCAACAACATGGCATCTTAAAGCCGATGAATGCTGTGGAAGGGGTCGGCATATGTGCTACTTATTCCCGGACCCGAGGCACTCTTCGAGGCCCAAGGCTCTAAAGCCGATCCGCACGGGAAACGACGGTGGATATAACCTGAACAACTCACGATGTCGGATTTACTGCTTCGAATTGCTTCACTGTCGATTCAGGTTGTGTCAAGGGTCAGGAGATAGGCAGGCTTGTTTCAGTTCAACACCCGCTGGTTCCAATATTTGACTATTAATTGCTTTTTTTTTCTTTTTTTTTTTCTCAATTCTGTCTCGGGCCAAGCCGAAGGGTACTTCCATTAACTCCTTCGAAAGTCATGGAGCGAGACAATTCGGATCGATTTGAGGTATCTTGTTACGCCCTAGCGGTCGTGGAGGTTGACACAAGCAACGCAAATCCGGGCTCCCCTTTCGGATTTGGAACATTTCTAGGAAAGAAAAGCCGATCGTCTGTGCTTAGCTTAATCGGGCGACGTGGGTTATCTTCTGATAGGCTGAGCTTCCTCATCCAATTATCGCTCGTTCAATGACCCATGATCGACTGGGATCCTTGGAGATGGCCTGTGTCTCGTTATCCCCGCATTGATGTATTGATGTATTGATACTCCTCCCGAGGTTCCCCCTCATAATAACTAATCATAATAACAGCTGACCTAGATAGTAGCAAGTAAGACCTGTCAATGACTTACTAGCAGTTAAGATCCGTTGACTGAAAACTAGCCAAAACAAGACACGGCTGAGCTGTTTTAATGTGCGGTGATGCAAGAATCAGTGAGACCGTGCGAGAAACGCAGGGTCTTACTAAGTTACTATTATCATGTCGTCAAGTATACCAACCATCATCATCTTCACAATCTCGACTATCCCTTCGTCCAGCGGAGACTATACGGACTTAACATGATACATCATGCATCTCAGATGGACGGCTATCATTGATCATGATTGGCTGTATCCGAGTGTTTTGGAGAAGCTGCATATTATTCAGCGTCATGCCGCCTTTCGGACCAGGTATACAAAAGGAATATATATCAGACCACAATGTCGCCCAGTCTCCCAAGTTGATTACCGTCTGGTATCGCCTCCTATCACCACTAGTTCCTCCAGCTATAGGTTCACTCCCTCAGTGCCTCTCTAAAAATAACAAGAAACTTTCTGATCAGAACTCATCAACGCCTTCACAATGACTTCACTACCTAAGACCTATAGGGCCGCCGCTATTGTCAAGTCCAACGAACCAGTCGTCGTCCAAGAGTTCGAATTAAAGGAGCCTGGCCCAGGTCAAGTGCTCGTCAAGATTCTCGCCTGCGGCGTGTGCCACACGGATTCCATCATCGCCAGCGGCGCTTTCGGCGAATTCTGGCCTCGTGTTCCGGGTCACGAGATCATCGGTGACGTTGTTAGCGTCGGCGAGAAGGTGACCAAATTCGCCAACGGCGACAGAGTTGGCGGCCCATGGCACGGAGGTGAGCCCTATTCCGAGTTCACACAACAAACCATGCCGTTACGAAAAGCGGGAACAGAAAATTAACCCCCCCTAATCATTAGGTCATGATTTTTCGTGCCGCGCTTGCGCTCGCGGCCAGTACCAGATCTGCGATAATGAGAAAATAAACGGCCTCAGCTTCGACGGCGGTTACGCCGAGTACGTGCTGCTACGCGAAGAAGCCGTAGTCCGCGTGCCCAAGGACCTCGACCCGGCGGAGACCGCGCCGCTTCTCTGCGCCGGCGTGACCGTTTTCAACGCGATGCGGAAGCAGCACGTGGAGCAGGGTAATATAGTAGCGATCCAGGGACTCGGAGGTCTGGGCCACTTGGCGGTGCAGTATGCTAACAAGATGGGCTACCGCGTCGTGGCCATCAGCTCAGGGGGTGCGAAGGAGGAGTTTGCCCGCAAGCTCGGCGCGCACGACTACATTGACACAAGCAAGGACGACCCCATCAAGAAGCTCCAGGAGCTAGGTGGCGCCGCCATGATCGTCGCGACGGCCCCGAATCCGAAGGCCATTAGCCCCCTGATCGGCGGTCTCCAGGCTGGCGGCAAACTCGTCGTGCTGGCTCCGGTAGGTCCCATCGAGTTCGACAGCGGTACGATGGTTTCAAAGGGTATTTCAGTGACGGGATGGCCAAGCGGGCACGCGCTCGATTCCGAGGAGGTTATTGCCTTCTCGCAGTCCCATGGTATCAAGTGTATGATTGAGAAATTTACACTTGACCAGGTAGCAGAGGCGATGGAACACTGCGTGTCTGGAAAGGTGAGGTTCAGGGGCGTTCTTGTCATGTAGAGGAAGTTAGAGGGCTTAAATATTTGCCTGGAGCATCGCAACTTGGGCACTTGCGCGCGAGAGTTGTAATCGAACCCTCGGATCTAGCCAAAAACTGATGCGATTGAAATGTGACGCTGAACTACCTGGTTATGATGATTATATATGCTGTCTTGGACCACGAGTTTTAACACGCCTCCACAATTACAGGTAGCATTTTACAGGATGTATCTACGATTTCATATTTGCTCGTCGTACTTCATCTATTTTAGATTTCTAACCTAAACAACGTAATAAGGTAGTAGAACATACCTATAATTTAGATAATCTTGATCAGCCATAAGATTATATTTAATATCGCAAATACCTCGGGATGACTATCTAGATGTTATACGAATTATTGGCGACGAAGATGACCACATCACCATGATCGCATTAACAGGATGATACAATCATAATAGGTCCGTCCATCTTGACTCGTCCTTCCACTTCTAGCCCACCTTGAATGCGGGGGGATTTCCCCAAACTTCCCCGCAGCGCGTAATACCAATGCTGATTTGCCGAGGTTTGGAGGGATTGTTAAACGCTCAACGCTGCGTCATTCTTGTCCATTCACAAAACGAGATCTCATCGCGACGTCTGTCCAAGTGAAACATGGGCTTAAAACATGGCTATGGGCGTAGTTGCGCCTGCAGATGGGCGATCCTAGGTGAGTAAATGTATGTGAACCGTTCATACTTAATGTTTACCTTTGAATTCTTCATAAGGAGCCTGTCTTTTATTATTGATTCATAAACAAAAGCTTCATTCAGCGTGCTAGGACTCCCATTACAAAGTATTGTGACCGGAGGCGAGATTCTCAATCTATTTTTAGTCTACGAAACCGAGCAAGAATTGATCAATTAGAATATTTCTCTTAAACCGAAATAAGATAGACACAACGACATACACCCAGAATACGATTATCTTCCCTCAATTTATGGCGAAGACACCTAGAATACCCGAAGCCAAGGGTCCAGGAACTCTCTTCCAATTCTCCATTTTCACAACCCTCGTCCTCCTCACCCATCCGGGCTTTTCTCAAAAGACAACAACAAGAGTCGTGACAGTGGCGGCCGCAATCCCAAGCACAGTGCCTGAATTCATACACGACGAGACCTTCACGTCCGCGATCCTCAACAGCACGAATGTCTACCGCGCGGCCCACAATGCGTCCGACGTAGTCTGGAATCGAACCCTCGAGGCCTTCGCGAGCGACTATCTCGACGAGGTAGTAGGCACAGGTTGCAAATTCGCTCACTCCGGCGGCCCGTACGGCGAGAACCTGGCGCTCGGCTACCCCAACGCGACAGCGTCCGTCGAGGCCTGGGGCGACGAGGGGGGGAAGTACAACTTCCGCAAGCCTAGGTTCAGTGAGGCCACGGGACATTTCACACAGTTGGTATGGAAGAATACCACCGACGTCGGGTGCGGGAGGATGCTTTGCGGCGGGAGAGGGTGGTATCTTGTCTGTGAGTATTGGCCGCGTGGGAATGTTATTGGCGCGTTCCAGGACCAGGTCGATAAATCTGAAAATTCAACCGCCAGGATTCGCTCTAGATGGCTGGGTTTTGCCACGATAGGCGCGTTTCTTTGGATACTCTCGTGATGTTCAATGAGGTTATGCTATTTAGCGCATTCGGCATGGTTAACCGCTTGGATCAGTTTTATGAGTGTACGACTTTATACGATAGTAATACCCTTCGAAATAGAATATCTCATGGGCAGCGTTCGGCGTTTGGGCACGGCTGTATTTAACTGAGGTAAACTAGATTTTGAGGATATACTCTTACATGTCATATGGGTCTCCTCCATCGTTATTTTCATTGGGCTAGCTGGGTTTCCTACTAACACCGCGGTGTACTTCTTGATCTACATTTTTAGATAACTGTTCAATCCCTGAATCAGATAAAATATAGATCCAAGTTATATTTACTAGAATCAAGGCCTGCGACTCCGACATTAGCGCGCTGCGCACCACGTCCCACGAGTATGAATGTTTCTTTCTAGGTGGTTTATGCTTCATAGACACCTCTAAGATAGGAATACACCTTTAGTACACTTACAGGATGCTTGTTTCAACCCTTAGTCACCACTCGTCAACTGTTCGTCTCATCTGAGCAGATGGATTGAAAAGTATAGAATGGTATCTAATGTATCTAATTCTTTTCACTAATCCTATTGTGTTAATTCCTTCTGTCCAGCCGGTACCGCGTGGGGGCCATTCTCAGCTAGAGGGAAGTTCGGCGTGCCGTCTTCATTCCACGTGAACTTCTGTATCCTAGCGGTCCGGTAAATGTCAGCAGGCGGGTTAGGCGTCGTCATAGCGTGATACACGAGATAATCCTCCGATCCATCAGGCGATGTCGTGAAGGAGGCGTGGCCGGGGCCGTAGATTCCCGCAACTGTGTTCTATTTAAGAATCTAGAGTCAGTAATCGCCATTGATGGCAACCAATATCAAGGGTCTTGAAGGCTTGCAGCAATAACATTAGTAGAGCACCCCTCATTAGGCGACTTATACTCTCGAGACACGTCAAAGCTGGGCGAGTATAAGAGACTCCGGCATACTGACCTGATGGAATACGCACTGTAACATTTGGTGTTAGTCATCTTCGCCTTAATAGTGAGTTTGACACTGCGTAAAGTTCTCAAGAATAGCTGTAGCCTGAACAAGGCACTTTATACTCTCGAGAACGACCGGAGTAAGAAGAAAACAACTCGATAACACTTACACCGTCTTTGCTTTTCTTCCATGATTGATATTGCATAGGGTCGTTACCAACGAGCTCTAGCATCCCGAGGCAGTAAAAAGGCGTGTTGACTCGTGCCGCCGAATAGATCACAAAGTTTTGCCCCGTTTTCGGGTTTGTGAGTTGTTGGGGCCCTTCGTTGGTTGCTAGCCGAATCGGTCTCCCGTACTAAACCGTGCCAAGTAAGCTTCTAGTTGGTGGAATTTATTCGGTATAACTTACAGGCACTTGTTCCCAAGGTTGGTCTGGTATACTGATTATGCGGCGCTCAATGAAGGTCGAGTTGACGGTCCAAGGATCCGACATCTTAGTGATGCATAGATTTGCCGGCCAAGCCGAGTACTTGTCTTCCCAGCAAGAGTATATGTGATATAACTGATTCTCGTACTGGAAGTAAGTCCCGTCGATGGCAAATTGGTCGTACGTCTCTAGCATAGGCTTTAACGAGTAGCTCGCGGTCCATGGATCTGGACCATCACCTGCCAGAACGAACATGCGATGGTTGATAGCCTGCAACGTAACCATTTAGAGATGTCCCTAGTTTCATAGCTAGGTATGTTTAAGAATACCACTTACCGGGCAATTGATGGGGCACAAAGCATCTAGTAACGGTAATGGATTATCGCCGTCCGAAGTAGCTGTGAATATCGCGTACCAAGACCCTGAGATATTGTGTATTTCCGGCGCCCATAGGCTCGTTGACCAAGGTTCTCCAGAATTGGGTTCTGGATTGAAGATAACGCGGGATTCTGCATGGTCCCAATTGTCGGTGAGGTATCTTGACCGTTTGAGGGTCACATTGGTGTTTGTCGTATATGTAAACAGATACCAGCTCTCGCCACTTTCATCATTATACCTAGCCATAAAGGGATCGCCGACATTAAGCGTCATGACGGGATTCGAGTATGTGGCATTGGTGGTCTTATTCGTCCCGACAACAGCAGGGTCCCATCCTGATGATGTGCCCTGATTGGGATCGAAGACCTGAGCAGTAACCGTAGCAATTCCTATGAAGGATGCCAGGGAAGTAATCCCCGCGAGCAAAAGGGTTTTCATGATCTCTTCGTTGGAATTTTAATACATAGACTCTATGTGTTCCTGCTTTGATTTTCTCTTATGACAGCGGTGTCGAGGAAGAGGGCACGGCGAGAGTCGTATAGATCGCCGCTATCGTGGGACACGGTTGACCTTAAATGCCAACGAAACATTCCACACAATGTGCCGCCAAGTGTACCGGGCAACCAACCTCCCCTCACACCTTAGTTAGTAATTGAGCAAAATTCGGTGTCGGTGTGAGCTCGACCGGCTTCAAACTTGTAAGCCAAGTGCCCCCACAATCTCTTCCCCGCAGATGGAAAAGGAAGCGGGGGACAAGGGAGGTTGGAATGCAGGATGATCTTATCGTGGTTATATTATATGGCATACCTAAATAGTCATGTTACACTACATTACATCACACTCCAAAGTTTAAATAGCAGAAAGCACTCCCGGAAGGCCCATTTTGCACCCGTACTCGCAGGGTACATAGGTACAGGAAGACATGTAATAGGTACTACCTATAGGGGAGGACCCCGTTTTTAGACACGCTGGTACATGAGTGGTGTAAGTGTTGTAGTTTCCGTACAGAGTAGTTAATTCAACATTGCCTGACCAAAACATTTCAGTTCCAACCTTTTTGAATAATATGCTGTTAGATTATAAGCGCTGTTATATAAAAACAGAATGTTATAACAATGTTACGGCAATGTTAAAATAAAAAAGAAAGACCAGGTTAAAATTATTATAAAAAAAAGCAATTGCAGCTATGTATATTATGGCCATATTGATTTAAAGGCAAGAGCTAGCCATACTATTGACCTAACACTAAAGTACAATACATATAGCAGAATTCTGGATTTGTTAACAGAGTGACTCAGTCAAAGCTTTAGTTCCAGCATGTCAAAAAAGGGGGTCCCCTCCTGTAGGTAGGTTCTTCCTTTTTTCAAAATCCCGACTCAGCTCTGTTGTTCCTGAACCGAACACTTAGATCGTCGATGTCTGCAAGTGACGTATCGTGTTATATTAAAGGGAAGGTTCCATGCTAGTTCATGCTGTGAGCATGGGTGCTAGAGTCAAAATACCCTAGTTCTGGCCTAACCTTTTCGACTTATATACGCCGTTATTCTAGCACGGTGCCAAAGGGGGAAAAGGTTACAATAATAGTAAAATAGAAAATGGAGAACTATTTTGGTATTATTGCTTCAAAAATCAGCTGCAGTGTATACGTTACAACTGCTTCAAAATATAAAAACCTGATACTTAACGAACGGGTATCGCTTTCGAAGCTAATTTTACTCATAGATACAAAGATGGGTATTACATACGAAAGAACGCATACTAGGAAATTATAACCTCATATACGACATTACAGCGATACCTCATGACCGATTCATGTAGTCAAAACTGTTGAACCATCACACCGTTAGTCATGCTCGCTAAATCACTTTCTCGCTTTTAAATGATTTCCGATACGTCGTCATTCTTGCCCGCAGCTCCATGCATCTTTCGCTCGACCTTATCCGTCAATAGATCTCTGGCGTCCTTCGCGAATAGACAGCCTACGATGGCGATGGCACCAAAGCCAAAACTGGCGAGGTACACGGTCTGGAATGCCTGGGAATAGGCAGTGGGTATGACAGCGGAAACGGCTTGGGTAATGTCCGTCGTCAAGCCGGGGAACTTTGCAAGCGTTCCACTAATAACCGCTGTTGCGAGGGCTGGGACCTGATCCTCGGGCAAGCCAGCAGCGACAGCGGCGGGTCCGATGTTGGTAGGTACGGTGTATTTAAGACGATTCGAGAGGATTGTGCTGTAAACGGTGACTGCTATGGAACCGCCAGCGGATCGAATCGAAGCCAGCAGACCAGATGCTAGGCCGATATCCTCAGGTTTGCAGAACAGTGGCGCAACAGATAGTGCCGTCAACTCGATTATGCCGACAAAGAATGGGCCGATAAGCGTCAAGGCAATTCCGGTGTTCTTGCTCGCGGGAGTGAGAGCTGCCAAAGAGCCAACGAAGCCAACCATAGCGAAAGTTGAAAACATCATCCAATATCGAACGTTGACTCGCTTTCCTTTCACAACAAAACCGCCTGCAACTTGTCCGATAGATGTGGCACTTGGAACTGTAGCCTGGGCGAAGAAATTAGCTGGAAGATGTTACATGGGAGAAGGGGAGGAAATCCTTACCGAAAGCCAACCAGCGTATTTTATGTCCGAAGTGAACAATCCTTTAACCTGCTGTGGCCAAAGGAGCACTGCCGAGTAATAAAACATCTGCGATAGAGTAAGTAAGTCTACTGCTGCGTTGAATTCCTTTGAACTCTGGCTTACGGTTGCAACAGTGGCACAAGCTACTAAGCTGATGAAACCGCGGTTGCGGAAGAACTTGACAGGAATCGCAGGATATTCAAGCTCTGCGTAACTTTCGTATACGAAAAGAATGACGAGAAGAAGTCCACCGATAATGATAGTTGAAAGAGTTGTAGCTGATTTCCACGGGTAGACTGTCCCGCCAACGCTGATGCCAATAAGGAAAAGGGTGAGACCAGCAATCCACAAGAAAGTACCAATATCTAAGGTCCCTAGTTAGTCTATTTAGCACATATGACTCGACATTTCTTATACTTACAGTCTAGTTGCTTGAGTATCTGTCGCTTTGTCTTTCGCTCGTGGAGAAGTTCGAAGGTTGGAGGGTGGTAGAAGAAGAAAAGCAGAACAATGGCTACGGCAACAATGATCGTGTTAATGTGGTAAGTCCATCGCCAACCCAAGTTTGGATTCTCGTAAATCGCTCGAGCTGTGAATTTACGTTAGTGTGAGTCCGTTTGGGGGTGAGCGGTATGGGTACGGACAGATGACAGAACCGATACCAGCAATCGGCGCGCTGGTGGCAAAGATGAGTGATATAACCATTGGACGGTACTTGTACGGTACTAATTCACCAATGGCCACGTTAAAGCTCAATTGCACCGTCTCGCCGATGCCGTAAACCGTGCTGCCGACGATCAAGGTGTTGACATTTTGAGCGGTGGAGCAAACGACAATGCCGAGGAGAGCGACGATATTGCCAATGATGAAGAACCATCGTCGTCCAAAGAGATCCGAAAGACGCCCAAGGATCGTGTAAGTGAATGACAAGGCCAGGGTTCGGCCAATGTTGACCCAAGAAATATAGGGGCTAGGTCCTGAACAAATAAAAGCATCAGCTCGACAGCACTTGTTACCATCAAATGTCAGGGAAACGCACCGATCTCCGCATTGATGTAACTCAAAATATTAGTTGGGAAAAGTAAGAAGACGAAAGCGGATATGGAAGCGAGACAGAACCCCTAGAAATTTCCATTAGTGAAAAAGGACCATCAAGTGATGTGAGCCAACTCACAGTCAGGGCTCCAAGAAAGCGAACGGAGTAGAAGTAGCCCTTGGGAAGGTCATCACCAAGGGCTTCTTTGCGGATGGAGATAGAGTCATCGTCGCGGGTCCTTTGACCTTGTGAGTCGGCCGACCTCTTCTCGAAGCCGAAGGGCGTTTCAGTCGTCATGATATCTTTCTCGTTGGCTACCATTTTGGCGAAACGACCTGACTCTCGGCGGTTCTGTAGCACTGGAAACTAAAGCAACGCCCAGTCCTCATCGAACGAAACAATCAAAGAGGAAACGAGAGGATGAGTGAGTTGCTTTTGAGTCCGGGATTTCCACACGAGGGGAAGCACAACACCACCACCGGGGTAGTGATCGGCTTTTAAAGGAGTTAGTTATCTTGCACGGAAGCTTTCGTGCACTGCAGTTGGATATAACTGCATTACTGATTGTGGGCTCTCTGTACTTGGCAACTCGGAGCCTTGCCATGAAGTACCACGCTATAGGGGATGAGGTCCACTGAACTAAGGTTAGAAGACTACATGCCGTAGTGTAAACCGGCGCGGGGAGGGTTTTCGGGTGATCCTCAATATTATCCGCATTGGACTCAGTCGGCATGCTAAGCAGTGTGCTAGGAAGTCCACTCTTCCCCAGTATCTCGAATCCTAGTATCTCGGATCCTAGTCCATTGGTAGTTGGAGACAAGTGCGACACTATGAGCTAGTGAGGTACTGTAAACGAAGTGGATAGCATGGTAACATCGCTATTTTTACTTATCTCGTCTTGGTCCTCTTAGAGTCATGTTTCTTTGGCATCATCCATCATAGTATATTATTACACTACGTAAACCGCAGTAGTCAAGAGATATAATCTAGTGTGGGGAAAGCGTCATTCTTCATGACTAATATCACACTCGTACCCGTATAGTGCAGAAGCTATTTTTTCAATTGCTTACTACAGTAAGTAAATGCACACAGATCTGCTACGAATGGAAGAACGGGAAGACTGGGTTGTTTGACACTTGGAAATATGTTTAGACAAAGAGAAGAGGGCGCATACTCGGGTAACCGGGAGCTTGCGTAACAACACTAACAAGCATGTAATTCCCAGGGTAAGTTGTATTCTCCTCATGCATGAAGTAACAGGTTGTTGTTCTCGGAACACTTTGATATCAGTACGTAAGTATTAAAGTTGAAACGTCGCAGAAAGAGAGATACGATCTGGGGTTCAGAACTAAAAAAGGATTGGCGAAACACTCTAGTGGATACTTGTAGTGGACACTGTAGTGGAAGAAGGAGTATTAGCACCTATTTAGTGCATTCTAGCCCGCCTATTAGTTAATAGTAGTCCAGCATTATTACCGTAGCTCCCTCGCCCTAGCAGTGCTCTAGTTAGGGGATGATCGGCAGAACTTCCGGCGACGCCATCGCTCGACGCTACTGCAGTAGCTAAGGTACTTAGTACACTATTAACTGACAAGACTAAGCTTCTTAGGCTGGGGTGTCGTATACCATACTGCATAGTAGATAGCAGCCAATAGAATACTTAGTATAATAGTTGACTAGTGTAGGTACTTACTGCAGTCCCCCTCACTCAACTCCTAATATTGATACGTAGTTGATAGGTTGTGACGGCTTTGTAGTATAGTGTAATCCTGTTCTTCATAGAAATAATGGAATTGGAATGCCTTGTTGCCTGCTGGCCTAATCAGGTTTATAGTGTCCAGTACTACGCTATCAGTACGGTCTACCTAGGTATATACAAAGTTGGAAGTACAAGAGTATTAGTCTAAGAATGTGCTGTACAATACACTAGATAGTAGTCTAGTGTGTACACATTCCGGTCATTACCTAGGCACGGGCAAATTGGGTGGTAGTCTAAAGCTTGCTTGCCTTCCATTGTGGCTCTCTCTTTTCCGAGAATGCCTTGAGACCCTCAAGGATGTTCTCGCCGCGCTGCAGCTCCGCAAACTCGTTCTCGAGTGTCCATTCGACCGCTCGTTCTACGCTGGCCGTCTCCCAGCCTTGTCGCAGCCCGGCACGTGTGCAAATGATGGCATCCGGGCTGTTCTGGGCAATCATCTCGGCGTATTTTACAGCCTCGCCCACCACCTGGTCTTTGGGTACCACCTTGTTGACGATGCCCCATTGATACATCTCCTGTGCCGTGACCTTCCGACCTGTGAGCGCAAACTCGGACGCTCGCTGAAGCCCAATGGAGCGTATCAGCCGTGGCAGGGCCCCTCCGATGGGGGCGAGGCCCCTCTTCACTTCGGGGAGGCCAAAGTAGGCGTCCTCGGCTGCGACGACAAGATCGCAGTTGACGACGAATTCGCAACCCCCTCCCATAGCCAAGCCGTTTACGGCAGCGATTACGGGCTTCTTGCCGAGTCGGCGGCTGAGAGGCTTGAAGGCTGGTGAGTTTCCCATGCGGGTTTTGGGGTCTGAATCATCAGACATGGAATTATTCCATTCTTTGAGATCGGCGCCTGCGGAGAATGCCCGGCCGGTGCCCGTGATGATGGCTACGCTGAGACGTGGCTCTTGGTCAAACCACTTCCATACCGAGTCCATCTCCCATTGCCCTGAGGTTGACATGGCATTGAGATCTTTCGGCCGGTCCATGCGTACCAAGAGTACTCTCGGAGCCGGATAGGACAGCTTCAGGAAAGTAGGGGTTGGTGGCGGAGGGGTCTTAGTTGGTGTCGCCATGGTGCTGTTGTGTATTTGCATAAGCGCAGCACGCGGTGCATAATTGTCGTATATGACGGGATTGTGTAATAAGAAAGCTTGGTGAGGGACGGAAAGGACACTGTGATGACACCCTTCCACGTTTTGGCTTGAGGAAAACGTGGTGTGATGGAAATATCTACATGCAATACATCTTTTTCCACGTTTTCCCACGATCTAGAATTCCCCTTTCAGCGAAAGATCCTCGTAGTATGTCGCAGATCCACCATTTACACTAGTACTTTTGGCGATACAACATACAGCGGGAACCAGGGTTCTGCTAGCCGGGCACAAGTACGCGCTATACCAAGTACCTATGAGCTATACCGAGTACCATCTAGCATAGGGACTTTATCCACCTTAGCAAAAGTGAGCAATCAGATGAAAATCCCCGAATCTGCCCTGAAGTCATCATTTCAATGGTAGTGCCTCGTGTGCTGATACGCAGGAGGATCTTGGATTTTCACGAGAGTTACTTTCTTTGTGTAGTGTAATTTAGCTTGTGTTAGTCCACACCTACAGTATCTGTGTAGTTGTATATTCACTAAACTTCGAAATATTATGCAATGGCCCTAAGACACTGTTCCATGTTCATGCTTCTTCGTATGCTTCTGGCGTGTTCTGTAGCAGTGGTTCTTTTAACCTCATTCGCAAACTACTATATGGGGACACTACTAGTGTAGACGGGCGCTACATGTACCGGTAGTCTAAGATACAATAGTCGAATTTCATAAAACAAAAGATTTCGCCAATTTCGTATTATAGCGCATCCGTTACTTGGCACCCCTTACATGATACCCCACGAGCTTCATCATACCCTCTCGGATGCACGGTACTTTTAGTACGTGGACAGTACCCTAGATCTCGATACTCGACATTAATATTAGAATATTGCGCAATTGAACTGTGTCTAGCATATGGTTGATCTAGCCGAAAGTGTTCCCATCAGCACAAAAACGGCTTTTTCAACCGTACCCTGTTCTCTTTTGTTTCCCAGTATCCGTGCTTCCCCCAGTCTGCCCCCCAGCGCCACGCATCGTTTGGCCTGTCTCCCCAGTTGAGCCCAGGTTTCTTGCTGAAGAAGTTTTCCGAGCCCTATGGTTACCTACTGTTATTCGTTACCATGCATTATTATACTACATATACCCTTTACACTAAGATGGGAAATGATCCGCATCTCCTTTTAGTGTGCAGGAGGCGGACGCAGGTTTCGTTTACACTACAGTACACTAGACCCTCCACATATTGTGTAACATCGCTTATCTAGCTTCTATAAACACGGGCCGTAAAAAGAAATGTTTCACTTGTACTGTACCATGCCGAAAAGTAGTGTACTGTATGGTGATGGGAAGTAGGTAGTGTATAGATAAAGGTTAGGGGAAAGATCGAAATTACGTCTTGTGTCGGAACACGGCTCGAAAGGCTGTAAATATGACAAAGCGAAGCTATTCTCGGTCCCGAGATTTAATAACTTAGGTAATGCTTATTCGCTCATAACCCATTCGACCTTTTTGGAGAATGTTGACTCGCATATTCCTAGAACATCGAGTAGAGAAACACACAAAATGCGCATCTATGGGTCCGGGGAGATCACGATTCCGACAGATCAGAATCTGACGGAGCTGCTTTATTCTTCGGCACGCCCGGGCCTCCCGGAGTCCCATCTCATTGCCAAAGACAATCTCACCAACCGAAGCATCACAATTGGCCGGCTACGGGACCGCGCCGGCAGAATCGCAAAAGGCCTCCAGCTTAAACTCGAGCCTGCAGATCAGGCCCGATGGGCAATCATTCTTCCAAATAGCGTCGAGTTCTTGGAGCTCGTGCATGCGATTCTCTGGACTGGCGGTGTTATATGTCCTATCAACTATGCGCTAAGGGCCTCTGAGATAGGGCATGGCCTCTCAGTAGTGCGACCAGACTTCGTCGTCTCGTACGGTCCTACGGTGTCCGTGGTGCAAGAGGCCTTGGAGATCGCCAGTACGCAACTTACTAGTCAGGGTGTGTCATGGAAGAAACCCGAGATCATCACTATAATTTCACCAACATCGGGTCACCTGCACGTGCCGGATGATTTCTTTCCGTCTGAGCGTTTACCTGTCCCGCATTTCCCGGATACACGGACGCGATTAGCAAGCATTCATCTTTCATCCGGGACCACGGGTTTCCCGAAGGGTGTCGAATTGACACATTACAATTTCGTCGCCAACTGCTATCAACTCTTTGCCCGGGACCCAAAGGTATTCAACGCGGACGCCCGATGTATAGCCTTCACGCCATGGACACATATCGGCAATACGACGATGCCGCTATTCCTGGGCCCTTGGACGGGGATGCTGCACCACGCGATGCCGACGTACAACTTTGAAGAGTACATCAAATTAGTAGGCTCCAACAGGGCCACCACCTTCCAGGGTGTTCCGAGCGTGGTCCTCCAGCTCGCCAACTCAGACGCTACCTCGCGGTACGACTTCTCCGAAGCTCGGGTCATCAACGCTGGTGGCCCACTGAAGCATGAGCTTCACCAACGCTTATTAAGCAAAGCCCCTTGGAAGCTGAACCAAGTATACGGTATGACGGAGGCAGCTGGTTATGTAGCCTACCAGCAATCAGATGAGACGCTACCCAACGGTGCCACGGGCAGATTACTCCCGAACATCGAGGCTTGCCTCAAAATAGAAGGCAGCACGGAAGATGCGCCAGTGGGAGGACCTGGTGAGCTATGGGTCCGCGGCCCTAACATCACTCGGGGCTACGCTTTCAACGACGAGGCGAACAAGAAGGGGTTCCCCATGCCAGGCTGGTATAACACGGGCGACTTTTGCACCATTGACAAGGAAGGCACTGTTAGCGTCGTGGGGAGAACCAAGGATTTGATAAAGTACAAGGGCTTCCAAGTATCACCCATTGAGTTAGAAGGATATCTTAATACGCATCCCCATGTCATCGAGGGAGGTATTGGCCCCAGCTGGGATGAGAGTCAGCTCACCGAGTTGCCTACGGCCTGGGTCGTCCTTAAGGATTACTTCAAGACTGCGGAGCAGCGGAAACAGGCACTTAAGGAAGTTCATCAGGATGTCGATAAAGAAGTAAGTGGCTACAAGAGGCTCAGAGGCGGCGTATGGCAGATCAGCCAGCTGCCCAAGAACCCGACGGGTAAGATCTTGAGGAAACAACTCGTCGAAATGAGGGATGGTTTATGCTCATTAGACACAGCCTTGAGAGCCAAACTCTAGCCAGATGCCCCTGATGGTCCTAAGGATATCAGTCAACTTGTATATATCGTTATACGATACTCCCTAAGCGCGTAGCATGTATATATACCCCTGCTCATTACCACTCAACATGAATAATAAAGTGTCTACCACTTGTGTGCTACGCGTTGTTATTGTGACGACACACTGGATTTAACCCTGTTAATACATCTATAAATTGAGCTCTATATTCCAATATTTGATACATTCCAACATGGTGGCGCGTTACAACTCCAAGGGGTTTTAGTACGAATCGAAACAGTCATCAATCAACACTCTACTCCTCATTTTTCACGTCGTCCTTTTCCAATTTTTTCTTGTCTGTCGCCGTTTGCTTCTCCCACATGGCATGGTAGCTGCCCCCGAGTTCGAGAAGCTCGCTGTGCGTACCCCTCTCGATCACTTTGCCTTTGTGGAGCACGATGATTTGGTCAGAGTCTACAATTGTAGAGAGACGATGCCTGCATTAATATCATGTTAGCGCCCTAGACTCCATTCCGTACTTGATTGTTCAATAGGAATTGTATACGTACGCGATTGTAACCGTGGTGCGGCCGGCGGTCACCCGCTCAAGAGCCTCTTGTATTTGTCTCTCCGTGTGCGAATCTAGGGATGCAGTAGCCTCGTCCAGTAACAGAATACGTGCATTCTTCAGAATAGCACGTGCAATAGCAACCTATATCAGTTCTTAGCAAGAGAGAACCTAATTTCGCCATCTTAAGGATAGCCACTTACCCGTTGGCGTTCGCCGCCCGATAGCTTTAGGCCTCTTTCGCCGACTTTGGTGTTGTACTGGTCCGGGAAGGCCATGATACGCTCGTGAATATTCGCCGCCTTGCAGGCTTCATGAACATCTGCCTCGGTCGCTCTGGGGTCGGCATAAAGTAGGTTGTACATAATCGAAGCATTAAACAGAACAGTGTCTTGTGGCACTACGCCAATATGTTTGCGGAACCCATCGATCTTCAAATCACGGAGGTCATGGCCGTCCACCGTAATTGATCCGTCGCCCACGTCGTAGAACCGGAACAGAAGTTTCAAGCATGTAGATTTACCACTTCCCGACTCCCCTACAAGGGCTGTCTTGGTTCCTGGCGCAACGGTAAAGTCGATACCATGGAGAACAGGCTCTTTGTCTTGATAGGAGAAGGTAACGTCATTGAATCTGATCTCGCCTTGTGGAAGAGGCAGGTCTTTCGCGTCTGGCTTTTCTACGACCCCGGACGTCTCGTTGAACTGGATCTTGTTAGACCTGTAGTGCCTATTTCGGGACAGGGATGTAACTTACCAACTCAAGCATACGCTCGGCCTCAATGAGATTGTTCTGAAGCATCGTATAGAATGTACCGAAGAAGTTCAGGGGAGCTTGTAGCTGAGCAAAATAGGTTATGAGACTGACAAAGTCGGAAACGTTTTGCTGGCCATGAGCGATTTTATAAGCAGACACAACGACAATCAGAGCCACACCGACAGTGAATACGGAGCTCTGTGTGAGGTTGAGGAAATTCAGTGACAGGAGTACGAGACGTTCGGCTTTCTGATATGTTGTAACATGGCCCCTATACTTTTCCGTCTCTGCGGACACAGCACAGTTATGTTGTACAGTTTCATAAGCCATGATAGCATCGGTTCTGGCTTAGAGTCAGCATCTGTAATTCAATGAGACGTTTCTCACTCACTTTGTCGCCTCCATGTCTCTGCCCTTAGTCGCCATATCTCTTCTCTGTTTGCCTCGATATTTGGCCATATAGATGGTCATAAAGATGTACGACCACATAATGACCAGAACAATGAGGGTGTAAAAAGCATCGTACTTGAAGAAGAAAACAACAGAGGCCACGAGGATATCGAAAAGCATGGGGAAAACCTGAAACAAGAAGTTTTCAAGGAAAGTATTTATGGCGCTGCCGCGGCTAAGAGCGCTTGTGACTTCACCGATCCGCTTGCTGAGGTGGAAATCCATAGATAGTCCAAGGACGTGCTCGAAAGCCGCACACGACAATCTCCGGAACAGAGACTGAGAGACGGGAATCCATAGCATTGACCGAGCGGCTCCGAGAGCGCCCTGCTGTCCTTGCAGACCTCGATACACCACGTAGAGAATCACTTCTTTGTAAGGAATCTTACCGTACCCAAGGGCATCGACAAGTACACCGAGTTGTAAGGGAACCAAGATGTTCACTTTCACAACAAGTTAGTAACATTTTTCTTTAAGTGAGAGGTATCTCGAGTGCTACACAGCTCCCTAGACATGACGATAGCACGATAGGCGAAGTCTGATTCTGGGTAATGGGCAACTGGGGAGACAAGTAGTTTCCGTCGGGGGTTTACTTACCGATGCGCTGGGCAATCAAAAGTATTACACACATTGCGACGGTTGCTTGGTGAAGCGGCGAATTAGATGGCCTGGGATTCGTTAGAGGTAAGCAGATAGGCATGACTAGGTATTCGGACAGTACTCACCAAAGATACGGAAATAGCACCCGGGTGCCCGCAAAGTAATCAAACCAGTTTGACTTGGACGGGTCGCGCGGTTTCTTAGCCTCGGGTTTTGCTGCAGACGAAGTAGTACCGCCATAACCATTCGTAGGACCGTCGCCGTTTTCCAGAAGAGGTCGTCGCTCAGATGCGGTTCCCGGCTCGGCTTTTCTGAGCTCATATTCTCTGCGAATGACAAGAGAGATCATGACCAAGAATAGGGCAATGCGCGCCATGGCAAGACCGAATAAGCTATTGAGCAGTTCTAATGGAGCACCAATAGCCTGGTGCTGAGAAGCGAACACGGCTGCGATGACGGCCTCGACCAGTACACCAATTCCCCAAGCAAAACTGTGAGAAATCGTTGGCGTCCATGGTCCATCAGGATCTGGCAAAAGGCCAGCCAGGAAATAAA
This sequence comes from Xylaria hypoxylon, assembly GCA_902806585.1. Lineage (NCBI taxonomy): Eukaryota > Fungi > Ascomycota > Sordariomycetes > Xylariales > Xylariaceae > Xylaria > Xylaria hypoxylon. Next base: position 4,364,540 of record CADCXB010000001.1, read on the forward strand.
GTAAGACAGCGACATAGGATGCCTAGGTGGGACGTTAGTTATCTTCATGGCGAACAATTCGACATTACACATACTAAATAAGCGCTGTAGGGGAAGTTGGCTTGAACATCCTCGCTTGTAGCGGCATGATAGGCGGCGAGGATGATACTAGCTAGCTATAGAAGATAACTAGTTAGCAGGTACATAAAAAGACATCCTCGGGCCAATTGGATAGAGACATACAAGCAGCGGTGTCAAGACAAGCTGCACAGACCAGACACATGTCGCGTGGAATCGCCGGATCTTCTCGACGTTCTTCTCGTCAATCTGGGGGCCACTACCAGCATACTTGTATCGATATCGGGCTAACTGGGAGAGGAAAAGAGTGGCAATTAAGCCGCAAGGATAGAAATAGAAGCCAACTGTTAGCCCAAGTTCGACATTCGCCATGTTAGCCCGGTTCAATTGGTTCAATTGGCCATTGACCATAAAACTTGGCAAAATATGAAGCAAGAGAGAAGGCTGGTTTGAGGTTTGGGATGTTGCTGTTACTGTAAGGGAGCAACAGGATCCATTAAATTTTCGGCATGTCCAATTGGCAGGCCTGCTAATTGGTCGTACGATGATGCAAGCTTAGCTTACTGATAAAGGCACTGTAGATTAGAGCCTTCATACCTCTGAGCGATGCCCTGAGCGCTTATCACGTGACCTTTATCTAGGCACGTCTTAGTCAGATATCTTCATTTGTGTTACCTGGTTGGTGTTGCCTTGTTGCCTTGGAATGGCGTTTTGAAGGAAGTGACACTAGAAAATGTAGTGTAAATTTGAAGGTGAAGGCAGTGAATTAACTAAGTATAAGCTAGCTTTACTACTCTTCTTATCACAAAACTTCTTCATGTTCTTTTCTAGACAACAAACCGAGTAACCATCAATCAGAACTTTCTGACTGATACAGGTCTCTGACTGTAAAAACTAAGTGTGACGAATTATGAGTGAGTCTCAATACATGTTTCGCCGAACCTGCCATTCCAACATGTCGAATTCCACACAATCAGGAGGAAGGGTGGGTAGCTCAACCATCTTAGCGCCGAGTTGGGCTCATGCAGAACTGATATTTTAGGTGTCATTGAGTGCTTTCTTACTCAAAGTATTTAATAGCCAGGGGCAAGCCTTGAGTAATCGCTTATCATAGATAGAGTCTATAGAGATGACAAACATCTATACTTTGTTATTTGTCTCGTGCTTAACGCTAATTTAAACTATTTATATCGCATTATCTAGCATTAACCTATACTAAGACCACCAGAACTAGCGATTGTATGTACCAAGCATTGTTTCGTGGGGCCACAGAGGAGTCAGTATGGGAAATAGCTAGTGACATTGTCAATAAAGTGTCCCTTGATCTTTGATTTAAATATCATATAAAATGTCGTACTAGAGAGTAAACCTAAGCGTGAATTTGCTATGATCTCGAAGCTGCGATGGAAAGGATAGCTTAGTTGGGGGTTCATGCGTATGCGCTTACTTTAAGAAATACGTTTAGAACCCTAATTATTGGAATATGGTATCATTTATTCATTATTAAGCTTCTTCCTTTGCAACTAGAAAGCACAAATGGCGCGAGATAAAGTACGAGACCTGTTCGAATAATTATATCTAATCTTACAACCTTGTTGACAGCCCGCGATCCTGTAGTTTCCAGTAGATTCTCCGGCGTTAATACCTGGTATTCCAAGCACAAATGATGCCCGAATTTTGCGTATGCCTCAAGGCTGTCACGGTACTATATAATAGCTGCAGATGGCCATATGCCCAAATTGACTTTATTACACTTTGGTAGTGTTGTGGTATATTACTGCAGTTATATTCCGTGACAAAGGCTCGCCATACTATCTAATTTTGTTGAATAAATATTCACCGGTTCCATCATCGAGACACCAAAACTATATTGACGTGCTGGTTAGTTGTCGTTCAACTATGCTCTATCTCTACGGCACTGAGACTTAGGGCCAAGGCTACTACTATAACACAGACCGCAGTCTAGCCTAACTCACTGTTACATGAACCATGACCCAGGCCATATAGCTAACATACAAATTCTTTTCTTTTAGAAACATCTAGCCATCTACCAATGTGCATTTATACTTACGCTTATATCGGGTGATTACCCATGGTGCCATAACGAATACGCAGCTCACCGTTCTAAATAGTTTAAGTCAGCACCTATCAACTAATTACTCTAATATTGGTCCTAGTTTCTGCCTAGTATAATGATGAAGAGAGAATAGTAAGTGCCGGGAGGCTATTATTTGCCTCATGAGATACTTGCCTGTGTAAAAGCGAGGAGTTGTTGTTACAGTACCGGTTGACGATTTAAATCACGACCGAGAAAAAAGGATAGCTAAAGGCAGGATAAAACATGGGCATCCTAGAGTATTCTAGCATTCGAGATAATTCAGTGCCCATATAAGACGGATCTTTAATATATACCTAGAAACCGGTGCGATTGCTTCATATCGTCTATAGGGAGGTCATCGAGGGAAACCATGATACTATAAGACTCTAGTGGCTCGTGCCAGCTCTCTTCGGTGAAATTAGTCTACATCTTCGAAATAGCAAACGGTGAATGTTTATTGTACGATATACTCGTTTCCTAACTGATACTTCTAGAATCTTGTCTCCTGCTAAAACTGGAGGGAGTCACAGTCGAGATACCAAGTGGCGCCTGCGCGTGGCGTATCCGAAGATAAGTCTTTCTAAACTAGCAATTAAGTTGTAAGAGCAAGCACATCTATTCCAATAGGACGCGCTAACCGCAGACTTAGGGAGACTAACGTTTCACAGCCTTGAAGATCTCGTTCTACCTACTCATATGAATGCATTCCAAGGGTCCTTCACAACTGCTTGAACGCTCAGGCTCGCAACAGATACTCTACCTACCTACGTAGTATGTTATAGAAGTACGTGCTATCTAAACGGGAAGGAGAGCTTTGTTGTAGGTTAGCCCAACGGCCAATCTCGCCGCTTGAGCGACCCCAGCAAAGGATCACAACGAAGGGCATAACCTGGCGTTTTCCGATTTGTGCAGTTAATGTATTCCGGTTTCGTCCGCCTCATCGTGTAAAGCAACAAAGCGTTACCGCGAGGAGGTTTCAATTACCAACTTCACCCCTAGCTGCATTTGAAACACTCGTCCACACGTCCAATGCAAGCACACAGAAAGCCTCGGTATAGCCGACGAAAGGGTATAATTCCAGGGCCTGCGACGCTTGCATGTACTGAGTAGATGTAGACCCGAGTGCTCACCGCTCTCGCGGGGTGATATGGGGAATGCTCCCCGCCGTATGATAATATATTCCATGGCACCATTCTTGACAATGGGGCAGCCGAACCCACGCTTGAGAGGCCTCGGTATTCAATCACACTATAAGCTGCCGGGCGTATCCGTGGCTGTCGTGGGTGAGACGGGCAAGTGCCGGATTGGTCCGCGGCGGCGCGGTATATCCTTGTCGCACATAGGATTTAGAACTTTCTCTCAGCGAATCGTCCTTCGTTTTCATGGTCCTATCATACTAGAATTGAATTCTATAGCATGATGGGCGTTTCACATAAATTTCACTATTTCTAATGATTCCTTAAAGATGGCAGTTATGCAAAGTCCGATATCGGGAATATCTTAAACCTGTGCATATAACTTAGTTGAGTAACTACTAAGTTGGGTCGGCTATGGCAGCCTGGGGAAACCGTATTGTCTGAATCTGGTACCATATACTACAAGACGTTCCGTACTCCCTTGATATGCAAGAGCATTGGTATTCTTTGCTAGACCATTAAAGGATCCTCATGTACGCTAATCACGCTGCAGCGGCTTTAACCGTTTGCAAGGGGTATTAGTGTCTTGGGCTGCGCAATACTAAGATTGATCTACGTACTGTACATAGTAGTGTATGTGTGAATGAGGGACCTACTGTAGCAGTACTCGAATGAGAAGGTGAAAAAGAAACCTTCCCGCTTCACATACTACTATGGTCCTGCATGAAGTGCACGAGCAATGACAAATCGCCACGAGCAGAACCACGAGGTTGACGACCAGTAGAAGAAGATAATCCTCAGCTGAGCTAGCGTGATGCAGAGATATGACTCGAGTACAGTATCCCGTGTCCGTGACCTCCACTGATGGCAGGAATATCGAGACTATCTCTATTGTTATTACAAAACAATCATACGTTGATGTGGCATGTAATTGATTTGCAAAAGGAGTGCGGAATGAAAGCCAGCACAAAAATCCCTCGGCTAGTCTTTGGGCTGATGATTGATCGAAGGTCCTGGTATGTCACTACTTGTATGTGTATCTGTGCCCGGTTGTTCGGCAGCAAGGTAGATCCCTTCTTGGTAGTGCTGTTACCCGAAACAAGTAGCAGCCATCATAGGGATAAGTACTGCGTAGTTTATATTTCCCGGTTTTCAGGATCCTTCGTGGCTAGCGTTTCTGCATGGATTATCCTCTCATGTTGGGGTGGGATGCATACGTTCAATAGAGCGATAGTCAAGTCGACTATACTACATAGCGAGCAAGGCTGAAGTGCGATCCTGATCATAAAGGGGGATCATTGAAGCTGTATGGAAACTCGGCGGGGATGTTCGGTCCCGACCACGGACCCAGTGCCCGACTACACTTGATCGCCGAACTTGTAGATCACCGCTGGTGCATCGATCTTGGAACTGGATTAGCGATTTAACCCTTTCCAGCAGGTAGTAAAGAGGGCCAGTCACTATTCGGTGTTATAACAACATCAAATTTCCGCAGTAGGTAGGTTAGTCAGTCCCCCCAAATATTCTGTAACGGGGACGATCATCCAACATATAGTAGTCCACTACCTAGGCGCATGGGTTATCCTTGACAAAAACGTGCCGCAAGATGTGCACGCCATAACGTTCCGCTTCCCCGTTGTTTTTTTGCTTTTTATTCCTTCATCAAGACCCCTGGCAAGTGGTAGATGCGACAGGGTTCTTTCATCTGTAGCGTACCTAGATTACTGCCTACACTAGGTAGATCAGCATGAATGTTTCGCCCAAAACCAGTTACCTAATCGTATCAGGTACCATGGGGGCCGTTACTAAGGTATACCGTATACCCGCCTTCTAAAGCCTCAAAACTGCAACTAGAAGCGACCGCGCATGCATGTGCCCTACGTCCGCCACAACTTGTTTCGCAACGCTGATTCATATTGCCATTACATAACAATCTATGTGTAGAAGTGTAGAGGTGTAGAGAGAGAGAGAGAGCCTCACCAGCATTGCACTGTACTGGTGTACAGTGCTACCGTCACATCACCTTGCTATTAATATGTGATTTGTGCATGACCAACCACATGTTAGCGTTGCATGTGCCTGAAGATCACCCCAACGAGCACTACTATTATACTATCCCCGTCGATTAATGAGATCCTCTCCCAATCATACAAGGTCCCATAACATGATAATAATAGACACCGTAATAATAAGATTCTTATTAACTATAAGAATAATTATTATTATTATAGTGTACTCAGTAGTGTAAAACAAAAGTCTGACAGCACTTAGTGGGCGGATGCATAATTATGAGATCGATCCGTCGTATGTACTATTTAATAAATGGAGCCATAATGTCCAAACGTGATAGGCTCAAGTGTTATCTTTACTTACTCATACACTACGAGGCAGAAGACCAGTGAGCATCTCAATGGAGCTTCACGTGGTGTGGGCCTGGCACATCTCTCATCAACATCCTTTCGCTCAGTTAAACCCAGCTAGCGTGAAATGGTCACTCTTTTTGGCTGGCATTTTATAACTAGCTCATGAAGGAATAGGACCTACTTGTGTAGTAGTGTAGTCCAGGGTATTTTTTTTTTGCATTTACGTAGGCAACCAACTGCTTATCGTTCTGATGCGAACTACCGAAGGATTTCTATCGCGTAAGTCCTGTTTGCGAGTGAAGGATGGGTGGCATAACGCCTACCTAGCTGTAAAGCATTCTTCCACGTTTTTCCTTGTTCCTGACAACCTCATTAAGGACCCATGTATGACGGCGTGGCTAGCAGCTAAGGAGCTAAAGTATTCTATACTGTGCTCGCACTGCTATCTACTGTACCTACATAGTAGTGTAGAGCCTCTATAGTATTACTCAGTGCATTGTACTTCACACTACCGTAGTCGATGGGAGGATTTTTGACGTACATATGCGGCGTAACATGTATTATGGTGTGCTTTCGCATTAGCTAAGCGTAATCATCTACGATACACAATACTAGAAAGATGAGCGACCTGTACTGAGTAGGCTGTATGTTGTTGGCTGATCAGCCACACATCTCCTATTTTACGTCAGCATCAAAATCTTCGTCGTCTTTTCTTGATTTGGGGGCCCTGCACTAGATGAGTTTTCTTGGTTCCAAGGGCTATTTTGCTGCAGTTTCGGATTCCGTCCGTTGGCTGAACTAGCAAGCTGTGGGGGCACCATAGGCAATTTTGTTGTTTTAATCTTTAGCACAAGATTTAGCTTCACAGACCATGATGATGCTGATGGTGCTCATCATCATGACGACACAAAAAGCTGGCCTGTGAGAATGGCAAGCGGTGTGCAGAAACATAGGCGATGCCGCTTATCGACCACGGATGAGCCTAGAGCATTACCATGGTCCATGGCTAACGTGTCAGCTTATGAGGCGTCGTCGTGTCGTATGAATCAATCCTGGATTGTATCAACTTAAATGGCTACCTCTACTATAGTAGGCTTCTACACTACATGTACTACCAGGTGGACTCGTTACACGTGGGGTTATCTCTTGACACCTACTTAGTAGCGCAAATCGTCGACAGATAGCCTACTTACTTACCCCAGCACTTAACTTTGCTATTTGTTAGACCAGCGCCTCCCGCGTCGCGCCGAGCAGGCGTCGCAGAGGGCCCCATAGCGAGTTGATATGCTCCCGGTTGACGCTTGTGTCATCCTTGTTCTTTAATTCTTTAATGTGAGGTAATTACTACTGGTTGAAGAGGAAAGGATGTCCTAGTGTAAGCCTACCCAAGGACAGGGTGAAATCACAGTTTTGCGAGTACAGAGTATAGGTATCTCAGCTCTTCACAGCCTCAGTTCAATCACTTGAGGGGTCAAGTATTTTGCCCATATCTTGTTAGACTCGGACCTCTCGGGCGTCTCGGGCGGAGAGTTTGGCCGGTAGGGTAGGGGTTGGACAACCCAGCACTTTTATTGCAAGTTCCCCTTGCGCAACCATGTGGCACAGTCATTCCTCAACCGAGCAGGCACATCATTAGCCCACAGAGATCGAAGTTCGCGGAATTGCGGATGTAATTCCCTACGGATCATACGAAGTCCTGTAATAGTGCAGTGTAGATATGTATTAGTATGTAATCACTGCCTAACAATTCCAGCATCTTGGGGGAGGGGGAAACAATAAGCAGCCTAGGTAGCCAATATTATTCCTAGGATCCCAGCCTCCAGGTGTGGTAGGCATGTGTATAAGTGGATTGCCTCGGCCGAAAACATCAGTTGATCGATGTTGTCTTAGCACAACGGGTTTCACCTGTTGTCGAGGATATACTACTAGGATTAACTGACCGTCAAAGGCACAGGGCTCTGTACCACGTAAATGCAAGATAAAGCTGCTGCACGCAGGGTTCGTCTGCACTAGTAGTACACTACTTGGGCGTGATAACGCCTAGCCAACTCTGGCTTCCAAGGTAATGAGGAGAGTCCTACTGTAAGTATCCGTCCCCGATTTGTCTTGCTGACTTCATCTCATTCTCACTTGCTCGGGTTCAGGTTCAGGTTCAGTTCGGTTTCGGTTTCGGCAATTAATTTTATTATTTTCGCCGACGCAGTTGACATTCTATTCGCTGATATACATGATGATGAATGTAAACTATCATAACGTTCTACTCATGATCATGCTGGGGTATGGAACTCCCGAAGTTCGCTATCTTTAGCGAAGCGGATACCCAAACCAAGGCTAATCCCGAATGGGGCAGATAGCCGCCAAGAGTTCCCCAAGTGCCATATACAGTTGAACTCTTCTAGTGTAGACCCCTGTGAACCTAGATCCTAAACGCCGTCCCTTGCCTGCATATATGGAGGCAGATGAAAAAAGGGCACTACGCATACGCCTTCCCTAAGATGGAACAGTATGATTTGGCCATCAGGGCAGTATCAGGGCTCTGCCTTGAGAGGCGCGGCGTTTTGCGTACGCCAGCTATCATCTCTTTCCACCGCAGCACCACGCTCAAGAAGCATGGCGGCCATGTCTGTCCGCCCACACATCACAGCCCGTTGAAGGGCAGTGTAACCTGAGTTGTCTTTTCCGTTTATGTTGACATCGTGGCGTTGTAGTAGTAATCGCAGGGTCTCAACGTTCCCCCCAGCGACAGCGAAGTGAAGCAGCGGAGCCGTTGTCTCTGGCAGAGGCTTCGGCATGTCCGGTACATCGCTCAATTTGATGTTGGTCATGAATGTTGAAGTGACCGAGGAGCTCCCAGGGCGTGCGATTGGTTTCCTGTCGACGGCTGTCCAACCAGTTGCACTATTCATTTCAGAGCCCGGGGATGTAGCGTATGCCGTGGACGCTGCGAGACTGTCCTCTAATGAATATACAGACTCAGGGTGGTATAGAGAAATTTCATCGGTATTGCCATACATGTTGTTAAAGCTAATGAAACACGATGTTAGCTCTCTCTCTCTATCTCTCACGTAATCGCGGGTATGGGTTGTTGCTCACCCAGCCGACATAGGCAGCACCTCGTGTCCCTCAGCGCTGCTAACACCCCAAGGAAGAGGACTCGAACAGTTAGATGAAAAATTCGCAGACATGCTATGACTCCTAGGCGGGGGGTGGTGTTGCATTGAACCCGCCGCTATGGTTGTAGTGACAGCCCGTGTCCGGCGGCCCAAGGAGGTGGCCGCTGATAATTCTGGTACGACGTCGTTGGAGGTCGGGATTTGTGAGTAGTAGGTGGGCGAAGCGTCAAACGCCATAGGAGTATCTCCATCTGGCATCAACCCAAGGCTACTCAATTGCTCAGGGCCATGAGCATGTGGCCATGTTTGTATGTAATCGTTTACCTGCCGCGATCGATCTGCAGCCGGCGTTGTTGCTAGCACCGAAGCCGGCTCTGCACTATGGGGTGCCGGCGTGCCCTCGGAGCTTGCAGGACTCCTCCCACCCGAGGCTAACTCTTGTTCTGGTGGGGGTGTAGTTGAGGAATCCCCACTGACGATGTCCTGCAGTTGCTGAAGCTGTTTCTTCAATTTTTCCACCTCTTTTGTCCGATCTCTCATGTTGCGTCCTAGACGGAAACAGTTAGCGGCATGTATCTTTTTTAGACACCAATGCCAGCAGGGCAAAGTGAGTGCAAGGAATGACATACGATAGGCTCTCTGGGCGAGGCGATTTTGGATTTTCCTGCGCTCTGCTGCGTCTGGTAGATTCCGCCAATCCTCATCCGGCTTCATCAGGTCGGCGTACGACGTCGTCAGCGGACGACCGCTGCGCGGTGATGATGTACCCGACATGCTATCCTTGGTCATACGTGGTGGACTGAAGTGTTAAGCGGGTAATATTGAGAGTTGTATCTTGACACGTAGAAGTCAATGGATGAGATGATAGAAAAGGGAAGAGAATAAATAAGTAGGTTTATTGACAACCTGGGCCAGCCAGAGAATGTATAATAAACGTGGTGGCGGTTCCTTCCTGCATCGCCTACCCTACAGGAAGACGGAAGCGATAGGATTAGATACATAAAATGCATGGGGATGCATGTCAAGTTGAGGGTACCACACCCACAGTGTGAGATCCTTCGTGAGAAGAGGGTAGTAGTGTTGTGGTACTCTAGTTCGTATGCAGCTACTCTCTATACATACGTACACTGGCTAGCTGGGGCTAGCTGCAATGAATCAGCGAAAGATAGCGGGTGGAGGAGGGAGGGTAATAAAAAGCCCGCCCTGTATACCATAGATGTATACCATAGAAAGTGAACGCGTAAAGTAGATAGATAGATATATAGATAGATAGATAGATACCTCTATACTTTGCTAAGACTTACCCCGGTTCTCGTGCGCCTCGAACCTGGAGGTGGGATCGATTTCAAGCACTGGCCATCACCCACGAGGGAAATGTTAACAGCTCTTCCAAGAGTCTCCAAGTATCAAACAACTTAACAAGCCAGCAAAGTCCGTGCTCAGCCTAGATACGTGACGAAATCTCCGGGATCCTGGTGCCGGATCAGCTCATCTAACCGTCGTGAGCAGCCATTGCTGACCTGGTTAGGAAAACGGAAGCGCTAATCGTTGGTGGCTGATGCCATTTGAATTGTTTCCGCGCCGTAACATCACACACCTACATAGGACAAGAAAGGAGGGTTATGTTTCCGGTAATCGACTGCGTCTAAAGCCCAGGAAACATCCCCGAATGGTGACGCCGGAAAGCGAAAGCAGGATTCCTGCGGGGATACTTCGCGGTGTTGTCTCCGTACTTCGTAACGGTCGGCGGAATAGACGAGTGCACTAGCTTGCAGAAGAACCGTTGAGAGCAATTTATTTGAACGACCTGTACAGCAAGCATACAAGCATACAAGCATACAAGCATACAAGCATACAAGCATACAAGCATACAAGCATACCAGGATCAGCGCGGGTGCAGGACTTACATCACACGTACTGAGTATATACACTATCTACACTAGTGTACACTCTCGCTATACGTTGCGTACTGTAATTTGTACACCATCGAATGCGCAACATTTCTGTGCTTGGTTCTTGCATCTGGTCTTGGTGGAGTGACCAGTGATGTCTGCGTGCGTAACCGAGGAGAGTCGGAGGTAACGTGAAGATTCAGCAGGATTCCGACATCCGTATTGTAATTCCAAAGGAAGCAAAGGAAGCATGCATGGAAAAACAATAGTAGCACCAGGCGGTGCCGAGCTGTTGCCGAGCTGTTACTCCAGGACCTTGCAGGGCTCCTATCTACACCAGCGGGAGTCGATCTTACGACCAATTACTTAAGAAGTCCCTACACTGCTTGCCTACCTTGTATGTATGTAGGTACCCTATAGTACCTACATAGTACATTTACTACCTAGGTAGTCTACTAGGTACCTATATGTCATGATGTAGGTAATAAGTCTGGCCAGCTGTTACCTTCAGGCCGCCCAAGGCAGAATTCAAGGGATCTCCTGCGGTAGCGTCCGTACCTTAGCTTTAATGGATAGGAGCCCTAGTGTAGTGTACTACCACCTACAGTAGCTATGTAGTGTACCTACCTCTAAGTAAGTAGTCTAGCTGTTAGAGGACAAATACCGCACCCCCATTCAACTATGCATACTACACTACTACTAGTGTTAGTAGTGCCCTATTAATCGAAGCGTACTTCTACACTACTGTAGTATGCGCACACACAGACAGTCCACAGAGAACCCTGGCAGTCTGCCCTGGTAGATACTTATCTACCTACCAGGTAGCTGAACGCCGCCTCGACAACAAGCATTTTGTCTCCCGAGCGTCTTTCCCGTTCGGCCTGTGCCTTATTTCACAGGAGGTGCGGCACACAACATGCAACTAAACTTCATGCAAGGTCACCAAGATTACCTACTACCTTACCTACTTTCTTACCTACTTAGTAGGTACCTTGCACTCATGTATGCTTATCCATCCTTCCTAGCATTCCATGATGCTGCCGCCGTGTTTACATGTGGGCAGTTATACGGGCTATAGTAGGCTCTGTAAGCAACGGACGACTATAATTCCGCCACAAGGGTTCTCGACATATCCTAAGAGATGGTCTATTCTAGGTGTCTATCATCAACTACAGGGCCGCTACAGCAAACAAGCATGAGGCCTAGCTGAGAGTGGCCTCACTAGACAACAAGGTGAAAAGTGGCATACCATACTGTATGTACACCACGACACTGACATGTACCTACTATCAGAGTAGTGGCGAACTACGATGTGTCCCGCATGTGTCAAGATTACTTACAGTCCTTATTAGCGTAGCTTGCGCAGACGACAAGGTATCTCGCATCAGCTCGACAGCAGACAGCGTCTTGCTGGGGAAATTTCAAATTCCATAGGCAGTCCTGACTCCTCAATAACGGTATCTTTGCTCTTCTGCACGTCATATCATCTGAGGGACGAGCCTTCCTATTCCGGCTAAGGATACAGAACTCATCCCACGTACTGTCGGTGTCAACCGACGATTGATCTGCGTGAAGCGGGTAAGAATCTTCGCCACAGAACTAGACTCGCGAGCCCTAGTGTACCCCCCACCATCAATCAACATACCAGTGCAACGCACACACGAACTACCTACTTATCCAATGCATCTAATGAGTAGTAGGTAGGTAGTCAATAGCTCAAACGATATGTCGCTTGCTTCTCGCCGCATTGTATTGAATTAATCTAAGTTGTTATGTTCGTTTTAAGGACACAGATTTGGAAAGTACTATGAGACACTCCAGACAGTATGTCTGGACTGGGCTTTGAAAATCGAGTACAGTAGTATTCACCGGTGGTCTGAGACGCTAAAGGTTGTTGATGCCGGGGAACTTCTGCACAAACGTAGCACTGCTAACGGACACAGGCCTGAGATACAGCGATACGGCGGCGACTAGGCCTGCGACCGCCCGAAAAAGGCCTTCGGCCCAGCCTTGGGTTCCAGTTCAAAGCTTGGCGTGAAGTAAGTATACTGTAGCTGCAGAAAGTGCAGATGGATACAGCTTACGGATGCTGTAAGATAATGACTGCGTGAAGAGAAGTCTTGTGCATGCTTGCTCGTCTATGAACAACAACCTTGGGCAAATATAGCGGGATCTACAATCACTCCGACATCTAGACCACTAAATTATAAACGGCTAGCATTCCAGACCGTATGTTGCTGGTAGAAAAGGCGAGCAGCTGTTCATGGTTGATACCGCGATATAGGCAACATACGAAGTTTCGGAGGAGCGGAATAAGAGATCATGCTTCAGGGCGGCGAGGTGTATATGCTAACACAAATATATACCTACTGAAGATCATATCATGCGGATTGAGTTGGCATTCTCATTTGCTAAACCCTTGTGTGGCGTCTACAAAACACCATGGTGCCAGAAACGGTAACGCTGGTGAATGGGCTGATTGCACCATGTGGAAGACATGGAACATAGGAAGGGAACCAATGCTGATCGCTCGCTACTTAGTCCTTTATCTCGACTTGTCTAGAAGGTAATAGTAACCTGGGGTTGGAAGAGAAAAACGTTGCGAACTCGATGGTTTGCATTCTCTTCCCTGTTTGTTTCCATATAAGCTATAAACAAGGTAGCGAGCACACGCTACAACCGAGTCTAGTACCAATCCGCCAGCCCAGCTAGCCATACTACTTATTCCGGTAGGAGGAGCTCGTCAACAAAGTCGATGATTGGCTCTCTGATGTGTCTGAGCAAGTATCTGGATAGCGTGCGATTTCTTTTGTGTTTTTTCCTTCTCTTATGCTCTCCGGCCACTTGGACGCCTCAGACGTCAATCTCTACGCTCTTCTCTTGCGCTTCTAGCACACCTTTTTCAATGCCTTCATCGCACCCCGTCATTGATTCCACCTTCTCAGTTTGAGGGCGCATGCCGAAGCCGTCATCGAACGCCAATGATGAGGTGGCGCCGCACTTGCAGGAGATGACATCTCCGGAAGTTGTAGGTTTCTTCAAGTCCTATTGTAGCAAGATAGGTACACTAAAATGCTACATCTTCCTCTTGGCCCGAGCCCGTTCGGTTGCCATGTGCTCGAGGGAGCATGTGTCCTCCAACATACATACGTACAGATCTGCACTCGCTTCTGCTTTGTCGCCTTGTCTCGCTCTGCGCAGACATATTGTGCAGCAGCAGAGTTCGAAATGACGCATCTGATTTGAATAAGCTCGCCTCGTTATTCCGCCAATAAGGGCATCGGTTATATGGCTAGGACAAGTATATGTCAACCGAGACAACATCGATACACCATAAAGAAATGGAATGAGATGGCGTTATCATGAACATATCCGAATTCAGAGGGACACCCGTAAAGCATACTGTAACGAGAAGGTCGCCGTAGACCCCGAATACCACCATTGGCCCGCGCATGATGCAAGCGGAACCAGGGTCCTGGCGCCAAAGGGCAGTCTTGAAACTACTATATGGCAGGGCTGCATATCCCGTGCAAGGTGGCATTACTATGTACTGTCAAAATGCACCTAGCCGTACCCAGTCTTCGAGATAAGGTTTCGCAGCCCACGCCTACCTGCAACCTTTATATTTCGCTTACTTCAACATCCCATCCGTCTTTTCCCAGGTAGTCTTCGTTCACAGATACCTAGATCTACAATATGTAGTCATTATTCTAACTCACCAAAGCATAAAGGCCGAGTATCGTTCCAATGGTGGAGTAAAATGGGAAGCAAGCGACAGGCATCACCTCCAGCCACGCGTTCATCACACTCATGATTGACACCAGTTGATAATGGGAGTAGTATCGCCCCGGCCCCTCTCCATCCTCCTCGCAGCGTGTATAATGTCCTCAGAATCTCCCGTTGCGTAACCGGAACCAATCTCGTCTAAGGTGTGATTGCGATGTTGCGGAAAACCTGTATATGGCAATGCAATCAACCAGCTTCACCGACACGCCGCCCATTCCCATTTTATGGTCCTCTTATTTATCCATTTACTGCCCCTGGTACACGGCGTCGCGCTTCATGTCGGCGTATCATAACATAGTCTATTATAATCTACAGTCCTGCATAAAAGTCGTACTCGTACCAACGGCTCGTGGTCATGTTGATCCAGGCGATCACATTGGGATCCTCTATCAGCCTGCGCACTCCGTGCTTGCTTCCCGAGAAGATGAACTGATCAGCCAGCCTAGAGGGAGGATCTGATCCGAATCCTGTAAGCCGCATATATAGTACGTCTACGTTGGCAGCGGCACGGACAAATCCCTCCTAGAAATCGAGGGCTATGTCACGAACCTGGGTATGGTGTATCATGAATATTCGTTGCTACGCGAGGAGCCTACAACTAGATCGGCGATCTCTGCTAACAATATACAAACCACGTTCTTTGCCCCAGAAGGTGTGACAGGCTCCTGTGTCATCGTAAACTCGTCGAATCCGTAGCTGTAGTAGATTGGACTTCGGAGGCTCTTCAGGTTTCAAATCCCAAATCTTGTATGCGTATCCTAAAGCACTACCCTACGTAAAAGCTAATAATTTGAAGTTTGAGGTTCGCATTTGCCGGTTGGTCAATTCGGCTACAGTATATATAATACGAGAAAACGCCAAAGGTTAAACTGTGAAGCTTTAGCCGAGTGTGAATGGTGAGATGGCCTTCCCCAGTCACAGTATCATACTCGATCGAATCCGTAATTCACAGTTAGATCGTACTCATTAACAAGTAAGATCAAACAGCATGGTAAGGGGCTATGTCCGTAGCAAGCTAGAGGCACGGGGAAAACGATGAAGTGTGAAGTTCGTAGTGATGATAAGTAGTATCAGCATATGTTTTCTCACTATTTTATTGAGGCGCACCTTCTAACATGTTGAATTTCTATATTATGTGTTATGCTACAACAATATAACTAGAATCTCATGATTTGATTACCCAAAGTAGGTGGCTTCGAAATGTCTCACCTCTATAGTAGTTCACTACCAAAACTCAGTGGGCAGCTGCAGCAACTCAGTGGATGGCTGCAGGAGCTCAGGAACTAAGAAAAGGAAGGAAATCTCAAGCTTTAATGAGAGTATCATACTGTAATGTTATTATCTATTCTTGTCACGAGTTTTTTTATTGCCGGCTCTTGTCGAGTTAGCCTCCAGTGCTTTTCCACATGGTTGAATTCTTTTCCAGATGACTGTAAACTAGTAACCCTAAGGGGTGGTCATGTAGTAGTTACTATGTATATGAAAGTCTCTAGAACCCCTTCAAGCCTTAGGAGGGTTTAGGAATTAATTGATCACTCTATTAAGCCCTCCTTATTACCTTTTTGACTAAAACGGGTCTGTCTATTCACACTAAGGCCAAATCTCTCTGATACTATTGTTGAGGGATACTACTATTTCACAACGTACATACAATGACTTCTATCAGTCCCGCTGGGAACTTTCGGGGTTTGTTGGTAATGCCTTGTAACACGGCTACGCTGTCCTAAGGATACAGTAGTCTTCCTTCACATATCATCTTTTCAGCCTCATTGATTTCCAAAAACCCGTAGGGAATTCCCACTCGCGCTAGAGTCATTTATGTAGGAAGTAGTAACCTCTATCAAAGATGATACTCTAGAAACATCTTTATAAGACAACATGGAGAAAGCCCTTTCTCAAAATGACTCATTTCTATGGCAAAGTGTATATCGAAGTCAGCCTCGTACAGGCTATGTCCTTGAGACTAATCCAACAATGTTCTCACGTTGTATCTCGACCGTACGAACTTAGCTGCGAATAATAAAAAACAACAACTTTGTTCTGAGGTTAACTTGTGTTTATGCTACAGGCAATATGACTTTCCTTTTCTGCCTTTCCCAGGGAATTGTGTGAATGTAAATGTAATATTCTTATTTTATTTTAGCCACCTACCACCTAATTTTTAGCATACTACTGCTGGAGTTGCTGTATTCGAGACCGAAGATACCTAGTTTTCCCTTTAAACATCCTCAGCTTCTTTCCTTTAAAAGGTAAAGTAAGGTGATGTTTTTAGAGCCCATAGATGTTATTAGACTTCACGTTATCTACTTATCTTGGATACTCGCACTAGCAAAACTAAGGAATGAAACAAAGCCCAAGAATTAGTTAAAGTTTATGAATTGAATTGGTCTACTACAGTGAACCGTGTTTGGCCTGGGTGGCATAAGATACTAATATAGTCTACGCGATTCATTAAAGAGTAAAGTAGAAGATAGAGTATGGTTCAACTAAATTGAAATCGCTTATAAATCGCTTGACATTATAATAAAAGTACAAGATATCAATGTTTTATGTTAAATTTATATACAAACCCATGAGGAGGTTAATAAAAGCTCTGTTATATTTAATAGGCGTAAGTCGTGTGAACGCCTTGTTGGTGGTTTATTATACTGGTAGGTAATAAATGTTGCTATACATGGAATTTATAAATCATAGTTGTTTGATTTCTCGTCAAGGAATATTCTTAATGAGATGCTCCAGTGAAGTGAGCTCACGATACCAAAGCGCCTCCAATACATACTACTATCACCATACTATAATGTTATGTTATCGGATAGATGTGGAATAACTATACCAAAGAAAAGGAAGCAATATGCGTAGTGATAGAACTAATTACCCGGTAGGGGTGTTTTCGGACCCTCGACCTAACAAGGAATATCACTACCAGGCCTACAGTTGGTTATCAAACTAGGCCTGACAGCATGATTATAAAAGGTGGATATCATTATATAATCAAACGCGTTTTTGTATTACAATAGCCTCATTAGCATAATCTAGATCATCGTGTCTGATAAAAGAGAAACCTTGTCTCTACTATGCCTGTAGCAGGATAAACTTATTTCGGACTTTCCAGATAATTATTCTGCAGCTAGTTATTTCCTGGATTAGATAAGTGCTCTAAAAGTCTTATAGTATTGCCGATACTTGAGCTCTGCTCCCGGTCGAAATATGGAACTAGGCCATAATGAATTGAGACGGTTGTGTCATCAGCGAGACCATTTGCTGAGCAAGGGCTACATCCTGCTTTCTACTCTGCTGTGTAACGAACTTCTGAAATTTGCCTAAAAATATGTCATGGTATTTATGCACACTTGTCGTTGATTTTTGCTTCTTAGTTCGGTTCCTACCTGTCCTGTTGTGGTTGCAAATTACACTGCTAGAGTCCCCGCTGCTGCTTGGGGCGGTTATCACTCTTGCATGTTGAAGGGCTTCTATTATCATGATTTTGATTAAGTGGTAAACATACAGTCGCCGCCATGGATATCTCCGGAAACGTATTGAATAAGCAGGTGAAGGAACCCAAGTCGTAGACTTTGCACTGAACGATGAGTTCTTACTCTCTCAATGAGCCGGGTTCTTCCACTCGTCACAGATAGTACCGCAATCAAACTGAATGAGAGAGACCATCTGCCCGAGATAAAATGACTGTGGACCAAGGCGAAAGGCGGTAAAGTGATGTAGCCTGTAATAGAACTACAAGGTTTGATAGAGTCGCTGGCCAGTCTACTTCTGAATCTCCTGTATTCACGAGGGATGCAGAGGCGTCTATATAAAACACTGATACCACACAACCTACAGAATGAGTAGAAATACAGTAGGCTGACTTCTCTTCGTTGGCGCGTACCTTCTCGTAGGGGTAGTTAGACTAAGAGTCGTCAAGTTTCGCGGGCTTGAAGGTGCTGTCGTTTATTCCAGGGCTATGAGCTCAGCTTGTTATGGTGTTGAAAGGCGCGACACGGTGAGCTGAACGGAATGCGCATTGGTCCAAGTTACAGTGACAATGTTGTAGAAGCGATGCTACGTAACATCACTACTCGTGCTATACCGCTTACATAACAGGGCCATCGACTGTCTTGTACACTGTTCTTGAGCAAGTTAGCTGAGATATATATTAGGTAGGCTCTCCTATTGCACCTTACCCAGATCATGCAATGAGACTTAAAGGATGAGCTAAATTGTCTTGCCGGGTTTGTCGCCTTGCACCACTAATAATCATCTCGTACCCTCGGTTTCTCATCAGTATTGGGCATAGCAATCTGCACTACGGATTTTGGGTGTCTATTCAATCCAATGCGGTACCACCCGATACAAGCATGCAACACCAGCAGTGGGAGTTATCGCTGCGCTGCATCCATCGTGTTGCGTCCCGTTCACCTCCCGTTCACCTCCCGTTCAATCATCGGTGAGCTTTGTGTATTGATTACCTAATTATAATATAGCACACCCGAGACAGCCGCAGCTGGGAAGCCTCACATGTTCGTTTGTACAATCGGTTATTCCTGGATTTCCCCGCATTCGTAGGAGCACAGGAAAGCAATCAGCCCAGGATCAATAGACAAAATCGACTGATGCAGCGTTTTTGAGAGCATTTGAGCAAGTATTTTGCCATCTTTTGCAGCGCCCAGCCGCGACCCAGGCAGGCAAGGACATCCCCCAATGCGGACCCCGCCAAAGCTATTCCGACAAAGAGCCAACAGGAAGCGAGCCTTGGAAGCCATTGCCCAATTCAGTGCTGTAACTGTCCTGTCATTGGCTAGAAACTTGCTCAAGCCTTTACTGAGTAAGGCTTTCCCCCTCCCCGCCTACCTCTACTGAGTAGCATGCTACCCGAGAACCTGGTACTATACATTGACCATCGATACTAGCACCAACCGTGTTATTGTGCTCTGTCTTGGCGGTTTCCCACCCCTGGGTTTGTTCCACGATCTAGGCCGTCAGCCCATACACAGAGAGAAGATTTCGTGAGCCGTATAAATCCTCGGTTGCGCCGCTGACGAGCAAACGCGGCTCCTTTCTATCTCTGGTTTACGCCTTCTGATAAATATACCTCTTCCCATTTCCAACGACGTCAACCACCTTCTAGGACCAACGCCTCGTCAACATGCGTGCTGTTTCCCTCCTCGCCGTTGTCGGCCTAGTGTCCGCCCATTACGCGGTTGAGTACCCAACATGGAGAGCTGATAGCTTGGCTGAGAACACGACATACAGCGAATGGAATTATCCTTGTATGTTCTTGTCTCTATTTCTATATGCTTATGACAGATGATTTCTACCCTTATATAGTCTTGAAACAACTAACCCGATGACCAAAAGGCGCTGGCGTGCCTTACGGCGTAGGAAACAAGACCGAATGGCCCATCAAAGGTGCCTCCGTGGCCCTTGACTTGCATCATCCATGGGCTTACGTGTACATCAACCTCGGGCTCGGCGAGAACGCAACCAATTTCAACATCTCTCTCACCCCACAGCTGTTGAACGTCACTGGTACCGGCAACTTCTGTCTCACCGACCTCCCCGTCCCAGACACTATCGCGGATGGTCAGGCTGCCACTATCCAGTTCGTCACTGGTGGCCAGTCCGGATCGGCCTTATACAACGTGAGTAGAACCCTATGGTGCCCGGTGTGGAACGATATTAACATATCCGCTCCAAAATAGTGTGCCGATATTGTGTTCAGATCCTCCGCAACATCTCCCTCGGATGGAACATGCTCCAACAGCACAGGTGTCACGGCGACTATCGTGGGGCAAGCCACAACGACGAGTTCGGGCTCGACTCCGACACCTACGCCCAATAGTGCACCCGCGGGTGCCTTAGGAGTTGTGCCTCAGACTGCCGTTTTGGGCATGGCGCTTGCTTTTATTCTGGGAGTTATGATGTAGGAGGGCTATGACCGGGGATGTGGACTGTTGCCTGGGCGTGCCGATAATTTTGATACCCAAATGCTGAAGAATAGGCTTTTGCAACCTTACTCATGGGCCTATGAATGTCTACAAGAGTCATCTAATGAAAAAGGTTGTTAGCTAGAAGCCATGAAACCCACGAAGTGCTATTGACTTTACCTGTGACACGTACTCTTTGCAGTATATGCACTCGCCTTTTCGCTCTATTTGAATGCATAGAGGAAACTACATGTAAAAGGAAACAACGCAAAAGCTTCCTCTCGAACAGACAGCGCCTTGAACAGCAAATATTCGAGCTAGAAATCAGAGCGCCATTAACTCCTGTTGCTCGCGTCAAGCTAATATGACGTTGGACTGCGCCGAGGTCTGTGAACGGTAGAGTCTTTGTCTAGTGCGCATGTTTGATCCGTTATATGAAACTAGTTCAATGGTTGGCTATTAAATATTCATCTCGTGGGAACCATGTCTTTATCCGGATGTAGTTCATTTATAACGTTTTGCATACTGATGCGCTGAAGTGGGTTAGGTGTTAGCATCTGCAGCACGAGGAACTCGATCTTGTCGCGGAGGTTAAGCTGGGTCTTAGCCTCGTTGACTTCACTCAACCACTGCTTCATCTGTGCGACAGCAGAGGAGGTGCGGTTTGAAGGCTGCCCGTGCCTGCGATTTAGATCCGCGATCACCCAGTATAGCTGCTTTGGATGGCCTCGGACTCCGCGAGCGTCGGGAAAGGGGATCTTCCGCAAAACGTAGAGCATCGTCACGCCGAGCGCCCAGACATCCGAGGCTGGACCACGAAGCTTCTGCCCAATGAACTCTGGAGGTACATAATATGGCGTGCCACCGTTAGTGGCAGGGTCGACGGTGCGGGTTGATAACCCAAAGTCGCAGAGAACGGCGCCCCTATCCCTAGAGTACAAGATATTGGCGGGTTTGATATCATTGTGGATGCGCTTCTTTTGGTGAACGTAATGTAAGGCGCCTGTGATGTCCTTGAGGATGCGAATGGCGTCGGTGCGACCGCCAACAAACTTGTCCGTGGTAGTGTCGCGCCATACGTTACGAGCGGCTAGGTCCTTGCCATCAACGTGCTCCATATATAGCGACAAATAGCGTGCATCACCACCGTGTAACTTAACGATGGATTCGTGTTGAAGGTCTTCTTGGCTTTGATATTCACGCAGCCAGACATCGGCTTGACGAATCACGTTCCGATGCATTGCATCCTGGGGACGATTATCTGCTTGAGGTCCTCGAGTCTTAAGGACTTTGACCGTGATAAGGCCGTCAGAAACATGCGAATGCTCGGCTGTAAACACAGAGGAAGCTCCAGTAGTAGCGATCTGATCGCGTTTTGTCAATTGATATCCATCAAGACCGTAGCCGCCAGGGACTGCGAGGGTCTCGTCTTCCTGAACCTGGAGCAGCGCGTGGCCATTGGGGATTGCAATCTCCTTCGTTTTGGCCGCATTAGGTAATGGCACAACTAGATGCTCGTCTTTCGGCCCTAAAAATATGATGACACTATCGTTACTCCTTTCCTGGTCACCCTCGGGGCGAAGCCGCTTCTCAATTACTGCGTTCTCCGTCGCAAACTGGTCGGATGAAAATGATCTTTTACCCAGTGAGCTCGACAGATTTTGATGACTACGAGCAGGCAGTGACTCGAAGCTGTCCGAGGGGACGTGTAGGGTAGCAAGCCTTTTTTCCAAAATTCGAAAGTCGAGGACGGGAATGCCAACGCTAATCCTCCATGTGCCTGGCGACAGCTCCCGGGTTGCCCCGGGTACAATCTCCTGTTTAAAGTTGGCGCCGGTGCGATCTGAAGATGCCCTGGCGAGCACAATTGGAATTTCTGACTTGTTCCACAAAATCAAACTATCACTAGCCGGATCGTAGTAAAGCTCACACCACAAGGGAGGACGGTCCTCATCCTCAGTCTGCGGTATCCTGATAGAGAAATTGATGTCTTTTGAGGTTTGGGTCACGGCTAAGACCTTGGACACCGGCTGGTCAGGATTGCCCATCTCTGCCCGCAAGGTAAGCCACCGGCAGTTGTTATTGCCGGGGCTGACGGAGCGACTTTTTGTGAGTGGCCGCACTAGGATACGGAGGCCATTCTTGTGGTGGTATTCGTCGATCACCAACTGGTCCAAGGGGATATGATCGTGCTGGGCATCGCCGAGCTCATCAACTTCGATGCTTTTGCCCAGTCGCAACTGGATTTCCTCGGGAGTGAACGGCTCCGTTTTCTCTTCGGATGGGTAAACCTCAGCAGCCATAATGCGACAGAGAGAGTTGCGCAAGAGGTATATGCGACATAAATAAGAGCAGCGTTATGATTTATGGATGGGAATATGACAAGACTATAGAATTATATCTTTTGTAGAAGATGGCCTGAAAGGAAGAAATAGATAGGAAAATTTCTCGAAAACTTCGAGAGAATTTGATGATCAATCAACTTGTTCACTCCAAAGGGCCATATTAAAGGTGAGGTGACTAGACGGGATTATCACTATGATACTATCAGATGAGCTGTCCTTGGGACCTTCAGTACCGTGTCTCTGTGCTCAAGCGCTGTCAGAGAGAGTCATCGAAGGGGTCAGAAGCATGAAAGACAGAAAGGGCGTGAAATGGGCGGGCGTGCGGCTGATCCCGCTGAAAATGGTTCCTTCGGTCGCCTGCTTACCAGTTCCCCGTCTCTTTCTTTACCTGCCAACCAGCTATATAGGTAGGCACTGCAGGTATAAATAATACAGGTTCCACTAGGCCGGCGTATTAGTCAGTTTGGAGCATTGCCTCAGTTGCCTCATAAGGACTGGGCTATGCTACCCACCCCCTACACACAGCAACTTGTTAGGTACTCACAATGGTAGGCGTATTGCCCTTCCGATCTAAGTTATATCTATCCGTCCAGAGCAAATACCAGACTGGATAAGAAGGAGAAGCGATAAATATTGAATGCCCTTGAAAGTGGCAAGGGCATTCACACAATCGGGTCTGATGGTCTCACTCAAGCGATACTGTATGCGGTTTGGGTTTGGATTCCATCACAAGACGAAAGCCTAGTAGGCAGACATGTTGTAGGCAGTTGTTTGTTTCTGTTTAGTGTGGCTTGTGTAGTGTAAGCCGACTGTCTAGTTTTGCCCCCCTGACCAGGCAAGCGAGGTACATGGTACCTAGATACAGTAGAGCAAAGCAGGTGAGCGGATCTTGCGATAGAGGGTGTGGCCCTGAAGTCCTCCCGACCGAGGAGTGCAATGATGAGCGCCCTGATGAGATGTGCTGTTGATCTTTCGAGAGTTCCCATGCCATTGACCACTTGAACGCCATCTTAAACAAGACGTCTCGAGAACACGTCTCAGTGAGTAGTAAAATAATAAACGGAACAATACGCCCAACAACCGCAGCCTGAAAGTAACACTTGAGAAGTACCTACTAGTACTGCAGTTAGGAGGAATACGATGCTAGTCAGCTGACACCAAGTGTCCTCCTGACTGAAAGAAGATCGAGTCGAGGCTGAGAAAATAGACTTCTACAGTAGATAGGTGTAGGATCAAGTGCAAGATAGACCGGCGCGCTACTCTTTAGCAAATACTGAGTTCTCATGATAGTAGAGTTAGATGGGAATATTGTAAGAAAACCTCAGAGCTCGAGCTCGCGATCTTCTTCTAGTGGAGGTAGTGCAAGGCGTTTTATGTGAAACTGGCGATGCAATTTCCGGGCGGACGAGAAGGTGAGAGAAGGTGCCGTTCCGAAGCGTGTTCGAAAATGCCATTTCGTCATTGGCCATCGAACACTCGAGACCAGTGTGCGACCCCACTCTTGTCTCATTCCGACGCGCAGTGATTGGGTGCACCACGCAGGGGGGGCTTCCGTAAATGGAAAAATGTGGTGGCAGTGCGGCCCCAACTACTAATACCGCCTCATATAAATAACCGGCTAAGCTTGTTATAGCTAAAACTTCCATCAACTACTAACAAAAAGGGAATAGCTCCATCGACAACACTCGGGAAAAACTTGTGATCAGACACCATCCCGACACCTGACGAGGGGGCAATCTTGGTCAAATGCCTCAGGCCACAATCCCAGCGACGCTATGGGTACCGGCGGTTGCCCACCACATCGCCTCGTCGTCTTCGTCCATCTCCAAAAAACAAAGAATCAGTACACGCTACCCATTAAAGCCCACAACAAACCGCAAACAGCGCCCTCGCTGCATCAATTCTAGCCTACGAGCTACCAAAATCATAGTTTTCATATGATTTTATGATTTAATCCATATTATACGTGAATTTAAATAGCAAAAATGGCCGGCGGGCGGTAGTAGTGTGTACATGGTTTGACAGCAATCACAAGACCCAAAAGAACGAAGAGCAAGCACCCAGTGTCCAGTGCCCAAAGAACGCCAGAGCCGAGCCGCCTACCCTCTGGGGCAACCGCGCTCTATTAATCTATTATACATTCGCCCTCCTTAACCAACGCCTTCGATACCGAAGCTAGAATCAGTAAAGAAACCCAAACCCCCGAAACCAACCCCGACACTGAGACCGAGTACCAAGACCCGCGACGCCCTTCTACACGAACCGTCCACTTGACTGCTCTCTCGTCGTTGTCATCGTCCAGTCCTTACGTGCCTTAAATAAGAGAATGGATGAGCCTGATGGTGGTTACTCCTGGCAATCATGGAAATTTGGAATGAAGAGGGAGGACCTCTACACCAAACTTCAAAATCAGTATAACACGGTCACCTTATCTATCCAGGACCCCGACGCTTTTCATCATGACGTGTGCGAGATCTCCAAGACGGCCGTGGGCCTAGACGAGTTCCATCGCATGCTTGAACAGCGCAAGCAGTTTCGACTTGATCAACTGAATGAAACTCTGCAGTCAGCATCTGTCGAAATCATCGCCAACCCAAATCTCATTGGCACCGACCAGTGGCAGCATGCTATACAACTCTTTCGTACTCGGTCCTTCGACTCACTCGTCAGATATTTCTCCTCCTACCTCCCTGAGGATCATCAGTGGAACCCTTTTCCTCAGGATCCTACCACCAAGTCGTTCTTTGATGAGGTAGATGATCCTACCCCTATGATGACGCACGAACCTTTATCGTTTATCAGTACCACCTCAACCAATTTGATTCCAGCGAGTCATCTTCCTCCTTCTCCTCGATCCCTAACTATGTGCTCGGATTCATCCAGTGCTTCCACCCCCGCCAGAACACTCTCGTTCTCTGATCCAGAATCAGATGACATGCTGCTATCAGCTACCCTTACTCAGGGGTACGATGATGAAACATCTCAATGGGGCGATTCAGATGCACCAACGACACCGATATCTGAAATGTCAGACATAATTCCGTTGGAACATCCCACCGAAGATGAATATGTCAAAAACCATGACACTCACGAACAACGTAACCCGGCCGGGTCGCTATCTGCTAATTCGCCAGAAGACAGTACGCCGGAATCCGAAACGCCGACACCTCGCGAAGTCGCCGCAGATACGTACTTATCAAAAGAAAAATCAAAGAAATCGGGATTGATATCAATGTCATTGCCGTCCAAATATACCCGATTAGAGAGGAGAGTTCGCGAAGCGAGTCCAGGCTCGATACGAGCACGACGGAGGAGTCCAGAAATTGGACGCATACAAAAACCTTCCCACGACCCTTTACGCCCAAGACCCAGAAGTCTTAAAAGTTAGTTGGTCCTTGACCAGTATGACTTTGTATATATGTCAAACTGTTATAGATATATAATGATGTAATGCCCTGTTTATGATCAATTACTTTCCTACGGGTGTGTTTTGGTGTTGACCGTTCTCTTCGAGCGGCTTGATTCCTCATGATGTTTGACAACCAACTTGAATATTGAATGCTAACTCATATGATCCAACGATATACATCGTACAATAGTATTCGCAACAGCGCATCGAGTCCAATTAATTAAAGCAGTAATCCAGTTTGTTCACGATTAGGAAAACAATATTATTAACTATATAGGTACTCATTCCCAACTATTAATGCACAACAGAGCGCCTAAACCTAGGGTACTACCTAACCTAGGTACTTCTCACCACACTAGTCTTTTCTTATAGCCTCCATTACCCTGAACCCATAGTGGTTGTAATACGCTAAAACCCCGCTCTAAGTGTACGTCGTCCGCTACCAGTACTAATATTTAGATGGCATCCTTTCTACTAAATAAACCCCTATCAACCATTAGGCTTAACGAAGGATCTCATCTCGTCCCACCACGAGTCAATGATGAATGGACAGTCTCTCATGAGGTCATCAATTAGTATTATAAGGTAGATTTTAACATATGAAGATGAGGTCATCCAAACCAAATACAGGTGAACCGAACATGAAAGATGAGACAAATGCATTACCTTTTATTCAAGCATCTAGTAGACTGTTCTTCTACACTTGAATAGATATCTTCGAATTTCTCTCCGTCCGATACTTTCGTATATTCGTACTGATATAGTCGCTATTCACCATCCCATTAAGAAATTTAATCACCCCCAAAATGCCTGAGACCCTCCGCGAGAAAGCAAGCAAGAAAGTCCTGGGCCCGGACGCGAACCCGAGTCAGCTTGGCGATCCGATCAGTCTCAAAGCCGAGAACAGCGACAACGTGTCAACGGACGAGGAAAAAGGTGCTTCGTCGCCGTCCTCCTCGCCGTCTGCTAAGTCGCGGAGCAGCAAAGGCGAGACTTTGAGGGAGAAGGCGGCGAAGAAGCTGAACGGTCCCGACGCTAATCCGAGTCAACTGGGCGATCCTATAAGCCTTAAGAACGAGACAAGTCCTGGCGTGCCTGTCGACAGCGAACGGGGCGCTAAGAGCGAAGAGGTCGTGAAGCGTGACTCAAAGCTGTGAGGCTTGAGGACAACCAGCTGGTTTAGATTCGAAGCTTCGGCTCGTCACAAGAAGCGTTCAAAAAGGATCTTGCTCAATATTTAAATCCCTTTGCAGAAGTGTTAAATGTCAGGCTTTTATGGCGGAATTATATTCTACTTCTATTCTCCTTCTTTGCCTTCCTATTTTATATGCTAAATTGTGCAAGTGGCGCAGGAGCCATTATTAGTTTTATTAGTTAAAAAAATAAATTCAGACACGAAAAAGGCTATTGACGTCGACCGATCATGGTACAGTCAAGGCCATTATTTGTCACAATTCTTAGCCGTGAAATAAGCACAATGTAAAGGTGTTTATATCGCATTGAGATCTTAAAGAGGACGGGTGAAGTATGATAAATCATGGAGAGCGCGTAATGACATGTAGAGAAAATATAAATGACGGTGACAGAAGAAAAAAAAAAGGGGGAGGATCACCCTCGGGGCCTAACGATGTAGAGTAATGATGTTAACGCTAAATAGTGATGTTTGGTACCTATGCTTCGCTAGGCCGTACCAACTCAATCAATTTATTCCTGAGGCTATTGATATATATTTACTTCTGTCAACTGCTGTTAGGCGTACAGTATCTTAGAACCTGTTTGGGCCTTCATTAGCCCATCTCTTACATATAAGCTCGTGAATAGCTTTTGAGTTTAGACCTTAATGTGGCTAAGTACCTACATCACGGTGTTCGGGCTTAGGTAGACCAAGACTTTACTTTCTGGCATAGAATAGAAACACAAATTTCGGTGCCTTATGTTGATCGGAAAATTGGTCATAGCATATGTTTATTCTGATTTAATAACACTGGCCTTAACCTGGCTCCTGTATCGCGATCTCGAGTTTGGGTCCCTTCTCGGCTTGCCTTGCCCTATGATCTCGGGTGACGGGGCCTAAAATCTGAGGCTAATTTTTAGCAGAAACTACGACGGTTTAGCCTTCATCATGGCTAGAATTAAAGTAAACCACTTCTTAAGGACCTCCGTTAAGAGGCAAAACCCATGGTGTCGGTGTCTCGAAGGCTGTTTATTCGTTCTTATTTACAGCCTTTGCGGAATGCACATATGTATCATAAGAAAATAAGTCGTAAGCTGGTATTGGAATGGCGGGAGTGGCGGGGTAGCTCGTGGCCAAAGCGATGTCACTGGATCGCCGGCAGTGTGAAAGGAGCGGCGACTAGGCGAGTGGTCTCATGGAAACCACCGAATCGGGGGATGTTACTAGTGAACTGTAGTGGCAAAACAGAGACCCTCCAGCAAGTGGCATTCATATTCACGCTCATGTTGAAGAGTTTGAGAGCCCATGTGCTAGAAATATGCGTTGCAGTATATCTCTAAGAACCGGTTTCTTGCGATCGTTATATTGTTGAACGTTCTCGCCTGCGGCAGCCGTTACTTCGGCAGCTTCTCTCTTCACTGCCGTATACCGATTGCGATCATCTTCGTGTTCTCGTAGCCAATCACGGAATAGTCTGTGCCGCACCAATTCGGGGCAATCAGAGCCAAAGATGTGCAGGTTGGTGTATGGCTCGTCAAGGTAGAATAAACGGTGCCTATTAGAATTCAGGAGTCAGAAACTACCGCCTACAACAAAGAGATAACTCCTTCTTGAGAATTTCACGAGCATGAATAAGCACATGTGAGTAAACGCTTTAGTAAAGGGAAATAGATAAATCCAAAATGCGTACTGGTACCAAGCCGGCTCACGAATCAGGAATTTAAAGCCTGCGGCCTGGAGACTAGGCACATACGATTCTTCATCCGCCGGGTCAGCGACCGCGAGGTCGACGTCAATGACATCCTTGGCGGCCAGGCCGGGCACGCTTGTGGAACCGACGTGCTGGACCATGATAAACCGGTCACCAAGAGCTTGTCGAATGCGTTTCTCGACCTCTGCGAACATGGCTGGCCATTCGGACCTGTAATCAACGATTTCGGGGGGCTTCCGGGGTCTTGTAGCAATAATTTCGATGTTCTTCTCATCAACTTCCAAAAGCATAGTCACATCAGGTGCAGCAGCCATCAGTAGGAATTCCACGAGACACTGTATGCAGTATGACAGAGATAAAAGAGAATATGTTGAATGCGCCGGCAGATATTGGCTTATCTGCTCTATACTGGATGGTGGAAGAAGATCATCATTAATAGGACTTAAAGCGTTGAATTACATTATTATATATGTACCTAGCCTATTACAATGAAGTGGGGGCAACTCGATTACAGATATTCAGCTGTTCAGGTGTTGTCGTATTTCGTGTTCTCTCGAGAATTGTCACCAAGGTTGAGTCATACGAGTACACCAGGGCTAGACTGTGCATTAAAAGTCCCTGCAAGACGGCCTGCATTCTACTGTCACAGGTACATCGCTACACATCGCTGTCCAAAGTGGAGTCTGGTTCACAGATCAAGTTCATAATTTCATTGCTCTCTAGGTACTTAGCTATGCACTCAAGCTAAACACACAAAATAGTTGAGTACTTAAATGTCACCGATCTAGTTAAGGCGATCGAGAGAGGAAACTTTCAGCATTTCAAAAGGCTTTGGCAATTGCGAGCCAGAATCCACAAGTCATAAACTATCAACTACAACTTACGCTCCCAACCTCCCTCGGATTCGAAGATTACCCCAACCGCTTTAGACACAGCAAGCAGGCGTCTATCTTGGTAACGTGGTGCCACCAATGAAAGTCCTATGGGCATGTCATTGGCGCCCCCGAATCCCGGAATATTTACGACTGGCGTGTGTAAAGCCTAGGTGCCGAACGTAATGTAGTCAGCAAGCGTATTTCGAATACTCAGGTTGCCCACGAAACTCACCGTCCACATGCAGTTGAATGCTGGATTCCCAGTGCTTTCAGTCCCAACTGGAGCCTCATCCACGGCACTCGGGGTGATGATTGCCGCATATTTCTTTGCTATGCTGTCAATCTTTGGTCGCAGCACAGCAATTCCATCGTAAGCCTCTAACTGCGCTGCCCGAGAAATTCCGTTGACGTTCTCAACGTGCCCAACTAGAAACGAAGCAAGTTTCTCCTTCGCAAGCCTATGTTCTGGCAAGAAAGTTGCCCGACCCTCGCTGTGAAGCAGGATGCGCTGCCATTCAGGTACTTGATCGAATTCAGAAGGTAGATCGATCTCCTCGACCTCGGCCCCGTGGCTTCTTAGGAGCTGCGCAGCGGTTTCGAAAGCCGATTTAGTCCCCGGACCGGCTTCTGGCCACACTACGGTCTTCGCAAAAGCAAATTTTGCACCCTGGACCGTAAAATCATCCCCTGGGGCGTCATCATCCTCAAGCCCAAACAAGTCAGCCATGAGTTCCAGGTCCATGACAGAGCGCGCAAAGAATCCAATCGTGTCAAGGGTGGGTGAATAAAATTTCTGCCCTTCACGGCTAATTGCACTCCACGTTGGTTTCAATGCATAGATCCCATTGAATGAACCAGGGCGCATTGTTGAACCGCTAGTTTGTGATCCAAGTCCAATTGGTGCCTGGAAGTCCCCGACAGCAGCAGCCGTACCAGACGATGAGCCGCCAGGGGTTCTCGTTGGATCATGAGGGTTACGAGTCTTGGGTTCGCCCTGAGTAGACGCGAATTCCGTCGTTGTCGTTTTCCCTATCTAATCATGAGCATGCTGTGCTCTCGGTATACCCATGCCATGATGGTCTCACCGAGCAGCAATGCACCAGCCTGTCGCAATATTATAATCGACGCTGCATCAAGTTTCGGTGCATCCCCATGATAAATGGGGGAATTGTACTGTGTGGGCATGTCTCCCTGAGATGAGCAAGTCTTCTTATGGGCGCCAACGTGAACTACCTTTAGTATATATTATGTCCTTTACAGCTATCGGAAGGCCATGAAGCCCACCTCGTTCCTGCAAAGGAATGTCGTCGAGTCTTTTGGCTTCTTCAATGACACGTTCCGAATCGAAATGCTCCCACGCCTGTACTGTTGGGTCTCGCTCCCGAATACGGGAAAGGAGGGATCGTGCATATTGTTCCACGGTTAGTGACCCGTCCTTTATGTTTGACAGCGCTTGAGTAGCTGTTAATCTGTAAGGTTCCATGTTGATCGCAGCTGAGAATTATACAGCGCTCGACGGCGCTCGCAAAGTCTACCACGACAGGAAGATGATGTACGTTGATTCCAGATTGTGCAGCTATCCAGCCCAAACCTGGGTTGCTCGATCCTGGTGAGACCGTAATCGGACGTCTCCACCCAGCTGTAGCGGCGTGGCCAGCTAAGACATCACATCACATACACTACAATATGTACCTGACTACTTATAGACTAGACGAGAGCTAACTACAACAACCCTGTCGTGGGCGTTATGATGGAAAAGGATAATTGGTCCTTTGTTACCGTTAGTTTTATAGCTAACTAGTGCAGCCAACAATCAGCTTACCCAGCTAAGCACACCTATGGTACCTTGCAGAGGTTCTGATCACATATGAGAGCGCTCATGTCCCCTACATGATGGTTGGCAAGACGCTAGATGCCTATCTATGTTTGCTTTTATCTATTTTTATACTATATTTTACCGTCACAAGGTTTCGGCATAATACTATATGGAGCCTGGCAGGTGATGCGTGTGGTAGTAACCCTGATATCTCCGTGCAGAACCAAGTCACATTTTGGGCGACATACTCCAAATTGTGGCGCATCGTGATGCTAGGCACTCAGAAATCGGCATACATTTAAGAAGGCTAATTATTACCAGTCACTCCGGGCGACGCCGGCAGTATAATTCCTACCCGGGTAGCGGTAAAGGAAGTAGATGGAGCGAAACTGGAGACAGCGGATACGGTACCCAACGTGACAGAAAACGAACCGCACGACAGACGGGAACAGCTAACCTAGCTTTCCAAACGGCCGTCATAAATAGGCAG
Source organism: Xylaria hypoxylon (assembly GCA_902806585.1). Taxonomy (NCBI): domain Eukaryota; kingdom Fungi; phylum Ascomycota; class Sordariomycetes; order Xylariales; family Xylariaceae; genus Xylaria; species Xylaria hypoxylon. The sequence continues at coordinate 4,396,726 of CADCXB010000001.1, forward strand.
GCTTTATCTGAGTCGGGCCCCCACATGCACAATACCGAACTAGATATTAAGAACCGTCCTTCGCCGGCTACCACACTACTTAACTGAGCCGTCCATTCGTCGATACTCTCGGATCTTTGACTTAGTGGTACCCCTAGTAAACTCGAGCGAAGATGTCGAAATTATTCAAGCCAATACAGGTTGGCTCTACGACGCTTGACCATCGAGTGGCCATGGCCCCATTGACACGATATCGCTGTGATCACGATTGGGTCCCGCTTCCTATGGCTAAAGGTGTGATCGTGGAACCCAACGCCCGGCTTCTTGCATACGCTAACCAAGTCAAGATCACTATGAGCAAAGGGCAGCAGTGCCTGGGACTCTCCTGATTACCGAGGCGACCTTCATCTCGAAATCGGCAGTCGGCCGAGACAACGGTCCTGGACTCTACAGTGAGGCCCAGATAGCAAGGTGGAAGGAGATTACGGACGCCGTGCATGAGAAGGGATCTTTTATATACTGCCAGATCTGGCATATCGGCCGTGCGGGAGTGAGTTATTTTCGGAATCGTAGTTCTTCTTGTTTTAGCGACGTTCCGAGTATAAAGGGCCCCTTTCGAGCTAAAATCGTGTCCTGGAAGCTCCTCACGGTTTCAAGACACTCGCAGATTACGCTCAGAATGGCGGTTACTGACTCCAGTATTCTAGTGGCCAGAAATCCATGAGGCTATGGGCACTAAATTGAAATCCTCTAGCGCCATACGGATCGACGAGACGACAGGCTTGCCAGAGGAGATGACAGAAGAGGACATCTGGGAAGTCATCGGCGATTTTGCAAAAGCCGCCGAGAACGCAATGGCTGCAGGATTCGACGGTGTCGAATTACACGGCGCTAACGGTTACTTGATCGACCAGTTCACACAGGATACCTGCAACAAGCGAACCGATACCTGGGGTGGAAGTATCGAAAATCGCGCTAGATTCGCTATGGAGGCCACCAAGGCCGTTGTGAACGCTATTGGGGCCGACAAGACCGCCATACGGCTGAGCCCTTTTAGCGACTATCAAAGTATGGGCATGGAAGATCCGTATCCTCAGTTCGAGTACCTTGTCGAACAGTTAAAGCCTTTGGGTCTGTCGTACCTGCACCTCGTTGAGCCGCGCATTTCGGGAAGCATCGACGCCGAGTGCGGCGCAGGCCATAGCTTAGACTTCTTGATTAAGCTATGGAATAACCAGAGTCCGGTTGTACTCGCCGGTGGGTTTACTTCTTTGTCGGCAATCCAGGGAGTTGACGAGACGTGGAAGGATTTCGATATTATCATCGCTTTCGGAAGGTACTTCATCTCGAACCCTGACCTAGTCTTCAGATTAAGGGAGGGCATTGAGTTCGCCAAATATGACCGGTCAACATTCTATACAAGAACGGCAGAGGGGTATATCGACCTCCCGTTCAGCGATCAATACCGAGCAGCCTACAGGCAGGAGGCGAGGTGATGCGGGATAGTACTTTTTATGAGTCAATTACCATAGACGTAGTGATCTTGTGGGGCGTGGGTATAGAGAAACGGACCGTGAGGTTAGAACCTAGATCTAGCAATAGAATAAGGGGGTGTGGAGGAGCCAACGCGACGAAAGTCAACGCCACTGGCTCATGGTGGGCACGCATCACTTTTCATACCCTATCCTAACATCGTTTCGCATCCTCTCCCAAGATAAAAAGCCCTCGAATCGTACATAATCTCGACATTAATCACGGCGTACAACTACGCCTTATACAGCCATTATACGCATCATTAGTTGTCTATGACTTTTTGCCTCAAAATAATACCATGTCTCCTAGTTCTGCCACAATTAACTTCGCAGTACCTATCAGCGAAATTAAGGCTAACGGCATGCAACTAGAATGAAAAAAAAAAAAAAATTTATAAAAGTTTTGCCTTGAGGAGTTCCTATCGACTGCACAAAAGGCAGATAACACTTACTAACAGTGAGCCCGAGTTTCGAGCCTTATCAGTCAAGTCTCCGTCAATTCATTACCAAATAAAAGGAAGCAGGGTGTCTCCCCAGTGACAGTGATATGTTTTGGGATGTGTCGATAATCCTTTCGTTGCTTCCCCAACAGTACAGGCTTATGACCAAGTTCGATTTTTCTAGCCGCGCTCTGAAGGAAGCGCATAGATATAGATGAGAAAGGGGTATCGGTAATATAGTTACCAAGTTTGGAAATGATAGAGTGAATCACTTTACACCCTCAGGATGGGGTGTGGTGATCTTAAACGCTTAAACGGATGCCCCGGGATTTCAAGAAGCACTATATCAACCCGGCTGGTTACTTGAGCTACGCAATATTCACTCACGAAATATATTTTTACTTGTTAATGGAGATATAGAGAGGTTGTGTGAAACAACGAGACGCAATAATAGTTGTGGTACGAGTGCTATGTATGCAATACCTGCGGTAGAGTTCCAGCATGGAAGAAAGTAGGTAGCCGAAGCATGTCCTTGTACTCGACTTATACTACCGCTAGATAATGAACTTTATTCCTTTCAGATCTTTTAAAATGATGAATGCTGTGGAGAAGAAGACCTTCGGAGGCAGTTTGCTAGGGGAAGGGGCCCGTCGAACCTTTGTGCGCCCATGGCACAGCATACAGAGTTCTATCTGGAGTGAATTACTCACTCACTGACCAGATCTGTTTCCAATTACCTACGTAGGTAGATTATATACTTAGGTAATGGCGATGGTAGGTAGTAAGGAGTCACCCAAACCACCTACCCACCTACCTATCTAATATCCCTCGCGTGGTACGATTCCTAGTTGAGAGCTTTTCCTACCACAACTATAAACAAAACTATAAAAGCACGCATAGGTAATTTTACGCAGCCGGAAAATAGGTCTATCTTGTCCGTAATATCAACTACGGTCAACTGCGTCTCGTCTCCGATGCATTCACACTTTATACCGACAGTTAAAGCCTTGAGCATGGACGGTATGAGCGAAATGGATGGAATGCAGCCTCTCAACCATAGCTGCAAAGTATCCGTAAGGCTGCCTAACCTCCCTTGTGGGGATCATCTCATCTGGAGCCAAAGGTACTAACTTACAATTCGTACTTATTCACAGATGCTGTGGAACTGGGATACCGTCGACGCATGCTTTCTCTCGAAGTCGTGGCAGATACACTCCCAAGGGGCATTCGCAGGTCTGTGTATCAGCGTGATCCTCCTAGTCATACTCCTCGAGCTCTTCCGCTACGCAGCTAGACAATATGATCGATATCTCATTGACCAACACAAAAACACCCCCACGATTGTTGCACTGAGAGCGAGACTATCGAACGGCTACGGGGTTTTCAACGCGAAAGGGGCTCGGGTTACCCAAACTGCTATCCAAGCACTGCCTTTCCGGCCCCATGTTTCCCAACAGACCATCCGCGCCCTTCTACACACGCTCCAGTTCGCGACAGCCTATTGGATCATGCTGCTGGCTATGTACTGCAATGGATATATAATCATATGTATCATCATTGGTGCGTTTATGGGATATTTCATCTTCCAATGGGAGCGACTAGACCCTCGGTAAGTAACTAGCGGAGCTAACCTCTCGTCTTCGAAGTGCTGACGTGGAAAGCTCGAGAGGCGGTGGTGCAACTAGCTCGAGCACTGTTCGAGAGGCCACAGGCTGTTGTGGGTGAAGCTCGGGATCTTGATTGATCCACCATTCACCTATGGTTAGGGGCGCAAAGATATGACGAGGTACACATCGGGGGACCAAGGCTACAAAGAGCTTGTTTCAATTGCAACTTACAACTGATAGTGCATTGAACTAGCCGGAAGGGCCCGTCTTGTCGTGGACTGGATTTTCTTGCACCTCTATCTTCAACTTGTACTTGAGTAATACCAGAGTATGAAGTATGACTTCATGATCTTCATAGACTCCTCTGCCTAATTTCTGGTCTGTCACATACAGTCTTAGGACGCCTTGGTTCGCCCTCGCCTCTAGGTAACTATAGTACGCAGAGAACAATGTCAAGTCTACACACGTATATATATCCCTGGGGTCATGCCCAAGATTCAACTTTTGATTCGGGATGAAGGTTTTGTCTCTACACGCAAACAGGCTAGAACTTGATACTCCTTTGCAGCGGCGCTAATTTTGTTCCCTGGTTCTTCGGTCTGTGTTTTAACAACACGACTGCATAATTTGACTTCTTCGCTCAACTAACATGGAATACATTGTACAGCTATCGATTAGAAAGGCTCCCTACCCCAACAACTCGATTATCCAATGCCTTTAGTTTACGGAAATAAATGACTGAAGCCGTAGTACCTAGTATGTGGGGCAATATCTCCCCCTTTTTCTCTCTCCCGTATCGAGCATAATTCCATCTAACTACAAATGGATACCTTGCGATTTTAGGAATAACGTAGGCCGATAGCTTGAGCGACCTAGCCACTAAGTTTAAGTTCAAGAGTACCTAGGTAGTGTACAGTCGTAGTGCTACGATGTAACCCATATACAGTGTGATTCATGTGAGCACTGTGCATTACTCACTTGCGCAGATGACAAATCATTATTCAAAACGATTAACTAGAGGCGATAGGGCTGATGAGATCAAATACACGAATGCAGAGGTGTGCATTCCTATATAACACATAATACATTGCCAAAGGCATTAATTACAGCACCCAGAGCTTTGATACGCTCATATTTGTCGTGTCGTGTCGTGTCGGGCCCTCGATGAGTGGCTCAGTATGAACGGACTCAAGCTCCGGAGCTCGCAGGGCATGTCTTGAACCATTTACTGGCGTTCGTTCTCTAAAGTTATATGGTACACCACTGACACCCAATAATAGGTTGTTGGACATGTAGACTGCGGCGTAAGAAATGCGACGAGGCAAGACCCGCCTGTGCTGCCTGCGATGGCCTCGAGATCAACTGCCATTACAGCGATGTGAAACCCGAGTGGATGGATGGCGGCACGCGCGAGAAGCAGGTGGCCGATGAGCTCAAAGTTATGGTGAAGCAGAAGGCCAATGAGAGGCGAGAGCGAAAATGGGGACAGCTTCCTACTATGGCAGACTTGTCGCCTAGCGCGCAGACGCAACAGCAACAAGAGCAACAGCAACAAGAGCACCAGTTATTGGATCGTCTGATGAATGATGCTGGAGATCCGACGCCTAGCGACGATGGATCTGGCGATGTGAACCCCTCTAGCACGGCGCTAAGCGAAACACCACCATCCCAGGGGGAAACCAGCAACACATCGTCTGGCTCGTCGCCGCCGCCGCCGCCGCCGAATGCATGGCCAGACGAACACCTCCAGCCCGCTGTGGACGCTTTCCGCGAGAACAAGTCAGAGATCGAGGTCACCCACACCATGGTTTACCTAGACTACGTCGTGCCGTTTCTGTTCCCCTTTTATCGCCCCAATCTCCTCGAGTCGAGTCGCGGGTGGATGCTCGTGCTGCTGATGAAGAACCGAGCCCTCTTCCACACCGCCTTATCGCTCGCCAACTGGCTGTACGCCGTCATCTTCGACAGCATGAATGGGCAGCACGGCACTTGCAAGCGCGCGAACGAAAATCAGCTGCAGGCGCACCAGGAGACCGCCATCAAGGCATTGCAGGAGGACATCAAGGCGCTGAACGAGCGCGGCGTCGCCAACGCGTTTCGGGAGTGCATCAGCTGCATGCAGAGCGTCATCCAGCTCCTCGAATTCGAGGTCGCCATGGCCAATACGGCGAACTGGCAAGTCCACCACGACGTGGCCGTCGTGATGTTCGACCAACTGATCACGCACCACGCGAATGCCACAGGCAATGACGGGCTGCCGACTACCGCGTGGTCATCGGTCCTAGACCGCGTCGGCTTCCCCTTCCGCCGGATCCCGCTAGATGGAGGCAGACATGTCCTAACATCCGATCAATCGGCTTTCAAATTCTACACAGCGTATCTCCTCTGGATAGACATCGTAGCCGCGACAGCGCACGGGGAGGCGCCGCGACTGCAGAAATACCACGCCGAGCTCCTGCAGGGCGACTCGCCCGCGATCCGTCTCGGCGACTACGTCGGCTGCGAGAGCTGGGCAATGCTCGAGATCGCCGAAGTAGCCAAGCTCGCGGCGTGGAAGCGCGAGCAGCAATCGAACGGGTCCATCTCGATGGTCGAGCTCGTGCGCCAGTCCTGTGCCATCGATAAGCGGCTGCGCCAGAAGCTGGAGACGCTCAAGGGTCTTCCCGTGTGCCGCGCGAGCGACATCTACGATCCGTCAGCATATCACCCAGTGACGCCCTATTCAGGATTCCAGTACGTATTTCCCAGTCTTTTTTTCTTCAACATAGCAAATACCTCGCTCCAAAAACTCACATAGAATAGCGATATGCTCGCTGCGTCTGACGCCCAGAAGGTCTTAGCTGTGAGCTTGCACACCCGGATATGGGCGCAGGCCACCATTACCTACCTAAACGTGATCGCGTCAGGACTACAACCATCGCTCCCAGAGATCCAAGCGAGCGTTCAAGCGACGATCGAGCTCCTCCGCGCCCTGCCGTCGCCCCTGGCGCTGCGTACATTGATCTGGCCGTTCGCCGTGACTGGCTGTCTAGCCCTACCGGAGCAGGAGTCCTTCTTCGTCGAGCTCGTGAGTAACATGGGCGCGATGCAAGTCTTCGGCACAGTCAAAGAAGCACTTACCATCATGCAATTCGTCTGGGAGCATAAAGAGACTTGCTGTGTCGATCCCCAGATGTGGGATATAGCCACATGTTTCAGTCTTGTAGGGCATCGCTCTTTGCTGGTCTGAGTTATGGTTCGTTACCCGTTACCTAACTACTCACTGAAAGGTATCTCGTCTGCCCTAGGGTTTGGTGAACGTTCCAATATTGCCCGACAAACTATGTAGACAGAGGGGTTGTCGATAGAACATTGTTTTGTATATCAATAGCATAAATCTGCCAATGGAGAATTCGGAGATACTCGCGCGGCACTTTACAAAGCAGGCATGTAGTTGACATGCTAGAAAATATGCAAATGGAAACCTGCGCTCGCAATGATGTTTTATCCCTTTAGAATTCATTAATCGATTAAACGATGCCAATACATGTGCTCGATGAACGAGTTCGAAAATTCCGACTATACACTATTTGCAATCCGTAGAGGAGCCAGCACACGTTATCATTCATGAGTTTGGTTGCATGCTGAACATCAATCGCCAGTTCACACCAATTTCCTGTAAACGCCAAGTTCCGTTCATAATGCTCATCGGCCGACACGAATGACGCCGGCAGCTATCAACTTTCGAATGTTGGTTGCAATAGTAGGATTCCGCATGTGCTCTTGGAGCGCAGCAGGGTCGGACTGGGCCTGCTGAAGGATAGACTGCATGACGGGGTCCTGCATAATGCTCATGATCTAGACGATATAAGTTAGTACACAATTCGCAAAAGGACAAGGTCTTCATTAAAGCCCCTCTCAGAATGTTAGTGCTCACTTCTGGGTCCTTCGTCAAGCGTTCTCGGGTCTGCTCCTCGCTCTCGTTCTCTCGTGCTGAGTACATGGCTTGCAAAGCTTTCTGCTGTTGCTGGTCGATCTCGCGCGCATTGGCGTTGTTATGGTGCTTGTTGTCTATTTCGGTGGCCTCATTGCATGCATCAATGGACTCGGAGTACTTGCGCATGCCGAAAAAGATCTGCGCTTTTCGGATATAGGCACGGATGAACTTGGAGTCTTTCTTGATTGCGGCGTTGCAATCATCAAGCGCACTGGGAAATTCGAAAAGCTTGACAAAGGCTGCGGCACGATTGCTGTAGCCTCGGGGATCCTCAGGAGCGCGCTTGATCATCTCGGAATACGCGGCGACAGCCCCGGGGAAGTCTTGCTCCTTGAACTTCTTGTTGCCTTCTTCACGTGCCTCCTCAGCCTTGACTGGATCGACGTAAGCCTGCTTATCCGTGTTAATCTTCTTGCGCTCGGCGGCGCGAAGCTTGTTGACAGTGTCTGGTGTTCGATGCTCGGTGAGAGACTTCTGGTAGTTCTCAACAGCTAGCGCCAAGTCGCCAATCTTCTCGTAAGCAGAGCCAATACGGGCGTATGACTTAGCAATCATCTTAAAGTCGGCATATATCATGCGACCTTCCTCGATAGCTTTGGTACACGCGTCAATACATGCCTGATAATCGCCCTTCTCGAAGTTGGCTGCGCCCAGATTGTTGAGGTAAGTGATATCTTTGTGTAGATCCCAAGCCTTGGTGTAATGTGCGATGGCCTCATCAAAGTTTCGCTTCTTGTAGCTCTCCGTGCCCAGCGCCTTCTCCTTATCAGCCTCTTTCTTTGCTTTCTCCTTCTCTACAGCTTCCTCATCTACCTCAGGTTCCGGCTCCGGTTCAGGTTCAGGGGCCTTGGCTGGTGTGGGCTTTAGATCAGGCATCTCAACATCCTCCTCTGCCTCTCTAGATGATGATCCGGGAGCACCACCAGGAACATCGCCAGGTGCTTGCACGTCCATATCTACACCCATGGCAACACCGAGGACCTGAATCATCCTAGGATCGCTAAACAGCTCTTGGGTGTTCTGGGGTTCTTCTGTAGTGCCTGAACTTTGGCAATGAAAGAAGGGTCGGAAAAGTAACCGCTGGTCTTTGGGTTGCTCATGAGCTTTTGTAGGAGATTGGGATCGCTAAACATGTTGCCTAGCCCTCCCATGGGATCGCCACCACCGAAGCCGCCTGTTTACCATGTCAGTAAAGCCTTGACCGCGGTACATTTGAAATGTCTACGTACCAGATTCTTGTTCTATAGCTCTCTGAACAGACGCTAGGGAACTCTTCAAACCAGCATTGTTAGGGTCCAACTTCAAACCCTCCTCGTAAGCGTCAACGGCTCCCACCAAGTCACCAGACCCGTGAAGAGCGGCACCCTTGCGTCCCCAACCTCGTGGCCAGTCAGGCTTAACATTTGTTGTCTTCTCAGCATCACCTAGAGCGTTGGTCCAATCCTTTTTGGAGGCGTAGGCAGCAGAGCGATTGCTGTAGAGGACGTGGTTTTCGGGGGCTAGCTCGATAGCCTTGGTGAAAGCATCACTGACAAGATGTTAGCTAGTGAAATAGGACCAACAAGTCGAAGAGCCGGAAGATGATTTTCAGCAAAGGGTAGTGATTTTAAGGGGTGACTCACATAGCCTCATCGAAGTTCTTCGCGGCCATGGCATTATTGCCCAGCGTCTTAAGCTCGTCTGCAGACGCCATATCGTTTGTAGGGGAAACGAACAGACGATATCAGATGTAAAAGCCGATCAGATTGATTGCACGCAATGTAGTTCCACGGTGTGTAAATTCACTAATATTCGGAGGCAAAGCGGGACGAAGTTATAGTGCGAAGAAGAGGATGTCTTGTTCGGCGAGCAAACGACGAGAGGGCAGGCAAGGGAGATAGATATACTGGCAGGGCTGAGAACGAAGTTCGAGAGCTTTCTATGCGGGCCAGAGACGGTTGCCCAGGTCAGCGTTGGTGGGGTTAGCCAGTTGGATTTGTGCTGTTGAAAACTGCTTCCGGCGGTAGCCTGAGCGCTAACTTGGGGTGTTGTTCAGGGTTGTTTGGCAGTGGAATGAGCCACCGGCTAGCCTAGACTACGGTAGGCGCCTTGACAGAAACGATGTGCTATTTGCACGGTGTCCAGGCGCATCGAGACGCGATAAGAGCTCCTGTTTTGCGATAAGGAAATATTTCTACCAGGGTGCTTCTGCTCTTGTCTCATTCGCATCGCGGGGCAAAATATGTATACATATGAAATGCTCGAGCAATTATACATGCGCTGAATGTCTGAAGCTATGAGTTTTAGTTGACCACCTTTCATTCAACACCAATCCAAAAAATATTTTTATGATATGAGACGTCTCTCTACATGTTAGTCGCGCAATTCGGCCTTTTGGCCAGATCTTACCAACTCCCGTTATTCGATCTCACGCTTTACCACCTCTTCTCGCAAGTACTGCGCCAGGACCGCGTGACTCACAGCATCGCCGCGAAGACAGCACGAAATACACGCCAGGATGGATGAACAAACAGCATTGCTGAAGACCCAGCTTTATGTAGCCTGTGAGGAGGCTTGCAGCGGTGATCCAGATCGGCTATTCACACAAGAGGATCTTACAGCTCTCGATGTCATCCCGCCTAAAGATATCAAGAAGCTCTTGCAAATTATTCAGATCTTGACAAATGAGCGCCTATTTGCCCCCGTTCATCTGCATAGTGGCCTAGCATGGCGATTGCGCCCGGAAGCAGAGGCGGCTAAGTGAGTTATAGCACATACTACTGTATTGTCATTAGATATATATATATCTCTGAATTGTCGAGCTGCGCTGGTCTAACTACTTCGTTTCATAGATATAAACAACTCACTAGCCATGATCAAGTGCTAGTTTATGAGATTATTGATGCTGCCGGTGCCGAAGGCGCTTGGCAGCAAGACATCAAGCGGCGGTTAAACGTCCAGGACAATGCCCTGAGAAAAGCATTAAAGGAACTTGAGACCAAACGGCTCGTCGCCCAGTTCACGACCGTCGAGAACATCTCGAAGAAGATGTGGATTAAAGCCAATATCAAGCCATCATCTCGAGCCACCGGTGGTCCATGGTACACGGACCAGTTTCTTGACGAGGCATTCATCGAAGCGTTACAGAGTGTTGTGATGAGCTTCATCAAAAACCGAGGCAGTTACCTGAGTAAGGGCGAGAGGAGCGCTAGAAGCGTGAGCCCCGTCCTGCCGAAAAAGGGCATCATCAACGGCGCTGCATCCGAAGCAGCTATCAAGAGTAAAAAGCGCACAGCAGATGTCATCTCGAAAGATGAAGGTCCAGTAACGCTGGCGGCGAAATCCCGGAAAACTATACGTCTACCTCTGCCGGCCGGTTACATGGAATATCCCACTACCGAGGAGATCACGGCCGGTATCCAGGCAGCAGAAGTTGCCAAGGGCCAACCCCTCAAGCAAGAGCATGTGCAGGAGCTCATCGACGTCCTGGTGTGGGACAACCGCGTCGAGGAAATTCGCATGGGCAACAGGGTCGGCTATCGTGCAGTCCGTATCACCAAGCAGAACCCTTCCTTGTACTCTAAACCAGGAGACGAGGACTTTTGGGAGTCACGGAGCAACGGACTTACATCCGTGCCGTGTGGGAAATGCCCCGTTTTTGATCTCTGTGAAGAAGGTGGCCCCGTTTGGGCTGGTGGTTGCGAATACTTTGATCAGTGGCTTGCATAGTCGCGAATTATTAGTATTGGGGTAGAGAGACGCGTTGGGCGGATATCATAATTTGTATTATTGCATGGCAATGGCGTTACATGGGATGATAACCTTCTCAGGAGAGAACAGGAATCAGGCGTTAAAAGCTCAAAAGCTGTAAAGTGTACAAGTCGCAATGAACTTGTCTACCATGGAACTTGCTACTCATTAGCTTCCATCGCTAAGTCTACTGTATTATTTTTTCCTCTGCATCATCATCCATGACAATTTCAAGATCTAGATACAGAGCACCATAGCTACTGTCGTCACTCAAGGTGCATACATTGAATATGGCGCGGCCACGTGGAAAATCAGTGATGGGAAAATTTTGTCATTTGCAGTCATTTAGCTACTGCCTGCTGGGAGTCTCCCCATATTTTAAGCGGCCATGGTTCATGTACCGCAATAGAAGAGCAATCGTCGCGACAAGATGCGCTAACTTAAGATGTTACAAACAGTCGGGGATGTGACTGTTTCCGATGTGCCCTTATAGGACGTTGCTGTCGACAATGGTGGGACGCTTGCCGTACTTCACAGCACCGCTCTGAGAGCCAGTGGCCTCGATAGCCTTGACAATCTCCATGCCATTGCCGACGACCTCGCCGAAGACGACGTGGCGGCTATCCAACCAAGGGGTCTTCACAGTGGTGATGAAGAATTGTGATCCATTGCTAGGGTATTCATGTTAGTCGCCAAGTGTCACGCAACATCTGTAGAGGTATCCTAAAGAAGAAGAAAAGATGAGCTGTGACTTGAGTCTAACTTACGTGTTGGGGCCAGCGTTAGCCATGGAAAGGATGCCAGGAATGCTGTGCTTGAGGGTGAAGTTCTCGTCGGCGAACTTCTCGCCGTAGATGGACTTGCCACCAGTACCCTATGGGATGGTCAACTACAATGTAATCCGCAGCTGTTCAACCTCGAAGTGTCCTTACGTTACCACGGGTAAAGTCACCACCCTGAAGCATAAAGTCGGGGATGATACGGTGGAAGGCGGAGCCCTTGTAGCCAAAGCCCTTCTCGCCGGTGCAGAGAGCACGGAAGTTCTCGGCGGTCTTAGGAACAACCTTGTCGTACAGCAGGAACTCAAGACGGCCCTGCTGGTCTATGTTTTAAAGGATTCGTCAGCTTAGGATATTCATAAGGCGCAAGAGTGGGTGCAACGCGAGCAAAAAAAGCTCATTGAGAGTGAGAGATGCTACGCCCAATGATCCTAGGTAGATGTGCAAATGCACAATTTCCTGCAATACATGGTGCAGAATGTACCAGTGAGAGGCATCATGGGGATGCACTGGCTGGGTCGGGGATAATGAAGCTCACTTACCCTTCACGGTAGCAGTAGGCTTGCCATTCTCCATGACAGGGCCCTGCCAGGTGATGTCGAAGTAGACTCGAGTGGTTCCGTGCTGGCTCATGGTTGCGGTGGAAGCGGAAAAGAATCGAGGGGATAATTGATTTGCGAATGTAGGTGTGGAAGTGGTCGCTGACTTGGTAAAGGCGAACTGAGGTCGGAAGGTCGATGTTTTAGTAGAAGAGAGGGGAGAAGAAACACCGCCGCGGGGCAGAACTTTGAAGAAGAGGGATCTGCTCATCTGGAGGGAGGGGTTAGCTACTTCGAGCTTTTTCTCAACCAATGATATCATAGAACAGTGCTATGCTGGGTCAACTTGGTGCTTCAGGAGGAGAGCTTGGTAGTGGAGGGGTGTGTGGGTAAGGGGGGTACCGAGTGGGCAGTGGTAAATTGTATGTGGCTCGAAGTACACGCGAAGGAATATTGCCGGCAAGTACATCGTGTGGGGCAACCGAGCAAGCAGCAAGCAAGCCATAGACGGAACCAAGGGGCTTCTAATCAAGGCATTCCAGTAGGTACTGCCTCGACAGACCTGGATACTGTAAGCACGCCAGACCGACAGGCTTGCAGGAACATGCAGCAGGCAAGCAAGCAAACAATAACGGCATCAAAACCAGGTAGAGTCAAGAATTTGGGGCCCCGCCATTTGCTCAGCTCCTTACTGCCAATTGGACTCGTTCCTTTCGCTTCGCCCCAACTCACTAAGAATGGAGAATGCCCTGGCTAAGAGCTTCCATGTAGCTAGCTACATGTGGTACAACGCCACATAACGGATGGGATAGATGGATTAGATAGCTCTAAACTTCTCATGCTTTTGTCCTTTTGTCCTCTTACGCAGCGAGCTTTATCACACTTGAGCTAATTGCTGCTAGCACTAGGGTAGCTGTGTTTACTCGCACTCTGCTTTTCCGGAGCAGATATTCGTGCTTTGGCGAATGGCTTCACCGGCAACACAAGACCGTAATGTAATGCAAGAGACAATTGGCCGGCCACACTATGACGCAGAGCAGTGTCGCAGGGCACAAGGGCGCGTTTGTCCAGTGATACCGAAACACAACCATCGCCCTACTCTTGTGCTAGGATACCCAACCGTAACTCCAAGCTGTATGTCATGTAGCAGCTCACATCATGGGTTCGCCAACCATCAAACAAGTTGCAACGCTCACTGCCCCAAATATGTGATACTGTTGACATGTTGAAATCAACGGCAATAAAGGGGGAGGGTAACTCACTCGAGTCTCTGGCGGGGCGGTTGGGATAGAATATTCACTTGATATCATCCAAAACCATTAGTTGATATATAACCCAGTTTAGCTAGGACTAACTAGCTCAGTACCCGTATTGTATAATCGGTATAACTCGATTCACATCAATTGGGGTTGGCAGCTTGCCTAGAGCACTCGAGTGTCTTTGGTTATGAATCATGAACAGAGTAAGTGGTTTGGACGGGAAAAAAGGGTGATACATACCTTGAAAACACAAGGATTAAGGACTAAGATATAGGGAAAATATTTGATACAATTGATATTGCAATGTACAGTGGAAAGGACTTCTGATTCCTAATGTGATATACGATATAGTTAATGAACAGGATTTTTTTCGGACGATTGACGAGAAGGTTAATGTAAAGACAGATGCTGGCCTAAGCGTGCCTACGATTCCTTAGCGCAAAGCACAATCTATTCTCTTAGATACATAATGTATTATCAGTATTCTACTTATGTAATAGATACTTAAATCATGTAGGTTAGGTAGGTACCTCTAGACCCAATAGGTAGTCTATGGGGGTAAAAGCACCGGGATTTGTAAGATAAGTGATATAACTTAGAATCGCTAGAGCAATCTGATTTTGAAAGTTAATTTGCATTTTAGTAGTATCAGAATATACCTTCATGGCTCTCTCCGTACAAATTTGAGAGAATACCTACGCAGGTCTGCCCTAGATGGCTCAGATCAGCGCTTATATGCATATATCAGCAATAGACACGTGACTCCAATTCAGCACTGACCACGAACCCCTTGCCAGTCCCCCAAAGCGCCAGCATCTACTTATCTCACTTCGAGTCGTCGCCCGACGCCGTTATCCTATTTACCCTTCCCTACCAACACCGCATCAAAGCGTACCGGTACGATGGATCTCAATAGTTTAAAGGACCAAGTGACCAACCTGACTTTGTACGACCTCAAAGCAGGTGTCCGCAAAGTTCAAAATGGTAAGCAATGCTCAGAACTTGGGTTGCCGCCCCTTCTCCATGTTGTATCCGCATCGTCACTAATGCGCTCGGACGCTCAGCCGTTATGAACTTCACGGAGATGGAGGCAAAGGTTAGTTTCTTCCATATATACTTTGGAGTTAGCACGGATTGATACACTAACGTGCTGGTCCACCTTCAGGTCCGTGAGGCGACAAACAACGAACCCTGGGGAGCATCCTCGACCATAATGCAGGAAATCGCCAATGGCACATTCAACTAGTACGTTCGGCCGGGTTATCAATATCGTTGATGACGCGATTCTTATACATCACAGTCAAACACTCAATGAGATCATGCCTATGATTTACCGCCGTTTTACGGAGAAGACTGCCGAAGAATGGCGGCAAATTTACAAGTCTCTTCAGCTACTGGAATTCCTCATTAAGCACGGCTCCGAACGGGTCATAGACGACGCTAGAGGCCACATAACACTCCTCAAGATGCTTCGGCAGTTCCATTACATCGACCCAAACGGCAAAGACCAAGGCATAAACGTTCGAAACCGCGCAAAAGAATTGGCTGAGCTGCTTGGCGACGTCGAGCGTATTCGGGCCGAGAGGAAGAAAGCAAGAACAAACAAGGCTAAATACACTGGTGTAGAGGGAGGCGCAACGAGCAGCTTTTCTGGTAGTAGTGGTCGATACGGTGGCTTTGGTAGCGAATCCGCCGGCTACGGAGCCTCATCAGGAGGAGGTTACGGGGGTTACTCTGGTGGTGTCTACGGAGATGGTGGCGGCTTTGGAGGGCAGACGGACGAGTGGAGAGATTCTAGTAATCACACAGATAAGTTTGAGGAGTATGACGAGTTCGACGAGGGCACAGCTACGTCAAGCTCATCTCGTCCAAAGCCGACCGAACGGGGTGAGAGAGTAGGGGTGAAAAAGACAACACCATCCCAACCGCCTAAGAAGAAAGAGCCTGAGGTTGATCTCTTTTCTTTTGACGATTCTGCTCCTGTACCTGCAACTTCGTCAACGGGTGCTGCACTATTGCCCTCCACCAATTTTGGCTTGGCAGATCTGTCTAGTCCAGCTGGTGATGACGATGATTTTGATGACTTCCAGTCCGCCACTCCCGCGGCGCCGACATCTGCATCTTCCAACAACTTTGGCATTCAGCCACCGCTGATGACATCGACGACCCAATCGACGACCCAGTTTGCTGCTCCAAAGCCTGTGTCTGCACCCCAACAAGCGACCCTCTCAGGGATGATGTCGTCTTTGTCACCCCCCACGAGCAACACTGCCACGCCTGTCGCTAACTACTCATCATTTAAGCCACCTCCATCTGCTAGCGCATCCGGTCCTCCAAAACAAGCTGGATATCAAGCATCAGCTCCAAACTACTTTCAATCAGTACAGATTCCTCAGTCGACTGGACCGCCCGGTTCGGGAATTGGATCACTATCTTCGTCGAGTACGATACCATCGGGCATGTCGGCACACAATAGACCAGCTGCTCCCGCGGTAGCTAAATCCAGTTCTGGCGCTGATCCATTCGCCAACCTTTGGGGACAGGCCGGCTCTGGCCTCAAGAAACCTAATACGCCTACGGCCGGTCCTAAGTTAGGCCAACTCGCCAAGGAGAAGACCAGTGCCTCTCTTTGGGGAGCCCCAACAGCAAGCACACCAAAGCCCACTGGCAGCACAAACACTGGTAGTAGCGGACTGGATGATTTGCTCGGTTAAACTATCGACCAATATTTCCATGATAGTCATAAACTCGCACGTATGAGACTCGGCGCCGGGGATGACGCGTTATAGTACCGAGGCTTTTCTAAACATCTCCGGGGAACGTACCATGATGTCTCAACAGAGGCTATGAAAAGCTAATTCCTGCAAGCGGCTGCATGATGATTTTGCTTACACGTCCTTAGATCGGCGTCATGGCCTACAAAATGTGTATACCGTCCTGACGAATGATGTCCCTGTTTACTAGCTGATTTGGTCTAAAATAGACAGAACGTGTCGTTTACCCATGATGGTTAAGCAAGACCAATTGATGTTATTGTTGATACAGTCATTTATGCAAGTCTAGCCACTCAATCTTGAAATTAAAGCATAGTTTAGGCGGAAAGAAGGCCATTTTTGTTTCAGTCCTACCTAGCCTTGGATTTGTTTATGGTAGTCTAACCTAGATCTCATATTCAAGCCCCACCATAGCTCGATTGGCTAACATTGAGCCTTACAGCTCAAGCAATGAGACAAAACCTGTATCGCAGGTCGCCGGGCTAACGTCACCTCAGCCCCCGTCATCTCACCTTTTTGCAGAGTGAAAAGGGATGAGATCAGCTACCAAGGTGCGTATTGCACGACAATAATTTACCTACTTATTTACTCTTAGTTGTCCCTTGAAACATGCGAGGGGCCGATCGGGCGCCTAGACGATGGTCTTGGCTATTATAAACGCGGCCCGCGCTTAGAGCATCCCTGCCGGCCCACTCACTTCATCTCGCCTCAGCTGTAGTAGCAGCCAACCAAAGTGCACCGATGATGAAGCTTCACCGTAGGTGCTAAAATGCGTCTTGGCAGGCACGAGCTTGCCCGTTCCGCCCATGGTGCGGATACCTACAGCTGGGACAGCTCTTCTTAGGCGACCGTGAGGGTCTTTCGGGAACGGTTCCCCGGTATCTTATGCCGGTCCTTGATCCACGGCTGCAAGTGCAACGACGATCATTCGTCTCTCATTGGATGTACCAGCGCGTTATGATGCCACCAAGCGCTTCAACTGCCGGGCGGTTGGATGAAAATAGCAGCTTCAGGTGAAATCTACGCGTCTCTCGCTTTGGACCAATCTAACCTAAATGATGCGTTAGAGTAATAGCATGAATAAGTGTTGTGAATACTTAAGAATGCGTACTCCTGGCCTGGCAGAACCTCTTCTTTTCTTCTCACCTTCATACTACCATCAACAGAACCACAATACAGCCTTTTTCTTAGGTCTTTTCTTTTTTTCTTTATCTTTTCTATTTTTCTTAAGTCTCCTCGGGTATCTTGTCTCTTTTCTAAGGTTTCTCTCACTGGAAAACGGGTCTTTGGGTTCAACGTCAACTTTCACTTACACGGCAACATCTCACTCTTACGGTTTTCTTTTAACGACGTCAAGAGTTAGCAGTCGATCTGCTTTCAACTCTCGCTTCATCATAACCTATATTTTCACTCTTCGATACTTAGCATTCGCTTTTATTCGTCTTAGTTAAGTCGGGTACTCGTTTCGGTACCTCTCAATCTTTCACCATTTCCTCCCCAACTCCCCCAGCGTCTATTCCATTCCCGCGGCCGCGCCTACCGACGCGCACCGTACTCGGCCGACCTCGTCCGAAACTTTCGCTCATCACTGATTTCGAAGCTGGGATTCCTTTGAAAATGCGCTTCCAAGCACCCCAACTCGGCGCCCTGGGCGTCACCTTTACTGCCCTTCGTGCTCTCCAGTTTCTGTCGCTTGTGGCTGTCGTCGGCTTGACAGCCAACTTTATCAATGAATTCGCTTCTTCGCAGCGCGAGGTACCGGATGTCCTAGTTGGAACTATCACGGTGGTATGTATTGCTTCTTTACCCCAAACACTCGACGCGGCTCACACATTCGTAGACCAGCATCTCCGCGCTTTATGTGGCTATCTCTTACATTCTTTACTACGATGGAATGCTCCCTCTTTTGATTGCTGGTGGACTCGACTTGAGCCTCCTGGTAGCATTGATTGTCGTTGCCGTCACAATTGGCAAGCCGCTTTCTATGCTGCAGTGTGAGCTGCTCCCAGAGCCCGTCTCGGCCACAGAAACATTCGTTACCTCTATCACAGGCCGCAGCTACCAATCTGCCGCCGCCAAATACAACAGCTATCTGGCTCTCATAACGACTGACCAGCCTCACTGCTACGAGATTAAGGCAGTCTGGGGTGTGGGCATCGCGCTGACCGTTCTTTTCGCATTCTCCGCCCTAGTCTGCGTGGGTCTCTGGCACCGCATCAGGCGTGCTAACGGGGCCGGCGCTCCCTCCAAAGACGTCGAAAGTTTTTAGGGGTACGCGGGCGTCCGTGGTGGCTTCGGGGCAGCTCCGGTCCAGCAGATCTCAGGACCAACGGCACTCGGTACTCGACTCCTGAGTCCTGGATTCGGCTCCCGATTTCCGCCTCCGCTCTCACTGCCCGTGGCGTCTTATCGACGCCCCGTCCGCAGCATAGACGAGGACATCCACCACGTGCCAACGCCCCCTGTCATGGTTAATGTTAATAATGGCCCAATCGGCCGTTCTCTCACGATTCCTATCCCCCCTCCCCGTCCTCCTCCATCTGCGCATGTAATAGTGCCACCACCGGTTCCGAGCCCGCATAGTGTTTCTCATTCTCCGACTGAGGACTTCATTCCCATCCTCCATCAACCTGTTCCTAAACTCGGCAAGACACTAGCGAAAACACCGACTCTTGTCATCATTCCACCACCTTCACCCAGCGATGATGGGTTCACCCCCGTCACACCGAGCCCGTCGCCGAGATCGAAGGCATTCAAGCGAATTCGCGCATCTCAGCTTCCGCGCGATGCGTTGGGAATTGCGACGGCAGCTTTCTCAAGAGCGAAAAGCCAGCGCGCCGTAGACGAATATGATGACATGTCGCCTCTAAGCCCGCCGTACGATGCGCGCACAATGGATGCACAGATGGCCGTGAAGGTTAAACCGAAGAGGAGGACGCTCTTTGGTGTGCTCGAAGGATGGTGGGATCTTGGTTTGCTAGAAAGGGGTAAAAGTTTGAGGAGAAAATGATAACTCAAAGAATATACGAAGTTGGGACTAATGTGGTAATATATATTGTTGATTGTTCGGTCTGGCTGGTTTGATTTTGTTTGGGTATTGTTAGTTTTCCGGGATCTGTTTTAGCTTTTACCCTAGAGTAGAAATTCAGATTGATCGGATAGTAATAACAAAAATTTAGAGTATGATATTTACGCTTTCCTCGAAAGCCGACTTGGGACTAATTTGGAACATGGGAAGCACTAGTAAGCGGCCCTATAACTTCCCCTCGGCCGAGTGTGGGAATTCTGCGCAGAGTAATATCGTCGATTTTGGAAGCATCGCGTCAATGGCGATGTCAGCTCATTATATCTTGATCATATCCCCATCCGCATTGTCGGGGATTGTTTGAATGACTGTACTCCTTGCCTAACTCCCCTTAGGCCCTCCCCCTTTCCATGACGAGTTCTAAACCACAATTATCCTCCCAGCCGCGACTATGTTCGCATCATAGTGAATCCTGGGGCACGCAGAGCAACTTTCTTAGGCGTAGATGCATTCGAGGACACTTTACATAAAACCTTCATGCTCCATTTTCGAATTTAGGGTGTGAGATCCAACTTCTTTTTTTGTGAATATGTTAAGCTGTTAGTTTAATTATCTTCTAGAGCATAGGACTCATACTCGTCAACTAATTTAATGTTCTTTGTCATATACTCAACTTTTTAAGCCGGTCTAACAATTCCTTTCTGGGCTGTCAAAAAGCTTGGGCAATGAGCCCCTCTCCCAGATCGTCTTGAATTGTGCCATTGTAGAAGTTTCACCTAGTATATAGATCACATCGTACTGGACTCAACTAGGAATTGTTGTTAAGAGACTGATTTATGCCTCTAGATAAGAGCGACTTGTATGTGCTCATATGTATGAGTTTCTACTGTCTATATTGATCCATTATTATTTAGTCTCAGTACCACACTCAATTCTACTAGCGCACAACTCAACACTGATTTAAAGAGCCTTAATCTATAATTCATGCCCGCAGTTTCTCTTCATCTTCCTTTTATTTGCGCCGCTCCGTAAGCTAAAATGTCCTTGTATGTGAAGAAGAAATAGTAACTGTCGCGCAAATGGGCAGAGATGAGTTTCGCGTGACTATGTCCACTGTGTTACACATACCACATACTATTTCTTTCACAAATTGAACCCCAATCGGAAACAAATACTAGGTACATTAAAGCTACAGATACAAGTTGTGTAAGTAGCTAATCACACGTTTATAGGAGCTTGATCCTAGAGAATTATACTATCATGGTAGTCACTCTCTGTCCAAATCGAAGAGGATTGGGTGTCGATGGTCATTTCAATCAACCTAGAACGCTACAAAGCGATTGGTTCCGGGATGTCAGATGTGTAAGCCGCTAATTTTCCGAGGATTCGTGAAAGCCATCCCTTGGCAGTCTGCCTTAACATTTCCCCTGTTCATAGGTACGTACCCGGTGGCGTGTGATGAATGAATGTGGCGAATAAAGCGTATTACAATTTTGCCCATGGGAACACGAAGTCACGGTCGCTTTGTGGATTTAAATAAAGTGTAAATACGAATTCAGGGGCTTGTCTTACCCGTCAGCGCGGGAAAGGGAAACGAAACGAATGATTATGCTCATCGTGTACAGCCCCTTCACCAAGCCCAGCTACCTGGGCGCTTAACTTAACTGGCCTAACCTCGTACACATCAATGCAGGTGGCGTAGATCCGCCCGCGGGGTTGGATGATCGCTCACATGGGTCCATCTCAATGAAACAATCTAGTCTACCGTTAGTCTAGGTAAACAATATCGCCAAGGACAAACACAAAGGCTAGTGCCAACCGCCCCTTATCCACCTTTGTAAGATGAGTAAAAGGGAAAACGGTAAGGATATATCATCACCATCGTTCTGTTCAGTCGTTCGTGACATGGAGAGTAGACCTTCACATTACATTTGATTTTTGTCTATTATTTTCATTCTTTTTTGATCGCCCGACTCGGCTCGAGGCACTTATACATACCATCGCTTTTCAACAACCCCCTCGGTTGTTCACTCTCTCTTTTCGATACGAGTACTGCGTACTCTTCTTCTTCACCCGATCAATCTTTCGTCGACCGATTGTTTTAAAAATGAAATATCAACTTTTGACACTCGTGGCCTTGAGCCCATTAGCTGCTTATGCTTTACCAAAACATCCTCACCATCACAAGTGTGGCCAGCCAACAAATACAACCTTAGGCTTACCGCTTACGGGGATTTCCACATTCCCTGTCATCCCGCTCGAAAGTCTTCCCACCACAACCTACTCAACCGACTCTATCACAACAATTACAGAAACTTCAATAGCAACTATAACTACAGGGTTACCACTTAGTGAGATACCGACCTTTACCGCGGTTCCTGCCGAAAGTCTCCCTACTATAACTGTCTCAACCGAGTCGATTATAACCACGGGTCTACCGCTCAGCGCAATCCCAACCTTCTCGGCTGTCCCAGTTGAAAGCCTTCCAAGCAGAACTTTCACAACCTTCACCATCACATCGAGTACAGAAACACCATGCCCTGTTTCGTCAGCCGGCACAGCTAGCCAGGTGGCCGATGGAACGCACGCTAAAGCGACTCCGATCGCATACAAAGTTGTAGCGACCAAGCAATGCGGAAATGATGACCGGTTAATCCTCCCCGGCATGCCATGGACTGTGGCCAACTCGATGTACAACGCAGATCAAATGGTGGGCAAGCAGTGTACGAATTTTGACAGCATTCTCGAGACTACAGACGGGACCAAGGAGGTCAAGTGGACGAGCGTCACTGATGTCAAGCTTGTCGACGAAACCAAAGACGTCTGCAAGGGGTACACCAACATTGGTATCGGAGTCAATCTGAACAAGAAACTCAAGGATATCCAGTCTATCCCCGCTTACTTCAAGTGGCATCGCACCAATACCACCGAGTTCAGGGGTAAGTTGTATATCCCACATATGTCATCGTCTCCCTATGTTATATTAACGGAATTACCTGCAGGAAGCAATGTGTTCGACTTCATCACAGCCCCGACTGAAGGTGACACTTCATCGACAGCAACCTCGGAATTCATGCTGTGGATCAGGAACTGGGGCAACCAAGTCCCCATCGGGTACTCGCGTGGGCCCGTTGCGACGTTCAATCTTTTCGGCGTGAGCTGGAAGTTGTACGAAGGCAAGAACCCCGGGAGTGGAGTCACTGTCCGAAGCATGCTCGCCGATGAGAACTACGACGGCGAATTCCAAGGCGATTTGAAGCACTGGCTTGACGCCATGGTCCAGAAGGGCTATATCTCGGATAGCGACTACGTGACAGTAGGCAATGCGGGCACCGAGATCTTCTACGGGAGTGCTGTGATGGATGCTACAGTGGCCTTGAACATCAAGATATAGCGATCCCCGAGATACAGCACTATTAGAATGTAGACGTTCTAGGAGGCTGTTTTGTAAACCCTTCTGTCTAACCCCTTTATATTTGGATAGCAATGAACATTGAACCTGCAATTTTGCACTCGTATCACTGGATCTTATGACACTATGCTACTGAAACTTACTACCACGTTCCGGTGTAAATGTAGTGAAATGACCAAAAATCATGAACAACTCTCTACCTGATAGACTGCAAGACTCCTATATGTAGGAGTAGCTCCTTTGTTTCCAAGGAACAGGTAACGTTGTTCTTGCAGCTAAAATTAACTCTATGGCATATTCCCCAGCCGGCCTTCGCTCTAGAGCAATCATGAATTCGGCCGCCATTCATCCGTGTAATTTTCCCCGGCCAGCCTACAGTTCATGTGCTCTTCGTGATCTCAGGCTGTGGGACGCTTTGCCGACAACAAGGCAGCAGTTCAATGATTGGATCACGTATTACCGTCATTTGACCTTGGAGTTGGGACGCTCACCTCTACCCGCCGTTTAATGTCAACCTATGTACTATTCCTATCTAACTCTAACATCCCATATTGCTGTTCTTGATGGTTATCACCCTATCGCGTATATCTACCAAGACTTGAGTCACTATTACCCTTACCTTCGCAGTGGATTGACTGCACTGTGGAAAGTGGGCTGCGGTCGAGTTTATCGCCGGCATCCTACTCGCAGAGGTACACATCATGAGCCAGAAAAGGCGCATTCATACACACCTCCCTTTTGTAAACTCACCTCGGTATTTCGGTAACCTTTAGGGGGAGGTCCTGAAGACGATACAGGATGGGTGGCAAGTTGAATCGGTCCATTCAGTTGTATAGTGAATGAAAATAGCGCTTTGCGAGAAAGTAGAAGTTGTTAATCTAACGAAACAGGACATGCGAAGTTACGGACAGCGAATAACATGTCACAAACAGTCTATATCTGGCCCGCACAATCATTTATCGTGTCGTCGCCCATGGTAGCCATCGGTAGTTCATGGATACTAGATATCACGTAAGACGTGAATAACACTAGGTAAGTTTTACTAGTAAATGGTAGTGAAATTTCAGAGCTCACTTGAGAGTGCGTCCCTGCTTCGGCCGCTATCGCGTTGCCCAGGCATTGCCACGTGGAGGCAGCAGAGGTCCGACTTCAATGCCCTCTATGTAGCCAAGCATATGTTGAGATATATATGTGAAGGTATATGTTGAGATATACATGTGAAGATATATGTGAAGGTATATGTGAAGGTATATGTTTAGGTATATGTGAAGATATGTGTAGATATATGTTTGGGCTAGTTAGTAAATATCGGAGGCGATCGAATTGGCAGGTCAGCGCGAGGCTGGGATAAACTTCGCTGTCGTCGATTACGATATTGTTTGTCGTCGATTACGTTGACGATATTGTTTGTCGTCGAGTACGTTTACGATATTGTTTGTCGTCGAGTACGTTTACGATATTGTTTGTCGTCGAGTACGTTTACGATATTGTTTGTCGTCGAGTACGTTTACGATATTGTTTGTCGTCGAGTACGTTTACGATATTGTTTGTCGTCGGTTTATTGGCTGTCGTCGATTACGTTTACGATATTGTTTGTCGTCGGTTTATTGTCTGTCGTCGATTGCGACATCGTCGAATGCGGGGAAACGAAAGCGTTGCACGCGGCCCGGGGAGGGAGGGGGGAGGTGATAACAGGTTGAAATATCATATTTTTGACAATTGTTGGTGTAGGGGGAAGGGAGAGAGGGAGAAGAATCTGGAGCGAAGGCAGATATTTATATCCGGAGGATATGGTGGATTAAAGCTTATGACGCGGCTCTTCACCGATGTTCATATCCGGAGGATGGTGGATTACAGTTTATGACGCGGCTCTTCGCCGATGTTTATATCCGGAGGAGATGGTGGATTAAATTTTATGACGCGGCTCTTCACCGATGTAAATAGATAAAAGAAAGTTTAATTAGAATTTACATTGAAACCGGAGAGTGAGTGAGTGGGTATTTATAGATTCCCGCTCTCTACTTAACGGATTATAAGGGGGGAGGAAAATTCAATAGAGTTTATGATGGGAAAACCTCGAAGCAATGTACCGATGACGTGAGTGAGTTGGTGTATGTGCTAGGTTTGAACTTCGAGAGCTTCTTGAGGTGATTGAGATGACAAGGCTTTCAGGGGTGTGGAAAGTACTAAAAGAGTCTTATATGATGTGTAACAATCTGGAATCATCATTAGGAGATAGTCTGTGCGATATGATACGCTTAGATACCTATCTACCCAAATCATAGCACTTCGAAGGGAGTTACCGCGGCCTCGACACGAATATCTCCCATGAGTGTCCCCTTTCGTCGTAACCAGCTTGTGGACCAACATGCATCTCCTTCCAGCAACGAGCACAGTACACGTCATTGCCAGCTTCGCACCCGAGACAGCGGACGGTACCATCCTCGAGACATACGACGCACCAAGTCTTCTGGTCCTCGTCAGTAAGTCCGGTACGCTTGGCTAGGCCAGGTACTGGGCGGTCAGCAGGTGCGAATGTTGGCGCCTGGGGGAGTCCGAGGGAATCAACGGCAACTGTGGGTGCCGATGGGAGCGTTCGCGGGCCCGAGAGTTTCAGGGCGGCCATACGCGAGGCAATCGATGCCGCGAAGTCACCATCTGATTGGGGCTGCGTAGATAAAGTTGGTAGGTCAGGTTGATCTTGGAGCTCAGATGGAACTGTGGGAAGGTTGAAGGCGCCGTCATTGGGTGATGGTATATTACCATCCCGAGAAGCTTGTTTTGCATCTCCTGGTGGTGAAGAGGGGGCCTTATTGACCATCTCCCATTCTACTTCATCCATAGCCTTGGCGAGCACAGAGTCTACCTGAATCTCTCCTTCGGAATCGTCATCACTGCTTCGTTCACTACCTTCTTGGGACGCCTCTGGGTTAGTGCTTTGCTTGTCTGGTACAGCGCTCACGCCGGAAGACTTGCTCAGTTCGGTCAAAAGCGTGGTTATTCGCTGGTGTTCCTCCTCCTCGGCTGCCACCTCATCTAGCCAGGTCTCATCAGACCTTAGATCCTCTAACAACTCTTCGAGAGTCTGGTCATCTGTATAGAGAAGTGGATCGACATCGTCTGTGACTTGAACAGATGTCGGAGCCTGTTGTATGCCTACCTCGCTTCCGGTTGGGGACCGGGTTTGCTTGGCGGGGTGGGGTTGTGTGGACTCCCCAACACCGTAGCCCTGATCCGTGGCAGCGGAATCAATGGCAGATTCGGAGACCTGGTTGCGGAGACTCTTTAGTCGTGCCGTCAAAGCATCTTCTCTGGATGGTGACTCCGCCCGCTCACTAGTGAGCGTAGGGTTGGATCTGGCGAGGTGCTTAGCAACCCCTCGAAAATATGCACATTTATAAGGGCTGAGGTTGTGAAACAATTCTAGAAGAATGAGCTTGTACACTGGTGCACTGGTGTGCTGTAGTGTAGGGTGCCTGTGTGAGAACCCCTGAGTCGGTGTGGAAGTGAAAATAACGAAGCCGGGACACCTAGGTCATCTTACATTGACGAGGATTGGCTTATCAGGCTAACGGAGCTGGGTTTAAGCGCGTTCAGCCGCTCTAGCAAGGACTTATCTGATGCGGGAGCGCCGTCCATGATGGGGTTGTAGCATACGCCCGTGAACTTCGGATTGGCGACTTCGGGTCAATCCTTGTCAGGGGAGATTGTAAGCGAATGGCTGAAGGGTAGCAATAGATAGTGACAAGTGTAGATATATGAGTCTGAGTCTGAGTGCAAAGTGCAAAGTGCGCATGTCGTATATCCGTATATCCGGCGAATGATAAGCTTTGACTGTCTAGGACCCAAGCTCTTATATCATGGCCCGGCAACGCGAATGTTGTTTTGTTAGTGACTTTTCGCTGACCATTCGAATGTCTACCTGGGGACTGCCTGGGCCTAGGTGAGTTATGGAGTGTGGGCAACGAATGCAGGTTGCACTAGGTACTTGGTCCTGATGGTGATTTACGCCATTACATGGGCTTCATTGAATCCTATAAGTGAAACGGTAGATTAGGTACCTAGGTAGGTTAGATAGAAGGCAAGGAATTGCGGATAGCCAACCCTTAGGGCAATGTAGATAGTGTACTAAGAGGCAGACAAGGCTGATCTGATAACTACCTCCTAACCTTGAAACTGCCAGGTACCTAGTGAATAGGTACCTAGGTCACATTACTCGTCAGATGGTATCCCTCTGGCGGGATGAAGACCACTCCCCACAATACTAAAGTACTGATGGATTGGGATTTGAGAGGGGCTTAGCGGAAGACTTATCTTATCTTACTGTTTTATTTGTCTCAGGGAATCACCGACCACAGCCACAGCATTTGTTAGTCACTAACCTCTCAGTCTCAGTACAGCCTCAGTTACACTAGCAGTCTGCACTAGTAGCATAGGTTTATCACCTTCCCATATTGGGATCTAACTACCTAGTGTAATGTACTCAGTATGGTGTGCAGATGCTGAGATGCTCCAACACCATTTGTCACCCGTGTCACTATTTATTTATTTATTCCGACCACCGCTATGCTGGGTCTCCAGCATCATTTATTAAGATAAATATATATATATATTGCGTATTATGTTTTGACGACTATTTCGCTTCTACATACCTATGAAGAGGGCAACCCCAAATGGTAGCTACGTAGTAGATATCTGTACCCAGCCGTCATTCTTTTTTTCTAAGGTGTTCCACAATATCTGATCATGGCTCCACGTGCTCGGGGCTGTCGGAGCACCTATGTAAACCTGAGTGGAGGGTTTCTAGCCGGGGTCATACAGTAGTGCCTTGGGTGGGGATGGGAATTGCATTTACCGTCGAGCACACCAATGACATGGTGCCATTAGCGGAGGCCGTGATGTCAATCCAGAGTCCTCCAATGCTAGGGACAGTCTGCGAGGGAGACGAGCGTTACACATTACCCCGACATTTCTCATCATGATTCATGACAACAAACAAATGCACAATGATAAAATTATACAATGGACGTAGTACCGAAACACGGAATCGCCACCGCCCTTAAACTGTCTCGAATAAACCATACCCAACACATGAATGTGATGAGCAGCGCGCCTGTCCATGCTAAATCTTGGCAGCCCAATTAAGCATATTGCCATTGAAATCCGGGGGCTGTGCAAAGCCTATGACATCCTGTTTATCTGTTTGTAGGAATCCAGGCATCTTGGCATTTCTTACTGTATTGTGTAAAAACCTGAAGCGAAAACCGCATAGAGAGAGGCAAGTAGTGTATGTATGTCAAAAACTATCTATGTACCTATTTGATATCGCCAATGCCGCTTGAAACCTTACCGCAAGCGTTATAGGCGACTGCCGATCGAATGCCTTACCTAGTAGTAGATACCGTAGCTACTAGTATAAGACTCATCCCTATCTAGGTATAATATATACGTACCTACACTACTACTACATAGTATACACAAGACACGGTGAAATATTTGAACCCTCACCTTCCCCTTCTTACCCGACAACCCCCCTGCTCATTAAGTATTTATCATTAACAAACAATAAGATAAGGCATTTATCTACACCAAAGAGACTTGACCTAATTTCCCCGACCTACCTGATTTATTCCTTCGCTTTCCTCCCTTTTTCGCACAACAGATCTTCTATTGAATCAAGAACCTTGAGAACGGCGCATCGTCTATCATGAAGCTGTCCAACGCTCTCCTTGGCGTCGCCGCATTAACGCACGGCATTAACGCCGTTGCAGTTCCAGGCGTCGATGCTGTCGCGCTAGATACCCGAACACCACAGCCAGAATTCGAGACACATCCTGAGCGCTCAAGCAACGAAGAACTATGGAAGCGCAAGGGCGGTGGTGGCGGCGGCGGTCGCGGATCAGGCAGTAGTGGAAGCTCGGGCAGTTCGGGCAGTTCGGGTGGTGGTGGTCGGTATGTTCAACCTGATGAATATCCACGCGCGTCAGCAGACGAAATGCGCGTTCCATGCCTATCATGGGTAGTTAGCTAACATGCCATTTCAGTGGCCTCGGTTCATCGACCAGCAACACAGGCGGCCGGACAACGACAGGCAGCGGCCCAGCCCCCAAGTACGGCGGTGGAGGATACTATGGTGGTGGCGCGACGGCCCCTTATCAGGCTGGGCAGCGCTCGGGCAGCATCGCGCCCGCGCTTCTCACTGGTGCCGCGCTCGGCGGTATCGGTTTCCTAGGCGTCTATTATCTAGCCGGCGCGTGGTCGTACCCGTACAATCACCACTATTGGTACAACAATGCGACGACTAGGATGAACGAGACGAAGCCTGTCATTTGTGTATGCGACCCCAACGACCCGTGCACCTGCGATGACAACGGCAACCAGACCTACTTCACAAGTGTTATCGGCGACGGTTCCTACGGGAATTTGAACCATACCCTCGTCAACATTGCTAAGAATGACACAACTGGCAATTTGACGATTTATATCAACGGCCAGGTGCCTAACGGCACTACCGCTGCTGGAGGCACCGAAGACCCCAACGCGGCCAACAGCATGAAGGCGCTTGCGCAAGCTGCCGGCTGGTGGCCTGCCGCTACAGTGGCCTTTGCTCTCGCTTTTCTAATATAATCGATGATGGGTCTTGGTCGAATGGACTCGAGTTGCTTAGCAAATTTACACGTTAAAAGGCATAATAATGATGGACCCTACGAAGAGCACATCACGCCGCGGTCAGAATCGAATGCGCTTTTGGCTCAAAATATATTTCATGCTCGGGCTGACGTACGTTGGTGTTGGGGAGTTTTTATTACGTTACGATAGACAAATGATTCCCTCACTCTGGCCTATTTTTTGATGGAGTATTGATTTTCTACAACGACAGTTGCTTTTACTGTTCTGGGGATTCGTGATGAGGAATGGTAATCAGGCTTGAAGAAGACGATAAATTAGCGTACTACGATTGAACAACTTTTCTAGATAGCAATAAGAAAACTACAAGATGGTCTGTTGATGAACAACTGGAACGTTTTGCTTTTTTTTTATTCAAACTGGGGGTGTTCACATGGATCACAGAGAGGCCTTCAAAATATATGTATGATTCTGTACTAAATAAAGAGCAATCAACCTGGTGTATTCCGAGATGAATAGGATTATGAGTGTGACGCGACAATTAGTGTGATCCTGTATAATTATCTAGAACCAATCAGTGCGGTAACTACTATTTGACTGTGAATATAGAGATCACGAACGCAACAATAGAATCTCATGTCACTGCGCGGAAGTAGGATGACATCATTGACTCCAGTGAGCTTCCAAGCATTACATATACATGCATTATGTGAGACGAAATACTCTAGGTACCTATTCCGTCTTCACCTCTGCCCTCTCCTTCCGCCTCTCAACACACCAATCACCTAGTATCTTCCATATCCTCTCCTTCTCTTCAGGACGTAAGGAAGCGGCAAGACCACTCGTGCTCGTCGCGACGAAGATCCGGGAGCCTTCCCAGGGTCCGTCATCAACCCCCTCCAGTCTTTCCTCCTCTCTAGCGTCCCTTTCACTTTCATCACTGCCACTACCGTCATCATGGATCCGAGCGACCTCGTCTAATAGGGCTTCCGTGCTGATCAGCTTCTTCCTAGCGCCAGCCCTAACCTTCACAGTCGCAGAGTCGTCTGCAGGCGGCACAGCGCCCAGCCTCTCCGCCTGCCATCCGTACTGAAACTCGCCTTTCTTCAGATTCCGACCTTTCCAGACGCGGAACATGCTCTCCCAGATACTCTTGCCGACGACGCACACGGCCTCGGGCCGCCAGCGACGACATTTCTCCTCCAGGATGGCGACCCCGGCATCCATCTCCGCCTTGCTCAGCTCAGCACCGTTGCGGCTCGGCCGAGACACGATGTTAGTGTTCCCCAGGCTGAAGCGCTCTGGCAGCGTGCGGTCTTCCTCCGGCTTGCACGGCACGGGCGTGATGCCGGAGGAATAGAGAAGTTTCCAGAAGAGATTCGACGGGTGGGCGTAGGCGTGGCCCGACCGTGCGGTCTGCACGCCCGGGTTCAACCCGATGAAGAGGATTAGTAGGTTTGGCGCCATCACGTCGGTTAGTGGGGTCAGGTGTGCGTATGTCGAGGGAGCTGCGTAGGATGACGATACGCGGTTGCGCTTTTTGCGCGGCGAGGGGGATTTGCCATCGCCCTTGGGAGTTGCTTGTGAGGACGGTGAGCGACTCCGGGGTTTTCGCTTTTTTGTTGCCTTGGTTTGAGGTGATGCAGGTTCTGACGGCGTGGCGGACGCCGATGAGAGGTCCGCTGGGGCTTGTGATACCCGCAGCCGTGGACTGCGACGTATCCCAAGAGGCATGTGAGCTGTACCGTTGAATGCGAAATCTTTCAGCTGGAGCCGGCCGTGGAAACTGGGTGCTTTGGATATAGAGGATTCTGTCGTGACAGCGTCATGCTCGCTCGTCTCCCCACTCATGGTTATCCCCTCACGTAACTAGAATAATCTGATATGTATCACTCGTACCCTGAAACTCAAGTTGTTTTTGGGGTCTTTGTATTAAACGAGAGTGGTAGAGAATAGATATCTTGACAAGTCAGAATTTTCAGCTTTGCTTACCTCGCTGCAGATAGGTACTAGGTTGTACTACTACTTGCCCGAGGCGAACTATTAAAAAGCCATGTAAGTTCCAGGTCTTGCCACTTTACGGTATATGCCAGATTAGGTTTAGCGTACTCGCAGCGTTGCTCAGGCTTGGCTCACGACAAGGTACCTAGTATAGATAGGTAGCTATCTCATAATATATAAACTATGATAATTCTATCATGTATTATATCGGAAGACGATAAAAAAGTAATTTTGATATTTTTCTTGTTATTCCTTTCAAAGTTCACTCGCGAGTTGAACCGCTGAGATGTCACCTGAATGTGAGCTATGATTAGAAAAACAGATTGAATAGAGGACACTAAAAAGGCGAGCTAGCTAGAATATACGCCCTCAAGGTCAGCAGTAATCACAGCTTATTAGCCAAATGGTTCTCAATCATGATCATAGTCTTGAAAGACTGACACGCCACTTTCTGTATCTCTTCGCTGAAACTAGAGTGTTTCCCCAGCTTCTCAAACCAGGTCCCCCAGAAACCTCAGAAACCCCAGAAACCCCAGAAACCCCACGGCTGCAGGCACAACGGCCGGGGAGGGGTTGTCCCTTATGCAGCTAGCTAGCCGGAAATATTGGGTACTCTCTTCCGGTAGATTGAAGAGACCGATGTTTCCCTGGGCCTAGAAAAGAAGAAGTTTTGCCCCCGTGAGCGACCCATTTACAAGCCACCCGTCTCCTACACTCGGCCCTCGCGAGACGTTGTTGATCGGTGTTCAGTTCCGTCTCTAACTCTGTCCCGAGCGCCTCCCTCGGTGCGTCGATGACTTGGGTATATCTATCTATCTAGTGCATAATTCTATAGACTATGTATAATATTGCGGCCCTGGAAGGACGGTATACTTTTTCCTCCGGAAAGTTTAGAATCCCTGTCCTCCTATGCTCTTCAACATCGACGTAGACTCTAACACCCATTGAATTGTCTCCTAGTTTAAATAGTCGAAAGATGCTATAGATTCCGTCTCGACTTCCCGTATCTGACGGACCATTAGTGGCTCTTCGCATCTGTGTATAATGTTAGCAATTATTTCCACGCCGCAGGCTGCAACATTACACACCAAAGAACACTGGCTTCCGCTGACGAAGAATGGAAAGATCTGTCGTGCTTTTGACATCGATATAGAATCTTGGAGTCTTCTCTAACCACCGATCCCTTGACAAATACCCCTTTAGTATAAGCAGGTTAGTAAATGCTCCAGATACGCCAGAGTAGACGATATCCGACGTTTCTGGTCCCTGAAATTTTGGCAGATCATTGTACTCTAGATACGCACTAGCGTGGTGCCGGAGCCGACTCTGCCAATTTCTGCGGTCAAACCCAGGCAGTTCCGGGTGCAGTTTAGAAAGTGGCTCGAAGACTTGCGGTGAAAGTTAAAATTCGGCACTCAATTACACGAGTTCTGAGTCTGCTCACAAATAGTTCGCCGGCCGCGCCGACCCTCACACGGCGATCGGACTCGTTGAGGTAAGGCACCGCAATAACCCCGCCCAATGCGCTGTCTTCGACTGACAGACCTCCTAACAAAGAGGCTAAGCTTGACTGTCTGTGGTCTGGGAATTCTGTACGCCTCGCGATTCCGACTACCTTCCCTAGGACCTCCCGGTATTGCGATTGAAATATCAGACGGCTATCCACAGGCGGGGACCTAGGGGATACCGGTCAGGTCATATCATATTCGCTGTCTATGTAGGCATCAGGGTTGGTCAAGGGTGTAAGATAATCCGTAGTTTCGCTAGGCGTTAAAACAGCCCCTGATGTTGACGTGCTAAATGTGAGCGATACATAGCTCTAAGGAACGGATGACGAACCAATTCGATATAGTGGCGTCACGGCCAGAGTTACTGTCAAAGGTAAATCTGCCGTTATAGGTAGATTTGTTGTTAC
The DNA here is from genome assembly GCA_902806585.1 of Xylaria hypoxylon. Classification (NCBI taxonomy): domain Eukaryota; kingdom Fungi; phylum Ascomycota; class Sordariomycetes; order Xylariales; family Xylariaceae; genus Xylaria; species Xylaria hypoxylon. Next base: position 4,430,320 of record CADCXB010000001.1, read on the forward strand.
AGGCAGGTCTGTCGTTGATGTGTGCTTGTCGAGGGCGATTTCTGCAGTTGGTTTGTGCCCGCCACTAATTTCTATGATGAGCATTTCAGGTATACGAATCTCGGGGACACCCTTTCTTGTTTGAGTATGGGTCTCGAAGAAATACCATCGGTCTCTACAGTGATAGCTTCACGAAGAAGTTGGTACAACCCATCTAGATCGGCATTGTATCTGGGGCTATTGTACTTGGCCGCAATTCTGTCTAGAATTTAGCTTGTACCCTTGTAGGTGCTTCATAATTATTCTCGTAGCTTACCGAAGCAACCCGTAAGCTCTCATCTTCATATAATAGTGGGAATTGGTGACAGCTGTTTCCAGCTTCTCTTCAACTCGGGGGTATTCCTCGACGCACCGCGACAGATATCTCGAATCCAATCCAGCCCACAAAATTAGTGGCCTTAGTCGACAGACTTCCGTCAACGTGAAATCAAGACGTTGGGCCTGATTGCCTAGAATGCTAAACAGCTGTTGGCGATCAGTTATAACGAATGCTGTCTCTACTGAACACAGGCTCGTATGCCCATTTGGAAACCGCACAGGGAATACGCGGTGTTTGAGTAACGGACCAGGCTTTGGACACTTCAGATAACCAGCCAGAAAAACGTTAAATGTACCGAGAAGGTCATTAAATCTCTCTACAGACGGAGTTTCAGAGCCTAAATTCATTAGCGATTCGTATATCATTGTTGTGTTTACCCATTTGACGCCAATTGCATTCACCACATGAATAATACATTCATCAGCTGTGACTACATTATTCGTGAAAGTCCAACACTGCTAAAATGACCATTTAATTAAATGTAATCATCACCTGTCAATTCCAGGCATTCTGATCTGCCCAAAATAAATAATTCATGTTATAAGCAAAGTGGCTGTCAGCAGGATAGTGTAGAAGAGGAACCTTACGTAGAATGTCTTTTAATCCGATGAAAATAAATCAAAATATAGAACTTAACCACGATAGAACTTAATTACAATAGAACTTAATCACTATAAAACTTAATACTTGCGATCTCGGTTATGCTATTTTTAAAAGCACTTCAAATACATATACTTTGAACGCCGCACGAAGATCTAACGTCATCTCCAAAAACGTTAACCTGTAATTCTAGTGGCGCTTTACGCTAAAAGGCGGTCCGACCGTATCAGAAAGCAAAAAGGGTTGAAGGTACCATGTCCCCGAACCGTGTATTGGCAGAAGTCTATATTGAAGTCTATGATTTTGATAGCCACAGATCCGGGTAGGTTGTACCAAAAAGGGGCTTTGCACCCCTCTGTCGGGTAACATTGCCCCGCCTATCAGTGTCTGTTAGCTGTAGGTACCTTGACAAGTCCATACCTCAAAGGGAGTATGTATGCGCCACAGTCTTGTTCTCAACATCTCTCCATCTTTACTCAGCTTTCGTTGCGAGACATTTGGACGTTAAGAGGCCGAGATTAGTCATTTATTGCAGTATCTAGTGACTTATAAGAATATGTGTATGTTGTATATTACATAATCTATTTCAGTAGTATCAACTCCAAGCTTCCCATCACTCCGTGGTGATAGCTGAAGTTGACGTCGTGCAATCGTCAGCAAACATGGGCTGACTTGGTTCAATAGCTTCATCTGATCTGGCCCCGGCGCTATCCGACTCCGAGAAAGCCGGGATACTCATTGTCACACTAGATGGCTTGATAGTAGCGGCAGACAGCCGCACTCTTGGGTTTGAAAATCTTGCTGATGAAAACGTGCGTAAGGGGATTACCGCCTCTGTTACCGTTCAATACAAACACCAATCGGTTTCTTTTGAGACTTTGGGTGGGCATCTGAGTAGAAACAACACTGTCGTGTGGAAACCCCGAGATCAGAGGTGGCGTGCGCTTAATGTGTCGACTCCTACTGAGTTATCCGTGCGCCTGACGGGCAGAAATAATAACCCCTTGTTTGCAACCCGATTCACACCCTCCTGGTCCACTAAGCTCAATCTCTCTTTGAAGTCACCCAGCTCAAGCCGACAACTGGTGCACCTCGAGGCAGGCCGCGGAACCATATTCCTACGTCTTTGCTACACCGAACAAGATCTTCCGCCCTTCGAGGGAAATTATGAGTGGGAATGGCCATATCCTATTGGTTGTACTGACCTTTTGCGTACTCAGAAGCGAATCGGTTATCACGGCGTTAATCAAAGCTATGCAATGAAAGTTGTCGAGAATGCTGACACGCCTGCCGAATTTGAAATTTCGCATCCGTTCATCGCACCACTTCAATTTTCGTTAAGAGCGCCGGATAAGCTGAGGCTATTCTCGCCAATGGCTGCTGGCGGATATCTATTCTCTCACCTCCAGAAGCACTGCCGTTTCAATGTCTTTCTTGCCAGATTCTTCGCTGCTCAGTTGATTTGCGTTCTTGAGTATTTACACGACCACGGAATCACGTTCGCTTGTCTACGCCCAGAATATATCACTGTTGATGCCTTCGACCATATTAGCCTTTGCAGGCCCGACATTTTCATATTGGATCCGCAGAAAAAGGAGAATGTTTTGCCTGGTACACCTGATATTACGGCCCCTGAGCTTTTGCTGGGCCAAGATCCTTCACGTGCTACGGATTGGTGGTCGCTCGGCATCTTTCTCTATGAAATGTTGACCGGCTTGTTGCCGTTCTATCATAAAGACCCCGAGCAATATCGTCACAGAATCACCAGTCAAGAACTAACCGTCGAAGCATCGGTCTCATCGGACGCTGTAGGCATTCTAACGAGACTTCTCGAAAAGGATCCCACGAAACGCCTAGGGGTTAATGGTGCCTCCGAAGTCAAAGCGCACGTCTTCTTTCAGGATATCGACTGGGACGAGCTGCTACCACGGCCGAGTGTAGCCCGCTTTGAACTCTGCGATACAAATATGATATTCAAAAGTTCCAATGACTCCGGTGTGCGCTGCAATATACGAAAGCAAATACAAATCTCAGGGATTAAATATATGGAAGAGAGTTTCGATGTTTACAGGTGGTGGAGCGTAATAGGGTGGGTTAGAAACGAGAGGAGTGGCAACACGACGCAGAGCAACATAATCCAACAAGACAGGAATGAGTGGGATGTAACATGGGATGCAAGCTCCAAAGAGTTCTACCTTCATAACCATACCACAGATAAAAATCGCCAGGTCAATGAGCAAACAACAAATCAAAAGTTCCGGTGGCCTTTTACGAAAGCTGGAAACCAACCTACAGTCACAGACACAGATGCTAGTACCACTATGCGTGCAGTTCCAAGCGAACTACAAAAGAAATATGCGCTGGCAACTGCGCTGGAATTCGGCTGCAGTAACCGCGACATAGAGCGGATTCTCGAAAGCCCAATCAACCTGAACGTCGGCATTCTCGAATAAGATTACGCGATCGTCCGGCGCGTTTCACTAGGCCAAATCGATGGCCGAGTGGTGTTTGAACAACCCAGTAACAAGGTGGTGCTGACACCACTAGAATGGGCTGTGGAGCACGGAAACACCGATCTCGTGAATCTGTTCCTGGGAAAGGGCGCCGACGCCAGCTATACTGTTGAAGTGAAACACGGGCCTGCGCTCGTGAAAGCAGTCAGGAAAAGCGACCAGCAACTCGTGGAGATCCTAGCGAAGAAAACAAACCGACTCTCGTCAACCAGGACTCTGAGAAAAGCAGTTGCGCTACGGGACAAAGCGATGGTCAAGACGCTGCTTTCGGCCGGCGTCCGCTGCGATTTCGAACGGGCGGATGGCGCAGGCATCGGCCTCTCGGTCAGTGACTTCTCTGTCGGGCCGGCGTCACTTGGTACATCGGATTACATCAACCCCCTCGCCATCGCGGCGAGGGCGGGCGATGCAGTCCTGGTTCGATTACTCCTTGCACACGGTGCTGATGCCAATGCCGACTACCATGATTTTGGATCCTGGGTCATAGAGCACGATGACGGAGTGGAAAGGGGGCTAGTTTGGTTTTCTTGCGCGCGGCCTGTGCAGGTGGCGATGGAATTAGGCCATTCGGAAGTCGTCAGGGTGCTGTTGGAAGAAGGTGGCGCAGATATCTGGGCGCCGAGCCCGGTCTCGCGGTTCATTGACCATAAATGCGCTGTTGTGGCTCGGAACGTGTATGTACGGGTGACGGCAGGGCTCGAAGAAGCTGCGGCGGCTATGAGGCTTTCATAGACGATGTCGGTGAAAGAGAGTAGGGATAAATACAAAATATTAGGGGTGCGCTGCTTATTACTAGTGTAACCAATGATGTTAGAGACAGCGAACAGAATCCCGAAGGTTCCCAGTAGGTATTATCATTGCATGTGATAGTGTGTGCCTTAGGTTTCAGATATATTTTATAGACGAGGCTACTAATTCCAGAATTCTCAAGGCCCGAATGGTTGCATCTTTACGGCGCCTTGCTGTCGCCTCATTACCCCTTGTCAACCTCCTTAACTTCCCTCATCTCGAACCAGCTTCATGTTTTACCATAATTTCCCTCTAAGAGGACGGGTTTTCATAGCATTGGTGTTGTTCATATATGGGGTAGCCGAAAAGAAGTCGTCCGGCGTGTCAGTTCTGCAGCCTCTGACAAGGTCTCCGGGCTTGTGACATAACACCTGGGTATATAAAAACAAGAACCCTCCCAACTGTTAGGGAGAGGTTCAGGAATTAATGCCATTAAGCCCTTAACCCCCATGCTTCTACCTAGTTGCTACCTACCTATGGCCTAGCTTCACTCTGGAGACAAAAACCCTGACATTCATGATGCTTATAAACTCCTCGCAATGGGCCGCAGGGCTCCCACGGCTGCCTTATCAGCGACTACATTGTTTGGTAGTCATCTATTGTCGGTTTTCATCTTGCAGAACACCCAACATAGGGAGTTCTAGGACAGGGGATAAAGGCTGATGAAACGACATTTGGTCTCCGAGCTGCAAGGCTCTCTGAACAACCCTAATGCAATCTACTACATAGATAATCCCTAGATAATCCCTAGACTACCTGGGAGCTGTGACAGAATTTGCATCATTTTGCAGCCTTGACCTGAATGATATACTATAAACTCGATTTTGGCTCGATCAATAAATGAAACTTGCTTGCGCACTGGTCGGAGGTAGGAGATCCTACTGATACTGGTTTATACATATACTTTCATCCGGACTGGTACGCGGTAATATTCTTGAGGTTTGAGGGTTAAATCATGTACTTATTGCAATATATGATTGAAATAACGAGATATTTAATCATTGATTGCTTAGTTAAAACGTATGCTGTATTCTGTTAAGTCTCCCTGATAAGAGTTGTCATGGGCATAGAAGTACTAATAGATTAATTGATAGTGCAAAGTGAGATGTCGACTAGAAGGGGCTCTACGTCTGTTGCCAGGTGCCATCCCATATTGGCATGTATTTAACGCTATCATAGGATGTAGGTACATGTAGGAGGTACTAGCTGTCTCCACCTACATCTTACCATGTAGCATGTAGGTAGTACCTAGGCAGTGCCGCCTGAGTAGAAACCCGAGTAGCCGGTCATGTACCGAGCTTGGGCCAGTCCGCATACGGATTTGATACACGTTGTCTCTAAGTGACCTCCAAATATCTGATTTATGAATAGTGATGATTAGAAATAACAATTCGCAAGCGATAGATGATGGAGCTTTTTTTGGTTTTTGGACTCTTTGTTCGTGATCATCAACTTCAGATATGGTAAGGCCGGGGGAGTCCACAGAAGCTCGTATTGAAAGAGCAATTAGATAACCGTGTCGGAAGGTCAGACAGGGGTTGTTCACAAGATATTATTAACAACTGACACCTTTTTACGGAGCGGGCCGTGGGTCTCGGGTGGATGCTGTTTTGTTATTGCATTGAAAGGAAATCCTCGAATGCTTGAACTACTCTGTGGCACACTACCTATATGTCTATGTATGCAAACTGCACCCTCGATGCAACTGGTACACTACAGTTTGCATCATGTTGTTTCTAACCGATCGCGAAATCTGATGTCAGCCAGCAATATCCAATATCGGGTTCTTCGCCAATGGCAGGTTAGTTCATCCCTTCGTGCCAAGGGATATGGATGGTATGAGGCGACTGGCGGGGCTGAGCGGTGAGACGTCACCGGCTTTTCAGGGTAAGAGGTAGGGTAAGCCAGGGTATAAACAGGCAATTCAACAGTGGAGGCGGACACGACGCTACAGGTCATTCCGGGGCTAAAGGGGGGACGGTACCTAGGCGACATTATAGATCACCAAATAGCGGGGCGAGCTGCACTACGGACCTGCAGCTGTAGCTGAAGCTATCATGGCATGGCGCCAAATCAACCCTCTTCTTTGTAGCCCCTCCACCCCTCCACCCCTCCACCCCGCCAACCAGTCCAGCCTAACCCACTTGCTTCTGGTACAACTCTCTGGCAACTCCGACCCTCTTCGTGCGATCTTGTTCTTCTCTGTTTCGTCTATAAAGAGCCGTCTTCCCGACTAGAACCACCTTTTGCTTCCTCAGCATCTCAATTGGTCTTTTTCTTTGCATATTATTTCTAGTGCCCAAAACTCCTTGGGTTCCTGCCATCTTGGTATTATATAGTAATTGCAGTTCTCGAGCTTGCGCCTGATATTCACGATTCCTCATAGCCTATAGCGATGGCCCCTCCCCAACAATTCACAGCGGCCAACGTTGCTGCCCTCAAGGCGAAGTTCGAATCTGCCGGACAAGGTCACGTCTTCACCTTCTACAGCTCCCTCAGCGACTCCGAGAAGGAGGCATTCTTCGCCCAACTTCAGAAGATCGACCCCGCCAGAATCAACAAATTATGGGATCTTGCGCAGAACCCCCCGAAAGAACCTGAGAACACCGTAGTCGAGCCCCTACCCGAATCCGCGACAGCCAGTGTACTGGATTCAAAGGACGAGAAAGACCTCGAAAAATGGTACAATCTAGGCTTGGACCTCATCGCCAAGGGCGAGGTCGCTGTTATTCTCTTGGCTGGTGGCCAGGGAACACGGCTTGGAAGCAAGGCTCCCAAGGGTGCTTTTAATATTCAACTCTCCTCCAAGAAAACACTGTTCCACATACAAGCCGAGCGCATCTTGAAGATCCAGGAGCTTGCGGCTGAGAAAGCTGACAAGAAAAAGAGCGAGGTTGTGGTTCCCTGGTATGTTATGACGAGTGGCCCAACCAGAGCTATGACCGAGAAGTTCTTCAAGAAGGAACGGCTAGCGGAGTTGTCAGACGAGGACAACGAGGCTCGGGCACAGGGCACGCCTTACTTCGGACTCGAGGAGGAGAATGTCAAGATATTTGAACAGGGTGTGCTCCCATGCTACGACTTCAATGGCAAGATCATGCTCGCCAGTAAGGGTGAGGTGGCCGTGGCTCCAGATGGAAATGGCGGTATCTACAAGGCCCTGCAAGACGAAGGGGTACTTGACGATATGCGTAAGCGTGGCATCAAGCATGTCCACGCCTACTGTGTCGACAACTGCCTAGCCAAGGTTGCCGACCCCGTTTTCATTGGTTTCGCTGCTGAGAAGCAAGTGAAGATTGCGACGAAAGTCGTGCGTAAGCGCAACGCGACCGAGTCCGTGGGCCTTATTCTATCGAAGAACGGACGGCCGGATGTGGTGGAGTACTCCGAGATCGACAAGGAGACAGCTGAGGCCGAGGACCCCAAGCACCCAGGCCTGCTAAAGTTCCGCGCCGCCAACATCGTCAACCACTACTACTCGTTCGAGTATCTCGACGGTATGGGTGATAAGGTGAACGCGCTCCCCCCTCACATTGCCAAGAAGAAAATCCCCTTCTTCGACGTCGAGAAAGGTGAAGCGGTCACCAATGTCACCAAGCCCAACGGTATCAAGCTTGAGCAGTTCGTCTTCGACAATTTCAAGTGGCTCGATCTCTCCGAATTCGCCTGCTTCGAGGTTAAGCGCGAGGACGAGTTCTCACCTCTTAAGAACGCCGACGCAGCAGGGGCTGAGGACTGCCCGACCACGAGCCGACAACACATCAAAGCCCAGGGCAAGCGATGGGCTGAGGAGGCTGGTGCGACGGTTAAGAACGGCGACGACGAGGGTCTGGAGGTGTCGCCCCTGACAAGTTATGTGAGTATTTCTCTTCTAGTTCATCGTGCTTATTGGCCTGTAGAGTTTTGAATCTAACCATTAAATTATAGGACGGCAAGAAACTTGAAGGCTGGAAGGGCAAGGAGATTACGGAGTCGGCTATCTAGTCTGAAAAGGTAGACCTGCGATTGTACCTATAAATGGCGACTATTCATGACGTATGGTATGACCTGAACGAAACGGGAACAAAAGGGCGGTACGGATACTGGACAAAAAATAATATGAGTGAATGGAAATGATATTCCCTTTTTGAGACAAATCCTGGATCATGATTATATCTAGGCTGGTTTATGTTGATGTGAAACAGCATGTGTCGAGTTCCGGAGACCATCCTTGTGAAGGAAAGCTTCGGGTGAGCTTCTCGAATCCGTCAAATTGAAATACATGAATGGATAAGACATCATAGAAACATGGTGCTGTAGGCCGACATCACAGATTCGCTAGTAGGGTCGGGACTTGAAGATTTGAATTTGAGGATCGTAGAATTAGGTCTCCTGATATACAACCGGCCGGGATTCTGGCGGAAAGCCAAAATAGAATATGCTTGCTTCCATACAGTTCGTATAGCGAGAATCTCGTCATCCGACAAGCGGCGACGATAGGCGTTGGCCAAGTTCCGTAGAGGTCTTGAGGATAACAAACTAGTTTAGTTATTACCTCGAATAGACGAAATTAATCAATTAGTTACTAATTAGTCGAATAACCGCTCTCTTGATCATACAATGCCTCCTGCAATTTCGAGTACTTTGCTCGATTTGGCTCGACATTCATTATTGGTTATTCAGCTTCATCCTCTGTCCTGACCAACCTTGTCACTCTAGCCGTAGTCACGACGCTGATTTATTACATAGGACGAGATTGATAGTTACTCGGCATTCTCCCCATCATTCCATCGTACGCCATTTGAGCCGGTGGTTGCCCCTGCATATGTCTTGGAGCATGAGCTGGAAGCGGAAGCCGGCCAGACACATGATTTGGGTCGGATATAGAGTTTGGACCACGGGGTTGTGAATGTTCGAAAATCTGCTGGGGGTTCTGGTTGTAACCGTGGTCGAGATTCTGATCACGATGATTGTGACCAGTATGATGGTCATGGTTGTTGTGGTTATTTCCGGCGTTGTACGCATGGCCGCCGGTCAGTTGCCTAGCTATCTCAGCGTCTGAATCATGGTCGCCATCCATATCTTGATCGTTATCGCCCTCATCTCCCTCTTCTTGTTCTTGTTCACCGTCGCCATATGTTTGTTCCCCATCCTCCTCGTCATCATCTTCTGCTTCCTCGTCGTGTCCTGTAACATCTGAACGGCCTCTTTCTACCCGTGGCTTTCGCGTTCTCACGCCGTGATGCGCCGCCGGGTTCTCCTCATCGTTCGTAAGCACTCGGCCAAACACGACGTGCATTTGACGGTGTTGCATACCGCCCTTGGAGATTTCCACCAGTATGTTCTTTTCCGCCGTCTGAAAATCCGTCAGTGTTATGAATCTCGGCTTAGGACACTGCGGGATGCGCTGGCGCAACAGCTCGACAGCGCTATGTAACCAAAGTAATGTGGCATTAGACTTATCCGGTAAGATAGCGTAGCCGGCGCCAAGGGAGGCGTCGAGGCCGTTGTTGCTTCTCCCTGCATCATTCAGCGCGTTCTGAGCGCTTGATGCCGAGGTTAGATTTGGTGCAAGAGGTGTGGGGCTTGCGCTGCTGTTACCGTTGTCGGTAGCAAGATTATTGGGAGAGGAGGGTGTGTTTAGATCGGCGTTGAGATTGAGATTGGTGGGGTCAGCAGGCATAGCTCGAGTTGATAGTGGACTTCCAAAGCCGGCGGTGTTCAGTACACTATTCATCTCAAGTATCGGCAGTACGGGTCTATTTGCAATATGCTCAGCAAGCATCACGAGGATGTCAGGGGTACCGTTAGGACGCATCCAGAGATCCGTTGACCAGTGTGGGACCCAGAATGCACCCTGTACCACGCATTCTCTCTCGAGCGTGAAGCAGAAAAGGTCCTGGCGCTCGACCAGCTTATACATAATAGCCTGCACGCCGGTAGCACCATCCTTGGCCTTCTTTCGGAATCTCTGTACTGCATTGTCCACATCCTTGAAGGTGATGTAGGTATTCGGATCCAGGTCTTTCAACTCCTGCCAAATCAGCTTGATACTCTTGCGCTCAATAGCACGAGTCTCAACGAGTTGACGCTGCTCGTCCGTTAATTTGCGATGTTGGACATGGGCGGCAGGTAAAGCTGATGGCGGATGATTGTGTTCTGGTACTAGTACCCTTAAGAAGCAGCCATCCGGGCGGATGTTGCAAGCAGCATTGAAGGGGCAGTCTGTCTTCTTGCTGGAAACGCGCCTTGTGCCGATCTGGGCGGCAGACTTGAATGCTCCCGATTTATCGCATCGAATTACATAGCGGCGATATAGCCCAGTGTCTTTATTCTTTGCTTGGCCTTTCGAGTTTACTGCATAGCCTTCAGATGCGGCATGCGACTGTACGCTTCGAAGACACTCGGCCCATGTCGGGAACGCCGCTCCATCTGGTGGCGGTGCAAGAGGCATATTTCACGCCTTTGGGTCCCATATACCCGGTCTATCCTTCTTAATTTAAACGGGGTTATTTGTAACTGTTTTTTGTTATGAAGGCTGAACGGATAAGGCTATCACTAGCGGGCGAGGTTAACCGTCGTTGAGCTTGTATGAGAGAGAGGAAGAGAGACGAGAATGAAATGCCGAGGGCGTTTCTAGGATTGGGCTGGAAAGAAGACACGGCTTTCCCCACTTAAAAGTCTTTACACTGGCTCGCCGTTTCCTCCAGACTACCTAACCCTAGACTGCCTAACTAGGTTAGGTAGTTAGCTCCCGAGGTAAGTACTCTAAATGACTCTACTGACTACTTACCTAAGTAGGTAAGTGCACCCTCAGGCTAGACTTGTAGAACCACCTAGGATTTCATTATTGAATGACCTTTCTAGAACGCCGTGTTCGAGGTTTCATTCCAAGCTGTGATTCTAATGTTTGTTTAGAGGAAATTACTGGACTTTACGTATTCCATCATAGTATACCCCATAGTGGTAAGTTAATCTATAATCAATCTACAAAATTTAGCTGTATACTAACCTTAAAGGGGCCTACCTAGGCAGGTAGAAGTACTAGGTAGGCAGATTCTCCTACAGTACCTTAAAAACGCTTGACCAGGTAGGTAGGTACCTGGGTAGGTATCTACATATCAAGTCTTATAAAGTGCCCTCATGCTCACCTTCTTGGTCATTATCAAAATAACCTTGATCGTGCCCAAATTAGTATAGTATACCTAGTATGTGATATGTGTTCATCCCCATATGCCAGTAAGCTTTATAACACTTAGTTATATGGGCATGGTGCTCCAACGGCCTTCTTACTCGGTTTGCACATAGTGGGTACTTTTATTCGCATTCCTTTGTTATATTGCAACCTCTGGCATGGAAGACAATTCCTCGCAGCCGCTCTAGCACGTGACAACCGACTCTATAGCAAACGCATATTCACACGCGTTTGGGGAAGTCCTGCTCACTTACAGAACTTTTTTTCCTTTTTTTCTTTTCTTTTTTCAATCTTCACGTGATGTCAGGTTAGTACTCTAGAATTTCCCATGCCTCTCTTGCACACGCGTCTCAAGAGTAAAGCTTGCTTAATCATGGATTTTCAATTCATTATTATTCCGAATGCACCCAATCCTTTCATTATCTACCGCGAACAACAATTACTGATCTTAGAGTCGTCATTATAGAACACATATGTCCGAGTGCCGGGATTCTTAACATCCTCTGCCTGAAATGGACGAGTCAGTCCAAGACACCTAGTAACTTAGGGTCGCCTGGAGTAGTGAGAACCTCGTGTTAATAGAGCGCGTCGAGCTACTCTCGGGCTCTTCAAAACAAACCGAGCTGTATATGATTAGGTCGGAACCATCATGGCTTTGCAGAACACGTACCAAGTTGTACCGTATGGTAAGCCGTATTGATATGACCCTCAAATATCCATTCACGGTTGCGTCTCTGGCTATATGGAGAGCTGACAGGCCTGACAGTTCAACTATGGCATAGGTGAGACGTGCTGCTAGGTCGCTTGTTCCCTGGCTTGCTAACTCTTTGCTCCCCTATAATCTGCATTTTGAGGTCACAACACGTGAGAGCTGTAGGGAGTAAAAATAAGATCGTGAGATTACTGGGTCCCCGCAAAACCCCCCACGGCTACTATTAAAGTAAGCTAGGAGCTGCCGGAAGGCGCCCCTAAGAACAAGCCAAGAGAGCTCTGACCGCAAAATTATCCTAGCACTAGGTCATACGGACAAACAGAGATCGTGAACCCTTGTTTTCTCAAATTTGAGGCTTTAAATAAGAACCACCATAGTGCCAATTCACGATCCCAACATCCTGAATTTGTGACATTGAATCTCACCCGTCTTTGTCTCTTCTCTCTCTCTTTCGCCCACTCGTCCCCGACTATACTAGTAGATCACGAGATCTAGACTTATCTATCATTCAACATCGCCAAACATCCTGTACACCAATCAAAGAAACCCATTGACACCGCCAAGACACCCAGGCGATCTATACTCTCCAGAGCTTCGGGTCCACGCCCAGTTCCCCACTTATGATCTCACACAATAGACACTACTGCATTTCTTGATAGCTCCCTGAGTCTCGTACCTCATTAAATCTCTGAATTCAATATTAGAGGGCATCTTTCCCTTTCCTCTCGTTAAGATACCCATTCAACCTAATCTCGACCTCCCATTGCGCCCGCCGACCTTAATATTTAAAGGCCAGTCGGTTCATGTGCCGCAATCATGCTTCGCTGGTAAGGTTCGCATATCCTGTGATTGTATTACTATTTCCCTAGCACGAAGTGGGTTGGAAGCATTCTGCTGGCGTGAAATCTGCGGGCCTTGGCCTTGTCTCACGATATGAGGTTCAATGTGAAATCAGGACGGGATGGCAGGAACTTAGGAAATGGGAGTCTAGGGTACATATATGCTAATTATTTACAGGTACCAACGTAGCCTTTCGGCTCGGCCGCTGTTGACGCAGAGTATTACGACGGCGGTGCTCTTTGCTGTTGGTGACATCACCGCGCAACAAGCGGTTGATAAGAGGGGTCTTGAAAAGCACGATTTTGCCCGCACAGGACGCATGTTTGCCTATGGTGGTGGTAGGTTACACATCTTTGTTTTCTTTCTAGCTCTCTGTTCTTCTAGTCTTGTTCGACGGAAATGATAGCTGAGTCCCATTCAACTTATCTGATTAACGTCTCACCGCCAACACGATCAAACCCCTATCTCACACATGGAAGAGAAGTTTACCTATCTTTTTCATATACAAACCACTAACACACATTCCCAGCCGTCTTCGGCCCTGCGGCGACAACCTGGTTCAAGGTTCTCTCCAAGCGCGTGGTTCTACAGAACAAGAACGCCGAGATTTTAGCCCGCGTGGCGTGCGACCAGCTGCTGTTCGCGCCAGTCTTCATCGGCGTGTTCTTGTCGAGTATGGCCGTGCTCGAGGGGGGTTCGCCCAAGGAGAAGCTGGAAAAGAGCTACCTCCCCACCCTCGAAACCAACTGGATGGTTTGGCCCTTCATACAATTGGCCAACTTCAAATTCGTGCCCCTTCATCATCGCGTCCTCACCGTCAATATCATCTCCATCGGCTGGAATTGCTATTTGAGTATGGTCAACTCGAAGTGAGTGGACTGAGCGTTTAAGTTGTGTATATTGAAGCCTGGTAATGGCGTCGCAATAATCGTAGAAGGGGCAATAGACGGCGGGAAAGAAGGTTGCGCGCCGATGGGTACATCTGATTCTCTCTTCTGGGTTTCATAGACTCTCCCGGAGCTCTGGGCAGCATTATCGGGCGTTTCGCATACGAGCGTGCGGTCTTTTTCTGCTCGTATTCCTAAATCATTATAGAGCCACATTATATCGATGTTTTGTTCCTTCCCTCTTGAACGATAACTAAGGTATGAAAATCATACGTTTAGTTGTGTGATGAATAAAAAGGTATATATGTGTAGTTTTGTTTGTTGGATTGGTTCTGATCCATCGGGTGATATACTGTTGAGATGACGTCCCAGGATTCCAATTCAGGCGCTGATATAACTACTTTCCAGGGATTATGTGGTCATACAATATTAGGATTACCCGCGTCGTCAAATGCTCGCATCGTATAAATCATTTCTCTGCCCATTTTGAACTCCGGGTTATTTTAGGTTTCCTGGCGGATGGGCCACCTCATGGCAAGCAAAAGGTGAATCTCATGTCGTCAAGAGAATAGGAACTCCTTGAGAACCGGAGAGCCTGAAAACTCTGGGTTAAGCATTATGCAGCTATCGTTCCAACGTTAGCTAACATTATCTCTATCTTTCAAGCGCTATACATTAGCGATCTCGAGGAACGCACTGTAAGAAGTATTGGAGGCCAGCTCTCCTTTTCTCCAAAAACTTGGGCCTGAACTTTGAGATGATACTTTTTGGTGGGAGTTCCGGCACGGCTGCCTCAAAACCAGGGAACGTCCGCATGAGCCGCCACCGAAGATCGTCGAACTCGGAATATCGTTTTCGAATGTTCATATAGCTCCCCTGTTTCAGCATCCCAGAAACGTCAGTCTCAACTATATTTATTGGCAATCAGTTCCAAAAAGTCACTCACACTCAATGTCTCAACCCGTATGTTCCATACAACAAAGGCGCCAAAATTGGTTGCGCTACCATTGACAGTGACATAGTCAGTCACTTCGACGCTTTTTGCCCAGCATGCACTGCCCCGATCGTCGGTACTGCTGTTCTCATTATCTCGCAATGTTATACCCAGACCCGCGGGAATCAACGAGTCGGCCGAAGCACTCGAGATGGTCCGCCCATGGCCTGATGGGTAGTCTTGGCTACCGCGCGCCGTCCAATATGGTGGGGATGTCACGGGCGAAACTATCGGCGACTGAGAATTACTGATCGCATTCGTACTAGCATTTGCGCTCCTGGTCTGCTCCATATTGGTATCTAGGCGCAATGTTGACCCATTGCTACCTTGCTCCATATTGGTATCTAGGCGCAATGTTGACCCATTGCTACCTTGCTCCGAGTCTGGTAGATTGCTCTCCTCAGCTTCTGGATTTGCATGTATTTTGGTGTTGCTTGGCTCTTGTATGATACTTGTAGGCGGCGGTAAAGGCATTGAGGGAGATTCACGATCGGTATCCGTCTCGGTCTCGGTCGCCGGGGGTGAGGGTGGTGGCTGTGGCTTTGGCATTGGAGAGCCTTTGTTTCGGGTGCCGCCTACCCGATCGCCTTTGTGACTTTTTAGCACTAGCGATATGTCGCTGAAGCCAGTTATATATCTATGCGCGAAGAACGGGGCTGGTGTCCTGAGGATGTCAAGTGTGCTGGCGCGCGGTGTTGGCGGTGTTCGCTTTCGAGCTTCAATGATCGAACAATTGGGCGCAAGCGTAGGCAGGTGGGATCAAGGTACGATTAGGGTTGCTCGGCTGCAATACGACCAAGATGAATAACAAAGGATTAGATTTTTCTGAGTTGGATTGAATGACAGTATATGGTTTTAGTTTTCATACCTATAGTTGCAATTGGGTACAAAGGTACTGGAGCATTGAGTTTGCGTGTACCGTATTAGGTACCTAAGATAGCTAATCTAAATGCTACTGGTGGGGTATAAATCGCCCATAATGGTACGATAGTGCGCGAGACTCCACGTGCCAATCCCCCCCCCCAACTTCCCCAGGTCTCCAGCTTTCCGCCCCTCCAAAACGCCACACTGCTGTGGGTTGGGGCAAATTAATACGACGGTTTTTAAAGAAGTACTTCCATGTCGAGGAAACACTGTCAGATACCTACGGTACCTCTACGCAGAGGTATTCAATGTTTTTTTGTACATTTTTCTTCTTCTTGTACTATACCGCTAAAGTTGAACTCTCAGTACCTGGGTAAGTAGGTAGGTAGGTACCTACTTAGTAATTATAACTGCTACTGATAATTTCGTAACTGTAATATTGTCACAGTTATTACTTCAAGTACCAACTAACTGCCGAAACTAGATGTAGGTTACCTACTAAAGTTATTTCAACAATCATTAATAATTAGAATTAGACTTGCGTATCACTTTCCCTATTGTACTCTACTTAGTATCAATTAACAATATCAAGCTCTTTCTCAAGTTGTTAGCGGTTTAGATGTGCCGAAGTCTTGCTGCGTCTTTCATGGTCAAGCTCACACTCAACCCAAAATAGTACATTTAAACCCAGACTCGTTCATCAGCGAAAAGTATCGTCAAATAAACACGATCTCATCCTACCTTCCATTCAGAGCAGCCGATCATGCATGCACCCCCAACACCGAACGTTGGAAGAGCTGTATGTTATAGTCAATACTGCCAAAGCTTTTAAACCTATCTAGGTAGTTCGAGTTTCCCAGATCGGCCTTCTCCCATTCTCCTTCGAGCTGCCCAAATTCTTTCAGTTGTTTCCTTGTTCTCTCGAAATCGTGTTTGATATCGCGCAGTTTTTGGTGAATGATATCGAGTCGATTTCTCCAAAACTGTTGAAGCACCTCGTTTGCGGTTTATATCTGTGATCAACCAGCGACGACGCCAGTCATTAAACGCAATCTATTGATGCCTCATATCAGTCAGCATGACTATGATATCATGGTCGATGGCCTTATTCGCTTCGATATCATCGTGTATAAGCTGAACTGACGTTCTTAGTAGGTTATACCAACTTAATACGGTTACAACAAACGCCACGATGGTAGCCGCAGCCGGGAGTGACTCGACCATATTAATTCGATCAAGCCTCTCAAAAAAACACCATGAGTAAATGTTGTAGAATCGAGGAAGAGCCCTTGGCTGGTATTTCATGCGAGGCTGAAATGCGACTTGCAACCCCTGAGTAATCGACCTCCCTAGTTATCCCGGCCCGATCCCTTTATTCAGGCTGCGGTCAACCAACCTACTCCATTTTGTTGACTCCCGTTGCAAACATCACAAACCAATAGCCCATCATCACTGTTGACAATTTGGATAATATCATTCTTGCGACCAACCTATGTCAGCTGCTTCAGTGTTATCAGCAATGGCAGAAAATCGCAAGGTCGCCCCGCCTATTCCGAAACTACCTGCTGCACCTACCACCATCGACCCAATGACTCCAGACTCTTCGGAATCGAAGAGTGTTGCTCGACATGACTATGATCCAACTTCCTCCGATTTACCCCAGAGCCTAGAAGAACGTAACAAAGGTTCATTGAGCACACAAAGTTCATTAATTCTGTGTTTCGGTATGCTTCATTCGGTTTCATTAATGCTGCTCTACTAATTTATGTCTGTCTAAAGATGGTGGCGGGGTTAAGAGCTTAGCAAGCCTTCTGGTATTGAGGGAGCTTATGGTACATATCAATAACGCAGCAACAGAAAGCCAGATACAAAGTTGTAAGATATTCCCCCTTGTACAAGTGAGTGTTCTTGACTGATGAATATTAAAGCATCCAGGCCACCCCTCAAGCCTTGCGAAGTATTTGACTTCATCTACGGATCTAGCAGCGGAGGGTAATACCACAATCCAACCTTAGAGGGCGGGATGTTTCGTCGCTAACTTCTAGATTAGACTGATTGCAATCATGCTTGGACGCCTTGAGATGACGGTTGGCGAATGTATCGAGAGGTTCAGCATATACACAAATATTATTTTCTCCCATCCTCGGTTGCGTTTGCAGCTTTTCGGTAAAATTCTTCCACCCAAATATCATAAGAGAAGACTTGTCCGTGCTACGAAAGAGATCATTAGTGACTTCGACCCTACTACAGAGAACGACAAATGGAGACGAAAGACATTTAGTATTCCAAACGGCCGGTGCAAGACGTAAGTTGAGCTGTAATTCTATTTAACAGATCATTTTTACTCATACATCAAAGCGGCGTTACTGCGACTGAGATGTCGCTGAGCAAGCCCTACATGTTCCGTACCTTCGACTGTGAAGAAAGTCCTAGCGATCACAAATCCATACGCGTCCGGCTGCCATTAAATCCTGGACCAGCCAGTCCATTCACGATAGAGGAAGTCGCACGTGCAACTTCAGCCGCACCACTCCTATTTTCCACCGTCAACATCGAAGATCGAGAATTTGCCGATGCAGGGTTGACTGTTAACAATCCTTCTCAGCAAGCGATGAGGGATGTTGCTTTTCTACAACAAGATGATCTTACCGGCGTGTGCTTAGTCAGTATAGGATCTGGGATCATGCCTAACCATAAAAGCTCTAAAGAGAGCAAAGATACTCTTAGAAGTATCAGACAACTCGTCCGTACACTACTGGACTCTGCAACCCAGACAGAAGAAACTCACAAAAGTGTGCACGAACTTTGCTCAGACAACGAGATCCCATATTTTCGATTTAATCCTCCCCTCCATAAAGAGATTGGTATCGATGATCAGATCGGCCAAGATACCTTCGCAAAATTTATTGCCCCATATCTTGAACAGGCAAGAAACGAACTGCGTAGCTGCGCTTCTGCGGTAGTTTCGTGCAAATGGCATCAACGCTCATCGCATAAGAAGCCTAGAGTTACCAGGCATAAATAGTCTCAGTTGGTGATATGCATATTTCATTCAAGTCAAGAGTATACGATGCTAATGCATTCCAAGACATGGACAAACGTGCTTGGGTGGTTCCATTCGATCGTAACAAGCACTTCGTTGGGCGCAAAGATATTCTGGACCAACTCCATTACCTGATACCCCCGAAAGCGGATCAAGAAGACTGCCAATGGACTATTCTAGAAGGCCTTGGTGGAATAGGAAACCCCCAAATCGCGGTGGAGGCGGCCTCTCGGGTATATGAAAATGAGCCAGACTGCTCTGTCTTCTGGGTTCCAGTCACCAATGCTACAAGTTTCGAAAACGCCTATTACGAAATTAGGCGCAAGCTCAACATCGACTGCATTGACGACAACAACAGGGATATTAAGATGCTGGTCAAAACTGCTCTAAGCGATGAGGAAGCTGGAGAGTGGCTAATGATTTTAGATGACCTGGGCGATGCCCAACTCTTCTTCACACGATCCGGAGGGCCACAACTCTCCGAATATATTCCACATAGCCTTAATGGTTCGATTCTCTGTACAACTCACAATCATAAAATCTCAGTGGACCTTGGAGTGTTGAAATCAAATACCATCAGGGTGACAGAAATGAGAAGAGACGAAGCTGTACAGCTACTACAAAACAATTTAGAAGTTCAAGACCCCAACCTCCCAGCTATGGAAATTTTGGTCGAGGCTTTAGCCAGACTCCCACTGGTAATCAGGCAAGCATCCACGTTCATGGCCATAAACGGAATTTCCGTAAACCAATACCTTCACCTTTTCAAAGTACAGAAGCGGGTATTGACCTACTGCGCGAAGGCTTTGCGGACCGACGCCGGTATTCGTCAAACGGCAACACAATTGTTTCAACGTGCATGATCTCACTTGAAGCGATATCGCACGCAAACCCAAGAGCTGCGGATTTAATAAAATATCTATGCATTTTTGATTCGAAAGATATTCCGGCTGATCTGCTAAAGCCAAGAAATGATGATGATGTGTTGGGAACACTTACGGCGATCGGCACATTAAAATCATATTCATTCTTGGCGGAAGGGGAAGAACAGGACTCCTACAGTATTCATTCCCTTGTTCGACTAGTAATCAAAGATGCATTGAAAAGAGAAGGGAATTTGGATGTATACGTTACAACCGCAACTCGACAGCTTGCAAGTCAATTTCCTATCCCAGAAAACACGAACCGAGTCGCGTGGGGAAGGTATCTTCCTCACGCACTCTCTGTAGTCGAGTTGCGAAGTTACTGTAATGACATTGACGCTAAGAACCTTCTCCTATCCCGTGTCGCCGGGTGTATGCTTCTTCAGTGGAGGTATGTAGAGGCAGAGTGCTTCTATTTAGAGATACAGGGAGGAACAGCAGGTACATCTGTAGGCACACCCTTTGTAGTCTTTGACTTGGGAATAACGAGCAAACGTCAGAGACATCAACAGACGATGAAAACTGACAGGTGAAGTTCTAGGTCCCCAGGACGAAGTGGCTCTGGAATCTCTCAATAATCTAGGCGTCATATATTATAATCAAGGACGACTCCATGAGGCAGAAAATATACATCAACGCGTCCTATGTACCCGAGAGGAAGTCTTAGGTCCGAACCACCCTTCCACTCTAGAGAGTTCAGCCAAATTAGCTGTTGTATATACTAAGCAGGGACGACTCCGTGAGGCAGAGATAATGCATCAACACGTCCTACATTCCCGAGAGGAAGTATTAGGTCCAGACCACCCGTCTACTCGGGGCAGCATGATGGAGCTGGCTGATGTACTTCGATTACAGGGGAGAGTATCAGAGTCGGAAGAAATGCACCGTCATGGGTTGAATCTTGCACTGGGATCATTGGGGCGCGACAGCCTTGTCACACTAGCCAATATGCATAGTCTGGCCCTCGCACTTAGTGAAAATGGAAAATACGAGGAGGCAGAAGCTCTGTATCGGGAGGCGTTCCAGGGTCTAGAGAAGGAGTTGGGATCAATGCATCCTGAAACTATAATGGTGAAAGGTGACCTTGAAAGATTCTTTCAGGCTCGATCGTCGCAGGTCATGAAACTGAAGGAACCCTAAATCGGATGTTGGCGGTCATAGTGTTAGATACTGGAACAGAGTGAGGCTGAAAGTAACCACCAAATTTATCGCGAATTAGTTAGGGATTGCCATTTTTTCCTTCATAATTTATTTTACCTTAGTTGGTTATTTAATTTAATTACGTTCTTTTGATCAAGAGATCCCCCATTTATTTGACTAATTTTACTTATATGGAAGTGTATGATAAAGCTTACTTTGTATATAGGTGGCTAAGTATACCCCCCCCCCCCTTTTAACTACGAAGGCATTTCAATACGTGTGCACTGGTTCACTTCCTATGATTAATTATACTTTGAAAAAAACTTCGCAATTAAAGCAAGCTTTAATAAAAAGCGCAATATAAATAAATGCTTAATAGTTAATAGCGCAAGCTATTATAATAGTTAAATATATGTAAATATATTAAAACAGACTAAAGCAAGCTAAGCCTTTGCCTATCTAGACATTAAGGTGTACCTAACAACGAAAAAATCGGGTTTGGACAGTTACCCCTTTCGGACGCCGTAGCTGACGCGCCTGCGGACTAGCTCAGTCTCAGGTGTGGCACATACTTAACATTTCCTCGATACTTCAGTCGGGATGCGGATAGTCGGCAGGTTTCCCACCGCCGCCACTCGCTGGCTCTGCTGTAGTCATTCACCTCCCTCTTTCAACCGATTCCCCCTATTACTGCCCTCGTTTCAACGTTGTTGTCCGCCTAGACGTTCACCAGCGGAACGGGCGATGTCTTCGCTCGTAACACCAGATGCGCAACATGAATTCTTTCGCTATACGTCGGGGCGGTGGTTGTGGGATGAAGGGGCCCAACTCCAGGAGCGTTATAGGCTGTTTAATGTTCAGGAACTCCAAGCGGCTGCGGCGAAGAGCGTCGGCGCAGAGAAGTGCGTTGATATAATCAAGCTAGTCGAGGGTGGTTTCAATAAGGTGTTCCGTCTTGTTATGGCTAATGGTAAGGCCGTAATCGCTCGCATTCCGAACTCGAATACTGGATCTCCACGGTGGACAACTGCGTCCGAAGTTGCTACTATGGACTTTGTAAGAAACTCTCACCCCGCCTATATTTGCCTATTTTCCCGTCATAACTGTCGCCTTCGTGTCTAATTGGTCGATTACGTCAATTAGGCCTTGTCTATTCTTGGATTACCGGTGCCGAAGGTTCTGGCCTGGAGTATAGATGCAGACAATCCCGTACAGTCTGAGTACATCATCATGGAGGAAGCAGCTGGGGTCCAGCTTAGCCAAGTCTGGGATACGCTGCCGCTGAAAACCAAGCTGGAAATTGTCAAAGACTTGGTCAATACCGAGAAAAAACTGTTGTCGATCTCGTTCACACGGTTTGTGTCTTCTATTCTTGTCTTCCTTTCGTTACTAATGCGACGTGTCGCGGTTACCAGGTATGGCAGCCTCTATTTCGCCCATCAAGGCTTCTCTGGCTGTGTTAAAGCCCAAGTCGTGAGCGACTCTTCCGCGTCTCTCATTGCCGAGATTGAGAGTCGATATGTCATAGGTCCCATGGCCGATGGCGATTTCTGGGCTGGGGAACGGAAGAACATGACTATCGATCGTGGACCATGTGAGTGCCTAAAACCATGTTAGAACCGCCCATGAAGTTCGGCGCCGAGGACGCATCTTGCTGACTTAATCTGGTATCTTCGGCCCAGGGGAACGGCCTCAAGACAATCTCAGGGCAATTGCGCAGCGAGAAAGGGCATGGCTGTCCAAACGTGTCCCTGAAATTACGAATTCGCGTTCTGGGGTTTCGGCAGGCGTTTAATCACAATCTTTCCCAGAGGCTCACCTGACTCTGTACGACAAGTTTGATCGCGTTGCTGAATACCTTCTACCCAATGACGGATCTTTAGTTAGGTCCACTGCCTGGCATTGGGACACTCATGCTTCTAATCTCTTCGTTGAAAACAGTAAAATAAGCAGCATCATCGATTGGCAGGATTCCTGGGCAGGCCCCTTATTTCTCCAAGCACGGCAACCGCAACTCGTAGATTATGACGGAGACATATTGCTGCGGCCCCCCCCCTCACTACGATACCCTCGAGGACCAGGATGAGAAGAGTCGTATCCGGTCGCAGGTCGAGAAATCGATTCTGCTTTGGTCATACGAACGCAATACGAAGAACGTAAACCATTTGCTGCACGAGGTCTTTCATTTACCACACGGACGTACATGGCGGGATGTTGTTGACTTTTCAGCAAACACTTGGGACGCCGATATCGTACCCTTCCGAGAATCTCTAATACGCATTCAACGGTACGTATTAAAGATCTATTTTGGACAAGATCTCACACAATGGACTAAAGCACTGATGTTGATAAAATATAGGAACTGGAACTACATCTGCCCTGGCCGGCCTTGTCCGATCGAATTTACTAAAGGAGAAATTGAGACACACTTTCGCGAAACCGATGGATGGAACGAAAACGCAGACTTTTGGGCTTCGATCTCATCCTTAGTGCAGAGGGACGGCTGGACCTCGCACAAGACTTATGGTGACGCGGTTAAGCTCTTCGCTCAACTGCGAGCGGCAGGGCTTCGGCAGCTTGAAGGAGAAGAAAGGGCCAAGTTTGAAAGGGAGACGCGATGGGCGGATAAAACTGTTAGGCGTAACGAATAGTTGCTGCTACTTCATCTAATACCCTATACCTAATCATTGTAGCAATAGCAGATCACAAATTGGTAAAATATAGGTATTTCACATGCTATAACAACCCAAGATTACGATCTAACTATTGTCGCCTAGATTTTACTATAGACAAGGTACGCACGGTATTCTATCTACTAGTTTCCTTAGGTATTTAGACCATATTTTCCTACCTTCTACTCTTTTATAGTACCTTATATCAACAAGGATTCCATCAAACTGCATATTTGCCCACATTGTGACACTTTACAACATTGAAGAGATGTTCTTGGATATTTCGCAAGTCCTGCTGACTGTTATCACGTCTGCTCTGAGTGTTTTCTTAGTTAGAACGTTGTCTTTTCGATATGTCATTCCAGAGTCACATGTTGTCTAGACAAAAAAATAATAACTTTTACTAGAGAGAAATGTGGCGCTCATGGCTTTCAGGCCGCCTCGTCTGAGTCTCGACATCTGATGCAGCCCTGCCCTCAAATAACCATGTGTCACTCATCCCAACTTGCCCTCTTAACCTTTCCAAGTCCGCACGCTTCTCGGTGTCCCGGCCAGTTCGTGGCTTGTTGGGACCCGGAACAGCTTCTATACTCGTTGTATCCTTGCTCCGGCCTGGGAGCAACGTTCGAATAGACATATAAGCTGGTGACTGGAGAACATAGACCCGCATGAAGGTGGCGAAGGCTGGAGTACAACAGACGATGAGGGCAATGTCCATCTCAATAAGACTATAAAAACCCAGATTGTTAGTGCTCAGCTACAGAGACATTCTAAACACTAGGAACATGGAACTCATACTTAGCTAGGAGCACAACACTACCAAGATATAATGATGCTGATTCCGTGAGCTCTAACACTCGGTAAACGAATGATATAATGCTTGCGACCACGCCCCTAAAGACGCGAGTTAGTTCGACAGATCAGAGGGACAATCATGCCTATCTCAAGGACATCTTACAAGGAAGCCACTAGGAAGATGGCCCCTATCCTCCATTTCCGGTTGGCCGAAAGGTTCAACCGAGCGATAATGGGCAGTGGCAGGATAAACATATAGGTGTCGAGAAGAATACTAGCTGCGCCCTGGCCAATCGCCAGGTAAATGATGTACTGAGCCGTGCTGCCAGACCCATTGATGTACTGATCCCAACTTTGGCCTGGGCGAGGTGTTGCCCAGTACGTTGCGAGGATTAAACTCGTTGCATAAATAACAAAGTCGTAGGCAATACCGATCCAGATAGCAATATTGGTCAACCGGGAGACAGAGAAGACTTGGCGAAGCAGCAGCAAGGTGGCCGTTTTCGAAAAGAATAAGCTGATGTTGGACACACTCTGCCAAACGTAGGATATCTTGAGTTGCGCACAATGTTAGCAAGTTCAGCCAGCCCGCACGAGTAATTATAGCCAGATCTAACCTGTTCGAACCGGCCATCGAGCCAGCAAAGGGGCACGTCCCAGGCGTGTCGGAAATATCGGGAATCTAGGTGTGAAAATTGTCAGTTCGGGCGAGGTAATTATCACACCTGGCTGGTATTAACAGCAGGAGGGTACTTACAAATGATCAAGACAACGGTATAGCCGATATTCAAGAGAATTACGAATAGAACAAACACTGAAACACAATCAACGTTAACACCGATATTATGCATCTTAATTACAGGAGAATGTTAAAAGAACCTACGATCGGACCACTGAAGTTTTCGTAGATTGACAAAAAGCCTGCCGAGGCCAAAGGCAACCGCAATAGTGGTGAGAATGACGCTGAGAGAAATCACCACCGGCTTCAGGCCTTCGGCTCCAAAGTCCGGGGCCTGCCCCTCCGGGGGCTGGCCACTCGGCACTTGGCACAGATCTGTCCCTGGTGGGAACAGAGCGGCGTAGGGTGATCCCATGGTGGACTTGACGAGAGTAGGGAAGCACGGAACAGAAGAGTTCGAGTTTTGTCAATGAATCGAATGGTTAGTTACAACACTTTGAGCAAAGCTGCGGCGCAGCAACAGAGGGTTTATTAACAGTCCTTGGAACAGGTGAATCGCGTATTTTGGTCGGACTTGTAACAGCTTATCGTGAGGTCGCATTTCGTCGATCCTCTCCTACGACGTACCTGGGTAGGCGTAAGCACATCGTTACCACGTAAGACCCAGCCAGTCATAGAGGTGGCGTCGGAGGGACAGGGGTCGATGTATCCCAGACGGGAGCAAAGACGTCACTTTGCAGCGTCCTCGTTACAAGTCCTCGTTACAAGTCCTCGTTACAAGTCCTCGTTACAAGACGGCTATTCATGTGCGAAATAGCCAGCTCGAAAGGGTATTAGAAGAGGGGTAATGGCGTGGGCATATTAATTAGTAGTGTAACTACGTACGGTCTATATGTAGGGTATGAAATATATCGCTGCAATTTACTTACATAGTACGCTAGATAAAGGCATTGGCAGGGGAGATTTAGAAATAAAAGATACTTGCGCAACCTTGTCTGGATATGCATGACCAGCCAAATCCACTTACAGTACCTTGGCTTGCTACTTGGGGGCGATATTTTACAGTGAGGGTTATGGAATTACTAAAGAGTCACTTATAGCAATGATGGAACCTAGGTAATGCAACCCTCCTTATGGAAGTTCTGTGGAGGACTACTAGGTATACTACTAACTATGTAAGCGGCCCTACTATGTACGTAGTACTTACTTATGCTTACAACCTTGAAGCTGCAGCTTACCATTGGATGGTGGTATGCTCGTGAGACAAGGTATAACTGGGCCACCCACTGAAGAACCACATGTTAGAGGTAGATATTAATAGATCTGGTGTACTGTATTGTTGATCTTTACTGCGTATGTATCCCATACCTACCATAGGTTAAATAGCGAGTTGGGTCCGATTCCTAACAGCCTACTACGTATTGTTATTCGCCTTTAGCTTATCTCCATGTGTTCATTAAAAATAGAATAACAAAAAGTAACCTTGGAGCTCTACTTACTACTACGTATGTAGCCTACCTACTTAACCTGGCATCTTTGGCGATCTAATGCCTAAATAAGGTTTATGTACGGTACTCTAACACCTGGCAGTCCACATGGAACCGCCTCGGTTAATGGGAGACCACGTTCTACTATCCGGAGACCAGTCTAAGCCCAATTGAGTATAGCCCTAAATTATGCTCGAGATTGCTCTGTTATCTTGTTGAAAAAGGTGATCTTGGCTGAACCTGGTGATACCTCTGTTTTGGTGGAGTTAACTGCTAACTTGGTGTACTTATAGATATCTACAGATCTCAAGCTACTGACTGTCATTCTGGGTGTGCTTAGGGTTTGTCGAGAAATGCCCCATTTGCTATACAAATCGGGTTAGGTTCAGACATCTTTGGGGGCGTTCGGCAACTATACTCAATTGGGTTTAGACTGGTCTCCCGATAGTAGTAGTAGAACGTGGTCCATTAACCAAGGCGACATGGAACATGGAACCGGGCAGCCCCGCCAGCACTGCGCTTGGAACCCCACTAACTAACCATTTTACCTACCGAGCCTACCTACGCGAGTTGTCAGATATAAACGAGTCGATCAATCGAGGGTTTAATCAGTGATGTCTGTGTTGTTCTGTTCTGTGTATGTCTTGTGTAAATCAGGTGTTCTAAGCTCCGCGCCTGACAGAGTCTTCACCGGTCTCCGAACTAACCCATTATGGTCAGTTCGGTGGTTACCCCTGTATCTGACACGAGTTCGCTACCTAGGAATCGGCCATTGGAGGCTACTACTTACTGCGTAAAGAGGACGCCCCGGCCTATCGGCAGCTCCCGGGTGTATTTCTTGTGCAAGAGGCATCGCGAGGACTCACTCTAGTGACCACTGGACCAATTTGCTGACTAGTAGCTACTGGAGGGTAGTCAACCCTACGAATTCGCTAGACGGTCCGTACGAAACGGGAACGTTTGGAGACGCTGCGCCCATTGATGTGACCTTTCTTATCTCGGACTTGACAAATGAATCGTCATCCTTGTAAGCTGTTGTGGGTACGTATAGATGTAGTAGTGTAGATACCTAGGGTCGCTCTCTCTGGGACCATCAAGAACGCTGCACAGACCAGGGCCGGTAAGAGTAATCGCCATCGTATTTCAATGCCAATCCCCAAGCCAGTACCCGTCTCTTTATTATTATAAATATCGATAGATTTTTAGGTAATAAGGCGTTATTAAGTGTACATGAGCACGAGCTCGACTAGATCCGGCATCGAGGACTCAGACCAGCTGTAGGCTGCGCCACACTACACAGCACAGCTGGTCTGAACACTGAGATAATGATACAGCCCCTCGTTTCCCTTCAGTGAAATCCTGCGCCTTTTGACCTCCCCCGAGCCACCAATTGCTCAACTCTCTCTTGACCTGAACACCCTTGTCGGATTTCATACTGACATCATGGAGGACCAAGACCAATCTTCTCAGCAAGAGCTTGTGGTTATTCACGCAGCTCTGTTTCGTATGGGCACAACGTCTCTCGCCGACGCCTACAGAACGTTAGGCTATACAGTCCACCACGGGGTCGACGACATTCGTGGCAACCCATGGGTTCTCATAGAGAAAGCAGCTGAGGCGACTTGGCCATCGATACCCGGAGCGACACAGAGGCAGCCATACACACGACAAGACTGGGATTCTCTGTGGGGCTCCAAATACGACATAGTCACTGACTTGGCCTCACCGTTCGTCCACCAGCTCATAAAAGCCTATCCGAACGCCAAAGTAGTAGTCGTCCAACGAGACTTTGATTCCTGGTGGCCAAGTTTCAGATCACAGCTCTTGACCACGCTGTTCACTTCTCCTCTGGTCCCCATTGGCCTCTTTTTCGACTGGCACCTCAACGGTGTTCGCGCCGGCTATGCAATGCGGAAAGTCCACTTCGGCTTCTTTGGAGCCAAGAACCTCGAAGAAATCGAAGCCAATGCGCGCCAGACGTATGACAGGTACTACGAGACGCTAAGGCAGATGGTTCCTCCCGAGAGGAGACTTGAGTACAAGATGGATGACGGATGGGAACCGTTGTGTGCGTTCCTCGGAAAAGACGTTCCCGACGTTCCTTTCCCACGATTGAATGTGAGAAGGAGGCGCTCGAAAGAAGAGATATTAGCGTGGCGGAATGAAAAAATCAGGAGAAGAGCCAAAAAGGTTGCGCCATGGGTTTTGGCGCTTCTAGGCGTTGTAGCGGCCATATGGTACAGATAGGTCCCTAAAATAACAATATATATGCTCAATTATCTAGCGGATTAGCAGAAAAGCGCTAACCGCCCACCATCCCTCGTATACCTTCGACACAACACCTGCATGGCAATAATAAAGCTAAGTAGAAACCCAACTAAGCTTTCAGTTCAGTGTAGTCCAGTTCTAGAGTGTTGCTAGTGGGCGGCTAAAAAAGGCTACCGGTGGCAGATCGTGAAGTGCAATGTATGATGCTCTGAATGCTCTAAACCCGGGGGATTTTACGGCGTATGAACAATTCTTTAGTCGGGGAATGTATGAGCCACATAAGGTTCCGTCACAACGAGGCGTAATCTAGCTTCCTTTGGTATCGTGCTTGAGTTGCTTGTAAACTCTAATATATACTGGTAAAGTGTGAGATGAGGAGTTTTGGCTCCAAGAAGATGACCTCTGAGTGACACAACCATTGATGTCACCGGATTCACGTCATACCCTCATCACACTGCTCACACACTGTTGCCTTATTTACCGGGCGGTACCGAACACAATGGAATTATGTTAAAACCAATATCCAAATTACCTCACAAGTCTACAGTCATACTACACGAGTTCTCCTCAAGCCTTCACATCTCAAGCAAAGCTAGACAGTCTATTTGCTCAATAGCCTTGACAACAACGATGAGCGACCCATCCTACGTGGTAATGCCGGTTCATCCTGACGGTTCCCCATCGGCAAAAAAAGACAAACAAAGTAAAATTTCCCATATTCATAAGATACCTATAGCTGAAGCTTACATCTTCTGTGTTTAGTGGCTACCGCAATCGAGGAATCACTGCACGAGAAGATGGGTCACATGGAGACTGACCATGGCCCTCTGAAAAGAGCCATGTGTAAGCCAACTAAAGAAGCAATCATAATGTAATGGGTATTATACTAATACATTGAATAATAGCCAATTCAAACAGCCTCTACAAGTACCTCTCTGTAAGTTGCACAATCAAAATCTCTTCTTACGACTCCGAATCACTAATATCGAGTAATGGGATGACCCAATTCGTACTGTCGCTTCATACTTTGGACTTCTAGGGGTTATGTGTGGGCTACACTACTTCCATTGGACCCAATGGTTCCTAAAGATAGGAGCGACTGGCCTTAGAGGTACGTAATTATATCTTTTTCAAAAGCACGTCTGCAACCAGATTAAGCAGTATATATCGTTAGGTACTACCTTTTGGGTATATGCTAGCGGCTTTTAAAAGTAAGTCCACGGCTAATTTAAACTCTCTTATATCTTTAGTGAGCTATATTTTTTTACTAAGAAAAAACCTAAGATTATAAATATTAGCGAGCTAACTTAAATACCTTAGTAATATATTATAAATAGCTTTTTATTATTAAGTATTTTTTTAATTAATAATAAAAAAACATAAAAGTTATATTAATTAACTATAATTAAATATATAAAGGTAAAAAATTAATATTATATAATTAAGTGTTAAAACCTACTATTTTAAAAAGCCTTAATAAATACAATTATATAAATATAATTGTTTAAAAAAATAGATTTTATAAGTAACACGTTATTTATTAACTAAAGTAATTAGGGGGGCTGGGAACGTGTTGCGTTTAAGTAGATCGTGAGGAGGGTGGATCGTGAGGGGTTGTCTTGACTTATATCACAAAATAAGAGGCCAATAAGGCGTTAAGGTAATCATAAACATCACTCGCATTAAATACTCGCAAATTGTTACTGTTTAAAAGAGCCAGCAATGATAAACTAATAAAACTTCATGAGGTTGGCTGGAGCTCTCGAGGTTATCGTGCTGTCTATGTAGATTATATATGTGGCTGGCAATGGAACGGCCGAAATTCTTGCTTGGGGGAGGGCGAGAATAGTCGAGCGGAAAAGAGACCTTGTACTAAATGTAAGATCCATCCGAGAGAATGATCCACGAGGAGAATAGACCTACAGACTCTATATATGCACTGATTGCTCACAGTACATATCCGACACCGCCAATTCCTGGTAGGTTGCTCGCGGTTCCGTGCGCGTTGTTTTTTTGTTACAGGCCACTCCTTCTGGTTCAAACCCGTCTGTGTCCGTGAGTCAAAATCGCCCTTAGTGGCGTGGACAGTGGATACAGGTCTCACTCAGTCATGTAGGGTTTGGCACATCCGTTAAGACATAGAAAGACCGACGGCCCGATTATACGGATGGGTCAGCCACCGCAATAGATTGACGGCCAAATACTTGATCAATAGAGGATAGATAAGCATTCAACAGTCTCAAGATCCCAGAATATTTCAACAAGATCGAGATCTCGCGCTCCTAGTCGTTCTAAAGCCGAGATGATCACCACCGAACAACCAAGGAGGCGTGGCATTCCGGGATTTAGCGCTGGGGCGCCGGCCACGTCGCCGACCAGCAAGAGAATTGTACTCACATATAGTGCATACACTAACAGATGAATATAATCAGTAACACGTGGTACCTACTTCGGAATACTTGCCTAATTGTTTCAAGTACACCCCGTTGCCCCTAGATTATTACAGAGATAAAGCAAGCCCAGAGAACTATCATTGATAGAATATATACCACCTTCCCTTCTTGTCTGTAAAATAGCCGTTCCCCGTTATTCAATTTTCGAGCAAAATATGTAGCGGCTCATCGCCAACTAGCGGTCTGAAAAGCCCTTTCGGATATCTTCGACTAATTTACGGAGGCGGTGTATTGATCCACTACAACACACTCAAGTCACGATGGAATTCATACGGTCACAGAACGAACTCGAGTGGCAGTACGAGCATCGCGACGAGACACGGGTGCCCGGGCTCATCGTCGCCTGTGTCACGACGGCTATAGCCTCGATCATAATCATAGCCCTACGCTTCCTCTCTCGACGGTTACTGCACGGCCGGTTATGTTTAGAAGCGAGCGACTGGTTCATTCTTGTCGCCTGGGTGTTCTTCGCGACTACAAATATCTGTTGGGCTGTTGGCACAAAGTATGGAATCGGACGTCACGCGGTCGCAATCACAGATATCCATATAGTTCAGATCGTAAGTCATATTTCATACTTTACAAGCGCTTGTGCTCTCCTCGTCACCATTATTTACGTCCTCGGAAATTTTGTATGCGGCATCAACGTATCGAATAGTAAAGAATTAGCTGACGCGAGATAGGCGGCTATTGTTGGTGAAGCGGCCTACGTTCTTGCCAATGCCTTCATCAAAGTTAGTGTCTTAGCACTGTACTCAAAGATCTTCCCTGTGCAAAAGTTCCGCTACTACCTTTGGGGAGTTGCCATCTTCGTAGCCGGCTGGGCTATGTCAGGCTCCGTTATCGCCATCTTCCAATGCACCTCCATCGACTATGTCTGGCGGCCAGATGCCCGGGCGTTTTGCATCAACTTTAGCCTACGGAATCTCGTCTCTGGGATCATCAACATCGTTATTAACATCTTCATCGTGGCTATGGTGATACCTTTAGTATGGAGCCAGTATACTACGGGACAGGAAAAATGGCTGGTACTATTTACCTTTGCAATAGGGAGTAGGTGAGTAGTATCTTCCCGTCTTCAATGCTTCAATATCAAGGTTCTAATCAACGGTGTTCTTATGTACTGCAGCGCCTGTATTGTAAGCATTGTACGACTGCCCTATTCTATCAAGGTTGGCACAAACGACGAGACGTGGGACGCTGCACCTACCGCCATTGTTAGCGTCGTCGAGATCACGGTCGGTATGCTAGCCATTTCGATGCCAACCTATCGACCACTTTATAAGCATATATTCGGAGTAAAGATGTGCAGTGATAGCAATAGCGCTCGAGCCTGTTGCTACAAGGAGACATTACACATGGGCCTCTATGGCAAAGGCACACAAAATGACGTAAAAGTTACTTCCCCGGGCACGCATACAGGGTCTGATCAAGGTGGTATCAATGTCACCAATCATATAGAACTTATCAGGCATACAAATGAGAGTGGAACCTGGGTTAGGGTGACAGATGAGGACGAGGAACAATTGTGTAAGTCTATAGAACAAAATCAGGCGAGCGGCTCGTGAAATGGCACGTACCCCTGTATATATAATAGCTCTTGCTTGGTTCTACGATGTACAAGAACCTTGCGTGAGCTATGTACATTATGCAAAACTGTTATCTTACGCTCTTTTAGGGTGATCTCAATTCCCAATTGAACAAGATGACAGTGAAATATTGATTCTCTTATTTGCTATACTATACGTGTTTGTTCTATACACGTTCTGATTCTAGGACCCTATTTTCTTGAAGGAAATGAACCCGCTGAATAATAAACATGACTTATTTCACAACAGCATATCACCTATGACAGCGCTATTATCGAACACCCTGAAATTGCAGATATTATCATCTGCGACTCTGACCTTGGATTCTAAACTCGACTGTAATGCTTTGGAGATGGGTTCATAGTCGCATTTTGTGTTCGATTCTAGATGTAGATAACGTCTGCTACTATCATCATTTATTGTTGTATGGTTCTTACGGCATGCATTCTAACACATGGCAACGATGAGCATGGTCGATCCGGTATCATCAAGCTCCCTATATCGGATGGCTCAACCGTTCACGGCACCTCTCTAAAATTGATTCGAGTAGAGGCCACCGTCTCGTTTCCTGCCTTTACTCTACAACAGCTCACGGCGAGGTCTTGTGCATGATCGCATAAATGTAAAAATCCCGGTCGGTGGCATTGATAATTACATGGACGAGAAGGAAAGAACATCAGAGCACTAGTTGAAATTGGTGAACTGGTACTAGAGAAAGAACTCAATCCATCAATCTGTGATTGTTTGGGGACCACGATTTCATGGGAAGGGGGGGATCTTTGTTGTGGGGTGGAAACGGGAATAAGTAGCCTCGGTTTCTTTTGAGGGTATAAGGCACCTAGCACGACATAGTCGGGTAAAGAATATGCCGGAATCGGGCATCCCGAACGGCTGCTCGCTATGAGTATATAATCGCCGGGGTCGGCTCGTGTGGGGATGGCTGGCTCCCTCTTATAGCGCAGTGACGACATCTACCATTGCCTAGAGACTCGGACTTCTGGACGTTCGACGTGGCCCTTTTTCTGCGCCCTGGAGTTTGAGTTTCATCTAATTCAGAGTGTTGATTGCTAATCTCTATTTATTCCATCATGTCGCTTCCTACAATCGTGGTCCTGGACGATTATCAAGGATTTTCAAAAGCCCCCTTTGAACGGCTACAGTCAACCGGATACCAGATAACGACGTTTACTGATACTCTTCCACCCTATAATCACCCGGATACTCGTCAAGATGCGAAGGATGCCCTTGTCAACAGGCTAGAGCCATTCGGTATCATTTGCAAGTTTACACTACATTTCCCCTCAAACGGCCCTCGATTATTAATCATGTACAGGTTCGATGAGAGAGAGGACGCCATTCCCGGCAGAACGTGAGTAGTATCAATTGTATTACTTGTCATGTTTCAATTCATGTTGAGGGCGAAAACTACTCTGCCTAGATTGAGCGAAGCTCCATGCATCTAGCATTCCTACATGTTTTATTAAGAAGGGAAAGTACTGACATTGAGTCTTTGAGTGATCAACCGGCTGCCGAACTTGAAGCTACTCTTGACGACCGGGGCGCGAAACGCATCAATCAATGTTGAGGCTTGTCAAGCTCGCGGCATACAGGTTGCTGGCACGGGTAACGATGGGGCTCCAGCCCCTGGACCCGATAGCACCACGCAGCACACCGTAGCCTTGACCTTAGCTCTCGCTCGTAACATCCCCAAGATGACGCCATAATGAAATCTGGAGGATGGCAAGCCAAAGACGCCGTGGGATTGCCCGGGAAGATATTTGGCACTGTTGGTCTAGGTAGACTCGGTGTCTCAGTGTCCAGGATTATGCATCTGGCTTTCGGTATGAGAGTGATTGCCTGGAGCACCAACTTGACACAGGATGCAGCGGACGAGAAGGCCAGAGCAGCCGGACTCCCAGTAGAGGATGAGACGGGGGCGAAAACCTTCAAGGTGGTTAGCCGAGATGAACTTTTCAGCACGGCGGATGTTGTCAGCATCCATGTGGTTCTATCGGAGCGGTCGAAAGGTCTCGTGGGCACAGGTGACCTGGAGAAAATGAAGAAATCGGCCTTATTGGTGAACACGTCACGAGGACCTATCGTGAATGAGGACGAGCTGCTTGAAGCCGGAAAGAAGGGGTTGATTCGGGGCATTGGATTAGATGTTTATGGTGTTGAGCCTTTACCCAAGGATAGTGAATGGCGGACCACCAAATGGGGAGAGTCAGGGAGAAGCGAAGTCGTGATGACACCGCATATGGGATATGTTGTGGCAGACAATATCAGGGCATGGTATGAACAGCAATCTGATAATATAATGCGGTGGCAAAAGGGGGAGGCATTGAATACACAATACAAAGACAATGGGTACTGACAAAACGGCTAGGTATCAGGTATCAGGAGGTATCTAGGTCAGTTACTTAATTCAATGCACCTTATGTAGCTTCTAGGTAGTATGATGAATATGGGTACCTTGAATGCAACATGCAGTGTAAGGCCAAAGTGCATAAAGGAGGTTTTGATAAGTTGCTTTTTGTTTGAATTATGTATGAAC
Organism: Xylaria hypoxylon; assembly: GCA_902806585.1. Taxonomy (NCBI): domain Eukaryota; kingdom Fungi; phylum Ascomycota; class Sordariomycetes; order Xylariales; family Xylariaceae; genus Xylaria; species Xylaria hypoxylon. The sequence goes on from CADCXB010000001.1 coordinate 4,465,654, forward strand.
TTGAAGGAAATTGCTTCTTCTCTGCCTTCCAGTGCTAAGCTATGCATGCACATGTATGATCATGTGTATAGCAATCGGTTCTACTACGATTAGTGCCTATATATGTACCTGTACCTACATGCATACTACTACCTCTGTAAGACATGGATAGCTGCTTGTCTGCGTGCCTTAAAGATATGTTGACCGAGCATGTAGGTGCCTACTTAAGGCAGTGAATGCATACATGTAGGTAGGTATGTTTTAGATACCTCTTAACTATGTACCTAAGGTAGGTATCGTCGCGTCTCTGGAGTGTTAGTGACAGACGCGTCGCATGATTGTTAACAAAAGTTCGGAAGGAGCACCTTTAGTCAAGACCATTGAGCCAGCCCAGCAACCTTTCTTCCTTCTTTCCATCCCATCCTTTTCACTTTGCCCCCAACCCACCGATAGCAGCTGCTACAGCTACAACGCAAACTCCATCTTCCCAGCCTCATAACATAAGCCTCTAGAGATGAGAGATGAGGTACTGCTGCACTTGAGATAAGAACTTGGTAGTAGGTCGTCCCTCTCTCCTCCTGTCTCTGGCGATGGAAGCTCAAATCCAACGTACCTACACGTAAATGGTATGCGTATCATCCCTGCGCACTCACCACGCTCTTGAAATCTGCCTCCTTTCCATCAGGATATTCACATCCATCTTCATTGTATCCCCTCTCCCCTCTCACCTCTCCTGATCACCACATACCCACCACCTCACCAGCCTTTCTGACTCGAATCGGGCATTATTCTACGAGCACGTCCGGCGCTCTTGTCCCGTTACTGATTCAATCATCCGCTGGCTAGACCCTGATAAACGATAGCTATCATGGACACTATAGGATATGTCCCTGGTGGCAGCGTTACCGCCAGTGACGCCAATCTAGCCGATGGAGGAGGCGGGGTAGGAGGTAGGTATTCACAATGGCAACCCATTGGATATTTCTCACATCTACCTAAGTTATGCCTCTACCATCTAGAACTTACTACCTATTTCATTATTGATTGCTTGTGGCCAGCTTTGTACTAAGCATTTGTACTGACATTTGTGGTTTGTGCCTGGTTTTCTAGGACTACCTTCTGCCTCCGTACCTTTGAACAATCCTCAGGCAACAGTCCTTGAGGGTTTGAATACCGCCACAGTGGCAGCCCCAGTCCTGCCCGCCCTTCCTACACTCCCCTCGTCCGTTACTGTTACGGTTCTACGCCCCGCCACCAGAAACCACATTCCCTCTCCTCTGTTGCGTGGCCCGGTTCCTCAAAAGGGATCTGGACAGGATCGCTTTCGGCAGTTACTGGAGCAAAAAGACTGTGCTCGTTTGACCACAGCGGATCAAAGCAACCCATTCGCTGTGCCCGTCGGTATACCTCAACGACCAGCCGTAACCCAACCCTATTGTGTGTGACCGGCTACTTCTCTCTCTCTCTCTCTCTCTTACCATATATGTTGTTCTACAAGGCCATGTGCTGACCATTATCACCGCTGCACAGCACCAGATCATACTGCGGTTGGCCCGCCCCTCTTCACACTCCGCGCCGCCACTTTTACCTGCCCCAGCAGCCAGGAAATGGATCGCGCCATCGTAACACCATCCGAAGCCAAGCCAGAGATGTCTCCAGCAGTCAAGGCAGAGCTCAAGGACTCTTCCTTAATTCAGTCTCATCCAACAGCTGGAGAGGTCCGTAGTCAATCAGGTCGCCGTACCGGGAACGTTGGTGCCGTTACCCAAAATAATCCCCTCGCGACTGCGCGCCTCAGTGCGCAGTGTCAACTACGTCATTTCAATCCAAAGTGGCACGAAACTTCGAGTCCTAGTGGCTTCAAGTGCTCTGTCCAGCTAATCAGCAAGGTTATCCACGGTGACCATGCTTACCCAACTGCCTATGATGCAAAGCAAGCGGTGGCCGAGAAGGCTCTCATCCACGTCCGTCGCCTACCATGCGAGGATCCAGCACCGAAAGTTGCGGTGAAAATTAGATTTGGCGAACAAACAGATCGTTCCACCGATCGTAATCGGTCTGGCCGAGCCCAGGTCAAGAGGGAGCCGTCTGCAAACGCCGGTCATGCAGGTTTCCAAGGCCAGTATACCTACGCCGCTCCTGCAGTTGCTAATGCAGCTGCTTGCAACTGGAATGCATACGGCTACAACGAGCATAGAGCTCTTCTCCACCGCATCCAGTCACTTTTTGGAGGTGCTGGACCTAGCCCGGCTGTTCTCTCTGATCCTTTAGCAGCACAAGCCTTCTTGCAGGGCTTAGCCGTTGGTACTTCCGTGCACGCAGCCAGCTCAGGGTATGACCCGTACTTTGAGCCACAGGGCCGGCCCCTCCCCGCTATTTCCGGTGAGATCTACCGTCCTTACGAGGCCCGGGAGCGATCCCCAGCACCCAATGTTAGCCGCACCTATCGGGACCGCTCATCCCCTCGTCGACGAACGTCGTACGAGCCGAACTCTCGATGATCTCGTTAAAGAACTCAGGGGAGTAGACAGTCACAGGGTTATGTCTTAGACGCGTCGATCGTTTGCCTATTCAAGGACTCATTTGGGGGGTTCAGTCCTTTGATACTATTTTATTTATTTTCAGGTTGACAGCTGGCACGGGCAGGGTACTAGATCTGTATGATGTGATAGGAACTTGGTGGAATCGAGCTATTTGAGCAGGAATGACCGCATGGAGGTCAGATTTTGCTCGGCATTCTTAGACCACCGTCCAACCGAATAACAGTTCCGTTAAGCATAGAGTTTTCGATGACCTGTCTGACTAGTTGTGCAAATTCTGCGGGGTTGCCTGCTCTGCGTGGGAACTCCATGGCAGCCGCTAACCCTTCAGATACTTTCTTGGGCAATACAGCAGTCATTCTCGACTCGAATATGCCTGGAGCGATGGTCATACAACGAATACCGTACCGAGCTAGGTCTCTTGCCATGGGCAGTGTGATGGAAGCAACTGCGCCCTTGCTCGCGGCATAAGCTACCTGTCCCTTCTGCCCTTCAAAAGCGGCTACGGACGCTACCACTACAAAACTCGGAATCAGTATTTGTCAGTGTCTCGGAACTGCAGGAAGCTTCTAGGGCCTGATTCTGTCCTGAGAAGTCTTTGTACCCCAAATGTTGCTAAAAAGAAAAACGGCTTCGAGGATTACTTACTGATGACGACGCCGCGCTCCTGATCATTGCCGGTCGGCTCGGTCTTGGCCAGGTGAACGAGACATTGCCGCACCAAGTCAACCGTACCACGTAAGTTGATATTAACTACAAAGTCGAAGGAATCCAAGCTAAAGGCACCGCCATTCCTATCTAATATCTGTGGGTTCGATTAGTTTGTTCATTATTGATAGGGTGGAGTGGTAGCAAAGGTTCAGTACCGTGGCAGGATTGCCGACACCTGCAGCTGGGATGATGCCACCCATCGGCTTCCCTGTTTTCTCGATCCATTCTACGACCCCTTTGACGGCGGCGGCGATGCTCTCGGTTTCCAAAACATCGCAAACAAAGAACCTGCCAGCGCCTTTGGGTAGCTTCTTGACCACTTCGGCTCCGAGCTCTTCGTTAAGGTCTAGGATGGCGGCATTGCCTCCATTACGGCAGATTTCTTCCACTGCAGCTTGTCCCAAGCCCGACGCTCTAAATGAGTGATCAGTTGTTTGTTAGTCATGGTGGCAGTTCACATGTGATTGCGATATGAGATAGTGGACAGCATACCCGCCCGAGACGACGAATGTTCTGCCTTCAATCTTCATTTGAAAAGCTGTGATGTGATGTAATAGGCAAAAAAGCACAGGTTGCCGTTTGTGAGGCGTCCTCGTAACCCAATTGAGATGATAAGGAACAGGTGGTAGCTACATGGTAATTGAGGTTGATATTGTAGTACAAAGCTTAACACTCTATTGGACAGTGCTGCAGCCAAGAAAGCATGAGCCGCGGCAAAGCAATAGCCCGAAGCAACAGGCATTGTAACAGGCCCAAGCCTGTCACCTGGACACCCATCTTCACAGCTGGCCGTGCTGTACATGTAATATTTGGATTGATAACGCAAACCCCGAGACCCCGGTCGCTATTCGTAACTACTGATAAGCTCATGTGAGACAGGCAACTGATCGCATTGTTGAAGGTAGTTCGCTTTAAGTACACCGAGGCGGCCCCCAGTTTCAAACGCATAACAACCGGTTACCTCCGTATCTCCCTGCGGTGCTATTCTGTGCCATCTTTTATCTTAGTTTTGCAGTTCCTCCCAAGTTCTGAGCACAAGGAGCCAACCTACAGCCGAGATGACACGCCCGCGACGATCCTCCGTTGCGAGCGAGGAGAGCACGGGGACGGCGGGTGACCAGGTACGCCACCCTACCCGATACAGGTCTAGCCATGAGGGGTCTTAGGGGTCATAGTTGACTCAAAACCAGGAACTAGGGAGCATGTACGATTACCTGGCGAAGATAATACTGTTAGGACCAAGCGGCAGCGGAAAGTGAGTCGGTCTCTCCAACACCAATAACCGCAAACAACGTGTCGCACTTCCAGCCGGCTGCCTCGGAATACTTGCGCGCTAGCCTGTAATATTCCAAGAATACCTCTGGAAAGCGGCCTACAGGATGCAATGCCGACCTTGTGTTTAAAATTCCTATTCAGGCAAACCGCTGACGAGAACTCGGCGTCTTAGGTCCTGTCTATTACACCGTTTTGTCAAGAGCGAATGGCGTGTCCTATCTTCGCAAACGATCGGCGTCGAATTCGCGAGCAAGATCATAAAGGTTGGCACCGGAGCGCGGCGGAAACGAATAAAGTTACAGGTATTTCATCCCGGGTGGTGATGACGAGTGCGCCCCGTAATACGGCGACCGGGCTAATTGGGTGTAGCTATGGGACACAGCAGGCACAGAACGATTCCGCTCTGTTTCGCGATCCTACTACCGTGGTGCAGCCGGCGCCGTCTTAGTCTACGATGTCACATCGCATAGCTCCTTTCGGGGCCTACAGCCTTTTCTAAACGATGCGCGGGCTCTCGCTTCTCCGAACTTGACCCTCCTCCTCACAGGCAATAAACTCGATCTTGCCAACGACTCTCTTATCGACACGAGTATACCACCGCCGACACCATCTAGCATAGGCTCAAATTTCCCTTACGGCACGTCAGCTACCACGGCGAGCGCAGGATTAGGTGCACAACTGCGAGCCACAGTAGCCCCCGAAGGCCGTGAGGTATCCCCAGAAGAAGCTTCACGGTGGGCCAGTGGCGTTAACGTACCGGTCACAATGGAAGTCTCAGCATTTTCTGGCGAGGGGGTGGATGAAGTATTCGGGCGACTCGCACGCATGATTCTCACCAAGATCGAGCTAGGGGAGATCGATCCTGATGATCCGATGAGCGGGATACAATATGGCGATGGTGGTATGTGGAATGCCGGTGCTAGCGACGGCGCCAGTATTAAAAGTTCGATGACGGCGGATGAGATCGCCCTTGGAGGCGCCGGGGTGCGAAAGAGGAGAAGAGGCAAGGGTCGTAACCCGAACTGGGGAATGCGCGAATGGGAGGAAGTTTTCACGCTAAATCGCGGACGCGGCAGAGGAAATTGCTGTTAAGCGGACCGCATTTTCTGATGATTATGGTGTGCGGGTGTAAGAGCTGACCAGTGGCTAGCCGGGGGGCTTGCTAAAGTGAATCGGAGAGCATACGGCAGGCGAGCGCGCGGTGTGATTAAACCACAGGCGGTATTCCGACTGGGGACGAACGTATCGGCACCTTTGAACATATGAGATGCCTACGACCATGAACTATATCCGAGTTGTTTCTATAATCATGCAGGCGCACTCGTTATTCGGCGTTCGGGAGATGGGACATGCACGGCGCAGACTACAGGCTTTTCCTATCAGAACGGGCGTTTTCCTTAACGCCTTGAAGGTGAGATTCGAAATGTTGATAGAACAGATCATAATAGGGCGGACAGACGGCTCAACTATATACCTAATGACAAGATTTCTTACCTAAGTACCTATCATGATTTACGCCGGTCCTCGCTCTTCTGCTTTATTCGTACGACGGCTACAGTTCGCGATGTCCTGAGAGATCTGTATCTGGGCTGGTGTTAGTAGCGAGACAATATAATAAAAATCACTATGAAGGGGTTGTTCCCCCGACCTTGAGGTGTGGTGGGGAAAATTCCAAATCGCCTCACAAGTAGTCCGGCGAGTCCTCGAATATGGGTGTTAGTTTCTACTACTCATAGATACTTACTGTGGGTATTTTCATCGACCACATGTTTCTCATGCCACGGGAACCGCACACTTGATCACGCGAAGGGTGGAGTGTGTGTCTTTAAAGTGCGCCCACCCCTCCTCTCGCACCTCTACTCCCTCTCGAGGCTCTGCAGCTAAAATGCGGGATTCCATGCCAACCATTCCCAAAACAGCGACGGAGGACGATGCTCCGCAGTTTGGGGTCCGATTCGGACACCTACTAGTAGAGCGCTACCAACGATGTGATGTCAATGTTCGAGATACCTACGGTTCCAGTGCCCGTCACGATGCTGTATATGTACATATTCAATGTTGTAATGCGAATCTCCGATGGGAAGTGAGAAAGAATGTAGTATCGCGAGAGAGCCGGTATATGAGATTCTTATAAATGTTCCACTAGTAAGTAGTATGTATCACTGTTCCTCTTTTGCTTTATATGTTTCACCAGCTATGCTATGCGTTCTTCTCCGGGGCTTGCTAGCTGCACTGTTGTGTCGCCTCGCTACGGCCAATTCATGTCAGGGCCGTACCTATTTTGAGGCACGGATCGTATCCGCTGTGGAGGCAGGTCGAAGCCACAATAGCTGCAGGTTGCGAGATCGATCTCGGCGGGAAACAAGCCGTTTCCAATTGGGAGCTGAAGCTTTCTGCTTATGATGTAGGTTATGCATTTTCATGCCACTGCCTTAGAAAATGTTTATATAAAAGCACGTTCTTGCTGCAAATAGGGTTTTGTTCAGTTCCTACTTTCAAAACTGAAGACTGCATCCTGGTCATCGCTCAGAGTACTTCTTTCGTGATCAGATTGCAATTCAGCTTCTTCTAGGCAATTTGAATTCCGCAGCTTCTCACTCCTTGAATTTTACTCCTAACTCACTGTTATCTTGCGTAGGGTACAGTTTATTCTCCTCATACTTCTTTGTTGAACTAAGAAGAATTATCGACTCTACCCTCCTCACAGTGACCCCTCAACACTATCCCTGCCATCATGGGTCCCCGCATTGTCGTCCCCATTGACAAGCAATGGGAGTTCAAGCAAGCCGACAAAGGCGACGATGCATATCTTCCTGTCGCCCAGTTCCCGACCAATGTTCATCTAGATCTGCTTGCCCATAAGCTAATACCAGATCCATACATCGGCAAGAATGAGCTCGATGTACAGTGGGTCGGCGAGAAGGTCTGGGTCTACCGGACTAAGTTTGCGTCCCCTGATACCACGGGGCCGAAAGCAGTCATTGCCTTCGATGGTCTCGACACTTTTGCTACCGTGCTGCTAAACGGCAAGACGATCCTCGAAACGGAAAACATGTTTGTGCCTGAACGTGTGGATGTCACAAACGTGCTGGCCAAGGCAGGCGAGGAGAACGAGCTTGTCATCACCTTCGATAGTGCGTATATCAGGGGCTGGAAGCTCGTGGAGAAGCACAGCGATCACAAGTGGGGTTGCTGGAACGGCGATAGCTCTAGATTGGCGGTGCGGAAAACTCAGTACCATTGGGTAAGTGGCAGCGAATAAATCGGGGGTCACGGTAGCATTTTCTGGTCATTTTGACTGACATTTTGAATCTAGGGATGGGATTGGGGCCCAGCACTTCTCTCATGCGGACCATGGCGGCCGATCACTCTCGAAATTTACGAAACTCGGATCAGCGACCTTTGGTGTGATATTGACGTCGACAAGTCTCTTAAGGGGGCTACTGTGGTCGTCCATGCACCCATCGAAGGCAAAGCTTCAAAGCTGCGTTTAGACATCTCACTGCACGACTCGCTCGTGGCTAGTCAAGAGATCGACGCCGGCTCAAGTGCCACATTTAGGATCTCCGACCCCGAGCTCTGGTACCCCGTTCGATACGGCAAGCAGCCATTGTACTTGGTCAAGGCGACAATAGTTCATGATGGTACAGACATTGACAGTATATCAAAGAAGATCGGCTTGCGGCGAGCTGAACTGGTTCAGAAACCGCTTAAGGAACAACCCGGTACCTCTTTTTTCTTCGAGGTCAATGGCATTCCCCTATTCTGTGGCGGTAGTGACTGGATCCCCGCCGACAATTTCATTCCGCGCATCAGCAAGGAAAGGTATTATGACTGGGTCAAACTGGTAGCCGACGGCAATCAATTCATGATTCGCGTATGGGGAGGCGGCATCTACGAAGAACAGGCCTTCTACGATGCCTGTGACGAACTAGGCATCCTGGTATGGCAAGATTTCATGTTTGGATGCGGCAACTACCCGGCGTGGCCGAAACTGCTAGCCTCGATCAAGCGCGAGGCAGAGGAGAACGTCAAGTTACTGAGACACCACCCTAGCATCGTGATTTGGGCTGGAAACAATGAAGATTACCAATACGCCGAGAGCGTGAACCTGGAATGGGACCAAAAAAACACAGACGCCGAAAGTTGGCTAAAGACGGATTTCCCGGCCCGTTATATATACGAGAAGGTCCTGCCTGATGCATGTCGCGAGTACTGCCCATCGGTGTATTATCACCCAGGCAGCCCATGGGGTGGTGTTGATACGCGAGATCCGACTGTAGGCGATATTCACCAATGGAACGTATGGCACGGGTCGCAGGAGAAATATCAGAATTTTGACAAGCTAGGGGGACGGTTTGTGTCCGAGTTTGGCATGGAGGCATTCCCGTCCGTGAAGACGATCGATGCGTTCCTACCACTAGGTAAGGATGATCCGGACCGCTACCCTCAGTCGTCGACAATCGACTTCCACAACAAAGCCGACGGTCACGAACGTCGCATCGCGCTGTATCTTGTTGAGAACATGCGATATGCGCCTGACCCGCTTGAGCAATTTGTCTACTGCACCCAGTTGATGCAAGCTGAGTGTCTTGCATCCGCCTACCGTCTGTGGAAGCGCCAGTGGAAGGGGCCGGGTCGGGAATACTGTGCCGGGGCTCTTGTCTGGCAAATCAATGACTGTTGGCCTGTGACATCCTGGGCCATCTGTGACTACTACCTACGACCGAAACACGCATATTATACGGTGAAGCGCGAGATGGCGCCCCTGAGCATTGGAATAACGCGCCGCGAGCATAACCATCCGAACCCGCAGAATAAGTACTCCCGCGTCGGCGGAACGACACAGATACAGATCGAGATATGGGGCAGCAATCTCATGCTCGAGGACCTCGAAGTCGACTGTCTCGTTCGTGCATGGGACGTTGAGACGGGAGAAGAGACATACGCACAAATCGTTCACAAAAATCTGCTCTTACCCAAGAACCAATCTACCGAGGTGATAGCTATGGATGTGCCCGTGCAGAAGAAGGGCGATGAGGGACGCACGATTGTTGCGGCCTACTTGCTCGCGTCGTCCTCCGAGGGCCCCAACGACGGCGTGACACCTACACAGATGGGCAAGAAGCAGCTTGCGCGATACGTGAACTGGCCTGAACCTCTCAAGTATCTGCACCTTCAAAAGCCGAAACTGTTAAAGGCGGAGCTGAGCGAGGACGGTAAGAGCGTGGCGCTGAGCGCTGAAGTGCCTGTTAAGGGCGTTGCTGTTGAATCCGAGGATGATGCTGTTCACTTCGAGGATAACCTTGTCGATATCGTGCCCGGGGAAACGGTTAGAATCCCCGTCCGTGGTGCGGGTGAAGGGACGGCGATCACCACAAGGTACTTGGGGATGATATAGGGTGTTCATTGCGGATGTTACCAGGGATTATTGTTGAGATGGTTGGGGGGTTATCGAGAGTGTCACTTGATACCTAGATAGCTATAACAGTGTATCTAGAGGCGGAAGCCAGGTAGCATGAATGAATTGAGAACCCACTTGTTGGCTCGGACCTCATCAGTCGATTCTCAGCCGGGTAAAACCTAACTTAGACTTCGCTAGAGTTACTACAGTACGTAGGCGGGTAAGGTATGTTGCTCCATTGGTTCACAAGACTATCGATCGTATGATGTATGTATGATGAGGGGCTTACAAAAAAAGCACCCCAGCTGCAGGCATCGACATATATATCTATCTATGTAGTATATACCACTTTAGTTGTTTCATTATTATAATCAAACCTATTATGCAAATGTCTCCAATATCATGGGGGAGGGGGAAGAAACGCCACCATCGCCGATTACAAGAACAGATTTCCATCATTCAATTCACTAGACTTTCTCATTGGGGCCGCCGATCAAGATCTTGATGACCTCGCCCTGCTTGACCTTATTGAAGGCGTCCTCGGCATCCTTGAACGCCACGACCTCGCTGATCAGCTTCTTTACCTCGACTTTGCCGCTGGCGATGAGTTCGATCGCGAGCTTGTAATCGCCGCTGCCGTACCGGAAGCTACCCTTGGCTGTGACCTCCTTCAGACAGAGAGCCATGATGGGGAACGTGATGTTCTCCCGACCCATGCCGCCCTGAACGTAGGTGCCGCCGTTGCGCACGGTGTGCAGGCTCGTCTGAATGCTGGGCTCGGCACCGCTCGCGTCGATCACGACGTCGGCGCCACCGCTCAGGCCCGCGAGCTTCCGGATGTTCGCGGCGTTCTCCTCCGCTGACACCCGCTGGCTGACGTATGTGTGGGTAGAGGAGAACGACTTGGCGAAGTTGAGCTTGGACTCGATGATGTCGACGGACACGACGGTCGTGGCGCCAAAGGCCTTCGCCACGGCCGCGCAGAGCAGGCCGACGGGCCCCGCGCCCATGACGACCACGGACTGGCCCGGCGTCACGGCGGCTTGACGCACAATGTGCACCGCGACGGCGAGGGGCTCGGCGAGCGCGCCTTCCTGCAGAGTCACGTTGTCGGGGAGCTTGTAGCAGAAATCAGCGGGCGCGGTCCAGAAGCCCGTCAACGTGCCGTCGTGCGGAGGTGTCGCGGCGAACTGCATCTCCGGGCAAAGATTGTAGCTGCCGCCGAGGCAGGGTCCGCAGCGACGGCATGGATAGCCAGGTTCCAGCGCGATGCGGTCGCCCGCCTTCAGCTCTGTCACGGCGGACCCTACCTCGACGATGGTGCCGGCGGACTCATGGCCCAGCACCATCGGCTCTTTAACAACGTAGTGCCCGATTGAGCCGTGCTGCCAGTAGTGCACATCGGAGCCGCAGATGCCGGTGTAGTTCACGGCGACCAGGACGTCGTGGTCGCTTTGGAGGGTCGGCGTTGGCCGGTCGACGAAGGATACATCGTGGGGCTTGTTGAGGACGAAGGAGAGGTTCTGTTTGGGTTGGGTGGTTAGACAATGTGGTTTTCGAAAGGCTTGGAATAGGGGGTGGTGGGTTGTTCTTGTTGGTGATGGGTTTGGGAAGAGGGCTGGTTGGCACACACGCTGGCTGTCTTGGGATCAATTGTCGTTGCCATTGTCAATGTAGTATGGTATGGTAGGTATAGTATAACGAAGCCTAACAAGACGGGGATTTGGGAGGAGGAAGAGGGTGGCGACTTTGGTCTACTGTTGCTTCTTCAAATCCCCTGCTGTTCCCTCGGGTCGGATTCTTTCCAGATACCGAGTACTAGGACGAGGATGATGACGATGTTCCACACACGAGTCAAAAGACGGACAAGCAGCGGCAATACTTCTTGGCACTGAAGACGGTATCTGTTCTTGTTCTTCTTCTTCGTCTTCAACTACCGCCCCTTTATACCATGAGGAGGGGGATCCATCCACTCCTTATCAGCACCAGTCAAAAACCTATTCGAGAGTTATCTAATTTTTTCTTCAGACTTTTTTCTTTTTCGCTCTCTCGGTTCCCCATCGCAGCGCCTTCGGAGCAGGTTCTTGATAGTCACTTGTTCACCTGACAAGCTTTAACTTACACGATAGCGGGGCCGGGATGGCAAAGAATGTCGTAATAGGTACGATTCCATCACTCCTTTCCGCGTCCCCAATTATTAAGAGAGTGGGGGAGCTTGGCTGTGGTCGCGAGCTCTCTAGCTCATGTGGGTTGACCACTTTAACCGCTTGCTTTATCCGCACCAATGGACGTGTTCTAGAATCTCTTGCTACCTCTTGGAATGGAAAGTCCAGACGTCGTTGTGATAATTAGATATTGTAGCCGCCGAGAGCTAGTGAAAATCATGATGCAGGGCTGGCTTGTTCTCGAGTAATCGTAATCATGATTTACCTTATCGTTTCTGTTGAAATAAATAAAAAAACACTTACAAATCTTGTTTAAGACGATGGGAGTTTGTTTACAGTAACCGTAGATACTTGTAGCTTTCATTCAAGACCCCCCTGTCGCCTCTAGCTAAGCCACACTTACCGGATTAGGCAATAATACCCCTCGCTTCTTTCGTCATTGTATGCCGAGGTCTTGCGGACTCTAGAGGACTCGAACAATCAATAAAAAGAAACGAGAGAAATATACTGTGGGTGGGGATACACAATAGATAGGTAGTTCATAAATAGATGTTAATTCTTGCTTATTGGTTGACCGACAACACGCAACTAGTTGCAATAAAGAGTTACTACATGTGCGGTGTACCCTATTTGTATCTAGTATCGCGGTTTACCCCTCTCTCGTATCTCAAAGAGATGATATCAATAATTGTCTCTCTCAATCCAAGGTTTCAAGCCTTCCAGGAACTTCAGGTGTAGTTCAGGGTCTCCTGTGGCTTCCAGCAACGACTGAAATACGTCCTCGCCCAGCGCACGAAACATGACGAGAAACCCGGCATGCGCGAAGTCCACGTAGCTGATGGTATCGCCATTGAAAAATGGGCCCTTGTCGTTTTCCTTTAGCAACGCCGTGATGTTCTGTAGGTGGGGTGAGGCCGCCTTGTACGCCTTTTCACCGCCGTTCTCCTGCACAAATTGTTCTAGGGGTATACCGACGTGTTCCGAGCGAGTTCTGTGCCAGTAGGCGTGGTTGACCTCTTTTAGTAGTTGGGTCGGGACCTTCAGGAGGATCTCGGGTCGTAGTGCCACCCAGGCTGGGCTTAATTGGTCGGCATGCCGCTGTCGGATTGGGGAATCTATGTCTAGAGGTGGTGATGGGTACTGCTTCTCGATTTCTCGCGCGATCACTATCGAGTCCATGATATAGGTGCCATCGGGCATCTTGACTGTGGGAACCGTGAACTCTTCTTTGTCCGGGAAACTAGAGGTAGTGTTATTCTCGTCAGCCTACAACCGTTTCGCAGAAGGGAGATTATGTTAAAGGGTTCTCACTGAGGTTGAAGTCTCGGTTTGATTTCCGGGTATTCAAGCTGTGAAACAATTAGTACATGTCGTGAAAGGTTACGATGGCGTCGTATAACTTGCCCATTCCGTCTCGTAGTCCAGTCCCTTATAGTTCAAAACCAGCCGAGCTATATCTATGAGCGATTCTATTCATATTAGAAACATAAGGTGTATACATACTCCTCCATGTGTTAAGCGACCAGGCGTGGTTGGGTTCTTTGGATGGTATATCGAAAAACACGATTTTTGAGGCCGCCATTATGAATCAAGAACTTTGTTACGGTCGATTATGGTCGCGTTGTCTGTGGCTAATGTTGGTGGTGAGGGTTCGTGTCTTAAGTGAGGAAGTGTTCAAATAGATTCTTGATAAGACCAAGCTCGAGGTTCCCCGAGTGTATTTACAAGCACATGTCATACGTTATTCCGATTTCGGATCAAAGACAACGCGGATTTGTAAGATGGACAAGTATAAAAAAAGCTCGCGAGCAATACATATACTATTAATAATAGAGGGGAAAGGCTCCTCCCTTGGACAGTTTTATGCAAGTCTAATATAGGAGGCAGCTACAAGTTGGCGGTCTAGGTGTGATATGCCTGCATAAGGATCTTTTAATAGTTCTATTTTTACTATTCTACTAGGAAGGTCTTACCACACATAACAGGTCTTCGGGGATTCTTGCTGTTTGCTCTTTGATTACGCATGTCCTGGATTTTACCTTGGGTAATCCTGCACTTTTAAACCCGAGTGAAGAGCTCTGCATTCGCATAACTAAGTTGAAATGATTGGGGAAGATATGGTAGACGAAGCAATTATGACCATCTAATCCAAAACTACTGATAATTACCAGGGCTATAGTAAGTAGCTTTAGGTGGCCATCCATACCTGCCTCCCACATGCCTCCCACATGCCTCCCTCATGCCTCCCACATGCCTCCCACATACCTCCCACATAGGATTATGAAAACGATTATATGACAATCCTGCCTTACAACACAACACATCTTCGATAGGTAAAATTTATTGTAGAATTAACAAATTAGTATCCCCAAATATTCCTCTCTCTTCCTGATGCCTTAATATAGGTATGCTCTAGAGATGTCGAAGCCAACATCATATGATATTGTCTACATGCAAGTTGGTGTGTATAGGTGTGATGTGAGCTAAACCCCGCCTTTCTAGTGTGCAATATTAAGGTGGGGTTGAGACCTACAGTATGCTCACGCCAGAAAGCTTATTTGTTAAAGCTCATTGATGGGTTGTTAGCCTGTGATTCCTCGTTTGAAGGTCCATTATCCTGCACTGCCTACCTTGATTGCATGCATATGTGGACTACTATTTATAGGTAACCTGCTAAAGAACCACCCTAAGGGGCCTTACAGTATGCTTAAACAATCGGTTGTCAACCACACTTGCGCCTTATAGAAAATCAAGGCACATTAAGTAAGATCCGATCATTTTTGGAAGCTAAGGAGGGGACGGCGGTATTACACACGTGCACATATAAAGAGAAAGGAGGATGTTAGGAGGTGTAAGGAATCTTCACAAGACAGCTAGGTAGGAAGATAAGATACTAAGTATACCATTTTGCTCAAAAGGCTACCTACATATGTAAGTACTTGGTTCAATAATTAGCTGAGGTTCACATTTTCCAAACATTCATAACAGGAAATAAGTTAAAATCAATAGATGTGTAGCCCTAGCTGTTCAGCTGTTCTGCCTTATAGTTCCATTTCTTGTTACCTGGTTGACTTCAATGGAGTTTGAATGTGATCTGCAAGTGACATCAGGACCGGACGGGAATGAAGCCCTTGGGTAACTTTGGTGCTGGCCTCACATTGAAGGTTATTTAAAGTTATTCTTTCTCATTGAGCAGAGAATGTTCTGATAATGTCATTCAGTACTGGTAAGACATAACTTGAAGCATTGGATTGGAGAGATTGTGATAAATAGTGGGCCTACATGCTGTACAGGATGAGATAACGAGGTAAGGTTATCGATAAAAAGACCCCAGTTACTTGCTTGCTCGCTCGATCATGGCGGCCCCGAGAGCTTGCTTCATTTTGTCTCCCTTCTCTCTACAACAAGCTTTCTAGGATTCAACCATCCACGATGGCTTCCCACGCCGCACCTGTAGACCTAGCCAACGGCAATGGCATCGCATTGGGATCTGCATCTCCTAAGAAAGTCGCGTATTTCTACGATTCAGATATTGGTAATTTCGCATACGTCGCGGGCCACCCCATGAAGCCACATCGCATCCGGTTGGCGCATAGCTTGATTATGAACTATGGCGTATACAAGAAGATGGAGATTTACGTATGTTGTTTTGAATCAAATAGCTCACTTTATCTGCCTATTCATTCGCCCCTTCCTTCCAAGAACTCGCGTAGAAGGCTGACGGTGTTATTTATCGGTCTCTAGCGAGCCAAGCCTGCGACGCGACTCGAAATGACCCAGTTTCATACCGACGAGTACATCGACTTCTTGCAAAAGGTCAGCCCTGAAAACATGGATAACTTCCAGCGTGAACAAACGAAATTCAACGTTGGCGATGATTGTCCCGTGTTCGACGGCCTGTTTGAGTTCTGTGGAATTAGTGCTGGTGGCAGTATGGAAGGCGCTGCCAGGTTAAACCGACAGAAATGCGACATGGCCGTCAACTGGGCTGGAGGACTTCATCACGCAAAGAAATCCGAAGCTAGCGGCTTCTGCTATGTGAATGGTATGTATCGTTGCTCGATCCCATCGTAAGCTCTACCACTGCAACTAGCTTGAGAGCTTACAAATTCCAGACATTGTCCTTGGCATTCTCGAGCTGTTACGATTCAACAAGCGCGTGCTCTACATTGATATCGATGTCCACCACGGTGACGGCGTCGAAGAAGCCTTTTATACAACCGATAGAGTTATGACCGTATCCTTCCACAAATACGGCGAGTACTTCCCCGGTACCGGCGAATTGAGAGATGTCGGCATCGGCACGGGAAAATATTACTCGGTCAACTTTCCTCTGCGCGACGGCATAGACGATTCTTCCTATAAATCCGTCTTTGAACCCGTGATATCGAGTGTCATGGAGTTCTACAACCCTGATGCGGTTGTCTTGCAATGTGGCGGAGACAGCTTGTCTGGCGATAGGCTTGGCTGCTTTAACCTGAGCATGGAGGGCCATGCGAACTGCGTCAAGTTTGTCAAGAGCTTCAACCGACCTACCCTCGTTGTCGGGGGTGGTGGCTACACTATGCGTAACGTGGCTCGGACTTGGGCTTTTGAGACGGGTTTACTAGTGGATGCCAACATGGACCGCACCCTTCCGTTTAATGAATACTACGAAGTAAGTCACACCCCTCTTTGTTTTGAGTTTTAAATTAATGACCGCTTAGTACTATGGCCCTGACTACGAACTCGACGTCCGAGCCTCCAATATGGAAAATGCAAATAGTCCCGAGTATCTCGAAAAGATCAAGAACCAGCTGATTGAAAACCTGCGAAGAACGGCCCATGTACCGTCTGTCCAGATGCAAGACGTTCCACGACATTCTCTCGGTGCGATGACAGACGAGGATGATGCTGAGTTGGACGACTTAGACGAAGATGAGAACAAAGATGTGCGTATGACACAACGCCAATGGGAGCAGCAGATAGAACGTGACGACGAGTATGAAATGAGCGATAACGAGGAACTTGAGAAGGCGAATGGTGTTCACCGCAACGGCAACTCTCGGCGAGTCTTCCAAGATTACCGCAATTCTGATGCGGAGGGCGACAGCGGTGTAGCGACTCCCGCCGATGTTGCGAACGAAAGCGTCATTAAATCTAAGGAGATTGATGAGGTTGTCATGAAGGATGTAGAGAATATTTCACAAGAAGCTGTGGCTGAAGCCACCGAAACGGCTCCTGATTCCAAACATGACGAGGCTAAGTCAGACGAAGAAGTTGAAGCTGGAGGCATCGTTGAGAAAGAGGAATCTCCTGCAGAAATCCAAGGAGGTTCTAAGCCTGCTAGAAATGGTGACAAGAGCGGGAAACTCGCGACACCTCCTCAAGACTCACCAGAGAAGAAAGATCAACCCGCAAAAGATGACGACGAGGTCATGGCAGATGCTGTAGACGACTCCAAGCAGCCTGAAAAGGAGGTAGAGAAGAAGCAAAGCGCAGAGCCCGAAGCAATAAAGCTACTAAAAGAATCTAATCCAGAGAAGGATGGTGATGTCGACATGGACGAAACGCCCATCGACCAGAAGCAAAACGACAGCAAGATCGTCAGGGCTGAAGAAACGGCAGGAGCATCTCCGTCGACTGAAACAGTCGAGAAGGCCAAAGATACGACTAGTAATAGCTAGGTGCGTCGACTGAGAGCCCGAGAGAGCCGATTTACAGCCGATAGCAGCCGATAGCAGCTCAATATGCCGCGGATATGTATTACCTGGTGTATATCCGAAGTGGGAATTATTCTCCGCGGTATAGGTGGTATTAAAGACGAAGGGTCGTTTTTTAATCACGTTTGAATGTATACTTAGTCAAAGCGAAAGGCGTTCCGGACCTGGCACAAAGAGAGGGAAGGGTGGAAATATGCATTGACCAAGGCATTGATACTATTGCCCGTCTATCACGGTTGACAGCATCAGATTTCTTATCGCTTCGAGGAAGGCTTGTTCCAAAAATGTCGCGAAGTTTTTTTTTATAGCAGAAATGAGTAGTTAGACCATACGTACAATTTGGCTATCCATTGCAAATGCAAATCCGCAGCTTAAGCGGTGTTTGAACCTTCGAACTGCCTATTGCCTTGCAACCTAGAACATCTATAATGACTTGAAGTTGAATACCTAGATGCCATACATACCTTAAGTACAAGTTGTAGGTAGGTAGGTAGCAACCAATATTACCGAATGGTATGTAGTAGTATCAAGGGTTATCTTATCTGCATATCCTATCTGCATATCTTATCGGCTCCACGTGACTCTTAGATAGCACCCTCTCTGCCCACCAAGTCGGCTAACCAAAATTGTGGGACCCGGAATTTCGCACACATCCACGTTCGTCTCCAAAGTGAAAGACACCCTAGAAATTTGCAGTAGTGAAATCGACATCTCGAAACCTTCCGGCCACCAACACCACTCCGCTTCGACAAATTTCTCTATACAACCGTCACAATGGCCAAGCTCTCGTAAGTGAAGTCCATCCAATTTCCCACCGAACGATTTCCATCATGGGAGATTTCTCGCACCCAGCGCAAGAGGAGGAAAAATGGCGGGGTCCAGGAAGCCAGTGCACCAGACACAAAAAGAAGGAGGAAACATTAGATCTCACGAAACTCTGCACCGAGATTTGACGCAAATTTTGCGAAAGTAAAGATTGAATGGCTTTAATTATGGGGGCTGGATCAGCACCGCTACGCTACGAGGTGCAATGGTGTTTTGCTGGGCAAGGAGGGCAAGGAGGGCAAGGAGGGCAACGAGGATCACCTTGATTTACATGACATGGACGAGTTGACTGACCATTTTCCTACTCTAGACGTGGTGCCCCTGGGTATGTTGCCGAAATTCTTTTACCGTTTCCAAACCCGCACAAAACATGGCCCGGTGGTGTCTGTAAACGACTGTTCGAGAGTCAGCGCCCTACGACAACGACAAAATCCACGACGACGGCGACTCCATCTACACACGGCCAAAGCGCGGGACGTTGTTCAATAGCAACGAGTTTCGGAATAGCTATCCCCGTTTTTTCTGCCGATTGTGTTCGTCAACGGTGGTGCAGGATATTCGATCCGATGCGTACTCGAGCACTCGTTTACAGACGCCGGCCAAGTTTGGAACTATCATCGACCTCGTAAAGATGGCCAATTGGAGCCTCTTCTACTTCAGACTCGTTGAAATCAGTGTGACCTGGAGATATAATACGGACGACTACTGACTCTGTCTTCATAGTGGCAAGTTGAAGATGACACTCGGTCTGCCTGTGTAAGTACCCTACCTTGAGACCGAAATTCGCTTCGAAAACTGCTCGCAGACCTACAAAACAACCCACTAACGTGGCCATTCAGCGGTGCCATCATGAACTGCGCCGACAACAGTGGTGCCCGTAACCTCTACATCATTTCCGTCAAGGGTATTGGTGCTAGACTAAACAGACTGCCTGCTGGTGGTGTCGGTGACATGGTCATGGCCACCGTCAAGAAGGGCAAGCCTGAGCTCCGCAAGAAGGTCCACCCTGCCGTCATCGTCCGCCAGTCCAAGCCCTGGAAGCGAACCGACGGTGTTTTCTTGTACTTCGAGGACAACGCTGGTGTTGTAAGTGGTTGATACCCTGCTTGTCGTGCTACATGAGCCACTATCGATTTCTTGAGAACCTGGATTGTTCGGAGAAAGAACTTCAGGGGCACAAGTTATTATCTGACGGAGGACCCGTCGAACCTTGATACTAACTCTATCGCGTTTCAGATTGTCAACCCCAAGGGTGAGATGAAGGGCTCTGCCATCACTGGACCCGTCGGTAAGGAGGCTGCTGAGTTATGGCCTGTAAGTGTGATCTCTCCGTTTCTACTCGCCTATGAAACTAACAGGTGTCACAGCGTATTGCCAGCAACTCCGGTGTCGTGATGTAAATGGAAGCGTTTCGAGCAGATTAAAACACCTGTTGACGACGAGTCACGATTTGGGACAAGAAAACCAATATGGCCAGCCACCTCACATAAAAGATGGATGTCTAATCGGACTGGTTGCTTTGCATTTCGGCTTGGGGGCGTAAAGGAGACTACATACCAAAACATAGCATCCTGAACAAAATGAATGGTTCAGTTCCCAAAACTCAGATACTTTGTTCGGACTATTTTATGTGATAATTCTACTGGTACTGACTATTCTGACATATGATATATCTGCCACAGTACTAATAACCGGGATAATACCACTTCTAGCATATTATGAAGCAGCCCATCAGATGTCATGCGCGGTTGCTGTCTCTTTACAAGTTGTTCTCTTAACATTTTTATTGCGTCACATCACGTATACAGAAGACAACTATGAGCTTCTTGGTAGAACGAAACCCGAATTTGCGACACAGTCAAGAAAGTATTTATATCGAGATATTGTTATTATTGCGATGTACCATGGTACGAACGTATTCTTGATCAACAATTCGGATTAACCGGTTCATCGCCCCAGCGTCCCAAATTGTGTCTAACAAGAACAAAAAAACACAACTACTAAACTCTTTCCCCATGTGTCATAAAACCAATCAATCCATGTCTCGTTTTTCCTCCCCCGCACCCCTTGCCTTTTCTTCTTCTAAAAAAACACCAAGAATTTTCGCTAAGTTTGTTATGGCATGGGTATCAAACCGTGTACTGTGATGTGATGTGATGATATGCTGCTAACCCTCGCTTGTTACATGCAGAGATAGAAAATGCGAAAGCAAAAAAAGGAAAACGTGAAAAGGGAAGAAAAAAGGGACGGGGAGACTGTGTGCTTTCTGCCAAAGCCTTTGCTCCCCCGAGCATCGCCAACGGGTATCGTGGCCCGTGGAAGGCGTAGTAATAGTAGTACAATAATATTGACATGATCCAACTTGTATTTATCGTCTCAGGAATTCGATTCTGTGACGACTTTGGCAAATATGGATGACTGATAGCGGTGTACAGCGTGTTAAGCTGATAGTGGGAAAGCGGTGGTATATACTCTGTGGTTGTGGTATGGTACATGGTAGGGGCTCGTCTACTGCTCGGTTTAAGGCTGTGTCATGACTGGCGTTGCCTGGAGCGGCAGGCCAGGCTCGGCGGCCTTGACAGCTTGCTTCTTATTTGCGAGGGTTGCGCGACGTTTCGCAACTGCTTGAGACATGGACCCAGATGCCCATCGTGCTAGTAGCGGTTTTTAGCATGCATTTATCTAATGAGAGAAATAGAGGACTTAGGGATGAAATTGTTACCTTTCATCGAATGAGACATCTTCTCAGACTTAGTCATCTGATTATAGTCCTTAATATCGGCTGGATCGGTGCCATTCGCAGCACCGTTGTTGGCGTCATTGCTGTTGTGAGGGGGCGTAGAGTTCGAGGAAGATGGTACAGAGAACGGATTTGAAGGGGGTACAGATATAGGGGGAGGAGCCGAGATGTATCCGTTGTAGTTCTTTAGCTTGATCTTAGTAGGCGGTTTTGGCGTCGGATGTGGCTCGAGGACTGGCTGTGGCGCTGGCAGCGGAGAGGGTATAGGCACTGGAACAGACGTTGCCGCGAAGTCCTCGACATGTGTCTTTTTAGAGCGCCTGACACGCTTGGGCTTGGGTCCTTCGTCATGAATTTCATCCTCTGTGTTTAGAGAAAACTTCTTTTGCCGCTTCTCTCTGAGTTGGTAGTTGTTCGAAGCTACAGTAGACTGTGTGGCAGTTGACGATGAAGTAAGAGGGCGGGGTTCGTCTACTGCATTGGTTGATTGCATAGACGATGTATAGAATGAGCCCGAAGGAACCTCGGAGAGCCGTGAGTTGGTGCGACGCAGCCCGCCCTTGGCTGGTGCTTGCTGGTCGACGCCGTTCGTGGCAGGTGCCTCGTCCTCCTCGCCGGCTTCAACAATTGTTCTTCTACGTCGGCGTTTTCGTGTAGGTTTTTCTTCCTCGATCTTCTCGGGTTGCTGCTGCACCTTTTCTGCTAGTGCGGGAGTATTATCAGGGATCGGGACTGGTAAGGGATGCTTCCGTGGACGGCCACCCTTGCCTTTCTTTTTCGGTGGGGGTTGTTCTACAGGTGTATCGGTGGAAGTTGGTACCGTAAGATTGACCTGACCGTTGTCTTCGGCATTGTTTCCGGCCCGCCGACGTCGACGCTGAGTAGGAACGGGAGATGAGCCTCTGCTGGCGGCTTCACTTCCGTCGAACAATACTGGAGGCTTCCTAGCTCGTTTGCCGTGAACGACGATACCATCGTCGGCTTCCGCTGCTTTAGCGGTCTGCTTGGGTCGATCCCGCAGGCGACCTTTCCCGGGGCCGGTTTTTTGCTCTGCTGGATCTTGATAGCCAATCTTAGCTTCTTTCTCGTCATAGTCGAAGTAATAGTTGATAGCCATCAGTTTGTCCTGATTTCTGGCGTAGGCGATTTCTGGATTGGGTCGTTCAGCCCGCATTCCTCTAATAACAAAGTCCTTTTGCACGGGGTTTGCATCAGGGTCCTTGCTAGTAGACATTTTGACACGGTGTTCAAACACCGCTTCTTCCTGGCGATACCGAGCCGCATTGTCCTCGTCGTCTGTAATCTTCCGTAGTTCACTATACTCGTCCTGCCAAGCTGCCAAGGCACGGTTGGCAACTTCCAACCTTGTCCATACTTCTTCAGGTAACAGAGATTTGCAGTCTTGAAAAAGGCCAGTGAATTCGGACGCATCTCTAGTCTTTTTGAAAGAAATTGGCCTCCTCAGAGGTGGCTGAATGTACGGCATTTCGTCATCTGCTGTGGGGAGTTTGCTCTAGTATACGTAGGTAAAGGTGACATCGCCGGTGTCTCGTCCATGGCGCCGTCTACAGGAGTAGAGTCTGGCACGAGGGGATCAGTCATGGGAGTATCTTCTAGCGCGGTATCTGCCTTGATACTATCTAGTTGAGCGCCATCGGGCTGGTCATCTGCCGTTTCCTCGGCCGCATCTTGTTGGAACGACTGCAGCTCGGAGGCGGGCTCAGCTGCGAGTTGTGCAGCCGGCCACTCGAGGAAAACGCCATCGATATATGGGGTGAGATGTTCATATGAGGGATGTATAGATTCGTCGACAAGATCTTTTGAAGCATCTGGTAGGAATGTGTGAACAGCCTCGTGCCGTTCGGCGTTATTCTGACGGTCATCATCGTTCAACTCCATCTGAACGAAGGCTAAGTGAGATTTCCGTGGAGTGTAAATTGAATCGAATGAAGCTGTCATGTGTGATGGCTTCGAATCATCATTGGAAAACCCGGAACTTGTATTTGAGCTTGTACGCATAAGAGTGGATCCATCTGAATGCTCGCTCTGATGACCACCGACTTCAATAGTATCTTGGACTTCAACGTCTTCTATGTGCTGGTCAGAAATGGTCGTTTGGGGCTCTACAGTTGATTTTCGTGCTTGGGTGCGTCTACGTAGAGCTGATGAAGGGGGCGGGAGTTGCTCGGAAGAGCGCCTCTTGATCTGAGGGCCACTGTATTCTTCCTCCTTGTCAAAGTCGTGGAAGACAGCTTCAGTGCGCCGCCTTTTAAAAACTCGCGCAGCAGAAGGTGTTGTTTTGCTGCTGTCGCTCATGTATTCATCAGCATGGTCGAATGTGTAATCAACGCGGGCCCGCTTTCTAAGTGAGCGGCCACCTTTATTGTCGAGATCATCAGATGAAGGCATAGCGCCTTCGGCAACGCGAACACGAGCGCGTGTACCTCTAGAAGCGGTAGGGCTAGGGGTTTCAAAGGAAAATGAAGAGGATGCAAAGCTGTCAGCCAGCGTGGAGGATGGGAGTTGGTCAACAGGCTCAGCGGCGGTGATAGTAGTAGAATCTGGTTGGGAAGAAGGACCGGCAGGGAGTGTGTGGCGTTTCCGAGCAGAAGCACGGCCTCTACCGCGAGCTGCGGAGGCCGGCGAGTCCATGGTGTAGAGGGGTGATGATATGCTTCGATTATTGTGTTGCCCAAGAGATTGGTGTGAGAGTTATTAGTCGTATTGTGAAGGTGCAACAGGATTTCAAGGTCGGAGATTATTTTGTAAGTGGGGAATGGATCTAGCAGGAAAGGGTGTAATTGACGGCCGCAGAGCCGGCGACAGAGGCCGACGATGTCCAACAAGGGGCAAGAAAAGAGGACAGTAGAGAGAAAGAAGAGAGGCCGATTCCAGTTGAGAGGCTAGACATTATTGGTGTCAGTAGACGGGTGTTTGAGGAGTGCGCGTGTCAAAACGGTGTAGTAAGGAGGCAAGGAAAATTATGAGCTCAGGCAGGCTAAGGTGGCTGCTAAGGTAGGTAATAAGACTTACAATAGCACTTGAGTTGGCGATTTGCCTGCCACCACAAAAGTGAGAAAACTAATTAAAAGGATGCCTGGAACAGCCAGGGAGAGAGATTAGACTTCTGCCAACATTAAAGTCCAGATCAAGAGATCGAGAGATGGTGTTGACACGCGGATTGTATTGTCGGTAACAGGACAGGCCAGCCAACCTCTGTGTGCATGAGAGCGGCGGATATGTGTGCGTGCTGTGCTGTGTTGGGGGATGTAAGGTGTAACAGCCTAGCCTAGCCGGATCAGATATTGATATACTTACACGGCTGGCACCGAAGAGCCTTGTCTCTCTTTATTCACGGTCAAATACAGAGAAGGCGGAGGGGTTTTCCAAATCTCTAGAGCCGGATTTATTCTCGTCAAGAAGCCCGACGCAGACGAGATCAATAGAGACGACGCTGTTCTTATTGTTCCTTCGGCACTACACTAGTCTACCTCTCATTCAGGGTCGGCCTGGTTTCTGCTTTTTGGAGGTCCAGCTGCACAAGCCACATGAAATTGACCAGTCCAGCCACAACTTAAATCTTGCCAAGCATGTCTATTTGGCAGAGACACTGACCAATCAGAATGCATATAATGGCGTCTCTCTACTCCGGAATGGGACTAGATTGCCAAGACAGGTGCTTGATCGTGTAAGTACGTTACCGGGGCACCTAGTCGAACTCTTTACCTTAGGTAGGTACCTATAGGTAGGTAGGTATAATGCAGGCCTGTAGTAGCTACCGCCTACAGCGCTCTTCAGCAACCGTTTAGGTAGTAATTACAGTAACCACCTGACTGTTCTGCTGCGTTGCGTTGCTGCAGAGAGGGCTCGTCATCTGGATAAAAGCAAGCTGTATTACCAGCTAAATCGGCTACCTACCTCATCATACATGCTCTCTATTAGGTAAATATCACAATACGGCTATCACATTGGCCCTGTATACTTATCTCGTTGCGTTCACAAATATACCCCCCCCCCTCCCGGATTGTTCATTGATTCCCATTGTCTTAGTACCCATTATAATTTATAGGTACTTACCTAGGTACCCACGTTGGGATGCGGTCATAAGCAACGACCATACCCCCCCAGTTTATTTCGCTGGTTTTACATGAACCCTGTAAACACTCTACAAAGCTCCCTATATCAACACCAGGTCAGTTGAGTAACTACACGACTAGATTAACCTAGGTACCTTTACTTTTAGTGGTCATAGGTGTATTGCGTAGTGCCTTCTTTGATACCTACCACCTACTACCTACCTAGTCTACCTGTACCTACTATCTAGTCTACCTAGAGCTCCTACCTACTACCTGGTACATCTAGGTATTTATTTACCTACCGGCCTACTTAGTAACAGTTGACGTCTCCCAACTCCACTTCGGTATCGCGACAGCACTACAACTTGAGAGACAGCACTTCATTTTTTGCCACTATGTCGTCGAAGCGGTCCAAAGCAACTACGGATGATGAGCTCGGTGAGCTCTTCGAGGGTATTGGCGACGATAGTGCAGTTAAGAAGTCCACCAAGGCCAAGGGTACCACCTCGAAAACGCGAAGTGACAAGCTCGAGAAGGATATCCTCGCTGAATTAGAGAACGAGCTTGGCGGACAGAAACCCGCGCGACCACATACTCCTCGTACCAAACGAACCAGCACAGCGACCCCGCCTCCTGTTGTTGCTGCCGCCGCTCCTCCTAGGCTTTCCGAAGACAAATCTACCGCCTCTACCCGGAAGTCCGCCGACAGCACTCGTTCTTTCCACGCCAGTTTCACCCCGAGCGCAACCAGTTCTGATCTCCAGGATGCCGAGAAAAAGGGCCCAGTCGAACAGACAGCTCCTGCTGCTGCGAGCGGAGGCGGCTGGTGGGGTGGTATCTTCGCTACGGCCACGGCCACGGCTAGCGCCGCCATGAAGCAAGCTGAAGCCGCCTACAAGGAGATTCAACAGAATGAAGACGCCATGAAATGGGCCGAGCAAGTAAAAGGCAATGTGGGAGCTCTAAGAGGTCTTGGTAAGCTCGCTCTACTTCATCCATAAGCCGCCACTATGACTGTGCCGTATTTCTATTAAACCCCCGATTGAGGAGTTACATCAAAGTCTTGACAACGTACTAACGTACGATATCACAAGGTGATGATCTTCGCCACCGTGCTATGCCGACTTTCGCCAATATCCTACATACTCTTGCCCCGCCAATCTCGTCCCACGAACGTCTGCTTATTCACATCACCCACGACATCGTTGGCTACCCGGCCCTTGACCCCCTCATATATGGCGTCTTTAGCCGCGTTATGTCACAAGTTGAAGGCGGTGACTTGCTCGTCGTTCAACGTGGACACGAGAACACCGCTCGTCGCTCCTCTGACGGCGCCTTTTTTAGCGGTTCCTCTCACTCGGCCGGCTGGCGTGACGGTCCCTGGTGGCGACAAGTCGACTCACCTCGTGACCTAGGCGCCGTCAAGGGCCTCCTCGAGGGAACCAAGCTGTGCCGTGCTAACGCAGAGAGTTATTCAAACGACTACCTGGCGGCAAGTGGTGGCGTAATCGAGGCCCAGAGGCGTGCGCTAGAGCCCCTGAGTGAAGACAATCCCGTTCGGACTAGCGATATCTTCCTCGCCGTCCAAGGCATCATAGTTGAGGCGGATTCCGCGCTCTTCGCCGGCAGCACTGCTAACGAGGCGGAAAAGGAGGCCAGCGTCGTTGCAGATGATAGTGCCGATATGCAGATCTGCTTTGCTGTCTATGTTCTCGACCCTGTCCATGATATTGTGTACAGCACGACCAGCCAAAGTATTCCGCTTAGGTGGATCAAGTGGTTAGATGCAACGACTCCGTTAACGCCGGCTAGCGAGAGCGAGCAATCTGCTCTCGAAGCCTTTAGTGTCCCCGATGAGATCCGAGAGATCGTCGACGGTGGTGGTGTAGACCCACGTGAATGGGTCGCTGAGTGGGTCGAGGAGACCTTAAGTCTCTCTATCGGTGTTGTTGCCCAGAGATACGTAGCTCGACGGATGGGTGTTGAAGAGGGTGGTCTTGGTAAGGGCAAGCAGAAGATTGAGGATCTCGTTCAAGAAGGCGGCGGTGAAGCCGCCCGTGCGGGTCTGATTTAACTTGGAGAACGGAGAGGAGACTCGCGATGGGGATGAAGATGATGTTATCAATATGGCCTGCTTTTTCTGGGTTTTGGGGTGTCAGGGTGTTCTGTAGGCCGACTACTCTTCTTCGAACTGGATCAACTATTTATTTATGCATGAAACTGATCCTGGAATACAATGAGATTCAGTTGTATATCGCTATGCGGTGTGGAGGAGTTGGCTTTATTATACAGCTTTCTTGGTGGATGACAAATGAATTCTGGAGATACCATATATTTTCTCATGCAGGTAAGGGATATATCAATATAGGCTGTGTTACAGAACATCATATTGTACAGATTTCAAGCTCGTCATAATGTTGAGGAATAGTAGCCTAAGGACGTATGGGGGGACGACTGATCAGATGTACTATACCTTACTCTGATGTACCATGCTCTCTACTCCAGCAGACAATCTTTGCGTTCTTTAAACTTAATTGCCAATGGACTGCTCAAGTCTATACATTCACCTCGAAGGGCAAAATTGAGAAAACAGCTTTGTAAAGGTAGTTACTTTCATATTAATACTTCGAGCCTGTCAGCGAACATTAAAACTGCAGGAGATGAAAGAGGTTGTATAGATGGACAATAATCATGCTCATGTTACTAAATAGTTACGCAATTGCAACACTCGTTAAGCCCGTAATCGACGATGAATATCGTGAGGTGAGAAATGGATAACTAACTACCTTCTTGCGTAGTATAAACCGCTAAAACCATACCACAACGTTGGATATCCGCAAGTCTACAGCGGCCGAAAGACAAGCGACCAACTCAAACATTATCGTCTAACTTCTATCACTAGCGCCGATTTCTACGCGTCTAACAAATCATATAGACAAGGAAACTCACTCACTGCTTCACCCTCTGCTCCTTATCCCCGGCATCCTCCAGACTCCCAACAACCTTCAACTCGGCCTTCGCGTGTCGAGTCGCGCCCTTAGACCCGACGCGTTTAAGAGGGCGATAAACGGGATCCCACATCTGCTCGCGGATCCACTCTTCCAAGTCGGCGTCGTTGTCAGGGATGTCCTTTTCCGTCGCGACGGACTCCTCGACGGCGGTCTTGATGACCTCGCGGGCGACCCGCACCGAGACATTCCGCACCTCCTCGACGCCGGGGAGCAAGGGCGCCTTGTCGTCCTTCAGCGCCGGGCTTAAGTCTGCGACGCCGTGCACGGCGGCGACAAGCATCTTGTCTGTTATTAGCTTTGCGCGGCAGAGCACGGCGCCGAGGCCAATGCCGGGGAACACGACGCTGTTGTTGCATTCCGCGACCTCGATGCTGACTTCTGAGCCGTCGGCGCCCCACGGTCCCTTCACTGGCTCAAAGGGGCTGCCCGTCGCGACTAAGGCCTTTCCGTCCGTCCATTTGAGGATGTCCTCCGGTACGGCTTCGTGGAGTCTAGTGGGATTCGAGAGAGGCAGGATCACGGGCCGTGGGGTGTGTGCAGCCATTTCCCTGATGATCTCTTCCGTGAAAGCCTTGGGCACCGTTGAGGTCCCGATAAGCACATTTGGATGCACCTCTTTAATTACGGACAGGAGAGAGAGCTCCTTTTCGGACCATTGCGAGGCGTCTTTCGCAAAGACCTTTTGGCCGTCATCTAATTGTGAGTCGGTGGTCAGAAGACCTGGTCTGTCGATCAACCTATTGTGTTGTTAGTGAGCGGAAAGAGATTCGTAAGATTAGCAGGAAGTAGATGAAAAAAAAGCTCACCAGATCTGCTTCGCCGCCTCGTCTTTACTTATCCCTCTCTCGGCAGCGATCGCGTCGCGTACCTGATCAGCTATGCCGACTCCCGCTGTTCCGGCTCCAAAAACGACCAGCTTTATGTCTTTAAGCTTTTGTTGGCTAACGTGAAGTCCAGCCATGATGGCTGCGAGTGTGACGCATCCGGTCCCTTGGACATCGTCGTTGAAGCAGGGAATTTCCGATCTATAGTGATCCAGGATGCGGCGTGCTGTCGAAGCGTTAATTTAAACGAGTCTTAAACCGTACTCTAGGGGGTTAGAAAAGGAAAAATACCATTCGTTAAACCGAAATCCTCGAAGTGGATGTAGGCTCTGGGAAACAATTTCCTAGCGGACTGAACAAATTCGTCGACGAATTTGTCGTATTTCTCGCCGCGGACTCTGTTCTTGCGGAGTCCAAGATACAGCTCGTCGTTGAGAAGCTTCTCATTGTCCGTGCCACAGTCTAAGACTACGGGAAGGGTGCGGTTGGGATGGACTGCAATATCGCGTTTTCAATCAGCTGCTGCTATTCTAACTGCGATCTGGGAGTCTTTCCCTTTCTAAAGGCCAAAACCAGAAGAAAATGACTCCGAGGATTACTTACTACCAGCACAAAGTGTTGTCAGCACAAGCTTTGCTACCGAGATCAGGATTCCTCCGGCACCCTGATCTCCTATTCCGAGGATCTCTTCGCCATCTAGTTACTATTAGCTAGTCTGTTTCAATATCGCCTCGTATTGGTGCCTTTGTTAGCACTAGGCGATTCTTGCTTGCATACCTGAGACGACGATGTAGTCGATATCGTCAGGCTTTCCCCATTGGGCGAGGTCATGAGAAACTCTGTCTACGTTGTCGATATTCAAGAAACATCCCTCGGGTCTTCTGAAGAGGCGCGAGAAGTTCTGTATCGCATCGCCTTCGGTTGGCGTGTAGACAATACTAAACATCTCCTTCAGGTGATCTTGCAAGAGCTACCGATAATTAATGATATGCATTATAACGCCACCTATTTGCCGCTTTCATGTGTAACAGTTGATCACCAATCTTGTGTCTGGGAACGAGGACGCGGTAGTCATGGCAGCACAACTCGAGTGATACTCACCCGAAAGTAAAGGACGGCATTCTGCTCCATCAACGAAGTCAGGAATATGTTCTTGGCAAGGTCACCCGGTCTCGATGAGTATTGCTCGTAAGCACGTTTGACCTGCTGATCTAGGGTTTGAACGCTCTGGGGTAACAAGCCCGTGAGATTAAACTCTTTTCTCTCCTGGGAGGTGTGTGCAGAGCCGTGATTGAAATACGGCGTATTCAATAGCACACTTCCCGTCACAGCGCATTCGACTGGACCACGGGTGCTTAATGGTAGGTGAGAGAACTTGGATTTAGACGACATCTCGGGCCGGGAAAATGAAGTTGAGAAGGTTGGGCAATTGGTACGATGCGTGAATGTCAAGGGGCGCCAAGCTGGACGAAATCTATACATGGGAATATGATATGGTTGCGGTTGCGACGAACGGTGCTTAAATAGATATATCGATAACTAAACGAGTCTAGAAACTAAAACCTACGATTTCGCCAAGGCAAAACAAAACGTTGCAATCCACATGCACATGGTACCATCGATGAAGCTGGCGTGACGTCGTGGAAGGTTGCCCCCACGACACAGAAGAAGCCACAACTGTGGGGCAACCATACCGTTGTACTACGTATAGCTAGGTGCCCTCTAGTCTAGGTAGGGTTCATTACGAATGGCGGAACACGGTTTTTTTCAGCTTATGGCGCTGGATGACCGAGTATAATAACATACGACATAAGACGGACAAGAGCAGGGGAGATGGTATGCTGTATTATCGGGTGACATATGTAAGGCCTGCAGCTGAAAATGCAGAGCAACAGTGCAGAGATGGAAAGATATCTAAACATATCAACGAAAGAATGTAGGAGCTCTTGGAGCCTCGCTCATGTAGAAGAAGAAAAAGACGCATAAAGCATCAGATGAGCGGGGACTATGATGGTCCGTTGTAGTTAGTCTTGCAGTATTTTACCCACAAATGGTACGAGTACCATCTGCTGCCTCAATGTCACCAAGCCTTCTCGAGGCCCCAGCACAATACGTGCCGAGGCATAAAGACCTTCAAAAAGAAGACTCGTGGGAGATTTGGAGTGGCCGGTTCGAGGGTGCTGCGTGTGTGTGCATGTTGTGCTACGTGTACGGTACGTAGTACGAGAAAGTGACAAGAGATAACAAACCTATTGTAACGGACCGATTACCAGGCCAGTCCTGTGATAAATCGTCCGCGCGACCATTCGTTGTTTACATTTTATCGTGTTGGTTGGAGGATTGAAAAGAAACTTGAAGAAGAGAATTTTGATGCAAAAATACCCGTCCGTATAAGAATAACGCTACTCCACAAAACGCGCTGCATGGCCCGTGCGTTCTATGGAACCTACCTACTTCGTCCACCAAGTCCCTCTCTTACTTAGTAACAAGTGTAGGTACTGAGTACCTATACCCCTCATAGTGGGTTGCCTGCCAATCATCTAGTCTCCCTCTCACATACAACATAACATCACTATCACCACCATGGTCTTAGATACCTTCCTACACAAGCATAACAAAACACATGTAGTATCTAGGTGGTATACTCGTTATATCTGCTGCACGCTTGGGTATAAAGCTACCGCTTTTTCACTACTAAATTCAGTCCCTCATCTAAAGAATAACCAATGTGGTAAAAGAGAGCGTCACAGTGTGTATTGGGCACTCAAGAATCTAATTGGCAAGGCGAATATCTTCTTCCGGCACCCGAAGTTAACGAGAGAGATATGCGTGCCTGAGTAGAATACAATAATCCGCAACTTGGTTTCTCCGCGCTTCTTAGTCCATCAAGACACAACTCAATTCAGCTTATTCCGGTCAAGGTAATTCCGTCCACGATGCATTTACATGGACATGCCCGGAAGTGCAGTAAGCCCTGGGTAGAGCATGTCAGTGCTTGTTGCTCGAAAGCCAAGAATCCGGGATAGGCTCAATAGGGAAGACACTTACATTTGTCGCCATTGTATTCACCAGACTGCTGACTCTTGGTGCAAGCAACGGCTTGCGCATCTGTCTGTCTCTTGAGTGGCGCACAGCGGTCGCCTGAGCATTTGCCATTCATTGCCTTCTGGAGTGCGTCACCCTGCCACCCGAATAGGTAATCACCATGCAACCCGTATCCTGATGGCGAGCGTTAGGATCAAGTCTCTCAATGCGAATGTATTTCTAGGATGGATGGATTACCTGTATTGTCGCCCATGCTCCAGTACCAGGGCAGGGAACCGTCCGCAGGCCACTCAGCCTTGTTGTTGAACTGGCGCGTATCGAACATTATCTATGTGGAGAATCAGCGATTGCCATTTATGGTAACAAAAAACGAAAAGGGGTTCAGGGGTAACAGGAGTTGCAGGAGTTTTCTACTCCTGATTAGGCAACTTATGCTCCCGAGACACATCGAAACAAGGAATAAGAGCCTCCAGCGTACTGACCTCGTACATGATCTGGGGAATCTTGACAGGGTGTGTCGAAGGGCATGCACCACCAGATTCAAATGTGCCAGACGCCGGGTAGGCCACGTGGCTCTTGTGGTCGATCGAATCAAGGTTCTTGCCGTCCCAGCAGCTGGGGAAGTGCACCGACACGCGCCACCCACCACCGCATACATCCTTGGGAAATGCCTGGGTGTCGGAACCCGTGCACGGCGCGCCGCCGAAGGGGTTTTGCTGCATATTAGTTTCGCAGCGGTAGCAGAGTTGCTTCTGCATGGTCGCCGCCTTACGGTTCAAACTATCGCCGACAATCATACGGAAGCCCTGTCACTCTATTCAGTTCTCTGATTGCTTCAAACACGGTGAGGACAGTTTATATGAGCTTACAGGCTTGAATGCCGTAACTGTAGCGCTGGACTGGTACCCCCGAATGTAATAGACGGTGACACCGGCCTGGACACCGAGTCCCAAGTTAGCGACCTGAGGAACGCGCTTGTAGGTCCCGTTGCGGGCTTTGAAGTAGAGATTCGCCGTCCAGTAGTTACTGAAATCTTCAGAATACGTGCAGCTGGTGCAGGTAGAGGTCGTCGGGGGATCGTGGCTTGACGCAGACATGCTCGCATTAAACGAGTTTCCACCGACGATTTGGTGCATGTGCGCAGATGGGACATTTCCAGGCTCGACCAGAGGATCAATTTGGTCGATGACAAGCTGTGAGCACCCAAAGCGCATCAGTTCTTGCGCTGCGGTTAGCTGCACCGCCAAAGCGGGCAGAAGAGCCTTGAACAACATCGTTACTGCTGGTACCGTTGATCGCTACCAAACGGATTCTTTCGGCCCTAAACTAATAGTTGAGGGATAGCTAAGGAAAATGGAGTGTGCGACAAGGAAGAGAAGCAAAGGATAGCACTGACAGTGACCAAGTGGCCGTCCTATATGAAGTCCTTGGGTTCCCAAGCTGGGGAGGCGCGTCGCCCGGATAAAACCAAACCCATTGCGGATGCGGTCATAGGACTTGGCAACGATTGGCGAAGAGAGCACGCGGGTCAACTACCGTGGATCAGCATCTCGGCGGTTAATATAAACTTCTAAATCCAGAGCGAATCTCATGGAGCGCTCATATTAACAGAGCAGTCAATCTTTGGTCTTGCGGGGCAGGGTAGATGCGGTAGGACATTAAGGTTGTCCGCATCATTTCGGCACCATGGCACCGTGCTTCTCCAGTTCCTAATACGTCACTACTTCTCCTTTTATCGGTTTATGTGCATGCTGATTGGCTTTTTTAGACATCACGGGAGTAACACTTCAGGAGTGGGGGATAAAAATAATGAAAACAGCATCATAGTGCATTCAGACTTGCCACAAGCTAGCATCCTCAATTATCCTACAAGAAGACCAACAGCCTTACTCGTTCGTCTAGCTACGAAGTTTAATAGTAAGAACATATAAGCCTTCGATTGGAGCTTATAGTATTAAATATTTATCCCAGATTACCCACGGCACATTACTAGAGGGCCACCTTCTTATAGAATGGTAGCTTAGCCAGACCACCTTGTTTTATAGTAGGCCTGAAAATATACGCCAATACCATGGGGCAATATTTGCCGGCAAACGGAAGGGCACGTGTGAGGAAGGATTTCAGGCAGTCTAATCATGTTCTAGCTATCTCAACACATTATCATCTTCTGTTATCATCATGCGGCAGTAGCATTTGGCATGATAGCAGCAAAGCGTCTAGAAGTCGATTTGGCCCTAACTCATAAGTCTGATACTTGTTTTACTCCTTTGTCATTGCCAGATTTGCCGAGACATACGTTAAGGCTGAGGTAGAGAGGTAGATAAATTAAGGTTGCATCACACTGTATGCTGCGAAAGATTGCAAAGGTAGATGTCTCATATTGATCTCAGGAGTCTCTGGCATATCCGATTCACTTGTCGGTAAATCGACAAGGCAATCAGAAACCGAGGTCTGGTCTATCTGCTGCGCTTGATATTGAAGTTATAGCATTTACAAACATCTAGGTCTCTAGAAATAATATAGCAGCGCTAACAAATTAATTGGATTTTCAAGCGGCGGATGTAGCTACATTATGGTAGACAATCACTCTTGTGGTTTAATCTGTTTGATCCCAAAGAAACTCAGTTGGATGTATCGAATAAGAAGAAGCCATGGTCTCATTAGTTAGTTGTCTGTTTTCACTGACCAAGAATTAATCGTAATAGGATCTCAGATGACCAGTTAAGCCAGTACAAGTGGTTGAAAGACATGCTCGCTACCCATTTGTGTATGAGCTTGCACTGGGACGACCTGCTTCATCATTACAGTAGGTAAACTTGTCAGAGCTTGAAAGCCATTGCATTTCGTGTGATTGTTTTCTTTTTTCGCGTTGATAAAGATAGGGTCTGCCGTGTTATGTATAATATATTAACATTTTGAAGGATTACCTAGGCCGCCCTCCCTTGGTCGGCATAAGAAAGAGGCACTGCATATGGCGACATCTTGTAAAACTACTAAGCGCTTCTTTCTCCTAGGCTGGAAAGATCTCGGTCGGCTTCCACAATGTTCCACAACATCAGGCTTAGGGGCCCGGATTGACACGTTCCCAAACACCCGTGGCCGCGGCCGCTGGGTCACCCTTGTTTGTCTTAACGACCCCATCGCCAATACTCATTAACATATCAACAAATTCTGTAGCCTCTTCGTAGCCATGACTGTCTTATATAATGACATATTCCGCTTGCTAAACGTTTGGAGGCTTAAACTGTGCCTGCCATTCCTTTCGACGACAATTCCACGGCCAAACCTCTTGCCGTCTTCCGAAACTCTCCCCTTTTCTAATATCTTGGGTAAATAACACTATCCTTCCTTCATACAACACCGGATTCCTTATGATGGCTGTTGGCTTGTGGGCCCTGTTGCGTTATGGCTTACTTCGATGATATTAATTTATATTACCTCTGTGCGAAAAAATGTGGTGGTCGGCTGTGAGTCTGTGACGCCGTAGTACGCAACCTTACTAGCGATACTTAGTATTTAGTCGCATGGCTTTCTTCCGCCGCTAGAACCGTGTGTACCTCAGGTACAATTCGCCTTCCCCAGGGAAAATATTCATCCGGAAAGACCACACTGCCACTCCTTAAATCATCCTCTTGGATTGCCCATGAAACCAAGTTTCCCAATGTTAGACTGGCCAGCCACAGAACCTTGTAGTTTGTAGCGTCAATGTGTCATAGTATCCCTAGAGATAGTCTTGCAATGAGCAGTATTAAGGCTTAATGAGAGTTGTTTTTGAGTATTACTGGACATAGTGCTCGGGAATTTACATGCTCAATGAGAGATGAAGTTGAATTTCCATGATAAAGAAGTATCTGAACTACACAGAACCAGCAACGTCAATATAAAGATAACGTGATATCGATTAACCCTACAGACTTGAGGAGCATTTAGAAGAAGAAGAAAGGAAGAAGAAAAGAAGAAGAAAACGAGAAGAAAACGAGACAGTGTCTAAGTCAACTAGATCTTGAGCAAAGTGAAGCTTGCTTGTGCAGCTTCTACCTGTTCTAGAAATGAATCTATATTATGTAATACGACACTCAGACGAACCAACAGCGAAGAGCCCCGCATACTGCATTCCTCTTCTTTAGGTAGTACAAAGCATTAAAGGGGACACCGAATGATACGGTAATATCGTGGATAACAATCATTTCCTAGGAGCCCACTACACTACAACGGTGCGCTATTAGATAGCACATTTCCGACATACCATTTTTGAACCCAATTTCTAGACTAGCTGATCACAGCTATTAAATGCAAATTCAAGACGCTGTATATTACAAAAAATGCATTTAAAATTTACCTCTTATTTCTCAGTTTAAGAAGTTCTGCGAGTATTTGGTTTATTCTTTTTGGGGGAGGGGCGGGGGGCTGAAGAAGGCTTAATAAGCATGAAGGCGGTCGTACTAGTAGTATTATAGTATTAAATATATCAGAATTATCCTAATGGCCCTTCCTATACAAAGCAAGGTTCGATCTCGGTTTCAATCTACAGCTCTGTCAGCGTCTCGTTCGCGTCAATGCAGTTGCCTTTCTAATCCGGCTTACCGGGAAAACTCCATTCTTCTCCCTTTTACTTCGGAGTTCGGATGAAAATGCTACCTAACTTTTTGGAACATGTCTCTCCTGAGTCCTTACCCCGTAAAGACCTAACCCTCTTTCGATTCCCAGACCACTCCCCCTGCCGCTCAGTCCCGACGTCTCGGTTGATTGAGATCTCTTAAGCGAGAACAAATGTGCAGTTTCACATATTATTAGCTATATTCATAAGTTCGACTATTGAGTATTGCACCTCGCTGCAGGCTGCCTCACTTATGCCATTGCATCTCGAAGGCTGATGTCATGAAAAAGGAGAATATAGCACCCACGCGACCTTGCAATTAGAGCCCGCATGCAGAAGATGCAGGTACAACTTATAAGCCTCAACCAGCGCCGGGTAAGCCTGTTTGACGATGAGCTATGGGAGAGGTAACACTTACTTTGTATTCATGATTTCGTTCCGACGAACACGCTACAACCTCATGGCGTTTGTGAATCCTTTACTGCAACACCTTCAGCGAGCCCCTTTTAGGTCCGGCCTTGGGAGAATGTGGAAATTAGCGCCCGCGCTGTAATTCGCTTCAAAGGTGTACTGGCCGATGATGATAGCCTGCCATTGCGTCAGTGGGGTTGCGATGAATCCTGAGCGCATGGGGTGTCCCTCCACCATTGGCTGTTCGGTGTTAGAATTGTAACCTCCGCCCGTTCAGCCCAGCCAGGATCGAAATGCGAGGCTTGAGGTGAAACGGGTTTAGAAGGGTTTCGACTGATATCTAGTATACAATAATGGTCGAAAAGGGGGGTTCAGTATGCATCTTCATCTTCTAGGCAACCAGCTCTCCGGTTATCTCTTATGCTATAGCTAAGTCAACTACCATCAAACTTTCACATCCTTTTTTTTCTCTCTCCCGTTTTGTGAGGAGCAGCGGAGCCAGATTATTACAATGGCTTGAATACATTATGTCATCTCTTAGTCAATATAGTGCAACCGCCAGCGCGAGCGCGGGCGCGGGCTATGGTACGCAAATAAGCCTAAGTGTACCGACGCAGATCACAGCAACTCCGCTCACCACGATCTTCACGCCGTCATGGGAGTGTAGGACGCCTTTCGTGTTTGAGGACGAATGCTATGGCTCTGCGTGCTATGGATCGTATATGCCGCTCTTGTACAGCTCTTACCATAGCCCCACAGCTGGTGTCTTGATACAGTGCTTACCACAAACCACTTCCTTCGACGACGGTTATGTAGATGGAATCTTCGATTATAATCCAGGGCGATTCTGTCCCGATGGCATGACTACAGATACAAGTATCGGCAGTGCCTTTCTTTGCTGTCCTAGGTGCGTTGTGTGTTGCGAACGACACGACTTCAGTGCTGATCTCGATGTACTAGCGGCTTAACGTATTCATATGACGGCAGCGAAGAAGGGTGTACCGCAACTCTTACAGAAGGGACCTTTTTCGCAGGTCCATGGGCCGACAATAAAGGCACCGTATGTACAACTATCGAAAGCATGACACTGTATGTCTCGGCTCGTCCTGTTTATCTCACCCGAGGATCGAACGTCATATATCAAACTTCCAGCGATATAATGATCCCTACGGCAATAAACGAAGGAATGTCTACCCTCACCACTACGCCGACGCCGGGGGTGACATCTTCAGTGGTGACATCTTCGGTGGTGACCACGAGCCGCGCTACCATATGCCGAAGACACAGTTGTCAACCGACGACACCGACGAACCCCATCGTCTCGGATGACTCGGGACCCTCAAGTGATATAGGCCTCAAAGTCGGTGTGAGCGTAGGCAG
Source organism: Xylaria hypoxylon (assembly GCA_902806585.1). NCBI lineage: Eukaryota > Fungi > Ascomycota > Sordariomycetes > Xylariales > Xylariaceae > Xylaria > Xylaria hypoxylon. Next base: position 4,504,339 of record CADCXB010000001.1, read on the forward strand.
TGTGATTGTAGTCGCACTTATCGCGCTCGGCTACATTCTGCTAACCCGCCACCGCCGGAAGCGACTGCTCAATGATCATCAACCCTTAAGCTCCCCTGCGACAGACTTTGAATTAGAAGCGGCTGGGAAAATCTACGCGAAAAAGCATCTACCCGAGCTTCCCGTGCCGGTATCGCGGGCCGAGCTTGAGGGGACGCCAGTCAGGGAACGCGGAGCCGGAATATATGTGTGGAAACCCGAGCTCGAGGGCACAGCCGGGACACCAGGTGCGCTAGGCGTATACGTAATGAAGAAGTCCGAGCTAGAGGCAAAGCACAACGGTGCAGCTAGACCTGCGCCGGGAGCTGGCGCGAGGAAAACAAGAACTCCCTATGAATCCCCAATTATCGGGCCGTCGTTTGCGAGATACTCTGTGCCGACATCTGGCGCAGTTTAAACGAACGTAAAGCTCAATTCTCAAGCGTGGCGGGTTGGGTCTGTTTTAGATTTCATGGTACTTGGTAGAGATGGCAACGATAAAGGATATTTCTGCAAGTCGGTATTGCTAGATAAAGCTAATGGGGATTTGCTGAACGAGTGTGTCCCAATCCAACATCGCTATACAATGAAAAAAATACAATTTTCCTGACGTGTTGTTCAGTTAGCACCGAGCAGTTAAGCGATCTCGGCGGAATGACATTCAACTATATGAAAAGCCATGAGTCGTCGTGACGGGGCTGTTTCTCTCAGCACTGGAAACAGATTAGCCGCCTGTTCAACTACCGCCACCGCCGCCGCAGCCACCACCTCCTCCGCAGCCACCACCACCTCCGCAGCCACCACCACCTCCGCAGCCGCCGCCGCCGCCGCCGCAACTTGAGACACTTGTAGAAGAACACTAGTAATTCATGTTAGATTCGGCCCACCTTATGCCCTAGTGGCTCAAGCATTGAGATGTAGATGACTTACACCGACAGCCCCTCCGTTCCCTCCACATCCACCAGCGTGGGTACCTCCACACGCCCCTGCGGCAGCCGTGCCACCGCATGTGCCGGCAGCACAAGCTCCGTAGTACCCGGAACCTGAAGAGACGGTCGTGGTGTCATAGTAGACTGGGCAGACGCAGTAAGCGGGATAGACATAGGGAGCATATAGCAGGTAGGGAGCGCCCCAGTAATAGTAGTAATACTCGTCCCTAGGAGGCAAGTCACGGCCCCTTTTCTTTGCCCGCTTCCTGGCCTTTTCGTAGTTGTCCTCTAGCCGCTTCTGGTGAAGCAGGTGCAGCCGGTTGTTTATTTGAGAGCGTATCGAGTCGTTCTCTACGACTCGCACTGAGTTATGTGCAGAAATGTGTGCGTTGCTGTTGCCCGGTGGGCAGAGCGCAGCGCGGCCGGACTGATAGAAATTGTCTACAACTTAATACGGATAGAAACCCCCATTAGTAATTGAGAGTGATTGAAGATGTGGAAATAGTCATACCTTTGTCCTTCTTGCTTCCGAATATGGGAAGCTTGCTGGCTATGCTAGAGCTATGAATAGGTCGCACAGACTCGCAGTACCAGCAGGTGCATTCCGAATATACTTCTCCGTAGAGCTCCTGGTACACCTTGCTAGTCCATTCAAATGAAGTAGACAACTTGTCCTCGCCGATTTTGTCGTCATGGTCGATGAATATCCCCATTTTTGAGCACATTGACTCATAATAGCTGGCAGGGCTTAGTTGGTGAGTATGCCACGCAAGGTCAACATCTAGGGTGGGAACAGCGATTTTGTATGGGTATTTCTTCATGATGTCGGTGAAGCGGTTGTATTTTTCGATGAGACGAATCATTGTCTCGCGTGCAGCCGGGCTATGCAGCCAGTCCAGCTATCAATGACCAGATGAGTATGCACGTCAAATGAGGTATAAGGAGTAACGTCTTACCTTGTACATCTTTTCCGTGAAAATCCCTTGCCGCAAGACAGCACCGCCGAGCTCCAGAGCAAAAGGAGAGCTGTTCCCCCAATATCTCGACATCATCTTTCTTACATGGACCCGAGCGTCTTTTCCAAGACGATACTTTTTCTTCATGTCTTTTGCGGTGACACGCTCGACTTGTTTGATTACGTCAGAATCAGCGAGCACCGTTTCTATAATTTTGCGAACTTGATTCATAGACGCCGGCGGTGGCTTGTACAATCGACTTCGAAGATTATATCGAATAATTCGGTTCGGAAATGTGCGCTGGAATGTATCCCTGTTGGGTCCCGGCGGCGGGAGCTGTTTCGTCATTCCGATCCAAGAGTTGAGAATTGTGCCTGGCATCGGATGCTGGTGAGCTAGGAGATTTTTCACATCAGTGGTGAATTTGAAAACCTCAAGATAATCTCTCTTGAGTATCTTGCCGCAATTGCGACAGCTCGCCTGGAAATCGCCGTCACCATAACCATGCCCGACGAGTGAAGGAGATTCATTTTGTGAGTCTTCAGCTGCGCCGCACGTAGACCACGGAACCGCATTCTTCGCACCGCACTTGGGACAAGGGGGAATGGTTTTGGAAAACGAATCGTTTGCGTTATCCCATTTCCTTGAAGTTGTCTTCTCCCATGTGGCCATGCAGTCAATTGATACTTTGTAGTTGAAATTCGTGTCGATTGCATCGTTGACTAGCTGCCATGGCATACCAGCGTGCCACAGTTCTCCGAGACCGTGCCGCAAACAGTCCTCAAGATAAGCTCTAGGGTTGAGCATGTGTGCGTGCCAAACCATTAGCACATCGTTAAGAGATGTTAGTTAACACCATAATAGTCTAGTGTATGGGATTCTTACCAAGAGGTGGAAGCTCGACCTTCCAGGGGTTCTTAATAGGGGGTTTCGAGGCAAAACTGGTGTATTTGGCTGTGTCTTCAGCCATATCTTGTTCAAGTAGAGGGTTCTTAGGAAAGCTGTTCCACCAAGCTTCATATCGGTCGGCGGCTCTGGCAACGTATAGTGCCCATCGCTTCTCTCGAAGCAAAGACAGATTCTTCTTAGTCTCATCGTCAAGCTTGTCAGTGTCTTGCAATCCGCCGGTGCCTTTACCGGCAGGGAACACCCGACTGTCGTGAATTTGCCAAAGGCCATCGGTATATCCAACCGCTTCCTTCAAGCTTTGAAAAGCGAACAAAAGCTTCAGGTGCGCCAGGCATATGTCTGCAGTGACCGTTTCGGCAACCAAGGGAACCTCGAGAGAGGAAAATGCCAAGTTAAGCTGGTCGACGTCTTCGGGGGACATGTTAGTAGCGAGGGTAGCATTGTAGCTTGGTGGTGCAGCATCTGCATCAGATTGTGCCGTGTCAGCCACGGAGTCGACTTTCTCGGGCTTACCCATGATGGTAGTAATAGGTTGGGTGTACAACGGTGATGGAAGGGATGAAATGGCCCAGCCGTCGGTCGCAGGCTATGCTTTAAGGCAGTGATCTATGCAGTCGTCCTCCTCCTTTGTAGTTCTTCTTCTTTGTAGTCGTCTGTAATGCTGCTGCTACCTTCACTTTATAGCTGAAGTAGACTACGTGAATTGTGAGTCTCCAAGACGGATTCGTTTGGGGGACTTCCAAATCCGATCACCGACGGGTGCCCTGCAGGCTGCAGCAGTATCAATAAAAGTCTAAGGAGGGGGTTTGGGACATATGCTGCTGTGGTCGTGTATTATCTCCGATCCAATCAACCCTAGACTACTCAACACGCCGTATAATATTGCCAAAGCTACGCTATGACGATTATAATGAATAAAACTTGTTGATAGGGACAGATGTGTGCGAATAGCAACGCATGCCCGCGGTGTAACTCGACTAAGCCGTGAGATGACAGCTAGCATGGTTCAGCATGGTTCAGTTGGTGGGCTGAATGCTGATAATTTGCTCGACACTGCCGCTGTGGAATCCGTCTTCCATGGCTTCTATCTCCCCCAATATGCCTTGTGACTTTCAGCCGCAGCAGGTGATTGCTTTCTTTGCATTAGTCTACACTACTAAGTAGGAGAGCGTTGCTTAGGAGAGGTATGTAGAGAGGTATGTAGAGAGGTATGTAGAGAGGTAGGATGAATGGTGGCTTAGGCAGGCGCTAAGGTCCCCCTACTAAGGGTCTACTTACATGCACTAAATACCTACAGGTAGGTAAGTACCTAGGTATCCACTAGACACAGTAATGGCTAACGTTGTAGCCACTAATGTTGTGGGCTAACGGGCCCTACCTACTAAGCAGCTATAGCTTCTTTCCTAATTTACTGACCGAGGGGTAGCACTGCCTTACATCCTAAGAGGTACTAGGTAGGTAGGTATAAGCGACGACCCAACGTTCTTCCTTAGGTAGTGAACTAACTAAGTACCTAGCTTGGGTACTCGTACAGAACTCATAGCATATGTTCCGGGGCAGTGTATAGGTACCTAATACGGGCCGGCCCATTGAAAACTACATTGCTTAGCTATTCAATCGCCAGAACTTCAGGACGCACACAGGTGACTTAAGTAGTGGCTGAATATTCCCTTTTTGGAAGCCGACAGCTTAGAGTACCTAGTCTAGATACTGCTTAGAGGTTCAATCATGCATTTCATGTTCTAAAGTCGGCGTCGTCATCAACGTGGCTCGGCGGAAACTCTACAGCAGCGTCAGAAGAAGGGGTTTCGTTTTCGGAAATTCAGTCGAAAGGCAGGCCTTCACTCTATGGAAACCAAAGTGATGAGTAATCGCTTCAACATTTAACTGCCTGCTCAGGTATACTATGTACAGGTATGACGCCGACATGTCCAACCCCGGATTCCGACGGTCTCTCTCATCCAGCATGCGCTCTAACCACAACACGTATGCATCGGTGACCGTTCGGAAGCGGCTGAACGCGTTCCACAAACTGAGCTTGAGATTGACAGGTCATACGGCATCCAGATTGTTCCGGATATAGATGGGCCAGTCGGGAACACCATCAAACAATTAAGAGGTTGGTCAGCTTGTTCTCCACGTATCTATTCAACGCCTAGACCTAGCAACTGTGGCTCTAGCAGTAACAATTCATCGAGTTGGGGCCTTGGAGTATTATCGGTCGGGCCCAATCTCAGTTGCCTCTATGTATTCCCAGGACGCATATTCATCGGTTTTACTCCCCACGTCGATACTGCTGTCGCTTTCCCACTGACTATCGTCGGGGATGGCATCTGGGCGGGATTGCACCTCGTCGTCCTTGGACTGTAATGGTAACGTCTGGTCTTTTGTAAGGCCGATCTGTCGACAAGTGTTTGGGGTAAAAAGTGACAGCTGCTCTAACTGGCCTGACTCTCTCGCTTCTATTCGTTCGCTTCTGAAGTCGACGGGAGTCAAAGTGTACCTGTTGCTGCCCCACGCGCCGGAGGACTTCAAGAGTTCCTTCCGTTGCTTTTGCTGCAGGAAACGTATACACAACAGTTCTGGATCTGCATCGAGAAACAGCATATGAATTGGAAGTTTGGCCCAGGCATGGGTTACAACATCGTCGCTACCGGCGATAGCCCAGTCGAGGTCCATCGTGATGTAGTCAACGTTAAAGGAGGCACGCCGTTTACTGAAGTTAGCAAGGGCTACTCTACCTCCCAAGTTACTATCAAGCCAATCCCCAAAATTCGCAGATAATAACTCCACTATGACCACGCGAGACAGGGCTACGTCTGTTTCTATCACGCCCCGTGCCATATCATCGATAACGCCCCGTCCTGTATCGTGAAAGAAAGGAGTCGAATGATCCGATTCACGACGGTAAACTTTCGGACAATGCATGCGATACCGGTAAATGCGGTCGTGGCATTTCATAATTAGTTGGTTCAGGCCTGTTAACGCGTATGGCCAGTGACTACTAATAGGCGAGTCCTCATTCTCAAGTAATGAAGTATTACCGAGAGTACCGTGCCACAGCTCGATGATGTGGAGAAATTGATCGTCAAATATATCGATGGAGGGCTTCTCGCGGATTTTATTGCGGTCATCGAGCGGGATAAGGCCGTGCTCGTATTCGGAGATCCACATCATTTTTTGGCTTTTGCGAAGCCCCAAGGCCCGTAATAATTTTGCTTCATCGGCAGTATTGGCTCGGATAGGAGGGAGGCTGAGTTTGTATGAAGCTATACAGGTCTTTTGAGACTGCATCTTTGGGCAGCGGACGAGGTCTAAAGCTACTAGGTTAGATGATATAACGTCTTGTCAAAGATGTCTTGATTATCGGTTCAAGGATTGATTTTCAGTCTTTAAGTAGTATGCAGCAAAATATGTAGGTAGTTTAGCTGGAGATAGAGATAGTGAAATAACGTACAGTAGTCTAATGCAGTTAGTGAGTGCTAGTGAGTGAAATTTGTAGAGCTCTAGAACCGGATATGTGAAAGTTAATGAAGGAAATAAAGGAGGTCGGATTTGATGTGGAATATGCCTCTATCTATAGAGGGCTATTGCCCTGGCAGACCCTAGAAGATACACCTTAACTTTCTTCGTTAAACTTTCAGTAGCATCACTGTGTAGAGCACATGTGATATTAAATACACGTTCGTTGTGTGTGGCTTAGATCATAGTGACTTTCGGTTTGTAGCGGTATCAAATGGGGGAAAGAAGGATGACAAGGGAGCATTTTAGGTTATGAAGAGAGAAACTATCTAATTATTGCATAGTTATAGTTTTGGAATGATTTAAACTTCCGTAAGTCGCACACATTAGGTTGTTGTTTCACTAGGATAAAAATATCAGGAACGCCTAAATTAAGCTAACATCAAGTTGTAGGGTGATCGTGAACGAGGTTGAAGCTCACATTCGCCCCCTTCCCCCCTTACAATATTACAATAACGCATTTTATGGTGACTAATCTAGAAATACATATTTAGCAATGGACTGGAGTAGTTACGTATGAAGTGGTGGTGTGTCGATGCTGTTAAAGAGAGCTAGGGGGGTCGCGAAATGATGGAACTGCTTTCGTGTTTTGCGGTTCGTTGATTTCTTGAAAGCTACAGATAGTGAGTTATTTAATTGAACTATTCGCCACGTATGGGTGCACATGGAGTCTACTGATCTAAGGGGGGAAACTTCATCTAGACAATCTAAACGATTCCAGCAAGGTATCTGACACTAGTAGGATGATGGGAGTGTTAGCTGCGCTTCATCATGGGCTTTGCTTTGTACACCAGCTGACACATATACTTTGGCTTCCCCCAAAGCAAAGATTCTTATAGTAACATGTGAATGTAATATATTGTGGCGAGAGTTTCCCCTGAATTTCTGCAGTCCCCCATTTGCGCTTGGCTAAAAATAAGGTCATGCATCTGAGGAAACTGCCGATTGATAGTGTGTCTACTACCGGCGTCATCCGAGATACCTATTTCGGTGAGTAGGACTCCTCGCTTCCCCAACAAGTGTTCTACTGGGATGGATGTGGTATGGGAGTAATCCAAGGCAACCGCAATCCTACCCTACTCGAGATAGCACACCTCGGCATGCGACAAACTAACAGTAATAAATATTGGGTGAGTGCGTGTAATCTACCTATTGCCAAACAGGGTGGAACTCGGGTATCGAATAGGATCGATTCTAATCCTTCATGGTGAGAGGTAGCTTAAGCGCAAGAAAGGGGGGACGGGGACGGGGACGGGGTTACAGTAGCATTTCTTATATCGCTTTAGCCTTCACACCGCCCAAGTTGTAGCCATCCGGCTCCTTTTCCGTTCGGCCAATACGTGCGAGACCACCTGTCTCATTCCTCATTACTAATTGAGCATCGCCAGGCAGGTGATCAGACCCAAGTTCTCAGGCCTGAGGATTCCCAACTGAACGGGCCCTATTTTGGTCCCATGCATAAGAACAAGGGTTGAAAATACGCCCCTGCAGCTCCGCCAAGTCCCTTGACCATGCGGGTAGACGGCACGTTTCCGTCCCTAGCAGGAGGTTACCGAGTTGTTGGGTCGGAAGACCATACTCAGTATGGTGCAGATGCAGCTTATCAATAAATATACGCACACCGCCTTACAAATGGGCCGATGACACAGAGCTCCTGCTAGGATCTTTCCCTGTTCTCTGGCCCCATGAGTGCTGATCCATGCCATCGGGTCGTTGCCTCATACATGGGGTAATCCAGTCCCTCGGGTTGTCTCAAGCCTTTGGTTCTGATCTGTTGACGAGATGCTGGCGAGACGTTTGAAGGCAACTAGCTCGCGGACAGGTCTGAAAGCATCTAGGGGGTATTGATATTTCATAGCTACGATGCCTCTTTAACTGTCCAAGCAGCTAGCCCCGGCTCTAAGTTTTCTAGCTCAATTCCACCATCCTTAACCTCTCGAATTCCATAGCGTTGCTTGAAATATCCATGGACGAGCTCAAGAATATCGAATACAAGGGTATTGGAGAAGGACTGTCAATTGCTTGCCGTCGGGATCTATCGCCAAGCGCATCGACGATTAGTTTAAATGACGATTGGCAGACGCTGTGAGACACATTCTCTTCTTTTTCTTTCCTATGAATTACTGACTAGTCGTAGGTATTCGCCCCAAGATCCTCGATGTGAAGCCCGTTCTTGTGCATCGACAATAGAGTCCACTGTAGATGCTGAACTGGGAGCTAAATCAAATGAAAGCCCATCAGCAACAACTGAACCCAGCTCTTCTACGAATGGGCAATACTCGCAGCTCACTCTGACCCCCTTCGAGAGATATTGTTTTCATGCTCAAGCACATGAACAGCTCATAGTGGGCCAAATAACGGATCGTCGATCGCTTGCACGATTCAGCAAGCTCGATGATTCCCTAGACGCTGCAGCGAAACTGGTCGCCGGATGCACATCTCAATTTTCGGTCTCCTCCTCGTCAATTTCCGGTTCGATCTTAAACGGAGACCCCAACGAGCTTGGCAGCCTCGTGGTGGCGGACTCACCTGAGTTGCAGGCTGCGCCGCAGGAAGAACAAGCAAAATACTTGCATAAAATGTAAGCCGAAGCTCATGAGCTCATGGTGAGATGTCGCTAACTGTTATCTGTATCGCTACAGTGCCAAGTTGAGAAGGCGCCATAAGGCAGAGGGGAGTCCACGAGCGATGAAGTCAGCGCGTGTCCGTAAGAGAAGTAAGACGAGTAATAAGTCAAACGAGACCGGCGACGAAGGTATGAGATCTTTGGATATAAGCTAGGAGTGCCCATTCGTGCCAACATGTACTTTATAACTAGATGTTGTAGAGCGCGGAGGATTACTAAGCCTAGGTCAAGCAAAACGTTAAAGATCTTCAGGCCGACCTCGGATGATCAAGTGAACCTCACATGCACCTGCTCATCGCCGGAAACTTATAACAATTTGATGAAATCCCGACATCAGGGCCAATTTAGGTGATTGAGTTCGTCTTCGCCAGCTTCATTTGCGTTTTATGGTATCTTGTTCCTTGATTCTCCTCGACAACTAGGCTTCTTTGTTGTCGTAAAATCCTCTTGTGACAAATTCGAACAAGTATCGCGGACCGACGATGACTTATCGTATCAGGAACATCCTTAATACTCCGCTAGCTTCAGTTATTGTTGTCCGGGGGCCCAATGATTGGTAGGTAACAGCCATGATTATAGGAATGACAACAGTCTTGTCGCCTATCCGCTTGACCCTTAGGGAGGCACTCTCTCCCATTTTCCACGACACAACCGGGCTACATGAGTCTCGAGCCAGTCAACCCATGAAGGAATAGTGCACTTATCCGCATACCGGTTATTTCACCATCTCGTTGATACCCGCCCGTCCTGGGAAAATTAGAAGCCGAATTTCGACAATTAAATGACATGAAGCGAATCTTTGGGAAGGGTGGATGCAAGAAAAGAACCTTAACCTTAAACCTCTTTCAGACCCCGCTATTTCAATTAGTATCCTCTAGAAGCATGCTCCCAATAATGCAATATCTATCTATCTTGATAGAAGTGGTAGGGGCAGGTGTTATGGTGTAGGTGTTGAGCCAATCCTTGTTAGGTCATCATCGGTGATCGGCATCATTAATTACCTACTACATGTACTAAGCATGCTACTTAGTACTGTCACATAAACTGGTAGCTCACAGCTCGCGCAACAGCAGCATCACTCATGATCTCATTATCCACGCGCCCGCTGTCTGCGGAGCAGCAGCAACAGCACCGACAGCTACCATAGACTTACAAAATAAACAATGCTGTCCCAGAACCGGCGTTTACGGCATCTTCACGGAATATACATACGCAATTTAAGCTTTACCAAGCCTCACGGCCGCGCTTCCGACGACCTCGACGCCGATCTCCATTCCACCAAGCCACAAGACGCCCAGCGCCAACATCAACTCCATCATGCCCACTCCTCCGAGAGCCTGCGACCGCGTACCAACCGCAGGCGCAGTACCACCGTCACCAATGCCACTCCGGTCACCCGTCACAAGCAATTGGAGTATACCGTCGAGAGTAGGGCCGCCGACGTGTTCTTCTCCTTGTATTGCGACGGAGGGGAGGATCCGATCTATATCAGCGAGGTCGGCCAGCGATCTATGAACTTCAACTTTCGGTTCTTTGATCTGTCGGCTGCAGGCCCTTCCATTACGAGACTGTCCGAGCTGAAGATACGACTATGGGTCAAACGACGGACATCATGGAGCTTGTTACTATCCCAGGACATCGACCTTCGCTCATTACACTATATCGGTAGTCTGAGGAACCAACATTTTCCGCCCAATTGCTTTATCTTCCACCTTGACGATGGCATGTACTCGCTTGACCTCGCGAGCAAACGCCCCGAGCCGAAACAAACTTCGCCGCTGCCGAGCTCCTCTTACAATGCGCTTATGAAGCTATCCAATCTAAATAATTCTATCCAAGACGCTCTGGCTACACGCGAAGCTTTGACCGCCCAAATCAACTCTTTACTGGAAAGCACGCCAGACGATACAGTCCCGCAGGCTCAGGAGTCTGCTCACCTCGCCTCAAAATACCTATCAGCCCAGAAGCGGACTCTCCGTGCAGCTCAGACACGGCGAGATGATCTCAAAACCTCTATCCAAGCTCGCCGAGAGGCCATTAAGGAAGGACACTCTGCACAATGTCGGGCCGCAGACCATGTTGAACATGCCCAATCCAAATTACCAGCGTCGCAGGGGCTGGTTTCATCGACGCGTGAGAGCATCCACGGCCAACGACACCGCATATGTGAAGATCTGGCACATATTTTCCCTATCATGCCCAGCCCCTCAGGCGCGCCTCTTTCTTTCAACATCTGCGGTGTACCGCTGCCGAATTCCGACTACGATCCAACATCATCATCGTCTACGGAAGACTCGCTGTCTGCAGCTCTAGGCTACGTCGCGCAGCTGACTTATGCTCTGCAATTCTATTTATGCGTGCCTCTCCCATACCCAATTACGACATTTGGCTCGCGTAGCAATATCCGTGACAACATCTCGCTATTACCCGATGCCCAGCGCGATTTCCCCCTATTTCTGCGGGGTGGTGCCACGGCTCAGTATCGATTTGACTACGGTTGGTTCTTACTAAACAAGGATATTGAGGCTCTCTGCGTGTCGGCTGGGCTCAAGATCGTCGATATTCGGCACACGCTACCAAATCTCAAGTATCTCCTGTACGTCTGCAGTGCAGGGAGCGACGAGGTGCCGGAGCGCAAACGTGGTGGTATTCGAGGGCTCTGGGCAGGACGGATGAAAGGAAGAGTCGGGATAGGTAGTTCACTTGACAGTACTGATGATGGCGCTAGTAGTGCTGGCGGCAGTCGTCGTGGTAGTATGGATAGTGAGATTTTAAGTGGTAAACAGAGAGAGGCGCTAAATCGTGCTCTCGGCCGAGAGAACGGCCACGGCAGCCGTGGTCACTCTAGACAGAGAAGTGTTGGCGCTACAGGGAGACAACAGCAGCAATCGCCGGTTCGCCTGCCGTTTGATGAAGGGGGTGCCAAGCTCACGTTACGTACAAAGGGTCTAAGGGAGAATGCCAGTGCACATACTTGAGATACCCAGATAGAGTAATAAAAACTGTAATATCGCGTTTCCATTGCCCTTCGCTCGCTAATTCGCTTTCGAATGAGATAAAGGGCTATCTAGTGTGCTTAGAAAACACGTGCTACAATAATCCACCTAGCCTGTCAAACTCCCGGTCCTCTTAACGTACTGAAGCAATGTGAAACATTCCTCACATGTAGGCATGAGATGATAGCCCGTCTACATGACACATAAAGCTGGGATACAATATTAGTTGGTTATAGAGAAGTGATGTCACCGTAGTTGAAGTGAGGCGAGTGGCGGCTAGGTATATATAAGTACTAGAAAGGGCAAGGGGGCTACCATAGTCGACTATGTATCGACAAGTCTTTATATCTAGCCTCCGCATAGATTTCGTTATATTATAGCTACCCCTACTGAACCTCTCCGTTTCCGTAAATAGGACTACTTAGTTTCCGGGTATCCCTTAACGTGTATATGGTTTGCGGAAGCATAGTTGTTATCGAGGAGTCTAGATTACACGAAGACAATGAGTGGATGATACAAGGGATCTCGAATATATATTTCAGGGATTGGCTAACCACTGACAAGCAAACACGAACATATCTGGACCTTTTCCGAAATGCTCAACCTGGTGTGATAGACCCTAACGGTGCTTGGATTTGATATCTTACTCTGATGCATGTATATCTGTACCGAACCTCCACATTTTATAGCAAAACCGGTTCATACTACATGGCAACCACGGCGACTAGCGTTCTACTTCTATCTCTGAAGCCAATATATTTATCGTGTTCGGGAAGCAACAACTCGTGTACGCCGTCTGGGGCAAATATGGCGGTGTACTATTGCTTTCAAATTATCATAGGGGTTGTTACAATGCTCTTGATGATGTTTATTCCCAAATATCGCACCGGTTGTCAATAATAGGGGCAAACCACGAACAATATCCTCGTGCGATGGTACCAAAACCATCATATCGAGTGGGCTTCTCCCTGAATATACAACCTTTTATTTCCTCTAGTTTGCGGCTGTCCCGGTATTACAAACGTTACCGTAATACCCGTACTACTCGGGCTCTTACGTGGACGCTGTGTGCCACTATTCTCAGGCCTCCCTGAGATATATTAAACAGAGTGACTTCCACAGCAGCTTTCAACATCCTTAGAAATAGGAGTATGCAGCTTCTTGAAGTCGAGTACTTGATTCTAGGCGTTCTAATATGAGACAACAAACGCAAGAATACTCGGATTTCAGAGTCAAGCAAGCAGTTTCCTCCTCACGAGCATACTACTTATCGGCGTAGATGCTAGATAGCCGCTCACATATGTTTGACCGTCTCCCCGTTTGTCAAGCTCTTTCTCACCCAACAAGCCACAATACAAACAGCACTACCTATTTTCCAGCGTCCCACTATTACTTCAGCTTACATAAAGACTCGAACACGAAAAAAAGAAATCTACGCATTCAATTATACCGACATAATGCGTGCCTCCCGTATAAGCCTCAGGCTTTACGAGCAGAGAGCGAAGTTGGAAGCAAGCTTAATGGAGAAAGAGAAGGATAAGAAGGAGTCAAAGGAGAATAATAATCAGAAGGAAGACAGGGAGCAGCAACAGGAAGAGAACACTAAAGATGATGAGGGCTCTGAATGGGAGCCGGAGCAGGACGAAAACAAGGACAAGGAAACACGCAAGAGTAAGAGCAAGAGTAAGGGTAAAGGTAAAGGCAAATAAGAGGCAAGAGCATGAATTGAGGAGGAAGAAGAGGATACGAATATCTATGGTATAGACTACGCTTTGATTTAGATGCTTGGATTTGGGGAAAGAAAAGGGGTGAAGTTCTCATTACGCATGGTTTTTGTTCATGGCGATTTAGCCGGTAGTGAAGTTAGATGCCAGTAGTCTTCTCTCTCACTTTGGCTCTAAGAAATAGAAATCGATGAGTTGATTTGATTTCAATGTTAGCATGCTCGCACCATGTGGTACTCCCAAGGTTTTGCTAGCTCATTTTCCCGGTTAAATGCAAGGTACGGTACTACTGTACATCTACATCCTTGACCCCAACAATGATGTAGGATCATAATTGTGGGTGTTACTGCATTTTTATTACTAGTTTATGTAAAACTAGCCCCGACTAAGAAGTCTTGGTCGAGTTGTTTACGGGCCGTGTATTGAATACCGACGTCGGCAAGCTAGCCGAGAGTTACCGGCTTTACGGGACGATTGCCGCTTCGCAGGCACGCAACAGACATTCCGCTGTATCTATCCTATCGGAGGTTTGTTACTAGGATCATCGCTTAGTTCCACGCGGGGAACTATTGTCGTCCATACGCAGTACCTACTTACCTTTAACCAGTTCCCCAACATCTGCAATGCCCCTTTCGCCATGCTCATATTACCCGCCATCACGATGTTGGACTCCGCACGATGCAACCTCCCCCAACTTCCTCGTTCGACCTAATGCGGAGAATGTTGCAGTACCAGCCGAGGCGTAATGTCGGTTCAGATACCTATCTCGTGGGAATCCATCTTTGTTGCCATGACGGAGGTTGATCCCACTCAGTCATTGGTCTTCGTAACGGATCTGCGGAATATCTCCGTAATCTAGTCGCCTATTCGAGGAACTAAAAAACTAGCTAGACTAAAGCATGTGGTCTCAATCGCCCTGTACCCGATTTGTCGGTACAATATAAGGGGCAATGATCCGCCTGCTTCGGTGAGTGGCTATGTAGGTACTTGCCAACTTCGCACACCTAGTCTCGGTCTTTGGACTTTTTGGCTCCTAGTTCAAGGCATGAGACTAGGCGACCGCATTTCCCAAAGCCAGCATATCGACTAGGACAATCGTTCTCAATGGCCTTGCTCTTGTGGCTAGTACTAGCCGCCTGGGCGTCCCTGGTCGCAGCTCTCGGGCAACAACCGGTCGTAAGCTTCACAAGCACCCCGAAGGCTTTTCAGATAGCCGGTGGTAAAATTTCCAAGCCTCAAGTTCTCGTTTCAAGCGGAGACAACTGGGGCGTGATTCGTGCAGCCGGAGACCTTGCAAAAGACTTCGGCCGCGTTACGGGGACGAACTTCACGCTTAGCAATGGCGATAAAGGAGCGAAGTCGGCTACATATGAGTACCATCCAGCTGCAGCGAATTACACGCACGTAAGTCAGAATCTCAGATATCGCGAATCAGACATGACCCGGTGCTGGGCATTATGAAGTGGGGTTAGCTGGAGAATGTTGATGTGCTTATGGTATCCTTTGTGACTGTTGAATCAAACGCTAACAATGTTTCCTGTAGTACGCTATCAACGGCACGCGTTATTTCACGGGGCCAGAGTATGCCGACCCATCTGCCAAAGATACAGTGATCATTGCCGGAACTCTTGGCCGCTCTAAAATAGTCGATGATCTAGTCAAAGCTGGCAAACTCGATGTGGCCAAAATAAAAGGGAAGTGGGAATCATTTGCGACCCAGATCGTCGAAAATCCGATACGCGGCTGTCCCAGGGCCGTCGTTATAGCTGGTAGCGATCCTCGCGGAGTCATTTTCGGCCTTTACGACATCAGTGAGCAAATCGGCGTGAGCCCTTGGTACTGGTGGGCGGATGTTCCGATTAAGAAGAACAAAGAAATCTTTATCTTACCCGAAGAGAAAGTACAAGGGCCACCGTCTGTCAAATATCGTGGAATCTTTTTGAACGACGAACAGCCGGGACTATCGGGCTGGGTGCAGTGGAACTATGACAATACGCCTTACGGAGTCGGATATAACGGTCAATTCTACTCGAACGTCTTTGAACTCCTTCTTCGACTACGCGCGAACTACCTATGGCCGGCTCTTTGGGGGTCCATGTTTGAGGTCGATGACCCGGCTAACCAGCCGTTGGCAGACGCGTGGGAGATCGTACTAGGTAGTTCTCATACTGAGCCCATGATGCGTGCTCAAAATGAGTTCGGTACATTTTATAACAGCAAGGGTCTTGGGCCTTGGGCGTACGACCAAAATAACAAGACAATTGACGAGTACTTCGTCTACGGCGCGCAGAGAGCGAAGCCCTATGCCAATAACAGCTTATGGACAATGGGCATGAGAGGCAGCGGAGATACAGCCATTGCGGGCCTTGGTGTCGATGCTATCGTCAACTTGCTCGAGGCCGTGGTTCACAGCCAAAGAAACGCCATCGAGGATGTATTGGGTGTCAAAGCGGTTGACGTTCCCCAGACATGGTGTCTATATAAAGAAGTTATGTCCTACATCCAGGAAGGACTGACGATCCCCGAGGATATCACCCTGTTATGGGCTGATGACAATTGGGGAAATTTGCGGAGAGTGCCCGTCGATGATGAGACGACACGACCTGGCGGTGCTGGCGTCTATTATCATTTCGACTACGTTGGCGACACTAGAAACTATAAGTGGATCAATACCATTCAGCTGGAGAAGACAGCTGAGCAGATGCAACTTGCCTACGCTCATGGAGCTGATAGAATCTGGATTGTCAATGTCGGGGACTTGAAGCCCCTAGAAATTCCGATAAGCCACTTTCTGGATATGGCTTACGACACCAAGCAGTGGGGAGTCAGTAGTGTAGGCAACTGGACCACAGCTTGGGCGACTCGTGAGTTCGGGCCGGAGCAGGCAACAGAAGTCACGGACATCATGACGCGATATGGTACGTACGCAGGGCGAAGAAAGTTCGAGCTTGTCGAGCCGTATGTTTACTCCGTGGTAAACTACAATGAAGGTGACGCCATTCTCCAGCAATGGAAGACTTTGGTGGATGATACCCAAGCCGTCTATGACAAACTCGGGGAGTCTTATAAACCAGCCTTCTTCGAGATGGTTTTGCACCCTATTTTGGGTGGTCAAATCATTCATCAGGTTCACATCGGTGCCGAGAAAAACATGGTATACGCGAATCAGCATAGGAACTCGGCGAACGATATAATCACCAACGTCCTGGCTCGTTTCCAAGCCGACGGAGAACTTACGGCGAGATGGGACAATCTCCTAGACGGGAAATGGAGACGGATGCTTGATCGTAAGTCTGTCAGGCTCCGGTACCCGTTTATTTAGCTGACATAACATATAGAAACGCACTTTGGATATGACGGCTACTGGCAACAGCCCATGCGCAACGTTTTGCCGGCAATGGCGTACGTCCAGAGCGCCGTGTCCTCCATTGCGGGTAATGTTGGTATTGCCGTGGAAGGGCTCAATGCTAGTATTCCTGGCGACGACAAGTATCACGGGAACTCGGGTAACACCCTCGTTCTTCCACCCCTCGACCCATACGGACCGGCAACACGTTGGTTTGACGTATTTTCTCGGGGGACTAGGGACTGTGACTGGTCAGCCACAGTTGACTTACCCTGGGTGAAGCTGTCGCAGTACAAGGGAACAGTAGGACCGGGGAACGGGACAGACTCGCGCGTGCTCGTGTCAATCGACTGGTCGACTGCCCCCCAAGTCACCAATACCACTACGGCCAATATCAAATTCACGGCAGGATGCGGAAAAGAGGGCTTTGCTACCTGGTTCAGCTCGCCGGTCGTCCAAGTCCCTATAAACCTCCGAAAGATAGCCTCAAGCTTTACCAAGGGCTTTGTCGAGTCGGACAGGAATGTAGCCATCGAAGCTCCGAACTACCAACGCATACAGAACCCATCTAACGCAGCAGCCTCAAATATCACATACCTGACCCTTGAGAACTACGGACGCACCATGGGGAGTCACGTTGTGGCCACAAACGACCCTCCCTCAAACCCCTGACACGGCACCTGCGTTGGAGTATGACGTGTACCTGTTCACACATGTTCCAAAAGTCAACGTGACGCTCTACCTCTCGCCCACTCAGAATTACCTCTCGGACAAGACACCCCTGGAGTTTGCAGTCTCGCTATTCCCAGCAGGCGAAGCACAGGCACGGCCGCAAGTCGTCCGATTCGTGCCCAAGAGCATTGGACCAGACCTACCCGTGGGCTGGGCTCGAGCGGTCGGTGATGCGATATGGGGACTCGATCCGAGCCACAACACAACGACGCGGTGGGACGTGGCGAAAGAAGGGGCATATACACTGCGCGTATGGGGCCTAGCGCCAAGTGTTATTGTGCAGAAGATTGTTATGGACTTGGGTGGTGTTCGCCCTAGCTACCTCGGTCCTCCTGAGAGCTTCCTTGTCGGTAGAGATGAGTATGGCGCGAATCATCGGACGAGCTTTGCTCCAATTCTGTAGTGTTATGGCCACAGATGAATGAAGTAATATTGGACTAGGATAATAATAAAATAGATCTCCATTGGAATAAGGAACATTTCAAGACCAATTACGTCGTTTCGAGCTGTGTTTATGCGTAATATGTGTTGTTCACTAATAATTGGCTACGGAGATGGATTAGGTACCTAGTAAAACAGCTTAAAACGTCAGTGAGCACCATTAAGCGGGTAGAGTCCGGGGTGTCTACCGACTACCGCCAAAACTCGTCAAACTCGAACCCGACGCCGTTAGAATATTGGCTTGGCCTACCACTAATTAGGAATAGCTAGAGAGCTTAACAACTAAATATAGTAATTTATATGTAAATCTATCATATTAAGCTTTCTAGCTATTCCTAATTAGTGTAGGCTAAGCCAATATTCTAACGGCGTCGGGTTCGAGTTTGACGAGTTTTGGCGGTAGCCATAAATCAGGCAATGGCGCTGTTAAACTGCCCCCACCTTCGCCTTGGTTACTCCGACTTGGTGTTCTACTATTCCGACTTGGTCCTAAACCTAATTGAGAACCTGTCTGCGATGTTAGCCCCACATATTTATAGCGAGCTAACCCTAACCAAAAGTTGGAGAGAAAAAGTGGATATAATTTAAAAAGGACAGTCTAATAATATATGTATAATATTTTAAAGATATTAAAAAAGATTGAATTTAAATAAAAGAATTATTTTAAAAAAGTAAGCTTATATCTTATTAATTTAATAATATTATAAAATTTAAAGCAGGTTTACTTTTAATGTGTAGCTGGTTTTATTAATATAAAAGATATTTATACCTTTGGCATAGTTTTAGTGGTACGACTGTTTTTTAGGACCAAGTCGGAATAGTAGAACACCAAGTCGGAGTAACCGAGGCGCCCACCTTGACCCTGAAATTCCCACTTTAGGAAGGCGGGTCCAAGCACAACTAGTGGAGCTTTCAGTTGCTACGGTGATAGTCGACAACGCTAACAATCAACAATTGCAAATGCTCAAATCGTTTTATTATTATCTCCAAATGACGAAAGGTATCCCATCTATCACAGTGCAATACTTCCCTATCATTACCACAACCACAGCAATAACAACGCTTCAATCGTCTAGCACTACTATCTACAAAAGCCGGCGTCACCAAGAGTATTCAATCATCACGACAAGCATTGATTGGCATAGTTGGATTATCGTGTTTGTGTTTTTTTTTTCTTTGCTCTGTTTATGTCGCTGCATCCCACCGCCATATGAGCTCGACATACACTTAGGGGAGGCGGGCATTCAACTCGGGCACCACAACACGCAAACAGCACCCAAAATGTCTACAGGAGCTTCGTCCATCAGCGTCGCAGGTACGAGATTCATGCGTCGTTCCTCAAATGTTTACTAATTCGTTGTTTAGTTCGAGTGCGACCGTTCACAATCCGAGAAGCCGCCCAATTGTAGGTCTTGATCCCGACAGCAGGCTGCAGCATCTAGCTAGAAACTAACTGACATATGTGTAGACGGCGGCACGATGACGGAACAGTATTTCTGGGCGACGGCTCATTAGCTGGTGCCCCAACACCCAAACTCAAGCAAAGCGGGATTCGATCTGTCATCAAAGTCATCGATGACAGGTGTCTGTGCGTATACCACTTCCCGAATAGCACCATTTTCTACCGTGTCTAATTTCGAGTGTAACAGAGTATTCGACCCGCCCGAAGATAATCCCGTCCACAAGTTCTCGAGATCCGTAGTGCCCACTGGTAAAAAGGTCAAAGACCAAACCTTTGCATTCGATCGCATATTCGACGATAATACAACACAAACAGAAGTATACGAGGCGACGACCAAGGGACTGCTGGATAGTGTCCTGGACGGATACAATGCCACAGTTTTTGCATATGGAGCCACAGGATGTGGCAAGACGCACACCATTACAGGCACACCCCAGATGCCTGGCATCATATTCCTGACAATGCAGGAGCTTTTCGAAAAGATAAACGACTGTAGCGATGAGAAGCACACCGAAATATCACTTTCATACCTCGAAATTTACAATGAGACGATCCGCGACCTTCTCCTTCCCGGCGGAAGCAAACAAGGCCTAATGTTGCGAGAGGATTCGAACCAGGCTGTTACAGTACAGGGTCTCACCAGCCTTCACCCGAAAGGAGTGCAGGAAGTCATGGATATGATTGTTCTGGGTAACGAATACCGGACAGTATCGCCCACCGACGCGAACGCTACATCATCACGATCACATGCCGTACTCCAAATCAACATTGCTATGAAAGACAGGAACGCAGCAGTAAATGAGCCACATACTATGGCCACATTAAGCATTATCGATCTTGCTGGCAGCGAAAGAGCCAGCGCTACGAAAAACCGAGGCGACCGTCTAATTGAGGGTGCCAACATCAACAAGTCCTTACTAGCTCTAGGCAGTTGCATCAATGCACTTTGCGATCCTCGCAAGAAGACGCATGTACCATACCGAAACAGCAAACTCACCCGGTTGCTGAAATTCTCCCTTGGCGGCAACTGCAAGACAGTTATGATTGTGTGTGTCAGTCCATCGAGTGCACACTTTGATGAAACACAAAACACTCTTCGATATGCCAACCGGGCCAAGAATATTCAAACTAAGGTGACGAGGAACGTGTTCAACGTGAACCGCCATGTCAAGGACTTCTTGGTCAAGATCGACGAACAAATAGCACTCATCAACGAACTCAAAGCTCAACAGAAGGACGCGGAACAGATCTTCTTCGCCAAATTCCGGAAACAGATGGAGAAGAAAGATGCTTCGGTGCGAGAGGGTGCCCAGAGAATTCGGGTCGCTTACGAGAACGCGTTGGCTGAGCGTCAGGACAAGGTGGCTCACATGAAGAAACTGCGAGGTATCGAGCGGCGTATTAGTTTACTCTCCTCATGGATCGCAGCATTTGATACCGTTTGTGATACCCGTGGAGACGAGAACGAAATGCCCGCACCCTTATCAGCTATGCGAAAAACGGCCCAAGGCATCCTTCTCGAATTAGAGAACAGTCGACATCACTTTCACCAAAAGTTAGATAATACGAACTGGGAGCGCGCTATTGACGGAGCTCTCCAGCACAGTATTGGTCAGCTTCCTACAGGTAACGGTCAAGCCGACACGGGCGAAATCGCCAGTTTGACGAGGGAGGCGGAACTCTTGAAATCCAACTTCGCCCGTGAAGCCTATCGGGATGTATTAGAACAGGATAAAACCGGTGATGCGGCTACCGTACAAGCCTTGTTAACTGCTCAATTCGAGATACTCGCATCACTCTCCGAAACTGCTCACATGAGTGAAGATGAAGCAGTTACGCATGCCAAAGATATCATTCACCGCTTGCTTGAAACCGGTTTCTCGGCTGCATCGCAAGTAGTCAAACCGGATGGTTCAAAGATACCAATAGAGGCATTTCCACCTACGAAGCGCGGAACTCCGAAGCGGAAGAGAACATCAGCCCTCCCTAAGGATATGGTGAAGCCGATTCCTAGTCTAGCTTTGGCCGCCGTGGCAGCACCGGAGCCCATGCCAGCATTCCTTTCTCCCATGAAAGGGTCACCTCGTCGTCGCAAAGCGGTCAATCCGCGCAAGGGAGTCTCCTTCTCTCCAACAAAAAAGCGGACGCCTTCAAAACGTTCGGTGCGCTGGCGTGATGACGACGGTGAGTCGGGCACACTAGCCGACTTCGAAAAGACACCTCAGAAGCCCGCGTCCACATCAGAACAAATTTCGCCTGAAAAGCCCTTACCTAGAATCCCTCAAATCCTTTCTCCTGTAAAAGAAAGTGAATCGAGCGAAGAGTCAAGCCCATCACTCCTCGCGCCTGAGGTGTCAAGTTTATCTCTTCTAAAACCTAGCAGGTTCCAGGCTGGATTCTTGTCGAAGACTAGACAGTCGCAGAGCGGCGGCTCGCCAGTGGCGGCTACAATGTCGCTCAACCTCGCCTCGTCGATCGCTGAAGAACGAACTAGCCCGCAGACAAGCCCGCTCCGCAACCTGGATTTATCAAGCGCTGCTAATATCAGGGTGCCAGGTAGGCGGTACACATCCCTCAGTCCTAAGCCGGCGTCTGCTCCGTTCCCCACCTTTCTACCTGTACCATCCCCATCATCGGGGGATGAAAACCACCCCCCTTCCTCTGATTCGGAAACATCAAGCCTGATCGATAGCTCGAAACTGCGCTCTGCCATTCACGCCAACAAAAAGCCGAGGCGTCTTTCATCGCTCGCATCTGGGGGTGCAACAAACTCCAATGTGAGACGTGTGTCGTCCATTAGCTCATTTGGAGGTCATCGGTCCAGCAACAGCTACCCGGCAACCTCACTGTCTTCAAGCACGAATGGTATTTCCAGGTTACGACGCGGTAGCGTAGAGAGGCGTAGGAGCCCTCCCATCAGCTGCTCACCGCCAGACCTTCACCTTCGTGACCAGTCTTCGACCTCATCATTCACACCTGGACAAGCCCGGCGTATGAATCTTGGAGGTTCCCTGAGAGCTTCGGGGTGGGGTAGCCCGGGCGAGAAAAAGGAAGAAGCTGATAAATCGCAAGGCCTACGACGCATTACTATCGGCAGTGCGGCGATGGCGGGCAACGCGAAGAGAGACAAGAGTGGTATGACTTGGCGATGATGATGACGACGTTTAATGGGCAAGGTGTGTAAGACTGGCTATAATTCAACCTAGGACATCCTGTTCTATACATACTAAGAGAGCATTGATCGGAGTTTTGGTTGCTTTTTATCCATCAAATTGTAGATGGTTTCCACGTCTGGAGGCGTTGAATAGGGGTTCTCTTTCCAGACTTCACTTCGTATTGTGTGTACATTCTTCTTGTATCAAGTTTCGTTAATTCCCAGGTACCGAAAGGGCCAGTTTGAGCTTATCTGGAAGGCTGGGATATGATAATTCACGACTTTTACCATTTTCAAATATGCCGTGTTTGATAGATCGTGTTCAATCTGATCTGTGACGCGGTGTTATCTAGACCTAGCCCTTGTCATTTCTTTTGGGCCGTGAGGGATGGTATGTACGAGATAAGAGCCCGTTGTTAATATGCAGAACAGTGCCAAGGTAACGCAGTTCCTGAATTTGTATCCTAACATAACTTCGTTAGTTTGTCAGATATGTAGGTCCGGTGAAGTCTCATCTACCGGCAGAGTATTCCGGTGCAACAGCTGTGTAACATGTAATGCCTGCTTGTACTCAGATACAGATGTTAGATAAGGGTAGCATCGAACCGTTGTTGTCGACTTAGTACCTCTACTTCGCCTTATTCTCTAGGCCAGTAGCTTATCGTTACAACTTGGGTGCGAGAGACTTAGACATGGAATGCCGGCCAAGGAGTAGTACTATACTCGTCATAGGCCGGTTGTAATAATTGTGCCATGCGTCTACTCAGCATGTACCTATAACATATACCTATAACTATCTAGGCACATGCCTTATTGCCTGTGCGTGCCCGAGGTTACATGCCATATCCCTTGAAATGTTTACTCAAATGCTGTAACTGTTCATATAGCAAGGGGCATACTGCCGTAACTGTGCGGCGCAAACACGCCCACTACGAAATGAACAACTACCAGTTTTCTAGCAGGATGAAAAGCTCCTAAATCACATAGACTATGAGAAGGCAGTGTACTTCTTCAAAGTACCCCTCTCCGCGTGACGCGTTTTCCCATATAAAACATCAACACCTGCTCCCTTCAAAACTTCGTATCATACAAACTTCTCCAGCACCTTCTCAATCATCTTCATTTCGTCTCAACTACTACCGTCACAATAGTCATTCCCGTCACAGTCGTTAACCATGAGATTCATCATCGCCGCTGTCATCCTTCTCGCCAGCGTTGCTGCCGCAGGAAAGGGTTTAGACCCGAGCTGGAGCTTCGCATCTACCACCACTATCACTGATAAAGACACCCCTTGGTACACCGTCAATATCCCTTTCCTGACTACCGTTACTACAGATGTATCGTACGTTGCCTTTGTTTCTTCTCTCTTCTATCGGGCTCTCTCGCCCTCAGCTAGCCCATTTCCGCCATTCCATGTGCTTATCCACGCATATATCCAAGTTCTTGGTAATCTAACATTTGACATCATACAGTGGAACGATTGAGACTATCACAAAAACCGATGTGTCTATCTCTATCGGGACCAAGTCTCCAAACACTCTTCTCCCGGATATTCCCACCAACTGTCTCACTACCCCGTGTACCGATATCGCGGTGCCGGAGCCTGTTCTTGAACTCGGTGGTGTAGTGGCTCGCTCTGTAGTGGCGGTAAGTAAAGAAGTTAATTGACCGCCTACAGAAGTCCTTTTTGATATGGTTCTAACTTTGGGCGAACAGTCTACCGAAGAACTCATCACGCATACGCACTCTCATCCCCAGTCAAGCACCATCGATGACTCAGATATCTTGCCAACGATTGCACCCACCAGCAGTGATAGTAGTCTCGTCGCTTCATCCTTGACTACCACCAAAGTGAACGGAACAACAACGGCTTCTAGTGAAGCAAGCCTAACCACCTACTCTTCTCCTCTCGGCTACGGTAGTGGAGATGAGACCTCGTCCACCACGTCAGTTGGTGAAGTCGTGGCAACCACGATTACGGTTACAGTGGGTGAAGTTACGTCCACCACTACAACCTCAACGTCCAAGTCTCCTACCCTTAGCACCTTGACTTTTACCTTCACCTATGGCTCCTCGCCTATTGAAACGATCACTTTGACGACAATCGTGGGGTCCTCAGATACGCTTGCCGTGACCGGGACCGCAACCTCGATGACTAGCAACATTCCGTCTATGTCCATACTACCTATTCCAGCCACCGGTTCGTATATCACCCCAGCATCAATTGCGTCTTCTACAGCCGATGGAATCGGTATCACAACAAGTCCAACGACTAACTCATACTCTGTAACAGCCTCCAGCCCCGCAGGCGGCTATGGCGGCGATGATGGGAGTAGCAGCGTCGTCTCACCAATCTGGACGCTAACATCCAAGACGCCCACGAGCACCAAAGGGGGTACCACGTTCGTAACAGTAAAGGTAACAGTGACTGTTTCCAGCAGTGGTGTCTCTCCGTCTCCCTTCGGCTCATCCACAGCTGATCCCATGACGGGAACTCTGTCGAGCGAAATTACGTTGTGGCCACCGCCGTCAAGTTCATGCAACCACGGACATCACACCACTTCATCCTCGCACTCACACCCATCAGTTAGTTGGTTGCATCCGACCAGCAATGGCACGCAGACCCGTACCTGGCCGTGGGGCACGCATACCCGTCCTGACCTCTCTATGCCTACCCAGGGATCTTCTACGCTTCTCACGGCCAAGAATGACGCCAAGAATACCGTGGTGGCGTAAGTTATATCAGCTGGAGACCTAGGTAGTCAAAAGAACATTCTTTGGGCCATTGGTTGAACTTGTTTGGAACATTGGTCCCTCGGGGGCAAGGAGAATTATGACGAAAAAGAAGAAAAGATTGTACGATAAGGTTAGGGTTTCAGGTTTATGCCGCATGGCATGAAAGGGTATTTCTCATGTTCTGGGGTGGAACGGTAGTAGGGATCGCTGTAGAAAAGATGGAGTAGAGACACGATGCAGGTCCTTTCGCGTTCCAATCCAGTGTAACTTTTTACAAGACGGTCCGTAGTTTCCAAAGCTAGTACAAAAATGTACGCGCTTTGAAGAACGAGCTCAGTGATCTCTCCGATGTATTAGAGTTGCTTCTGGAGACAATCAATCCCTTGTGTTTCGATTACACAATCACGTAAGCTTTATCGACAAACGACTAGAAGCGCTGACAATCGTCGCTCAGACATCAGAGCCTAATGCCACTCAGCTCGTGCAGTTGAGAGAGACAAGCGAGAGCATACATCAGTGTGTCCAGGTCGTCTCTGAGTCAAATAAAGACTTAGGGACTGCGCAACACAACATCTTTAAAGACATCACCTTCATTAATGAAAGCTACGACTTCTCAATCTCGACAGTGGGGGACCTTGTAACGGCTAGATGAGTCAACCTGAGAGGACACTCGCGCCATATAGCGAGACAGTTAAGTGATGAAGGATACCAGAAAACCATTGAAGCCTTGACCTAATCGGATTTGAATAACAGACCACAAAAGCTCGCCGCTTGAACTGTAAGTGGATATGGGTCTCTTGTGTGTATTTCGGTTCGGTGGCCCTGCATGTTTTTACCGCAAAGCTACCTAGACGGATACTCCCCTACATGACGGCTTCGGGTTCTGCTATGGACACCACCGCCGTAACAATATAGCTAGAATCATCTGATTTGCTTTACCCAAAGTAGGTGGCTCGAAATGTTTCACCTCTATAGTAGTTTACCACCACAACTCAGTGGATAGCTGCAGCAACTCAGGAGCTAAGAAAAGGAGAGAAATCCCAAGCTTCAATGAAAGTATCATACTGGAATGGTATCCGATAGAAGTAGCCTTCGCAGTCAATTAATTCAGTTTGCATCCAAGTCCACCAGCTGTTAACTCCTTTAGGGAAACACGAGACTAGAATCTAACTCCCCCAGGCTAGCACTACCTAGATAACACCACTGAGCTCGCATGCGCCCCTAACGCGGCCCAGTCTTTCCGCCTCGGGTATCGGCGCCGCGTCAGGAAAACCCCCGCTGTTTATAAGCGGACCCGGATGATCGGCAGGTTGATCTAGAGCCTCTTGCGCACTGCCGTAGTCCGATTCAGTCGGCTCTTCCGAATGCGCTTCAGAGCCTTCCGGGATAGGGACCATGGCGGACTTGGTCCAGATATGGATAGCAGTGCCCCAATCGAGGCCATCGAGACATCCCCCTTTCACGGAGACGACGTTCTTGCCCTGGGTGCTTGATTAGTTTCCCACCAGGCCAGGGTCTGTTCTGGCGGTGTTATGCGCGTAGATAGCGGATAGTCTATGAGGAGTTGGTATGGGCACTTACGGGAGTTGTGTGAATGAGTCGTGTGCCACAGCGCTGACAGAAATAACTGTGCGGGGGGCAGGATGCCCGTCAGCGGCGGTTTTATCACAAATGCTGGCAGCAGAGCAGACCTAGCCTTCCCCAAAGTGACAAAGAATGAGTCAATGACATGACATGACATGACATACCAGTATAAAGTATGACCCGAATGCGTGGGTCGCCTACCGAGAAACCTCATGTTAGTGGGGGAATATGACACGAAACGGGGGCATCACACGGGTCTCGACCTACGTGTAACAGGACAGCAATTCGGTTTTAGGTAGCTCGAAGTGGGGAAATATGGCCGAGGTCCCGAAGGCAGATCCGGATTGATAGCGACATTCCGCACAATAACAAATATATAGCGCCAACGGCTTCGGGAGCGGCGTAGTAAACCGGACGGCCCCGCACTGACAGCGGGCTTCCATGGCGCCAGGTAGGTAATTAGGTAGGTGGCTGGCTTTTCACTTTTACTCCCGACTCGCCCTAGTCCATATGAATTGGGTGGGGATGTGAATATATATGTATTAGTATATGATGATCTTATCTTTTAAAGAGTTCGGGTAAGTTGGGAGGAGATAAAAAGAGCAAGTGGGCAAGTGGGCAAGTGAGCTAGGAAGCTGGACACAACCAAGTCATAAGCCGTGCCTCGGACTGTCTATCTAGACCTAGACCTATAGCGTAGCACCTAAGCAGCTATCAATATTCCCCACTCTTTTACGGTGCCGACCGAGAATTTAGCCCGGAAAAGAAAGTACCGTGGGAGCTCTGAATTGCAAGATAACACATTGAGACGGCTGGAAACTAAGGTAAGAACTCTCTTCAATGATTAAAGTAAGAGGGGCATTCCCTTATCGCTCTCCAAGTAAGCTAGGTTGAAAATGAAAAAAAAAAAAAAAAAATAGGGATAAAAGAAATCTCCTGCCGTGACTCATCCGGAGATATCCTGGATCCTTCTCCACCGCGCCGCGCCAGGACGACGCGGTGTCACGTGCAATAGCAAGCAGCAATGACGTCATGGTGTATGTGGTATGAGATTCAATGCTGGAAGTGGCTGTGGCTATTGTGGCTCAAAAGCCACACTCTATTGCTATATTTAATCTCATCGGGTTTCCGCTCCATGTTCCTCAAAGAACAATATGTGAACCTTAGTTAGTCACTACTGTCACTTTATGTGTGACCTCTATCCCGTCCAGCTATTCTAGCGAGACCATCTCTATGTCGTCGGTATTATTACCCCGATGCATTGTACTTCTAGTTGACCTTCGCCTAGCCACAGTTGGTGGCCTGATGCGACTAGAGACTCATTTTCATTACATTATCTTGTTTATTATTATTTTTCGAACGAGACTCTTTTGAGCTGTGGCTGCCGATACTCAAGACGGAGCGAACACTTCGGATTATATAGTTTGGTTTGTGACCACCCTTGAGAAGCGGCTGT
The DNA here is from genome assembly GCA_902806585.1 of Xylaria hypoxylon. Classification (NCBI taxonomy): domain Eukaryota; kingdom Fungi; phylum Ascomycota; class Sordariomycetes; order Xylariales; family Xylariaceae; genus Xylaria; species Xylaria hypoxylon. The sequence continues at coordinate 4,532,930 of CADCXB010000001.1, forward strand.
TTGACTCATGCATTCGCAATTATTGTTAGTTGCACCCTTGTGTTCCCCTCGAGCAGGAAATGGTCTATTTCAGATTCAAACCAGAATCACAGCTCATTTTTCCACATAGTCCTCATTTGGTGGTCCCACCTTATGTTCGTTAATAACCCTCATGTTTATTCACGGGCGTAGAAAGCTTTCAATGTAGCTACTTGGAGCTTCCGAAATATTTCAAGATAAACGAAGTAAATAAATTAAAATATTCTATCCGGCTAGTTATAAATATAAAAATTGGGAGGGATCCGACCTACATAATCAAGAGCGCTTCAGCCGCGATGCTTCTTGCCAATGACAGTATAGCGGTTAATAGTGGTAATGTAAGCCCCTTTTTACGTCTTATTAATAGTAAGATGTAAAGCTGTCTTAGCTCTTTCGCTAATTTTTCATTCTGCGTCTTATGCGTAATAAGCTTATACATTATCAAGCTGCCTTTATATATTATAAAAACGTGATAAAAAAAAGTGCTTTTTAAGTCTTTTTTTATATTTAATAAGTTATTATTAAAAAAAACCTTAAGTAAATTTAAAACCTAGTTTAACTTTAGTTATTAAGTTTAAAACATAAAAAGTTAAATTAATTTAATATAATTTTTAGTTTTATTTTTAAGTTTTATTTACTAAAAACATATGCTTTAATTATTAAAATCAACTTATTAAAAATATTTATTAAGTTTTATAAAAAGTAAAAAAAAGCTTGGTTTAAGCAGCTAAGTGTTACTAAAAAGCTTTTATATATATTAAATAAAAACTAATATATAAAAATAAAACATATTTAATATTTTAACAAGTTTATTTACAACAAATAAAACTTCCTTCTTTAATAAAACAAAAGATAAAAAAGCAAATGTAAATAATATTAAAAATACCAATAAGGTCCTCATAAACTAGTATCCGTATATCCTAAGTTTAGAGAGTTACATTAGAAGGCATAATTTCTAGGGGCTGCATTGCATCAAAGGAGACATTTAGGCCATAAACATGGGCGGTTTTCAAGAGTCTCCCACTAACATCGCAAATCCAGGCTCTTGTATGAAGAATCAGTGATAGTTCCAAATGTCTTAGGGTTCAGCAAATTCAATTAACCCTGTGCTCACAGTGACATCCGCAACGTAGAGTTCGGCACTGTCAGTGGGAATTGTAAGATGAATTACATATCTAGAGCTTTTCGTCCAGAGGTAATGCATCGAGTTAAGCCTGTAATTATTGGAGTATGTTAAATATCAGTATGCACTCATGGATAAAACCAGAACAAACCTAGCATTGTTGAGAATGTCTCGAGTAAAGAAATAGTTATTTTTTTTGAAGCTATGGCTTATGTCTTATAGTTGCTTGAGTCACATCTCCCTATCCGAGAGAATTGGGGGGTGAGGGGGTTCAAGCCTCTAACTGACGATTACTATACACAGGCTACTGTTATGAGCCTGTTTGCAACTGGGTATCGGGATAGGATTGTTAGCAGCATTAATGCTACCTACCCTCTCCATATCTAATATTAAGAGTGCCAACACCATGGCTTTTCACAAGGATAGAGGTCCGAGCGCAGAAGTTAATCTTGGAGTTGTGTCGCTGCGTTGATGTGGGCATGTTGGAAAGACCAATTAGCTGCGGCAGCTTTCCTAACGAGTGCCCTATAGAATATAATTATCCTGGGGAGCGCGAAGATCTACGACTGTTGGTTTTTGCTTTAATGAAATATGCATGGTTACCAACATTACCTACCCACCACATTGCTATTTCGCCTTGACCTGAGGACCCGAACCATTAGCAGCAAGCCTGCAGACAACATTGCCCGAGAGCAGGCATATCTAGACGTACAGATAAAAATAAGAGGTACCCAGGCAGTAGTTCCACATGCAACTACGACAGACGAAGGACCACGATGGTTCAGAACACTTGCGAATACATTAATGCAGGGTCCAGGCACCGCCATCACTTGTCTGCCAGAATAATCCGAAGAGTGAAGCTCAGTATGAGATAATGGGGATGTAGTATAGTTGAGCTTTAAACCAATTGGTAGTAGTTATTATAGCCATCACGGGGCTTTTAAGGCCTGCGTCCTTTATAAATGATACCACACTGTGCATGTGCAAGTGGTACCCTGCAGGCTGTACGGAAATTTTCTCTCAATACCTACCATATCTTATCATTTACACACTCCTGATACATGTAATGTTGAACACTCGGTACAAAGGTCGCTGCTGACTCATTGGTTTTCCCGTCTCCGACAGCGCGTCACTGCACCACCGTACCGGTCTCGATGATGCGCGCTGGCAATGTCCCCCCATCAGAGCAGCGGTCGTCTGGCCCGTAGACATGCGTGACAAAGCCCACCTTGAAAGGGCCGAAATAGCCGTCACCCACCGTGTTATCCTTAAAGCGGTTGCCGTGCGAAGGGCATTCAGTCCCGGCGTCGTCGATCCAGTCCGAATAGGCCGAGTACTTGCCTGCCGTGATGAAGCGGTTTCCCTGGATCAGGTTGTCGTCCGAGCCATCGCGCGTGCGCACCGCATCGCCAGTCACCTGGTTGAACTCGTTGTTCGTGATAACGTTACTGCGCGCGTTGTGCGCCGCGTATATGGCATGAATGTAGCCCGTCAGGTCCTCGTTCACGCCGTCGCCATCGCTGTCGGCCGCGTTGGAGTTCTTGACGCCGTGGAAGCGGTTGCCTGAAATGGTGTTGTTGCTAGACTGGCGCAGGCGTAGTGCGGCGTAGCCCTTTGGGTTCGGGAGTCCGTGGGTATAGAAAGCGCCGACGCGCTCGAACAGCATGTTACGCACCTCGTTGTGACTGTTGCCCGGCGCCTTGTCCCGCCCCAGATCCAGACCCAGCCAGTAGTTGGTTACAGTGAGCCCGATGAAATGCAGATTGGTGGGCACTGCGGCGTTGGCGCTATCTCCCATTGTGAACCACGTCAAGCCGGTGCCCTCGCCGTCGAATACCGGCTTGGTCGCGGCACCCGCGGGCGGAGCGAAGGTGATGGGCTGGCCGTTGAAGTAAGTCCAGATCACCGACTGGCTGAGAAAAGTGCCTTCGGCCACCACGATGTTCACCGCATCGGCGGGCTTGGTGGCCGTAACCTTGGTAAGTACCCCTTTGAGCGTTTTCAAGGCAGTTGTTGCGCTGGCACCGGTGTTGCTGTCGCTGCCGCTGGGCGACAGATACAGCGTGGTGGCCGGCACCAGCGCAGGCCCTAGCGCCAGTACACCGCACAGCGTCGCCCATTTTCTGCGTAAGTGCATATTGTTTACTGGTCGAGGGTAAATTGAACAGTTTATACAGATGCTTTCGGTTTTGAAGAAATTATAAAACCTCCAAAACCAGTCATCTGTGCTGGGCCGGGAATAGAACCATGGATGATCAACAATTAAAGAGACGGGATTGTTATGATATAGGACGTAGTTAGGTTCGGTCTCCGGGTATGTGACCGTATGTCTACGGTCTCCGAAATCAAGGTCCTAGCCCAAATGCCAAGGGCCCAAAGCCAAGCTTAACTGTCTCGAGTCTGATGTCCTTAATGTTAGAAGGCCGTAAGTTCTGCAGATATGATGAAATTATAGTGCCCGCTACTATCAGCCTTTCCTGCGACTCGATTCTAGCCGTTCTACGATTAGAGTCACGATAGTCTTTGCGGTCGCCTTTATAATGCGTCTCGTACCCTTGGTTTACAACCAGTTCTCAAGGTAACCACAAGAACAGACTTGCTCTGTGGATAGTCCGCGGCGCAACAACTCCCTTCAAACAAGATGCTTCTGTATTAACAACACTGTGCGGTTCTGTGGTAACGGCCTCCATCTTTAGCGTTGCAAACCTTGTATGTCACTTGGTCCTAACTTGGTCACCGACCTAACAGCCCACTCCAACGTACTAGACAAAGTAGGCTGAGATCTGCACCAAACCCGCACAGATCGGTGGACTCTAGGACATAGCCACGCTGGGCGACTTAGATCAGTTGGAGTCAACCATGAAAGAGAAGGCATGAATCTAAAGAAAGATCAATTTGTCACCATGTCTAGGCGCAAGCATACAATAGATCCTACACTTATTAAGGACCGCGAATTGCAAGCCCCTTAAGCGTGGTATATTTCACAAGTTTATCTTCTTCAAACCAGACAATCAGATGCAGTTTTAACGCTGGCAGACTTTATTGTCATCAAATTCTAGCAAATTATAGGCTAAACAATGGATATAACACACTAACCTACTAGACTCTATTTGTATTATATAGATGAGAGTCCTTGTGTTCTAGAATTAACCGTCTTATTACCTGCTTAGATAAAATATCTTTAAGTTTTGCGCCGTTTGAGCATGTTTACAGATTGATTTAATTAAGCCTTTACATAGTTATGGCCTTTGGTTTCATTATACGAAATCCAATTCAAGTACACATCATCATTCCAAAATTGGCAGATTTAGCAATGAATTTTCATTCACTTTTGATATCTGTGTAAACAAGTGCGTAAAAATATAGACACTGAACTCCCAGCTTGATGCGCTCAACTCCTTACAATTTCCCTTTATTTCCTTATTGCCAGTTACCACAAGCCCACTGATTTTCCATTGAGACCTTCCATTCCATCCATTCCTTGGTATTTACCACAATTCATAGTACACAGCATGCATAATGATGCAGGCGAATAGACTTCCAACTTAATGACCCTCGACAGTATCCCTTCGCTGTTACCAAAGATAACAACGACCCTTCCCACCTATCAAAAATCCGCTTCGAGAATATGATCGTGAGATCAGCGGCCAGTCTAGTTAGAACCAGAACCAGAGCCAGAACCAGTTGCGGCCGAACCGTATGTGTCCCGCTTTGGTCTGCCGGTTATGTCTTGCCAAGTGGCGCCAAATCGACGTCCTGTGCTGGCAAGCAGGCCTTCCTCCTCATCAGCCTCGGCTTCCTCGTCGATATCGCTAAGGTTTAACTTGGGAGTCCGGAACAACGCGGTTACGAAGACAATAAGGAAGACGCCTAGAAATGCGAACTGAGCCCAGAAGTCAATAGCACCAAACACGGGCCATGTAAGCGTGACGCGATTGAGGAATGTCGACATCACAGTTGGGGTGCAAACTTGGGTGGCTGCGCTACGCGAGTTGACCCACTCTGAGCACGGCTTGACAGCTTCGGGGTTCTTGCTGCAGTCAGGCATTTGGTCGGAATGATGTGGCGGCAGGTCGCAAAATGTCTGGATACCATAGGTTGCGTACTGAGGGGCGACCAGCATGGCTATAGAATAGTTGATGGCTAGCGTGATGAGTGCGAGCATGACGGTAGCCATGAGCAAGGCTTGCGGCGCAGTGCGGCCTTTACGGATCTGGAAGATTCGCAGCCACAGGAAGCGAATACCAATAGTAGCGATACCCGAGATCGAACTGCTGAAGAATAGTATGATCAGGAGCGCCATCAGCACGTAGTCAATTGGGAACGCGCGGGCGGTTTTGACAAATATCCAGTTAATGGGCTGGAACACATTAATATGCGCCAGAATGTAGCCACAGTGCTCTTTGCAGACGGAGTTGGCTGCTTTGTCAATGCCTGTGATCAGCATTGATACCCAGATGAGGAGCGAGAGGAGAACGAGCAAAATGCCTCCGATGAGTTTGATAGGCCGAAAGACCGCGCAAATCTTAGCCCACGCGCGCACAATAAAGGTTTTGCCCTGCCCTTGTGCTTCTGCAGCCAACCGCTCCCGGCGCACTAGAGTGAGCTCCTCGCGTGTAAGGGCATCGAGTTCACGCCTATCTTTAGCGGGCATACCGTCTGCACGGCCATCATTGCGCAATTCCAGTTGCCGTTGTCTTTCTCTGTTCTGTTCGAGTTGCGAGGTAGTGCTTTCGTAAAGTTGAGGTGCCGAGACGGAAGGAGCCGACTTGATGAAGGAAATGGGCAGAAGGGCGAGGCCGGCCCCAGTGTAGAGTATATATAGTAGAGTTCCGAGCGTAATCAGAAGACCCAGACCAAAAGTCAACGCTTTCTCACCATGATTCTCGTCGAGCAGCCGCTTGAAGAAGTCGAGATCGAGGTGTTTACCCTCGTTATTGCCAGCAGCGGGAACAAAGAAACCGATCAAAAAGATGATCACCACTAGGAAGATAAATGCGGCGGTGTACTTGAAAGCTCCCCATAGTCGGCTTCCGAAGGTTTGACGTCCTTCCTGTTCCTCCACCTCGTCATACTCCTCATACCAAAAGTAAGAGAAGGGAATGACGATGAGACATAGCAACGCATCGAAGCTATACAGCGAGTAATAGACGATTTTGAGTGTAAGGAGTATGTTATTGATTCGTTCCGGTGTCGCCCAGTCTTTCTTTGTGCCGAGAGCAACGGAGGTCGTCGATGAGACCAGGGCGATATCGACGGGGAGGAGGAAGACAGTAGCAAGCAAAGAGGTTATGCTGATGATGGCGACTGTGCTGACAACGGCGGATCGATCGCGGTGGGTTTGCCAGGTGAAGGTCGTGATTCCAGCGGCGATGAAGGCCACGACCACCGCAACAGCGTAGGCCACCCAGATGAGGGATGCTTGAATATAGCCGGCGGCAGCCATCTTGAGGCCTAGGCGTGGGATTGGCGATTGTAGCTTAGACTACTAGTATTGAATGCAATGACAGATGCTGGCCGTTGATAAAAAGAAGTGATGATAAAGCAGCGTTCGCCCCGCGCTGCAGAGGTTGGAATGCTTCTTCTTATTGATTGACGTTCGTCATAGGTACTTGGATTCAGCTGCGAGAAGAGCTCTGGCCTGGAACCTGAACCCGGAGCTTCTGAAACGTAAATAATGACGTAACCACATGCAAGGTGAAGCACACACCTATTTAATACCTAGGTACATACCTAGCTCGCTTATACCTAGGAATATGCTTGTATCCAATTAAAGCTCCAATTAGGTACCTAGGTAACAACCTTAATTAACCATTTCCAAACAGGCCCAATCACCTACCTAAACAAATCTAATGGACATCACTCAGTGTATTGCTTTTCTTAATTGAGTTTCATCGATATGGAGTTATCTGTACATATAACTACTATAATAGTCAACCCATTTATTTCCATGTTTCTATCTTCTGATATATGAATCCCTCACATGTCTCCACAAATGTGTTCCCTGTGCAAAAAGGAGCCTAGAGTGGTGACGTGGTAGTATTGGTACAGCACTACTGCACAAGAGAGGATATGCCAATCATGGTGTCAAGCGAGTGTCTATGAGGTAGGTAGACGCTGCGCCAATGCACACTCCCTCAAAGTACGAGAAAACGAGCTTCGAAAAAACCACCGTCATGGTCATGTTAAATCATCTAACAGAGACAGTACAATGCTATCAAGATTAGCGCCATCGGTCGAACCATACGACTCAGCTAGCCATTGGCCATCAAAACCGCCATCAAAGGTGCTCCAAAGAGATGGCCAATCCATATTGTCAATTGCGCCCGGCTGCATTGTAGAGGGTGAAAATCCAGTATCCGCTAGGGGCATGTAATCCGTGGTAGTGGTAGATTGCCTGAATGGTTCGGGCCCTTCTACCTGGCGCTTCTTCACCAACCACCGACTTATAGGACCAGCCAGCTCGTCCAATATATCTCGGCTTCTCTTGGCACCTGAATAGTGCTCTCCGACTGCACTGAGGACGTTGAGACCGGCCCTAACATTGCCCATAAATTCTTCTACCTCTAGTGATGTCGCGATACTTGGTACTGACAAAATGCAATAGAACATGGTGATGGTACTAAGCACCGTGTTGTGGAATGTGATCCAATTATGGACGAGCATGTTCTTCTTATACAGTTCATTGTAAACTCGAATCGATTCTTCAGCACTCGAATAGCAGTAGTGAAGGGCATGTTGATCAGGTCGGGGGATATTTGGGCTCGGACGAAGCAGAAGCATTCTCACTGAATGGTAGCGCAGAAGAAGAATTGCTCTACTGTAATCATTTGCGTCGCGTGCTACCGGAACACCTGCAGCCCATTGATCCAATCGTGCGAGGACCTCTTTCTGCCAAGCGTTGATGTCAATGATGGCCGGATAGGCGTAGTTCGGCGCATCTGGATTAACACTATTCGCAACATATTTGATCTCGGAATTGATCTTCGCGAGCCTGAATAGATGAATTGCATACGTCATGTGAGTTGGCGCACTTAAACTCGGAATTGACTCACTTTCAATATCAGCGTCGGACAAGTCCGCTGGTATCTATTAACATTAGTGAGTATACTGAGGCTATGGGCATACACCACACATACTCGTAGATCGCAAGCTTCATCACGGAGTCCGATGGGCCTACCCATCATCGTTGCTATAGTCCGGTCTAGGGTGTAGACTACCCAAAAAATTCGGGTTCTCATCTCCTGGTCGAGTTTAGAGATACCGCTGCTGGTTGTGACTGCTCGCTGTAGTCCCAAGTCTAGTACCGAGGCTATGCACTGATAGTTTAGACACCAAACATCGAGTCGAATGGTCGAGCTCTGCATGGCGAATATGAGCAATAGCAGTATGCATTGCAGGCCTTGGATAGAGCTCTCCATCTGGATCTTTTCGAAATACTGCATGGCAGTCATATAGTACCTCTCGCCGGAAAGGGGTATCTTATGAAGCCTCGATACTATAGTTGCAGAGATGGCTAGTACCATATATATTTGGAACCCCGCTATGTGGTTTTGAGCATCATTCTCAAAGAACTGATGGAGTGACCGAAGAAAGGTAGGGTAGTGTAAGAATGGATACTGCACGTGAATAATGTCGAAGTAGGTCTGGCAGAGGTTAACGGCTTGGTCTTTAGTGATTAATATTGGACCTTGTGTTTCAACAACAAGTTCCTTAAGATATGGCGCAACAGACGGGTTTGAGTTCTCAATCATTCTCGTCATTTCCCCTGCCCTACTCGATGCGGCGAGCATAAGCTTACAAAAGACATATCCACTAGAAGGACCAATATATCTCGGGTCTCGATTTGCTCCAAGGGATACTAAGCCGACTTCATGAGAGAGCCCTACATTGGAAGGAATTGCTGGAGGCTCGATACTAGCTGCTTGGTTATCTGTAGTTGCAGCTTCGGGTGGTTCTTTACGGATCGTGTCCTCAGCATTGACCAACACGCCTAAGTCTTGTTGCACTGCTGGTAGCCCACCTAACGGCTGATCAGAGCCTCCAGCGTGGAAAGTATCTTCGTTCTCAATCTCAGTGCTATCACGACTTTGAGGTGCGTCCACGACTGGCGGCCCATCGCGTTCCAAGTCGATCCTCGGACAGTGGGCGCGAACAAGAGATTCAAGCCATTCTATTCGGCTCCATAAACCCCTCACATATCTATTTACGTAAACATGTCGGTCAGTCAATGTCTATCGAATAGCAGGAGAAGAGAGAATTACGCTCGTGGCAAGGGTCGGGCTTTCAAACTCTCTCCATCTTCACAGTCAACACCAACTTTTGCGCAACTCTGACACCGCGGCAGTTCCCCATTACACTCAAATAAAGTCAGTTAGTCATCCTTGTCTAAAGTATTTTTTTTAATACAACTTACTCGTATTTTCCGTTTTTGGCAGCGACGGCAGCTTAACCCGGTCCTCGGAGAATTCCGGTCATGACGAACTGCTCGCCTCGATCTGCGCCTTGGTCCCCGATCACCGCTGTTCTCTCTCTGGGATTCGGTCATTTCCGAGAGTGTTTCATCTCACGGTATGCGATTCTGCAGTTTAAACAAGGAAACTGAGCATCGGAAATGCTTTATGGGTGAGCGGAGTTTTCCCGCATTGGTCTAGGTTAGTAAGTATGGATAGCCATGGGGTTGCAGCGCGCGGAGAAAACCCGGTGTCGGACCAATTGATCCTGATCTATAAGTGCACCGGCAATCTTCCGTATAACACCATTTACATCAATCAATCCAGTTATCATAAATTCAGCAACCTAAACTCTCTAAAATAGCTGTTAGGTTTTGTTCCAGAGCATTAATAATTCGTTTGAGCCTTCAAAATATCCTCCTGATACCCTAGCAATACTCTCTCATCATGGAGGAAACCTCCGATACTAAGTTCTACGCTGAGGTATCCGAGGCCCGGAAATTCGTTGAGAATGTGCTCATAGGTAATGGGGTACCAGCTTCAAACGCAGAGATTGTCGCCAGATGTCTCATAGCGGCGGACCTCCGGGGGGTAGACACACACGGCATGAACCGTATCCCCTCCTACATGGCTCGAGTACGGCAGGGTGTTCTCGATGCAACCGCTATTCCTGAATTGACCAAAACTACACCGGTTGTTGCCCAAGTGGACGGCCGGAATGGTTTCGGGTTTCTTGCTGCGTCGAAGGGGATGGCAACCGCTGTAGACATGGCGCGCGAGTTCGGAATTGGGATGGTGAGTATCAAGCATTCTAACCATTTCGGAATGTCAGCGTGGATCGTGCAGCAGGCTATAGATGCCGGCATGATGAGCCTCGTCTTCACAAACTCGAGCCCTGCGCTGCCCCCATTTGGTGGAAAGGGAAAGCTCCTGGGCGTCTCGCCGATTGCATGCGGTGCGCCCGGCGGCAAGGAGAAACCCTTCATACTCGACATGGCTCCTTCTATTGCAGCGCGGGGCAAGATCTATAAGGCGAAGCGACGCGGCGAGAAGATCCCGCTTGACTGGGCCCTGGACTCTGAAGGCAGGCCAACTGATGACCCAGAAGCAGCACTTGGAGGTGTGATGCAGCCTATGGGAGGTCCGAAAGGATCGGGATTGTCCATTATGATGGATGTATTCTCCGGTGTACTTTCTGGTAAGCGAATGATTCTAGATTCAAGCGATATGCTTATACGAACCTAGGCTCTGCATTCGCTGGACACGTAACCGGACCCTATGACCCAAGCAAGCCATCTGATGTCGGTCACTTCCTTGTGGCTATCAAACCAGATCTTTTCATGAGCTTAGATGATTTCCGTGAGCGCATGGATTATCTATACCAGCGCGTTGTTGGGGCGGATAAGGCGGCAGGAGTCGACCGAATCTACTTTCCAGGAGAAATCGAACAGCTGAGACAAGAGGAGCGGGAGAAGACGGGAATATCTCTCGTTCAAGCTGAGATTGATGCATTGAATGAGGAGGCGACAAGGGTAGGCAAGCCTTTATTAGTGGTGAAGGGGCAATGAGTGAGGCTAGCAATTTCCACCCTGCACTTGAATTACCCAGACTTATGGATTAATTCTCAGAAAATCTTAAGATTTGTCCGTCTATATTAATAACTTTATTTCTTCAACAAGCAAGCAAGTAAGCAAGAAACCTGAGTATGTAAAGTATATATAATCTATAGTTCCCTCAAAGGTGGAAGGAAAAGATGACAGGAGTTAAAAAATGACCAATTGTAAGTATATTTTATTTTAATCTTTATAAAGGCGATACATATATACTTACTTACCTAGTTAATTAGTAGTTATTCATTTCAGACAAAAAACACAAGAAGAGGCTTCCTGTTATACCAGTAAAAATTGGCAAAGAAGCAAGAGTTTTCCCTCCTCCCCTCCCCCTTAACAAACAAGTTAGTTATGCAGCTATACTAGCAAGGCCAACGTGCTGACTTATCATGAGGGTCACAGCCCGGGTATAAATTCCATGCCCGCTTTCGCTGCTTTTAACCATTCGAGCATTCTAGCCGGTGTGAACAGAAGAGCCTTGTTGAAGGAAAAAGCGAGAAAAAGATAAATACTATCAGAAGTACAATTGCGGTGAGTGTGGATCGAACACACGACCTTCAGATAGACTGATGAAGTTTACTTCAGTCTGACGCTCTCCCAACTGAGCTATCCCCGCTGATTGGTTGTTGTATGATACTAGGATGTGTTGTTCAACACTATGGATCACGCAGGGTAGAAGTTACCGAAGTTCCACAGGAGAATAATGTGCTCTTTCAACTAATCCTAGGCAGTCTAACATGAAGTCTTCCTTGGAAGCTCCAGCAATCGAACTATCACATACGATTATGGTTATAACGGGCACGGGTACAAAAACTTGGCAGTGGATGTTCGCTAGTCTAAGGTCAGGTGGTTGACATTAGTTGCCTGTCTCATCCTAGAGCCCATGCATATGCAGCAGTATTAATGTCTTTCTGAATCCGCACTCACTATTCCTTGCCATCCCTTGCTACCTTCAAGCTGTTATACGGCTCCCTGTAGACGGCCTCTCCGCCGGCCATCGGTGTTATATTGCATACAAATGTTGAAGTGTTGGTATGGAAGCCTCCAAGACTGGAGGTTGTGGCATCCGAAATTGGAGTCCCCCATACTACGTTTGCCCCACAGGGCAAAGACCTTCACATAAACCTCACCCCATGTGACGGTTTGGCGCACAATGCCATACCCATTGACCAAACCTCTCCAAAAGAGATGTCTATTGACCAAGTTGTAAGGCTTGGTCTCTAGTATGGTATATGGTCTACGATATAATGGGTCAATGGGGGTCTTGTAGGACAGCCCAGGGCCATATATCGTAACTATTAATAAAATAAATTAAAAGTTTATCTTTTTAAAATTAGTTTCTTATAACAATAAAAATACCTAAAGCTAATTAAAATCAACTATTAATTTTAATCCCAACATTATTAATCTAGGACTAGATCAAGCTATCCTTTAAGATTAATAATTATAGTTACTTTATAAAATAAACTTTCCGATAGTTGTAACCATGCATGACATCATCTATTTCTATTGCGTGTCCTACTACAAGACAAGTAAGATCGCTTGCAATTCTTTATCTAGCTGGACACATAGGCTTGTTATCATCAGGTACGCCATCATTTAAGCAGGGGTGAAAGGTACCTGCCCGTCGATGAGGCCCCCTCCGCCATAGCTCATTCAGTTATCTCCTAAAAATATGGACTGGGGCCAATACCAGCGCCCAAGTATGCCTGGCGAGTGGGAAAGGGGGCTGATCCTGTTATTGAGAAGCCCCTTAGGCGTACTTCAATGGATACTAGCGCGTAGGCAACATGGTTCACGGTTCCTGGATCGAGAGTGAAACTTGAAAATGGAGAAATTATTGTCACGAGCCAGCTCATCCTTCGCTTATGTAGACACAGATTATGGCCGGGGAGATTCGCATCAGCCTAGCAATTTGTATAGTCCTCTCACGGCCATGTGCCTACATGATGATGAGACAATCTTGTGACCAGATCTCCTGATTGACCTAATAATGCATACTTTTCAGCTGGTCTTGGCTACAGCAGAGTTTATTTAATACAAGTCCATGGCTGGATATGTCACTATCAACCCCTAATCTATCTTGTAAAGCATATAGTTAAAGAAACGCTGGCTGCTAGCCCTAGAAACCAGAGATAATAAAAAGCTTGTCTACTTCTTTTCTTTTTAAAATTGGTTATTATATAACTACACGAGTTCCGCCAAACTAGATCGCTTCAAAATGCTCTCTTGAAGGTATAGTATCTTTTATAAGGCGAGCCGGACTAAAGGGATTGGACAAACCTGTTTGATCTCGTATTCAAAATTCGCGGCCGCCCAAAATAGCAACCAAGGCGGCCCTAATTAATGCAGACATACAGCCTCTAGCCAACCACATCTATAAACTACGAATTCTGCCTTGCTCCTTGGGATAGCGTAGCGCAGTCTGCATGATTTTGTACGCACCAATGGCTAATCGCGTGTTTAAGCCATCTCTGCAGCCCAGGGGCCATGGCATCTCGATGTTCGCTATATAAGCTATATAGTTTAGGGATCCGTTCTTTCAACCCCTATTATAGGTATACTTACAGTGTTTACTCTACGCATCCAAACCTAACTCTACCTGCATGTCCATCGTCTTAGTCCTGTGTATATATGTCTATACCTTGACGGCCGGCGTAACCACTAGCAGTAGTCCACAAGGCGCTCACGTGTAGAAAAGGGGCTTTGGCCTCGGGCAGATAACAAAACCACGTCATCTCGTTGCTCCACAATCTAAAGAAGAGTGAGGTAGCTAGTGCTGCGGTTTAAGGGAGGCGCGTAATAAAACAGCTAAATTAGTTGCGAGATCAGCAGTTTCGTTTTACCATTGATCCTGTAGGACATTCAATTTACTAAGTGGATTTTGGGCTGCCTCCTTTTCTACGAGCTGCTGGCTGTCAAGCTCGAAGGCCGTGGAAGATGACAAATATGCTGGCTCCCTCCGCCCCTTACTTCCACTTCATCACGGTGCCGCCAAACTAGATCCCACTAAGATGATCTCGTAAAAGTGTGACATCTTGTGCGAGGCAGCAAACCTGGCTGAACCAGAGAGGGGAGACCGACCGTTCCGGTCGATATCGTATTCAACCTACGCGGATACCTAAAGTAGCAGCCAATGCCGCAGTTAATGACGCCGAGTTGAAGTCTCCGATGAACCATAGCTGTGATCGGCGGTAAGGCAGATTCTGCCTTACATATCTATACAATAAATACCGATGGTCCTTTGCGAGTTCAAGCCGGTCTTGCGGTTCGAAGCCCAAGGCGTTTCAATGTTGGCCGGATCCGGCCAGACTTAAGAGACCGGTTTCCAAGCCCCTGTAGGCATACTCTCAGCGCTTCCTCTTTGCCATCCAATCCTAAACCTACGCTTTGACTCCCGATCTAACCCATCGAGGCAGCCTATAACGCGCTCGTCGTGTTGAGAGAGACTTGGCCATGGTTGCTCTACCTTGCAAGTGAGGGTTGTGTAGCTAGCTCTGCAGCTTTCAAATAGGCGTGTAATGGAACAGCTGTTCTGCGAGATTAGCGGCTTCCTCACATTTTTCATACTGTGGAACGAGACCGCAGGTTGCTTTGTCTTTGCCCCTGAAATTTGGCCTTACTGGAGCATGGCCTTAAGGCAAGGCAGTCGGGCAGGTTCCTCAAGTGCGTTGCTAATCCAGTGTGCTAAGTCAGCCCTATAGAACACGTTCTTGGCAGAATATCATAGAACTGAGAACGAACGGGTTAAGATCGTTCAGGGAAACCTTTTCAGCATTGCTATTTTTTTAATGCCCCCTATTATTAAGGCAAGCACTTAAATTGACTCTAGCGTGAGCTGCCTTAATCTAGTAGAATATTCTAGTTTATCTTATAACATGCACTAGCTGAGAGGGCAGAATAAAGGCCGCCGCCAATAGCCTGGGCCCTGCTTTTCGGGAGGTCTATCAAGAAATCTACCACTAAACCAGCTGTCCCCCAAACTGGGTCGTTAGGTTCAAGTCCCTAATAACAAGGCAGATTTCTAGACGGCAATGTACAAAAGGCTATGAAACTGACACGAAACAGTCTTCTCGATAATAGTGGTTTAAATGTACTTAAAAGCCCGCCGCCCTCCTCCCTAGTTTAGCTCACGCTTTAGTTGCCTAACTCCCAGCGTTTTCACCTGAGCCCTCGTCTTTTTTAATCAAAGCCCGACTTTACTATTTGCTAAAGCTCTAGTTGCTGCCGCCGATCTTCTCCGATATGTTCAATCCTTTAGAGCCCACGTGGACACTTGCTCAAGTTCGTCACATTTGGTACTTGACCGAACGCATCTTGTATAAAAAATTCATTACGCAAGAAATAATGGACTAGTTCGTTCGCGCTATATAGCCGGACAGTTCTTCTCAAGCTGCAACTTGTCTGCTTCGTTATAACGTCAAATGCATTTTCTTTATCAACAGAGTTAATGAATGCTTGGTTAGTCTTGCGATCTGCGATATATTCGTTTAGCAGGTGTTAGGGGCTATAGAAATTACTGATTCTATCTTAGACTGGCTTGATATGGCTATACTCTATACTGCGAGAGGGGGAACCCCTTTAGTTGACTACGAAGACCCGTTTGGTAATAATGAAGACGTATCAGGCATGCTTGATGAGGAAACTAGTAAAAATGAGCACCCTTTACCGAAACAACCAGATTTATCTTGTGGCAACAACGCAGCCGACTCCAACAAGGGAAATATGCTACCGTTACAAGGTGCTGCTAGCTTTGGTGTCTGGAGTTCATACAGTACGACCCCGGATAACAAGAGCCCCGACGACGCTGGACGTTCGGCGACGGAGCTAACGAGCTACCTCAAAGAGGCAGTCGAATCTCTCCTACAGCTCTCGCACGGTGATGCGCCGATAGCAGCCAATCCTCCTGTGGATGCCGACCGCCGCCTACCGGATGATGACGCGTCGCTCACCAAGCCAAAACAGCTAGATGGCTACAGTAACAATGGTGGCGAGGGGTAAGTTCACAATAATGCGGTCTTTGAAGGTGGCTAACTAGTATCAGATCTACTAGATCACGGCCTGTGCAGGCTAAGAGACGCCGGTTTGAGGATACTTACAAGCCGCGAAAGCGAGTAAGGAGTAGAAGCCACTTGATTTTCACCGTTAATAGAATCAATATAAGAAGGAAAAGCGGTAACGTTGAAACATTGAGATACAACCCCAAAAGCGGCATGTGAACTGACATAGATAGCGTTAAGTATTGCTTCGACAACAGCAAGTTGACAGCTTCGAGGGTCGCTTTTGGCATGCTATATCCGTTCCCGTATTGGTGGCATTTCCAAAGTGATGTAAATAACGAGTAGAAGCCTATTTCTAAGTCTATATAGCAGTATAGCTCTCCTTTCTTTTTTTTTCTTTTTTTCTTTTTTGTAACCTAAATTAGATAGTAATGATTCATATTCTATTTATGATTAAGTTGATTAATTCCTACTTGGTTCTGGCATGACTGGTTAACCCGCTAACGCGGCTTGGAAATTAATCTGTGCCGCCCTACTTCACTATGTTTTGGAAAGTTTCCAAAACACAACTAGCTGACCCCAATCTCTACCTTTTGATCCTTAACCTCTTCCTGCGTCTGGCTGCCACTATACGTAGATAGTGGTTGTATACTAATGTACAAGTAATTCTAGGTCTCTTGAGGCTTGCGCCTCTTGCTCTATATTCTGCTTATCTTTAGTATCCACCCAGATTTTAAGAATCACGTACTTGCCTTTTGTTTCTCTCGATGAAGTAAGGCGGTAACAAACTTAGAAAATTGATTAATTAATTAATTAATTCCTACTTGGTTTTAGCCACTCTTTTATCCGCGGCTATGCCCGGCTAGCAGAGCTAATTAACTAGCTAATATGGCCTAAATATTAATTTATGCCGCTTTATTTTAGTATGTTTTAAAAATTTAAAGCATAACTAGCTAGCTTTAAATTTTACTTTGTAATTTTTAACCTCTATTTATATTTAGCTAGTTCTTGCTTATAAATATTAGTTCTTTACTAATATATATATAAATTTAGTTTGCTTTTAAGGTATATACCTTTAGTTTTATATACTACTTACTTTTGGTCTCTACTTAGTGCTAAGCTTTGTTTGTTTATTTCTTGATCTTAAATTGCTTTAGGATCTATATTTGTTTTATAAATTTAATGGCTTTAATAGCTGTTTTGCGCTTGTTCAAAACTGCCCAGAGGTTTCCTTGTCTTGGTATACTACCTAGTTCTTAGTTCCGGAGGTCCTTGAATCGTCGACACTAGAACAGTACGTAGAGTACCATTTGTCGCCTTTCGCCGCAGCTGCATTTTGGGTCGGTAATGTCCAAAACCTTGCGTTTAAAGAGGAAATCTTTAAAGCCGATCTTCTTTGTGCATAGTTAGACTAAGATTGCGTTGTGTCTTTTGCTAAGATTCTCGTAGAGCTCGAGTACTTTTTGTGTTGGCGTGGGTGTATATCGGAATGTAGTTCTGCCTTTAGTTTCGATGCGCCAGCTTACTTCCTAGTGTCTCTTGGCTTCTTTGTAATTCTACGTTTTCAGGGTTGCCTTAAGCGAGAATAGCTTTTCTAGTTGTTTTGCTTTTTAGCCTCAAGTGCCATCTCCTCTCCATCTGGTAGCTTCCTTGGCTGCTTGGTCGGCCTCCTCGTTACCTGGGATGCCTTTATGGGCCGGGATCCATCGGATTTCCACCGGTAGGCCGTCTTCCTGGAGGTCCTAAATCCGTTGTGCAATTTCTTTTAAGAGGTATGCTCCTGATTTCCCTACTAGCGTAGCCGACAACCTGATAGCCGCCTGATTGTCCGTGTATATGATAGCCTTCTCCCTCCTAGATCCTTGGTGCCGGTCTTCTCGTGCTATTTGCAATGCCATATTAATACCTTGGAATTCTCCTGCATATACGGTAGAGACGGTGTCTCGGCCCATGTACGCCTTTCTTGTCTGCCTTATCCTAGGGCATACGGCTGCTGCGCCGGTATGTCCGTTAATACCGCTCCCGTCAATGTAGATCAGGAGTGTGTTTCGCCCGCTTTCAAGTTCCTTTTAGTGATCAGATTCTGCCTTTTCTGCGTCTTCCCTTATGTGTGTCGTCGGGCCTTTCCACCAGGGGGGTGTGATGTATGGAGGTATTATCTCTTGAGTTAACCATGTTGGTTCTCTCCAGCATTGTACTTCTAGGTAGCCTGGTAAAGAGATAGTTTTAATCGATAACATCTAAATCAAATCTAATAGAGAAGGTAGGCTGTAGGCTATATGCAACCGAACAATCTTTCACATGATTTACGGTTTTTGGTGTTCTTCTTTTTGAGGGCTTTAATCCGCTCTGACCGTCTCGGAGCCTGCCCATGCCTATTGTTCTTTTCTTTCCATCTCCCCGGTTGGCGTCGAGCCACTGCTCTGGAATCGGATTGTGGGGAGATAGTGTGTATTAGATCTGAAGCAGCTGGATGTGCCTCCCGTTCGAGATACTCCTGATATCGTGTTGGGCTATTCATAACCGTAGGGCTAGCAGAAGGCGGTTGGCTTTGTTCCTTCTTTTCCAGGATTTGGGCCCAAAGCTAGCAAATTATCAGTTCAGTACAACATCAGCTAGAAAACAAGACTTACTGTTTCAATCGGTGGGAATTCGTCGTGATCATAACCATCACGATGTCCAGAGAAGCCTATGTCCGCAGGGTCCTTGGGTGGAGTTTTGTCGCTTTCTTTCATGTTCGTCTCGAGTGTTGCAAGCCCTTGGGGAGTGGCAGGGTTCTGGGCAATTCCGACGTGTGGATGGTATGGGGGCCTTTTTTCAGTTAGACGAAAAGGGGAGAGCGTTGTATAACGGCATACCTAGACGTTTCTCTCAGTACCTCATTATATTCTCCTTCAGAATAAGTAAGTGAAGGTATTGATTCAGCCATGAGTAAGATGGTTATTCGTAATCGAGAAACTATAGTATTTGTCCTTATAATTTGATGCTTGTAGAGAAGACTGGTATTTATACTTGAAGTGTTGTGGCCAAGCATGGCTAAGAAAGGCCGGATCTTGTCACTGATTTACGTAGCCAGCCTACGTAATATCCTCCTTCCAGGGATCTTGTAAGCGCTATTTGTTCCATATTCAACATAGTGATCATCTATTACGTTCAACAAGCACCTGATCCTCCATGTACTATTTTGAGCTTTGCCAAACAGTCGGCTTCATCCAACAAATCAGCTAATAAGCTTGAGACCAACTATGCACCTTTATCCATTAAATCCCTGCAACAGGAAGCCAACTGGTATGCCACATGGGCTAACGATGTTCCCTAGGCTGATTCGAAGCTATGTTTGGAGCTGGGGCCTTAATAACAAGCCTTCTTGGACTACGAGGGATAAGGATCAATTAAGGGGCTGGCCACATGAATCATGCCAGTATGGAATCCAGATCCTACATTAGTCGTTATTTTTGTTGCGGTTGCCCTGATAAGCCTCCTCTTTTCGTAACACACACCTCTCCTATCTTTGGCTGTGGATAGTAGATGCAGCGGCATAGCCTCCTCGGAAGCGCCGGGTCTTGTTATCTTGTACTCTAGGTAGATCAATTATTGAAGATCAAAGAAAGGTCATTTTTAAACTGCTAGCACCGTTTTTTTCTTGTCGAGCAAAACCTTATTCTTCCGCAGTAATTACTCGGGACCTTGTTTATCGACTCACCACTCTCCAGTTCAACATCTTTAGACCTTTTCAAGCATGACAGCTTACGCTCATCGGTTTGATCAGCATGTGGCCTATGAATTGTATTATTATATAGACATAGGTTACGTCACGGCCAGTATCGACCTCTCACATGACTAAGCTGCCCCTAAATAAGGAAAGGAAAGGATTTGCACAGGGTAATCCATATATATATGAAGAGATGCTGTCTCGCTGTATCTAGTTTTCTCTCCTCTTTCTCTCTTTAGTCTTGATATTCTCCTCAATAGAATATTAGTTGCTACTGCAGGCTTTGTCCCGGCTTCTTAGTACGCTCGCCGTGACAGAAGGGATAGTTGACTTGTAATCCAATAAGAAGCGTTGATTATAGAGGTATTAAGGCCTCCGGTAACTCTAGCCAAGCTTTAAAAGTTACTATAATTACAATAATCTCAACTATGCATGGTTAAAGTGCACACCTCCCGGGTAGGTTTGGAGAATTAAGGGGCTGGACATGCTCCTGTGGGTCCTTTTATGTGATTGGCCGAGAATGAACATTTGCCCCGCCTACACAATGAAGGATAAAGGGGTAAGTCCCGAAGTACCCGTTGGCCTCTTACAGTGACAAGCAATAGGCAATGCGCCTAAACTCTAGACTAAATGTCACCGCCCATCGGGCTGCGCGACGCGTCTTATCTTGTCCATTTCCTCTCCTAACGACCACGATTACCAAACGTACCACCATCACACACACCTTGTCATGATGCCACCGTTATAATGGACCCGGAACAAGTAGCGACTATTCAAGCCCATCCTCTTGGCACACATCTCGATGCGGCATGCGCATCATTCAACGAAATCGCCAGAGGGCCTGACGACCTTGATACTGCTAGCCACGAAGGTAAAACGCGGATCACCACTCTTCCCAGCCTGTTCACTCTTCCCAGCCTGTTCTAATACGGATTTAGATCTTCAAACCAGCGGACTTGCACTTTTTTCTGCATTCCTCAATCACCCAGCCTCCCGCCTCCTATCTTCTCCCACAGGCCATAGTAATCTCAGCGGCGATATTTTAAGACTCATTTCTGCAATTGCTTCTAATACCGTCCATCCCGACCGAATCAAACCTCTTCTACATGCCGTCCTTGCCCACCGATCTGATACCGACATCTGGGAACAAGTCTACCACGCTGTTACCGAATCTACCCTTCCCCGCAAACCCATCTCTTCTATCCTACAGACACCATGGCGCCTCACTACAAGCAGCGTCGTGAATTCTTCGGAGAAGCGAGATCAGATGGACAAGTTACTGAGTGACGAACTCGGCGTTATGTACGTCGATGTTCCGAATTTCTACGAAGCTTTTTGGGGTGGCATCCCACAGCTCGAGACAGCGTCCGAAGAGATCTTCCAGAAGTGCACGCAAGGCATACAACCCCTCTTTCGAGAGGGCTGGACGGGATGGCCAGAAGATGCCAAGCAAGAAAGCGTTCTTACCTGGCTTGCCGACATTGCCGAACGCTTTCTGCAATGGGCGCAAGAGTACAGACCAACAACAACGCGGAGGCCATTAGCGCAGCCCGACACGCCATTCGAGGGTTCGGTCGCGAAGCGTAAGCTGGACGTTGGGCTTGTGGACGACCCGAAGGCCGATAAAGCCAGAAAGTACCATTGGTCACATATCCTGGTACCTGGCGAGCTAAAGAGCAATCCGAACGACGATATAGCATCCAAGGCCCACCTCGACATAGCAAGATGTGTGAGGGAGGTCTTTACTGCCCAGCCCACGCGGCGCTTTGTTCTGGCCTTTACCCTATGCGGAGATTGGATGCGGCTTTGGGAATTCGACCGGCTTGGAGGCATTGCATCAGAAAAGTTCAACATCAACAAGGACGGACAGCGTTTCGTATCGACGATTCTTGGTTTCCTTTGGATGGACGATAAGGCCCTCGGCTTCGACCCTACGATCATCAAATCGGAACATCAACAATATATCGAAATCCGACAGGACACAAAGATGGAACGTCTAATTCTAGACAAAGTCATCAGATCGGCGCATAGCATAGTAGGCCGTGCGACCATCTGCTGGAAAGCACACTTGGGAGGAGACAAGTCCAAGCCCTTTGTTATCAAGGATTCATGGCAATTCCCGGAACGCGACGAGGAAGGCGAGCTGCTGCAACAAGCAACGCATCAAAAGGTAACAAACGTGGCGCGGCATTACTACTACGAGACTGTGTGTGTACAGAATAAAGATGACGATATTCAGAGCAATGTTCGGAGAGGGCTAGATATCACAAGAGCAAGCAATTATCGAACCGGGCGCGCACGTAACTTGCAGGCCCTGACCGTAGACGCTATATCGCGTAATAGCTCTACTAGCTCGAAGCGATCATCCAGCCAGACTGGTGCCCTTCTCCCACCCGGTAAGCGGTCTCGTTCGGGTTCTGTGTCTCTAACAAAGCACGATAACAAACCCCTTCCCAATCGAATACACCGACGCATTGTTCTCTGCGACTATGGGGAGCCTATCTACAAGGCAAGTTCCCGAGCTGCCTTGCTCGGTGCCTTAGAAGGATGTATCCGAGGACATAAATCCCTGTACAATAAGGCTGGCCTCCTACATAGAGATATCTCGATCAGTAATCTCATGATAAACGAGGGCAACAAGAAGTCTCGTTTATCTTCGTTTTTGATTGATCTAGACCTCGCAATTGAGGTTGATCGAATAGAGGCATCAGGAGCAAAAGGAATTACTGGTACGAGAGCCTTCATGGCAATCGGTGTCCTCATGGGTGAAGACCACACCTTTATGGATGACCTCGAATCATTCTTTTGGGTTCTCTTCTGGCTCTGCATCCATTACAACAGAGACGGCCACGGCCGAGTAGTTTCCGAGTTTAACGAGTGGAACGATGCTGGCACGGCGAAATTGGCTACACTGAAGAAAGGGCTTGTCTCTGACGACGCTGATTTCGTTCAAATTGTCGGTAAAAACTTCACATCATACTACCGGGCACTAATTCCTTGGGTCAATAAATTGCGAAGGGCAGTGTTCCCTAACGGCAGAAGATGGCAACAGGTAGATGAGACCCTATATTCACAGATGACACAAATCCTTCGCGACGGCCAGAATGATCCACTAGTAATAGCAAATTAATAAATAAATCTTTATTAGGTTCTCGAGCACATCTTCTAACATGCAAAAAGGAGGCGGTTAAGGAGTTCTGTCGCGTCCTGTGATAGCATGAGAACATTGTAATTTAGGGGAGAGGTATGTATATTCGTACGAAACCGTTGAGGCGGAACGCGGAATCGTCAGTCATATATACCCCAACTGCCCTTTCGACTCATCAGTCCTGTCAACTCAATCCTTGTGGGTTGAAACAGAGCCTGCCCTTCCAGACATGAGTTATAAAGACTAGGCCTAACTGCGTTCTTTTGCCGAGCTTGCTTATCAAGTGCATAGCAGATTCGTTCTTTTTACCACTGGGTCTCGAAGAGAGGCCGACATACCCTCACAACGACGTCAACTGGGGTAGAAACACTCGTTCGCCCGCTATCTATCTAAGGTGTACCTCGGACTTCGGAAATATATCGTCTAGGGACCATCGTGGGAAGTTACCTGAGATCCAAGTATAATAAAGGAAACATCACCCCCGCCATTCTTCCCTCTCGCTACTTACTACATTTTTAACTAAAGGCTCTTCTCTCTACCAAAAAGCTTCAAGCTGCCAACAACTTTCACAAACAACCCCTCGGTCTTGTAATGTCTTCGTACTTTAGCGAATACATGATCTGGATGCGTTTTGTCATCTTATCTCCTACTATCGTTGGCCTGGCCGGTCTTAACTTGGCTAACGCACGCTTCGCGACAGTTCTGCGCGACCAAGCGAGATCCCATCTTGTCGATGGCGTCGACGACATACCGGATACTAGCTGCAGCTCACGGATGTAAGATATTCTCGTTGACGTAGTGGTTGCGGCCCTCGCCTCCGTTAGCTTTACCATCTCTGGAGCTATGATTACGATCTATCCGAGATGGCCATAAGAGAATGACGCAAGCTTATGTGCTCGGGGCCGCTCAGATTATCCTTGTTATAAGCCTTCTTGCTACCGGCGGCTATCTTGCTGACCACGTTTATGGCTTCTAGAGCTCCTTTGATAAGTTTGGTGGCGGCTTCCTATATTACAAAATCATGTATTATGGAGGCATTGGGCAGGCAGCTTATGGCGCTTTGGCGATCATCTTAACCAGCACCCTTTTCGTCGTTTCTTGTAGACTTGGTCATGATCGGAAGAAACAACGTGGGCTATGCGGCAAGGGTGTGCCGGGCTCACCCAGTGGAGAAGTCTAAAGACTTATGTGGACCTTGATCAGCTACTGTGCCGCAGGGGTTCTCCATGTTTGGTACGTCTAGGCTAAAGCTGTTGGATATGTCTTGCAAGCCCTTTACAGTCTGCCTAGCAAAACGCCTTATAAAGCCCTTTACGGCAGTTAATGAAATAGTCGGCTAGAAACTTAGGGGTTAGCATATGACGAACATCACTTTTAGCATATAATAGCTAATTAAATATAACGTTATAAGAAGATAGCAGCAAAGTATATAATTACCATGTTCCTTTATTTACCAATAATGTGGCTTACTGTATACCGGCTTAAATCTAGTTAAAATTCATTACTATTACATAATTACTGTTTGTTTGCAAGAGCCAGCTATGAGTTTACAAAAGCATAACCAGCCAAACCTAATTCACACACCTTCATCAAATGCCTGTCTCCAGCTGAAGTTTCTAATGCTGTATATTAAACCCTCGTGCATGTTCTATCCATTATACCCTGTTCTAACGTTTCTAACAATCTAGCTGTGCTTTAATGACGGGAATTCAAAAGGCAGCTTGGGGGCGTTCGGGTTGCGTCCGGATCCCGAGAATGAATCAGGCATATCTAGCTTGTCCGTGGGTCGTAAATCAGGCACCTTGGCATTTTCAGCGCTCCTGTATCGAAAAGTTTCTGTGGATACAACGTTCCTCTTCCTTTCTTGCAATGACGACTGGCCAGGACCAGCAATACCCCATATAAGATCGACCAAAACGTAGAATTGATGATGAGTAAGACCGTTGCCACTGTCGCTAGGTTGAAAGCCCTCTTGATCGTACCGTCTTTTCTCCAGAATAACCTGCTCCCAGCTAATAAGGAGGGAAAGGAGCTTGTTCCGCGTAAGCATATAATCGCTCAGGCTCACATTCAGGAGCCTCTCGACCCTCTCGGCCATTGTGACTTTGTCTATTCTAAGAGCCTTCTGGACCCTGTCTGTGTCGCGTGTCTTCAACGAGTAAAAAGGAAGCGGGATTACGCGATGATCGACGAATGGAGAGTCACCAGTAGATTCCCAGATCCACTGATTGGCCACCTGGCGGGTTACATGCTCCATTTCTGTGCAGTCCCAGCTCAGGTTTAAGGTCGTCTCTTCTTTTGTTGGTTCAGGAGTTCCGAAGGCCATGGTGAAGATAGATTCCCGTTGAGTTAGCTGGTTAAGAGATGTAGGATTTAATCGAAGAATTAAACGTTATATGGCCGATTGTAAGAACTTGAGGTAGAACGAGAGAACTAGATTTTAGTCGAAACTACTCTGCCTTGTTATATACAGATAACTTGACCGTATTAACTATTAAGTCTTTTTTTTTTCTTGATTTCTTTTCTTTTTCCCGTCATGTTTAAAGATTCTTTCAAGGGAACGTAAGCGCTAGGGAAGAAAAATAGTAAATAAAATATTTTGTTACTTAGACTTTAGCGCTAAGAAGAGGGGATTTCTTCCCATTGGGCATGTAGATGCCATTCATAGAATGCCCTTGTGCTCGAAGGTGATCGACTTGCTTAAAATACTCGGTTCGGTTGAGTTCTAGTCAAAGCTGGCCGAGCGTTTTGAGAAGACCTTTCAGCTTTGTACGAAGACCTGCTCTTTCTTTTAAATCGATTGTTGTTTTAATAACATTCCAAAGCTCGATTATGCCTTTCTAGTTTTTAAACTAAAATTCCTCCTTAGGGCTAATGTTAACTAGGGCATATGCATTTCTGCCTAATAAAACATCGCAAAGTCTCGTAAAAAGCTGGCTATAATTTCTTACGTTTGCTTTAAATGCTAATTTTGTTAGGTTAGCGCGTACGCAAAACAACTAATAACTGGATTTGAATACGTAGGTAGTATAAGACAAAACATAGTTGCGTAAGGCATCAGAAAGTACACCTAACAGATATCGTTATTACCAAAAATCTTAGCAAATTAAAAAAGAGGCCAAAGTATAGTAAGAGCGTACCATCTAGATTAGCCCCTGTACCTACTCAAAGGCTGTAAAGCCGTGCCTCCTCGCGGAAATCGCTAACCAAAAGAACACAGTGCCAAAAGTCGTTCAGCGTTTTATACGACATAGGGAAAATCCTTTTTTTAAGCATGTCCGCCTTCTAAAAAAGAGGTATAAGATCTATATGCTTTAGATTAGGCTAACCCTCGCAAAAGATTTGCTTGTTGTTGTATGAGGGAAAAAGGCTCCCAATGCCAAATTCAAAATAACTGTGTAGGTAGAAGAAGCAGTACCAAACTATTCTAAATCTAATACTCAAGCTATATCACAGGCTGCGGAAGCTTTGCGCAGGGCCTAGTAATTCAGAGCATCCAGATTATAGCACTCTGAGAGGAGCGCCTTCGTCTTTGGTCTCGTGAGTACTATCTGGGGACGCAATTTAATTCGCCATCCGCTGAATGTAAGTTTGATTTCGGCTTTCGAGAACTTTATTATCCAACTCTAGCGCACATGACTTGGCGATCGATTCCTAGCTCTGTACCAAAGCTTCGAGGTTTTTCCCCACCTGCAGATAGGATGACTGAATTATATGTTCACCGGTTAACCATAAGAAGAAGTTGCAAGCGGGTTCAAAACGCTTCAATCAAGCGCCAGTACTGCCCAGGTAGAAAGAAAGAACAAATGGTGATCAATATACATGACAATGCATTGTAGCGATCGTCTTGTAAACTCTACATCAATCCCATGTACCTCTCACTCTCGCCAATAGGTATGCAAAAGAACTGTCTTTCAGTTGGAAAGACATTACGATCATGAGTCTTAGCAAGATATCAGTGGAGAGGTCGTCATGAAACACTTTGACGTCGGGGTTTCGTAAGCCGCACAGCTTAGTCCACTAACCCTGTCACCTGACCATGGTAAGTGGGGCAACCCTAAAAATTAACCCAAAATTTTTATTGTCGGAAGTCTGTCCTAATGGCCCTTCCTGCGCGTGTGGGGCAATCGGATAGTTATCGGACGTTTTACTGACCTACAACCTCCACAGAAACCCACTATCACCACCCTAAGCAAGCAATGGCCCAACTACCCACCATTCCATACCCTCCCGTGTTCAATCTAGACCTCCCACAATATTTAAAATAATGAGGCAATTTCCATCAGTTGCGGGGATAGCTCAGTTGGGAGAGCGTCAGACTGAAGTAAACTTCATCAGTCTATCTGAAGGTCGTGTGTTCGATCCACACTCACCGCATTTATTCTTTTGTTTCTCAATTGTTTTCTTAACATGGTAGTTTTTAACATAAATCAATGTGTTAGGGATCAATCAAGCAAGGGGTTTGTTTTTTGTTTACTTATGTCTAACTTCTATTAGGGGAGGAGATAAATAAATGTGACATAAATAAACTTACTTTATTTAGGACACAAGTGGTAAAAAAGGAGATTGATTGATTTCATTCCATTTCCCAATTGGTCATGGTTTATTTGTATGTATGTAACAAGTTAAGTTGGGCATGATTTAGAGTTGTTGACTAACATATATATATATGTGTGTATACAATTATTAGCTAGCTCTCACTGGTAAAGGAGAAATGAGATGGATGCTTTCCTTAATAAACTAACAAACGCACTACTTACTATAAAACTCTTTTGCAATATACAACAAATAGTACCTACCTACCAACTGCCTGACTATCTATCTATTTATGATACAAACGGGAGTGTTTTTTAGTACACCACGAAGTTGATTTGTTATAATTACCTCCGATCAGCCCCCTATCATTAAGTAGTATTAAGGCGATGGTCAGGAATGTGCCCATAGTAATTGGAACTGACTAGACGCTGCTGATATACCGAACTACACAAGGTGTCGGATGCTGGAAATTTTGTACAAGATGTAATAGCACTGCAACTAAACCCAAAACTCGTTATCTGTATCTAATCTCAAATGTCTACCACACTCTGAATCGGTAAGATCGCACCATCATCCTCTCCATCAACCTCGAAATCGAAGCGAATGACATCCTCTTTAAAAGGCCAAAGGTATTTGCTCGCGACCCTATACCTTATCAGCTAGCCGGTTCTTGCCTTCAGAACTCAGCACACGGCTTACTTACCTATGGTGTTCATCGCTAGCTTGGTACTCAGCAAACGCCTGCCTGTCTTTGTGATAACTTAGAAGGGCGTACTGGAATCCTTGGCTGCGTTGGATGGGATCAGTGATCGAGGGTCCACCGAAAACAAGCCTCGAGTTCATGACGCAGGGCAGGTGCTTCAATTTTTGCAATTCTGTCACGAATTCTTCTTTATGGGAATCGGAGACATCGGCCCGGAATTTGAAGAGTACTAGAGACCACTATCAGCACATGAATGATTACGAGCCGTGGTATCTCATCATAGTAGGTAGTAAACGAACCCATATGAATGACAGTCATGGTTGATTGAGATCGGCGGGCAAAATGGGCCGATGAAAGACGAGGGAGATGAGAATTAGCGAGTAGATATCTAATGTGAAGTCGACTCTTTTTTTCTGGGACGAAGGCGTTAATTTAATGATTTGAGACTACGGAGGAATGTCTCGATTTGCGGTCCCTTAGCGCCGTTCGGACTTTTCCCGTGCTCGTGAAAGAGATACCGAGAGTTAGCCTAATCCCCTCTACCGAGGCTAAGTTCAAGATAGAAGAAAATATGATAGTGAGGTGGCATTACAAATGATAGCGAGAAAAGCACTGATCTCGAAGAAGGAAGTTGATGTTGCTAATAAGTTAAGGGTAGGTATTTATGATAAATACATGATATATGTCTCCCTTCTCTCATATGTATGCTGAATAAGGTAACTTAGAGTGACCTTCCCATACTATGCGTATAAACTAAACGCACCCCCCTAACTCTAAACATCATAGATCCTACCTCTATATGTACTTTATTGTCTCCAAATGTCTTCGACGACATTAAGTAGCCACAAATCTCACTTCAGGACGACGGACCCTCCGCGGTAAGGAATCCAAAATCGGCACCCTTATCAGCCTGATTCACCTCCCTCATATACAAACCCCTATACCCTCTCATGCCATGTCTTTCAACCCAAGGGCTCTTACGCTCCTGATCTTCAATCTTACCATTCCCGGTCTTCTCACTCTCTATCTCCGCCTTTCTCCCGGCGATCCTCCTCTCTAGCTCTTCATTACTGATCTCAACTCTCAACACCCTCTTCTCAACATCCACAGTAACTATATCCCCATCCCGCACAACACCTAGCGCGGACCCCGGGTCCGCTGCCTCGGGCGCGACATGCAAGACGATCGTACCGCCCGCGGTACCACTCATCCGCCCATCCGAGACTCGCAGCATATCCTGCACGCCGCGCGCGGCGAGTTTCCGCGGGATGGGGATCAATCCGGCCTCTGGCATGCCGGGATTACCTACGGGGCCGATATTCTGCAGGACGAGGACGCTCTCGGGAGTGACATCCAGGTTTTCGTCGTCAATCCGCTGTGCTAGGTCTGCCGACCCGGAAAATACGACTACCGGTCCGGAATGCGACAGTAACGCGCGGTTCTTTGACGCGCTAGCTTTCATGACCGCGCCCCCTAAAATAATCCTGATGTTAGGAATTGACGTGAAGATTTGCTTCGGCCTTTAAGGGGTTCAAGAATATGTGGAGTATGTAGGAGTCAGAAACGTGGGTAAAGGGGGGAATAAAAGACTTGGGAATGAATACGTACTGGGCGCGAGGTTCCCGCGCAATACGACGAGCGACGAGGCAGGGTATATCGGATCGCTGAACGGCGCAATGCAGGATAAGTCTCTAGGTATCGGGATCGCCGGCTCGGCATCGAGAAGTTCACCGAGCGTATTCCCAGTGATTGTCATCGCTTCGAGATGAAGGAGGGGCTTCAGCTCGCGGAGTAAGGCCGCCATGCCTCCGGAGTTATGAAAATCGGTCATGTAGTTCGATCCGCTGGGCTTCAAGTCCACGAGCAGCGGGGTCTTCCTCCCTATCTCGTCGATCGTATCTAGTGTGATGGACCCCGCGACATGCGGGTGACGATTGATTATAGCCATCAGATGAACGACGGCGTTTGTCGATCCGCCGATAGCTTGTAGGACTGTGATGGCGTTGAGGAAGGACTCCCGTGTTAGTAAGGCCTGTGGCTTGAGAGGGTCTCCCGCTTTTATCATCGATACGGCCGCTGCGCCGGTTTGTTCCGCTATTCGTAGACGTGCTGATGAGACGGCTGGTGCCGAGGCCCCTTTCAAAGGCATCATCCCTAACGCCACGAGAATGCATGCCATTGTGCTAGCTGTGCCCATTACGCCGCAAGTGCCAGCCTTAAGAGATCAGTATATAGAAGATCAAGGCAAGTCAACTAAACCATGCCATCTCGAGGACGCTATTGGTATGACAATCCAGCAGAGAAAGGAACTTACAGTTGGCGCAAGCTCCTCGTTAATCATTCCAATCTCTTCTATGTCGATAACACCCGCCCGGTAACTGGCCCAATTATTCCTGCAATCCGTGCAAGCCCCTATACGTGCTCCGCGGTGGCTCCCCGGCATCATTGGACCGGTAACGAGGTGTAGAATCGGCTTGTTGGCCGAAATACCACCCATAAGCTGCGCGGGCGTAGTCTTGTCGCAGCCTGTTTTTTCTTAGTAGAAGCTTACACGGTGAAAAAACACAGGCATGAACTGACAAAGTCTCATAACGAGCAAAGTAACATACCCCCAATCAGCACAACCGCATCAACGGGCTGAGCTCGGATCATCTCCTCCGTATCCATGCTCATAAGATTCCTCAAGAACATGCTCGTGGGCGCAGCGAAGGACTCGTGAAGACTGATAGTCGGGAAATCAATCGCCAGGCCACCGGCAAGTTGAACGCCGCGCTTCACGGCATCTATCAACTGTGGGATGTTCGCGTGACAAGGGTTGAAGCTCGAGTACGTGTTTACGATTCCCACGATGGGCCGGGAGAGTGAATCCTCGCTGTATCCGAGTGCCTTGATGAATACTTTCCGCAGGAACAACGAGAAGTGCGCATCTCCATAGGATGTCAGGCCTTGCCTCATGCCCTGCACCGGTCCTACCGGGCGTCCGAGGTCGTAGTCTTGGTTCTGATCCATTTCTTCTGTTTTCAGTTTCCTTCACCTTCCGTAACTGGGTGGGCTGGGCACGTATATGTTCGTGAGTTAGTTGCGCTATGATGATCCAAGATGCTTCTTCGCTGGTCAGATGGCATACGCCAATAGGAATGAAGATCCGCATGTGACTGGTACAGTGCATTGGGCATCCCCGGAGCAACCTGCAACAACTTATTCCCTGGAGAATAGATACAGCCACTAGAGGAACATGCGGGGGATCTCCGTCTCCACGGGATTTGCTCCGCTTGCTCGATAAGGTACGGTATATCGAAGCGGGCCGACCGCGGGAACAGGCGGAGACCATGAGCAATTGCGACTTTCTGACTCGCCTTGTCGTGATGTGACGCCGATCCACTTACCCCCAAGACAATGGAGGGCTTCCGCCTGTTTCGTGGGGGTGAAGTACGGTATGGTAGGTTACCGTGTGTTAACCTCACATGAATGAGGTCCCGGGTTGTTTCTAAATTTTACTTATATGCCTATTAATGCAGACTCGAGAATTCCTAAGTCGGAATACTTGCGGTATCTAAAAGGGGTCTTAAAGTCGTTACAAAGTCGTACCAAGTGCTTCGTCCTCGCCAAACGCTTGCTATCACGTTTAACTACCCAATTGGTCCCTTTCCCGTCACTGTTGGGGTTTCAGATGCATTGGAACTATAAGGGGATATATTTAAGGTCTCTAGGTACTATTTCACTACTGCTTGGATACGTTTCAATAGAATATTCCACATCCATCTTCACAGTAATATCGTCAAGATGGACGATTGTTTCTTAGGTGTATCCGTTGGTAGTATCATTGGATATTTTACTAGTCAAGAACAAAATTCATAGGAAGCACATCTGAGATCAAGAAACGTCATACAATTCTGCTGAATGCTGGTCGTATTAGCTTAAACACTAAGATATGCGAGCTCCTTTTCAGCAAATTAATATCAGTAAGTCACTGAAACCCAGGTAATATACATAAAAGTCCTGTCTACCAATACGCCTATTAAAATATGTAGGTATTACCATGCCCGCCAATGAAGAAGTTTCCTCCCAATTGATGGTGCAAGTTCGTTAAGCCCTGCCAGCAGATCCGTTCCAGGACTACTGTTCTCTGCTTCAAGGATTACTACACCCTTGATTTTCAAGTATTTCTCCTGATGCCTTGCTAAATGTGAATCAACCGAAATGAAGCCGGTGATATTGAGCGGCAACGAGTTAGACACCATACAATTACTTTGTACTAGCGTGCTCACACCCTCGAGGTTACCTTTGGACGACGTAGCGCTCATAACCTGTAGATACTGCCTTTCAACTCTTGCGGCTGCGCAACACCCGGGCCCCGGGCACATGCGTATCGTGCCTGTATGGAGTACCGGCTGGATGAGATAGTGGATCTCTGGCTTTGAAACGAGAACTACACGCTCTGAGGGTATACACTGGCGGGCTGCGATAATTGTATTAGAGACTACCAATGATAAGAGTTGTAGGATAATTAAACACACCGGGCTGTTGAGCATAGTATTGCGCTTGTTCCTGCCCTTCTTGATATGGCTTTTCAGCGCAGAAGAGTCAAGTGGTTTAAGCAATTCAAAACTGCAAAGGAGCTCTGCCGAGACTGACATGACAGCGCCCCAATTGTCGAATTCGCCACAATACTAAGAAATCTGTCAGTTTTATCTTTTTGTTGTGTAGTGTATTGGCTGTACATACATTTGGTGCGCTGAAGACAGTAACTAGAACCCTGTCGTTAAAGAATTCGTAACCGTCTTCTACAACCATGTGCGCACGACAAACAAGATCGAAATCATGCGTGGCAAGAAAATCAGTTATGACCTTCTTCCCAAAACAATAACTAACTCCCCTCTCGTTGGCCTCCCAGTCGGCTTCCATGTCGGCCGGATCAGACCAAAGTAAATCGTTGAGTAATCCGTAATCAGGAACATCTGTCGGACGAGCAATATTGCGAATATCATCCATATGGCTTAGTGCGGGTGACAAGCCACCGTGGACACAAAAAATCTTTCCAGCAACAATGGCAGCAATGGGCAAAGTGTTGAAACAGTCAATGAAGGTCTTCCAAATTTTGACGTTGCATCGTCGCTTGCATTCGTCATAGAATCCATAAACACGGGTAACATTGGCGCACTCATGGTTTCCGCGGAGAAGAAAGAAGTTTTCCGGGTATTTGAGTTTGTAACATAGTAACAAGAGGATCGTCTCAAGAGACTGTTTTCCTCGGTCGACGTAATCACCGAGGAAGAGGAAGTTAGCGGTAGGGGGGAATCCACACATCTCAAACATGCGTATTAAGTCAGTATACTGCCCATGAACGTCCCCAACGATTTTGACAGGAGCATCAAGCTCGAGCAATGCCGGTTGGGAAAGAAAACATTCTCGGGCTCTCTGACATATGGCTACAATTTCGGCGTTCTTTAGGCAGACGCTCTTGGTAACTTTGCCAGCGTAGGCGGCGTCCAAGAGGCGTTTGATGAAATCATCGATGTCAATGTCATTGATCTCGCCCATAGCCATACTGGGTTGTTCCTCCGGAAGCCCAGATTGTATAAGGTTAGTCGTGTTCTCCCTCTTTACGAGGATTGAAGCCCCAGGTTGCTGTTGTAATTGTGGGTTGGGATTAGCAACACCAGATGGTGGTTGATCCGAAACATGGTCAACCTCCCCAGAGGCTTGAGCAGCACTAATATCTCCGTGGCCGGCTTTGATGGAAGCAGACTGTATAGGCGATGGTGGCGGCTGCATATCATCATCAAACGGGGAGCCCGTAGGTTCTGGCGATATAGGACTCGTCATGGAGTCGACGCGGCTGGATCTAGACACCGCCGACTTACTGCTTCGCCCGGATCGTACGGATGCGACGTCAGATTTGTCTACAAGCGTCTCGCCATTAGAGAGAATGGTGGAACTTCGCGGACTGTCCGTTTTTCCACTGCCGGGGATCTTGGATCGAAGCGTCTTGAACGAGCGCGACGATTCCTTTGTGTCCGACTTTCCAAGGGAAGGGTATGTCTGGAGACCATCGGAGCGATCCGTAGCTGCCGTGGCGGCGGCTGAGCCTTTAGAGCCTCCGCTCTCTTTCGAGTTTTGGTTTCCCATAATCCTAGCCAATGTATCTAGAGCGGCAGTAACAAGAGAATGTCCGAGCCTCGTGCCTCGTAGAAGAAGTCCAACCAAGGAAACGAGTGCCCAGACGCCCGCCTTCCGGGGTTATTCGGCTATACAGGCGCTAGTGGTTTTCGTCGATGTGTTTATTGCTAGGGAGGATGGAACAGCTGTACCAGGATGGCAAGGAGGAGAACGGAGGAGGTTTGGGAAGCCGTTGTAGCGTCCGTCTTTATGAATCGAGGCGTGAGACTGCCTGAAAAGAGAATCGGGATTAAGTGACGTGTTGAAAGTACCGGGTATCTCAAAACCTTGCGTCGGCGTTGGGAACGGGGATATCGGAGGTATAGGGTTGAACGTGTATGGTCGAAGTTGATCGATGACGAGAGCGGAGGTGGGTACCGAATTATCTATCTAGGTGGGAAAGATCAGCTCATGTCGCTCACTTCATTCGATCGTCGGGCGCAACGGCGGTGCGTCTAATGAAAACGTCCAGGAGCCAGGCAATTGAGGCATAGGAGTGCAGTGACGAAGATATGTGCGAAGTAGATTAAATAGAGGTGATAGGAATAGGACTCATGACGATGGTTGGGAATGCGGGGAGAAGGGTTTCTCAAAGCACTTGCGCAGTGGTTGTGCGTGGTGTGTATTGTATTGGTAGCGTAGAAGGACTAGACTAGTTTCATACGAGTGTAGAAAACCCTACCATAACTAGAAAAAGGCGGCGACAAAGACGACAGGCGGCGAATGAGAGCGAAAGAGATAGAGATGCGGGCGAACGAAGGAAAAATAAGTCATACCTACCCGACTCGCAGATGTTGCCGCTTTGTAGAGAGGGAGGGGAGAGAAAACGAGCTCAACGTAGAAGAGACGAGATAGACCGGTGAACTTCGGTCGCGGCGCCAAGTTTATGATGGCTGGGACTAGGCGTGGTAGCCGCTATCAGCAAGGTTTCGCCGTCAGAAGTTGATCTGGGCAAACCAGGCTAGTCGATGTACTTGGCTATATCATTGGTACGCTAGGCTGTAGCTTTGTTGGCGGGACAGGCATGCGATTGATGTCGGATTCGCCTCTGATGACAGTGGTGAGATATATGTACGTAGGTAGGTACTAGTACTTTGGCAGTATCTGCTTCGATCACGGGCGGACGAGACGGACGGACTAGGTAGGTAGTAGGTCGGTAAGATGTAGGCGGTAAGATGTATGCGTAGGTCGGGAGGTACCTCAGGTTAGTACCTAGGGAGAGAAGAGGGAGGGAGTCAACTATGTGCAACAATTCAGTGCAACAATTAAGTGCAGCAATTAAGTAAAAGAAAAGAGCTCTATATTGAGGTGTAGTAAACTGCCAAGGCACCCGAATTGCAACCACGCACGAGGCTTGGTACGGGGGAAGTCTCAGGCTGCCGCGTTGCTTTTTTGGTTGGTGGTAGTGTAGAAATAATAATAAATAAGGCTTGGGTTGTGGACTTGTGGAATGTAAAGAGGTGAGACGCGACAGATGAGCCAACCAACGTCGAACAATGCCAAGGCTTCGAGGCTAACTTGGCAGAATCCAGGATCTTAGGCGTTTTGGCAGCAGGTATCTCAGGTATCTTGGGTATCTTGGGGGAGGGGAAATGCTGTTGTGCTCGCACGCTAAGAGAGAGTGTGCATGTCATAGGCTGTGATAGGCGTTGAGAGCGAAGGAAGGGGGTGGTTTAAGTATAAGTAGGTAGGTATGTAATTTTTGAATTTTTCCCCTTATGATGTTGCTGGTGAAGGTAAGGCACAACGTACCTATGTAGGAACAGGACCAAGCAATATGGAGCGCATTGAATGTGGATTCAATTCGGAAAATGCTAACAAATGAGAGGTAACACCACGCAACCTTCTTTGTGACTGGATACAATAATAAATACCAAGTTATCCGACTCTTTGGGCAGTGACTCCGATGTCTGGGAGAGCTAGTGTAGACTACCTAGACTAGTATACGAGTTGGGCTCTGAATTATGTGGGGCTGGACTATAGCGTACCTGGGCTACCTGGATAGGTAGGTCGACAGGTAGTCAAGTTGCCTAAGTACATACCTAGGTAGGTATGCTGATGCTTTGAATCAGCTCTTCACTATCATCATCATCATCGTTTTCGTTTCTCCCAATTCTACTTCTACATTACCTATAACCCTAAAGTCGGACAAACAGCCCATATCTGCCTAGTGTATGCAAGGCATATATATTGTAACATACGAAGCGTCTACCCACTTGCAGATCCCCACGGTACACATACAAGGAAGACCCCCCAAACTTGGTCGTACATAGCAGGTAAGGAAGATGTGGATGGATAGCGAGGTAGTAGTGTATGAGTGTGTAATGTGACACTCATGCAGTGATGCAGTGACTTGTAGGCTAATCAAAAGTGCCACATTAATTTGCATTTGCGAATCCCGTTACTTCTTCGTCGTCGCCCGTCGCGGTGCCCGTCTTCCAATCACGCGCCCTCAAGACGGGAATCGGAAGGATTTCTAATCCCACCTACGAAAATAAATAGACTTCAACATCTTCCGGATGGGCAGGAGGTCTATATCGCCTTCCTCCAAATGAAAGCCTGATATCTCCAGGTCGCATTAGCTAGCATTAGCGTTGTGGGAGCTCCCGCGAATTATGCAGTTGCTATAGGTAGAGTGAGTCGCTGGCACCTCATGGACCCTCATAGACCCGTCGTGGAACATAGCCGATGGTGACATATGTACGTATCGAGCGTGGACTCGCGTCACGGCACTTATATTTGAAATTTGCGGATTGGGATGTCCGAAGCTACATACGTTCGAGCGGCCGTATCCGTAGATGATGCCTTCAAGATAGAGTCGGTAATAGATGGGAAATCTAAGTTGGAGCTGTGCCGAGGTATAATGAAAGTCTTCAAGTTGAAGGCTTGAGGACTGTGAGGTTTGCACTCTTGGCTTTCACTTGGCACATGGCTTGGGTTATTAAAAAAACAAAAAGGCGTTACCAGCTGTACGGGTCGTGTACATATTACTGGTGGTCCAACGATCTTGGCTACAATATCAGTATTACTAGCCCAACTTTAATGGGTTTGATGTTCCCTGCTTAGGCCTCACCTAGACTGCTGGGACTCCCGACTCCTGAGGCATGGATCTAAGTAGGTATATTCTCAGCCCAAGAAGAAATTGCTTGTTCCGCAGTTGGCAAATCATCGATTGTGTCAAATTGCTCGCGGCCTACGCGGTTGTTTATAGGTGTCGATGTTGGATTGATGTTGAATTAGGCTCTCACGAGAATTATCGTATGAAGTTGGTAATACGGCGTCTTTTAAAGCATGTCGAGCCTAACGCAAAGTCTGGTGGCGGGTGAAGCGGTCCCAGCATCGATAAACTTAAGGGACAAAATCGAGGATAAACTTGTTCAACGACAACACTACCTATATGATATATCTATACTAGTACAGATCAGTATGTAGGTAGTTGAGGGCTGACAAGTAGGTAACTCAGCCTTACTAAGATTAGAGTTACCTACTTCCAGAGGTAGTGTGAAACTATTTGGAGGCATATCTAGGTAGGTATTGGGCGACTTACTTACTAGCCTTTCTCACATTTTCTTATAAATATAAGCCCAAGCAAGGTTCGAAGCTCGGACACTTTTGCTTGTACGTATTTGTAGGAATATTTGAAGACTTGTTGCTTGGCCTTTGTATTTGAGCCGGAAACTAAGAAGTATTTTGACTCCAACATGCTTGGTCAATTTTATCCTACCAAGATGAACCTACATACTCTGTAGGTGGTTAGAAATTTTGATGACATGGTTGGCACACTTCACTAAAACATATGAAACATAGCGTATATAATAGGTGCCCTATAATAGTCTAGGACTCTAGGCAGTCTAGGGTTTATTTTTAGACTCTTGTCAGACTGACTTGTTTTGACTATGACCAATTATGGAAATGCGATTGTTTTAGCGGCTCGGGTTTCTGGAGCACCAGCACTGCACCAGGACTTGGCCACGCCAGTGTCGGCCTGCGCCCACCTGCAGTTATGCGCCACAATGCAGCAGCTGGACAGTAGTGTAGTACAGGTCCCTAAGGGCTCTGCCTGCCCGGGTAGTACCAGGGACTGCCAGGGATAGGTACCTCCTAGTTAATGCACTAACCTAGGTATACTCACCTGCATGTAGGTATACCTTAGGTGCTCAGTATGCAGTCCAAGTGAGAAGGGCTTCTTGTCGGTCTACCGCCAAAACTCAACAAACTCGCACCCGACGCCGTTAGAATATTGGCTTAGCCTACACTAATTAGGAATAGCTAGAGAGCTTAATATCATAGATTTACAAACTAACAACTAAATATAGTAATTTACATGTAAATCTATGATATTAAGCTCTTTAGCTATTCCTAATTAGTGTAGGCTAAGCCAATATTCTAACGGCGTCGGGTGCGAGTTTGACGAGTTTTGGCGGTAGTCTGTTTACACCATATCTAACGGTATACACTATATCCGTACTATGTACGCCTGACCCTTCCCTTCAACACCAAGCACTAGATAGCCTAGTGTAGACACATTTGAGGACTGAAGTTAGTCAATAAGTTCGAGTTATTTCCATTGCTTTGGCATTTGCTTGATAAGGATGGCGTTAGGAAGTACTTCAAACAATGAATCCATGAAAAAAACTCTCAATGACGCCATCAATAACATTATAGGCGACATACCTACATCGTTTGCTATATATGCAAACAATAGGGACTCTGTGGAATTGAAGTTCTGCTCACAACAGCTGATAACAATGACATACCTACATGCACACGCATCCGACCTGATGGGTTATGTAACCTACTGACGTCCTCAGATTGCGGCCATTGGTCCTGCCTCTCTTGGCGGCCAGAGGCGACGCGGCCAGTCCCATAATTTTGGCTCTGGCTGTTCTGGCAAATGACTGACTCTAGTTTTTTGTATTCGGCGTCACTACACTATAGGTATTCTACTTCGAATTACGGGTTAACAATATTGCCCCATTAGTATAGCAGACTAAATTGTAAGAGGAAGTGAGGTTCGTGAGTATATGCAGTTGTAAATTGAGTAATTACAACTGTGTATACCGCAATTAATTTGACACAATCCTTCGAGCTACAATGAACCTGCGATAACTCTTTCGGGTAATCAACTGAGGGTCCCCGCATTAAAGAGCTTTGAG
Organism: Xylaria hypoxylon; assembly: GCA_902806585.1. Lineage (NCBI taxonomy): Eukaryota > Fungi > Ascomycota > Sordariomycetes > Xylariales > Xylariaceae > Xylaria > Xylaria hypoxylon. The sequence goes on from CADCXB010000001.1 coordinate 4,572,548, forward strand.
ACCGTGTATGTATGTACGAGTGCTGAGAACAAGGAACGTCACTGGCTACTGCCCGCGTCTTGGGGCTGAGCATTTTCTAACAGAGCTATTGTCAGCTGGGCTACTTAGTGAGGGACACGGACAGAACCCTGGGCAAGGGACGGCCGCATTGCCCACGACGTGGCTACGATTGTGGGTACTTTTTGTCAGGGGTCCGACGAGCAAACGTCTGGGGACACGCATATAGGTACCATACATGCCAGGGATACATATAAAACCCCCTTATCTAAATACGAATTGTATGTACTTCAACTAGCTAGGGTACTTTGTTGCCATGGCACTGCCCTTAGTGTATATGATGCTGCGCCACGCAAAACACGTCGGGATCTGCGCCCATCTTCGATCCCTAATGAAATACAAAAGAATCCCATCCCTTCCTACCAATCCTTAATTCAAATCTCCTCATCATCATTTTCTCTCGTTCACCCCCGTCGATCTCGATTTATTTTCCATCAATAAAGCCAGTTTGCGACCGCGAAAAATCACTCTCGTTTTTTCGCAAACACTCACGGTACCAGTAACATTAAAACCTGCAGGTATTAGAGGACCACTGAAAATCCTGTTTACGTCACATTCACGGTCACGGTCACAGTCTCACAACAGCGCAAAAATGGGTGGTGTTGGAAGATATTTCTGCGTGGCTTTGCCATTTATCCTCACGGTCGCGAGTATCATCGCCGCTCTCATTGTGGGGTTGACCGGCGTGAGCAGCAACGACTTATATTTATTCCGCATCGATGTTACCAACCTTTCTATCGACGCCTCACAATTAGCCAACTTCATCAATGACGCTAGCGATGTCGTCTCAGGCAAAACACTGGACGATGTCACCGACGAGATTAGCGACAAAGCCAGTGACCTCACAAGCCGCTCACCTATCGAATTGATTGTCAAGGATACAGTCAGCGATGTAGCCAACGATGTAGCCGATGCGCTCAGCGGCACCAACATCACGGCCTCCGAACTGGGTCTGGCTAACAAATACGACTTCACTCTTTGGGGTCTCTGTACAACACTAGAAGACGGCAAGCGAAACTGCACCAAAGCCCAGTTTGATTGGGCTTCTAAAGAGCTTGATCTAGACTGGGTGGAAAAACTTACTGAGGCGGCTGGACTCAACATCACTATTCCCAGTGCGCTTAACGATGGCCTAAACCTTTACAAAACCCTCACGAAGTGGACCGAGGTGGTGTTTATTATCGCTATCGTTGCTTTGGGTCTAGAACTAGTAGTCGGACTTTTCACAGCATGCTCTCGCGCCGTTTCGTGTGTCACATGGCTCATTTCTGGCTTCGCCACCGCCGCCATCATCGCCACTGCCGTTCTCTTAACGGTCACAGGCTCCACCGTTGTTGGTGTTGTTCTGGGGTTCTCTAAAGTATATGGAGTCAAAGCCAACCTCAACAATAGCTTCTTATCCGTCCTCTGGCTCAGTGTCGCATTCGCCATCGGCGCCGGACTTTTCTGGCTATTCTCCATCTGCTGCTGCAAACCAGAGAATCGTCCTTATGCCAAGAGGTCGCGTCATGCCGACACTGAGAAGCTCGTTCCAAATGGATCCTACGCTCCTCTCGGTGAGAACCGCAACTCTGGGTTCGGCGGTTACAACTACGGTGCTCCTCAACGCGGTGGTGCTCGCACAGATCTTGCTTACGAGCCTTATTCTCATTCCCGGGTCTAAGGGTACAGAAAAGGTACGGGACTAATGCATATCCTGCGAAGTACATTATATTAGAGCTCTATTTTTTCAGTTTGCATTTGCTGGCGCTTGGTTGGGCTACGATAAGACTTGAATGACCTTGGGGGGGGGTGTATAAGGATTGTAAAGAATCGATATTGTTTTCTAAGGGAATATCTATCTCAGGGCATTTCGATAATTCAATACCGTAATGAAATTACACGATCGTATTATAAATTCACATTGAACTTCGTGACATGATCGTTAGGTGAACCCTATATAATCCAAACAACCACGTCGGTACAAATCACGTGCTTAGCTTTTGAACATTATCCAAGGCCCATTTCCACTTGCGAATCATAGCTAGTCTCATTAACAACCTTTCCGATAGACGACCTTGAAGTAATACCCTTGCACAATTCACCTTTTAAGCTTTATATGGCACCGTTATGAAGTCGCTCGAGCAATGTCTCACGAGGTAAGTCTCCTCATCTATTGTCAGAAATTGTCAGAAAAAAAGAAAAAAAAAAGAAAAAAACCCCAGTCATTGCCCCACAACACGAGTCCCACCAAATCCCTATGAAATTGGCGAAATTTAAAGACCCAGCATAACATAACAGCTGTCGCGTATGAAAAACAGTATACATTTATATAATGTGTTGTTGTTAATATTGATTGATTGTAGGCGGCACCTCCTGGCCGACTCCGTCGTGAGCATGTGCTAAGCCCTATTACGGCACTTGCGTTCTTGACAGTAGACGGGAAGCAATACCTACTTGCGGCTGAAGACACAGATATAAAGATCTACAATATCACGACCTCACGGCTTTGTGGTACACTACCCATCTTCCATGGGCAGCCCATCCACGGGATTTCCGTGCCCCCCGCTGCCGAAGACCACGGCAGCAGCTCTAGCTCTCTCGAAAGCCCCCCTCGGATCCTCGTTTGGGGTGGCCATGCCGTCAAGGTACTACCTGGTCGCATCATTGAGGAGTTGATTTTCGCTAGCTCTAGGAATGACGATGATGATTTGCTTGGCGATGCTCATGAGAAATATGCATTGGTGGGCGCGACACTCTCTGTGCCCGAAGCAATAGCCCCTGATTGGATATTTGACGGCCGTATCTCGCCCTTTGATGATAACCGCATTGTTCTACTTACGGCACATAATGAGGTCATCCAAGGGCATGTAAGCGCGAACCAGAAGACGCTCTCTTTAGGACTGGTACAGTCACCCTCGCGGCCAATTTTATACTCGGGGAACTTTTTCTGGGTCGAGCGGGACTGCGTACTCGTGGCTGCAGGCACCGTATTCGGCGAGATTGTGGTTTGGAAATGCCATCTTAGCTCCAATCTCGGCATTGATGGCTCTGATCATGGTTCTAAAGCAGACGATGCACATGAAGAGAGAGAGAAAGTCGGATGTGATGTCTTATTCATGTTCTCAGGCCACGAAGGATCGATTTTCGGTGTTCACATTTCGCCCGAGATACCCTTGAGTACTGGGGAAACAATAAGATTGCTCGCGAGCTGTAGCGACGACAGGACTATCCGAATTTGGGATATTACAGAACGAAGCGATGGCCCTGCGAAGAAAGACAACGGGTACGAGGCGCAAATCTCCGATGCGAGGCAGACCGGGTTTGGTGATTCCATCGTTGGGTCGGTGGGGCTAGCTAATAGTCCTTCGAGGTGTATAGCAATGGCTATGGGTCATATATCTAGGATATGGCAAGTCGAGATTAACAGCCTGGGCCCCCTTCAAATGGGAGATAAGATTGAAGTTTATTCGTTTGGAGAAGATTCCACCATGCAAAGATGGCACCTCGACCTAAACGCCAGCCAGGAGGCTACCTCAAAGACAACCAAAATAGGGGGATCAAATAACTCAAGTCAACCTCCCTCTAAGTTGATGCACCACGAGACTTTTTCAAATCATAGCGGAAAGCAAATCTGGTCACACGCTATGATTGTTGATAGAAAGGGTCTTCTGATAGCTACTGGTGGTGGGGACGGCAAGATAGCACTTACAAAGAACGCCCCCGTCCACGCATCAAGAACCCTAGAAGATACGACGGACAACATCGGTCACTACCCGCGGTCTATCCAAGAACTTGATGTGTCTCCAATGTACCTTATCGAAGAATGCCAACACCAAAGCCCTGAAAATACCGCCTCTATCTCTTCCTTTAAACATGGGAACGGAAAAGAGATGTTCCAAAGCTTCACATTCGTCACAGACGATAGATTACTTGTTACGACAAGGTCAGGCCGACTATTCCTCGGTAGCTTTGAGGGCAAAACAGAGTGGAAAGAGCTCACAATCCCTAATGAGATTCGGACAACTATACAATCATATACTATTCTTAGGAGCTCAAGAAGAGCTTCAATGGCTTTTATTGGCGCTCCTAACGGCGAGTTATTTTACCATCATGGAGACAGCGGCGATTCGCTTTGGCCAATTCACAAAGCGGAGCGGAAAATTACAGAAATCATCTGCCTTTCCGATACTTGGGTTCCATTTCCTCATACAGGCCGCCACTCTAAAGGGAAGTCTGATTGGTCTATCGAACTTCTGGTGACAGTATTCGGTAGTACAAAGGCGGAACTTATTCGTCTTGACCAAAATCGCACTTTAGTACGACGAACAGAGGTAAGAGCACCTGATGAATTCATTGTGACAACTGCCGCGTGGTGTCATAACTACCTTATCCTTGGCTCTAGGAATGGGAGCATCTCCATCTTCGGACTGAGTACTGACGGGAATTACGCTGTGCTTTCGACCATAGAAGTTAAGATTGGTGACAAAATAACATCCATTCTTTCACTTCCTAGGGACTCTGAGGGTTCCCCTCTTTACTTTCTTACAACTGCTCGCGATGGGAAATACAGGATCTACGAGATCCTCGATACGATAAATAACTTACAAGTCCGCCTCCTGCATGAGACAAAACCTCCATTTGGGCCCTTGGTCGAAGGGTCATGGCTTTTTGACAAGGGAGATGGGAAACAAGATCTCATGCTCTGCGGCTTCCGAAGCAAATATTTCGTAATATGGAACGCAACGCAACAAATCGAAGTCGCGACAATTGACTGCGGTGGCGGACATCGTGTGTTCGATCAGGTGCAGATAGGAGGAAACCCGGAAGGTTTCAGATTCGCCTGTACCAAAGCATCGCAGATGAAGATCTTTTCGCAGACGCGCGCGCCGCATTTCCCACTGAAGATGGGCGGGCATGGCCGCGAGATCAAGGGTGTGTCGGCCGCCTCGGGAAAGTACGTGGCTACGGGCGCCGAGGACACCATGATTCGCATATGGGATCTTGGAAACAGAGGAGAGCAGCAGTTGTGCTGTGTGCTCGCACTAGAAAAGCACAATACGGGCATTCAGAAATTGAAGTGGTATAAAGATCAGTATCTCTTCAGTAGTGGCGGTAACGAGGAGTTCTTCGTCTGGCGCATTACGGCCCTGGAAAGCGATATCTGCCCTCTCGGCGTCGTATGTGAGGCTGTATTCGCTGATCGCTCCGAGGTGGGCGATTTGCGGATTATGGATTTTGATGTGCAGTGTTTGAACGAGGACCCTAGCACCAATGGCGAAGGGGAGGACATCACCATCGAATCAGAGAAGTCGCGGACAGAACCGGAGTTCTGCATCTCGATGACGCTATCAAACTCCACGGTGCAGAGCTATCTATACTCGGCGCGGCGTGGATTCCGGCTGTTAGGGAGACGGACATATACCGGCGCATGTCTCACACAACTTCGACATCTGAATTTCATCGATCGATGTTATCCGCAGGTTCTGACGGCGGCCACAGATGGCCATTTAGTTGTATTTACCCACGTACAGTCTTCCGGAGATGAGACTGAGGATTCGACGGGTATACTTGTCACGAAACTCCACCAAAGCACCATTAAATCGATGGATATGTGCAGCATCACCACGGAAACTGGGACCTCGTACCTGGTTGTCACGGGCGGCGATGATGATGCGATCGGAGTGTTACATCTATATTCACCCTCTTTATCTCCACCCACCGAGCCGGTGCCTGTACAGCCTATAACTGCAGATTCCGATACCATAACAAATCCCGCCCCGTCACCCGACCTAACTTCGGTTTCGGCTTCATCCCGAGAGCCAACTCAAATAGAAGATTCATTGCACGCTCCTTTGCCCTTCAGTTGCAGCCAGAGGCAAGCCCTACCACAGTACGAGGTCCGCAACAAATTCATTGTCCGCTCCGCGCACGCCGCCGCAGTAACAGGAGTGGGAATAGTGCGGCTTGAAAACGGAGAGCGAGACGCAATAGTCGTCACCGCGAGCAACGACCAGCGCGTCAAGACGTGGCGACTTGTTGACTGGAAATCCGCCTCTCCAAAGGTTCACTTGCTCGATGATTGCTACAGCGGCGTCGCGGACGCAGGGGACTTAGAGGTTGTAAGGGAGTGGTATGGGGCCGGTAGTGAAAGAGTACGGGACACAAATCACGGAGAGAGAATATTAGTTGCTGGAGTTGGTATGGAAGCCTGGACGGTATCTTGACCGTTATATAGAAGTTTGCTTTAAATAAAAGTTCTGTGTTACTGGACATGTTACTGGACCACAAGGCCCCAAATCAGTATTTTTACTGTTTGTAGTTGAATATACGGTCATGTTTTGGCTCAGGTGTTGCTAAAGATTTGCTAGCTGCGCTCTGCCCAGCATAGTGTCTCGATGTTAGTTTATACCGGCAAACAAAACTCAACAGTTAGCTGATTGAATGGCAGACTCAGATCCGTATCCTTTGGCTGATGCTGTGGGAAAGAGGCAATGTGTGTACTACAACATCAACATCACCAACCATACTCACAATTTCTTGATAAATACTACGTTGTATCACGTCAGCACAACAGATTGAGATATCTCCATCTATCAACAAGTCGTTTTCGTGGCCTAGTGGTTATGGCATCTGTCTTACAATCCCATCTTGGATGATCACAGAAGATCCCCGGTTCGATCCCGGGCGGAAACATCATAAACATTGAATGTTTAACTATTTTGTCTATTCACTCGAAGTGCTTTTTTTGTCACAAGTAGTTCCCACTCAAGAGTGTGTGCTAGCTAGGTACTTACCTACCCTGCAGTTCTTTTTGTTTGTGTTTAAAACAAGTTTCTTTTCTATAATGCAGGGACCACAAGATGCTATACCCAATTCAGTTTAGCTGTTACTTAATCTTATCGACCTGGGTTCTATCTAGGTTTTCCCTGTCTTAAAGCGCACAACAAATCAGGGTTAGCGCAACCGCCGCTTTTGCTCAGGCTCGGCTCATACCGACTTTTATGTATGTATTATTTATGCCAAGGTAATCGGTCGTTAAAACGGTTGGGTTTAATCAAACCGTTAAAATACATACTACGTATAGCGCGAGGTCTTATCATACCTGTACTACTATAAAATCATGATGCATAGTACTTTTTTAATATGACGCTTTTACAAAGTTAAACCGGAGCGCGAGTAGCAAGAATCAAAACGTGGTTTTTTTTCTGAGCACTTTTATTAACTTGTTTATTATTACCTACAAATTACGAAACCCCTAACGTAACTACCTTTGCCTCCTAGGTGATTTAGGGGGGGTTCGTTTCAGAATCTTGGATATTTAAGCCATCTAGCAGATGATTCTTTACCTCCCTAATAAAGCGGCCCATCTGGCCGGCGGAATGGAACGACTCATTGTACACGGCACTGAGATTCAGCCGGCCGCGAAACGTCCACACAAAAGTCACGGCCTGCCGAGATAACATCTCGACTCCTACGCTGACAGCCTTGACATCGTAACCCGCCTCGGGTGTACCATATGATTGCCGTATCAGTTTCTCGGCCACGCCGATGCTGCTGATGTCGACGTCACTCGGGGGATCGCCTCCTCCGCTCTGCGACGACAGGTTCCGTATCATCTCGCCGAGCTGCGCCGCATACTCGCGGTGCGAATCCAGAAACTCGCGAGTGATTCCTTTCCGGTACTCGCCCTGGTATCGTTCGAGGCGCTCCGCCCAGGACGACCCAGACTCGACCCGTTTCACCCAGCCCGTCGTATACAGGCCCGCGGCATAGGCTGGCGTTGAGTAGGGCTCTGGCAGGTACGGTCGCAGCGCGAAACGGATGGTGCTGGTGTAGTGCTTGTCTCTGTGTCCCTCATCGGCCAGCGCGTAATTGGCACCGGCCACGCTCGCGTGCACCGCAGCCGTCACGCTGACCCCCTTCTCCTTGCAGGCCGCGACAATCTTCTCCGTCGTCGCCAGATCGAAGACGGATGCCGCGCTGCGTGTCCCGCCAGGCAGCGTGTCCGCGACACCTACAGAGGGGATCCCGACTGCGCCGGCTGTATGAGAAAAAGTGCTTACGGCGGCGGCACCGCGCTCCTTCAACGCCGGGGTCGAGTCTTTTGGCACGGCCGCAGCGTCTTCGATTGAAGGCGCGAGACGCTCAACCTCGGAACCCCAGGGGAGGGAGGCAGGATCGGCAAGCGGCGACGGCTCCGAGGCAATGGAGAGAAAGGCGTCGAGCAGGAGAATAACGCCAATACCGTCCGAGCGCCAGTGCGAAGTATGGCCGAGGAGCTCGCCAGATCGCGGGATGTATACGAGCTTGGCGTAAGGTGTGGGTTGGAATGTTGCGATTACGTCAGCAGAGGAATCGGCATCGGTAGCGACGCTGAAGGTCTGGGAAACCCAAGCATCGAGCGCGTTTTCATCAGCTGGGACGGTATATACAAAATTCTTGTTGTCCGGGGCGCTCTCAGTTGCCAGACTTGGATGCTGGAAACGCAGATGTGCCCAGGCCCGTCGGAAATGAGATGTCAAGTCGGCAGACGCCATGGAACCGGTAGGAACTATGGTAGCGGTGGAGTTGATGGCCCAGTGCTCACGGTTGAGAGGTAGTCCGGCGTCGCCCAAAAGCTTAATAAAGGCCTCATTTTCGCCGATCGGTCGCGAGAAGACGCCTTTCTGGTCGGTCTCGTGCCATGTCATTGTGACTCGTGCTGAAATTGATTCAAAATATCTACTTATTACCGAACGTTCAGTAACGAGTATATATATACATATATGTTATACTGAAAGCCCTTTTAGTACTGTGGGAATATTTGTTGGGTGATTGAAGACTTTAATAGTTATTTAGAGTAGGGATGAATTGGATTTCCATGGACATAGCAAGGGGGTGGGGGGCGATGCGGTGTATTGCTGTAGGTACCTGTATGTAAATGCTAGGTACCCTACTTATTTCGAGGAAGCACTCGGGCTGCTCGGGCAATGTTCACAGCCTTGGAGCTCGCTGTTTGTGTACTCATCTGGCTGGGATAAGGCAGGTTATCTTGGCAGAATGGCGTTCACCAATAATATTACAGCTCTGTTACTATTGGGAGTTATATGTACTAGTAGAAGGGAGAGGGGAAAGTTGTAAAGACCCGATCTGATGAGAATTATGGGTGCAGTTCGGATGTTTTGACGCCGGTTGGTTCATACACCTCCAAGGGTTGCCCTCTTCACAATTATGTGCTTACAGGTGCTACATCAGCACATCGTTTCTTAGGGGCCAAAGCCGGACATTCCGCTTGGGCGCCACGTCACCAACCCCTTGTGCTTCCATTCCCAAGTTGTTCCGTGTCATACTGAGAGAAATCAATATTCATCCACAAATTTCATGATGCAGGTAGAAGGAATTGTTCTTGTGACCGGCGCTGGTATGTTGGTGCCTGTCTCCTGCTCAATCGTAAATAATTATAATATTCATGAGTCTGACACTGACCTCTAACAGGCAGTGGAATTGGCAGAGCGGTCGCCCAGCGGCTGGCTTATTTTGGTGCTAAAGTTGTGCTCTGCGCCGACCTCGAAGTGGAGGCTGCCCAGGAGACGGCGGAGATGTGCAAAAATGTAAAGCGTCCTGGTGATTTGGGTAATCTTGAAACGGCCGCATACCAGGTAGACGTGCGCAACGAGACAAGTGTCGACAATTTGGTAGACGGGGTAGCTAGGACGTATGGTCGCATCGATGTGTTCGTTAACACTGCTGGTGTAAGTCATTCGCTTCGCTCCCATTTGTGATACCTAGCTTACCATTCCCGGCTGGTGTACGTTTCAGTCTGGGGCGGCTAACCAGACCCCTATCCGTGATATGTCCCTTGCCGACTGGCGCAGTCTCGACGAAGTGCATAATATCGGATGCTTTTTGTTGACCCGCGCTGTTCTCCGTGTCATGGACAAGCAGGTTGCTGTCGAGCCCACCTCGATATTTGGCGACCGACCCCCCATCAGGGGCGCAATCGTCATGCTCACGTCCCTCGCATCGGAGGGCACATTCCGGGGGGTAGGCAACTATATTGCGGCGAAACATGCGGTGAAGGGGATGGTGCAGACGGCTGCCATCGAAAATGCGTCAAGGGGCATCCGAGTTAATGCTGTAGCCCCGTCTTATGTCTCGGGTCCTATGATGGACAAATTCCTTGAGGCCTCTCCGGAGGTCAAGAAAGTCATGCTTGGAGACCTGCCCATGAAACGGCTGGTTGGGCCTGGCGAAGTTGCAGACGCAGTTGCGTTTCTTGCATCTTCGGCCTCAAGTTATGTGAACGGACATACATTAGTGGTGGATGGCGGCGCATCACTGGCACTGTCAAACAGTCCGTTTTGATATAGCATCATATTAAATTCAATTTCAGTTCTGTCCTTATCCCCATAAATACACGCGAGGTATCAATTATATCAAACAGCTTATTTCTCATAAACAAACTACCAATCATGCAAGAAATGCAGAAGAGGGCAATATTAGATGAAGACAGTGCTCAAGCCTTGAATACTAGTCTGTAGGCGCGGCTCCTTATTTTTACCGCTGTACAGAAGCGTCCCAGACCACGTAAAAGTAATAAAATGTCACTACCACGCCATTTCGCGGCTTCGAAGACCCTCTATAAACCCTCCTTCGCCACTGGCTTGCCTTCCTCGTCCTTGTTCGGCGCCGATATTCGCGGGGTAGTCGCCCATACGAATGAATTGGCCTTTGTGCTCGTCGTTTGTAGTCGAAGATGAGGTTTTTGTTGATGCTCGGCCGCCGGGCATGGCACCTTTAATCCCGTCCAGGTAAACGCGCCTTACGAGTCGGAAGATACTAGGTAAACAAACTGATATCAAAGATATTGGACCCTCGCATTGAACCCACTCGAGATACTGAATTGGTGTCCATGTAAGGTCGTCAAGCAAATGGGAGCCGGCTTGGGCGAGCGTGACAAGGCGGCCGATCGAAACAACTATAACCCTACATGCAGCGTGTCAATATAAATCGAAAAGCTGTAGTGTGGTCAAAGAGAGAGAGAGAGAGAGAAAGAGAGAGAACCTACGAGTAACCGAAGAGGAAAACCACAACTATCGAAAATCGGCGAAAGGGAGCCATTTGAAGACCCCAAATGATCGGAAGCGGAGTGACGAGGATAAGGAAGTCAATTAAAACGCTGGGTATTGCCGTGCCAAGAAACCAACTCCACTGGGGGAAGCACTTCGCTCCCGGGACCGACTCCCATACTGCGTTAATGGGTATGCATTGCAAGAGGGTGCTAATAAAGGCCGAGAGTAGCCAACCGGCGTTCGCCGCACCGATAATCCATAAAGCAGTAGAGAACCATGCTTTTGTGCGCTTGAAAATGCGATGGTAAAAGAAAAGGGCCGAAAACTTTGGAAGGGAAATGTTGAGATCATAAAAGAAAGTGGCGATGAAGATGATCTTTGGGCCCTTTGCGAGGTCTTCCGGAGATACCGCTGCCGCGTGTCTGCCCAAGCCAACATCAATCCACCAAAGGATCAGAGCAGTCTCCGAAATGATGAACACCTACGGTTGGGTCAGTGAGGAGTTCGAACCTATTAGTACCTTATTTTGCCTCGGCTATAGAAGAAAGCAGCGGATCACCGACCAGAGTCAACGTGGCAAAGACATCATCCCATCCCCAGCGGTAGCCAAGGGTGATGTAGTTAGACCATAACCGCAAACTCAAAGCTAGTGTTGAGAGAGCAACCAAAGTAGTACAGAGAGCAATCAAATTGGGCTGCAAGGTGTCGTTAAGCTCAGCAGCTGTCAATTGTGTGGCCATGATAGGGTAAACAGGCAGATTCGGGGTGCCCACTAGCAAGAGTGTCATAAAGGATGATAAAAGCTTTGGCCTGGAAAAAGAGGGATTTTGAGCTTCGGGATTACCACTAGATGGAATACCCGGGGTACCGGCCCATTTGAGCTGACATTGGCAGGGCTCGCCACGTCAAAGCTGGTGGCTCAAGCAAATTCAAATCTGGTGTTGGTGCGGTAGCACAGGTGTGTATGAGGTACGTAAGTAGGTATGAGGTACGTAAGTAGGGAATATTTGTAGTCAACTTTTTAGAGTATGTAAAGTGTTTGGTTGTTGGTTATTGCCATGGTAAGTCCATCCATCATGCCTCGGTGACATCCTGTCCAATAGAAACCTTGCCAATATGCGTAAGGTCATAACGTACACTGTAGAAAGAAAATCTGTTCATGCAGGTATATCACTTACCTAGGTAGTGGCCTTTAGTAAAGTACTATGCGTACGCAACCCGCTCTGACCACTGTACAAGCTGCCAGGGGTTCAGGAAGCTCTACCTACCTACTATACATATGTACTAGGTAGTAAGTATGGGCTACCAAGGTTGGTGTTTAGTAACGAACCTTGCCAGGTATTTCGGCTATGTACCAAGGGGTCGGCCCGTCCCAAACATCGGAAGTTTGACTGAATTTGGCTAGCAAGCGGTAAACGTACAATGTAGACAAACACCTTGCCAGAGGTACCTTTATGGTTCTGTCACTATGCATGTCAGCTGTCATCAACAGATCATCCATGATTTTTCCCCTTCGAAGGCTGTTTTGACACGGGCTTACTCACATAATTTTCTAACAGGGCTATTTCTCACTTGTATTTGCGATGAGGCTACAGCGTTATGAAAGTCAGTGTGCGAACGTCTTAAACGACAAACTGACAGGTCGGTCGTAAAATCTTGTAAAGTACCACGAATAAAGAGAAAAAGGGGGTATGAACCTGCTGACCATGACCGAACTTCTTTCGTAGAAAGAAAAGCTTACACAGCTTTTGCCTCGCATCAAAACCCCAAGTGACTGAGACTCCTCAGCACGGAAACGGAAGAGGAAGAACCAGAGCTGCCAGAGGTATCGGTTAGAACGTTAAACAACTACCATACACTATATACCTCACGTTGTCCCAAGCTCTCGCCGAATTCGGCTATCATGTCTTGCCAATTGAACGGGGACACCGCAATGGGAGAAGGTGGTGGGATTCAGCATGAACCTATTGCTATCGTAGGAATGGGTATATCATTAGCTCCTTATGTTAGCCGGCGAGTACGCTAATGGAACCTATAGGCTGCCGCTTGCCCGGTCAAGTCTCTTCACCGTCGGATCTGTGGCATCTCTTGATCCAGAACAAATCCGGACACTGTGCGGTGCCCAAAATGAGGTACAATGCGGAGGGATTCTATCACCCCAACGCTGACAGACCCGGGAGCATCAATTCTACCGGTGGATACTTTCTCCAAGAAGACCCGCGGTTGTTCGAGAACGCCTTCTTCGGCATTAACAACTTAGAAGCGTCAAGCATGAACGCACAGCAGAGGAAGCTGTTGGAAGTTGTGTATGAATCTTTCGAGAGTGGCGGAGTACCGTTGGCTAAGGTCCGAGGCTCCAAGACCGGCGTCTACGTTGGAAATTTCACCAACGACCACATGATCATGCAGTACAAGGATCCCGAATACTTTTCAAGATACAGTGCCACTGGTTCTGGTCCAACTGTTCTGTCAAACCGAATCACTCATTGCTTTGACCTTCGCGGTCCTTCCGTCGTGTTGGACACAGCATGTTCGTCTTCCATATATGCCCTGCACTTTGCTTGTCTAGCTCTCGATGCGCGTGACTGTGACGCGGCAGTCGTCGCCAGTGCGAACTTGATACAAACACCGGAGCAGCAGTTAATTGCTGTAAAGGCGGGAATACTGTCTCCAGATTCAACTTGTCACACATTCGACGAATCAGCCAACGGGTACGGTCGGGCGGATGGTGTTTCGGCTTTATACCTCAAGAGGCTGAGTGATGCCCTGCGAGACGGCGATCCCATTCGCAGTGTCATTCGAGGCACTGCAGTCAATGGGTAAGTCCCGTGCCATCACGTCCTTGTTATCTTCTCTTATGTCTGCCCCCCACCTCTCCTTTCTCCTCCTTTCTCGACCTGAAAGCTCACACGAATTGCCAGCAACGGTTGTACCCCCGGAATCGTCCAGCCTAGCGTTGATGGCCAAGAGGCAGTCATCAGAGCTGCATATAGGAGAGCTCAAATTCACCCAGACGAGACCGACTACGTTGAGGTGAGAAGCTAATCATTAATAATCGGGGATAGGGTACGCTGGATCTGACTGACTGACATGACACGGCATCTAGGCTCATGGAACCGGTACCCAGGTCGGTGATCCTATCGAACTGGAAGCCATTTCTCGTGTTTTTTGTCACAAGACGGGGACCCCAACTGCAGTCGGTGGTATAAAACCTAACATCGGACACAGTGAGGGTGCCAGTGGTCTCTCGAGTATCATTAAACTAGCACTTGCTCTCGAACAGCGCCAGATCCCGGCGACCATTGGCATCAAAAACACGAACCCAAACATCAAGCTAAAGGAATGGAATTTAGATATCGTGAACGAGAACCGCTCGTGGCCGAGTTCTAGGATTGTCAGAGTGAGTGTAAACTCGTTTGGATTTGGCGGCGCAAACGGTCATGCCATCCTTGAAACCCCTTCGCTTCACTCAATACGGTCGAAGGCCATCCCTGGTGGAAGTATATTCGCAAACTATGACGCAAGTGGGAATACTTCCACCAACGCACCTCCGCCGCCTGGTCCTTTCCTTTTGACATTTTCAGCCCGGACGGAATACTCGTGCATCACGCTGTTGGAGAGTGTCTCGAACTATATATCCCGCCCAGGAAACCGTGTTTGCATGAGAGATCTGGTGTATACATTGAATGGTCGGCGATCCCGTTTCGGAACCAGAGGTTTCGTTATCGCTACCTCTCAGAATTTGGTGGCAGATCTCCGCCCAGAAAACATGATCAAGAGAGCACCCGAAACGGAAACCGAAGCTCTGCCCTTGGTTTTCGTTTTCACCGGCCAGGGGGCTCAGTGGCCTGGCATGGGTAAGGAGTTGTTCCACCATTACTCGAAATTCCGAGAGTCTATTCGGTACCTCGATACATGTCTCGCCACCCTTAGCGTCGAAGACAAACCGTCTTGGACATTGGAGGAAACACTCCTTGCTCCACGGGAGAACAGCGATATCAATCAGGCTGAAAAGTCACAGCCTATCTGTACAGCTATTCAGATTGCCTTGGTCGCTGTTCTCAAGGAGTGGAATATTACCCCGAAAGTGGCTATTGGGCACTCTTCCGGAGAAATCGGTGCCGCATATGTCTCTGGCCATCTCACCGCCTACCAAGCTATTATGGCTGCCTACTTTCGCGGTCGTACTGTAGCACGACACGCACAAGATGGTGCCATGCTAGCAGTCGGTCTTGGTAAAGAAGCTGCCTGGGCCTTGGTAACAGAGAACGACTTGACCGGACAGATTTCATTGGCTTGCGATAACTCTCCAGAGAGCACTACTTTAAGTGGCGACGGATGTGCCATCGACAAATTGTTCGATGTTCTGCAACAGAAACAAATTTTCGTGCGGAAATTGAGGACAGGTGGTCAAGCATACCACTCGAAACATATGAAAAAACTGGGTTATATATACCAAGAATCACTCCAACGAGTATGGCATGCAGGCCCACGACCAAGATACAAGAATAGTCCTAATAGGGACACCAATTATCGATCTGCTGACTCCAATGTCCTCGTTATATCTTCCGTCACCGGAGCCGAGTCGACTTCGGGTGACATGGGCACTCCCGAGTACTGGAGAGCAAACTTAGAATCTCCGGTCAGATTCTTTGACGCCGTCAAGGGGGTCTTTGGGATGGGGCGACATCATCTACTGGAACTTGGCCCCCACTCGACACTTAAGCTACCAATCAAGCAGATTGCCTCTTTTGAGGATCGAGATCCCGCATATTACCGGTACGACTCCGCGCTTGTTTCTGGTAAAGACGCCGCGGTCACTCTGCTGGCCCTTGTCGGCTCACTTTACCTACAGGGGCACGATGATCTGCCCTGGGAGGATGTAGGCCCAGACGACCTCGCGTTGAGGGCGCCAGATCGCCGCGTCTTAACTGACCTTCCCAGCTACCCATGGGATTACACCGCTCCAGTGCTATGGACAGAGCCACGAGTCACGACCGAGTTCCGCAATCGCTCGGCCCCCCGACACGACTTACTCGGTTCTCGGATCCCTGGAGGTAGCAAGTTGACACTAACTTGGCGCAATATAATCGACGTTCACGAGGTCGATTGGCTCAAGGATCACTGCCTTGGTCCTTCGGTTGTATTTCCCGCTGCGGCATACGTTGCAATGGTAGTAGAGGCAGCTTGTCAAGCCAACGGCGTCAAGTTGTGGGACTGTGAAGGTGTAGAAATACACCAGTTCAATTTTCTCAATGCAATGAGCTTCGATGTCGAACGGCTGCCAAAACTTGAAGTTATCACGGAATTGCGAAAGGCATATATCACCAGCATCATCGCCTCGGAGGATTGGTGGCAGTTTGCTGTATCATCGATATCTGGAGAAAACTCCCTGTCAACGACACATGCAACTGGCCGTGTCAGGTTAACGAAGATTTCTCAAAATATACCACGAACAATTAATTTGGACAGACTTACCATGGAGAAGCAGGCGACTCGCGTGTGGTACGACAAATTTACTAAGGAGGGTCTCAACTGGGGACCTAAGTTCGCGGTAATAAAAGACATCTTCTGCGATAGGGCGAGACAAGCCAACATTGCCACGGCTCTTATGAAGCTGCAACGTGGCGACCGCATTGGACGCAAGCAGTCTTGGCAGTATATTGCTCACCCCATTAGCATCGATTCGATGCTACAAACCGCATTTGTAGCGACAACCGGGGGCTGGGTTCGAAAATTGCGTGCCACTGTTCCTGTTGAGATAGATAGGATTTTCTTCTCGGCCCCAGGCTTACTAGATATGGACTTGGAAAAGAAATGGGCTGTGGATGCTAAGTCAACCCGTGTCGGGTTCGGAACGGTTAACATCGAAGCAGAGCTCTATAATACCTCCCATCAGACACTGATTCGGATGGAGGGAGTGCGATGCATTGCCTACCAAGGCAATGCGCAGAGAAATGCCGAAGTACAGCGAAATCCAATGTGTCGCGTCGTCTGGAGACCAGATATCACATTTATGGAAGCAGGGTCTAGCCGCGGTCTCACCAAGTATACGGACTGGTTCGCCCAGAAATTTCCACGCGAAAAGTCGCCTCTAGTACCCGAAATATGGATTCGTGTTGCAGGTGCTCTAGATCTTTGCCTCCACAGGACTCCGAATGCCCGAGTACTTCTTCTGAGTGAGCGGGAGGATGCTCGTAAGCCCTTTCTTGGCGTCTTGAGGGCTGGGTCTCCTTTGAGGCGGTTCGACACCTTCACTCAAGCAACATTTACCAACGGAAACCTTTGGGGCATTGAAAATTCTTCAACGGAGCTGGAAAACGAGATCACCGACGAACCCATCTTGGCAGACACGAAATTTGACCTTGTAATTGCTCTTGAAGCGTTACCCAACGGGATCGAAGACCGGCTGGCAACGCCCGCAACCATTATCACTGCGGGTAGGGTCGACGAGAGTGCATTTTCCGCGTATAGTATCAAGACCATCACCGAAACCATTAATACAGACGTAAGAATCGTGATAATAAGAGCGAAGCTGCCGGTTGAAGCAAAACAACGGCGCACCGTCGTCATGGTACGTATCGTGGTGTATGCTGTTGCTTGGTTTGAACTGACATTGCATCAAGGTGAATCGAACCGGCAAGGAATCGGCTTTAGACTCGAAGATAAATAACGCCATGACGTCTTACTTTGGGCACTCTGTGCCCCTGATCGGATTATCCAACGCCGACGAGATTACCATACCGATCAAGTCCGTGGTCATCTCGACCATCGAGTCCAACGAACCTATGCTTAGCACCCTTACAGAGGAGCAAATGTGCCTAGTTAAGAAGATGACAGACCGCGCATCATTCATTCTATGGGTGTGTAACGCAGACTTCATGGGGGGGACTAAACCCGAGTTTGCACCGGTGCTCGGCCTCTCACGTGCTGTTATGCTCGAGCAGCCGTCGCTCCGATTTGCGGTGTTCGACGTTGGTGACATGAGCAAGAACATAGATGACACCGCTCATAATGCGATCAAAATCCTAGATCAGTTGTTGACGGCAACTGATCCGGAATTTGAATTATGTCAGAGAGAAGAAATCGTTCATTCGATCAGGTGGGATCCCCTTGATGATCTGAACAGGGAATTTCGCGTGAAATTGGACGAGGAACTCCTCAAAATGCCCGTTTCGAATACCGGCTACTGTCACCTCGGCATTTCTCAACCCGGCAAAATGGACACTCTTCATTTTATCGCAGAAGAACATGTCGAGCCACTCTCGGAAGGCTATGTGGAAATTGACGTGAAAAGTGTGGGGATGAACGCTAAAGATCTTTACGCTATCAATGCCAAGGTCGACACGCGAAACGTTTCGTGTTCGTGCGAATGCGCTGGCTTCATAGCGAAGGTGGGTTCCAAGGTAATGGGACTTAAACTCGGCGATCGAGTTGTCGCCATGGCACCAGGCCTTTTCGCCACCCACGAGCGTGTACCTCAATGGGCCGTATGCAAGCTTGAAGACAACGAGGACTTTACCACGGCCTCGACCATCCCGATCGTTTTTTCGACGGCTATTTACGGTTTGATTTACAAAGCGAACCTACAGCGCGGCGAATCCGTACTTATCCACTCCGCAGCAGGCGGGGTCGGTATCGCTTCAATCCAGTTGGCGAAACACATCGGAGCTGAAATATTTGCCACGGTAGGTAATGAATCAAAGAAGGAGTGGCTGGTCAGGGAGTTCGGGTTGGATCCATCGCGAGTCTTTACATCTCGAGATACATCGTTTCTTCCTGCCGTCATGAACGCAACGGGTGGCGAAGGAGTTGATGTCGTGCTGAACTCGCTTACCGGCGAATTATTACGAAGCAGCTTTGAGGCGTGTGCCAATTTTGGCCGCTTTGTCGAGATCGGCAAGCGTGACATCATAGACCACGGGTCATTAGATATGTCTAACTTTCAAAAGAACATATCCTTTATGGCTTTCGACTTGAGTAACCTCTTCTACTCGCAGAAACCAGAACATCACGAATTGTGGCAAGACTTGCTAAGACAAAGTTTGGCCTTGATCCGTGATAGGGTGGCAAAACCGTGCTTCCCTATCCGCACTTTTCCCGCATCTGACATTACTCGCGCCTTTCGGCACTTCGCTTTGGGTACTCGAATCGGGAAGGTTACCGTTTCGTTTGCGGACGAAACAGATCACATTCTAGTAAAGCCTCGGAGGTTCACAACAATATTCCATCCGGATAAAACGTATCTATTGGTTGGATGCCTAGGTGGGCTCGGCCGGAGTATATCTAAGTGGATGGTCTCTCGTGGTGCAAGAAGCCTGGTGTTCTTTGGCCGGTCCGGCTTAAAGAGTCAAGAAGCTAAGATGCTTGTGAGCGATCTCCTGGGCCAAGGCGCTGATGTCAAAGTCGTTTCGGGAGATGTCAGTAAACTTGCAGACGTAGACAAAGCCATACTGCACGCCCCCTTCCCGATCGGAGGAGTTATTCACGCAGCTATGGGCCTTAGTGAGTCTCTCTGGAGTAGTATGTCGCACGCTAGCTGGCACACCAGTATCGCACCCAAGGTGCGGGGGTCGTGGAATCTACATAACGCTTTAGAGAAGGATGATCGTGGCTCGAAGTTGGATTTCTTCATACTCACTTCATCCATCTCCGGAACAGTTGGAACAGCCACAGAGAGCAACTACTGTGCCGCAAACGCTTTCCTGGACGCCTTTGCGCGGCACCGTAACAGACTGGGCCGGCCGGCTATTTCCATCGGTTACGGCATGATTGCCGAAGTTGGCTACTTGCACGAGCACCCAGACATCGAAGCGCTGCTCAAGCGAAAGGGAATCCATTCTATCACAGAAGATGAGATGTTGCAGATCCTAGACCTGGCCGTAGCGCACCAGTCGCCCGCTACTTGGAGACCAGAATACGACAGACTCGTCGGTGCTCACATTCTGACCGGTATCGAATTCACCGGCCTTAAGGAGCAGCGTAACCGCGGATTCGAGGGCGACAATCATGTCCTGGCGGACCCTCGCGCGTCTCTGCTCGCAGCAGCCTTCGAACGGAGCACCCGTGGTTCTGATAGTGAGCCTATCCGCGCTAGCTACAGTCTGCCACCCGAAGTTGCAGAAGCGCTCGTGTCGGGGCGATCAACCACGTCCGTGTTCGATGCTGTGCAAACCATCGTTGCAAGAAAGATCTCAAATCTGATTCTTCTCCCGGTCGAAAGTCTGCGACCGGAACAAAAACTTGGTGAGTTTGGAATTGACTCTATGCTAGCGGCGGAGTTCAGAGTGTCCATCTTCCACGCGTTAGATGTAGATGTTCCGTTTATGACGCTCCTAGATAAGCAGACAAGCGTGCGCAGCCTAACGGAAATAATTATGACGGAACTGGGAAGTAAAGCTTAACAACTAAACTCAGATTTTACGGTGGAACTAGGAAACGAAAATGGCGGAGGGTATCTTGCACAACACTGGGAAAATGAAGGAAACCTCTAGAACAACTACGCAACAAGCCGGAGGCTCGACTCTCCAATCGTGGGGTCGAACCATAGTCCCCTGTGACCCTGGATGATTCCAGACATGCCTGTACTCAGTAGTTGTTCTAACAGGCTGACAAGTCGCATAGTCGTGAGCGCACCTTCTGAGGTGGACGGGTATACGTTAAAACGTTGGGGGCGCTGCAGGGTACTATGTAAGAATCTGGCGTGCTTCCGGGATTATATGATGGGACCGGCTTCGAAGATCCCATCCCGAGAGGTCGGTGTCGCTAAGCGTAGTCTGGCTCGAGGGTGCTGGTTTCTTGGCGAGGCAAATCAAGTGCAAGGTCTCTGGTACAACTGGATTGCCTGTGGCTGTCGGCTGCTTGTTTAGTGTACATAATGCGTTGTTACGCTTACGTTTGACTTTAGCTGCTTTGCTTGTTGAAGCGACTGGAGTTGTCCAACAACAAATACGCGAGTCCGTTTTGGAATAAACGGTGACGTTCTATCTAGGTAATTCAGTGCATTTACGGTAATATGTGTAAGTTAGTAGGTACCTTCCAGTACTTAGTACTTAGGTACACTATTGGAAGTTACTTATGCAAGTTTGTTCATTTTGGCTTATGTAAAAGCGGGTCTTGCTCAGTCCAGACTCAGACTAGATAAAAGCGGCATGGCTCAGGTAAGATTCCCATGGTGGGTCTCATAGTAGCTTGCTTAGATAAGTAGGCATCATGCTTCAAGAGCTGGAAGAGAGCTTACAACACCTCAGGATATAATACCACAATAATGAGCAACATAGCAGCCCGCACCTTGCTGCGACCTGGAATCGCACGGCCCCAGACGGGGAGAATGTATGTTCGTCCAATTGGCCCCTTCCAACCTATCTCCTTGCTAACGCTACTCACTAAAGTAGCTACCATGTAGTAGGCTGTGCAACCACCGTGGGTGCGACGGCTCCCTACAGCAGCCGGCCGATATGCCAGCGCTGCGAACGACGGCCACTTCTCGCATCCGCTACTCCCAGATCCTCGCCATATCTCCTAGACGGCGTGCGAAGCATCCATGCGTCCCCCGTCCTGTCGAAGTCGAAAAAGAAGGAGGAAAGCCAGAAACGCACCACCGGCGGGCGTGGCAAATCCGCCGAGAAATCAACCGAGACCCCCAACGAGAAACCCGCCGAGAGCAGCGCCGCAGACGATGGACCAAAACATCCCCAGCCCTCTTCCGACGAACCCCTCAACTTCGCCGACGTCGAGTCTCGCTTGCTCAAGCACGCCGAGCACTTCAAAGCTTCCCTGAAGCAAATGCAAACGGGTGCGCGGTTCGATTCGGACGGGGTTGGTGCGATGCGCGTGACAGTCGACAAGAAGACGGGCCAGACATACCCGCTGCGCGAACTGGCACAGGTCGTGCCGCGCGGGGGCCGTAACGTCTCCCTGTTAGTGCACGACGGCGAGTACGTGAAGTCCATCATGAGCGCCGTGCAAGCGAGCCCCCAGTTCAACCAGCAGCCCCAACGAGACCCCGATGACGAGCTCGAGCTGATCCTCAAGATCGAGCCTGAGAAGCGCGAGGACCTCATCAAGAGGACTAAGGCCGTGGCGCACGAGTGGCGCGAGCGCATACGTGCCGTCCGCCAGAAGAGGGATAAGCTGCATGCTACTTGGAAGAAGGACGCTATAATTGTTCCCGACTTGAAGAGGACTGCGGATAAGGACCTCGAAAAGATCATTAAGGCTGCTATTGCCGAGGTTGATGAAGCTGAGAAGAACACAGTCAAGGCTGCGGAGTCGAAATAGACATCTCAAAAGCATTGTTCGCCGGGTTCGGCCACATAGCACTGTACCGAGAAGCATAATTTCGCCCCAGAAGTGATGATGTGAGGAGGGAAAAAAAATCAAGCACCAGGATATTTATATACATTATACAGATTTGCTCTTTTACAAAAGTGTTACAATACAGCGCTAGAGCAAGAATCTAGATGTCGTCTCACGAAGACATCCATCCTCAGTGTATATCCCACGTTCAGTGTTCATAGTTTCGAAATCACTTTGTTCGTATCTAGACTATCGTCCTCGCTCCACCGGGAGCCTGCGCAGGCCCTGTCTTCCCACCAGGTAGCAAACTCCTGACCTTCTCCTCGACACGTTGTTCTGCATCCGAGTTCCAAGAGGCGTCCCTCCTGACGTAGTTCCGCACAGCACTGAGCGTATCCTTGAGGTCAGCGTACTCCGGGCCGCGGTATGTCCCCAGAAGCGCGCTCTGGAGTACGGCATCCTTGGTCTCCTTTGGGACTGGTGGGAAAGCCTCCAAGCCCATCTTCTCCGCCGACCGTTTCTTCGCATCCTCAGTCGGGAAGAACACGCCGCTGCCCTTGGTATACTGCTTCCACATGTCGTCCGGCCCCAGGGAATTGAGGGGATGGAACGGCTGTCCACTGCCGAGGATGCGCGCCTGGCGTATCGTCGTCTCGTCTTTCGCAGTGCTCGATCCGGTTATCGCCACGGCGGGGCCCCAGCCCGCGAGATCGCTCTTCGAGATTGAAGGGTTGAATTGATGCAACGAGCCGACTTCCTTGGCCATCCGCATGGCGTATACATTGGGGGACCAGTCAACTTCCACAGCGCCACCTTCGTCACCCCTATCTTTACGATCTCGTTTACCTCTACCTCTTCCCCGCCCCCCATCTGCTCGTCCTCGACCTCGACTACCGCCGCGGCGTGGCGGTCCCATCATACCACCTGCACCTGCACCGCTGGACCGACCACCTAGACTTGGGGCCCCGCCTCGCATAAAACCACCTCTGCCTCTGAAGCCACCTCGAATACCGCCACGGATGATGTTAGGGCCGCCTGGGGAGAAAGCGCCCGGAACTGCGATAGGGGCGGACGACCGTAGGTCGAGTTTTTTAAAGCCGGAATTTGATGTCGAGGAGGACCGTTCAGGTCTTCCCTTGTTCAATTCGAGGAGGTCGGAGAATGCGGCGGCGGCGCGTTGCCTTCCTGTCGGTTGCGAGTTGTTGCCATTGTCGCCGCTACTTTTTGGATCTTGCGGTGGTGCGGCGAGCTGCTGGGCGGTGGAGAATGCGCGCAGAGAGGCTGCGATGCCATCTGTGACTCGACTGAGATCAGGCCTCGTGCGGCCGATGGCCGAATTGAATGGTTGGCGTATCATGGGCGCAATTGATGTGGTTTGTAGTACCGGATACTGTTTAAGCTCTATTGATCGAAATTTCGAGGATTAGAGAGCTCGGACAAAGTGGAATTCGGGGGTATGCACTAAAGCGAGTATCTCATATAGTGGGGCTGTTTCCGCAACATCCCTCCAAGTTAGGAGGTACAGCCATGCCACATTAGTATCCGTGCGCTCCACTTTTTTACACCTTCGTAATAGCTTCAACAACAACACCCAATTACTTCAATAATTTATAACAAATCCAATATATGTCGGAATTACGTGAATTTGGCCGCATTATAAGCGGAAATCGCCAGAAAGGCGAAGAATTCAGTACCGAACAGCGTGCCTTTATGTTAGGCGCTTCGGCCGCAGGCGCAACCAAGACGGCTATTGCAAACGCGCTCGGGACGCGTCGTCAACGAGTAACCGAGCAAATACAACGCTTCACACAGCGCCACACATTGAAGTCAGCCGTACGCAAAGGGCGTCCTTTGAAAGCTGATGTACGGAAGCAGGTCTCCATCTATTTATTTGCACGAAGGAAGCCTCGTAGCACGTACAGGGAGATCATCGAGTTCACTGGCGGCAATTTTCACCGCAGTACGATCCGCCGGGTTTTACAGAAGCAAGGCTTGAGAAAGTGGCGCGCGGCAAAGCGGATAGAGTTAACGACAGAGGATGCCCGTATTCGACTCGCTTTTTGTCAAAAATACTCCAAATTGGGCCCTCTACGCCGCTTGCTACAAGCCATGTTTTCTGACGAATGTACGGTCGAGACAAACCCCGATAATCCGAGCGATTTTGTCATCCGATATGGCCACGAGCGCCTTCGCCCGGATCTCGTGAACCCTAGGACTCATGTGAAGCCGGCTATTAGCATCATGGTCTGGGCTGGAATCTGGGAAAGTGACGGTGAAGGCTTCAAAACCGATTTACAGTTCCCTGAACGCGACCCAGAGTCTCCACGTGGAGGAGTGTCTTCAAACTCCTATATAAAGGTACTAGAAGAAGGACTATTGCCTCACTATCAGCCTGGAGATCTTTTTATGCAAGATAACGCGCGTATTCACACGTCAATAAAGCTCAAAGAGTGGTTTGAAACGCACGGAATCGAGGTTTTAGACTGGCCGCCTCATAGCCCAGATCTCAACCCAATTGAGCATATCTGGCATATTCTAAAGAGGCAGATCTATAAAATATATCCTCAGTTTGGTGCCTTGAAGAACAACAAAGCCGATAAAGCGACAGCAAAGCGTATAATTAAGGAGGCATGGTGTCAGGTAGCTGGAAGCATAGCTCGAGACCTAATTCGTTCTTTACGTACGCGCATCTCCGTAATACGCCTAGCTGGAGGATGGTATAGCAAATATTGAAGCCCTAAAGCTACCGATCACTCTCATATATTTTACTAGTCAATTGAAGTACAGTTGTATTAATGCGATTACTTTGAAAAACCATGTTTAAAGTGGTAGTAGGCTAAATATGTGGGTGCGCACGGATACTAATGTGACCCCATTGTATTACTTATTGTAGACTCACGATATATACTCTACTGTTCAAGAAAAGAAATTTGTAAAAATAATATGTATATATATATATTACTGTAAAAATAACTTATTTGCGCTAGAACCGGGTTCTATAAGGCGCTGAAGACTGTTTATGTGAACATTCGCGATCACTTGGACACTGTCAAGAGAGGACAACGATGTACCCTTTCCAGACCCAACATCAGCTCGCCGAATATACGAGAAAAAGGCACTTAAAGCCAACCCGCAGAATATTATCGATGATTTCCATATCGAGGAGGCGGAAGTGTGGTATCGGTTCGAGGTTGAGCTATCCTATGGCATATTTGAACGATGCACTCCCACAGATCCTCTAGACTATAGTATATTCGTAACTTCTTCTCGTAGCCCCTGCATTTTTATCCTCCACTCCTTCAATAAATTTCCATTTCAAGCCATCAGATAAGACATCCTCTCATTCTTACATGTTCCTAAATACCTTAAAGCCTTGGTATGTCTCTAGCTCTGCAATGGCTTGCCCATACCGCCGTATGTGATCGTCTTGATATGCTGGTACTCATCTATGCCGTACCTGGATCCTTCTCTGCCAAATCCAGACTGCTTGACACCTCCAAACGGTGAGGCTGCGTCAGAGATAAGACCCGTGTTGACGCCAACCATACCAACCTCCAATGTTTCGGCGACGCGGTTTATCCTTTCCAGATCTCTCGAGAAGAAGTAGCCCGCCAATCCAACATCAGCAGCGTTTGCTAGGTCTATGACTTCCTGCTCGGTCTCAAAGGGGAAGAGGCCGGCAACGGGGCCAAATGTCTCTTCACTGGCGATAGCCATGTCCTTCGTCATGCCCGTGATCACGGTAGGTTGGTAGAAACTGGGCCCTAGGTCTGAAATCTTATGGCCTCCCACGACGACCTTTCCACCTTTCCTCTCGGCATCTCTTACGTGATCCTCGGCCTTAGATACAGCACGATCGTGGATTAGGGGGCCGTGAGTAACGCCCTCGTCGAAACCATGGCCCACCTTGAAGCCCTTGACCTTCTCGGCGAATTTCTCGGCGAACTCATCGTAGATCCCTTTCTGGACGTAGATGCGGTTTGCGCAAACACATGTCTGGCCTGACGAACGGAACTTGGACGTGATGGCACCAGCAACCGCGGCATCGACGTCGGCATCGTCAAATACAATGAACGGTGCGTTTCCGCCCAGCTCCATAGACAAGATCTTTAGAGTCGACGAAGCCTGCTTCATCAGAAGCTTTCCAACCCCCGTAGAGCCGGTAAATGAGACCTTTTGAACAGTAGGGTGCGTCGTCAGAGTCTCGCCGACCTCGGGGGTGTTATGGTGAGCGGTTATGACGTTCACGACGCCCTTTGGTATCCCGGCTCGGTGCGCCAGTTCCGCCAATGCTAGTGATGTAAACGGTGTCTCTCCTGGGGCCTTGCATACCGTTGTGCAGCCTGCAGCGAGGGCGGGGCCAATCTTACGCGTGATCATCGCGGCGGGAAAGTTCCACGGTGTAATCAACCCACAAACACCAACAGGCTGCTTCAGTGTCACGATTCTATTACCAGGTATAGTGGATGGTACCGTTTCACCGTATATTCGCGGAGCCTCTTCGCTGAACCACTCGAAAAATGTCGCGGCATAACTAACCTCGCCCTTCGCGTCTGCGAAAGGCTTGCCGTTCTCCAAAGTGATCAGTTTGGCCAAATCCTCCGAATTCTCTATTACTAGGTCATACCATTTCCGTAGTAGCTTGGACCGCTCACGGCCAGTCTTCGTACGGAAGGACTTAAAGGCCTCGCCGGCCGCTGCGATGGCGTTTTCGGTGTCCTTGGCGTCGAATTCGGGGCAAGTTCCAATAAGCTTTCCTGTCGCGGGATCATGAACCTCGAAGGTCTTACCCGAGGCAGCTTTTACCCATTCACCATTCACGTAGCAGACATCCGTCTTAAATAGTGACGGGTCATTAAGCTAGAGTCGTCAAGATTGTTCAATCAATTCCTCTCCTATATCAGTGGGAGGAGCTTGCGGTTAGGGGAGGCTCACCTTTGGAGATATTGTGGAAGCTAATCTCGACGCTAGTAATGGAAGAGTAGTTCTCTGAAACCGTGATCTGAAAGCGAATCGTGCGGAAGATGCAGCACTCTTCTGTAGGGAGTGCATCAATGCCATGATGAGCAATTTCGACACGCGTGTTGTTGTATCATAAACGGAGAAATACGGAATATGAAGAGTGTATACTACGGTATCGGGAGTACTATCTGAATGATCAGATTCATTAGGTAATGACGTTTTTTGAATCTCAGTAGTTGAAATATTTATTGACGACATCGGCATAGATCGGCGGCTGGAGGGGCAGAATCTCGTGCTATACTCCTTACAGTCAAGGAAATTCGGAGTTAACACTGTTAAAAGACTCCCGCATCACCGGATAGATAAATCATAACTGCTTATGTGGAGAGTCGGAGACATCGGAGTGATAATTATTCACAATTATTCAACTCCTTTATTCACTCACGAGTTATATATGAGGCTTATTTCATCTTCAGTAATTATGCATAGCCCATTCAGGACAAATTCTCGAGGTAGACATATAACTCTAAATAGGACATAGTCAAGAAATAAAGCCAGACTAAGACTATCACATACTCATCTCATTGACGCTTCCAAGTTAGTTCATTACACATAAAATCACAACTGATATTATTAGAGTAACATATGCTGGTGTATCAAACAGATATTTCCCAGGTTACATCTGACATTGTAGATCCATAATGTGGCATGCAGGGTTGACCTGTCCGTCATGTTTTCCCCCGCATTCATGTGACGTCTACTATGTAAGTAAGTAAAGGCTATCCTGACTGAGAGTGCATGATGCTACCCCAATCAGTGCCCAATAGGGCAGTTGGTGTTACTGCATCACCACATTACTATGGTATACCACTATATCTAAAACTCGCCCCTGGCAGGTTACCACCGCCTCCACGACCAGGAGATGGGAGCAAGGATGGAAGCTACTACCACCATGATCATCGGGCCGTCTACATGTCCAATAGTACAACATTTGGCTGCTTAACATGTCCTCGCTTATATGATGTTCATGGCATCTTTCTGGCAACGGTTTTTGATCCCTTGTCCTGATGTCTAGACCCTGAATATCAATAAGAAGAGAAAGGTCAAGTGGTTGAAGTGCAAGTGAACTCGGCACAAATCTTCGCCATAGGTAGAATTGATCGCCATGACAGCACCACTTTTCTGCCTGTTGGCGCTATCTAGCTCGGTGACGGCGAAAATCGTATCGAATGTGTCGCACCCGTCAATTGTTGCTGATATCATACTAGGACAGCCGCTTGATGGATTCGTGAGTTTCTCTATTGAATTCGCATCATTCCCCGACTTTGCAGGCAAGTTATGTTCTCTGGTATTCCACTTATTATAGCCATCGCCGCTCACAAGATAGTAGGAAATGTATCAAACCCGAATAAGTTTTCAAACAACTTACTTAACAACTTGGGCTATCTTATCGGGACGAAACCGTACATACGGGTTGGAGGAAACACACAGGACTACGCTATCTACAATGCAAACTTGACCATTGCGTTAAACGGCACGGTAAACGCTACTCGGTCACCAGACTACCCGACGACAATTGAGATCGGGCCATCATATTTCGAATCATACTCGACATGGCCGAACGTGAAGTTTACCCATGGTTTCAACATGGGCGGAAACCACGATAGCAGACAGTGGGCCACGCTGCTCGAGACCGCGGCGATCGCATGCAAGACGCTGGGCAAAGATAAGCTGAATTGGTGGGAATACGGTAATGAGCCGGACCTCTTCGCAACGAGCTCGCAGGGCCCAGTGCGGGCATCTAGCTACAACGAATCTGACTACGTGTCAGAGTGGCTGGCCGCCACACGAGCTATCAAGGGTGTCCTTGCCGAGACCTGCCCCGACATGCTGAGCAATGAGACGTACGGCTATCTTGCGCCTTCGTTTGCCGGTGTCGCGAATCACCTAAAGGCCGCACGCACATGGGCTAATGGTCTCGACACGGATGGAACCGTACGATATGTCTCTACGCACAAGTGAGTCGATTTTTCTTTTACACTCGGACGTTATCTAAACGTCAAACCTCCGACGGTTTTTAAGAATTACACCCGAGGTTGTTGATTAATACTTTCACCAGCTATATCTCGGGTGCAACCTCACCCGGCGTGACGCTCCAAGGCACGTTGATGAACCACACGCGCACACGTTCTAGCGTGGACGCACATGTCTCGGAATTCGCCGAGATTTCGGCCGCCGCGCCAGGTCTGGTACAGATCTTGGGCGAGACGAACTCGCTATACAACCAGGGGAAGCCGGGATTGTCCAACTCGTTCGGGGCCGCGCTCTGGGGCATCGACTTCAACCTGTACTGCGCCAGCGTGGGAATCGGCCGCGTTCACATGCAC
This sequence comes from Xylaria hypoxylon, assembly GCA_902806585.1. Lineage (NCBI taxonomy): Eukaryota > Fungi > Ascomycota > Sordariomycetes > Xylariales > Xylariaceae > Xylaria > Xylaria hypoxylon. The sequence goes on from CADCXB010000001.1 coordinate 4,602,285, forward strand.
ATGGGAACAAACTATCGATACGCGAGCTGGCAGCCCGTTACTACGGATCTTGCTATCGTAGGGACTAAAGCCCCATATTACGGGAACATTGCCGTCGCCGCGTTCCTGGGTAATCTGCGCATCGAGCCCGTCCGTATCGCGCATCTTGAACTGGGAAATTCGGAAGGCGGTAACGGCACGGAAACCGATGTCGGTGTGAAAGATTCCGCGTATGCCGCTTACGTGGATAATGCGCTGATGCGCATCATGGTCGTCAACATGCGCGCGTACAACTACACCCTGAACGGCGCCGGCGACTTAGACACCCGTAACCCGGCGCCGCGCAAGGTCCGCACGTACAATTTCGGCGTGGAAGGTTTCGAGGACGGTCGCGAGGCTGTCGTGCGCAGGCTGCAGGCTAACGGTAGCGATGCCATCACGGGCATCACGTGGGATGGTATTAGCTATAATTATGAGTTGAGCCTCGGCAAGCCTGTGCGCCTACAGAATGTCACGGCCGGGGAGAAGGTGTCTGTTAAGGACGGTGCTATTGAAGTTGCTGTTCCGGACTCGCAGGCTGTTGTGCTAGATTTTGGCGCGGTTTGAGTTTGGCAAGGGCCTTGGAAAGTCAGGGAGCCTGTCTAAGGAAAATTTAGGAAATAGATGATGAAGTTAATGTGATGGTAAGCGACTGCTTAGTTAACCTGCTTGAGCCTGAAACCTAAAGTTGGTATTAGGAGTAGAAGGGATGCGCAAGGACGCGGCTCGATATTTGAGACTTGTGGCCACCCATCTCATGCAAGTCGTCCCCAAGCATTTTTTGATCCGGGAAGGGGGTTCTCTCGATAGAGATATCGCAATAAGTAATATTTTTGACTTCGATAAGTAGAATATAGTAGGTACACATTTATATATGTAAAATGCGCCAAAACACCGGCCTAGAATCTTTCCCCAGGAGGTATCCGTAAAAATCCCAAGCAAAGATCATCTGATTAGGGGAATCCACGGTAAATCGTCGTCATCATCACCAATGAGGCGTTTCATCTGGGTATCCGAAATTTCGTCATCTTCATTCCATCTGTCTCTTAACCACTAGGATCTTATTTCCTCCCAAATAGTCCAAATTACTCGTACATGTGTGCAGGATTCTTACTATCCAATCTATTAAATGCCGTAGTTCGTGGGGTATAGGGCATAAGGCCTGTGCGAGGGGTTGACGGGATCGAACGCATCTCCCAGGATGTGCCCTTCCTGTTCCCGCTAGCGCTGGCACTGAGCGGCTCATCATCCTCATCATCTGAATCCCAGTCCCGCGTGTCGCGCTCGTTGGGGAGCATGGCCCAAATGGTGAGACCGAGATTAACGAGGGTTACGACACTGTTTTCAGGCGTTGTTAGAAGAGGAAGAAGAATTGGACCAGACACAAGGTCCCGATTGGAAATCAAGCTTACAACATGAGCGCGAAAGCGGCAAATGTGCCTTTCGCCGAGTTGCAGTAGCCCTGAATCTGGTGGTTCGCAGCTACGGAGCAGGGCTTTGCGACATACCACGCCACACGGCTCGGGCGGGTGGGATCCAGGTAGTCTGGACCTGCCTGTCCGCCGATACTGGCGGCATACAGAGCCACAAATGCGATATTCACAGGCAGGGCGATGATGGGGACCCAGAATTCCATGATGAACCCGATCAGCTTCGTGATAAGGAAGAATAGGCTGATGATGGCGATAGCGACGTTGTAGTCGGTCAATCTAAGTTCAATGAAGTCAGTGTCTAGCTCCAACAAGGGTTCTTCGATGAGAAAACTCACGTCCTTGACCAGACGAAGGGAATCGCGGGCGGCGTTTTCCCATTAGCGTGTGCATATAGAATTACGGCGGGACTCGAGTTAAAGCCCAGCTCGTAGCCAGCTTTCCATAGCTTCGTTCGATATGTATCTGGTTGTGCGAGCGCGGTGAAGACCAGGAGGGTGACGGTCAATGCGAGCTCAGCTACCATCATGATCCACATGGCGGCCGACGAGGGCCATTTTCTCTTTAGTATTCTGTATGCCATGATGAAGATGTGGGATATGTAATGTGTTTAGTCTCGGAATATTAATCGGTCAAAGGTAATGCGATGGCGAGTTTCGCAGCAGCTCCTCGTGATGGCTTTTTAGAGGACCGCCTCGATTATCCAACCTGACCTTAGGGTCTCCAGACGTCTTTGGGGGCTATGTCATAAACGTCGACCTGTCGCTTGATTTGTTCACATAGATTCGCTAAACCGAAGACTCTCTCAGCGATGTCAATTATGTCGATGTCAACGGAAGGTTAGTCGTTGGTCAGTTGATGAGTTATTTCGATCCTCAGACAGACAGACAGACAGACAGACAAGATCAAGGTCGAAGCCGACGCGCAGCTTTTGGGGGTCACCCATTTTAAGATATAGCGTAGCGGGAGCCAACAAGACTTAAGCACCGACAAGGCGGCTGCAGGTTGATCACAGATTTTAGGGTGGTGATATGTTGGAGGCAGGCCAATGAGAGAAGCCGACAACGAGAGCAGGGAGGACTGTAAGCGCCGAGCAACGTTGTGTAAGTGAAGAGAGGGGCCACCTTACGGGCGCTTTGCTCTCGGCAGCATGGTCTGCCGCCTCGGGATTGGTCCTGTTATTCGGGGGCTATGAGTGCACACTGCCAATCATCGCCTGACGTGCCGAGCCAGGATGTGTCAACCGGGGTGCCTATTCGCTGATTTGAACCAACCTCTTACGATACTCAGTACTACCTCTGTAAGAAGTACCTAACCTACTTAGCCTACCTTAGGTATGTAGGTGCTGTGATTCTTGCTCAAGACCCTACACTACACTACTACTAAGTATCTACTTCTCCTATGTAAGACATACTCATAGATACCGCCCTCATCCCTTGTAGATCCTCCCGCTATGGGAATAAGACAATCAGCGACACAAAAAGTCTCGAAGAATAACTCTTGGTATAAATGTTTTACTATCTGGTAGTATAAAAGCACCTGTGTGAGTTATTTAACTAAGTACTTAACCTTGGGTATAAGTAGGTGCTGATTGATAAGCTGATTGTTTCAACAATGCCCACGTATCGGTTTGCGCAAAAGTCGTGCACCCCCAATTTCTATAATTAGCCGACCCTATTGGTTGCATACATACCTGTATAAATTCGCAGGTAAGTATTGATGGATAGCAGTCAGGTAAAATGGGTGTGCGAGCTTATTACTCTTATCACACCCGATGCTCTTCGATCGCCGACTTGGGAGCGCCCCCGGGTATACTTACCTCATTCTGGTACCCTACAAAACCAGTTCAATAAGTACCGTTTGAAAACACAAGGGCAAATGGTGGAATGTCGAAATAGAACTAGTGGATCTTCTATACCGTGTCTAATTAGTAATATTCATTGAGGGCAATGTAGAGCTTATTCGAGTTATGAAGCTGGTATATTGAAAGCAACTTCTGCTTCCATTCGCAACGGCTAGTGGAGGTGTCGGTACTGTCGGTATAGTACGGCATACTATGTACACTACCTATCATCTATGACCCCAGATCCCTGTCAACCGTTTCTATTAGTAGTGTACAGGTAGGCGAGAACCATGGGCAGCTATAGCTAGCTTTGTGGCTATAAGGTAAGACGTTTGGTGTACTAGTAGTTGGAATTTCCTATGCGAGACATGGTTTAGGATAGCTACGTAGTAAGTTATATAGCGCTGTACGCTGGTGGGATACTAATTTGTATGCCGAGGTCAATATGGTTTAAACGGCGGGCCTGGCGGGGTATGAAAAAAGAAGAGGGGATAATACATCGCAGGCATATCACCACCTCAGAGATTAGATGATTACTGTAGTGCACAGTTTATGTTTATGTAACTAATAAACAGTGCAGACCAATTTAGGCCACTCGGTTCTTTATTTCTCTTTCCTTTAAAGTTACACTCTCTAACCTGATACTGGGTGATTAGAGAAATATAAGTTACAAAATGAATTAACCCCCACTTTAAGCAAGGTATATAATACATTAACCTAGGTAGGTACCTGTGTACTCTATTTAATGGACTCTCAACCCCTCCTAAGTAGCTTAAGGTGGTCTCGAAGGATCTATATTACCTCCCTACATAATGTGAACAGATTAATTAACTGTTAACTTAACTGTTAAGTCTTATTGCCCTAGGCATTAACATCTAGTTAGCGAACGGTTTGCACTCTATTCTGTGTCGCGTTGTGCCTCGTGGCAATACGCTACATTATAGGTAGCTGTTACGTAGTAAACCTAATAATAGGTAACAAGGAGAAAGTCATACTTTCTACTTACGTTGTGGAAATCCTAATATACATTCAAACTCCTATGTGAGATTATACTACTTACTATATACTTATACATAATTTCTTGTATCAACCATGAAACACCCATTGCGAATGGAATGTAATCGATTAGATCTCGTCACTCAGCCTGCTGGTAGTGCTATGGAATAAAACTAAAGCACTATCTCGTGATGCTACTAACGAAAGTAGGACATTGTCAAGTCGGACTAGACTACCTATAGTTGCTTATATGTGCTCACCCTAGAGGCTTTGGCAACTAGAGACTCGTCACTAGGAGAGTACCTTGCGGCCAGTGACGCTTTCGTTCAGTCTCGAATGATGATGGGGGGATTGAAGTATTAGAATTTGAAGGGTGTCAGCGAACCACTCATTCAGATAATTATGATATTGTCAGTAAGTTACGAATCAAGGCGATTACAGGGTCAAACGTCCCACTAGAGTACATACACGTATTACATGCACTGCGATATCGTAATTGGTTTTCGGGATATTTGTTCCAACATAGTATCGACTTCGGGCCATTGTGAGCCTTAAGTAGGTAATTCATACCCCGAAGTTTGCTACTAGCGGCATTAGTTTTCATAAACGCCGTAAATTATCCCATGTTAGCCAGATGGCGTTCAGGTAACTTGGCAACACGTGTGACAATAAAATTTTATCTATATTGCTATCCGGCTGGTCTTGAGTGGATGCCTACTGTATCATATCGCTTGTGTTGGCAGTGAATCCGAGAGCACCGACGCGGTTGAACACATACCTATGCATACTATGTCACGGAACGCTATAAATTAGATATTCTTACATCTATACTAACCATTATCAACAATATGCTTTTGAAAGCCGTATAATTACTGGCTGTCTGTTTCAGCTCAACTGACAAGTGCCATAACGGGCCGAGTAAGGTATCGCCTGAGACCTGTCTTCAGGCTCGTATTTAAATATCCCCAATTGCGTGTGTTGTGTTGACCGAAATAAATCGGACGTTGTAGTAGCTCACTGTTCAGTAGGATGGGCTGATCACTTTCCGCAATAGTCGAACAGAGGAATCGGGACCATCACTTGCGCAGCCTGACTTTCGGTTGCAGTCTTACAGAATACAAAAGTCTACACTAGATAGTGGGCAGATTCGCGACTTGTGCTATATTCGATCGCTCTAGACTTGGTGATCGACCGAAACTTATGGGGCCAAGCAGCCCGGTTCATGCTACACGGCATGTGTTCTAGACATGGCATACCGATTCCTAGTCAGTATCCTAGTCTGCCTAATAGGAGTTTTCTCGTCGCAAAACTGTACATTACAAAAGACTTATCGACACCGAAATTACACCGGCATGGCTGTTACCTATACACTAGCGTGTGACCGGAAAGAGCTAAGAAAAACACCGGTATTGCTACCTATCTGATGGGATTCTAAAAAGTCGCATGGCTGTCTTGGGAGTACTGTCGGGAGGATGTTCACAAGCCCCGAAAATTATGTGATTTGGTTGTGATACTTCCTTGGCATTTCGCACGTGTATGGCCCGGATGCCGAGAATATTTGGAGACTCGTTTCCATATCAAGTGATTATTGCATGCATTGCACTTCTTCTCGCAGTGTAGTGTTTGGTACAGTCTTCGATGTAGGTATGCTATGTATACCTCTGAAGGATTGGCATATTGTTTTTTTCTATTCCATCCCATGCCGGCATATGTTAATGCCTCGTACAAGTCTGTTAGAAACGTACACCATACATATCTATCCTAGCTCTAGGGCGTGGAATCACATTGGCCGTTTACTACGTACAGATTTCAAATCTCCAAGCAAAAGCTGAACATTTTCTCAGGGCCAGCAAAGGTATCCGTATCTACTCGGTACGGTCAGACGGTCCGTCGCGACTAAACGGTAGACCGTATGCTAATAAGGAGCATGGGCCATACACTAGGTGCTCGGTAGGGTAGTGATTTGCGATTTGTCAAGCGGTCGCGAATACATTAAATCGAGCGTCTTAGTCCCGAGGCAATTATGGTAATTTATGGGAGCTTAGTGAGCTTAGTGTCTATACTTTATACGTAATAGGTATCGGACGGATGATGAGGTAGTCTGATGAGGGAAGACAACAGACAACGCTACACTAGAGTACTGACTAGAGAGCGAGTCTAAACAATTTCCTTACTGATGATAAAGTAATTGATCATAATAGCCTGTGGGTCGGGAAAGGTGATCGGTACTGATCGGTCATTATGAATCTTGGTAGCTAGGAATTTATGCGACACTCTTTGGTGTACTAACGAGGGGATCACCTATTTAGCGCCTTAGTGCTTCCGCCTAGACTCTAGTGTAGCGTATGTAGGTAATCGGATCTGACTAATTCCGAGCATTAGAAACATTTTAGGTAAAGATGTTACTAACCTAGGCAGTACCTAGTAATTGAGGGCAGACAAAATCATAATACGAGACCCTTTCTATAAGTAAGGATGATGTTACAAGGTGAACTATCTACTATACACCATCACTGTACTGTTGTACCAACATAGTAACACAGGTCATAAGAATGAGGAACTAAAATTATCACTTGTTCTCCGATCATACTATGCTATACAGTACAAGTAGAGGTTATACCAGGTATCTGCACCATATACGTAGTAAAAGCTCCGTATAGTATAGGGCACATAGGTAACTAGCGGTACGTAACTATAGGAGGTTATTAAGTGGTGTGACACAAGAAATCCTTCAACCGAAATTCCTCTTAGTTACGCGGTCTAAAACCTGTGGATGTTAACCTCTAGTATAAGTATATGTTCGTCTCTTATAATGTTAGCATTTTCTGTCAGTGTCTTTCAATTTTATAAGCTTTCGCTCAACGTCGATATAAACTGTTCTACTAAGATCCCTCATATACTCCTAAGTTAATGGGCGCACTCACACTGTACTATACTACTATGTACGTATGTTCTCATACTCTAAACAGTATACTAAAAAAAAAAAAAAAAGGCAAGCGACAGCCGATCTTTTACATGTATACCTACATGTACTAGGTATAGATACGCAGCCATACACAATACCTTGTACAACTACCGGTTGGTCGTTGATCGTTTGTTGTCGCACCAAAACGAACTTCTTCTACCGCCAAGATTTTATGCCTGGAACACTTCCCCAAGACCCCAAGGAGAGAGCCACCGAAGATGAATTATTGTCGGGGTATACCTATCCTCTTTACATACCTACCTACATACGTCGGGTAGTACTATAGTACTATCTAGGTACACAAGTACTGAGAGCGACTCTACTATTTCCTGTACTAAGGTAGGTAGTATATGCTTAAAATGGACTAACTCGAAGAAAGTTTACTACATAAGGTACCTACCTGACATCACTAAAACCCCCCACAAATATGGCCGGATTAAGTTTAGGGCTTCTAGGATTAGCAAGTGACCTCCCCCTGTCTCGCCCTAGTCTGCCCTGGCTGATCATCCTTACGACTTTCCCTAAACCACCGGCCGTCCTGCTTGGATCCGCACTATACTCCGTAGGTAGGCTCTATAGTACCTAGGTCTGGAACACACGATGTCCTGCAGACCCTTGCGTCTTCATTTCGACTTGGCTACTTTCATCCTCGATCTACTGCTGTAAGTAGTGTAGCTCTCTGATAACTGTGCCATCTGTACTGGGTTTTTCATGTTGTTGGTACACGTGAGGGAACATATCCAGCACATACCTATCTCTATTCTTCCTGTCTTCTAAGCATTTGAAGATAACACACCAACATTGTATCCTTGGACGACTCTACCCTATGCTATTTACGATATACTTACACAGGTGCTCTAATAAGTCCTAGATCTAGTCTAGTAGCATTGTAACGTATCCATCGTACCACAACGCATTTCCTCCGCCTCCCCACATACTTGTACTTACCACTACCTACACTACTCAGTACACTATTAGTCCCTCTCTAGGTATACTCACTACAATACCTACCTACTACCAGTACTTGCTATATCTCACTGCCTACAGTACATGATCATCACACTACTACCTACTACGAAGTACCTACTACTACCCTAACCGGCTGACAGACAACTGCCCGTCCACTTTTCTGCCGGCCAGCGGTTATACCTATTCCCTTGCCCTCCCATCTTCTACTGTTCATTTAGTTTAGTATAGCTCTATATTTCATTGCGAAGGTAGTCAGTGTTCATCCACTGACGTAGCTTCCCGAGACTCTTACTTGCTACTCCTCGGTCTACCCACGAGGAACTATCGGATCTTCGCAGGTGAAGCAAGTCAAACCAAGTTGCCTGGCATCGCACGTCTTCGTTTATAGGTTGGTTGTTGGCGGGGAACGTCACCAACTCTGAGCTATCATTACTGTCATTACTGTCATTATCCACGACAGGAGCAGGGCCTGAATATCGTTTGGCCGATTAAGTGTCGCACACCCGCCGCTCGCATTTGTCAATGGCCACGGCCAAACAAAATCTGACCACTTCAAACCTCACATATACGTAGCAACGGACTGTGCTTGGACTTGGAGTCAGGAGCTTGGCGCGTGGGGATCAACCTAGATCCGACAACTAGGAAGATCACTTGATGACTCGAGAAACAAATTACAACGAACCTCATCGACCTGCACTCTTGGGCGATATCTCGACGACAGCTCCTCTTCATCAGAGCTTCACGCCCGAACCCTCGCCTACCGGTCCAACTACATTTACTAAAGCGATTCGAGAAAGTCGATACATATTTACTACCGATGCGAATATACCTAAGACAGGAAGACCCGGGGAATTTGCGACGGAAATTGGTCATGATGGTTTGATACCTATCATATCCGACACTCATATACAAATCCAAAGAAACCAGACGGATCATTTAGAAGAGGTGGATTGCGAAAAGAGAGAAATTGCTATTGCTTCACAAGAATCTTCTCGGCTTCAATCGGTGCAGACGAAGCGGCTACCGGAAGTCAAGGCTGGGGAAAGGGGGGCCAGTCCACCTACGAAAAAGCAACGTGTTCGCCTCTCACCCCTCGGAAAATTGACTTGAGCAGTTTTATGAGGCCCATCCTACCACCGAAGCTGGTAGACGGACTAACCTCTCCCTATTTTTCTCTCGCAGACAAAAACCGTTGCTTCCCCGACCACTCGGCTACACTGGATCGGAGGCGACGACGATGTTAAAGACAGTGCGAGATGGCACAGAGGTGACAACTCTGAAATTAGCACGAGGTACTGTCAATGCGGCAAGTCCGCCGAGATCTTCGAGCACCCGGGTAGCTGGTCTTCTATCGAAGCAGCCACATTAAATCGAAGTCCCGATACCCAAGCCTCTCTTCCGGGGTTACAAGTACTCCAGAATGTTGGAATTTTAGAGTTGCTCGAACAAGATGATCGGCCGACGTTTATTGTTGACACCGTTAATCCTGTCAACAGTACACCTACAGGTCCCTTTTCAATCCTGTATGCGAATCCTGCACTTCATGTATCAGATGCCATCCGGCAACTAGTGTACGGGAATTTCCAAGATAATCAAGATGGGAAGACGGAGTTTCAAAACTTTAGAACATGGGTTAAATCGGGCAGCAATGCCACAGAAGGACTAGATGCATTTTTGCCATCGTATCATTACGGCGGTGTTAACTGGACTTGTTCTACACTCAGAAACAGGTTCCGTTTTGTCAGCGCAAACACAGCCGCTGCGTCAATCGCACATACTTCTTCCGAGCCGTTCTTGGAGCGCGAAGCAAGTTTTGAGTCGCCCAGTCTGGGCTTAACACCAATCGTTCAGCCTCAAACCCCCAGCGACGTTGTTATTCACGATGGCGATTATTTCGGTGAGATTGTGGAGATGGATGCTGATGGTCAGGTTTCACCGAGTGTTGATAACGACGTAGGAGAACCGATGGTTATTCATCAGACCCATGATTATATGCCTGAAGCTCTAATAGCATTGCCTCAGTCATCGTTTGATTGGACCAGGATTCCTTTAACCCCTGATTTACCAGACCACATTCATTTTGCCCGCACTCGGGACTGGGCATCCACCCCGCTTGGCCCTATTGAAGAATGGTCTCCGGAACTACGTACCATCTCTAATATGGTGATGGGAAGCCCTCACCCCGTAGCGCTCTACTGGGGCCGAGAGTTCACGGTGATTTATAACGAGGCTTATGTCGCCATGGCCGGACGAAAGCACCCGAAGCTAATGGGCTCAAGATACCAGGACGCTTGGGCCGAGATTTGGGATGATGAAATGCAGTCAACATTTGAAAGTGCCTGCGAGTCGGGCCAGGCAACAATGAAGAACGATGACCGTTTCATCGTGCGACGAGACGGTTTCGACGAAGAAGCGTTCTTCTCCTGGTCAATTGTCCCATTGGTTGGGGAGGATGGGACTGTCGTTGGGCTCTATAATCCTGCATTCGAGAACACACGACGAAAGATGGCCGAAAGGATGATGCTCACCCTGCGTGAAGTTGGAGAAAAGACTGCACTCGCTCGGGATATCAAGAGTTTTTGGAACCAAGTGAACAAGGGACTCGAATATAATGAGGACGATGTGCCATTTAACCTGGTTTACTCTGTTACAGAGGAGCAGGAGAGCGATATTTGTTCCATGCATTCAGGCAGCTGGATGAACCCACCACAGGTGAATTTAGAAGCGTCTCTCGGCGTTCCTCCAGGCCATCCCTGCCTGGTCGAGTTTCTGGACTTGAAAACGAGCAACGAAGGTTTTGCACCATACATGCGAGAATCCATGTCGACCCAGGGCAAACCAGTAATCCTATCAGCAGAGCGAGGGACTCTACCCGAGGGTCTTATGGATGGATTCCATTGGCGAGGTAGTGGCGAGCCTTGCCGCTCGATTGTGATATTCCCTGTTCACCCAACGATTGGTAGCGAGAGCGTTGTTGGTTTCATTGTGCTGGGTGTCAACCCCCGACGGCCATTTGACGAGGACTATCAGCTCTTCATTACCTTGCTGTCAAGGCAGTTGGCAACATCTCTCGCATCTGTTGTATTATTTGAAGATGAAATCCGACGGGGTCAGCGAGCGGCTCAGATGGCATTACGAGACCGCCAAGAGCTCACAGAACAGCTACACATCCGCACACAGGAAGTCGAGGAAAGCGAACTCAAATTCACCCGAATGGCCGAGTTCGCGCCTGTCGGTATGTTCATAGCCGATCAGCAAGGACACATCACCTACTCCAACGACATGTGGTGGGACTTATCTAGACACAATCGGTCGGAGAGTGTCAATAACTGGATGCAGAGTGTCAAGGATGAAGATCGCCCAGCCCTTGAAGCAGTGTGGCGACGACTCGTCTCCGAAAAAGTCGCGATTACCCACGAATTCAGGTTCAAGTGCTCTCGCCATGAAGGAGGCATCATCATTGACACCTGGGTGCTGATGAGTGCTTATCCAGAAAAGAACTCCGAGGGTGGGATTAAAGGTATTTTTGGATGTATCACAAACATATCGCAGCAGAAATTAGCCGAGCAAATACAGATGCATCGTAGGGAAGAGGCTGTCGAGCTTAAGCGCCAGCAGGAGAATTTCATTGACATAACGAGTCACGAAATGCGCAATCCGTTGAGCGCAATTCTCCAATGTGCGGATGAGATAGCAGGCACCATCACCGCGTACAGCTGTTCGAAGGAGAATTCTGAAAAGAACGAGAATCTGACGCTCGCTTTAGCAGGTTGTCTTGAAGCAGCAAATACTATCAGTCTATGTGCAAGTCATCAAAAACGCATTGTTGACGATATTTTGACGTTGTCGAAGTTGGACTCTCAGCTCCTCCTCGTCACCCCGGTTGATGTACAGCCATTAGCGGTTGTTCAGCGGGTGCTCAAAATATTTGAAGGGGAACTCAACACGAACGGTATTGAGATGAAATTTCAGGTTAAGAACCGGTACCTTGACATGGGCATCGATTGGGTGAAACTGGATCCTTCACGGCTTCTTCAAGTTTTGATCAATTTGATGACCAACGCAATCAAGTTCACGCAATCCCATCCCAAACGGTCCATCGTTGTAACTCTCGATGCATCTACAGATATCTCCGAGATAACATCATCTGGGGTCACATACTTTCAGAGTGATCGGTCAGACCAGGACGATATCACAGACCAGCCTGACTGGGCCGCCGGTGCAAAGATCAACCTCCACTTCTCTGTTCAAGACACTGGAAGGGGCTTGGATGAGCATGAGATGAAACTGCTTTTCCAACGCTTCTCACAGGCGACACCTCGAACCCATGTCCAATATGGAGGCTCTGGACTTGGCCTTTTTATCTCGAGAATACTAACAGAATTGCAAGGTGGCCAGATCGGCGTAAATTCCCAGAAGGGCGTTGGCAGTACATTCTCTTTTTACATCAAAAGCCGTAAGACGGATGCTCCACCAACAGAACATAAGGCTCTACCACCTGCCCCCCCTCTTACCCGGGCACCTGGTTCCTCTACTATGATTGAGACTCGACAGCCGAAAGCTAGCGCTCAAGATATGGTCGGTCACTCTGCAAATATTTCTGCACCAGAACCAAGATATTCTGAAGATGGCCGCCGATTATTTGATGTTCTCATCGTTGAAGACAACTTGGTCAATCAAAAGGTATTGCAGAGATCACTCCGGAACGTAGGGAATAACACCAAGGTAGCGAATCATGGGGGCGAGGCTCTTGAAGTATTAAAAGGATCGCGCTATTGGCAAGGCAACGAGACTACTGGTGACGACATTTCCGTCATTCTAATGGACTTGGAGATGCCCGTCATGGATGGTATGACTTGCGCACGTAAAATCCGCGAACTTGAGCGAGATGGCACCATTGTTAGCCATATCCCCATCATTGCTGTAACAGCATACGCACGGCCGGAACAGATTGAAAATGCAAAGGCTGCGGGAGTGGTAAGCCTATCCAGCGACAACCACGCCTCTTAAACAAGCACTGATTTTTCTGCATAGGATGACGTTATTTCGAAGCCATTTCGGATACCCGAACTAATTCCCCGAATAGAGCAGTTGGTTGAGACAAACTCACACAGCGCCGAAACCGCTAAAGGTTAATCAAGGACCAAAGAGCCCTATCAATAGTGTGACGCATCGTATTGCCAACAATCTTATTCCGGACACAACATATCACAACACTCCTCTTTATTCTTACACGTTGTTGAGCGAACGATTTGGTGGGCATCTTATCATGTCAATACCAATCTGATTTTGCATGAGATTTCGTACGGCGTTTTGACGTTTGGGTGACACTGGCGCGAGGAGCTCAAAACCCCGGGATACATGGCACCGGGTGGGACGATTATTTGGACTGGGCATCAACTTATAGAGTATGGGCAACGAGAGGCGCATTCGGCTGTTTATTTTTAGCATAGCATACCTCATTTTCTATACTCGCACAGTTCGTAATGGGATGAAAAGCAACGACTGTCTTAATCGACTGTGGGCAGGAGGGACGTACATACACGCTTGAGACAATGTCTTTACTTAGCGATGAAATATAATTCTAAGAACGTTAATTCTAGATTATCATGTTTTGGTCTAATGTGTGTGCTTCCGCCGTGACAACAGAAATATGTATAGAGCTAGGTGAGGGTCATGTGGTAGAACAGTAGGTAATCTATCCAGGCGCGTCTATTGGTATCGCATCAGTTACACTTCGTGTGATGCACATGGCATCGAGAACTCCTGCCTACATAGCGCTCTCCCTCTTTAAAGGTTCTTCTTTGATTCTTTCTGCTTAGCACACTCGGCTTCAATCCGCACATGATATCAAAGATTGTGATTCTCCCCTACTTTCGAACGGAGAATGATTCGTAGGATTCGCTTAAACAGCCCATGTCATCCGGCCCCGTCTAGTTGGGGTACCTTGTTGGTTTGTACTAAGTACTGTAAAGGTTTGTAGAACACACCTAGTCCCTATGATGCGCGGATAACCGCACATTATACATGGACCAAGTGCCTCTATCGTGTGACCATAGCCGGTGGAATCAATACCCAGAGTCCCCGGTCTGAATAACGACTTATTCGTCTGACGGAGAATCTGTCGATAGCACCAACCGTAAGCAGGCACAGACACAGAAGAGGTAAAATACAGACTACCTACTTACCTAGGTAGATTATAAATTATAAATTAATAAGATGGGGGCCGGAACCAACATTCTCGGAGATAGCTCTGTCCCGCAACGGTATCCCGAGCAGTACCGGTCGGGATGATGACTCAAGCACCCCCCTTGTCATTATTGGCTTGCCAAGCTCTTTACGACCGTCTTAGTTCTAGAAGACGCCAAGGTCTAAATTCCATCATCTTATCTCTACATTCATTCATGCCCCTCATTTTCATACTGACAGACGGAGTGACATCTAGGGGTAAAGTGATAAAAAGAAAAAAAGAAAACAAAAAGAGACAAAAAGGAGACAAAAAGGAGACAAAAAGGAGACAAAACCCGGCAACCAACGAAGGAGTCCTAATTCTTATCACGTTACACCCTCCGTCGCGGGTGGCGGTTTTTGCATTCGGCAGATTATGAGAATAAAGCAGAACTTCTTTAGCGCAAGATCGTGAAATGCTATCGGCTTGGTGGTTTCAAGCTCCAAAGCACTGACAGCATTTTCCAAGCAACATCTCCCACCCAACGACCTGTCATCAGACTGTCACGACTAGTCAATCCCCATTCATCATAGTGTCGGATAATTTCATGAGCAGCGACGTCTTGTGACAGCCTGCCTCCGGCATCTACCCCAACGATGCATAATTCCGCAGCAGGCACCCCGTCCACTATGGCATCCTCCCACGATTCACCTCATCCCTCAACGCCCCTTGAACGCAATCATGCGTCCATGAACACCACCCCGCCTATCAACCAGCCGCCGGTTTCCACTACGCCTCAATCCTTCATTACCGGTCCAATCACTCTCGACCCATTCGCTACTCCCTCGGCGACCCTGAATCCTCGAAGTTGTGTAACATGCCGCCGCCGCAAAGTGCGCTGCGACAAGCACATGCCGTGCGGCAACTGTCGGAAGGCCCAGATTCAATGTGTTTTCCCGGCTCCTGGCCGAGCACCTCGACGACCGCGTGCCAAAGACCCCAATGCTCCCCCGAAGCAGACGAGCGAGCGCGAGATGGAGCTTATGAAACGGCTACGGAAATTAGAGGGCATTGTTGAAGACCTAAGCGGCCAAATCGAGTTCGAGACATATAAGCACGGTGCCAATAGCGAGTCGCCCGAAGCGACATCGGACACCATGCAAGAGAACGATCGCCGGAAAATGACGGCCAGCCCGCCGGTTGAGAACCCGTCCTTGGCTAACAATGCACCGCCCGGCTACTCTCTGCCGCGCCGAACGGGCACTGGTAGTTCGGCGACCAGTAGCACCCTTGTGGGTGCGAATGCTAATGCGAATGCGAAGGGCCAGCATGGAGGCGATGTCAACAAGGACTTTGGCAAACTCGTGTTGAGCGAAAAGGGCAAGGTTCGATACGTCAGCAATGCCTTCTGGACTAAAATTACCGAAGAGGTGCGCATGCTCATCACGGAGATGCCTGGTCGCCCGTGTTAGACTAATTCGCAGAATAGATCGAAGCTCTCCGGTCGGAAACCCAACGTCTCACAGACGATTCGTCCGTTTCGTCCGACGACGAGGACTCTCCGGTCGTGGCCGATCCTCAAACGGACCGACACATCGACCATCACGGATTTATTTTCGGGTACAGCTCATCCAACGTCGACTTGCGGTCGCTCCACCCGTTACCGTCGCAGATGCTATTTTACTGGCAGGTCTACATTGACAACGTAGATCCCATAGTCAAGCTTCTTCATGTGCCGGCCATGACTAAAATTGTCAAAGAGTTGCGAAGTGACATGAGTACCATCACTCCTAGTGTTGAAGCCTTGATGTTCTCTGTTTATCTTGCCGCCATTACCTCGATGGAGAATGACGAAGTATGCGACGCCCACCATAGATTTTAGTACGTACTCTAACTTGTTACTAGGTTATGACGAATTTCGGTGCTGAAAAGTCTCAATTAATTGCACGGTACCGCTTTGCCACTGAACAGGCTTTGGCTAAAGCAAATTGCGTAACAACTTCGGAACTGGTCGTACTACAGGCCTTCGTTCTATTTCTTATTCTTGTTCGACGATACGACGACACGAAATTCTCGTCGGCACTCACTGGTTTGGTGGTCAAAATTGCCCAGTCGCTAGGACTACACCGAGATGGGACTCACTTTGACAACATAAGCCCTTTTGATATCGAGATGCGGCGAAGGCTCTGGTGGGCCATCTGCGTCCTGGATCTTCGATCGGCAGAGGATCAAGGTTGCGAGTTGACTGTCGTGGAGCGGTCATTTGATACCCTATTCCCCTGAACGTCAACGATAGCGACATCAGTCCCGAAATGACCGACTTTCCTCCGGAGCGCATAGGCTCCACGGACATGACTTTTGTCTCATTCGCTATGAGATCTGCGGCTTGTCTAGGAAACTACACAATGCAGCGAGTGGCATATGGCCGTGCCCCAGGGATACGCGAAGCACTCCGGAGGAACATGAGGAAAAGCTTATTGAGATGTATGAGCACATCGACCAGAAGTACTTAAAAGCATGCCCAGCGAAAGAAACCGACCTGCTTAATTGGGTCTCTGCTACAATCGCACGACTCATCATGTCCAAGATGAGCCTTGTCATCTACCAACCCCTGATGCCGTCTATCGGTACCGAGCTTCCCAACGATGTCCGTGATCGGCTATTCATGGCATCTATAGAAGTCGTCGAGTATAGTAGGGTTCTGAACTCAGAACCCAAAATTCGCCGCTGGAGGTGGCTTTTCCAGACGTACAATCAGTGGCACGCCGTCGCATACCTTCTGCTTGAGGTTTGTCGACGGTCTTGGTCCGCTTCAGTTGAGCGAGGGTGGATCGCGCTGAATGCTACCTTCCAAGACAAGAGTCTCGATTTCGCCAAACCTATGATATGGACCCTATTACGAAAACTCATGATTCAAGCAAAACGACATCGAGAGAGCGAGATTGCACGACTGCGAGCCAATCCGCAAGCCGCCCAAGAGCTTGACATCGAAGAACACAACAAGCTGCCACCAGCTAGCTTCCAACACCTACCCAGCTCTGTGCGTAGCACCCTTGCACGAGATCGATGGCGGAAACTGGTCGGCACAAACGGCCAAGACCAACCCCCGCTTACTACTGCCCCTATTAGAATGAACAGCAATATTAGCGTTCCAGAAACAACAGCAGCGATACCTCAGCAAGAGATGCAAAAGGCAGCGGAGTTGCAGCTTGACTCCGCCATGGGCGAGCCTTTTTTCAGCCCACAAGATCTCTTCCCTCTGGCGTTCGGAGGGGAGCAAACCGAGCTCGCGGCCCAGGCCCTCATAAACGGCGATGCGTTTGCTGCGCAGCCCTTCAAATCGTCGCAGCCAGGCATTCCCATCGAGAACTTCAGCACGAGGGGGGACAACGCGCTCCCGACTCATGGAGGGCTGCATATGGGGACGGGCGCTGTGGAGATGGGAGGCGACCTGACGAATACAACGAGGGACGATCACCCTCCCCCTTGGCTCTGGAACCCCCATACCATGTCTAATAATTACACGGACTACAATAATATCGCCGTGGGCGACGACCAAGACGTTAATATGGACTCGGCTGAGGTGGTCAACTGGCAGAATTGGATGGATTCGGGGCTAGGTATCAACGGTGTGGGCTTCACCGGTGGTATATAAAGGGCTGCTCTTTTGCTGTGTGATACGAAAATAATGCAGCATATGCCCTTCCTACTGGGTGTACTTCAGAGCCCATGTTCATATATTCTTTAGTGTCATGGTAGATATTTGTACTTAGGATGCAGGCAGAGAAGGGGGAAATCCGCTCTTTTGGAAGTATATAATAGAAGGATGGATATAGGCGCATAGTGCCGACCGCACATAAGGGGGGTGGGGGAGTATCGGGGAGTTGGAAATGAAGGAGCGTAGTGTGAAGTTATCCAAGGAGGGCAGTGGGGAGTTTGCGAAGCGCTATTGAATTTATGATGCTCATGCTTGTACTGATACCCTCAAACTCGGTTTCGCTCGTTTCCCAGACGCATTATGTTGCTCACCCGAAAAAGAGTCCCGATCGTTTCGGTTGCTTAATGGAAAATAGACGGATATCATGGAGTATAGCGTGCTGGATCACGCAAACTGGACTACCGTGTAGATACATACTTTTAGTTGTGCCACAATGGAAGCCATTGTATGATAAATATCAACAGCCCTCCGATTGCTTTTCTCTTGCGTACAATTTCAGTTGTTTCTCATGATTTTCTGGATATTTGCTGTTATCCAATTCTCGCATTGTGGACCTTGCCCCTTTTTCACCATCACCCTTAAATGTAGCACACCTTGGATAATTTGGGTGTCTAAGAGCTCCTGAATTGTTATCCGCGTGTGGTCTTTGGAACTCCAGTGTGCCATAGTATTCTTCATAATGAGCGGGTTTCTCTTGCTCTTGAAACCACACTTAGTGCAACATACTATCCAGAGCAGGGAGGTGTTGTGAGGGTATTCGAATATGAATGCATATTCGACGTCTTTGATGTGAATAGTTATACGCTCACTGCACAGACGCCCTTTGTTCAATACTCTCTTGGTTGATTCACGGGCACGCTGGCGAAGCTGTAATACTCCCCCCGTCCTATCATCAGACTCTGCTGGCAGTATCGCGTTGATATTGTCAGCATGTTGGCTCAGGCGGTTGAGCTAAACCCCTATATCCGGCAAGGTATTCTGTTTAAACTCATTAAACCCATCGCACATAGCCACATAGTGGTTTACTTCAGCTTGAAATAAACCATTTATTCCTAGTTACATTGTCACTGCACCTGCTTCTGGGGCCATGATGATGGCGAGAGGTAGGTGGATGTGCTGATAATCACGATAACGATGACAATGGTGAGTCTGGGGCAGTCTAATTTGTAGTATTCTCAGAAAGACGAGGCAAACGCCTAGGGTAGTAAGTACTACTTCCTTGGGCTCAAGCTCTGGGACATATGGTAGCTCTGACAACTTCTATGCATATATCGCAAGACGCCGTTGTGAAACACAAAAATGTATTTCATCGTTTGTAGTACTAGAAAGAGCTTAGAGTTAGATGCATCTCCCCGTCCTAGCCGGATCAAAATACGAAACCTAGTATGAGACGGGTTGCTAGCCCTTATACTCTGCATATTAATAAACGGCGACCTCGTGTAACCTCTCTTGATTCCAAGGGGAAAATTAATAAATGCAAACGCGAAGCCCAAGATCTGAAACACAGTGATGCCAACTACTCAGCGGCATCTTAGATAGCTCCTCTTTCCTATATTAATGGTAAAGTCCATTCAATTTCAAAGCTCCCATAATGGGCATGTCAATATCTGCCCCGTACCGCGATATATGCCGAATGCTTCTTGCTGGGCTGTCTAGACTCCCTCGTATCCCGGCTAGCATATAAGTCTTTCAGTGTTATAGGAGGTACCCTCCCCTCTCATTTGATCGGGATACTCTCACGAGGGCCGATTTGCCTTTAAGACACGGATAAGTTTATACGTATTTATGTATTTTGGGGCAACACTAGCTCATGTATCGTGATTGATGCCGGTTTGCTAGTCTAAGCCGACGGATAATCATCAACTCTTGTTCGAAAGCCATTTACGAACGTCAACGGCTTGGATGTTGTTCCATTTCCACTATTAACGGGCTAACGTGGTGAGATCTGTTCGCCAAAGCCGTCAGTAGTTCAGCCGTCGGTGACATAAGAGAACACCGATGTAGTATGAGTTCACCCGAGGATCCATATATGACTGAAGGATATAGGCACATCAATTAGTCAGTCCGGGCGATTAATTCCCCAATCACCTCCATGGCCTACCATCCACGCAAGGGCCCACCTCATGTCGCCCTTCATATAATGCTGGGGTCCTCTGGCACGTATGTACCTTGTTGGTGGCGACGAGTAACATCATTAGCGGTATACTTTCAACGTATACTTTCAACGAATCATCATTGATCATATTTCTCAACAGGGGAATTCTCATTCCTTCGCTAAGTTCTATTATAACACCCATTTACATCATCTACCCGGCTCAAGCTTCATATAATCACTATCATGTCTCATAATATCCTGATCACTGGGGCCTCTGGCTATCTCGGCGGTTCTTGTGGGTTACTCCTTATCAATCTTGAATTACACCTTAAAAGTTCCTGAGTTCTCCCAGACCGCCTTAAAAGAAAGCTCATTTGAAATAGCAATTACTTACGTTCGTCGTCACAGTGCTCGCGAGATGGAACGAGGCAAAGCTACCCGCCTATAACAAGCTATTCGCCCTCGTACGGACACCCAACCAAGCCGATGCAGTTAAACAATATGGCGCCGAGCCTCTCACTTTCGACGCCTATGACGAAGCTGAGGTCTGGGCAGCGGTGGTAGATAATAACATCACCGTTGTTTACCATTTGATCGCTCCTTGGCCTCATGTGTCGCAGTCATATTTCATCAAGGCCATGGCCGAAGTAAAGAAACGGACCGGGCGTGATGTTCACTTCCTGCATGTTGGTATCCCAGCATCCTATTTAGAGTGATAAGAACCTGGTTCTCTAATAAAGAGTGTCGGAATAGACTAGTGGTGCCAAGATATTCTCATCTCACGCCGGCGCCCCCACGGAGAAGCCCCTACTTGACAGCGACCCAAAGCTATACGAAATCCAGAAGGCGCAGCAGGCTTCTTTTCCGTTGATGCAAGAAGTTAATATTCACCCCGGATGTCGTCCACTGTCCGCAGCTGACTTGAATTGCAGGCGATCGGCGTCAACAACTTCGTCATCGAAGAGGCAGAGAAGTACGGCATTCGTAGCTATGTCTTCGTGCCCTGCATCGTGTGTAAGCTTTCCATAATTTCTCGCACTGCCCAACTTATGGCGAATGCGATCATGCTGAAATATCGAGCTGCACAGATGGCGAAGGCGAAGGTTTCGGTAACCGGATCTCAATTCAGACAGTTGCAATCGTCCGCGCCGCTGAAGCCGTGAAATGCATCTATCGCGTTGACACTG
This sequence comes from Xylaria hypoxylon, assembly GCA_902806585.1. NCBI lineage: Eukaryota > Fungi > Ascomycota > Sordariomycetes > Xylariales > Xylariaceae > Xylaria > Xylaria hypoxylon. Next base: position 4,623,675 of record CADCXB010000001.1, read on the forward strand.
GTCGGCCGGTAAGTAAAATTCCCTCCTCATACCTCTGCTCACCAAACACTAAAAACCCAGACTTGGCCGGTATGCCATGTTCGTGATAACACAAACATGTACCTCGAGCTCATGCACAAGATCTTGGCCGACGAGAATCCCAGCTATGGTCAGAATGGCTACTATCTTGCTTCGCCAGGAAGCGTTGCAGTAAGTTTCAAATCACCGAGATAGTTTTCAGATGACTTATTATCTGAAACCACAGTGGGATGATTTATACGCTGCTATAGCGGCAGCTCTAGCAAAGCGCAACGTCATAGCCGATGATACGGTCGTCACGGCGAAGGGGCAGGATCTCGAAGCCATGGGTAAGGGCCTTGGGTGTCCCGCGGAACTAGTGTCGCTTATGCTAGGAGGAAAGTAAGTTCGCTTCCTTAGTGTTTTCCATATGGGATATCGCCTTTGCTTATACTATGTGGTAGTTGTACTTTCACAGCAGATCGCGGATCAAAGGAACTGGACTGGCAACCTCTTTACAAGCCCGAGCATATCCTTGAATATGCTGACGCCGAGGTGGATTTCATTCTTCGCAACAAGAACTGGTAGGCAAAACAAGCCAGGGCCGGTGTTTATTTTTAGTTCGCTGTATTTGACAGCCTACTTATCATTTTATTGAGCCTGTATATAGGACCCTAGAACAACCCCTATTAGGCGAATACACTGCGATACATTGACCATGACTACAAAACACCGAGAACTTGAGGCAGATAGAACTCCACGCTCCAACAACATGTCCCATACCTCTACTCTACACACTCGCATCACAACTCGGGTGGTATTTTCAAGCCGAAGCCGCGCACCTCATCCCCGGGAACTCTCTTTGGGCAGAGGTAATTCGGAAACCACTACCCTAGCCATTTATACAACAGATGATTATGCAGCAACAGTCTGTTTGGCCGTCGAAAATAGGCCGGTAAAGGCGTCGTAACGTTGATCTAAGATACCAGCCAGGCCCATGATGGTCCTAGGCACCTTATTGAAAAAGACTTGGTCCAGCCACAGTAACGGTGCGCAAATGAGGGAGAAAAGACGGGCGTTCCCGGTGCCGTATTTGAGAAGGAATTCTGTTGCGATATAGAAAACCCAACCGAGTGCGTGAAACCTCAAGAACGACCAGGGACCTTCGAAAAAGGTAATTCCGGAGAACCGTATAACGAGGTACGCCATGGCTTCCCACGCGAACCATTGGAAGGGTTTGTACACGACTGTAGTCCAATATCCATTGTCCGTTTCGGAAGGAAGCGGCCCCAGGTTATATTGTATAATCTGGCCGATAATGATCGTGATAAACCACCAGAGCCAGTACTTGTCGAGTCCCTCGGGCCACACCGGCCAGTGCAGCCAAGCCGACGGATTGCCATCATCTTTCCAGTAGTATCGCCAGTATGGGAGGATGCCGGGCATCCGATCCCAAGCGAGCTCCTGGAGGTATTCCTCGAGAGGGATGCCGTCCTCCTGGTCGGCTGGAGAGTGCACGAGGCCCTGATAGTATACGACCATGCACCGGGAGAGAATCGAGATGCGCATGCCCTCGCCTTCCTCTTGCATTTCTTGAGAGGTCGCCGGCCTGACGTCAATGGCGGTTTGGCCGATATTCTCGGCCGTGTACCGGGTCAGCTTGGGGAAGACTGCGTACATGACCTTGCCGCCACGTCGGCGCTGGTGATCAAAGAGGCGGTATTCTTGCTCGTTCGTTGGGAACGGCAGGTATTCCGTGATATCTTCCGAATCTTCCAACGAATTTATCAGTCTGCTGACGTCGGCGCTCCCTGACTTGGAACTGATATCCGCTATCACTCGCCAGCGCTCCTCGTGGCTTCTGTGGAAGGCCTTGGAGGCTGCGTAGATGGATGGATCGGCATGCGCTTCGTCGTCCCACTGGAAACGCGCGCCCGGCGACGCGGACAGGATGTGGAAGATGCTTGGTGAGACGGCTGTACAGACCTGGAGGTACCCGGCCATGGCGATGAGCGAGTGCGCTTCTTGCCAAAAGCCGGGAAGGTCCGTCCTAGTCACGTCTTGTAGGGCTACCAGCGTGAGAATAGGTTGGAAGATGAGAACCGTTTGCCCGGTGAGATCATCCACGGCGTCCCAGAAATTCCTAGGAACCAGTCCCTCGCCAATCGCAGAACGCGCAATCTGGCGACGACCCTCCTTGCGGCTAAATCCTATGGCACTAGTTAGCATGACTTTGCGGACTATCTCGGTCTGGGAATCATGTGTTGTTCGTATAAGATCGGCAGTCAAGTGCTGGCTTACCTTCTTGAAGAACCCAGTGCGAGTCATGCCGTTCTAGTTCGTCCTGGAACTCCTTGCTAGCACCGAATAACAGTTGGTTGAAGATCTTCCTCTCGATAATCTGTGCGAAGATGCCGGCGCACAGCCACTTGCGGTGCACGGGGTCATTGAGGATGTCCTTCCATTCAACGTATCCACGGTCCTCGTGCGCTACCACGCGTGCGTATTGTGTGAATTGTTCCGTCAGGGGTACATCCCAAGCTGAGATCTCTTCCTTGCTGTCTCGAGAGTCTTCGAGGTAGGCGTATCTTCCGAACCACGTCTCGGCAAATTCACACACTCTCTCGTACAAAATCCGGTAGTTATTGCGAAAAAACTCGTCGTCGTAGTCCGCCGGGTGCTTAAGGCGCCCGTACCATTTAGTGAAGTCAATCTGAGATGGGCTCCAATCATCATCAATCTTGATTTCGCTCCGCCAGCTTTTGATCACCTTAGGCGTCGTAGGATACGAGTCAGTGTCATCAGTTTTCTCGGATTTGATTTTTTTGACTGATTTTGGCACCGTGAGAGTGGGAGGAGGGTCATGATTAAAGAGCCAGTTGAAGAATCGCCCTATGCTGCCAGGCCTTTTTGTGCCGCATCCGGTATATTATCCCATATCTGATTCACGTTATAGGGCTCCCATTCTGTTGTGTCATGTTTGGCGGCTCGGATCTTCCTGTAAAATGGCCCCCATATCAAATCAGGATCGTTTCCAGTGTAATACCTGATAAGCTCTAGGAGAGTGTAATTGTATCTTGGAGGAGGCTTCTTGAACGTTCTTGGCGCTCTTAGGGCCTCTACCGTTGGTAGCGTCAGGTATTCGATCGAGGTAGTCGCCATTGTGCTTCAGTGACCGATGGATCTGTCGTAACAAAGTAGATCCTCCCTAGTCTAAGTGTCCTTGACAGATGCAAAGCTGTGCGAACTGAAAAATAGCTCGGCACGATGAGATGGTTAATTAGCAGGTAGGGTTATTGATAAGGCGTGTTATTGAAAGAGATCGAGAACGTTGAGGTATTCAAGGCACAAAGACCCATGCGATAAAGAAATCGAGAATGTATACCTGAGACCATCCTCAATTTAGTTGCCTGTTATTGGACGCTTCCGTGCTGACCTACCGCTTTCAGGGCATGTCTCTCCTCGGAAACGTTCGAAATGTCTAAGTAACACCAGACAAAGCTCACAACATATGACAAACTCGAACTTTTCACTGTCTTCACCGGAAGTAGCCAAAGGTATAATAAAGAAAGAACAGTGTCATATTATAATCTTACTATTGTGTAGAGCGAATCTCTTTGTCACAAGATTGCAACCTGTTCCAGTGTCCCAATGCGAGAGCCTCCCATACATAGCACATGCCATTTATGCCATTACAGACCGCATTAGACAGTTTTGTCTTATGTCTTAGAATTAGTGTTAGGGCCATTGTATACAGGATAGGCAAGCCATTGCAGGCTGCATTCCGAGGGAGGAACTTCTAGACTAGTCGAATGAATTTTGCGACATATTACTTAGTAGTTCTGTTGTGGTAGAGGTTGTTGCTGAAGAGGCTGCTGTTGCTGTTGCTGTTGCGGTTGATAGGGTGCCTCATAAACCTGCTGGGGAGGGTAATAAGCCTGAGGCTGTTGCGGCTGCATCTGGAACTTATCACCCTCAACTGAAGCTACAGCTGGCGCGCCAACCACAGGGGGGGAGGGAGAGCTGCCGGGCGTAGAATGGAGGCCAGCCTTGCGATGACGATGAAGTGCAATGCTATGCAGGATAAGAGCAACGATATAAGCAACCCTAGCCCATGTTAGCAACGAAATCGAGGAATCTAGCAATCATTATCCTACCAGTTGATGGCACCAAGACCCGCACCAGCCGCAGCAATCGAACCAATTATTGTGTATCCAGAGTAATAGCCGAAGTAATCAGAGCTGTAGGCAATAAGAAGAGCAGCCTGAGAGGCGAGGAGAGCAAATGCAATGAGCCAGAAGAGAACATGGAATATGTCCAAGGCGAGAATAGCCCAATAATTGTATGCCTTTGGCGGACCGAAGTGCGCGACGAGGATGTAGATGCCGGTAATAAGGGTAGTAATAGACTATGAATGTCAGTTAGCTATGGCAAAGTGAACTTTGCTTCGAGACTCGACTTACCGTGAACAGCGTCAAGACAGCGCCACCGATAGGCGCGACCGCCGTTAAATAGCCAGTTAAGCCCAAGCAAATTATTCCAAGCACCAACTGGAGGATACGGACAGCAACAAAGGCCTTTGGGTAAAGGGGGATATGTTCTCTCCCAGCAACGCGTTCTGAAACGTACGACATTTTCGAATATGAGTTGTGTTCTGCTGCGAGGGAGACTATAATATGAGAAAAAGTAATGAATGTGAGCAACACTAGTGATGGTAAATACTAGATATAGATTATAAGGCGTGGCAGAGATAGAGATAGACAGAGAGCAAGGACCAGAGACTCGCCATGGGAATTAGCTTCATATGAATATTTAAGACAGGCCTGCCGGGCCGGTCCCCAAAAACCCTGCGCTTCAAAGGCGGCTGTAATGTGAAGACAAGGACTAGGTAATGCAGATTAGGTCTCCATCGTGACCTAATAGAGACCTAATAGAGACTCGTGACTGGGTACTAATGCCTCTGAAGATACAAGTACCTACCTAGTGTAAGTCTACACTGAGGTATCTGAGGTATGTTCTATAAAAAGAGACACCGGCATATGATGTGGCGTCCGAGCTGGAAAGTTTGCATGTTTTAGATCCCAAGCTAATCTCAAAAGTCTGCCGGAAGACGCAAGATCATCCTACACTATCGTTATGCCAAGAGGGCTACTGTATGAAGAGAGGAGCCGTGTAGTGCAGTAGCAGTTTGCAGTAGGTGTAAGGTAGATAGTCAGTCAAGGGAGCTAAGCTCTGCTGATCATGTAAGTGACAGTCAAACCTGAGATAATTTAAATACAAAAAAAAAACAATAGAAACACACACAAAACAAAAGGGACCTGTACTGTTACATAGTATACCTAGATCTGAGAGAATAAAAGCTACAGTAACAAATATTAGGGACACGAAGAGGCTTCTCGGTGAACGAGGAGGTGGCTTCCATTATCATCTCCCTCTGAGTGCGTGGTTGTGCTTTGGGCATATAGTTGGGTAGTGTGCATGAGTAGTAAGTACTACCTACTGACACGACGAGTATACCTACACTAGTGTAGATGCAGGCGACTGCGGCTGAAGATGAAAACCCCAGGACAATGTTATAAGGCAATCTGATAGGTTGCCAAGCTTAAGATAGTCCACTTTTCTGTGGAACTGTACAACGTTTACCCCCTGTCCAATACAACATAGGCGCACAGATACATTCTATAGATAGTGAGCACTGAGGTAAGTAAAGCAAGGAATGGTTAGTCCTGCATACTTAGTAGACGTGTCAGTAGTATATTAGGTAATTATTTTAGCACGCTGCTTGGACCTCACAGCGAGCCTCATCGGTGCTATTTACCCACATACTACAGTATGTACACACTACCTGTGTAGTGCAGTCACCAGTGTATATCAGTAACATGATGCACTAACCGACGTTAGATATGGCACTACTACTTGGTGTAATAGGCGCTTAAAATAAGTTCCACTGATAGAGATTATGATGGAATGATCCTACTACTACAACCACAATACCGGGTTTCAAAGTCCATCATCAGCTGTTCAATCTCATATCTCTGTTAGCCTGTTAGCCCTGTTAGGCGTTCCAGACAGGAAGACTTAAGCGAAATACGCTAGACTAACATGGTAGTGTAGGCTGACCGGTGTTTAGTAGTAGACTAGACTATAAGATCTTTCGGTGACGTTACAGGCATCGCGTAAGACGGTCCAGAGACATGCCGCGACTTTAATTCTCACCCCCACCCTCACTCGCGTTCAGCGTAATATCATAAAGTGACATTTCCCCCCGAACAATCAGCAACGAAACTCGATTTGAAACAGTCGTGTTTCTGCACCTTTGAAAATTCCTAGTTTCTATTAAGTTTAGGACTACGCGATCAGTATCATGTTTTTATTTTATTTTTATTATCACATTATCATGTTTTTCCAACAGGAGCGTTAGTGGTTGGGATGACTTACAGCTGTATCAGCCTGGGTTTCACCCAAAATGACATGGTGCTTCTATTCGGTACCTAAAATACTCCGTTTGTGGTCACCTAAGGTTGTCCAAGCGGTCTGGGCAATGGTAGTCACCCTCATCACGTCCACGAATAGTTGAACCAGAAAATATGACGTAGAGCTACTTGCACCATAGCATTGTAGAATTTCACGCTTTCGACTCAAGACTTCTGCCACAAAAACTGATTGGAAGCAATTCGTACTATACTCTCTGTTCACTGTCTCGCTCATCGATCGAATCGTGCCTCAGATTCACTGCCAGACTAAGCAACTTGAAACAAATCGCCTGAAAGGTAAATCCTATCTGCTCTCACATTTGAGGAAGGCAATATCAAACAAAGCGTCGCATAGGTATTTGGCTCGATGTGCCCAGGTGCCTCAGGCACACAAGTCTCTCAACATGACTCGGGGCCATCCCATCGAATATCAATCAACGCTAAGCCGGGGTTCCTGCGGCTCAATGACCTCTCCCAAGATAAACCCGGGGTCTGCATCTGTAGGTAAATATTTCCTCTCTTGCGTTGAAAATAATCCCCCATTATCACGTTTGTCTTCCTAAGTCACAGGTGTGTCAGTATGATTTCCGTATCAAAGAATTCTTGCACTTACCTAACAATCTACTCTTTCCACAACGGAAGAATACCCGTCTCCTTCACACATACGTCCGTAATGGTGGCTTTAGACCCATACTTCAGTGATGGAATCAAGGATCGCAGAATGCGTACGCCATACTTGTCGGTCCAATTATGTAAGACGAGGCGCAGGAAAAACACATTCGACTGCGCGACTTCCGGTTCGAAGGAGTTGTGTACCCCATTGAGTCAGCAGCGGACAGGAACAACCACCACTCTATTGTAGTTGTTCCCCGACAAGAAGCACCTGGTTGGGAACAACTACTACTCCAGAGTGGTGAGTAGTACCCGTCCTGATGGCAAGGCTATGAAGTTCTCCTTGATCTAAACAACTACTACTCTACATCGCTGCCTGTGCCCGGTCTAATGATGAGATGACTGAGTGTACCTTAGAGCTACAGCTCTATCTGCCCCTGTATTGGCTCATTTCTCGACAGTGACGACGAGGTGGACACAGGTGTTGCATGTCGTAGCGTTGAAAATTATGTGGCGTCTGGACAGTTAGCTGCGCGGTTATACTTTGTTAGCTACAATCCATGCACAATCCATGCACAATCCACTGACGAAATAACCTACCTGAAAGAGAAACTAACAAATGCTTCAGCTTGTGTCCAGGCTACTAAGATGTCTAAAAATCAATTACAGGTCTTATTGCACCTTTGATTCTCTAGGCTCGTTCATGGGTGGAACAGAGGGATAACGATAACTGGGAGGGCCCCGAAACGGCGAAAAATATCACCTCAAGTCAATTGGCGAGGAAATGATAAGAATGATGAAGTTTTCTCATTGTTTACACTATACAATAGCCCCATTCCCTGCGTCTCTAACACCTATATACTAACTCCGAGGCTGGTTCCTCGGATCATCTCATTCCGACTCTATTGTATCGTGCCTGTCTGCTCCAGTCCCAATCATGCACGCGTATCCAGGTTCCGCAGAGAAAGAAGATCTCTGACACCTATTACATACAGATTTAAGGGTTAAAAATTAACCACCTAGCACCACCCAATGTCCCATAACTACCCATTGCTTTATATTCAAACAAGCGAGTACCCAAGAAAGCCCGAGCACTGCTGGCTAGAATGAAGCCACAACACTATACTCCGTGAGGATTCTAGTGACAGGCATAGAGGCGAAAGAAGAATGGAAAATTAAGAATAAGAAGAAATATTCGTCGATCGTGGGAGCATCGTATCAAAGCAACTGAGGCCGTAATGATGCTAGGGCTGGAAAACTGAGGCAGACAAATGCTATCTCGACCCAGCCCCGAAAAGCATAACTGAGGGGGTATCTCATCGAGTCCTGGGAAAATTTCGGAATGCTTGAAACCTTAAATCATGTAAATGTGAGCACGGGGTCAACCCAGCTCGGCTAGGTCCCTTCTAAGAGAAATCCTCTCCGGCGGGCGCCGATACCATGCGATCAATCCGTTGGACTAGTTCCTTGGTCTCGCGGACAATCTCGAAAGCGATCGGTGGAAGGGTTTGAGTCCACATGCGCCATTCCCGATCGTTCTCACCGAGTCCGCGTGCCGCTAAGTTCTTGCCATGATCACCGGCTTCAAGTAGTCGCTGTCGACAAGCGGATAGGCGCTCGAGCATCTCACCAGCATTCCCGCTCGCCTCTGTCTCAGCAACAACCGTAGCCACAACCTCGGCAATTGAAGCGATCTCCTCGTTGATCTGTTGAATGGGCGCATCGCCACGAATGGACCCTACAAGACCTTGTATAGTCTGGACCATGATAGCAGTCTGGTCCTCTAAATATATCTTTAGATCTTCTAATCGTGTATCCTGCAGTCCGTACCCGTTTGGAGCTGGTGGAAGACCCTTGTCTGACTCATTATATGCCATACCGCCATTTCCGTTCGAGAGAGCTGGCGATTTCCCTGAGCGAAGGGATTCCCTAGGGGAATTGTAGGGGCTATATGCAGAAGAATTGGCACTATCCCGCATTCCTGCGCGTAAGCCCTGAAATGAGGGGGGCGGGGCTAATGGTGATTCGGCTACCTGTGGGTAGGCATCCGGTTGGGTTGTGGTCGTGCGGTTGGAAAAGAAGCCGGTAGATTCAACTGGTGTAATAGAACCGTCATCATCGTCTTCAAGTTCTTCTGCGGGCGTAGCTCGGATTTTAACAGTTCGCAGGAGCTCTACGAGAGCGGCAACAAGGTGTGAGGCGGCCGCATCGAGCAGAGAGACGGGAGAGATACCTGCAGCGGATGCAAAATTCTTGGAGGCCGTAATAAGGTTGTTAGCGGTAGCAGAAACGCGGTTCCTGAGTTTCTGCTGTTGGCGCATCAACTCTTCGTTTTCCGGCTCCGAATCCTCTATGTCCTTCGTAATGCGACGGACATTGACAATAACTGACTTCATACTGCTGATTACTCTTTCGGGTTCCTCTGTACGCGCACAGCGCAACAACTCGTCGATGGAGATCTGGAATTTAGTGACATGTACATCCTTGACTAGGCCGTTGGGTTCTGCAAATCCCTTTTCCCGTATGTATTTTCCTGCATTTGTTTCGATAGTAAGGCCGATGGAGGACGCGCGCATGTTCCGGAGCTGTGTCTTTGTGCGGGCATAACGGTTCCTCCAGTCATGAACTTCTTTCTCAAGCTGCTCGACCGTTCTCTCTAACTCGGTTTGCTTCTCCCACGATGGCATGTGTTGCTGGGAAAGAGCCCTCATCTCTTCCAGGAATTGTCGCGCTTCATGGCGAGCCTCTTCGGTCACTTGCTGCTGTTCTTTTAAGGCCATACGGAGCTCTTCGTTCTCCCTCATGGTCGCGGAGTCGCCTACATTACGACTGCTCTGATGGGCTCCTTCGATTTCCTCCCGCATAGCTCGGCTTTCTGCGGTGTGCTCATCGCTTAGGCGTTCTAACTCGTCTCGCAGTGAGGCGTTCAGACTCTCAGCGTCGGCTATCTTACCTTCCAGACTCGTCCTCACGTCATCCCATTCTTTCTTCTCTAGATTCGACGCGGTAGCCCGGGAGCGCTCGCCGTCTCTCAGGGCAGTGAGTTCTTCATCCCTTCTCTTCACCTCAGTTTCCATGCTGTCTATCTTCCCACGAAGTTCTTGAACTTGTTTTTGATAATCATCGACAAGCTTCTTATCGACCTGTTATGCGTCAGCTCTCGACATCTTGGATATCCTAGTTGCGCGAGAGACTTACCTCAGAGGCGGGGCTAGATATTTCTGCCTTACTATTGCGGCCACGGGACCCAAATGCATCAGCATCATCATCATTAGAGCCAACCCCATCATCATCTTCCTCCACCATTGTGCTCTTGTTCGGAACAATCGTATTACTTTGGAACTGTTTAGGAAGCGGTCGGTCAAAATTGCCATTTGGTGGCGGCCCCACGGGTGAACGCGGCACTGGAAAATCATTGAGAGCTCTCGGAGGACCGGCGGAGCGAATAGAGCTTGCATCGGATGGTCGTCTCATTGCACCATTTGGCCCTCTGGGTAATCCCATGCCATTAACAGGAGTCCCGGTCCTGCTTAGAGGACCTCCAGGAGGCGCCCCAGGAGTGCTTCTTCGGGGCGTAACGCTAGCAACAAACGCTGGTATGCGCCTCTCCAATTCACAGAAGACATCGGTGGCTAGGTCTCTAAATCTCGGAGAGCCGAGGGTCGAAAGCTTTTGACGTGCCTGGTTGCGCTTCATATGAAAATTTGCTTCAGGTAAAAGGTAGGGAGGAGGCCCAGCATTAGGAGGAGCACCCGGTGGTGACCGCTTCATCTGTCGTCGCATCAACTCATCGAAAACATCGGTAGATAATTCGAGAAACTGGACAGATGACAATCTAAGAAGCTTGTCTCGGGCCTTATTCGGGGGCGGGTTCGCTCTTCCATCTTTGGACGTAGAGGCTAAATATCTCCTAAGTGCAACGTAATGTTCTCTCAATACAGCATCGTTGTTCTCTTCGCGTATACTTCGTCCACTCTCACTGCGCGCATATGTGCTGGAGCGACCAACAGAGGGCGGAGGAGAAGGGCCGCCGACACTCCTGGGCCCGCCAGGAAAACCATTCATCATACCGCTAGGGCTTCCAGAGTCTGGAGGGGAGGCAAGACCACGATTGTTGGGATAAAGACCGTCGGGTTGGTATTTTGAGGTACCAGACCACTCGCTACTACCACCTATAGAGACAGGTGACAGCGGCGCATTGCGAGGGTTCATGATCGAGATAAGAGTCAAGGGCTGTCGGTAGCTCAGGCCAGGGTGTGGGTTCGTCCGACCGGAACAAAGGAGTTGAGAGTGATAGGACCCAAGAAGGATTGCGCGCCACGCCAGTAAGGGGGCTTCGTGTCTCCAGGCCAGTCCTGCCGGTATCGTACAATCCTATGCAGCACCCACTTCGGTATCCGATAACTATTCAGTTGGTTCGGCCGTTGTTTAGCTCCCTACTCACTTATCGGAGCCAGTGTGCAGCTACAGCGAGGAGCGAATTGGAAATTTGGCGACAGTGATGGTTCCGCACTGTTATTACGTTCGATAGGAAATGAATGTCGGTTCGGTATTCAGTTGATGATTATCAATTATGCGTGTACGGTATTCCGTAACCTGAAAAGCTCAAGGGGTGTCGTAACGGGAAGTAGAGTCAAACAACTGGTGGGGGACAATTCATGTAGTGCGATCCGAGGGCAAAGAACTTGGAGAACTTGGTGATGGAGTGTCTCGTGTGTTCTGGGAGAGCCCCTGGGTCCACGTGCCAAAAAAAGGGCTAGAATCAGAAAGGATGTGCTGTTGCTACTATGTAGTAGGCGTGGTAGTCGTGTTCAAAAAGCCCCCAGGGTATTGAGCAAAAAGGGTTGTACAAGATGTACAGCTGTGTGTACTTCGAAACCAGTACAACAAATTGAAGCGATAGACTAGGTACAGAAAAGAGTGTGTAGGAGATGGGCGTCCAGTGAGGTGGTTAATTCTCGGTGACCATCGGCATGGAGAGGATTAGAAACATTGTTACCAAAAGAGAAGAAGGCCAAGCGGGAGAATACACTTTTACTGGAGAAGGCTGGTTGGTCGGCGAGGGAAGGAGGAACGGGATCGCATGGAGTTGCATCAGGTAATAATACACTAGTCTACCACCCAGACTACCTAGGTACACTGCGCTAGACCTACCTAGGTACCTGGTCAGGGGGGTTCTTGCCGACGGTAGGTACTAACAAGCTTTTGGTATCTTGGCCCAGTGGAAAGGGGTAACAGAGGAACATTGTCCAATGAAAACGGCCAGTGTTGTCCAGCTAAGCTCGTTTGAGTTCTTTTCCGCAGCAGAGGACGGGCCTTTATTTTCTCAGATTGCCTAGGTAGGCACAGCGCAGGCCATTTACCATAATTTTAGTTGAAATTATAGGTTTCCCTTTCCCATGTCACCCATCCACTCCCCCATCTAACGATCTTGCAGACTAGCAACGGCTTCTAATTATCACTGGCCTACAATTTGTGCTCATTGGTGTTACACTACACCATACTTTGGAATCCATGCAAGGTACGCGTTGACCCCGATTGGGAATTGCACTACCTACTGTACATCTATGATTTCTACACTACGCACAGTATGCATTGTCTACATACCTAGTAGGCATAAACAACTAACCACCAACTTTTGTTAGGTAAATAGTGTACATACACTAGTGTAGAGCAGACAGAAACAAGTCTCCAAGATCGACAAGACAAGTGTCCATCTACGATCTGAACTCGGGCGCTCAAACGGAACAGATCGTCCGACTATACACACACTATTGGATGCTGTGTTATCAGACTACAGTTCAGCTGCCACACAGTCAGACTCGCAGTTTCTGTAAATCTGTGTTTTCCAACCCGTCGCAACACCACCAAATTACCTACTGCGCCTACATTGCTACATACCTAAGTGTGGGCCATAATGGTTGCAGAAGCAGTCCCCATTTCGATTCCTTATTCGTCCAGTGGGGTCTTAGGTACATACAGTAGTAGCAGTAGGTAGTCTAGGTAGTCTAGTCGTCTGCACCACCTGAACATTAGAAAACTCTCTAGGCGTTAAAATCGATTACTATTGGTCTTTCACCTCACTCATTCGCGCGCGCTTCCATACTTCGTCACGTCCAACAGTCTAGGAGTAATTCCTCAAGCTACCTGCATCTTCAATTTCACTCTCATTAGAGACATGAGGTGGGCGGAGCAACTGTACCTAGTTCCTTAGCCTGCGAGCCCAAAGCCTACATAGATACCAAATACTAATTTAAGACCGCCTGGCTACCTGAATGACCCGCATCTGCTAGAATTCAAATCCTACTCCTCCTTACGGTATCGCCAAACAGCTCCAGGATCCCTAGTTAGGATCCCTCTCAACCTCATTCTAACCAATAGGAAGTCTCGGGACTGATTATTTCGAACACAATTTTTTGTGTCTCTTCTTATTTACACTAGTGTAGGTAGGTCAGTAACAGGGAAAGCTATACTATGTAATCCATTATCTTATGTATTGTGCGTGCGTGGCCCTGGTAATATGGCTGGAATGGTCGCTACAACACTTACAAAAAGCCTCAAAACAAAGTCAGGAAGCCTCGGGAGTTCGTTCTCGACTAGCCACCTAATCAAGACATTCATCAAACAAGGATACCTAGACCACGATGTTAACTACCTAGTGTAGGAGTCAGCCTCCTGGCAAAGCACACTGCCACATCCCTCATAATTATAAAATAAAACACTTCATACTTGGCACGCGAAGTATGCAGTAAAGAGGCAGAGATGGCAAATAAACTGTACAAGAGAATGATTTACAATACGGTGTTAGCTTATCGGCGTAAAATATCTATAAGAGGAACAGTCTATTGTTTCCGGTTCGATTCATCTCATCGCATCATGCATGGGATGATCCTCGTCGCAGCCTCCGTCTCAGGCTGCGTTTGAGCCTTCAGCACCAAGTTCACTATTCTATCTCCCAGCCTACTAATGGCATCCCATGACGTGACTGCTCGTTCCTAGCAGGCAACTAGCGAGAAATGTGCTGGAATTTCATAGTCATCCTCCTAGGGACTTTTATGTTTCAATCACTGCGAAACATACCAAGACATCCATCCATGTGTTGTCAGGTGAACCAACAAATTCATCGTCATGAATTTGAACGATGTTTGCTACTACGTGAAAAGATTAAGTAACTTGATCATGATCGTAACTTATAACCGTACAGGTAAGGTTGCTTGCAAGTGAGAGGATTCCCGCGGCCCCCTTCTGCTTGGCTTCACTGTGCACGTTGACATGGAAGCAGCAAGGGAGTGTCAATAATGATGTGTATATTACTATGTTGGCGTAGACTGCATGTATACCTTTCCGCATGCCTTCGCTCTTCTCAAACGCCTCCTGTTGCCAATATCAGTAACATGGAACAACATTGTTAGTTCCTGGTATCATAAAAAAGCACAAGTCATTATACATCAAGTTAAAACCAAGCCAGCGTCCATGTCGCTGGCAGGTTCGGCCACCGCTCTTGCCACTCCCCAATAATTTCAGGGACCTTCTCATCAAACGACATCCTGCTCACAGCGCTGGCCATATCGAAAGCGGCAGCGCCAGTGATATCTCGCTCCTCTGTGGCTGCCTTATTTAACGAGTCTGCAAGATCTAATATACCTTGTCCACCGATTGAGGCTTCTTCATGGTTATCTCTAATGTCGACATTGATAACATGAACAGGACGGTTCAAGGGTGATCCTCGATTCAATAGGTCGTCGATGACAGCATCCCAGCATCTTTCTTCGCAGGTGAAGACAACATCTACAACACCTCCTTCCGTGCCGGCATGACCGCGGTCTTTTCCCTGCTCGGTTCTTGGAATGCCTATTTGCCAGTCTTGCCAGCGCTCGGGACCCCACTTCACCTGTCTGTTTCTTCCTAGCATATTTAATAAGCCGTTGGCTGTGTATAATCGGTGATCCTTCCCGTCTAGTTCCTTGTACATCGTGTCATAGGAAACTTTGTTAAACGGATAGACATTAGGTTGATGCATGGTAGGCCCGGGCAAGCGAACGAGAGATCCGGTGCCGAACGAGATGACGGGGTAGTTAGCTTGTGATAGTCGTAGATGCGCTTCCATTGACCTACGGTCTATTAGTTGATGCGCTGCAAGACATGGATTATCTACATCCAGTGTTGTAAACACGTACCTATTCTGATTGCTTGCACAAACAGTGCAAAACTTCAATCGATATGCCCCGGATCTTCCCGCTCACCATTCGCTACCGGCGCGGGGGTGGTGGATGCTCCATTTGCAACCTCCATTGTTAGATTACAGGCTTAAGTCTCTTCGGAATTCGTTGATTCGTTGACGTAGTGTATTGCCAATCAATATTCGCTATCTGCTCTAAATCGCCAGGCTCTGGAAAGGTGAAAAAAGAAGCTCGACGATCTTTATTCAATAGGGTCAGCGGTGTGAACTGAAATGTGGTTTCAACTGCTAGGGAAATTCTCCAAAATGTTCAGAATTGTTGCGTATGGTAATATGTTAGGTGTCACCATGGAAAATCAGACAGCTCCAATAAAAATTTCATCATCAAGAGGAGTGATAAGTGTAGCTCAAAGAAGCGCACTGATGGTACATACCTTGATTGTTTATGTGGATTAATGCAAAATGAAAAGAAAAAACTCGGTGAAGTTGTTCAATTGACGTGGGAACACCTGGTCAAGACAAGCTGTAGCCGACTCGCATCATGCCGAGTTCTAGATAGTAGAGTAGAAACCTGGAGTTTCATCTGAGAAGGAGTTTGAAGGATTGGCAGCAGGCCTCGTGGTGTTGAGATCGATCTGTGCAACCAAATGTTTAAGAAACGGATCAAGTCAGCAATTGAGAATGCTTGCATTTTAGTGCGTCAACAGTTGATTATGTAAGTCTACTAGCTTAACCCCGTGGAATGATAAAGAGGGTTATAGTGATAAGTTAAAAAAAATTCCCAAAGCGATTATTCTAATAACAGATGGTTTACGTCAGACGGGACCCGTCCATGCAGTCTGTCCATGGTCGGATCAGATGGATGTTCCAAAATTTTAGTTGTAGCTAAAAATAGAACCGATTGTTCATCAACTTCCACAAAGGTTGTGTGCCCCGCACCCCTCATGCTCCGAGCCTGCACCTCCATCAAGAAATCAAGAAATGTGAGAAGTTATGGATTTTCGAGATTTACAGACTCTAGTACTGTCTAGGTTAGTCTCCTTCACTGGCGCATACGACTACTATTGAACCACTGTTCTTCTTATGACTGACATTGTAGCATATAAAACGTAGCAGCCATGTCGTGATGGTAGGTAGTTTAGATAGTCCGCACGAGGAGATGGTTTGAGAAGTGGTCCTCTCCAACTCCTCTTATTATGCTGTGTACATATTGCAGTGGTGAGCGCCCTCTCCTATTTGCTCGAGGCACTGCAACGCTACACCCTTCTCCTATCTACCGAATCAAAGATCGCCAACACAATAGACCAGATGCACGAAGTATCGGTAGCTTATCACGTGGCTTTCTTGTTTCACATTTGCTGACATGCATTAATGGTTGGTTTGTGCGTCTTTGGGCTCTCCTCACTGCATGAGAAGAAAAGCGGTGTTAGCTGCATACCATTTCATTTTCGGCCTCTCCAGCATCTAGCCTAGCCGACATACAAGCTCAAGCGGTCAAGTCCGAGGAAAACGAGGCCATTATCGATGATCCCAGCAGTTGTAAAAAATGACAGATAGAAAGTTAAAATGATAGAGGCAGCATTACGTACTAATTGTATTGCCTGGTTTGACAAACCAATTACAGTATAATATATTATTTGTAGTCCACACAGAGTACGGCCTATATTTCCAACCTGTAAAGTTTCAACTTACTTTTTGTTCATATAGTTTTCTACACCAAGACATTCTCTTGTAAGAAAAGATTACGATCGTCTATACGGAGCCGTCAGTAGTCATTCGTCATCTTAGTATGTATTAGACATGAGGTTGCTAGCCATCCTGACAAATTGGCTAAAGCGAATTGGCAAATCATAATCTGGCGAGATGCACTACCGCCCTACCTACCTTTGGGCATCTGGCCTTACGCCATGAGGGGTTTAGGTAGCGAGTTACTCCTTTCATTGGATATCTCAAGTACCTCCTAGTCAGACAAGAAATGCCCAGGAGCTGCTTTCATGGACATAACAACGCGAATTAATGGGATACCTGCTTATACCGTATCACGTTAATAATAAGCTAGATAAGTAGGTATATACTAGGTAGCAATGTTATGATTTTCGATAGATCGCGATAGATCGGTCTTCCCGCTGCGTGCTGGAGGGGTTCTCCTGGTCACAGTCGTGGGCTGCGTCACCTTGTCTTATCGATATACTATAATCTGCTTCCAGTGTGCAGCTGGGAATAATCAAGAATCCGTGGGCCTCCGAAGTGACAATTGTCGCTAATCTGCTTAGCCGGGGCTCCGTGTCCAAACAAGCGCCGTCCAATCGAGGGGGAACCTTAACATGCTCCACAACACCAGGTCGGCATGCCATACTGATGCGCCATACTGATGCGGGCCAAGACCGTGGTTGCTGTTGTTGTTATGCTGCAGTAAGTAGCAAGCCATCACTTAGGTTGCTTGCCTGCTTGCTCCAGACAGACGGGACCCATCTAAGTTACTACCTGTCCGGGTCTACCTGTGTGGGTGCCTTAGGCATGTATGTACCTGCCTGTAGCCTGTACTAGGTATGTAGTTAGTTACCTGAGTTACTCGACCCTCAAAACTGTACCTAAGTGTATACTTCCACCTACTCCGCGCACTACCTACATGACTACACTATATATGTACTTAGTGGTGTACACTACAGCAACATCTAATGCACCATAAGGTCCATAACCTATAGGCAGGTATCACGAGTCGGTCCACTCTCCCACTCTCTTCCCTCAAACTTCCAAGGTCCTCTTCTTGCCCTTTCTCAGTCTATACTTCTATACTTACTTACTTACTTACTTACTAAACACACGTCCACTTGCTGCCCCTGTTATTCTTTCTCCACCCCGCGTACAATTGTTTCGATTGTTTGTTTCTTTGCTCTTTGTCTTTTACTTTAGGCCGAGTAGACAAACCACAGCGCCACGGCACACTTCCGACGGCCTCGCCTGCCTATGCCCACTGCCTATTGTCCTCGCCTCGGCCTTGACCTTGACATTTACCTTCACCTTCGCCTCCACCCTCTTGTTTTTACGGGTATTCCTTTCGCAAAACATCTTTGATGTCTCTCTGCACATACCGCCTCCACACCCCACTGCAATAGAGCAGCTAGGCAGCCCAAGGTCCGTACCATAGGGTTTTACACCCCACATACCCTGTCTAACCCTGTCAACCTAGTCCGCCTCTCTGTCTGCCTACAACAGTATTGCCTTTTTCTAGACTGCCCATTGCTTTGTGCTCTGGACACTTCATTGTATATCGACCATGGTACTAACAAGGGCGCCTTAGTCAAGCTAACGGACGACCTTCAGCGTGTCCAGGCAACCGCCTTGTCACATCGTCGCAACCGACCGCAACGACTCATCGGCAACCTGTATACACCGAGACTATATATACGCACATTCCTCCACAACATCAGTTTGCGCTTCTTAGCGACGGAGTAGTTGGCTGACATCGACGTCGGCGGGATACAGCTTGCAGGACAAGACTGTTAGGCGGCAATCGGCTTCGCTACCCCGGCGTCACCACATCTTACATTCATCGGTTGCGCATACATAGATATATACACATTCAGATATCCTATCTGTTCTTTTGGATATCCAATCCAGGGTACGCACACCAAACAAAGCCAAAAAGTCCCAAGGCCTCTTCCTCTAATGGCTACAATCATGTCCTCTGGCTCATCTCCGGCGACGTCGCCTCCAGCAGTAGTACTGTCGCCTTCTCCTTTGGCGAACCCGAACCACCCTTCGCTTCCGCCCTTACTCACGTCGCCGCCCTCACGCCGATCCGCAATTCCTCGTCCGATGTCGCACGTATCTAAGAACAGGCTGTCCCAGTATTCGGCGGGCTCTATTCCGTCGCGGTCACGGCCCACGTCTCACCTGTTCCCCATATTCCATTCTAGCCTTTCCTACACCATCGTCCGTGACTTCGCCTATCCTGCGGTGAATCCGATGCACTATGGGCCCCCGCCGGAACCCTCTCGGCCGCCATCCGGAATGATCA
This sequence comes from Xylaria hypoxylon, assembly GCA_902806585.1. Taxonomy (NCBI): domain Eukaryota; kingdom Fungi; phylum Ascomycota; class Sordariomycetes; order Xylariales; family Xylariaceae; genus Xylaria; species Xylaria hypoxylon. Next base: position 4,642,957 of record CADCXB010000001.1, read on the forward strand.
CACCCGCTAGTGAGTCTCGACGACTATCCGACCCGCCAGTATCATGGGACAGCAAGACATCATGGGAATGGATGGCGGATGGTGGATATGGAAAGAGCGGGGAATTGGCTCCGATCCACTTTGGTGACGGGCCTCCATGGAGCGAGGATGAGGATCTTCACAGCCCTGTTGTTAGCTCCCGACACAGAAAACATAAGTCTACCTCGGCGACAATGGGGCATGGGAAGCCGAGAACCTCGAGGGAGGGTGATGGGCCCTCCATCATGGGCGGCAATCACTTCAACACGGAGACGAGATACTACGTGGGCACGAGCGGCGACGGTAGTGAGAGATACTATGTGAGCCAAGGTGGAGAGGCGAATGGCCCCGGTGGAGAGTTCGTCACATATCCGCCAGACCAAGCGCGGCACTCGACCGCAGCGTATCGGCCTATAGACCAACAACCTCAGCACTACGCCGAAAACAACCCCACATATCATTCCGAATCGGATGCGTCAAGCGTTGCATCGTCACCTGGTTTTAATGTATATGATGAATCAAGGTATTCTCGGGACTACCAATTTACTATTACCTCGCCAGACGAGGAGATGCACGGCAAGGCCGTTGCGTTGTTTGATTTTGAACGAGAAAACGAGAACGAACTCCCGCTAGTCGAAGGTCAAATTATTTTGGTATCATACCGGCACGGGCAAGGTTGGCTTGTAGCAATGGATCCCAAGACCCAGGAAAGCGGGCTCGTCCCTGAGGAATATGTTCGTCTCCTTCGTGATATTGAAGGTGGCATGACGAGTTTGGTGGAGGTCGCTACAACCGACGGCTCAGGAACACCTAATGAAGCAGGTACTCCGACACAGGCTGAACACAGTGGCCAGATCCTACCTCCTCCGCAGCCTGGGCATACTCCATCTTCGAGCACATCAAATGGGTACCACCAACCGATAGTGTCAACGTTTTCAACCTCTAGTAAAGATTTGGACCCGTATCCGCAACATTTGTTAGGTCAGCATGGGCAAGCCCCACAGGTTGTGCATTACCACGGTCAGCGGGGAGGTAGCCAGGCAAACACACCAACAGTACAGAACACGTTTGATACTGCACTTGGCCGGCGGGGCAGTTCGGATGTGAGGCGCAATGATTCAATTTCTGCCAAAATTCAGCCATTAGAGACCTTACCAGATGCGAGACTGGCATCTCCTGCAGCAGACCCTACCCTAGCGCAGGAAAAGGAAAAGGAGCAACCCCCACGGTGACAGTCAATCGCGTTGTCACTAATGAAATCTAAACTACTTGCAGTTTTGTGTAACTGAAAGATTCTGCGTGAATCTCGTGGGCCACTGAAGTATCACGCCTTCGCACTACGACGTTTGATGCTGACCGGCCGCCTGCGGTTGCTTCCGAATACAACGAATAGCAGCCGTTCTGTACCTACAACTTGATTACTCAAACATCCTAATGCAAGTTGTACCCCTGGCGGGATTGGGCTGGAGTCTCTATTTTCGGCCTCGCTATTACATCAGTATAAGTCCTGAGCGAGCTCGAAATAAAGAGAGCAAACCCAAGACAATGGCCTCAATCTAGACCAATAAATCGATGAACAGCGGTGTGAATCTCAACAACTACTACAAGTGTTGGGATTGTACGGGACGAAGAGATGATGGACGTTTCCTGAATAGGGGTACGATCTATATGTTTGACATGAACGAATTGACTCACATAATTTGCCATCGGCATTTTCAATACGCATCATTCATTTTTTTGTGACTGATCTGTTTATTTCCCATGCTCACTTACTTTGCTTCATAATAGCCAGCGTTTTTATTTTGATGAACACCACCTAAGTAAAGCCCCATCGTTGCAGGTCTCATAACAACACTTCCAGTTCCGCAACCAGCTCGTGTACTAATTTCTTTTCTCTAAGTGCGAGTAGTGGTGTAGTACAGTTTATCTATTTGTTATTTTGATAGATATTAGTTTGGCTTATATATGGATTGTTGACTATCCAGGTAGCTATTTTTAAATACCCTAATCCATTGCCCCCTTCATGTTTGCGAGAGTGTTCTCGGCCGTGCATCTAAGTCTGCTTGTTTGCTACCTATTATGATTTCAGGTGATGTACTACTTACTCTTGTAGCTGGGGAATATTGATAAATCCACGTATGGTGCCTGTTTGGTAGATTGTCCTTTACGTCTAGCTTAGGCGCGCCCATCATTTTTCTAGTCTATTCTCGTGTCGGCTCTCAGCCAACTATACATATTTATTATTCTACCTCTCCCAGTTCTTAGTTTCTAATGAGCAGTGAAAATAGTTATTGCGTTATTGTTAAAGTAATAAACTATGAATGATTATACAGGCTGTACACTTATCTGTTCATGACAGAGTACTCACTGATGGCTCATCGTAGCTTTAGCAGTTTGCAATACGACAAGTCGTATTACTATCGAGATTATACTACAGACTACTCGCAAGAGCTCCCGGATCGCGAGACCGACACGCACCAGCTAGAATGGAGAGCAGATAGTATTACCGTCTCTTTAGCTAAGTGGAAGACACTCACTACTTATGCGAAACTTGAGCTTTTCGTTAAGGAGGACATAGAAGGAGACGAAGAGCGGCTAAGAGCACAAAGAAGAAGGAATAATTAAAATGAGAAAAGGGGCTTGTTTGGTTGTTTACTGCCTAGTGTTGTCGCAAGCCAAAACGATGATGGCAGAATGAAGACAGCCGGGATAAGATACTTGTTTACACACGGAATATCACATACGAATCATTTTATTAGTTGAAGTTAGAGATCTAGCCGTCGGTGTGCCCTACCTAAGAGAGCCACAGAGTTGAGGCGATCAAGTTTACGACAAGCCCATTATTTCAGTAGGATATATGGAAATGCGACCAAAACAAGCACCACCTGAAATCAATACCGAGTGCAGTACGAGCACTACTTTCAATCACGAAGCCGCTACTGATAGCTGCCACCGTATTAGTAGTCGGATAAAGCTCACTCTGGCAAACTTGTTGGAAATTAAGTGTATAAAAGCCCACTCGCCTTACCAGACACCACGCTCGGACTACTTCCACGCGGACAGTAAACGCCATTAGACTAGGAGGACAGATTTGGTATCATGAATGATAAAAAGCTACAAATTAAGAATACAGTATACCTCCGTCCATTTCTATCTAGGTTCAGGCAACCTCAAGACTGCGAGGGACCACCGCTGCCCCCACGTCGCAACCCATCATCCGTTTTCATACTTGCTTCTAATGCTCGCCTCAGCTCCTCGTCTTCTTCACTAGCACTGGCATCCTTATCTTTCGCGTGGCGGAACGCTACCTCCGCGAGGCTCTGTTTCTTAACATACTCCATGACAATGTCTTCTTCCGACTTTAATGAACTAACCCGTGCGAGCTCTTGTTGGTGAGCCTTCTCTGACTCTTCAAGCGCACGCTTCAGTTCCTCGTCGTTGTCGGGCTGCTGTTGGGCTTGTTTTTCCGCCTGGGAGGCCGCTATGGCTTGACGGAGCGCTTCTTCGTCGAACTCAGCATTCTCGCGCTCAGCCTGTGAAGCTTCGAGAGCCTTCTTGTATTCATCATCGTCATAGTGAGCGGGATCCTCGGCCTGTGATTGCTTGAGGGCGAGCCTGATATTTTCATCATCCCCATCGCCTTCTTCCTCAAGGTCATGCATGTGAATAGCCCGTTGCTGATTCTCCATCATGCTCTGTTTGATAGCTTCTTCGACTAGAGCCTGATACTCTTCATCGGTGATATTTTCAAGGTCGTCAGGCGAAAACGGATACTCTCGGTTTTTGTCATGTGGGCGTTTGACATCGGGAACCCATCCAGACCGTTGTGCGCTAGTATTTGAAAAGGCCGAATTTGAAGATGCAAAGGAGCCCATTGTTGTTGACTTCTTCCTCACGATTCCCACGCTGGATCGAATTGCTCGCTCAATGTGAGCATCTTCGACTGCATTTCCCCTCGAGGTTTCACGAACCGCGGATTGAATGGCAGCTTCGAACTCGTTGTCTAGCTCATGGGTATCATCGGTGGAGACGCTTCGAAGGTCCTCTTCAACAAATGGACCTTCAGCTTGTCTTCTCTTCCATGCCTTCTTTTGTTCCTGTAACCTCTTATCATCTGCACCGACACTCCGACTTTGGAACCACCCGGTCTTGGCCAGCTTATCCAGGTTTTCGGTGCTGGCCGAGGCACGCTCAGGTGCAGACGGCGATGCGTCCCTCGATTTACCCTTCTCCTTTTGCTTCAAAGCATAAAATCCCTTCATATCATCCTTCAGACCGAGCCAGCGCACCTCAATATCCTCGCGTTCCTTAGCTGAAGAGGCATTGAAATCTCCATTACCCTGGGACATCCGCGACGCAACAATGTACTTATGAGCACTTTGTGCAAACATGGTACGGATTTCCGCATGGATACCAGCCATGGTGTAAGCAGGCACACTCCACACCGCTGTAGAAATATCAGTGTGTATCCAGACATACCATTGGGATGATACTTACCCGCGCCAGATTTAAATATTAATCCGCCGATACCTTTACCAAATCCTTTGAGAAGTCCCGCACCGCCTTCTTTCTCGGCACCTTTTAGGGGCTGAGTTACCAATCCTGTGATGCCGTCATACAGCCCAAGCCCGAATTCCTTCCCCGCTACTTTGAGACCACTACTAAAGCCGGTAACCTTCTCCGTAGGCCGGATAGTGTCATCGTTATAAAGGCTAGGTGCATTTCTGAATCCTCTTGCAAGCCCCATACAGAAGTTCATGGGACTTTTGACACCAGTACCTATGATATTGTTGATACTCTTACCTGTGTCTAATACTCTTTCCAAGTGTTGATTCACACCTTCAGACGACATTGAATCAGCTCTCATAGTACGTGTATTACTATTACGTTGCTGAGGGGCAGTTGATGGGTTCGACGTTCCGGTTGTGCTTGGCGTAAGATTCAGAGCACTACTGCTCGATGTACGCACGCTAAAGGGATCCGAGAGAATGCTGGCCGAGTCTGCGTTCTTATGCTCCAACGCATCCGGTGTGGTCGCATCATCACTCGAGAGCTGAGTGGACGTGCCCTCAGTGGCGGCATTATCCGTAGATTTTGATTTTGGTGCCCCCCTAGCTGCCTTGAAAAGATCTCTCGGAATGTCTGCTGCGGACATGACAATGCTGGTGGCATCACCGACCAATGCTGAGGTACATGCCGAAATTGGGTCAGTGGGGTGGTTTTCCGTCTCGTACTCTTTTGCGCGGAAACTATCAACTAGTGTCAACTGATATCCTTCGTATGGCATTTTTTTCACTCTACTTACAGCTTTAAATCTGAGTATCGAATGTAACCACTATTTACGAGAGTGGCGGCTGCGAGTGCACTAAGGCACACCTTACTTCGCCTCACCCTCCAGATGGCCACTCGGCTGGGCGCGACAGCACATCGAAGGGCGTCGACATCGAGGTGTTTATGAAAGCTCTGGGCTCCAATATCGGCTCCCTGTTCTTCGCGAATTTTCTCACCTAAGTCTTTCGCTTTCTCTTGAGTCTCTGGTTTGAGCGCAATTCTGATGGCTTCAGCAAGTCCTTCTGCGGTGAGCTTATTGTAGGGTATAGGATCTGGCCCTGCGCCAGATTTTGCTACCATGGCACCCCAAAAAGGTTGGTCTCCGAAGAAAGGGACGACGATTGTGGGTTTGCCGGCTTGGATCCCGGCGGCCGTAGTTCCAGCGCCTCCGTGATGGCATACGGCTGATACTTTCTTGAATAGCCAATCGTGCGGTACATTGCCAAGCATGAAGACGCCGTCAGGTATTCCCAGGGAGTCGGCACCGAGGCCACCCCAGCCTTTTGATACCAGGGCGCGAACACCAGTTTCCGCGACAGCGTTAAAAATTATGCTGGTAAGTCCATCGGGGTCATCAACAACGATAGACCCAAATCCAATATAAACTGGAGGTGGCCCGGCTGCAAGAAATGCGGCAAGTTCAGGTTCCGGGACGTACGATGAGGCTAAATTCAAAAAGTAAAAACCGGCAATGTCTATATGATTACCCCAGTCATTGGGCTTGGGAATGAGTGCTGGAGACCTGTATTCTTCAATTAGTCATCTGTCATATTTTCAGGTAAAGTTTGCCTACCAGCAGTATGTGTAGGGTATTCGTAGACGCGTTAGGACGCCTGGTGCCCAGATCAAGGCAAGTGGTTCTAGGTCAAGGATCTTGGTACGAAAGCGGTTGATGATGTCTCCGAGTCCCTGCCATGTCATCATCTCAACCATAGCGTATGACAGGTAGTTGGTTGTTACTGGATCAGTGTTGGATGACTGAATATTTGCAAGTGGTTGTGGGAAAGCCCTTGTTGGAGACCAAGGCATACTACAAGATTCTCGATTAGTCACACTCAAGAACATGATTCTATTTCACTCACGTAAACATCAAATGAAGAGGCACGCCAAGTTTCTCGGCGATATGAATGTGCGCAAAACTAGGGGGATTAGCAATGATGACATCCGCGACAAATGGTTTGTGCGTCGAGTCGCCCATCACCGGTATTGCGTCAGATGGTATGTCCTCGTCTTTACGGCTAAAGCGCGGCGCGGGTCCAAGACCATCACCGGTTTCGATGGAAGATCTCCAACATCCCATAATAATCTGTTCAATTCCCTTTCTTCGCTTGGTAATCTCTCCGCTCTTCAGCGCATCCATACCGGGCATCAAGCCAGGATTTTTGACCATGAAGGCCATGAGTTCAGCAGGATCGCCCCCAATGGCGAAGAACTCCAACCCATTCTCCTCGACAAACTTCTGAAACGTAGCATGGGTAGCAACCCGGACGCGGTGACCGTAGGTATTTTTCAACACTTGTCCGAGGGCGACGAAGGGCTGGACATCGCCTCGAGAACCGACAATCTGTATAACGACATTCAGTTGGGGTGGAGGTGTTTGGCCGGGCTGGCCGCCGAGGCTCGGGGGGATGTAAGGGGGTGGTAGCTGTTCGTCCGGGGAGATTCGGGCATCATGTCTTAGTTGGTTGCGTAGAGTAGGTGCTATGAAATCGGCAAGCTGTCTGCTCGTCTGGTTAATGTTGATGTTGACTCGGCCATCATCTGCCAAGATGTTCCATTAGCAAAGGCACACGAGGAAGCAGTAAGAATACGCGGAGTGTACCTGTGACAACGACGCCGGCATCAAAGCCAGCCTGGTGGATGTTTAGCTGGTCATGGAATTCGCTGTAGGCTGGAGGCACCTCTTCTTCGGCGACTAGCTCAGGAGACTCGGGAAGGAAGCCATTGTTGAAGTTTTGGCTGTCATCAGTCACGATAAGCCCTGGAGCCAGGTCCGAACCAGTTCGGGTTCGATTCCGTGATGAAAGCTGGGGTTTACTGGTGGGTATGGGTGCTTGCTCCGCTCGACTATTCTCTACTAACCAAGCAGCATCAGCCCTCGTCTTCTCGTCGACGATAGGCATGGCCAGACGATTGATGTCGCCACCTGACTAGCTGGCCAAAGAGCGTTTGCTGTTGTGTAAGGGTGACGTTGGAAGAGAGGGGAGGGGAGGGGAGGGAAGGGGAGCGGAAAGGCAGAACTCGGATAGACGTTATTATCAAGTCGTCACACACAGATATGATGGAGATGAAGCGTCGTCACGCAGGTACACGGATGATGTCGATAAGTATACGGAATCGACTGGTATCACGACATAGAAAGGAATCGGAGACGTATTCAGAGTTACTCAAAATCTCAGTTGCTTCTTTAAATGAAAAGAGAGGTACTACTCCTATCTGGTTGCCTGGCAAGTATTTGCAGAAAAGCTAAGATGGATCGCGTTGCGTGAAGACTGCGGCGAAAGAGGGCTAATTCTAGGTAGCAACTATAGAGGTACAAGGTATGTAGGGAAGTAATAGGAATGCGATGACGTGTGGGGTTTTACAAGGCGGCTGAGAGAGGGGTTCTAGGTACGTACCTATCTATCTACATGTATACCTGCCTGTGCGCGGGGATTTTGATTTCGGACTGACTTGCGAAAATCGGCTTTATTGCTCATTTATTATGTTTTAGTTTAGATTGATTTCTATTTCTATTTCTATTTTATTACTAGGTACATACTCCGTATTTTTATGTCCTCATCAGGCGGCATCATAAATGTTATTTTAAAACCTATAGGTCCTATAACTCAACTAGAAAACTATGTCTTTAGTATATTGGACGAATGATATTTGCAAATGTTGGAGTAGGTATGGTGACGTTATTCCAGTGGCTCACAGGCCTCCTACCCATAATACTGTAGATTGGTACACTAGGTACCTTTCGCAAAGTACATGTACTACTAAAGCCACTAATGCCCCACCGCAATGCTCCGCAATCGCCACTCCACAATTGACGAGGGGCTGTACTATAGGTACTATACTAACTATACATAGATATAGATAGGTAAGTACCTAAGGTATAAGAATGCGAATCTCGCACATGGGACCGCGCGCGCAATGTATCAGCTTGAACTGCTAAGGAGCTCTTCTCTACCTCTCTAACCTGGTACCTAAGGCGATGAGCATGCCTACTTACCGTACATGTAGAAACAGTATACCTATCATGCGGGTTTCCACCTAATATTCACATGTGGCTGTAGCCGCCGTGCGCCAACCTTCCGACATTTGGTTGGGCTCGCACAGCTATCTTCTGCACGACTGCTCTATACAGATTACCTACCTCACTCATCGGGCATGCAATAATGACTGCAGAATAGAAGCAACATGTGGTGCAACCACGCGCGGCTCATTGACCATGAGCTTGGACAACGACAATTCACCCGATATCAAAAACCCGAGCACGGCGGTTACACGTCAGATTCTTTTCCCGTTCTGAAGCAGCTCATTTGTCACTCACTGTCAGGGAGGTTTAGTCGTGATATGTTTGTATTCGTGCACTCATTTTCTATGTTATCTTTCACCTTGCCTTGACCGTCTCTCATTACAAGATGGATGTACTCAGTACAGCTGACTACTGGTCATGAGTGCGGCGACACCTATCTCCATCCTTCGCGCCAAGAAAATGGGCCTCCTGACGATAGGTACGTATGGTAATAAAACGAAGAAGAGGGCGGGGGAAACAGTCGCAGAACAGGACTGGTTAGGACTGGATACCAACATCATCAGACTCATCTATATTCTACTATGTATAGGATCCTTGTATAGGATCCTGACTTTGCGGGTTGCCGCATACGTCCGGACCGTTACATGAGACATGAGACATGAGACCGACATGAAATACCTGCCGCTGCCGGCCCTCCACCCGCCGTGCTTGGTCGACCAAAACGTCAAGTCAACGACTAGAGGTGGGTCGCGCGACCTCGGTACGATATTTATTTTACCACCATTGACGTCGTACCCCGTTTTCCTTTTCGTGGCCTTTGTATCTAACCTATCATAGTATAGGAAGCTTCGTTCCCTGCTGTTGATTCGAGTCATGTTGACACTTTGGTGGGGTGTTGACCCCCATTGCCGCCCATTGCTACTACACTATTAGCCCCCCATTACCGAAGGATTGATTAATAGTTACACTACCACATACACAACATGCATATGTATGTTTTCCTGTATAGCTGTAGGTACGTGGGTATTGGTAGAGGTCATACCACCTACCTACTTGGACAATTGCCGCCTGACGAGGCTCTCTCTCGTGTTGAGTTTAGGTCTTGACGACAAACTCTACTTCTAGATGAGACGGAGGACATTGATTTATCTACCCTAGACTAGTGCAAAGTCTGCACTTAAAGCTCACACTGCCTCGCTCTCAGTCTGCCCGAAACCAGATCGCAACATGGCGACGACGCAGCTATCAAAGGAACTCCTACGAACTCGGTTCGTCGGCAAGAACCTACATCATGTTCCTACACCCGCCGTAGTGCTTGATCTGGCTAAAGTGGAGGCGAACTGTAACCTGATGCTTGAAGCTGCTCAGAGACTGCGTCTTAACTGGCGAGCACATATCAAGACTCACAAGGTCAGCTAGCCTGGTCAGATATATGCTTTGGTTCACATAACCCAGACTGACATGGCATGGCCAAAACCAGACCGCCGAACTCACAAGGCTACAAGTGGGCAATGACGACACTACACCGGTGAACATTGTCGTATCGACCCTCGCAGAGGCCGAGAATGTGCTGCCACTGCTGAAGGAGTATCAATTAGTAGGCCGGCAAGTCAATGTACGTCTTTCGCACGGTCACGTTCTTGATAGATCCATGGTTTCTCGACTAATAATTGCAAAGATGCTCTACTCCTTTCCCATGTACCCCTCGAGTGTAGATCGGCTAGCGGTCATCTCAGCACAGCTGGGTCCCCGCGGGCTGACCGTCATGGTTGATCACGTAGAGCAGGTCAAGCTCTTAACTTTACTCGCCTCTAAGTCAGGCAACTGTCCCTTGGTGTTCCTCAAGATCAATGTGGGTAGTAACCGAGCGGGTGTGCCGCCAAACACGCCAGCCTGCTTAGCCCTGATTAGAGAGTTGTTGCTCTCACAAACCGTCGGCTCGTCCATCTTTTGGGGTCTGTACAGCCACGCGGGACACTCGTACACGTCGCGAAAGGACTGGGAAGCTATGGGCATTCTCGGCGCTGAATTCGCGACCCTCCATGACGTGGCGCGTGCCGTTCAGAAAGACCGTCCCGATCACCCTCTGGTGCTTTCGGTTGGTGCAACGCCCACGGTCACGACGCTGAATCACCCTGACTTTGGCGTTAATGGCGACGTCGACGGGCTCGACAACAACACTGACGCGACGAGAGAAGATGCGACGCTGATGACGGCCACAGGAGGCCGGGCCGACGGCGGTGTCGCGGCGACAAGGCTAATCAAGGACCTTATCACGCGCATGCGAGCTGACGGCTTAACCCTTGAGGTGCATGCAGGTGTATACCCGACCCTCGACGTGCAGCAGCTCGCCGCGCATTCCTGCGACGCAACATACCTCAACCCGTCGGCAGTCGCGATCACGGTGCTGGCAGAGATCGCATCCTTATACCCAGAACGAGGAGCAAACGGCACGACAGAAGCGATAGTGAACGCCGGGTGTCTCGCTCTCGGCCGAGAGCCGACCGAGGACATGGGTGAGGTGAAAGGCCAGCATTACAACGCATGGGGCATCTTGATGCCCTGGGCCGGCGTCTCCAACATCGTCCCCGGCCCCGGATTCCCCGCTGTACACGGCGGTTGGCAGGTCGCGCGCATCAGCCAGGAGCACGGGGTGTTAGCGTGGCGTGGGGAAAAGCAGGACGAGACGCCGCTTGCCGTCGGCCAGCGCGTGCGTATCTGGCCTAACCACTCGTGTATCACGGGGGCCGCATACTCGTGGTATCTCATCGTCGACTCGCGGAATCGCGGGCACGAGGACGACATCATCGATGTCTGGCCGCGCTGGAATGGATGGTGATGCGATCATGCTTTTGTCATTACTCCGTGAGCCCTGATCTAGCCACAGTCTTTCTTACGAGGCAAAGCTAGCTAGGATATCAGAAAGAGACCAAAGTAGGAGCCTCATGCATTAGACTTGCATAGTTAGCCTAGCATCACCAACAGGTTGTCTTGCTGCTGGTTCGTAACATTTAATAGCAGTTTTATACTTATTTAAAACTACTTAAAGGTTTCTCTATCCTAATATACAACTTAATTGTTAGTTTTAAAGGGGTTTAAATTATTGGCATTAAAACAAGATATAATTATGATAAGTAACTTAAACTATTTTATAAACCTTTATTAACTTATTAAAGTGGGATGGTATAATGGTTATATGTTTGGTGTTTATGTAATAAAACGTAGGTTTAAATCTTACTCCTACCAACTTTTAACCTTTTTAGCGAAAAGCTATTCTTTAGTTAATAGCTTTATGTATATGTTGCTAAAATCTAATAAATTTATAATTATAAATTAATTATATGCTGATTTGCTTTTAATTAGCAAAATAAAAGCCTAAAAGCGTAAACTTGCTTATTATATTATTAAAGCGAAATATTAATAATATAAAAATTATACCGCATTATAATATTAATAATCTTACGGCTAAATAACTAAAATTTAACCGAAATAATAAAGTTACCTTGTTTTAACTAAAAAAAATACTATTATATTAAAGTAATATAAAAACCGGTAGGTATAGCTAACCTAAAATTTAACTAGGCTTAATAAAGCTTATTTATTATTTACTTTTTGCTTTTATTATTATTATTTGCTTTTAATTTGCTTTTATTTTTATAAACGCTTATATAGTAAAGTATAAGTATAACGAAGCAGTAAAAGCAACTAATTAAAGCTTGTTAAGGTATAACGCGCTACCTTTAAATTTAAATTAATTAATTATTTACTATAAAGAATACTTTGCTAATTTTACTTTTAAAATCTAAAGAAATATAACGCAAATGTTATTTATGTAATAATAATGTTATATAGCAAACTATAAAAAAAAGGGTTTTAGTTTAAAGGTGTAGCTTAGCTACGCACTAGTATTTTTACGGTTTTCCCTTTTTTATAAACAAAAATATTACACCGTTAGCGTACCGGATGCTAAATATATATAGTATTATATATAACATTAAATAATATAAATAAAATATAATTAATAATAATTAACTTATTAAGTACTATAAGTATTTATATACCACATTAATAATTAAGTTTTATAACTTAATTAATAAACATCTTTTTTAAAAGGTTTAATTAATATAGGTATAACATAAGCATTAAACTGTTATAAATATAAGCAAAGGTGTTAATTTACCTCTCTTTTATACAAGATCTTCCAATTTCTCAAAAGGGAAAATAAAGGAGGAAAATAGTTTTAGCGGTATATGTACGTATGGCCCTCCCTAAGTAGTCGCATTCTCATCTCTTCGAAACAGTAAATACATATAAATACACATCTAGCGGGTATAGCAAGCGAAGGTGATGATCTCGTGCAAGTAGAGGATAATTAATGCTAATGATAGCTTGTAATTAAGAATTATTTTCCTAGTGAGCATATTGATTTATGTGTAAGCCCAGTTCACGCGGAAGCTGAATCTTGGAGGGTGTGTGCCAAGAAGTTGAATTGATAGACCCCTGGAAGGCTTTGACCTTCTTGTCCATTTATACTTTCCCACCTGCCCGACTGCAGATCAGTCGGCGAATCTCTATGATCTATGGTTCCAGTTTTATTGGGTAGACGTGTGAGGTGCTAGTTGTAAACATAGCAGAGAAGATTTAATGATGCGCTTCAATTTATATAGGCACATAATCAAGAGAAGTATCATCGTATCTATACATAGATATTACCCTAGTACCTAGTCTTACGGCCTCCATCTTGCCTTACTCGGCTGCCTGGCTGGGAAGACTACCGACGGGGGCGGCGGGGATACACTGATTTCAAATTTCGCTAACCTCTAGCTGCTGAAATGTGACCGTACGACCAGATTTGAGGATATTTATGTGAACCTTATGACCTCAAACGATGAATCCCACAATTTATCAGCCATTGAGTCGAGAAAAGAGGGAGTTCAGGCTCGCGCGGATTAAGCCAACTCCACACGGCGAACACGACGATCATCCCATCGAGGTCACTCTCGAGCACGCATCTTTGAACAGCCCACCGAAGTTTACCGCGCTTTCTTACACCTGGGGCGACGGGGAGGACCCGACTACCATTTTTTTGAACGCAATACCGACGCTGACGCGGAGGAATCTCCACGCCGCACTGCTCCAATTACGCAGGAGGGTGTTGGACGACAGGATTTGGATAGACGCCATTTGCATCAACCAAAATGATGACACCGAGAGGAGCTGGCAGGTGAACGAGATGCGCAGTATCTTTTCACTGACCGACCATGTCTACTGCTGGCTAGGCCCTGCGGCCGACGATAGTGACGCTGCTCTCCAGATGCTGAGAAGAGTTGCACAAGATTGTGAGGATTCTGGGCTGACGATGGATGGCATTAAGCTAAGAGCAAAAAGAGTTGGTAAAATTGGCCTGATGGTACTTTCGACCTCTGAAGATGAAGAAGCACGCTTGTCCCTCTGCAAGAAACTGATAAATTATGAAGAATTAGAGTCAAAAGACGGAAGCGCTAGCCAAGGGGCGGCAGTTATAGAGAAGCTCCTCCACCGGCCCTATTTCTCTCGAGTATGGATCATACAGGAGTTCTCACTCGCAAAACAATGTCAGTTTCTCTGTGGGAAGAGCAGTCTGGATGCACATCTATTCGAAATGGCCATCGAAGTAATAAGACTGGCTAAATCATATCGTCTAAAATTGTCGCCGAGAACGTCGTCCCGAGGCAACAAATTTTTCTTCCCGTTCAACTGGACTTACACGAAATTGAAACCTTTCACGGTTCGCCAAGCCGTAGCTTCTGGCTCACCACCGGACTTATTCAATATCATCTCAATGGATGGTGCATGTCCCAAAAGACCAATCTACGCAGCGTCCGACCCTCGAGACATTGTCTTTGGTATTTTGGGCTGCGCTGTTGATGCGGAGAGTCTCGGTCTCCAGGCAGACTACAGCAAGCCAGTGAATCAAGTTTTCGCCGAGACCACAAAGGCTCTGATAGGACAACGGAAGAGGTATCAATTGGGCCGTTGCAGTTTTCTGAAAGATATGCCGGGACTGCCTTCGTGGGTGCCGGACTGGAAGCGTTTAGGAGAGCTCGGCGGTATTGTTTACCCTATCAGCGGTTCGGTGCCCTTCAGGGCTGATGATGGGTTACTAGACCCCCTGAATGATGTTGACCTACGAGACTGGAAGATACTACGCACCTGTGGCTGGTATGTTGATGTCGTGACTGCTGTCATGAAGCCAGCTAAAAGGAGGTCCATCAATCCTTATGCGCACCCACATTTATCTTCGGAGAGCCAGACGCATTGGTTACTGGACATAATCGAATTCTTCCAGCTGGATTCTTCGGGAAAGTCTGACGAGCCCGCAGTCTGGCGCACAGTGGTACAGGATCAACAGCGCCAGGGAGAACGCACAACGCCAATTTGGCAAGATCTCGCCCCTCGAATCTTTCGGGGGGTTCCCTTGTCTGTTGAAGAACTAACTCCGGATCAACTAGAGTTCATTGAACATTTGAGTCCGGATGGAACAGTGGAGGGGCTCAAGAGTGCCATTCTCCGTTCAATGGAGGTAGGCTGTCGATTTAGAACACTATTCAAAACAAGGTCAGGGAAGATTGGGCTAGGGCCAGAGGTCATGTTAGCTGGCGATATAGTCACGATAATTCATAGGAACGATTCGCCTGTCATCTTGCGACCGGAAAGGGAAAGTCATCGGTATCACTCGTACGTTGGCGAGGCTTATGTTCACGCCATAATGGATGGAGAATTCGCGGTTACGGAACCAGAGTTGACATTTTTCGAGCTGATATAAAGTGAGGTTAATTATAGCCCTTTTCATAGGAAAGTGGGATATAGAGGAGGTACTTAAAGATCCAGCTATTTTTACCCAGTAGCCTTCGCCATGGTCTATCACTCATTATATAGCTAAGACCTAATTCCACCTTTGCTATCTAGGAGACAAGGAGGAAGGACTGGCGAGGGTTTGCCTATTTATCAGCAGGCTAGAATCATTTACGATGGCAATTCAAGAAATATATAAGACATTTGGATATAGATAATCATATTAGCAAATAAAGAACAATTCATCTTACACAATATATATAACCTAGGGCAAACAAAACTAAATAGACAAAGCATCCTACATTTATTATGTTAAATCCTAGAGGAGTACAACCATGAAAAACAAATTGTCCTTGGTAATTTTAATCTCTACTACAAGCTATAAAGAGGTATAAATATTAGAAAAACCAACCATAAGGCAGACGATTTGATCGAAATAATGGAAGATTACGGTCTTATAAATACCTTACTACTAGGAACTACATGAACAAGATGAGGAGCAAAGAGATATATTGGAAAAACTATCACTGAGCTACCTACTACATACAGGTCCCTATATAGACCTGCCTCCTTTGTCCCTTATGCAAATACATGCATATGCACAGCTACTTCTAGATCTCTTAGGACTCTGCTAGATCAACCAAGTGAACTTTTACGTACGAAGAGGCAGGAGCACGTATAAAGATTGATCTATGCCTGATAATACCTAGTAGGACTGGTAAACAGAGTGGTACAAAGTGGGTAAATTAAAAAAGTAGACCACGACTTAAACCACCTCCTTATCACCACTACACTAAGGAAAAGTAGAAAAAGGTCGAAAAAGAAAAGTTTTATATAACCTTTACATAAAAACTCTTAAAGCTATACAAGCTAAAAAATTATAACAACATTAAATAAATATATAAACTTAAATAATTTAATTTTTATAATAATTTATACTTAAAAAAACTAGTAAACTTTTAATTATTTTAAAAAATAAAAATATTATTAGTAATTATTTTAAAAACCAAAATATTTTAGGTATAATAAAATTATTTTTAAAGTAGTATGTATTAATCTAGGATAGTTAATTGCAACTGACTTTTGGTACTAACTACCTTATAACAATAGTCTTTGTTAATATTTTCAAAACCCCCCCTGGCGCGCTATGGTAATCGCAATGAACAAGCAAAACAGACAAGGCGCCGTAGAAGCCACTAATAACTGTGGAGGTTATATCAATTGCTACCTATGCCGAGTGACAAGATGACCTCATCTATGAGTTTACAAGCGCGGAATCCTATTTCTAGTTCCCTTTTCATATCTTCTTAACGCAGGAGCTCAAGTCGGTCTCCTCAGATACATTCTACATTTTCCCACATTACAACTCCATACGCCGAAACCCCTAAAAGCACGCGGGATAACTCATGCTTTCATGTACCGTGATTCGTGAACCGCAGTTTTGTGACATTACCTCCAGACATAGAGACATACGGAGGGTAGAGAGAGAGAGACAATATACGGCTTTACTTGCAGCGCTTCTCGACGATGCCGACGCCGTTCTCCTCGTACTCCTTGCGCGAGATCCACATCTGGTGGAACGTGCCCAGACTAGCGAGGATACTGCCGCCTATCCAGGAGCCGAAGCGGCGCTCCGTCGTGAGACCGGCGGCATGCAGCTTGATCTTCATGCCCGGGTGCATGGCCATGAGCTCGTTGTTCAGGCGGTCGTTGAAGCCGTTCAGCAAGCTGGTACCCCCAGTAACGACAACGTTGCCGAGCAGGTTAGGTCGCAAGTCGACATCTACGGCACTCAAGCAGGCCTTGATCATCTCGGGGATCGTCTGTGCCTTGCCGCTACCGTCGGGGTTCGGAAGAGCGGCGTTCTCGTCCCACATGCCCTCCGACACGCGATAACGCTGCTCCCGCCACATCTGGTTCCAGCCGTCTGGCATCTCGAAGACCCGACCTGGCTGGGACTTAACCAGCTCCTCATTTCCGGGGTTAAGATATCTGCCTGGGCCTCTCCATACTTCGACGACGGACTCCTTGAACTCGGTCAAGAGGCGCTCCTCTTCATAGGCGCGGTACGAGGGGTGATGTCGAAGGCGAATTTTCGGAGCCTGGCTTGCGCCGGTGCACCAGCATCGACGGGAGTTTTATTCTCGATCATGAAATAGGGAACCACGTTGACCTTGGGCTCGTTGTTATCCCACATAGTCCGTATTTGTTGCGACAGCCACAGACCGCCGACTGGAGACTTCTGAATCGATCGCTTGAGGATCATGCCGTCATGTATAGCGGTGACGCTCGTGTTGGCACCGCCGACGTCGATAACTAGCGCCGAAGCTTTACCCGCGGCGAAGGCAGCGCACACTGGCGTTCTCGACATCCAGAAGGCGGGACAACCCCAGTTCTCCATGGCGATCTCGATGGCCTTCTCGCGGGCCTTGCCCGTATTCCAAGGGGCTTCGGTCATGAGGAGGGGGTTCTCTGCTAGAGGTTTCTCGTGGTTCTCGACATCTTCCATAGCGACGTCCTCGCCATCTGCTGCTGGTTCGCTTGGGCCGTTCTTAATAATAGGGGGCATCTCACGATCGGGCTGCAGACGCTTAATGAGCATGTGTTCCCACATCTTGGTGGCGGCATCCCAATCCTCAACGACGCTTTCGCTCCGTGACATGTAATTCTTAACTTCAAAGTCGCCGCGGGGGTATAGACACTCATCGCCGAAGATGTCTCGGTACGTCGTGGTGGTAGAGTCTGAGTTGCTGGTCTTTATACTGCCGTAGAAGGAGGGAAGGACAGATTTGGGGACATCTTCGCCGGCGAAACCAGCGCGGGTATGGCAATAACCGGCGTCGAGAACAAGCGCCGATACCTCGTCTTTATAGCAAGTTAGTGAGCTCCCTAACAGGTTGACATTTCTAGCATGACGAGGCCACGGCGCAGCACTTACCTCCACCATAGACATCTAAGGGCGCCTGTGAATTCGGAAGGGGCTGTTGGGCGGCCATCATTAAGGAAATACAAGGACAACTGAAGGGAATTGGGAATTGGGAAATGAGAAATGAGAAATGGGACGCGACAGGCGGTGAAGGGTGTGAGGCTATGAGAACTGGGGAGATGAAATGGTGGGGGGATGTCGCAAAGCTTCAATCGCGTTTACAAGCTTTGAAGCTTCACGGTCGCGTGTGGCTGGTGATGGTGGCGGGTCATTCAACGGTACGAAGATACATTTATGCATGCAAGCAACTTGGCAGGATGCAGGGATTTAAAGTACTGGTCAATGCTATTTCTTATGTATACTAACTACATATAGACTAGTGCTTCGTCGATACAGGTACCTCTTAGAAATGCCAAGCTTCAAGTTTCAAGCTCCAGTGTGAACTTATTCGACAGTATCCATCGAGCTTCAACACCAATTAAGTAATGCATATACGATACATTTCGAATATCACTCTATCCGTTCGTTGATGAATCGCACTATTATGATGGATTAAGTGTTCAGCATGATTTGGACGAAGCTGCAGTACAGCTAATGGTTCGGCTGAAACCACATGACACCCTGCCATAGGCCAGCCATAGCCAAAGATGTCGTCTCTCTCGGATGACGATCCTCTCTCGGATAACCAGTTCAACGCCTCATCCTCGAGTGACGATGATTCATTCCCTCCACCTCCATTAAGCCAGAACTACTTCGCGCCTCCCTTCTACGGAAGGCCACCGACTCCGCTACCGCCATCGCCGTCTCTCACCTCTCTACTCCGACCCTCACGGCCCACGACTCCAGATCAATCCGACGATGACATCGAGCTGGTGCAACGCGCATCTCCGAAAATACCCACGTACGAATACTATGGCTTTGTCGTGTACCTGTTCTCGTCGCTCACGTTCCTGATCTACCTGCTATGGGCCTACCTACCCTCGCCCTTGCTCCATGCCCTGGGCATATACTACTACCCGAACCGCTGGTGGGCGTTGGCAATCCCGTCCTTCATCACCATGTTGATCGTATACATCTACGTGGCCCTTGCGCTGTACAACACCGAGGTGCTGACGCTACCTCTGACGTCCATCGAGACCATCGTCGACGAGGCCGCTAAGATCGCCACCATCGACAGCAAAGGGCGCATTAGACTGAAAGGGGCCGGCGAGCGAAAGCAGATAACGGACGAGATGGCGCGCCAGCTTGATTGGAAGGGAATATGGAACACGGGCACGGATGCTGTTATGGACGTACCGCTTGCTGGCGTCTGTGAGGTTTTATACGGCGGTCAAGTCGACGAGGACGAGGAGAAACGGTATAACGGGTCGCATAGTGATACCCTCGGTTTATCTTGAACGAAACCGCAATGGCGCCCGGTGTTAATGAATTAGTACATATTTATTGGGTTTGGTAATATGCGCCTCGGTAGCTTTAAGCAGCCCTTACTAGGGAGCGTTTATAATTTATGGAATGATCAAAACTCTCTTTTCTCCTTCTCTCTTGTAGATGAATCGTCTTTTTTTCATCAGCCTGCTGTAGGGGTCAGTCAGTCTACATAAATATACAATCGACAAATACTAAGGTTAGATGTATGAGCTTGCACATTCTACGGTCTGGATTTATAGGGCGTGGAATTGGTGGTGAACCGTTGCCATTGTCCGTCCCACTTCGCTTCACAACCTCATTGGATAAATTCGTCGCAAACATTTGTAACTTTTCTCTATCTTTTTCCCGTTACCGCTAGCAATTAAGCAATTAAGCAATTAATTAATTAATCATATTGCTAAATGTAGGACTGTACCAACCACGGTGATCATTTTATTTATTGTTGTTTTCAATCCATCCCAGTTATAAATAATTGCTGAGTCTGTCTCATTTTGAATTACAATAGTCACCTGCTGAATAGCAACGCAGCTCAATCACGCAGTGGCTGACTCACTCAACTCATCCAACTAACATCCGTGGGAAGAAGAAGATGATGATATAAAGGAGGAGATTGTCAGAGAGAGAACACAGTCACTTACACCAAGTACTTTCTCATCCACCGCAGACACATCACATCTTACACTCCCCTAAACAACAGAATGGAAGAACTCCCCCTACGGCCCCGCGGCTTAAAATTCCAAGCAGATTTCATAACCCCGATCCACGAAGCCACGCTCCTGCACATCTTCCAGCGCGAGCTAGAATGGCCCCAGTCCAAGAAACCGGGGGGCCGTCTCTCGTTACACTACGGACATACATTTGATTATAAAACCTTCGGCGTAGACCCGGACATCCCGTACAAGCCGTTTCCCGAGTGGCTGCGGCCGTTGATACCAGAAGACGGAGGCAGGGATCCGGATCAAGTCTGCCTGCAGTACTACCCGCCAGGCGCCGGGATCCCACCCCACGTCGACACGCATTCGGCGTTCGACGAGCTCTACGCGCTGTCGCTCGGGTCGGCCGTAGCCATGCAGTTTCGGCATACGAAGGCGGGGGTTATAGAACAAGGACTGGACGGCGAGGCCGAGAGAGAAACGGTTGACGTCGATCTCGCACCTCGCAGCATGATGCAAATGTCAGGCGACTCCCGTCTGCACTGGGAACACGGCATCAAGAAGCGCAAGAAAGACGTCCTTGCCGACGGCACGGTAAGGATGCGCGCTGATCGCTGGAGTATCACATACCGGTGGCTGCGCGACGGGGGGCAGTGCGAGTGTGGGAATGAGAGGCTCTGTGATACGGCGCAGAGACGGAAGGGCGTGGAGAGGGAGTATCGCTGGAAACAGCAGAAGCAAGAGAGCAGTGCGGAACAACAAGAGGAAGAAGGGGAGACCGGGGAGGTGAATCAAGAGGTACAGGAACCCGGAAATCGGGAGAGTCATGATGAGTATAAACTTTCGGAAATTCCGATTGAAAGCACTGAACTAGATCGTCATCATCATGAGAATGGCAATATAATGTTGTCTCCACCTTAGATTTCTCGTGGACATCGCTTTTCATTATTGCTTTTGTAATTTGAGGTGGAATATGGTGAGCTTGCTTTGAGGCCCCGGTATCGTAATTTTAACCATGCAGTCCGGTCCGGTCCGTCTGTTGACTTGGGGCTCGAATAACCGACGAGTTCCAAGCTACGGATCGGAACTTCACATTTACATCATCAGCACATATAACACCAGCCAAACCAGCTGGGTTGGTTTTCTCCTACCACCTCGCCTTCGCATCAGAAGCCGCAATCTATCTCTCCTCGCCGGCCCTCAAAGCTCACATCTCACCACACTGGGCAATGACAACATCCATATCCGGGATATCGCGTCCCCGCCGACCCGTCTTTGTCTTCTCCATTTTCTCCACGACGTCTATGCCGTCGAATACCTTCCCAAAAACGACGTGCTTCCCGTCCAGATGCGGCGTGGGCACAGTCGTGATGAAAAACTGGCTACCATTCGTATTCGGGCCCGAGTTCTATCCAGCCGCAATACTCAGTCAGATTAACACTCTAGGAGCGGCGGTGCATACGCAAACGAAGAGGAAAAGATCTGGCTTACCGCCATAGAGAGCAAGCCGCCCTGCGTGTGTTTCGTAGTAAAGTTCTCGTCGGCGAACGACTTGGTACCATAGATGCACTAATTCCATGTTCAGCAGTTTCTCCAACCCCGTATTTTCATAAAGGTAATGTTTTAGTAACTTACAGTACTTCCCGTGCCATCACCATTCAAGAAGTCACCGCCCTGACACATGAACTGGCCGATCTAATACACACGGATATTAGTAAACTTTACTTAACCATTGCATCGAATGAAGTAGACACGGAGAAGCGGAAGAGAAATTTAAATCTCACAACTCGATGGAACTTGCTGCCCTTGTACCCTTGGGGCTGTCCGCGGTTATTCTTAGACTCGCCGGTGCAGAACTGGCGGAAGTTCTCCGCCGTTCGAGGCACGGAGTCCTTGAAGAGCTCAAAAGTGACGCGACCGAGCGGTTCACCTGTCGTTCGTTTGTCAGTGAACTAGTCATGAGCCAGGATATCTAGTGATAAGCAAGCAGGTAACAGAGCGTGGAGTACGAATGGCGACAATGATGGGGTGAGGGAGACATAGTCAAAGTTCACACTCTAATATTTCTTTTTTTTAAAAGGAGGGGGAAAAAAGGGAAATGGGTACAGCGCAATATTCGTGGTACGGATAATCAGAGAGCATGTTGAAGAAATGCGCCCTACCTCCGATAGTGATGTCGAAGAACACCCTATAATTCATCGCCGGTTAGCGTTGTCTTCTTAGACCAAGGAACCCAACCGCCTATTCAACCTAGCACAGCTTCTTTTGCCGAAATAGATCATGGCTCAGGCACTAAGATAACTCACAAGGGGTTCCCCGACGCAGGAAGCTGTGTAGGTGCCATTTTGGATATTGTCAACGAATCCGAACATTGGACATGTTAGTCTAGCTTAGAACATAGGTAATGAATGTCGAGTGATGGAAACTGTGAGTGAGTGAAGATCTAATGTGGGGAATGGTCGCAGCTGATCGAAGCATAATAGCGGCTCGTTGGCGCCTGACAAGAGCAATCCTAAGACATGGCAACAACTGACAACAACAAGTTCACTTCAATATCGTAGCCGGTTTCACTGCACACGCTGTTTACTTAAGGACTCCAGGGGATTCGGCGGATATATATAGATAGAAAAAGAGGGCATTGACGAAACCGGAATAAGTGAAGCTCGTGTGACTATAAATGAGACACAATAAGCGTCTTGACACTGGTACAGCAACTTTAGAGAATGTCTCCAATGTCGACATAGATTATTAATGCCAGGGCTATATAACATCATCCATACATATGACAACAAGTATATACAAGTATATCTCCGTCTAACCGTCAATGGGACACCTGTACTCTCTCTCGCGGCCAAATTCGTCAACTGTCCTATGCCTTTCTCCTTCGTGTTGCCCCTGTAATGCATCTAGACACCTTTGGTGATAGATATGTCTGCACGCAAGCACGACAAGCGGACCTAGTGACTGGTTATTTCGCACGCCTACAGCGTTCCCGTTTACATTGAGACGATTCTCTTCTTCATGAGGGCCTTCGTCTTGAGCTGTTGCACCTTCGGAAGGTCCCTGTTGTGCCGCTGGTTCCATGCTCCTGCCTTTGCCCTTCCCTGAATATGTCTCTGGTTGTTGTTCCGAGGTGTCTGCTTTGCCCTTTCCACGTGCCACGGACGGGTCAGAAGCGGCGGCGGCAGCAGCAGCAGACTTTATCTCTTTCCGTCTTGTGGTCTCAATAGCTTGCTTCTCTTCCCAGGCTTCAAAGACGTTGCCTGAAACACCGGGACCCCAGACCCGACGACCACAAGCCTCGCAAGTTGACCCTTTCGGTCGCCATCCTCTTTGACGGAGTTCCACCGCTTGCTTCACGTTGACAAAGAGTTGCTGTTCCAGTAATCGATTTGATAGTTGCAATATCGACTGCTCATAGGCATAAGCAGAGAAAATTGATGTCAACACAGCTCGCAAATCAGCGAGATTTGGCGACGTGGCAGCCGCCCGTGTCAGAAAGGCACGAAGGATACGCAAGAACGTTAAGCTGTTCCCGGAAGATGTAACTAAGCGATTATCGGATTCAAGCGGCCCTTGAGCCGATGTTGCCGTGAGGAGCGCCGTAAATGTGTGCTGAACAAGAGACCGTAGCAAACCAACGAGCTTATCGGTGTCCAGCAGGTGGGAGACGTTTTCTTTCCTCGAGATTGAATTCGAGTCATGTGGAGTAATTATAGTAGATAATCTGCGGGTGATTTGAACCGTGGTGTCAATCATTTCCAGCCATAATTTCTCATTTATAGTGAGGTCACTAGGGGCTGGCGAACTCTTTCTTCGTTGGACGGCGTCGAGCCGTTGGGATGTTTTCATCTGGCCTTGGCACAACCAAATACCCACATGAGTGTACTTCTGTAGTGCCCTCAGAAGTTCTTCAGTAACTTCTTGGGGGTCGATCTCTTCTTTCTCGTTACTCGTACCGGATAGTATACCTTGAAGAGCTGACTCAAGTGTGAATAATTGCTTCGTCAACCGACTCATGGCATCCTGTATCTGTCCTTCTCGTGCCATGAGAATGACAGCGGCGTCAATAACGCCACTATCTTCCATTGTTGGTAGTAACCTATCAAGCCTCAAATTTGTCGCTTGAACTGAGCCTACGTAGTCGGACACATGGTTAGGATTGTATTGGCACATAAGCTGTACAAAAAGTTCGATGAAATCTCGGTCCAGGGTGCTCTCAGATGGCCCTAGAGTTTCGGGCTCGGGCTCTAAGAGCGCCTTGAGGTAAGCGTATTGCAGTTCGGAGCCACCGTCTACAGAGTCGAGGATGAAGCGATGTAGCTCAGGTGCATGCCTGTGCAGCGTTTGAGCCGCCTTTGTCGGGTCTAGCTCTACCAAGTCTGCTGAATGTTGTTTAATAACGTCATGGACATCATGGATTTGCCTTTTGGTTAGACCAGCTTGAGATTTAAGACAGTCCACCAGACAGCCAAAAATCCCCTCCTGATCATCAGGATCGTCAAAATAAGTTTGAACCAATAAATCGTACTGTTTGTCGTTTCTGTATATCCGTTTCAAGATACGATAGAAACCCGCCTTCTCCAATAAAGGTATCATCGGTTTCAAGTCTGGAGGCTGGTAGACTGAGAGAAGGTATTCCGCACTAAGTTGGGCATCGTCTGCTAGATCGGCACCTGGGTAATTACAGAGTCCGGCGATAATCTTATCTAATGTCGAGCCCGGAATTATGAGATACTGCTGAAATTTAGGCAAATTTCGAGCAATAAACATCTCTAAATAGATAGTATCTTCAGAGGCGAAGTCATCAGGGTTCATAACCTCTAGCAGAATTGACACGACGTACTGACGGTCGACAGTCATGCCAAATACCTGCTCTTCGGGAAGATCCTTTCCGGTACCGCCGTTGAGCTGTTTCTCCTGGGATTCATTGAGGAAGGGGTCTTCGAAAGCCTCATTCAGCGCACTCAGAAAACTTGGCGCGTCAAACTTCAATATCATCCGCAAATAAGGAAATGGTGGCTCTTGAGTCCCCGCCGGGCGAGTAAGGAAATCCTTATTGCTGCCCTTCGGCCATTCAATGGCGTTTCCAGAAAAGAGAAACCAGTAAAGCTCAGCCTTTGCTTTAGAGGCTAGTTCCTCTTCGATGATCTCTCCTGTCGGGTATATTCTGCCTGTTAAGGTATAGGAAAGATAGGGGAAGATTTTGAGAGCAGCAACGCTAAAGACCTCATCTTCCATTATATTTCCTGACGACCCGTAATCGCCGCCTTGCATCAATGGCTTAAGCAGGGTCAGGAGATCGATAAGGGGCGTTACATAGTCATATAAGGCTTGGTTCCACACATATATCAGGGCGTCGTAAAGACCATGCTGTTTACAGAGCAGCGTAATCTGGTCGATGTCGAGAGTAGCGGTCTCCATATGACATATCATCTCTTCTAGACGGCCCTCCCAACCTTGGCTCACAAAATGCGTTACCATCGCCTTGACGACGGTGGGCGGCACGGTCCTAATAGTTTTCTCCAGGATATATGGCTCAAGGACCTCTAGAAATATTCCCTCCACATCACCTTCTTCGAACCACTCATACACTTCATCGAATAGGAAGTCGATATCTCCCACATTATGGCATGCCACAAAGCAGGTTTCTGCTAGCTCATGTAAATGCTTGTCATCTGCTGAAGATTTGTTCTTTTGGCGTTGGCTAAAGGCGTACTTCAAAGATGCAGTCATGATCTCCATCAGTTTGTCCTGCACCATTTGATGCCGCAAGGAAGCATCTTCAGGCAATCCAATGGTCAACTTATTCGCGTCGCCTGTGTAGTATGAGGTTGCTAGATGAATAGCGCCAACGTAGTCGCCGTTCTCCATCAGTGCGATTAAGCGATCAGCCCAGTTCGACAGTGAACCGATCGAAACATCGTTGAATCCGAGTAAGAAAACGCGTCCTTTGTAGGCCTTTAGGCTCATATAAAAAGCATCGGCAACAACACCGTGCATAGAGCTGTCCTCCTCATCCAGCTGTTCTACCAAAGCATGCAATTGTGTTGAAAACAGGTCAGCATGGTAGATATACTTATGGATGAGATCGAAAGCTTCAGTCATCCTCATTGAGCGATCTTCCAGGATGATCAGTCGCTGGCTGACAGTTAAAACGGTTAAGACCGAGCGGCTCAACCATTGCACCGCAACAATAGCCTCTTCACATTTCCAACGACTCCGAGCTTTGAACTTGAGGGTTGGTTGTTTATCCTTGTTATCGGAACATATTTCATCCAAGTCTAAAACAGTCAAAACATTCGACCAGCAGTAGACAAGTTTGACCTTTGACATTGTACTGCCTGTAGTGGGGTCGGGGACTTTTAACTTAACCGCAGGAAACCATGCTAAACATCCGCTCATAGCGCTATGTAGTTCAACATCCTTTGGTCTTGCTGACTTATGCTGGGTCTGAGCAATTGGCGTCGTTGATACGATGACTAAAAGGTATGGCGTGAGCATCGCTGTAAGACCCATCGAGTCTGTAGCACGTTCTACATTTCCAAGTGGTAGGGGTGCAAATGCTAGTACGGTACTTGGTTTCAAGGGCTTTCCTGCTGGCGCCGGAGTCTCCGGATAACGCCCAAGTATCCTCATCGTCTTGACCGTTCTACCAAGCGACCCGGTTCCCCGAGTAGCCAGATGAGAGAAAGCCATGCCACGATCATCTGCCGAGACCAAGGCTGTATGTCTCGTTCCCAAAAATCCAATATGGGTAACAGCTACATTAGATATATGACCGTCCATTGTCCGGTGTTGCGTTTGGGATGAATCCATTGGAGGTATATGCAGAAAAGGACGGGACGCCCGACTTGTGTCCCAAGTAAAGATGCTTCCATTTGCATGACCGGCCCCTATCGTGGTATGATCTGCTGATATGGCGATCGAGGTGATCGGTCCAGATTCCACAGCTGTATAGCATTAGGAGATATTGAGTCAAATTCGATTGGAGAGGAGAAAGATCTCACCTTTGGTACCTGGTCCGATAATCATTTTAAGATTTTGGTGGTAATCAAACATTAGAATTATGCCCTTCGTGGTGCCCAAAACAATAGAAGCAGAAACAGCTATACAGGTAGGAGAACCAAAACTGCGCTTCCCGGCCTCGGACAAAGCCTGCCCATTCAACTTCTTGAGTTTTGTCCATCGTACAACTTCCCATGGCGGCGAGGGGTTTCGGTCTCGCCAGGATCTAGCAGGAACTGACTGCTGAGAGACACATTTCTACTGTGCCCCGTCAGGAAAGCAGGAGATGAAGGTCGTGGGGATAGAGCGGATGGGGAGGATATGCGTGATTGGAATCGCCGATCGAAGGGTCGAAAGGAGGGGGTTGGACTGTTCAATCCGGGTCGCGATGCTATAGACGGGGGGACGCTGCTACCGAGTGACGACAAGACCGATCCCTACGGACAAATCAACACATTGCCAGATCATGGGGGGGTCTGTTTGCTCTTACTTGAACTGAAGGCGAATCATCAGGCACCGATAACAAGGAGTTTATGGGACTGCCGGCTCGCCGAGGTAGGCCGTCCATCGATGAACCATCGTCAGATACATCGGCTTGGTCCCTAAGTAGTTCGCGGTACCGACTGGCGGCGACAGAGCTTTGTTGGGCCGGGAGCGGATTGGATGCATCTTCACGTAGCTCTTCCTCTATAGCTTCAGCAATATGCCCCTGGTCTAGGTCCCCTTTAATCGTCTCATCATCACTGGAAACCGAATCCCCATCGGGAGGCAGATCTAGGTGGTCTGGACCCATATCCGCATCTTCTCTCTCCGGCGGCTGTGTGCTCATCGAGGCGGTTGTATCGGGCGCATGGTTTCGAGGGGGTGTCTTCTCGATAGGATATGATTCAGAACCACAATTTGCGGCACGGTTTCGCACCCTTTGGGTTATTCGGAAGCTCGCAAGTTGAAAGTCCTCCGAGCCTGCTGGCGCGCGTCAGGGTCAAGCTCGATGGGAATCCGGAGATTAGCTGGACGTGATTTCGACGGATAAGAAAACAGTTTGCACTTTCTTGTAACATGTACGTTGTGGTATTTCAAGCTGTTCCTTTCCAGTGTCTTATCAGATCCAATTGATATTGTCGCAGCTTTCCAGGTCTACAACGGGTAGATAGATACCTAGGTAGCTCTAGGTAGCTTCAGCCAGGCGCAGCACAAGCGTGGCCTGGGACCATACCGCCAATCATACTTAGGTAGGCCCCGCAGCTTACAGGAACAGGCTGCCAGCTATCCCAGCCAGAAACACCAACGTCACTCCACTTACCAGGTACATACTTAAGACATACTTTGACCTAGATACTCCTGCAGAACTTGGTATAACCACCGTATCTACACCTATTTTTATCCAGAAAAGCAACTATAAACCAGCCAACTAGGCACTCGATCCAACATTATAATCTTAGTATACTTGGAAAGATAGACCTTTCGCCTCTATTTGACGATGGCCTCGATAGGGCCAACAATGCCACCTCACCTTGCGAAACGTAAGCGCACACCTGACGACGAAGTATCTACCGGCTCGCCTCCAACTAAAATCCGGGCTTCAGAGAGCGCCCAATCGAACAAAAACGACATAGAATTAGAAAGCGACAGCGACAGCGACAGCGACGACGGTTACGGCCCTTCCGCTCCGAAACGTACCACTTGCCCACCCCCAATAGGAACAACACCTTCAGCAATCTTGGCAGGACAGAATCTCCCACAGAAGAACGCCGATGAGGTCGCGTT
The DNA here is from genome assembly GCA_902806585.1 of Xylaria hypoxylon. Taxonomy (NCBI): domain Eukaryota; kingdom Fungi; phylum Ascomycota; class Sordariomycetes; order Xylariales; family Xylariaceae; genus Xylaria; species Xylaria hypoxylon. Next base: position 4,672,166 of record CADCXB010000001.1, read on the forward strand.
AAACAGCGAAGATGACGAATCCATCGGCCCTTCCGCACCACTACCACCAACCACAAACACTGTAAGGCGCTCAATAGGGCCTACGTTACCGCCAACCAACACAAACGAAATCCCCCTCGACAACGAAGACGAGGACGAGGATGACATCGGCCCAACACCACCAGAGCCTAAACGTATCCATGGCCCTGCTCCTCCTCCCGCGCCCCTCTCAGAACGACCTCCTGCAGATTCAGATTCAGACTCCGATTCAGACGACGACTACGGCCCAGCCCTCCCATCATCAACGTCGCACCAACAACGGCAGGCCCGCGCCCTCGCAGCAGCCGAGGCCGAAGCGGCGATAGCCAAGGCACCGAAGCGCGACGAGTGGATGCTCGCGCCACCGACCGCAGGCGGGTACCGCGAAGCCGACCCGACGAAGCTGAAAGCGCGACGCTTCAACTCCGGGCCGCGCGCAAACACAGAGGGCGGTAATGAAATCAGCAGTATCTGGACAGAGACGCCCGAGGAGAAGCGCAAGCGTCTCGAAAACGCCGTTCTGGGCCGGGACACGGGGACCGGCCCGAAGTCCACCTCGTCGAACAGTATGCGCTCGAAACCCGCGGCGAAAGGGGACGCTGAGCATGTGGCGCGCATCCAAAATTTCACAGAGGCGACGCGAGGCCGCAGTCTCTACGAGGAGCATCAAGACGCCCGGTCGCGCGGCGGCGTGCAATCGCACTCGAAGGGCGCCGGACCATCCAAGAGCTGGGTCGACGAGGAAGAAGATGACCCAAGCAAGCGCGCCTTCGACAGGGAGAAAGACATGAAGCTCGGCGGCCGCATCGGCGCCTCGCAGCGCCGGGAACTAGTAAACAAAGCTACAGACTTCGGCGGCCGGTTCGCCAAGGGGAAGTATCTATAAATGTAGACAGATCCATGAGATAGCTTGCTGGTAACTCGTAAGCACCTGGGGAGAGATATCAGACGATATGAACTAGTCACTAGCCTGACTTTACGCGTCGAGTGTCATGTCCACTTGTAGGGCCATAAGTTGTTCACTAGCAGCATGACCTCTGGTGATGTTATATCCATCAGCTCCCGTAGCTATAATTCTAGCCCCTTTCATCAGCCTCCTCGCTAGAATTTAAAAGCAGCTCTTCACATTCGTGATTCTACAACCGTGTCCCCCATTCTTGTTCCTCTACCAACCATACACTAGATTATAAATTACAGCATTTAGGAGGACCGACTTGTTATGAGACTGATTGGCATATTTTATGCATCAGCACAGAGTCAAATACTAATACAAGAACATGCAATCTAGAAAACACAAGGCATAAGTCGAAAGAATTTGTAATCCCTAATAATCCGACTACCTGCATATATGCCAGATGATGATTGAGATTGACAATGGGGGAAACAAGTGCCTCCTTCCTGTCTTGCTCAAGTTTCTGGACTTCGCACAACATAAAATCAAAGATGCCATACTCCCTCAATGCTATTCACTTATTCGCCGAGTCCTGTTATGTCGGTATCGATTCACCCTCCAGATGGTCGAGCAACTCAAACGTTGCCCAGCGCCCATGCGCAATGGGTGCATACACCGATTCCAAGCCTGTTGAGCCAAATCCTCTTTCGATATGGTTCATGGTAAGTGCACATGCATTAGATAATGACTAGACGAAATCGATGTCCTTGCTCATCCGCCATGGTAGAGAAATCTCGCGTGACATATCAACATGCCCACCTTTCAACAGATCCTATATTCCTAGCTTGTCTGTGCGCTAATATATACTCTCGAAGGGGTGGCGCCTCCATGATGCGCAGTTCTGTTCAAGGATGTGTGCTCGCTTAAAAAAGACCAGACGTAGAGCTGCTGATGAGCGTTTATAATTTCATTCAACTGCTTGTGTATATAAATCAGGGCGCTAAGCTACTCAGTTGGGCTGAGTAGTTGATGGTCGAATTCCAGCTTCAAGCTGAGAAGGCGTCGTCGAGGGGTGGGAGCTACTGCTAATGGGATGACTTGATTGCGCTTCGGCGGCCTGTGCTTCTCGATTCCTCACTGCCCGATCCAACACAAAGGGTGGGAATCGATTCCGAAATCTTGTTACGAAGTTGCCATTGTTTTCTTCGGATGTAGTGGCAGGTTGTGCCTGATTGGCAGTACTCCGTCGACTAACTTGTGCTGGTTGTCGGCGCGATCCGTAACGACGATCCATATTTGCAGGGTCTCTCGGCGCATCGTTAAAACGACTTGGAAACATTTGGCGAGGAGCATCGCGGAAGTGACTCCAAGCAAAAGATCGCACTGGTGTCCGTGGATAATTCAAACGACCATGATTCCTCGAAGGATCGGGCGCAATAGCAGACGCATTAGGATCTCGAGTTTCACCCTCAGCGGGTTGGGGACGAGCTTTGGGTGTGTAGTAGTCAGCTTTACAAAGGGGGCAGCAGGCCCTCCTGTTTGTTAACCAAGGATCTAAACAAACAGCATGAAATGCATGCCCGCATGTCAAGCCACGGACGTCATCATCGTCTTCAAGTGTATCAATGCAAATAGCACAAGTGTCACCTGATGATCCCATCATATCCGGATCTAAAGCGGAATGGATATGCTCATCGTCTTCTTCGTCGTCCTCACTTGTTCGATGAAGTGAATCTTTGGCTGATATATTGTCCGCATGTGCAACTGTGACACCAGGTGCCTCATTTGTAGCCGTTGTATTCCTATCAGTACCTACAGTGGGCGTAGTATTCGCAGTTTCGTCGCTGGGTTTCTGCTCTTCTTTATTTGCTGATTTAGTTTCGGTTTGGGCGGTACGGTCGGGCTCATGAGGATGACTAGCGGCCGATTCGTCGATTGACTGCCGTGTATCAGAGGGTTGTTCAGGAACGATTCCTTCTACGCTCCGTACACTGTTGGCTCGACTAGGTTGTGCTGAGATACCGCCTGCGGTTGGCAGCCCTTCCTTCTTGCGATCCAATACCCAAGTTTTGTACTTAACCATTGGGAACTTCTCGTTGACTTCGTCCATGCTCATCAGCTTCTTTTCGCGGCGTCGTCGGTGTGGCCGTGCAGGCATGTTCTGTAAATCGATAGGTTCGCCATTCTCGTCAACTCGTGCCATCGCGCGATTACGAGCATTGTATCGGAAGCAGTACTTGACACCAACAATAATCCTGGGCTCAATATTAGATCTATATCCTTCTAGCAGTCATGTATTTGCAAGCGCCTACCATAAGTTGGTAAAAACAACACCAAAGCCAAGGGCGACAAAAAACAACAAAGGAGAGCTTGTGTTGCCGCCGCTGCTGGGCTTGCTGTTATCGGTCGGACCGTCGCTTGCAGTAGCCATAGCATCCCCTATCGTAGACGTACTAGATGACAATGACAGGGTTCCGGTACTAGACAGGAGGCCCGGTGTCGGTGCACCTGTCGATTGGGATGAAAGAGACTGGGACGCGGTAGATGCAACCGAAGTAGCAGCCTGTCGAATCTGGTATTCCGCCACTCTCGCCACGACGCGAGCGCCGTCCGCGATTGCCCGATTGAAATTTTCCATGTTGAAACTATCTTCCGTGAATGATGACTAACAGAGCGGTTTGGGTTCGATTAAACCTTCGATGGCGAGGTCATGGGCGCGATGGGCTAACAAGCATGGGTAAGGCGACAATGAACGAAGAAGGGTGTTTTTGGCCCGGTTAGTTTGGTCGAACCGCTTTATGGGGAATTTGTCGGGTGTAGATGTTTGATTTGTTCCTTTCGAGCAAATAAACAAGGTCACACAATCATTCAAGTTCCTATTGGAAGTCGGGCCGTCACTAGAATATCCCAGGTAATTGAGAATGAACAATGGTAGGTATTGTTCGCGATGCAATGATCGATTGAATGGCGAAGGCTGGGATGGTCAGAACTGTCCCGACGCCAGTTCGAATGCGGAGACCTCCCGATTTCTATCTCAATACAATCTCTATGATGCTGGCTTTACTTGACTTGGCTCGACTCGATTCAAGTTTCGCAGTGCATGCTGCGTTGAGAGATGGCTGTGGAGAAGAAGGTGCCAACCAAGCACCTCGAAAGTGAAATGCGAGTGGAAGTGAAGAAGGGGGGGAAGTGAGAGAGGACATACATAGTAGGTCATGGTTGGCCAGGTAGATTTACACCCTTGTACAGCGTAGACTACTTTGGTATAGTAGGCGGATCCAGGCCTGAGCGGGCACTGAGCGGGTGGGCTTGAAAGGAACATACAATTGGGGCACCCGCATATCACCAGTACCTATTCAGTGTACAGTAGTGGTGTTAGCGGACACAGGTACTTACCTAGGTATGGCAGGGACACCTTGAGTGGCGCGTCCCAAAAGGCGCCAAAAGGCTCGAGGCTACGGAATCGGAAAAACTGGGGCGAACCGTCACTTAGCTTACGCTAGTGCTGATATGGTTGGTGCAAAGCCACCCTTTCTCCGCTGGGTCGTAAGCTGCCGTGACAGGAATACCTACTCAAATACCTGCGATTAGCGGGAGGCATAGCCAATAAACGCTCATCAAAGACTTCCGTACGCAGGCATTGTCTAGTCAACTGTAGATAGTGTACAAAGAACGAATACAGTAATACTATTTGAGTGTAGTATGTTGTAGTGTACAGAAGCAGCATATAGCGTACTGCACTACTACCCTTCGCTGGTATGGGTGTCAGATGGTTGCAGCAACTCAATAAGCCTAGTTACCCTCACAAGTAAGTCGGTATTTAGGCTTCAGGTATTTAATAATGGGAAATTACCTACCTAGATGTATTTTATGTTTCAGGGTTATCAGACAATACGATGCATGACAAGATAAATAAAGGTCACACGGAAAGCCCTTGGTTCAAGCACTGCAACCTCAATCTATAGTACCTATCTAGAGGTACGCAAATAGCTATTCTGGGGGCACTGTAGCAAAGCCCGCCCTTCAATACAATATACCTAGGTACTTACATACCCCATCAGTGCCTATCCAGCAGGTACACGAGATACCTACATGTATGGACCATGGTACTGTGTTATTTTGCGCTAACGATACAGATCGACGTCCTGTCACAACCTACCATTCAGATAAGATCAACTCGTCATCTCCGCCACAAGCTCATGACCTCGTTATCTACTATGCGTACCAATCCAGCAATGACTACGACTATCTGTCTATTCACTATCTAGTGTGGTTGGTAGCAGCACAATTGTAAAGAATTTGAAAGAAATACCAGTAAACAGACATTTCTCGTCAGTATCAGAACCCAGAGATGCTGAAATGAAAAGGCACGCTACCTAGTAAATAGTTTCCCGTAAGCCGGGGAATCCGAGCGCCCGGTCAGTGCCTGGTTAGCACAAAGTGGACGGGATGAAAGACTTCTGTAACCAATAAATCCTGCCAGATCCCACCATATTCAGGTCTGAAACTACCTCCTTGTCAAGTTGCTACAGCACCTAGTGGACAGTACCTACAGGTAAGTAAGTAGTTAGGCTAGGTACTAGCATGTCTCAGTGTAGGTGAGAGGACAATGAAAGGTACAGTATGCCCGGCACGTTTTCGTAAATGAAGGAATGGGCAAACACAACCCAAAGCATTTCAACACACCATTATAGTTACGAGTACCTACATTAGCAGCATCAAACACTATTAGAGCTATTCGGTCTGCGAAGCATTGAGTATACTACTAAGGTTAGTATGTAGAAGCGGTAACATGTCGGAGTTCTTTCAATTGGTTAGGTCGTGTCATATGCCACTGTCTACTAGTGTAGGGATGGGCGCTTATCATTGATTCATGCCATGCACTTTCTACAAGTCCATTGGCAGCACAGGTGATTACCGCCCGTGGCAACAACACCATACATCTATGAATCTGTATTCGTATACCTAGTGTAAATACAACACTAGCTCGGACTTGGAACACGTCGCGACAAATCCTTCCACTTACTGCGTACAATACCCAGGTACCTAATACTGTTGAACCTGTAAAATGCAATCATACTCTATACCACTCGGCCCCTGCATACGACATATTTACATACACTAGGTTCTAGGTTTTACTAAATGCCAAAAGCGCGGCAAATTGGGCTTAGCGCATTCGCCGCTTTTGCTCAGGATTGGCTCACCCTATTGTCAGTTGGGTGACTGATTTCAGAACGAGCGATTAGATCAACTAACGCCTTGGTTAATGGGAGACCACGTTCTACTATCCGGAGACCAGTCTAAACCCAATTGAGTATAGCCCCAAAACGCCCTTAAAGATGTCTGAACTTAACCTGATTTGTATGGGAAATGGGGCATTTCTTGACAAACCTTAGGCACGCCCAAAATAATAGTCATGGTCAAAAATTCACTAAGTCAGCTAATTCTTTGAGTTTAAACGTCAAACAAAAGGTATTACAACTTGTGTTAGTTAAAAAAAAAATAACCAATTAATAGCTAATAATATAAAGAGTTTAAAAATAATGATATTTTAATAGATATTATGATATGCGGTGGTATTGTTGATATTAAAGTTATAGTGGTCTAAAGGGGTAAGTAGCGCAACTGTTTTTCTTAGGGTTTACATAGCTTGCGCTTAGACCTACTTTGCAACCTATATAGATTAGGTTAGTTTAGGTGGGTTTTTAATAGGTTGCAAAGCAATCTTAAGCATAATTTAGGGCTATACCATATTAGGTTTAAACTAGTCTCTGGATAGTAAAACATGGTCTCCTATTAACCGAGGTGATCAACTAAGGGTAACCCCCCTTGCTTACCTAAAGGTAACTCCATAATAGTTCTACATAAGTACTTAAGGCACAAACTATAACACAACGCTAACCCTTTTTAAAATAGCAAGCTTTATAAGCTTATAAAGCAAACAGCGCATTAAAACAATAATGTTTTTATTTTTGTTTATTTTTTTAAAAAAAAAAAACTTAATAAGTTTTTTAAATTAATTAAGTTATAACTATTTATAATATTAACTACTTAATATTTTAAGTGACTTTAAGTTTATATTAAAAATTAGCTAGGTATTAAGTACCGGCTTATATAATTAATATTATATGGATTTTATCTTGGTTTTAAAAACAGTTAAGGGCACGTGGTGTAACTGGTAACACCCGGGCACTCATTATCCGGCACCCGGAGTAGTTGGTTCGACTCCGACCGTGTCCAACCTTTTTTTCTCCAGATTTCCCCTTCAGGTCAATGTCTTTATGATCCTACTACTAAATCAATTCCAAGCAGAGCACCATGCGCTTCCTACAATTCCCTTGCAAGCGGCATGCATAGAAGCCGGAGAATGTTTGACGGAAATCGGAACCGGCCTCCCGCCTCCGTTCCTATGCCCTTCTGCCCATAGCCCCTGCGGGTCTTGTACTGCAACTCCACAATAAACTACAGCGGAGATATTAAAGTCTATAGATAAGACTTATTAATATATTATAACGTTAAATACTTTATAGCTTATATAATAGCTTATATATTTATTAAAACCTACTAGACCTAATGTTAGTTTGTTACATTACTTATCGTGGGATATGCCTACTTGGGTGGCTATAAAAGAGCGGGTGTAGCTTAGGATAGGGCTCAATCTCAGGCTAAAAGCGGCGTGGCTCAGGTTGGCTTCCCTTTCCGATTTGGGATGGTAAAACCTATCTCAGAGGTACAGGTAGTGTGTTGTCCTGCTATCCTATAGGTAATTAGGTAGGTACAGCAAATATTTCAGCTCTGCTATGCGCTGTAAGATACCTAGTGAGATTTCTCAGCTTTCATATCGAGACACGAGAGCTGACGTATGCACGCAATTTATAACCCGTCAGCCACTATTGGGGTTGCTTACCTATTTCAAGACAGGGCACTCAATACAACCGTTATAATGTGTCTTATCATCTAAGCCGAGCGAGTACCCTGTTTTACCTACTCTTAATTGCTGTCAGACAATCTACCTGGTACTGTACTATGTAATTTTATTATAATAGAGTCTAGACCTACACATACTTACTGTAGGGTAATGTTCGCCGGTAGTACTGCGCCGGCACCAAGCTCTTGTATAGTGATCCTTTATCTAATCAAGTAAGAGATATGTTACTGAAATGCAGAATGAATGGATTACTGTTTATTTTAGCAGTCATGCTGTAGATCTGCTTCGTTGTACACTAAATAGTTTCTCTGCCATTTCTACTTGTTAGCCTGTCGAATGGTTCAATCCTTTTCCGGGGCTTGTGCACATTCTCAGCAACACTATATTTCTTGCGCCTTGTTCGCCCGCCGCAAGTGAGTTTTGAGGGTCTTATTGTGTCGTTAGAGGCTGAGGCACCGCCATGCCTTACGCATTTCCGCCCAGCATCGTAGCGTGTTACATCGGGAGAAAGCAGATCAGCTGAGTGCATGGAGATAGATGGCTTCCGCAACCCATACTGGCCAGGCCTGTCTACTAACTGCACCTACACGTGTTATTCAAAATTGTCATGCGGGCCATGATTACTTGTTTTGTTGGATGTCGGTTCCAGCAAAATCTACTGGTGGAAACTTTTGACCCTGTCAACCCCTCAGCGTTCGCATCTTTGCCATCGACGTCACAACGAAAATCGCCCGGGAACTCTGGTGAGCATAAAATAGCCTACGATCCAGGCCTTGTACACTAGAGACATTCGGTTATTTCGGCAGCGTGTATACTACCCACATAGTACTCATTGCAGTTTTAAGTTGTAGGGAAAGCTGTTTGAACGACAGTGTCCATCCCCTATGCGCTCCGTCTTGTATCGCATTTGCAACACACGAAATTCAGATCACGCAGCCAGTTCACCTGCACTAACCTAGGTAGTACTGTCAGTAACGTAAGTCCACAAGGAGCGAAGGATCCGGCAGAGTAAATAGCCTGTCGTATTCATATAGGTTGTCTCAAGTGGCAACACCCATATCTTACCTCAATAACAAAATTTTATCTCATACATATCTCATACATATCTTACTACACTTAATCACTATATATCACTGCTACGATACTACCCAAGCTCTACCCAGTCATGCCTGACATAACGGTTGATGCACGTCTTCGGTGTGTTAGTGGAAAAGTATTCTCAAATGGGAATTGCTGCTTACGCATACCTATCTAGGCAAGTCGCTGAGATTTGTGGCGGCGGCTGTGCTATAACTTGCTCGTCATATGCCGCCTGGTGAACAGTCTGGTGTGGGTGGTACCAACACACACCCGTATGATGCTATATTTGTCAACTGACTGAGATAACAAAATGCACACCTAGCCCCTTTATCAAGACCGATTAATGAAGCAAAACTGCGGGTTTCAAAAGCTACTCTTGCCTTGGACTCCTGTATCATTAATGTAGGAGAGTTGAATTCGTCATTAACTGCGACATCCTCCCAGTAGATCGAGTCTAATATCGGATAAGGCTTCATGTCGGATGCGCCGGAAGTGGGGGTTTCGGGTCTGTCCGCCGGTATTTGTACGGACAGGTTCGGTATCGTGCCGGCTCGAATGACAACCCAATATCCGTCGCCTGATAACATGCAGGACCCGCTCCCCCTATAAGGATTACTAGACTTGAGTTTAGGTCGCGATAGCTAAACATGCACGCCAAAGTAGTATCTCGTGTTCCAAAACAAAGAACAACGTACTGCCCATGGGACCAATGTAATTCATATGGTAATGTACCTGTACGGAGACAGTGCCGACAGCCTGACTGGTTCAGTCCAATTAGGCTAGCTATCTTAGCTTGAGGGGCTGTTCTATTCTCCTTGATCCTCACGTTTGCATCGGTTAGCCCCTTTCACACATCAGACTTCATACTTGCGGATTGACTACTGCTTATGATAATCTATGCTTTGCCTTAATTTTGAACGTGAAATTTTTCAAAATATTTAGTGTGTTAGCTGTATTATCTGCGTCTCTAGGCTAAACAGCACACATGCTAATAAAATTCCATTGCTATATCCATTAAATCCCAATTTCTGTTCAAGCTAGCGCGCCTGATAGCCAAATATACAGATTAAAGGGGGCAGAGAAAGAAAAGAAAGAAAAGAAAGAAAAGAAAGAAAAGAGAGACGGAGAAATCGATATGTACTCTCTGAATGTGTATTATATGATTATCGTATCTTAGCATATATTGTGGCGAAGTCGATAGTTGTTTCGCGTCGCTCTGACAAAGCTGTTGACGCAGCTCAAAATTAAGCAATCGCCTCAAGACTTCCAAACTAACAACATAAGAGTTTAAATCCAAGGATAATTTCGTTGGGACAGTATCCCTTCATTAAAAACTTCGCATGATTAAACTTGTGTTGCAACAATGGTGTTAGATCAGCTTATAATACCGTGGTATAGAAAGCAACATAGTAGTGTATTATTGTCCCAACCTTTTAGGTGCGCTGTTTGCTAAAATTATTTGTTTTCAGGTTATGGCTTGTCGACACTGCAAATCCTTTTTCACTGCAAGGTTTGTTAAAACTTAGATATAGATTGTGCGTTGTGATCAAATAGTTCTAATGGAATATAATCTGTAGAAGGTTAGGCAATACAAGGCATCATTAACCAAATGAATATACGATCGGTAAACATTATCAAGTCGAACATAAAGCTTATAATCGCTTTAACCTGTTTTTAAAAACTAAAATTTATACACCTATCTTTCAAAGTTAACCTAGTTTTTAATGCCTTATAATATTGCCTTTCAATACTTCAAAACAAGATAATAGCAGACAATAAAAGAGAACCCGAAAATTATAGCTAAAACTTTTAGATAATCTGCTGTGACGGAGCCGAGGATTGATTAAGCTTGAAGGGACAAGATTATGAATGATTATAACAGCAACGTCTGGTTTACATAAATTTAGGCGAAGTCACGGCGAAGGCAAGACGTTTTGCACATTATGTAAGGAGTACGTCGGAGGCATCATGGCCTACCATCTACCAAAATGTATTCAAAGATGAGACCCGAGGCAAACTTATAATGGAATTTATGTCGAGAGCGTGGCATAGTATGGGAGGCTCACAAACTAGCTTGAGTTCTCCGAATGGATTCAGTTGGTGTACCGCTCCGTCAATACAATCGGATAGTGTTGAACATATCTCTTCATATACGGCAACGAATATCAATAGTTCAAGGCAGGAATACGTGAGATATAGTTTAAGTTCAACTCCTAAACCGTAGTACGTAATACGTTATCAGTTGTTCATACTCCTCGCCCTATCCTGTGTAGCCTCTTTATAAATCATAGCCCCTTTTTAGGTAATTTTTGCGGTTTTGTGTTCGTATTATTCCCGCATAAAATTATGTGAGATCTATTGATTCCCTCCAGACTAATAAGTGAAAGCGTTCGTGAGAAACAGAGAAGATCGATCAGGGACTCATAATTGCCTGCTAAACACGTCAGAAAAGGTAAAAACGGACTCGGGAACGTCTAGTGTAAGACCCTGACCCGGGATGGGCAACCAACCAACCCTCAAACCCCGGTTATCAGCAGTCCTCTATTGAACAGCTCATAGTCCCTATTTTAGTGTCTCTCTTTTATACCGGCAAAGAGAGGGTGGCCAGGGTAAGGTAGTAAACTATAGTATTATAGCTTATCCCGGCGTAAGAAAAGCGGTCGGGGTAAAAGAGAGACACCAAAGACGATGGGCTATAAAAGGTACGAGGGTCTTGCGGGGGATTTCAGCATTAACTTGTCTTTTTTCAGTATTAGGTTTGGGGACTCGGAATGCCACTTTTTCATACACGCGCAGATCTCTACTAGTGACGGTTCCAGTTTAGCCCTTGGATGCGATGATTTCTGGTTCAGTTCTAATTTGCTAGGCACTAGACAAGGTACCCACGAACTAGATGGTCACCAGATTGTCGTCTAGATTCGTTAGGTGCCTAGGTTGATAGTCCTGTAATGTCCGGTGCGCTCGTTAATCAACCCACTTACCGTCGACTCCGGTTGTCTATGCCGTGTCTAGGGCGTGAGAAATACATACATACACTCTCTCACTGCGGCGTGCGCGCGAAGGTGAATTCCCAAGGTAACCCTATCGAAATCCACCGCCTCACGGGAGTTCAAGAACCCGTTGCGCGAGCTGTATGTCTAATAGCTTTGTTCGCCGTGTCTCTTGAGTGTCTATTCAGTTCGCTTGTGGTAGCCGGGATGGGTTTCCTGATATTCTGAGAGCTATTCACGGCTAGATTAAAGCGCTATAGTCGCGAGCTCAGAGTTTAGCACCAGCTAAGGAATTAAGTTGGACCAGACAGGGCGCTGATTATGTCGCTTGTAATACACACCCGGTACCCAAAAAGAAGGCCGTGATATAAGCATTCCTCAGAGCGTGTCTAGCATACCTCGACGCTACTATAAGAGTGGTTGGAGGTTGGTTAGGATATGTTATTGTTTTGGTGGTTAGTATTAGCTGACGAAGACCTGTCAGCTGGTATTGCTGTGTAGCTCTTTTCGTGAGCTGTAACTGTAGTTGCACTTTTGCATATTTAGTACTAACTATGCTAGTGGTGATTGGAACTGTATAAATATAATTTGAAGAGCCACGAGTTTGTTGAAACTTGAGAACCTTCGGCATGATCACTACTGTATTGAAAGGGAAAGCCTGAAGTATCCGGTTTTATCTACAGTGATAACAAGGTCTATTTTACTAACAAGAGCTGACATATCACTCATATTTATATGGGCGATGACTATATACATAATATTAGTCCCAATGCCTTTTGTTTTATTATAATGGGTGATGTCGTAAGGACCTGTAGAAGTAGAAAGGTTTTAGATTGTTGTGAGGTATGGGATACGAATGTGCTTATGAAATTAACATGGGGTTGCCTCGAATACGATCTAGATAAGTCAATACTAAAACTAAGAAATCTATTCCAAATACATTGGAGTATATGCTGTGGTATAGTATGAACGCCATCGCCATGCGAATAACAATATTTGATAGAAATTTGTAAAAAGACAAGGAAATCTGCCGTGCGTATGTCTTATAACGTGGGGTGCGTCCCCTAGATACCTGGGGTAAACTAGAGAAGACGGGACGCCATATATGGACCGACTGCTTTGTTTCGGTCCCTTGAACGTAGGCCTGACCGCAGAACAATGTATCCGAGGGTGCCGTCGCAGAGCCACTGCACCTGGCACCCACCGGAGACGTGATCCCGCGGCAGGGTATCGGTTGTCCCAATCTCGAAGTCGCTCAGTTCGGCTTCCATCTTGTGCAGTTGTAGGAGATTCTCTTCGCCAACCCAATGGTTGATCAGGTTGGCGATCCGCTGAAACCCGCTCGTGTGACCACCGCAATCGTCCGGGTGATATCCGCAGTAGACGAAAAGATAACTATGAATAAGTTCGTGGATGAAGGTGGATATGAGCAGGCGTCTGTTGTACTTCCTGTTCTGGAGAATCTGCCTCGACAAGAATATGAGGGTCTCGTAGCCGTGACCATCAGGCGCATCCCTCCACGCCGTAGTGCCGATGAGATTGGTTGGAAGATCCTCCCAGGTCCAAGTCACCCTACCCTTCAGGCTCCCCCTGAAGAAGATCTCGTTGGCAGCGTAAAATATGCCTTGTAGCGCTTTGTCGTCAATCTCGAATTCCGCGCTTAGTGCTTTAGGGCTGATGAGGGTTTTTAGAATCCTTTCATGTTGAGACAGCCGCCTTCGTCTCCGATAATCTGCCATGTCTGCCTCGACGAGTCCTGCGGCCGCGTCATGGTGAGCATTGTCTTTTGTCTCTAGCGGTCGGACCATGGAAGCAGGTTCCTTCTCGTTCCGCACCCGAAGGGGGAGCCACTGAGTGTCTGTCTGCACCGACACGTTGTCGTATCTGTACTGGTGTGCTGAGTCATTATGCGGAAGCTGGTCGCATTCGGATGATCCAAAGCCACTTATCCCTGCCGACCGGTCCGCCTCTTTGATGATGAAGAATGCAGGAACTGACTGATGGTCACAGCGAGTCACGGCGTCTTCGTTGGAGTGGTTGCAAACTCGTGGACGCTTCCATTCAGGTATTATCTGGTAGTCGTCGGTGATATCGAGGTGGTGAATATGGGGAAACTGTCTTTTCCTCGGCGCACGAGGTAGAAGACTATCATAAGGTTGGGGTGGGTGAATAACCGAGTCGCTCAGGGAGCGTAACATCTCAGTGCCACCCACGTCCCAGCCGGCCATCATACATGCTCCGGGTCGGTTTTCTCACAATACATAACACGAATAATGGCGCAGAATGAGTGAAGTAGTTCTCAAAACCCGTGCTAAGAAGGTAGCACGGTGCGATTACTCTTGCGCCGCCGCAATGGTGAGTTTCAAATGGTGACTGTGCGTCTTGCTAAATTTAAGATTGTTTTTCTAGCTGGGCGATGTGTTTTTGTGAAGATGGTCAGCTGAAAAGAATAAGGATCTTGCGCTCCCTCGAATTTGGTATTTGTGGCGGATTACGGCAGTGGTGTAGTAATGAATGTTAGCCTCACTTCAGAATGCTCGCGTGCTAAAGAGCCGAATATAGGCGTGGGATAATAAAAGAAAAAAAGTGTCAAGACATAACCGACAGTCAGGATGCATGCAACCCAGGGCTTCCTGGTTAACGATTCGACTCGTGAGTCCACGACCAGGACTGACCAGTAGTGAGTGGAAGGCGGTAAGAGGAGACCGTGAGGAGCCAACGCATACAGGTGGAGAAACAGAACAGGGAATTGCTACATCCCGAAAATCACATAGATAGATAAGTAGGGGGATAGTGTAGAACGAATGCGGCGGTGAAAAGTAAAAACAGACAGGCGCGGCGCAGCGCAGCGAACAAGACAGAAGAAGGCCGAGACATGATGATGCGACGATCTCGGCGTGGCGGGCAGCCAGTCTTGAGGGGGCTGTCCGTGTCAATGTATGATCGACGCCTGGATTCTGTAGGTAGGTAGGTACTATTACAGGTACCTAGGCAGATACCACGGCAGACGGACACTGCACTGTACGGGATTACAGCACTACCTCCTAGGTACCTACCTAGCATACTGACTAGCAGCACGCTATATACACCAGTAGTATACCTCTACACCAGCAGCAAACACCAGCACAGGTCAACGGCGTGGCGAAACAAACAATGTAGAGCACCAGTACTGCACCAGCCTAGCACCAGCACCAGCACCAGTTCTGCACCAGCACCAGCACCGGCAGTGCTGTACTGTAATGTGGCGGACGTGCAAATTGATTGTAGGTATGTGTATGCAGCTGTATGGAGACGGGAGAGATGATACGCCGTTATATGTGCCAGCAGGACGAGGCATTCACTTCCCTTTGAAGCTGTCTGTCTATCTGTCTGTTGTGGTGGCAGCGAAAGATAGCTCACCTGCGGCGTAACATCGTTTCCCGTTCCGTCTTGTCCGACTGTGGGATTCACGATACCTGGCTTTCTGGTGTAGTGTAGGTACCTGGGTAGTCTAGCATAACCCGAGGAGGATACCAGGGTGCGGTATGTGTGCGTGTGCTTATTACTCACGGCTTATGATGTACCTGCATTTGTCCAGTATACCACTTGAGATCCCAGGCAGCCATCTATAAAAATCTTGTGTATGAAACCTTGATATTTGCATATGCGGTTGCCGTGCGGTAGTTTTGTCGTTCTTCGTTCTCAAGTCAAGAAGTGGCCCAAGTGGTAGAGCGAGGCATATTAACACAGGCAGTAAAGTATTTAGTGTACGGTATAGACCTAGTAGCCAGATGTACGTAAACAGCGCCTTATTCCTTTTTTTTTTTTTTTGCCCTTGTTCTTCTCTATGCAGTGTAGATAGCGCAGTCTAGGTAGTGATTACAATACACTACAACAACAGTAGGGTCATTGGTTTCGCAGGCTGTACATATGGTAGCGTGAAATTCCAGTAGATACACCAATACACAATACTGTAGGCAGTAGGTAAGACAAGAACCCCCAACGGACTGATGGCTCGCTCCGTACAATGCATAATTAGCCCCATTTCATCCACATCTGAAGTCTTACTTCGTCAGACCGGGCTTTGCCTAGGTTTTGCTGAGGAACAGTGAGTCTTGATTGGTCGCCTCATATCGTGATTGGTGACACATTTCGTCCAACTGGCGGTTGAGGCTGGCTCATATACAGTACATACACCAATTCTAGACCCTACAGTAACTAGTGTATATGGGCCCTGTTCTATTGCTGGTGTACACTATGGTGCCAATGAGGTTATCGATTTTCTTTCTACACCGCAAACAACAACCCGCCTGGATCCGACACATGGGTACACATACATATATACTATAGGTACTAGTAGCGAGGACCGAGGACCGAGCAAGAGGATTGATTCGCCGACTGCTTACTCTTATTGACCTAGGTACTGTATTACCTACTACCTACCTTGATTATTCTCTTTTTGTCTAACATACCTGCATACCTACTAGTACTCGTTTTCTTCACGATGGTGCGCTATCGACTTACCCCGGACGCCAAGCTGGTAAACGGGAACTCTCACCAGGATCCCTTACTGATACACCTTCACTAGGCGTCACTAGGTACACTAACCTAGGCACTTGTAGGTACGGTAACTACTAGTAACACTGTAACATACATAGTACCTATGAACCTGGTCTCTGGGCGCTGCTTTGCTAATTGTTGGAGGATAGATAAGCCAGCCATATCTAGTGTATACAGTAGGTATACGTATATACCTACTATATATCGCTGTAATATTTGCGGCCACTATTAGGTAGATACTTACACCACGCTTCACTGCATCAACCAAACAGCCCACCGTCCGCTTCATTTTCGGAGCCGTGCAAAATTAGAAACCCATAAGCAACCGGTAGTAGCGTATGTCACAAGCCGCCCTTGGGTGCTCTACGGTGTTCTTTACTTGTCCTCATGAATAGGTATATTTATTCCCCTATCGATCGCTAATGCTTCTACGGTACGTAATCGTGCTTATCTGTAAGAAATTAAGAATGCAAGAAGTGCCTAGGTATCCATGCCAATCCCGCTTTCTAGTGTAGTGTACATAGGTGGTATAACTAGTGTAAAGTGGAAAAGGGCGCTTGATAGCCAATTATGGACCAGTGTACGCCGATCAGACACTGCCATTACACAGCATCCAGTTATCCCCCGAGGCAAATTGGTAGCTATCTGCTCGACTCAATTGCGAGGCATACCAAGGTTCTGGACAAACCGCACTTCGTCCGCCTGTCGTTCCAATGCAAGCCTCATGTGCTCTGCGTAGACCTGTTCTTCCTCTTCTGCGGCTACTTCTTCTGGAGTTTTTGTGTTTTCAACAAAGTCCCCTGGAGAAAAGCCCGGTTTGGACGAGAAACTCACGAGCCCTAGAGTCTCCCCAGTCCAGAATAAGATGTCGTCATCATTGCTAGTGCTATTTTCCGCATCTGTCCTGGTTGATAGGAGTTTCCGGGCGATATCGTCGGATCCTGGCATCGCCCCAAACAGAGAGCGGTGAGTGACCTTTTCCACTTTGCCAATCTTATGCCGTCGTACCTCTGTGAAGCCATCCCTTTCCATCCATTTGAGATATCCCTGGCCATCCGAGAAAGCGATTCGGTTACCATGATTGATGACTGATAAAAGTTTTGAAGAAGAAGCTGTTTGCCGGTTCTTCGTAGTAGAATTGTAAGAGATATCTATATTTTCTCCGTCTTCAGACCTGGACGACAACCCATATATCTCGAGCGAACCTTTGGTGTTATATTCACCGCAAGCTATCAGTGTTCTTCCGCCTGCTGTATTCTTAGACTTCCTGACTTGTTCTTCTGTCAGTTCTAGACGTCGACGGAGGTCACTATCAATGCTAGAGAATGGATAAGGTAGGGATGTGAGACCGCAAAGTCGACCTCCTGAGTGTAGCGACCCCTTGATGGATGGGAACATGCGCCGATCATAGTGAAGTATACTAGTAAACCGGCCGGCGACGAATATATCATCAGACAGTTCATCACGTTGCCCGGGACGGTCCATATGGTGAATATATTGTGGGCCGGGTTGAGCGAGAGCAGCATACGGTGGAAGAGGTTGCCAGCCTTTCATGATACTAGAAAGTTCCGGGCCGCATGGTGACAACGGCTCGACTACTTCCTGTTGTTGCTTATATGGCGTATGTCTAATCCGATAATCATGCAAATACAGCCCATTGAACGTACCTACCGTTAATGGTACCGTGGAATTTGCTGCTGACATCGTCATAACTACCCGTTCGAAGCGGGTCGCCGTGACAACAGCCAGGGTCTGAAGATCTACCTCTACGAGATCTTACAAGCGGTGAGCGGGCCTTCTAGCGCTTAGAGGGAGGTGACTTACTATTTCCCAAGGCGAAGAATGCCGCGTGTCTCTGATTATCAACACTGACACATTCGAGAATTCCTCTGTCGATAGATTGGTTTGGTTGCTCTCCAGACGACGTGTCCTGCGCATGCCACAGAAGTTCTGGTTTACTCTTGGATAGTATGGATCCCCTCTTGGCCTTTGAGCCTTTTACATCCCATATACAGATAGATCCGTCATCAAGTGGTGAGACCGCGAAGAGTTGGTTCTCCGCCTTGTAGGGTTTGTAAAGTGCGATGCCACGAACATCAATGGCGTCCTCTGTATGACCATTAGGAGTCTGGGGGCGCTCGAACCAGTTGGTGATGACAGGCGCGTTCCTTTGGATGAACTCGGAATACCAGTCCGTAGTCTCTGTTGGAAACGACGGATCCCAATTAGCTATAATACGTGAGTATTCCTTCTCCCTCTTTCTAGTAGCTAGCGAGCCTATTCTTTCTATTACGTTGTGGTGCTGTAGAGGATGACCGTTTGCTGGCACCGCTCTGCTTAATGGGATTCCTTCCTCATCAAACCAGTCCGAGCCTCGTCTGAATAGCGACACATGTTCGAGAATGGCAGAAGCATCGAGGCATCGTCCTCGCCAGTGGGGCTTGTCCCGGCAGATTCGTAGGAATTTTTGGAAACCGACTGGAGCTTAACGACATCTTGCACTCTGAGATCTGATTGACAAGGTTAATGAGTATCGATAGACTCTCTAGCAGAGAGGAGGTCCAGGAGGATACATCATGTACAAAGGTGAGATAATAATGTAGGCTTACATTGGATAATATGAAGCAAGATCTCGTCGGGAAGAGATTGAAGGCGGCTCCTCTTAGCCATAACCGTTGTTCGTGTCGCAAACCCACGTCTAAGTTAAGTATATGAAGTACAGAAAGGAGATTGATGGTAATATCAAGCTATCAAAGTCACCATGTTCTTTGGACAACGCAGTAAAGAAGCCATTGAGGGGTAGTTGAAAGAGGTCCGGAATAGTACCACGCAGTATCACAGGTCAAAGAGCTGCCTGTTTGTAATCTGTACCTGCTTACCTCCTACATATGCAGTTCATAGTTTCTAGGCCGATACAGGTAGGAAGGTACCGACCGTACCCCTCCAATGCCCCTCTCTTACTCCCCCACGCCACAGGTTAAGCTCACAGTATGCGTATTGTACTCGTACTGCTTGTATTTCAACTTCTATCACTGTGGCTGTGGAGGCTGAGTGTAAACTTGGGGCAAATTCTAACTACCTACCGGGTAGGACACTTTTAGGTAGGGTTCCGAGAGGGAGGGTTTTATTCTTGTGTTCACCTGCCACGCCCTGGTATTTCAAAAGGCATGAGCATTTGCTTAAGACTTAAATTATCACTTAACAAGCTCAAGCGGAAATGATAATCATGATTGATGCAAAATGGCAGCACTAAATTAGATGGGCTAGCTTACCCTTGGGATTGAGCTTTCCTGTCAATTGAGTAATGGTATAAATATAAATTCTGTTGCATTTACTCTACCTCAGTCTCTCCAAGGACACGTGGGGGCCGGCTCCAATAAGGTCCTCAGTAATTTACTATTTGACATATGATTCCTACCTTGTACTCTTTTGTTATACAATATGAGTCTAAGTTGTGTCATATTATTTACTCTGTGGGCCTAATTATTATAACCTTTTAAGATTAAAAATATAGGCTTCTACTATAGGTCTTGTTGTTTCTTGGGGTTAGCTTATGTAGTGTTTGTTAACATGGTTACCTGGGTACCTAGATAGGGTAGGTTGGGTTGCAAATTCCATTGAGTAAGTAGGTACTTAAGTACCTTTCTTCTTGTGTTAGCCTACCTATACATGTAGGTAGATATGGTAAGAGTTCCCAAGTACTTAGAGGTATCAAATTTTAGTACTCGCAGGACTTATATGAGAGTATGGCTGTATCTTCACCCATAATGTGCTATAATCAGCTGCAAAGGTGCCTATGAGACAACTAATATGCTATGAATATGGAAACCATTAGGTAGTAAAACTAAGAGGATGTAGATTATATAACGTTGTTTACCATATTTACCTTAAACAGCGTTATCTATCAAAGGCTCTAGTACTTCTATCTCAAGATTTGAGCATGTTATACTTAAGATCCAGAATTATCTCGCGTTGCACCCTAGTAGACTCAATCTGTAGCTAGTAGAAGGATGATGTGTTAGATAGCATGTCTAAGGAAGGAGAAGGGAAATAGCAGCACATCTGGGCATTGGTGCAGACATGAATCCATATTTTGTAGTGGTTAGGTCCTTTGAGCTTTTGCCACAGCAAGTCAAGTGCTGTGCGCGTATATATCATGAGGGAGCCAGAATCGCAAATAGAGGAACCAGTGAATAGATGGATGAATGAATGAAGAGACCTGACAACAATGGTGGTTCATTAGCGCGTTATTTAATATCAAGTAATAAATATCCATAACGCGTCACACACAATTTCCAAACACCTTTTCTATCTTAATCCCACACAAGGACCTCTGCCAATATATCTCTCATTCTCTCTTGTTTACTGCTCAATTCTTCACCTTCTGCTCAATACAATTACAACTAACCTTATCGCCACCTTGACTAACCGGTCACCTGCATCCGTCTCTGCATTGCGTATTGGCTGATCTCATTGTTCTCAAATCGACATCGGTGTGCAACGTTACTGTGGTCCTAGGTGAAGTAGGAAGGCACCAAGGTAAGCTATTTTCAAAAAGAAAACCCCACACAGACCTACACAGATCCTGCTCCTTCTACTCCTGGTGGCGGACTGCATACCTGCCATATGAACTGACTTGTATGATGGTTCAATGTTGGAGGTAGGCACCTGCCCCCCCAATTAAGTACTCTTATCCCCTTATCCCCTTATTTCTACATCTCTACATATCTAATCTACCACATCTACTGTATCACTCACCGTAAGATCTTGTTGTTTCGAGGTCTGATTGACACCAGCCGTCCACCCCATACCTATTCACACCCACATCCCTACCTACTATCAATACCTTCACTTAGACTTCTACTCCAATCCAAATTAATTAATGTACAAAATTCTCTACTACGTTCAATCTACGTCTCATGCTATCTTCCAATATCAGTTTCTGGCCGCTTGCTATCTTGATACAACTAACCACTTTACATAGAATCCCCCTTACCTATTAATTGTCTTTAAACCCCACTACTTGCAAGATCCCTTCATATTAAAAAGCCTCAGTCTGAAGCCCCAGCATTGCGCTTTCTAGCAGTAGCGCTGCTCTCCAACTTCCATCTTGTCTTCCTGGTAGGTTTCGTACCCTCCCCAGATTAATTGATGTATCATCGGCAACACTGCTCAAACGGCCGGCGTACATTCCTCATTCTTTTAAAAAAGAAAAGCAAACTAACAATATTGACTTTACAGTTCAAGGAGATACGGGTGATGGCCGAAGGGAAAGCCCGCGCCGGCGGCGATTACTTCCCCCTTACTCGGGAAATTTCACCTATGATAGTTCCTCCACTACAACTAGAGCTTAAAGCCAAGCCTTCGACGTCAAAACCTGTACAAAGCTTAACTCCTCGCGGACAACGCTTCAGTAAGTTGAGTGACGCATACCTGAATATCACTTCCCGTCTGGGATCCAACAGCACTGTTCGCAAGGCTTCGGACCCGTCCCAGTCAAGCTCGGCCGGCCCTGCACTATCGACTATCGCTAGTTCACGACTTGCCAAGTCGCAAGATGACCTTCAGACCCCCGGTTCCGCTTCGGCTATGCGGAGTTGCATGAAGAAAAACCGCCGCGCGAGTGTTGATTTCGTCGATTTCATCGGGGGCCTACCGCCCAGAATGGGCCGTAGGGATAAAGACTGCCTAAGGTTAAGTCTTACTAAACAGATCGAAAATGAGGTGTTGGATTTGAATGCCCAGTCTCACGATACTACTAGCAGCACCATCGAGGGAATCCTCGCCCAGTATGATGGTCGTACATCTAGTCTTAAGGCCGAGAATGGCAAATCCCGAGAGGTATGACCATCCGCCAAAGACATTTGATCTGGTGATGCAGCTTACAATGTCTTAGTATCGTGTAAAGACCGAATTGTCCATCTCTCAGCCTCCGCAGGGCTCGCTTCCAGAAGCTCCACCTACGAACATGCAATCCACCTCTAATGTGCGCCAGAGCGAGTACGATTCCCCGGTTCCAGACTCGAGCATTACCGACTCGCAACATCTTCTAGACGCTGAGGCACAAGCTCATGAACTGGAAGAAGCGCGACGAGCTCTTGTTCCACTGCCTCTTAAAATCGTCCAACCCCGTCATGGAATTGAAATCCCAAGGGAGCAGCACCACGATACTCTGAATAACAAAGGTGCTTTCATAGTATATAAAGGAGAGCCCCGCAGTTACAATCCTTTTGTGAACCGGAAAGATGAATGTTACAAGACATATCTTCAACCTCCCATGGAAAGGGACATTAGCCAAAAGCTGAGACGCGCTAGTGGTTATGCTGAACATGGCGCCAGCGCATCTTATAGTCCTCATGTCGATGAGGACCTCGTTCTTCGACAAGAACGACCCCAAGGAAGGATATTCAGTCAATCTAGCCTCCCGACAGTCACTCCTGGAGAAAAGCCCCTGCGACATATCAAGGTTGTTATCGGGCGAGAGCCCGTGATAAGACATAATAACCAGGACCATAACTGCTTACGGGTTGATGCTGAAGATGGCGATTGGGTAACCGAAGCCACAAGTGATGCCGGCTTTGGCTTTACTCCCAGCCCTCTTCCAGGGCGACACTTGACCGGGGGACCCAAGAAAGCTGGAAGTAGTCTTGCTGATTATTCTGACGATGACTGTGAGGACATGGCGGATAGGTTTGGATCACACGAACGGATTATCCAGCATCTAGGGGGTGATGATCAATACAAATCCTACAATGTTCGACGATCGAACGGATCAAAGTTCGCAGTCTTGCTCCCACGTCGATATAACGCATTGCCGGATAATGTTGGCCGCCGTTGGGGAAGCACAACACAACAAGAAGCAGGCCAATTTCGTCACCAGATTCTCCGTAAGGGCACAAACCCATATCGAGAAGTTAGTAGCAAGCGATCAGAGACTTCCGGCCGGCTCTTTTTCGACTTTGACCAGAATGCTCCTCCGAGGTACGAGTTTCGTGACTCAATTTCCGAATATGAACCTGCCACTGCCAGTTCCAAGGCCAATTGTGGAACACAGAAGTATGATACGAATGGATCTTTGCTATCTCCGGTGTCATATCTTAGAGAGGAAAACCGCCCATCTAACACAGATGCTCATTTCGAGCAATCTGCTGACTTCGATGCCGACCGAAACGCGTCTGACAGGTTCTCTCAACCGAACAAAGCTTGCCAGGCCCCTCTTCGTAGTCAAGATACAGGGTTTAGCATTGATGAACTGAACCGTCGAAAGCAGCTCGAAGAAGTTGATAAGCGGCGGTTTGCGTCCGCTTCTTCTTACTACGACCCACCTTCAGCCAATTCAGTCAGATCTAAGTTCAATTTTGAGCTTTTGCCACTCAACCTCGCTCAACAGAAGAATAAAAGACAGAGGAACAGTGGAGAAACTAACGAAACGGAGACCACTACAGCTAGACTTAAGCGGAAGCAGAGTGTTCGATCTATCAATCCGGAAACAAGTCCTCTGGAACCACCTACTAAGGTTTTCTTCACTAGTCCTGACCTTTCCCTCAATTTCTCGTCGCCGAATTGGCAGACTCGAAACCTAGATCCAGAAGGTAAGCTCATACTCGAGCCCCTACTCTGACATACTATTATCCTCTGTTAACTTTGACAGATACTCCAACTCCATTTGCGATGGGTCGCTTGAACAGGGCTGCATCCGGTCCAAGTCGCAAATATCGTAAAGTCAGCTCGTTGGGGTTCACAGATAATTCGTCCTCTTTGAGCACACAGTCTGTCACGAGACGTCTTTGCTACAACAAATGGGAGCGCCGCCTCGAACAAGCTGAGAATCGACCCTGGCGCAAGCCACGGCTAGGTTTGATTGCGCCAGATGATTACGTCTCTGACCGCGCCGATAGCGCCCGTCAGTCATGTTTTTGCCTTCTGGTAATCTTGTCTATTTTGCCATTTGTCGGTGTTCTCACCTTGAGTGGCGCCTTCAGTGAGGCTTTCAAGTGGGCTACTCGAGGTGAGGTAGACCGACTAACCACTCGCCAGCGACGTTTCATCAAATGGATGCTCCTTGCGGAGTGTATCCTTTACACAGGTGGCGTCGTGACGGTTGTGGTCTACTTTGCCGTGAAGGGCAAGGCCCAAAATTAATCTCTCGATCGCTACAGTCGCGAGTACTGTGATTGATCTTAGGTTCGACCCCAAGAGATCGCAACCTGCGGCTAGGGTAGACAGTCGGTAGCTGCTTTTTCGCCAGTCTCTGCAATTCTTTGTTCTTCCATTTCTCGTGCTAGCAATGAGCAATGTGCAAACTACCATAATCAGCCTGAGGCTAGGTTTCGAGCCTTTCATGTCCACTTTTCCTCTAGCTAAGGGGCAGGGACCGAATCGACGCAACTCAAACACGACTTCTACTGAGCCTCGCCCAATGACTTTGATTTCGCCGCAGTTGGGAAGCATTGCAATTTTCTGTTCCCTTGCTCCTACTGTATCCGACTCTACCAAATCTCGCCTCGTGTTTTCACCTTGTTTTCAATAGCCATGCCTGGAACTCGTCGGGTGGAAACGACGAGCTATCAATACGCTAAGGCGGTTTTGCTGATGGGTCACAGAAACTTCTCTGTTCTCATAGCCTTCCAATCTGCAGATCTAATCTTCGTCCTCGATACCACTAGCTTGGTAAACGGACATATAGATGGACCTAGCTGGCTTGGATGACTAGCAGGTTGTATGATGGTGACAGGAACTGTTAGGATAGGCGATCTTGCCGAACAATAGGGAACCAGAGTAGTGACTTGGTTTTTAGGAGAGTTTTTTCCCCTTGGTCCGGCCTATGTATGTACTTTACGCCAAAACAAGAGAATCTCCCAAATCCTGATGCGGTTTTATTGCCTGTTGCTCTCTGCCTACATGTGACATGTAGCTAGGTCAGATAGGGTTATTCGTTTCCCCGTGAGATGAGCATTGTGGGACGCAAGCAATAGGGACAAGATACGTTTAAGTTTGTATCACTTAAGTATAGCTCATTAAATTTGTATCCATAAGAAATAAGTAACTAACTACTGTAAAATAAGCTGGTGAATGTTGCCCCCCACCAGCTACTATACTCGCCACACCAAGCCACATCTCATCGTAATATTGAACACTCTGCACGAAGGTCTCTGCTGCCTCATCATGGCGGCGGAGCGGTCTTGCTCATTTTTCTTTCTATTCGGTTCCCGATTTTCTAGACATGGCGATGGTGATAAGTGTTGATGAAGGCGACTATAATTCTGGGTTCGCATTTAGGGGTTTGGGGAGGCTGTGATTGGCCGGCGAGTAGAGTGGGAAGAGGTTGCAAAGCAAGGACCATTCTGGGTCGAGGTTCCTGAGATAAACTACCTATGTAGATTCATACTCCTTAAAGGAAACGGTACGTAGTGTGGTGAAATGCTTCAGATCTTTAGGGCCTATGCCATGAGTGGACCCCGTGTCGTGTCCATCGACGGCCGAACTCTCCCTCAGTTCTGGATTGGTGGTAACCTTGAGTTCTTGCAATGAAAGGCTCGCAGGTAGAAGGGCATTCACGAAGTCGCTTGGCTGCGCTTCAGAAAATAAGTCTTCATGGTGCGAATTGCAAGCGTCATTGCCAATTGAATCGTACACGAAGTGCTCAAGCCTTACGCATCCGCGCAACAAATTACGTACGGCTTTTGGGGATAAGGAGCTGTCTGTTATCTCTATTGAGCGGAGATTACTAAGTTGCAAAGGCTCAGAGCAACCGTAACCATTACTAATCGTGAGATCTTCCAGTAATGGTGCAGCGTGGAACAAATCCTCGAAGCTTGTGAAATCAAAAAGTGAAGGGTAAGACCGTCATCTCGCTTGTAATCCCCAGAGAAAGGGCACAAGTTGGCTTCTCTAAGCGATAGTAAGCACCGTGGCGGTAGGCGAGATCCGAAGTCGTTGGGTATCGAGATGGACGATAGATTGGGAAGATTCGTCAAAATGAGGATTAGTAACTCTGACTTGTGATCGATGTTACGCTCTTCATTCACGTAGCGCTCTTCAGCGTCGCTAGAATATTCATCGTCGCTGCCGTAGATATATTCCTCGTCGATCCACCGACTCGGTAGTGGTCTGCCTAGCTTGCGTGCTGCTCTGTCCAGTATTTCACTATCACCAATTTCCACCCGGCCAAGGGGGACGCGATTAGTAGCGGTGAAAAAGCCTCCTCTCGCAGCAAGACTAGGATCTCGGAGGATGTCTCGAGCGTAGCGCAAAAAGCTGAAATCGAAATTAATGGAAAAGGGGTTCTTTCTGTTAAGTTGAACGATAAATGGGACGGCGATGTTACGTAGAGCTTTACATGTTCTACTAAGTGCAATCAGGCCAATCCGGTTCTTAATGCCAGTAGCCTAGTCATCGAAGATGAGCATGTCCCGAAGGACGCCGCCGTTTAAAAGATGAGAGCAAATCTCTCTAACCAACTCCGTCGGGAGGCCAAGCAATCGTGGGGAGCCCATGGCAGCAAAGGGATGTAGTCAAAGAGATAGACACACAGCTTATTATTTTGAGAAGAACGTACACAAGGAAGCAACTTTTTTTGTCCCCGCCTCGCTACCTAATCTAGGTTTAGTATTATCTCAGGCGCTCGGACTCCAGTGGCGGTGTGGCTATGTCGGGTATAGCTAGGACCCTAGTGCCAGAGGAGATGGGAGCTTTGCATTTAAATCATGGGTAGGAAGGGGGTTAGGTTTGTATAGGTTATCAACTGTGCTGTCACTATAAGCTAACAGTATTACTAGAGTTGCCTCATCAAGCTCTCTATTTTTATATATTTCATTACGCTCTTGACATTTACCTTTACACTATAATAGCAGCCAACAACGTCTGCTTTAAAGCCGTAGCTTGGAGTCTACCCCTGCGATCGACCCGGACCTCACCTGATCTACCCCTGGTTGGCCCGAGCTTAACCAGAAGTCAACGACACTTTTAATGAGTAATAATGCTAGGGTAGGTTTTGGGGGCGCCAGAACCCCTCAGGGGCATCCTCTTCACTCGTCCATGAAGTCTGAAGAGAGCTTCATCAAAGGGGCCTCACCCCTTCGTCTTCGCCAGTAGTCCGTGGCTATTAAAAGCTCCCTACAGCCGCCGAAGAGCTGGGCCCATTTGATTGCGACATACTCCGAGAGCTCCCATCCCATCGGATCCCATGAGTTACCCCATACTATCAACCCGGTGTGCTCAGTAGTCGAGTTTTTCCCACCAATGTCAGCACAAAGCTCATCTTCGTCCACAGTGCCCTGTGAAAGAATGAGTCTGTCTCTCAAGTGGCCGAATGGGAATATATCAATATATGGGTGATGTGCGACTGTAATCTGCGTCTCCGTGGGAGTTAGTGATGCCGGGAGTGAATAGTTGAAGGTTTGGATGTCGCAGAATGGTGAAGTAATGTCGTCGTGCAGAGAACGTGGGTCCAACCCCAAGATCATTGAGTTTGCTGCGCAAGCTCTGTAGAGATTGTATCGCACGAGCGTTAGGAGATGATCGGCAGGAAGCGGGCATGAGTAGAGGTCGAGCACTACGGTAGTTGGTCCGATCGATACTACGAGCAGAGCGCCCTCTGCATCTGGAACCCATCCACACTTGGGAGCTGAGTTACGGCTCAGTGTTGGCTGGCGCTCCATTTGTTCTAAGATAGCTTGTTGGCCTGGCATCCAAATGGTGTGAACGTCAGGGTTTGTAGTGTGCGATGAAAAATAACCAAGAAAGTCCGCTTGGCGTTCCATGTTGAGAGACGGACTAGACCGAATAGTCTCGGCAGGTTCGTTCTGGAGGTGTGTAGACTTCTCAGCCTCTCTTCGTCGCCCTATATTACTATGAGCCTTATCCTTGATCGTTAGATTGCTGCACTGGCACCTACTGAGAGCTCGCTGGTTCAAACGATTCTGCCGCTTCTTCCGGGTTGCAAAATCAGATACCCCAGCCCAATCATCTTCAATGTTTCGGGCCTCGATCATATGAGGCATGTCATCTAGGAGAATGCGTTTCGCCATCATGCATAAGAAGAATCATCCAGTTGCAGAAATCATGCACCCCTTCAATCAGAGTGTGGTTAGAGGGACTCTGGGGAGATCTTATACCCCATCTAAGTGGACGTCTATGATCCGATGTCGTATTAAAATCCTAGCAAATCTCCTATAAGCGACGGGCAGCGCTAATGCAACTGGATGACGCGCTAAGTAGTCCCCTGTCATCATGTCAGCTCTCAATGAGCGCTCTGTCGGTGTTCACGAACGACTACAGTAGCCTAAAGTGAAATATATATAAATAATGTGAGTTCACTAGGTCGAACTTGATAGTTTAGTTGAATCGTTGTGCGAATCATCCTGATCTATCCATATATCAGCTCCTATTCAACTAATGATGCCTCAGTTCTCCTTCTCGACGACAGGAGTGGAGGTAGTCAGCGCCCTTGCTGACCAGGTTCAGAACAAGACAGGTATGTCAACTTATACACCAAGAAATGTAAATAAGAAGTCAAATACTGAGTTGCAGAAAGTGCTCATCACAGGTCCTAGCGAGGGTGGAATCGGTGCTGAGATTGCGATTTCACTAGCACATGCCAATCCATTTCTCCTCATCTTAGCAGGACGCACGGAAGACAAGATCAAGCCAGTCATTCAGAAAATACGCCAAATCAACGCTTCAGTCCAACTCACCTTCGTTCAGCTTGATCTGAGTGACCAAGATTCAGTGCACCATGCTGCGAAATCCATCTCGGTCACTGTCGAGAAAATCGACATCATTATCAACAATGCAGCTATCATGGCTTGTCCATGGTCCAAGACCAAGGACGGCATCGAAAGCCAGTTTGCAACGAACTATCTCGGACACTTCTTGCTTACTAACCTCCTTCTTGACACCACGATAAAAATGGATGGTGCTAGAATTATCAATACTACAAGCACAGGCGGTGCGGGAGGAGAGGTTGATTTTGACGATGTGAACTTCAAGGTATTTCATTTGGGGCACGTGCCGTCGATGCAGATGGGTTCTAATGAGACTTACAGGACGGGAAAACGTATATACCCGTAGCGGGATACGCACAGTCCAAAGTTGCAATGCTGTTGTTTAGCGCTGCTCTCGCTTCGCGGTTCGATCCTCAGAAAGTCGCCGCATTCTCGGTGCATCCTGGAAGTCCGTATTGTCCTTCCAAAACAACGTCGGTTCGAAATGCTCACAAAGCGATAATGCTTAGATATTAGGACCAACCTTCAAGTACATCTTCAGAGTCCAGCCGCTTTCAAGTCGGCAGTTGAATGGGTCACAGCCAAAACAGGTGAGAGTCAACTACTGTCCTAGACCTTGACATCACTCTCCGGGGCCACTTGTGCTCTATTCTTCACGCATATGGCCCTTTGCTAGTCCTGACGCTTGATTTCAGGTCACTTTTCACGAGAAGAACTTAAAACTTTGCAACAGGGTTCTGCGACGACGTTGGTGGCAGCTTTAGATAAAACAATCATTGGTATGTTTTTAAAATAGACTGCCAAGAACACTTTTGAAAGGGCCTTGCTGACAATACTATTAGGATCATCAGGGTGTTATCTTGCCAATGCCCAGATAGCCTTGACGCAACCGGAACAATTGACAGCTAGCCCGGAGCTGGCTGAAAGACTATGGCCTCTGAGTGAAAGTTTAGTACATCAGAAATTCGATTGGGCCGGAAATTGAATATCGAGTTCCAATACCTCTTGAACGAACAATCGACATGAAGACCTCTACTAACTTATTAATCGCGTTCTTATTATAGCTACTGGTGTTCCGTTTGAATATTGCGTCAGTGTGTATGGACTAGTTCAGATTGTCTATTACGAATAGGGGCTAGATGGCAAACTATAAGATGTAATATCTAGCTACTTTTCCACTCCTTTCTACAGCACTTAGTTACTTAGCCAAGCAGTCATCCTGAAGATTTCAGTGTTGCAAATTGAATTATGTATACCAAAATCAAGCTTTTGCCTAATTAGTTGATTATTTGAGACCAAGAGAGCTTGAAAAGAGCTTGATGGTGACTGAGTCTCCAAGAGTTGCGGTTGTATTGAGATGCAACTCTGTGTTATTCCGGCCATATTTGCTATCAGCACCTTGATTTTACCAAAGCGCCACAAAGGAAAATATAATTATTAAACTTTTAAAATGCCTCATTTATTCTGCTTCTGTTATAGCAATGAGTGGATTAATGGTTGCAGAAGAGATGTAGATAATTGGCATGCAGACACCGTTAGGGTTAGTATTAGGCATTGTACTTCGTACCTGTTTCATACTTTAAACAATGATACATATGTAAATATTTTATAGTGTAACGATGTTTACTAATTGTGTCTTAAGGTATAATAAGGTAAAAAACTATAGATATTAAGTATGGAGAAGAAAGGCGGTTTAGATCTCTGAATCTACAGAGTTCTTTTAAGTGTGTGCAACTGCTGGATAACTTCCATGATTGTCTTCCGACATTCGCTTGTCTAGTACGCCGCCAAGGTCTTAATCATCACCCATATCCGAGTGATAGTATCTAGTCAAGAGGCAGAACTTCTCAATAAAATTGGTATTAAGCTACTTGGTGGGTGTACCCTGTTGACAAACGCAAAGGAATGTTATGGTCGGTTCGAAATTGTAAACTTCGCCATTTCTCTCGTGAGCGAGCCAATCGTTATCATCCCAAGAGGGGCACTAATCTCAAGAAATGAAAAGTTTTTCGAATTCCCGTCGGGTATACGAATTGGGATATATTACCCCCAGCTGATGGCGTGACTTCCTAAAACTTAGGATGCCATATCCGCATGAATGCAGCACAGTATCCTGAAGGTCTCCTCGGTACGACAGTCGTCATCATCCCGGCTGGCACAGGTACTTTCAGCATATGCTATTTGCGAAACAGCCATTCTAGACTAGTTGATAGAATAGACATATACCCTATGCTCCACGAGATAAGTCAGTGCGCTCATCTAATTTTTTCCTGATGGTTTCCACAATCATGAATGAAAGAACAAGTGTAAACAGGCCGACCCCTCAAGGCTCCTGTCTCTAATGTTGCTTCCTTGATCGAGAAGAAGTTAAATATTAATTTTAGGTGGGAGGCGATTGGACACTACAAATATATAAGGGTTTGCCTTATGGCTGATCTCTACCTTACTTCTTTGCGCAGGTAGTGGTAGGAGACCTCGAAACTCCTAGTATTGCTAGACTACACCTCAAACGTTATGGAGCATACTGGTCCACGCTGTCATGGAAGCCCGTAACATACTGTAGAAGGAAAGAGAAGTTTATAACAATCAGCTTTGTTTTAATCCATCTCGTCAGCAGCTAGGAAATCGGTAGGTTATACTAAGATATTGTCTTGTATATAGTGGTTATTGTCTATATTACAAAGGCAGCCAAAACAAAGGTATTGTTTCTTATAATCATAGCTATATATATAACTTTGCCTTCGCAATTTAGGATAGCTGAGTAGATGCTAATAGATATCAAACTCTCAATTTATTCATCTCCAGTCCAATTCTCCCTGCTACATCTATTACAAAGGTCATCACGTATTATTTGATTTATCTATTTGATTTATCTACTTCGACTCCATATGTCTATCATCATGTCCGAACAACAGAATCCGACAACTCAAGGCGCCCCCGTATTTAGCCCAGTCAAAGACAACCCGGCCGCAGCCGCGAAATTCGTGCTAATGATCTTTAAGAACAAACCTCACGACGTGGACCTCGTAGCCGCCGAGCTAGCACCACTTTACGGGTTTGGCCCAAACTCGAACCGGGATGTCTTAGCTAGATCGAAAGCGCAGGGCGTATTTGTGTGTCCAGAAATCTTAGAGCCTCTCAAGGAATTCCAGGCTTATTTCACTCATGATAAATGGGGCCTTCCCCTCCCGAAATGGGATGCCACCTTAGCTCTTGTTCACGAGCACAGCAACACAGGCGCGTGGACCGGACCGGGGCATCCAGTCCTTGAGGGGGGTAGTCCTGAGCAATACTACGCCCGGTTTCTGATTCTCATGTTGCACGAATTAGAGCTCCCCGTTCGGGCAAAGACTCATATGATACAGTGGCTACGGGATGCAGTACGAATGGGCAAGGAGGACAATGTGTGTTGGGTTTTGTTCCACGCTCTTTTTTACCTTCAGCTCAAGGCCATGGATTTAAATAAGTCTCGCGCGCCTTTCAAAGACCGTATGCAGCATTATATTAACAGATTTTCAGGCCCCGATTCTTACTCCGATCTTCTTTCCAAGTGGATTGCGGTGCGGAGGGGTCTTGGGGAAGTGAGTCTTGGAAAATACTAGACTGGCAGCGCACATTTTAAAAATGCGGCCGTATTATTATCTAGTTTTCAATTTAATGGTGTAATCTTTAGCATGTACCTCATTCTGCCGTTATTCGTCAGGGTAGAATATATTACGCAATAGCACAAATTGCAACAACTAAATATTAACACCAAGTCTATTTCCAGTTACTACCATGTCCCAAGAAACGCGGAAAACATATCACGAGGATTGCAAAATGTATTTAATATAGAATATTTTTCACAGTGATAGTTGTTCTTAGAACTGAAAACTTTAAGAAACTTTTAGTGTCTTCGACCTCGTGGACTGTTATTATTTAAGGTAGCGGCAAGGTTATTTGCTTCTAGAACGAACAAGCTCATCATTAACATGGCTAACAAGCTCCAGTAATAAAATCTCGCCAGATTTAGTCAACTATAATGAGCGAGACATCCCGAGTATGTAGCTGTTGGCAGTATCTGGTAGCCGCCATTTTGACTGATCTGCTTTAGAACTGTTTATATGATGCCGTCAATAAGCACGCCATCTTAGTCGATATGCAAGTTTTAGGATTATTTATCAGTGAATAGGAACTGCCGTGTTAGCTAATCATTATTATCAACTAGTATTGCAGTCATGCTTGCCAA
Organism: Xylaria hypoxylon; assembly: GCA_902806585.1. Taxonomy (NCBI): domain Eukaryota; kingdom Fungi; phylum Ascomycota; class Sordariomycetes; order Xylariales; family Xylariaceae; genus Xylaria; species Xylaria hypoxylon. Next base: position 4,705,566 of record CADCXB010000001.1, read on the forward strand.
AGAACCCTGGGATGTGACTCTTTATTTGCCGTCTGGGTTTTCAGTCTTCAGAGCTTACGTCGCCTACCTAGTCCGAGTGGACTTATACGAATCACTTTAGTTTTAGCGGACCGACCTAATATCCGTTATATACGATGTTCTGGGTGCCAAGTGATGTTTTCTTATTGCTGGCCCAAAATTGCGATTCCGGGAGAATCTAACGTCTGCTAAAATCCAGGGCTCCGCATTCACGTTCTCCAATCACGAGTCGGATTTGCTGCTTATTTATCCCAAACCGGACTTGCCATGAGTGGTTCTCATGTCCTCGGCAAATATCGAACCCTTTTTCCCACCAAGACAAGTACGATCAGCATCGACAACCAATCGCACTCGGTCTGAGCTAATGGGCGAAGGTAAGGCTTCAACTCCCGAGGTAAGGCTTATCCACATACCTTGCTTCATATTAAGTTTTTAGGTAACGTTAAAGCGCGGTCGCTTATTCCGCCTGCCCATCTTGTGCCGTTCCCCAGAATATGCCATGCTGTCGTATTAGCATGAAGAGGTGGTCTTGGCACATCGGGAAGTAATTACCCCCTGTCACTCGTGAATGAATATACATATTGTGATCAACACAAAACGACGCCGTTACTGCGCTGTTGGCAATAGCAGTATATATAGTCTGTCACATGTATGGATCTTAAAGCTCCGATACCAGGTCTCTGTTCTCTGGGGACTACCAGGAAAGCAATTACTCTGACATGATAGTTTTCATCATGCGGGTTTTGTCGTTCGCTTTACTAGTCGCGTCCTTCCATGGGCTCGCGCTAGGGCAGATCTACAGCCAAGATGATATTGTCTCCGGCAAAGCTCTTCAACAGATGAGCAAGACTGCGTATGATACCGCTCTGAAGCGTCTCGAGGGATCCAAGTCGAATTGTACAAAGGATACTGTTCATGTACGCAAAGAATGGTACGTGGGATGTGTATGGTCATCCTCAGATTCAAAAGACTCATAACCACTCACAGGAGATACATACCTGGTCCTGAGAGAACTGCCTTCGTGAAGGCTATTGAGTGCCTAATGGAGAGACCAAATGTCTATACAAATGTGACTGGCGCGAAGTACGTATCTAGACGTCCCCAGAAGAGCACCATCAGCGTGGTCCACTCTAACAAATTTCCTACAAAGATCAATGTTTGATAGTTTTGGAGTGCTTCATTACCATCTGACCCCTGCCGTGCATAACTCGGTATGTTGGTTTCAAGCCCCGCTGCGGAATCCAAATTAACGTGATTCAAGGCTTACTTCCTTCTCTTCCACCGCCTTTACATCTGGACATATGAGCAGAAACTGCGAGATATGTGTGGTTATAAAGGGGCATTCCCATATTGGGAATGGGGCCTCGATGCCGGTGGTGTCGAGAAGTCACCGATCTTTGACGGCTCTGAGACGTCAATGGGCTCGAACGGCGCCAAAGTAAACGAGACCGGAGGCGGATTCTTTGGGGGCGGCTCAGGCGGTGGCTGCGTTACAGACGGACCTTTCAAAAACTACACCGTTAATTTCGGCCCGAACACGGCTAGTGATCCTCTTGCGCCGAACCCACGATGCTTGAAGCGTGATCTCAACACTTCCATGTGTGTGAACTATGCGTCGATTCAAAATACAACGGAGACTATTCTCGAAAGCACGGATATTGAGAGCTTCCAGGCGAATCTCCAAGGAGATTTCCGCTACCCTAAAGCACGAAAATGGACGCTAGCAGTACACGGAGGTGGTCATTTCATAATTGGTAAGGTTTCCTTACACACACCCCCCTTATTAATGCAAGACGCGAAGTCTCGAAGAGCAAGAACGACACTGATGAAATTTATTCAAAGCTGGTGATCCTGGTGGTGATTTCTACTTCTCTCCACTTGAGCCCGTTTTCTACCTCCATCACGGCCAGATTGATAGGATGTATTTTATATTCCAAAATCTCGACTGGGCGAAGCGACAGGTAAGCTGCTCCCCTTCATTCGGCGTCGAAGTCTCGCTAACCCCGAAATCTTTGAACAGACTATGGCGGGGACCATCACCATGATGGATCAGCCCCCAAGTCGGAATGGGACACTCGATGATATCTTGGATATCAGCCCGGTAGGAGAATCTTTCAAGTACCGTCAACTTCTCGACACTGTCGGAGGTTCGCCTTTCTGTTTCGTCTACGAATAAGCTATCTTATTCTTCCAGTCAAGTCGAGTGCCATCCGAAGCATTCTCTACTGACGACGCGTGTGTTCGGTTTACCCTGTTGTTATTTAAACCATGGGCATAGCTGCTTATGTCACTCTCAGGTTAAATAGGTATGTAGAGAGGTGTAAATACCATCTTATCAAGTAATTATTCTATACATTTCCAACGAGTACCACCTAGTAGATGACTTGACGGATAAGCTTCATCGCTAGTCGCCTACCCTGACACCACGGGGAGTTGCACACTCCGTAGATCCGGGGGCGGCGGGAAGAACGCCAAAATAAGGTTACATGAACAAGATTTGACTTTAAGTTGGGCTGTGCAGTTGAATAAACTCACAAATAATAACATGAGCTAGCTGACCTCCTGACACTCATTGCACGACCTCGTGAAAATTTAATGACAATCTAGCCCTCTCTTTCATTTAGGTGACTACTTAATAAAGATCGTCCAAACTTTGATAGCACCTTCAGACAAATCGAAAACATAATTCACGCGTTGACTCATCAGCGAATCTTCCGATGAACGTATATAAAAACGCCGCGCGGTCTCCCCAGGCCACTAAATAATTCCCCAACATCCACAACTCCTATCAAGAATTCCAAAGCAATAATTGTTCTCATCCTGAACCATCACCTATCATTATTGACTCGCAGAAACCCCCAAAACCGTCATCATAATGCCGACTAGCAATACCAACGTACCCTTACAACTCCTAGTCTTCGGTATTTCCCTAGCTAGCGCCTTACAAGTCCATGTTACCGCCTCAAATAACAATGTCGACGTGAATGCACACCCAATCCAAACTATTAACAGCTTACCAACAGCTCGCCCAACCGAGCTCCTGGTCAGCACTACGCCCGCCGCCGCCACCAAGGCCGACGAGATCACCCAAGACCAGATTATCGACCAGATTATCGACACGGTTAAAGATACAGTCAACAGCACAATCAATGAAACGGTCCTAAATTCGACTGGATTTCCAGTGGGCGCGATTTCTATAAAGAAAGGCGGCGGTGCTGCGGGTAGTCGCGGCAGCGGCTCCTCTGGCGGCAGTAGCGGTGGTGGCAGTAGCATTGGTGGTAAGGGCGGCAGTACTGGCGGTAGCGTCGGCAACGGTGGTAGTGGATATGGCTCTTCTTACCCCGGCTATGGCTCGAATCGGGGCACCGGTAGCGTCCGCACAAGTAGCGCCAGCAAACGTGGCAGCAGCGACAGGGAATATCCAGTCTGGTTTCCACTTGGGGCGGCCTATTCGAACCACCTCCAAATGATTCAGCGATCGTAATCCGCGGGTCTACCATCGCGCTGCGAGCAGTGGCACTGGCATGTGGGACGGTCTTGATTGTATATGGCATGCTGTAAAACGGCGGTTGGCTTGACTAGAACGATGAAGGGTTGAGCGTACCGGCTATCTGAATACGAACAAGCACCTAAGGTCTGGTGCACGAGTATTCGATTATTTAACGGATGATATACTAGACTTATCGTGAGGCCATCAAGGCCACTCTTCATTCAATAGTCAATAAGACAGCGAGCGGATAATATGTCCAGCGGCTTTAACCTCCAAACATAATAGATTAGACCTCACCCGTGATTATCCTATTTGGGATACACCATATATCCCATTCAAGTTGAGCTGTGAATGGCAGGTGCTGTGTGTTTCGTTTGATGGGCTAGATCACGCACATGGCTAGCTGGTATACAAGTTACGGTGGGCGACGGGGTATCCGAATATATATAATTAATTACATGGTTCACCATTCGGCGACCTCGCCAGGCTTCGGGCGTTGTACTCGGACGACCTTGTCACAATTGAGTAGACATTGCGGGTCAAGCGCTAGTTTAATCTGTTGATGAGAGGCAGCACGTCAGCAGTTTCCGAAAAGTATGAAGTGTAGATTAACAAACCTTTCTCATTAAGTCCACAGTCGTCTCACCGAGCTCATGAGGAAGGTAGTCACGCTTAACTAGACCAACGCCATGCTCACCCTGATTGATGTCAACATTGGCTTCAGGGGTAAAGATAGGAGCACTTACAGTCACAGTCCCTTCCAGCTCAACTGCCCTCTTGACCATGCGATGTACTAGTTCTTCCGCGTCATGTCGTTGTTCCTCATTCGAGAGCAAAATGACTAAGCTGGTTAGTGCGTTTGACAAGAGGATGCTAGTTGGGCACGTACTGTGAAAGTTTCCGTCGCCAACATGGCCGACGATAGTGCCGTACATGCCACTTTTCTTCATGTCGTCCTTGGTTTCCTCAATGAGTTGAGGTAACCTACTCATAGGCACTGCCACATCCCCAGTCCAGACCTTGTCGCCTGGTTTTGCCACGGCCAACGTACTCCAAAGCGCCTCTTTACGGGCACTCCAAAGCTCGGCTTGCTCTTGTTGGGATTTGGCGAATTCAAACCCGACGCTGCCAGCCTGCTTGGCGAGGTCTTTCACAATGCTTATCTGCTCTTTGACGCCACGTTCTGTCCCAGAAAACTTGAAGAAGAGCGTGGGCGCCTCTGTCCAGGTCTTTGACGTCATACCGGCTGCATTGATACATTTCATTTGTTCATCATCCAGGATCTCGACGGCGGCAACAGGTATACCCTGGCCGACAACTTTGGAAACGCAGTCGGCAGCTTGCCGAATTGTACCAAAGCTACATACAGCAACGCTCGTATTGGTAGGTTTGGTTGTGAGCTTCAAAGTGGCCTCGGTAACCAGACCAAGAGTCCCCTCGCTTCCGATAAAAAGCTTGGTCAGGTCGTAACCGGCAGAACTCTTCCGCGGTCGTTGTCTCGTCTTGATTATAGTTCCGTCTGCCAAAACGACAGTGACAGAGAGGACCCATTCCCGCATAGTACCGTATCGATAGGCATTCGTGCCGCTACATCCAGTGCCGATCATGCCGCCGATTTGAGCGCCTGGGCCTGGGTCTGGAGGGAAGAAGAGGTTATCCTTACTAAGCTCCTCATTTAGATATTCCCAGCCAACCGCAGGTTGTACAACAACATCCATATCATCCTTGTGCAGGTGTATAATCTTGTCCATCCTTCTAAAATCAACGCAGATTCCTCCGCGCGTAGGAGTAAAGTGTCCCTCCAAACTAGTGCCTCCGCTATATCCAACCACAGGTATGCGGCGCGTATGACAGATCTTCATTATTTTGCTAACATCTTCGGTGGATCCAGGGTAGACGACCATGAAAGGTTTCTGCGAGTCCTCATTGCGATAGCTCGACCAGTCCGAGTTGGAGTGTGTATGTAAATCAGCTTCGATGGTGCTAACATTGTCTTTTCCCACTATAGCGGCGAAATCAGACCACGCTGCTTCTAGGTTCGCCTTGGCATTGTTGTGCTTGAGTTCACGGACCAGAGCAAGAGGTAGGGTCGAGGTAGGGTCTAAGTCGCGAGGAGATTTCGTTCCTAGATAGTACGAGAAACCAGCGGCAAAGAGGACGACTAGCATTGCTCATGGTTAGCTTCTTGCCGTGGCTCATCGTCCAGAGAGAATGTAGAGCAAGTACCAAAGGTTGTAGCCCATCTCCTCGTGCCTGCAGATTCCAGCCTTTGTCCGGCAGACTTTTCGCGCTCTGCTTTCTCCCGGGCAATACGAGAGCTGATACTTTCGAGCATTTGGCCCTGAAACGATGGTCCCGGCCGGCCTTTCTGGTCCTTCGGGTCCTTCGGGTCCTTCTTATTGGAGGAATAAGCTCGAACAGCTCGACTGCTTGCGACACATGATAGAGCTGTTCGACGGGAGCTCTGAGCTGCGAGGGTGCGAAGCCCTGCCTGGGCTGGATGGGTCGCGAGAGCCGACATGTTTGAATAGAGTTGCCTAGCACGGGCGTAGAGCAATTGCTAGATCATACTGGTCGTGTGGCCGCTATCTTAATGAAAAACCACCTTCTTCGAGCGGGGGGTATCGAAGTTGGGGAACGTGAGTTGGGGAAGCTTGAAGCTTGGGGGCGGCGGAGGTTGCAATCCGTTCATTGTCGGCGCTATTTCGTCATGCGATAAGGTAATGATAGGTTCGGTTAAAGGTACCCTACCTATGGAGGTAGACCCGGTACCTAATGACTATGTACCCATCTAACGAGGTTATCAAATAATCGCACAATACCAGACACAAAGCGAAACCCATTGTTGATAGTTCAGGTCTGCAGCTATAGGTTGCGACATGGATCACATAGAAACATTGCGTTAGATACTTCATGATGAGACCGAGGGTTGTGCTCGGTGGAATAGGTAGAGGTCTACAAATACAGCACAGTTCAGGCAATCGGTATAGTGGGTTATAGTGCGTATATTGGGGTGAGCGTAATAGGCAGTTCTACACGTTGAAGCCGCAGCAGCGTAAGAGCCGCGTAGAAGAGCTTAAATATTGCCCTAACTTAAAAACAAACAAAAACAAAAAAAAAAGGAACTATTTACTATTATCTACTATTGTCTAACTAGTAAATAAAGTAGTAAGTAAGAGAATCACGCGGTATAATTGTACCAAATATACCTCGAGAAGTGTGTTGTAAGAGTAGAAGTTGTGGGGTTGGTCCCTGTAGGTCTGTAGAACCACTTATCTTGCAACAATACATGCATGTAATTATAAGTTATGTATATGTAACCAAGACAGTCCTAACAATAGGTAGTAACATTAATTTTTTAGTCAACTTCTCAACTTCGAGATTCTAGCTTGATATATCACATATTGCTACCTCTCAATGAATCCATTCTTCCCATTTTCTTATTAACAGCTCAAGCTCTATGCTAGTAGTTCATACTCAGTATGTTGCCTTATGCCTGACGCGCCCGAGATATCGGTGCTACCAAGGATTCTGTTGCCTAATCTTGTATTTCCCAAGTTATTTGATAGTAATGAGTGATTTCCCTACGTTGTTGAACGCGAATGGCCATCAGCGGACGACTCAAGCGCACCCTTACCCAAAGCCTCGCTGGCCCACGCTACATGGCTAGGCAGCTTTTATACCCCTGAGCCTTAGTAGGATACCTAGATATAAGAGCCTGCCAAGATCAACTGTCAGCAATCAATCATCTCGCAACTTCTTTCCAAATATTTCCAGAAACATCTAGATAATTCGTAACGATTCCAGATGTAAGCGAGAAACATCTAGATAGTTCATACCACTTCTAAATGTAAGATGAATTAGGTAAATCATCGATATGTGTTGGCTATATATTCAATACAAAAGCCACTCATGTCCATGTATCTGATCCAAGAGCCCTCATGAAACATTCTTCATTCTGTTTAGCCTACTAAGAACCGTTAACAACAATTCGTATTACAAGGCCCTCGTCTTCGGTACCGTCGAAACAAATCACCATGACCTATACTATCCTCGTTTTCCTATCCCGCAAGCCCGGGACAACCCCTGAGCAGTTCAGGAACTACTACGCGGGCTCGCATATGCCCTGGTTCCGCGAACTCGTCGGGTCTCATTTCCCACTTCATCACATTCAGCGATACATTCATCGCACTGAGACCTCAGCAAACGATGGCACCACGCAACGGAATCCGTCGACACCTGCGAATGTCTACTTCGGCAGCCAGGCTGAGTTCGACTACGATGTCGTCGTGACCCTCGAGTACAAAGATCATGCAGCTTTCCAGGCAGGAATTGAATTCATTCAGCAGCCTGACATCGCCGCCAAGATCGCTGCTGATGAAGAGCGATTTCTCGACAGAAGTCAAACTCGTGCCGTTGCTTTAGGCGAGATAATTGAGATGACGGCACCCTAGGAGGATGTTGCACCCGAGAATGGTACCTGCGGCAGTCATGAAATCGGCTCTCTCTCAACAACATCGTCCTTCAGATTGTTTTGATTATATATGCGGGTTGAAGAAAGCCCACTCTGTTAACCAATGTCGAAATTTCAAAGGGTGAAGTCCCATTCAAGATACTTCGATGGTAGCATTATCGCACAGCCAAGTTTCCCTCGGTGGTCAACGTATGGGCCCTATCATGTATACATGTTTTCTGTTTAAGCAATATACTCGCACCTTTGTATCTGCCTTTATCTGTTTTATTTGATGTAGTTAGGTCTCAATCAACTGGTATCTCGAGAAACAGGGCTCCGCTTAAAAAGTGAAGATTAAGAACGAATTTGTAGACGTGGTTGGAATTGTCGCATATTTCTCCCAGTTTCACTCTTTTTATGATGGCAGTATACAGGCTATTAGAGTCGACCACAAGTCCGATATTGGCATCATAGCTAAACTACGATATACGGAATATCCAATGGATTGCAATTCGTCAAGGAACCGTCGTCGTTCCTGTCCCACCCCTCGAATCATTTCGCCTTTCATGGTCCTCGCGTACATATGCCTGGTCCGGTAGTGGAATATACGCCGCCTCTTCGTCTATTCCCAGAGTGTACGAGTCGGTATCCCATGGGTCTCGACGTCTTCGTGGGGATGAAACAGGCCACGTCGCTCCCCGTTCACAATGGTCGCTTGGGTTTAAGGACTGTCCTGGTCGAGATGGAGCGTGAGAACCAAAGCTGCTGGCCCACTTGAATCCGTGAAAAGCCTTTGGTATAGCCGGTACGCCGAGGATAAGAAACCCAAATGTTTGCTCCGCGATTGCCCAGATGTTTATAATGATGGAATAATACAATGTATCGCGCGTACGGTAGGCCTTGCCAACGTATAATAAACGGGCTAACGCACTGCCGGTAGCACTACAGCGCAACTCCCGTCAGCTCACGATAAAGATTAGGGGAAATTTGGAACAGACTTACAGGAATCCAATCGTGAATAAGAGCGAAACGCCCCTCTTTTGCTTTGTCGACATGTTTAATTTCCATACCACCCAATGCGGTAAACATGTAATTGCGAGATCCGAGATCACGTTAACAATGCCGGAAGCCATGATATACCTCTCCACCTCGTTGTTGCATTCTTTAATGGCTACTTCCCTTGGGGAGCATTGGAAAGCGTCGACGAAGGTCCCAATAAAATAGAATACGGCGTTACTCCATATCAACGCATGTAGGATCCAATAAAGAGTATTGCGTGTGCCTGTGGGCACAAAAATCTGCATCCAGTCAATCAAGATGGCGATCTTTATAAATGCTATTCCAAGCCCAAACGAGATAGTTCCAAGCTTGAAGGACTGCCGCCCGTTAGTATCCTCCCACCAATACAAAGGCGGAGGGTCTTACAAAATGTGACCCGACAGCGAGTTTAGGATTAAATTGCCAGGTGTGAACGCCGAACCCGGGGTACATGGCCGCTTGATAACCATTATAAAGAAGGCCTATATAAAACAACTGTGGCCGAAGTCAGCTGTGCCAGCACAAGATACCATTGTAGAGCGGTGTACCATTGCTATGACCAATAAAGCGTCGGGAATACCCAACTTTGAAATCATATATCTAGCTAGAATGCGAGTCGCGACGGCGAAGAAGCCCACGACACTAGCGACGGCGATAATCAGCTCGGGAATTACATGACTGCCAATATCCCCGGTAGGAGTCGGAGCCGGAGGGTTCATGGCGTCGAACATCATCGTTCTAGTAGAACCATGAGCGTGTTCGTAAGGATTATAGTGTATGTCGATTTCACGACCATTAGGGATAGTGATTAATTCGAGATCAGGAGCGGAATGACATAAGAAGAGGCGATTATTTTTCCAACGTAACGTAGATATTATATTTGGTATGACGAGGAAGCAGACAGGAAATCGACCCGATTCGTACAAAACTGCAACTACCATTCAAGGGATATGGCGAAGAGTTCAAAGACATAATAGAGGCTCAATGCTATAAGCAATCATGGCGCTATAGGAGGCAGCTTGTGTTGCAAAGGTATCCATGTCACACAATCTATCCCTCACATGTGTGCTTTTAGCGTCTGCTAGTCGATGGGTTCTTCTATCCGTTCAGCTTTTCGTCGCTCATTTCAATTCTTCACTAGCTACTCTACCCGCTGGGTGCCCCCTGGGAGTGTTTGGCGGGCCGAACAAGGACACCGCATGAGATGGCAACTGTTGAGGATGCTCGCTATTTCTGGCCACGACTGTTGATGCTGATAATTTCGTAGGTAACTAGCCATTCAGGATTCAGAAATCCGACTTACTAGTAGAAAAGCCAACTTAAAATCCCAAGTAACCCTTTGTAGTGAGCTGAAATACCCAAGCAGGGGAATCGCTGTCGAACTAAAACGTAACAAAGATTACTGAGAAGGGCTGATCTCAGATCTCTGTTTAGGTTTCTAACACGAATAATGATAGTAAGGGATACTGTTATGATTCAAAGCTGTGGACTGAAGCATTGTCCAAATTCCTAATCCCCATCTAAAGAACCTTTAACTACGATTAAGGCCACCCAATCGATCTAGATGCATGTAATTAGTGTACAGTAGTACTACATGTGTAGTGTACGGTATCACTTTGATAGTTGTGGGATATCCCCTCGTAGCTACTGCTCAAAGTTCGGCTTCGGGTGAATGACTGAAGATATCCAAATCTGTGTATCCTAATTTTGGATTGAAGGTTTATAGTTGTGTCTAGAAATCCTTCTGCAAAAAGAGTTGGATACACGAACATCCGGCAATACAGATACCCGAAATAACATAACACTCAGAGTGTTGTAGTATAGGCCATTATTATACAGTTGAGTGCGCATGAGGCTATATGTACAACCCCAGCAGTACATTTGTTTGTGCCTCTCATCCTGTTTGGAACATCTCGGCTCGTAGTTACGGAACCGTCACCGTGGGTACGGGCCGAAATACGGGGTTCATCAGGTCATCAATCCAGGTGTTATTATGATCTAAGCCTAATGCAGACCAGAAACTTATACTATATTGACACATTGCGTGACAAAAGCTCTTTTTGTACATCACTGTGTGAGAAAGAACAAATGAACTTGCTTTTCGAAACGCGACACACCTCCCCCATCTGCTTATGTAGCAAAGTACAATCAAACTCAATTAGGATCGTAAAATTCTGGAGTTTGCTATTTTACAGCTTCCACGGTTTAATCATATTTGTCTCAAATCGTTCATTGATTACTCCCTACTTTCCATTTTAGTTGAGAGAAGCAACGCTAAACTGACTAGGGGTATAGCATATACCTTGTAACGCATATGCAAGAAACAGAAGAAAGAAATAGTATTTCATGTTGTTTGTGTGAATCTCTCAAATTGTTTCTCACTGGCTACGACGCTTTATAATCAAGTCCAAGGGATAAGCCACGATGGAACTAAGGCACGCCCTCAAGTTAGGCTTAGAAAAATGTAGAAGGAGGAAGCTCCAGAATTATAACACAAAGCCACAGGGAGACACAATAGAGCTTCAGGTGACAGTATATGATTTGCTAGGTGACTAGTTGATTAGGGATGATGACTCAAATAGCTAAAGTGCACAGAAAAGGAAGAAAAGGAATAGACGGAATGATAGAGCCAGGCAACGGCTAGCTTCTACCCAGTCTACACTCCAAAGCCGGCACGATAGCACACTTGCAAGTTGCGGGACAGAAGAGTAGAATGCACATAGTCACTAATTAACGACTAGAAGAGTTGGAATCTTTCACGGAGCAACATCAGTTATAACCCATACCTTTGATAGACCTTTATTTGATATTAATAGGAGGCCTCATTAGGACGCGAATCAACCAAATACGCTTATTACCATCCTCCTAGATGAACAGGTTAGATAATCAATCGTCACAAGATTATAACTATTTATCTAGTAAATGTCAAGACTTAAGCTTTTTGTCTGCACCAGAGAGGGGGTTTTTTTGGGTTGGGGGGGGGGGATCTGATCCTCTCAAATGTTTGATTTTAAACAACCAGTGTTTTATAAGTGAATGCCGACTTTTTGACCCGTGTTTAGACCAAGTTCAACTTGATCGATGTAGGCGATAGACGAATACATATGCTATGTTTATATATGATCGCTTAAGTGGATAATATAACCATGGTATGTGATAAACAGGGGACAAATCAGGCGATTGACGTAATTGCCAAGAGGGATCCACGACCTACTCCTCAACGGCGCCCTTTTGTCTTTAGATAGGAGGTAGTGAAGGATTAGCTTAGCCGGGCAGCTATCTAGATAGCAACATGAAGTACACTTTACCACGTGGCCCACCCTATTTCTTTCTCGGAATTCCGTAGATCATGAATACTAAAGCGAACTCCGGATTACGGGGTTCCACATCCGCTTCCTTTAAGATCAAGGTCAACGACTATGGCCGAGCCGGCGTGACTCATTAGCTCACAATAAATTGGATACCTTACGTTACAAATGCGGCGCATAACATCAACTTCTCCTGGTTTTCATATCTACACAAGGACGTGCTGAGAGGACACAACCTGCTATTCAAGCACTACACCAGCAATTGGAATTCATCATGCCCGTGGAACATAGTGTCAAAAAATCAAGCAGGGATCCTGTTCCTCTGTACTTGATTCCGTGGGACCCCGACTCACAAGAACATGTTGATCGGATGAAATTACAGCGGATTGCATGTGGATGGAAGGTTGACCAAGTAGATAGTTGGAAAGATCCGCAGAGAAAGGGGCAAGCCGGCCTCCATTGGGTGGTAAGTAACCGTACGCTATCCATTGATTGTCCCAGACCAAAGTGCTCAACTTGAATTTGAATCATCCGAGACCATCTACCTCGTAGACTCCAACAGGAAAGACGTTGCACAGTCGATCTAACACATGGTAGGTTCTTCATCCAGACCACCCTGAGACTTCCTCGCGGCTCGAAAGGCACTTTGCGGCCTATCCCGACGAAGTGGAAGCTCTCTTGGACACCTGCAAGACAATTCTAGGTCGGCCTCATGAACCCGACCCCCTCATTCCGTTCTTTTCCCCCGTCGGCCATATAGCACTTGACTCGGTCACCGCTCTGCCTGAATTAGAAACTAGCCTATCTAACGGCGTGTTATCGCTTATGAATTTCTATATCTCAACCGCATTGCAGAACCTCGGGCTCGGCGGCGCCGCAATGCGTTCTTGCGAAAAGTGAGTCAATTAGATTGTGCGAAACCAGACACGTGAAGATTTGGCATATTGATGTACCTTTAGAATGGCCAAGGAGGAATTCGGCGCCAAGACTATTACATTGGAGACCATTGCAAACTCGGATGTTCATCCAGACAGCCCTCGACGGATCGCTTTAAAGCGGCCAATACCAACCGTAAGTTCACACTCTGTATAGCCTTCGCGCCAAAGTATTCTATTCGACTGACAACATATTGTCAGGTCACTAACCAAGATTGGTACACACGGCATGGCTATACAGTGTATTTCCGGAAGGAAGTTGCCTGGACTGACATAGATGAGGCTGGCAACGAATGGCCGACTGCAAGTTCGCTCCTACGCAAAGAGCTCGTATGAAACACAAACCGCGTGTCGCACTCCCTCAAACAAAGAAGGTGTCTGTATATGGCAAGGACCGCTAAATGGTTAAAATGGACTCCTGGCGTAACATTATGACAGGCTAGTAAAAAGGACGGGGGTAACGGAAGGGGAGAAAACGAGACACGTGAAAAATAGAGAAATAACAGAAGAAGATGATGATAAGAAAAACTTAAGGAGAAATAAGAAAGGCAAGATCTTCCAACCTAGGATCTTTGTCAACACGTTGTTCACCCGTTACACAAACATTTTAAATTGAGCATTTTGCCGAACACAAAGCTAGTCTCTACATGATTGCGCTTGTATATCCGAGCTTGATGACTCCATTATTGACGTTGGAAATAGTAGATAACACTGGAATTATATCAGTCAGATCACAATTTAAATTGAGATGTTCAACAAGTTTCTGAAGCACGGTTCCATATTCCCAAGAATTGGAAACGATCCGCTAATATTGTACTCTTTTTCGAAGGCCTTGATTGTTTGTGGTACGTATAATGAACTCTATTATATGAGCTAACTATCTAGGTGGCGTGAATTATGTTCGGCGAAGTTAGACCCCTATTTACTGACCATAGTCAGGGATTGTAATTGTTTCTTTAGTCGGAAGCTCAAACCCGTTTCTAAGAGCATTATAAACTCTTGCACTACTGACATCCGGATGCATTGAAACATATATGAATCGAATTCTTTACTCTCTGGATTAAGGCGACCTCCTATATTTGGCACTCGAATTGCAAAGTTTGATGTTTTCAAGGACCAATTCTTCTGATCACTTGTGCCCCGGACTAACAAGGTATAGTTTCATGGCCCGACTGGCAAGTGTATCTGGCTGCCTAACAACCTTGATTGCGGGCAGTATAATGGCATATAGACCTAATGTAACGTAGGATACCTATAGTTTCAATCACATTGTAAATGCCTCTAGAAATTATTACACGAAACTGATAATTATAACATTAGTCACGATAGCCCTATTACTATTGAACGGACCGTTTACCTGGTGTAACTGACAACCCGTGCGGACAATAACGAAGCCTTAAAATGCGAATGGTATAGTTAATATTATGTTAATTTCTCTTTTGGCGAACAATTTACGTGTACGTTACATATCGGTACATGTCTAGCTGTGTTTGTGTGGTTCATGTTTAGCACAGAAGGAACACCAATATTGTCATATAAATAGCTTTAAGTGCCTAACAGAGGCACATCTTGGTTTTAAAATATTTTTTGCAAACACTATAGACGGGATCAATCATCGAGGCCATCCCACTCGCCATCCTTGCTATTTTCTTCTTGGGTATCATGATTAGGCCCCTGCAGCTTTCTTTTTTTACTACTAGCGATAGCATCACGCCTGTTGTTCTCCTTCCGTCTCTCCCACGCACTTTTGGTCGTGATCTTACTCGTATTTCCACGTCGCGACTCAACCCCACGTTGCTTAAGTTTCTTCTTTTCCTCTTTGTTGACTTTAGGTAGCGAATCGAGGAGCCACTTCGGTACACCCCCGTCGTCGGTCTTACCGGCCTGCTTCTCGCTTTGAGATATGACGTTGGCAATGGTCTTAAGATAAGGGACATCATCGTTGGTATAAAGCGTGCAAGCGATCCCTTGTCCCCCTGCCCGGCCTGTTCGCCCGACTCGATGGACGTAAGCGGCGGCTGAAGTAGGAACATCATAGTTTATGACCCCAGACACGCCCCTGAAATCTAGACCCCTCATCAGGATGTCGGTGGTCACTAGGGCCCAGATCTCGCCAGACCTAAACCTTCGTACGATATCCGAACGAGCAGAGTCAGGAAGTGAAGAATGAAGTGCGGCGATACGCGATGGTCCGCCAGCTTCGACAGGGAAATCAAACTTCAGTTCGCTATGTAGGGCTGTAGCACGTTCGATTGTCTGTGTAAACACAAGGATTGGGAGACTGATGTGTGGTACCGAGGTACTTGACGACTGGGGGTGAAGTATTTGACGCAAGGCGAAAAGTTTTCCCTGTTCGGTTGCGCAATAAACTAGTTTGTGGCCGATGCTCGGGACAGCCGTGTCCTTCAAACCCACAACGAGACGTACAAGAGGTATTATATGATCACCGGAATTTCGTGTGCTCAGTTGATCTGATATCAATTCTTCAATGTGTGCTCCCATAGTGGCAGAAAAGCATCTCAACCTCAAAGAAGGATTAACACAAGCGGACCATAGTTGCAACGTTTGTTCTAGAAACCGCTGTTCAAGAAGGACGTCTCCCTCGTCCAGGATTAATGATCGGACAGTCGGTAGTGTCCGAGACTTGAGGAAGTTTCCTAATAACAAGGGTGTTGTAATAAGTATGTCGGCTTTCGTGAGAGTTTTCTGCTTTGCTTCATCGGTTTCGTCAAGGTCACTCCCGGCGGAGCTATCGCTATCGTCCTCATTTTCTGAGTTCGATTCTTCGTTGTCATCATCAATCTCTGTTCGGCCCTCAGCTGGTATTCTCATTCCCCGCTTCATCATAACAATCTTAACCCCGGTATTTTTTGTGAGTTTCCGCCCCTCATTAGTGATCTGCTCGGCTAGTTCTCTTGTAGGAACTACGACGATTGTTTCCAATACGCGATCCTTTGTGGTCTCAGCCCTTCGCCGGAGCACATCATTAATGGCAGGGATTAAAAACGCCAAGGTCTTCCCACTACCTGTAGGGGCGACGGCAAGAAAATGAATGCCATTTCCTGCTTCTACGCCTAGTTCAGCTGCCGCTGTGGCAGGTACGGCTATCTCGGGCCGGATCAAAAGGGGAAGGGAGCCTAATTGCACCTCTGTAGGTATCCGATAGCCTTGGCTCGATAGGTTCTCTTCCAACCGGTGCGATAATTTCCACGTAGAGCGTAGCTGTGTGAAAGAGACCAAGGGTTGGGGAAAGAGGACCTTCTTCGCTTCTTTTGCTTTGACCTTGGAGACTTCCTTTTTCTTTTTCTTCGATTTTGTGATTTTGGCCCTCTGGTCTTCGTGACTTGACAGAAGAGTAAACTTGAGTCGATGGGATCGTAAGACTTGCCGTACCTCGCCGTCGTCGAGAAGTGAGGGTTCGGCGTTAGGCTTCTCCTTGGGCGACTCTAGAATTATGGCTGGTTGCACGACAGGCTTGGATTCTCGAGAGGCAAAGAAGTCAAGCGACGGGTCCTCAGCTTCGTCGTGATCTCGGCCGAATTGAATTTCTTGCTCGACCCTTTTTCGCTTCAGTCCCTTGTCGTGATACAGCTGGGGATTCAGTACTTTAGGGGTAGGCTTGAATTCGAACGCTTGACTAGAAGATGACTTTTTAGCTCCGCGAGACAAAATCTTGAGGACATCCATGATGGTCGGACGTAATGCGACCAAGCGCGAAATGCCCCAATGCGTGCGATGTCGCCTCTCAAGCTACAGAACTACAGCTAGAATGTGACTAGAATGTTATGAGCTGCGCATTGTCGCAACAGAAAAATATACCAATGTAGGCTAACGATAAGATAAGGATTAGTTACACATGAGAAAGGAACATTCCTCTCTTAGGTACCTATCTAGTGTATGTGCCCCGCATGCATAACTGGTAGGTACGTATAGTACATCTGAGCAGCACTGGACACACGGGTTGTACCCCGTATTAGGTAAGCCGCTTGTACCTACCGCCACTCCCACCTGTAGGCTGTAGGCAGATCCGGGTTTCGTCACGTCAAGCTCTATCCACCCAAATGCGGTATACAGCTAGACAGACATCTATGATTTATAGTGTCTAGCTCACCACGCCAACTTCAAATCACAACTCACCCGGCTACACCCAATTCCAACTGCCCACCCAACACCCCGTAACCCGCTTCTAATATCGGCTATTGGCGCCTCATCGCTGCACATACCACAACCTCAAGCACCCAAAAGAACCTCCGCCGATCTGCCAAAATGGACCGGTTGAACCGCATGCTCGCGGGCGCCACAGGCATGGGAGGCCTTGGGGCAGCGCCTGGAACGGTACGCGACGTCCCCCATCAGCTTGTTCTCATCTAGAGGGCGCAGCGGTATTGGTCGGACTATCAGCCAGTGAACTGACGAGTCAATGTGAACAGGACAACCAAAACCTCATAGACAATTCCGAGACGGTTTATATCTCTTCCCTGGCGCTGTTGAAGATGTTACGGCATGGCAGAGCTGGTGTTCCTATGGAGGTCATGGGTCTGATGCTGGGCGAGTTTGTCGACGACTTCACAGTCCGTGTGGTGGATGTTTTTGCCATGCCCCAAAGCGGTACTGGCGTCAGTGTCGAGGCTGTCGACCCTGTGTTCCAGCAGAAGATGATGGATATGTTAACACAGACTGGAAGGTAAGGGAAGCCCGTTTCCCTCTCGTCCATCGCATCTTAACATGTATTTCCAGACCCGAATCCGTCGTTGGCTGGTATCATTCCCATCCCGGCTTCGGCTGTTGGCTCTCCTCGGTCGATATCAACACCCAGCAGTCGTTTGAACAGTTAACTCCCCGCGCCGTCGCCGTCGTCGTCGATCCCATACAGTCCGTCAAGGGCAAGGTCGTTATCGATGCGTTCCGACTCATCAACCCACAGTCTCTGATGCTTGGGCAAGAACCTAGACAGAGCACATCCAACTTGGGTCATCTCAACAAGCCCTCTATACAAGCCCTCATCCACGGCCTCAACCGACATTACTACTCGATTGGAATCAATTATCGGAAGACTGCCTTGGAGGAGAACATGCTCATGAACCTTCATAAGCATGTTTGGACCGAGGCTCTGGAGATGGAGGACTTCCGACATGAAGGCGAGCGTAACAAGGATCATTTTAAGAGACTAGTCACATTGGCCGAGGGATACGAGAAGAGAGTCAAGGAGGAGACTGAGTTGACTAAGGATCAGCTCAAGACTCGCTACGTTGGCAAACTCGACCCGAAGAAGCATTTAGAGGATGTTGGTCAGCAGCTGATTGAGGATAATATTGTATCTGTGTCCCGACAGATGATCGACAAGGAAGCTACAATGCCGAAAAAGGACGCCGCCTCCAATGGTCAAGCTAACGGGGACCACATGGACGAGGATGAAGAGCTGTGAGTGTACATAGGCTAGGGTAATTACATCACGGTCTTCGGCCAGTGGCTATGTATCATAGGCGTTGGAACGGGCTAGCGGGTTCTGGTCTTAAGGATAATGGCGACTTGCTTTCAAGCTAAGTTTTGCACCTAGCATCCTCCGCTATATTCTACCCGGGTATACCGTATACGCCCCTATCATGATACACGACTAAAGCTGCAATCAAGCGAAACCTCCACCATCGAACTCGTTCTTTTTGCGTCTCGGTGGCGGCCTATATTCGATTGTGTTCGTTAGACTCGACTATGTGATACAATATTCATTGTGCGACGAGCATTCAATGACAGGCATTTTGTCTTGCACTCAAAGACTCACTTGATTGTGAAGAGGACGAGTGTACAAGAGCGCTGTTACAAAGTCGACAAAGGGACGACTCATACAAGTAGTTGTCTTCATGCCCTAGTCTCCAATTTAATCGTCCTATTAATAAGATTCCGATTGAAGGGCATTATACGTTAGAACATGCTTTGATAGTAAGTTCTCCCAAATTAACTGCTACACTTCTTGTCTAGATGGTTCCCAACCTATATCATTTGCTGAAGGCTTGGTGCTGCTTCCCTTCGAAGCGCTCAAGACCTCCCACACCAAT
Organism: Xylaria hypoxylon; assembly: GCA_902806585.1. Taxonomy (NCBI): domain Eukaryota; kingdom Fungi; phylum Ascomycota; class Sordariomycetes; order Xylariales; family Xylariaceae; genus Xylaria; species Xylaria hypoxylon. Next base: position 4,724,861 of record CADCXB010000001.1, read on the forward strand.
CCGTCGTGCTAGTCACTATAACTCTAGGCTTCGAGCCAATCTAGGCTGGCCCGAACGGAATAGCGTTCCGGGCACCGCCAACCGCCCACAGTCGCAATCCCACGAGCCATATCACACGGCAGGTCCTGCTACGTTAACGGCGCCGGGCCAGACACAACCGCACCCGCGCATCAGGTCGAAAGGCCGGTTCCCAGCGACACCCAACTCGAAGGTGGAATGGTCGACATCTAACATTAGCCCTGAGCAGCTCAAAGAGCTCTTCAATCTCATACACGAAACTCTCGAGCATGTACCATATGCAATATGCGGCCTCGGTGCTCTCATCGATCACGGCTTCACAGGGCGCAAGGCGAGCAGGATCTCTATCTTGTGCCCCCAAGAAAGCAAGGATAATGTAAAAGCGTGGGCGGCATCTAGAGGCTGCGAGATATATGCCGACTCAGTCGGGCTATCAATGCGTGATGGGTCGACCCGCAGAGTCCGTATCAAGTATATCGAGTTCGGGTTTGAGGGCCTGCAGCGCGTGCGCTCGAGCTTCAGCAACGCTATCGTTTTATCTCTCGTGAGCCAACTAGATAATGTCGCTGCAGGGTACTTAGACAACCGGAAGCGCGGCGACAGGCGCGCGCTGAATATTATAGCGGATGATGTATTCTTCTGTCTTGACACCATCGCCTCTCGACGCCAGCGTGTCGATCCGCGGTTCCTGCCCACGCTTCTCGGCGAGGATTTCTTTGCCGATTTCACGGCGCAGTACGTTGACGCACGTCCGGAGATGGCGAGAGCGGGCATCGACGTGAGTTCGGTCCTCGCGAAACATCGCACCGCGACATCGTTGAGGGAGCATAACGAGATGTTAAGAGAGTATGGCATGGAGGGAGATGTCGTCCCGCAAACACCGGGCCAGTTCGAGCATATCCGGGATCTCAACAATAGCCAGAGTGTGTATACACTACGGGAGCGGGACCCTCATGTCGTCATCCCGCCTATGACGCAGTTGCCCGAGTCGAGTTATCAATGCGACGGCGAGATTCCCGACAAGTCGCATCCATCGGCGCGGAAATTGAAAGTCCCTGTGAGAACGTCGGGTCCGGCTGATCTCGGACGTAACCTCACGGCGCCTAAGACTCCTAAAGGAGTCAACAGACCGGTAGCTGACTGGATATAGTTAATGCTGAATTATTTCCAGCCACTCTAGTGAGTTAAAATCGAGTTTTCCATCGCCCTAAACATGCAACGATGATTCAATTAACCTCAGTGGCGAATATACACAGATATACATAGATGAGTAAGTGAATTTATTTTTTAACATCCTAATCTAATTGATATCAAACTCATAGCCTCGTAATAAATAATCTACAGAACATTATTCGGTGATTGTACATGTATATATGGGGATAGTATCGTGATATTATAGTGGCCATGTGGCCAGGATTCTCTCGGCTCCTTTTTCAGCAGCAACCATGACCCCGAATTGTGGGTTTACAGTCAATGGCGATATGATCGACGCATCGACGACGTAAATGTTGGTCGTGCCGATGACTTTAGTATTAACGTCGACGCAACGCCCGATTCTGCAGGAGCTCGACCAATGCTGGACTGAACCCACAGCGTAGGTAGAATACGTAGTGATATACTTGTATATTTGCTCCACTGTTGAGTGTCGAGCTATATTCAAGGGCGTAAGCCCAACTGGAGAAGGAGCCTGAGGCGTCGAACTCGGGAGATATTGGAAGATGGAATGGATGAACTTGGCGATGTTCATGCCGTCGCGCGGGTTGGAGTAGTAGACGCCGGAACTAGCCGAGGGGACGAATTTACCGTCGGTTGAAAGCACGACTCGCCCAGTTGAGAGCAATCCCGAGGTGCCGTATATATTCATCGTTATCGTGTTGTTGGCCGTGAAGCCGCCAGAGCCGGATGAGTCGATCGTGCCCTGGACTCCTGTCCGGCTGCCGTCCGGATTAGGGACGTAGCCCCAGAAGACGGAGGTCTGCGACGCAACAGCGTAAGGACCGCTACGGCTGCTCAAGTATAGATCTCTATCGGCCGGCACCGGGTTGTCGTAATTATGCGTGTAGGATTTTATCTTTGGCCCCGAGAGCTCGATGAAGGTATTGGGATTATCGAAGAGACCTTGGCCCACCTGGGAATTAACAACCCAGTTGGAAGCGGGTGTCCCGCCTGTCGACGCGCTGGACAGCATATCGGACGGGCCAATGCCGGAACGCATGAGCAGACCTGGCGATGCGACCGCGCCCGTGCTAACGATTACTCGTCCACGAGGCGCAAGAAGGATGCTGATGTTGCGGTTATTTACCGTAGCCTGGACACTAGACGCGAGGCCGCGAATTTGTTTAATACGTTGAACCCTCACGCCGGTTGCCAAGCGGAAATTCTTGCGTTTCAAAGCATCTTGAAGGTGAGTGCGTACAGGCCCTCCCCTTTGACCATCGATATAGTTATATGATGGCCTACCAAACACTCTGTCCTTGTTATTCGGTTTATCGTTGAACGACACATTGGCAAACCCGGCGGAGTCCACAAGCCACGCCTTAGCTGCTGTGTAGCCAGTCTGCAGGTAGAACTTGTCGTCGCGAGAGTATTCTGTCACGGACTTCTGTTTTGATAGAAGCCTATTGGTGGCGTTTTTAACATCGACACTCTTCCACCCCTTAGGGTGGTAGTTGTCCCAGTCCGACGCCGGGGGCTGGAAGAAGAGGCCCGCATTGATGGCACTGTTGCCGCCGATGGCGCATGCTTGATAGCTGTTCACGACACCTGGTGGGCAAATCAGGGATTTGCTGCCGCCGAATATGCTCTTGTCTAAAGAAAATTAGCGCGCTGTTCGGCCCTTTCACAGAGATCGTAGTAGTTACACAGTCCGGGAACGTCGACGCGGCTAAGCGATGTCTTCTCGAGCCACTTAGGCTTCTCTGTGCCACCCGTGATGCCATAAGATGGACCGCCAATCTCGAGTAGGAGCGTCTTCTTCCCGGCTTCGCTTAGCCGATCTGCCACGATAATCCCCGCAGTGCCAGCGCCGATGACAATGGCATCCCATTTCTGATCTTCCCAATCTGTCAGAGGAGCTGCAGATGCCGGGGCGCATAGACATAGACAAACAGTGGCAGCGAGCCACAATGCCGGCGACTTCATATTGCTATGCAGAAGGATAATGTCGAGCTCGTCTGCGAGTTCTTTGATCTCCGTTCTTTACAATGAGCAAACAAAGCCGATATCCGAGTAACAGCCCTAGATACAGAGCCTTCTAAGCATGGTAAAAACAAATACGCCTAGATTATATCTCCAATATTATTTAAATTATGTAAAACAAGCATATTAGAGTTGGGAAGGTATTTTATATTGGCTTTGAATAGCTACTTATTGTATGATTAACACGTTAATTATAATGGACCTGTTTCAGCTTCTAGTGTTTTTCTCTCGAACTCGTATTGTTCTAAATAGTGTGTAAAAGTAAAAGCCACTAACCATCAGATGCCAGCTCGGTGAGGCCGTATGACCAATCGGGTCGCATTGTGGATAATAGTCTAGTAGGCAGATCGACACGGGAATAGAAATATCACGAACAAGTCAGCTGTAAACTCGTAAACTACGTCTCCGGTATTAGTAGTGTTATGCTGTGCGACTTATAAGCCGGCATAAGTGGATAATAATACCAGGATAGACAATAATTGATCGAGGCTTATACGAGCGTGCATAATGTATACTAAGTATACTACACTACCAATCTTAAGCCAAGCTGAAACGTCACGCCAGCTACCTAGCTTCTAACCCAAGATGCGATTTGCTTGGTTCCGTAAGTTGCACAAGATGCAGTAGATATGCTGTAACGTAACCTTAGATCATAAAGGAAACCCCGAGAGAATTCTATCACGTACAGATCTCACATCTAGATGCGGGAGAAGAAGCAATTGCCGGAACGAAAATGCAAGTAGGAGACCCATTCAAGAATCAAAGTTGGTACAATTACCTAAGGTTAGTACGCAGACCCCAGCAAACAAGCCCGGCTAAAAGTCGATCCACATCACCATCCATCACCCGTCATGCCAAACCCGCATACCGACGATGCAGAGCCTTAATCTCGCCCTCGAGCTCCGCCACAGGGCCAACGACCTCAACACCAGGGGCAACAGTGCTGACAGGCAGGTTCGCAACCGGCGCGGTCCCTTTCTCTCCCAATTCGCGTCTGAACCCAGCCAACCACCTCTCCAACTGTTGCGCGCTAGCCACATACACAACGCGCCCAAGACCAACCCACGCATGCGCAGCGGCGCACATGGGGCAGTGTTCGCCCGATGTATACACCGTGGCAAGCCGGCGGTCTTCCGCCGCCATGTTCTCCGCCGCCCAGCGCGCGAGTTCGAACTCCGGGTGTCGCGTCGCGTCATTCATAGACCTGATGCGGTTGCGGTCCTCACGCAGGAAAACGTTCCGGCTGTCCACGAGGACGGACCCGAAGGGCGCGTCGCCTGCTTCCAGCGCTTCGCTGGCGAGCGCGACGGTCCGGCGGAGGTGTGTTAGCTCCGTCGATGTGAATGTGTGCGAAGATGGCATATTTATTGTAATGCCCTGCCGCTTCGTAAGAACTGATGCGAGTGCGTATGATAGTGAAGTGAGCCAAAAGACACGATATATAGATAGTAGACAACTTGATATGCTGCTTGGGTTTATACACTCACGATGAAATGAGGAGAAGTTGTCAGGTGATCCGGGCTTACTTAATCCCTAAATTCGGGTCACCTTCCCCGAAATATGAACTAATTTGCAGTAGCTTGTATTGTAGATGGAGTCTGGTCGCTAAGTTGAAGAAAGCAACCATCAAGTTAAAAAGGATGATATATATGATTCTTGCCGTCCCCCTAATAATATAAACACATTAAATTTTATAAACAGGCCTATAGGCGCTCTACACTGTATATTACATTATGCCAAGTTTTTGGCGATGGGGTATCAACTCATCTCGCAGCTGCGGGACGTGGTAACCAAAACTGACTCTGCTCTCGATATCCCGGTTCGCTTTGAGCTAGAGAACGACGCCACTACCGCCGATCATCAGCAGGCCCAGCGAACTTGACGCTTTTTCTTCGTTCTCTTTCTACCCCTCCGTTACTAGCCGCGAAACTACCGCCCCGCCCAGGGCTGGAGCTCAGTATGCCCATAAGGCCGCCGGACTTTTCGTTCCTCTCGTGGCCATTTCCGGCGAGAACTTCGCGAACCGTCTCCACGGCTCGGCTTTGTGGGATTTCAAGGTTGTCTCCCCTCACGCTACCCGCAGGTGTAGAAACAACCGACGCCTCCCTATATAGTGTTTTCTTATTGTCGACTTTCTTAAGATCGGTGAGTACGCCGCGGTACTGTTCCCGTACGGCCCGTCCCAGTTCCTCAGTTCGTGCCGTACTGCTTTCGTTCCGCCATCGTCCAGGAAGACAAGCGTGGCCACAGCCGTCAAAGGGACAACAACCATCGCTATTTGTTTGTGGAGAGTCATCTTCGAATAGCTCCATTCTTGCAGTTTCGAGAAGCGCATTTGCTGTCGAGGATAAGACAGGCGCGTGCCAGTCCTGGAGGCAGCTGGCGTGACCACCATGCGAACATCCGGGGCAATACCACCAGATCGAGAGGCTTGGATTCTCTGATGGAGTTAAGGCTGTGCGTAAGCCTTCATTGACAGTAAGCGGCGTACATCCCGAAGCCGCCTCGCGGTGCCCACACACCGCGCATGGTGCTACAAGCGAACGACAACGCTCGCATTTCCAGATTTCCGAGCCTTCTGGTGAAGAACGGTTGAGCTCTCGGGGTTTGTGGCACTGCGCGCATGCAAATCCAACTGCAACTCGATCTTGAGCCGGGCGGAAGATAGAACTATAGTTCTCGCCCCAAATTTCAATACCAGAAGGCCAACCACGGAGGCAGAGATTCCGCAGCGTCGCGGCCTCGACAAAAAGTTTCATATTCATAAGGCGGGAATGATATTGCCGTAGCACAGCCGCAGCTTGGTGAGGGTCAATTATATCGTCAGGTACAAGAGGCTTTAGAAGTAAGATCATGGCAGAGGCATTAAGAGCTGACCGCCTACTTTCAAACGCAACCGCCTGTGCTACTATTTCATATGGTTGAATAGGCGATGGATGAATTTTGGAGTTGGCACCGGAGCTAGTTGGGTATGGATAAGGCGGATCATCGTCCCAAGGCAAAAAGTCGGTTTCCGTAATGGTAGGCGATGTATGATCCTGCGGGCGAGAAGCACTCTGGCCGAATCGAGACGCTGCACCATGAATGGCTAGTGGGTTGGGTCCGAATTTTGTGGAGTGTTGGGTAACTTCAATATCAGCAGGGTCACTCTCAAAAGAGTCAATAGTTGTTTGAGAAATCATGAAATCTTCTGTTAAGCCATCCGACCCATGCCTCTCAAGGGGTCGCGGCAGTGGCCAATCGCGGCGCACCGGAGGTTCGTCAATTTGCCGACCCCGTATCCTGCTAGGAAATTCCATTTCGCTGCCTCTATCATTTGATTCCTGTCGTCGGAGTCGGTTTCTAGTTTGTTGTACGCTTCCTCCAGCTGAGGTCCCAAGGAGGGAAGTCTGGCGACTTGTATCCGACAGTGAGAACATCTGGATAAAACTCTCGTCTGAATCGAGTCTCACTGGAGGTTTCCGGCGGCTGTTAGGTGACCTCGGCTCCATAGGATCAATCCTCAATGGCTCTTTTTTCTTTGGCACATCGATGGCGATTGGTAGGGTTTCGACGGCCTCGACATCGTAAAAATCGTAGCCTTCTGTACTCGATACCTGACTTTCTTGGCTTACAACAGACAATGTAGTAGAATCAAGTCGTCGCCGGGGGCTAGGTCTTCCTGGGTGAATAGACGGCGGCAAAGAGAAATTCTCTACTTCATGAACTGGGGTCAACCTTTTCATAGTACTGGAACCCTCAAACTCGATTTGATCATCTCTTACTGGCCGAGCAAGGGGAGTATTTACGTTAGATTCGCTATCAATCTCTTCGAGCAGTCTTAATTTTCCGGTAGTTGGACGGCTATCCGCAGATGGTGCAGATGTGGGTGGCCTTGGAATCGCCCCACTAGTATCTCGAAGCTGATAAGATGAATTGATTCTTGGGGGTAAGGGCCTCGTATCATCGCTCTTATTTGAAAGCGATTTGTTTCCCTCGGCATTAGTCAGACGACACTCGAGATGATAATTCGACCTGCTTGCCAAAAGCAAGTTCATAGCATAAGACAATATACGCCATGTTTGAGCCAGCCGAAACTGACTCGCACTTTCGGCAGCCCGAGCGTATCTGGCCATGATTTTCAAGACTCTATGATCAAGGGGCCCTGCATTTTCCGAGTTTGGAAGGTCTTTTTCGAGGATTTCGAGATATTGCTGCGAGAGAAAATGGTATGTGTCGATTTGGGTAGTGGCCGGAATGTGCCCAACAGCCATGACTTGTTGCGGTTTGAAGGGAGCGGTTAGCTTGATTGCTTGCTCTAATGAGATAACTTGATCTTCAACTCCAGGGCCCGAAGGTGGAGTCGTACTGAGTGATTGCACTGGTCGATGTGCGCTTCTTCGCTTGCTACCAACCCGGCGTTTTGGACCTAAGAAGCTACCAATAACATCTTCTTCGGAGTCACTACGGCTGATGCTAAGCATCTGGCCAGTTGGGCTGGAGCTATAAGAGGAAGCCGGAAGTAGATCGTGTGCTTTTACGGTCGCTCGTGGCCTTGACACTTGAACTCTCTCTTCAAGGAACATGAGGACTTCTCCACGCGCAGAAAAATCGAGACTCGAGAGGGGTTGACGGTCCATGACTTTTGGGGCAAAAGCCACATCACATTGCGTAAACCCATCCTGGCCTACAGCCCATAGTAAATCTTGATCGTGCCAGAGAAGGGCACTAGGCGAGGTGTCGAACGATTCAATCTCCTTGTAGGGCATTGTCGGGCGTGCGAGATCCCAGATGTGTACGGAGCTAATGCCATTCTTCGTGTTGCTACCTTCATCATAGGCTACAGCAACCTGGGCAGCTCGTCGTCCCTGTGCAGTAGCAGACCACAGCCCAGGCCGCCACGAGACGGATGTTACAGGTGCTGGGGCATTAATAGTCCATTTCGCCTTTTGTCTCTTTTCCGCGTTCCTGGACAAATCCCACACGTAGCATTTCCCGTCAAATCCGGCACTGATGAGGTGATCGCCGTCAGGGTGCCATGATATTGAAGAGACGCCTTTTTGGGGATCGTGGGCGTTGATTCTGAGCAAAGGCATAGTAGGCCTCCGTATATCCCATTTCAATATAGCACCTGATTCGGTGGCACAGGCTAACATCATGCCGTCCTTGGGTGCCCACTTGAGATCACGAACACCGTCGGCATTGCATCGCAGAGCTTGGAAGGTTCGAAAGGTTAGGCCATTGCGCCCCGCAACGGGCGCCTTGACGTCGAAGCAGCGCACGACACCATCCTGACCCCCCGACAGCATCCAGGTACCCCTATGTGGGTTGAAGTCGAGCTTGTTGACCTGTCGTGAGCCATCGGATGACTGTATGAACTCCAGACCCAGGCCCGATGCTAAGCGGTTGACATCGTACATGAAGATTTTGCCGTTGGCGCATGCGGTGAAAATAGTAGGTTCGGCGCCATGATAAGTAGCTATCTTTACATCCTTGATAGACAGCTGTTCCGAGGCCAGGCTTGCGGCGCTGCCCTTGTTCGCAAACTGGGATGTAATGGCAGAACGCACATCGACGCCTTCTTTGATGTTCACACCGTCTATGTGAATAGTCTTGAGGACATGTCGCCCTCCTAGAACAGCAATGCGGCCATCGGGGGACCGGTCGACGCAGGCTACGGGAACGGACGAGGGTAGACGGCATTTTGCGAGGCATTCGGACGGTACGCTTGGGAGTTGTGAGAGTTGGCAGCGGCAAGACCCGCATCGTTGGAAATGTCCGTGTTGTTGTTGGGACGGCCAAGAAGCCTCTTTATGATCTTGCCTTGGTTATACATGGCGATGGTAACGGTGATGGCGCAATTCGGCCGGTTGAGGAGACAGTCGAGATGGCGTCATTGTTCGGATGCACTCGTTTCGGTCGATTTGAGAAGCCGTTGCCAGCTCAATCGTCAAGTTGAAATATAACTCTTGTCAGTCGCGCATGGACATGTTTAGATGCCTATCTAGTGCCTAATGTGGTCACAGGAGGCCGGCAGGCAATGCTCAGCAGGACGAACCGTTGCGTTGCGTTGATGGATAAATTGCGACTGGGGTGGAGGGAACAGGGACTGAACAGGGTCAGCTGCACTGGAAATGGGGCGCGAAATGCAGACGAAATGCAGAGGCAGTTCGGAGGGGAGGGTTCGTTACTACTATGTAGGTAGGTGCCCCACATTAAAGCCTGTGCCTGCAGGCAGTAGTAGTCTAGACAAGGAGTGTATAGCTGCTGTACGACAACTAAAATGGGGAGACACGATAGAGGGTAGCATACTGTATTACCTAGTAAGTAGGTACGTAATTGCTACGGTTTTATTTGCCCTCTCTAAACAATCTAATACCCCAATACCTAAGATAGCGACTATTTCCATCTAGGTGATTAAATCGAGGTATACGATGGGATTTTAAAGTATGGATACGAGTCTTACCTTAGTCTATAGGTGTTGAATGAAATATTAGACTTGTATTCTAATCGACATTCCCGTATCTTGCCCGGTCTGAATAATACAATAGGGTTAACACCTCGAATACTAAATTAACCATTAAATAATGAAGAGCACCAATGCCCTTTAATGACCAGATAGTCAGTCTACAGAGCATACATACTAGCTACGGAAAAGAGACTCCAAGCGTTCGGAGGAATACCCGAGTCTCATGCGGGACAGCCCTCCGATCCAGCGAGATCGGCCTATCTCCTCCAAGTCGACCATGACATAAAAGCTAGCTGATGTACCCAAGGTCGGATACGAGGTATATAGTCTCGATACATGCAGGAAAGAAAGAGAGAGACTGCGTCAAAGAATACAGGAGTGTTAAATTTCATGTATACATTAAATAGATAACCATTCCCTTCCGTCATCGTCTTCATAATCATGTCATTTCCCAGAGTACCACCCAGTGGGATCTGGGCCCCCGCCATCACCTTCTTCGACCCCAAGACGGACACACTGATTCCCGCAGACCAAGGGACGTACTACTCGTACCTCTCCAAGTCCGGGCTCGCGGGTCTCGTCATCCTCGGCACCAACGCCGAGACCTTCCTCTTGACGCGCGAGGAGCGCAAGCAGTTGCTACAGATTGCCCGCGAGGCATGCGGACCCGACTTCCCCATAATGGCTGGTGTGGGAGGCCACTCCACACGCCAGGTCCTCGAGTTCATTGCCGACGCCGCTGATGCTGGCGCAAACTACGTGCTGGTGCTGCCTCCGGCGTACTTCGGCAAGGCGACGACGCCGGCCGTCATCGACAGCTTCTTCAGCGATGTCGCGGCCAACAGCGCCCTCCCCATCGTGGTGTACAACTTCCCGGGTGTCTGCAACGGCGTAGACCTCGATTCCGCGACCATCGCTCGCCTTGCCCGCCAGCACGACAATATCGTCGGCGTGAAGCTCACCTGCGGCTCCGTCGCTAAGATCACGCGTTGTAAGTCGTTTTCGGAGTCTCGTTCTCCTAATTTGGCCACTTTGAGACACCTTGATCATGTCTCAGAGCGATAACTAACGCCGGATGTCACAGTGGCCAGCGAGCTTCCATCAGAACGCTTCGCTACCTTTGGAGGACAGTCCGATTTCCTGATCGGCGGTCTTAGCGTGGGCTCCGCGGGTTGCATCGCCGCATTCGCAAACGTATTCCCCCGGAGCATCGTCCAGATCTACAAGCTCTACAAAGAGGGCAAGTACCAAGAGGCGCTTGCGCTACATCAAAAGGCAGCGTTGGCCGAGCAGCCCTGCAAATCGGGCATTGCGACGACCAAGTACGCCGCCGCGATTCACACGGCGAGAGCTGCGGGGATTGAAGGGGCGGAGGAGAAGCTAAGGCCTAGACGGCCATACACCGAACCATCCGAGGCCGCTAAGCAGAACGCCGTTGCGGAAATGGCTGAGCTGGCTAAGATCGAGGAGAGCCTGAGGTAAAAAAGCATAGAAAGAAAGAACGAAAAATTAATGAATTGACTTATTAACCCTCGTGTTCAAGCCCGCTATGCATGTACAATGCTGGGATATTTAAAACCCTAAAAAAAGACACATTATGCAAATTGAAGTACCCTATGCATATGACCAAATCCTCAAATAATTACGACAATGTATGCATACCGTAGGGGGCGAGTCATCGGTTTCGCATGTCGTGACAATGCGATAACCGGCTCATAGAACCCAAACTTTGTCCTTCCCAAAGTCAACACATAACTCCAAATCGCTCACTCTATGACCAGTCCATGACACTCCAACCCTTTTATTTACCAGAAGTGACGGAATCCGTTGTAGAAACAGTAGCGGTAGCATCGGAATTCTCGACGGCCTTGCCGTCACTGCTAGTCCCGCTAGCAGAATCGGTCGGTTTCGGAGCCGGGATTTCCGTAGTCTTAGCCACAGTCGCATCGATACGGCCTTTGTCCCCGTCATACGCCAGTCCGTTCTCCGGCCAGCGTAAGAAACCTCTCTCATCAGCCTCCTTCACCGCGTCGGCCAGGAGATGGCCCATTATTTCGTAGCCTTTATCAGTAGGGTGCGAGCCGTCGTCCGAGATGTCTTCTGCTGTGGGCCTACCCGGAAGGCCTTCCGAGTAATGCAACTCAGCCAGCACAACAGCCTTATTCTCGTATTTCTGGTACAGTTCGCGAAACTGTCGGTTGATGTCTAATATCAGGGGCTCGCGGTTCGGCACGGTGTTCGTCAATAGTGTGCTTAATACGACGGTGGCACGTGGCGATGCTTTAAGCAAGTAGTCGATGAAGGCCTCCATATGTACGCCTGCGACGTCGGTGTCCTTGTATTGCAGCACGTTGTTCGTGCCGACGTTGATGATGAAGACATTCGGCACTTGCTTGGGTACGATCTTCTTAGCGTGGTCGTGGATCTGACTGACACGGTTACCGCCGTACGCCTCCATATCGTTGTCCGGCATGTCCCCGTTTCGCTGTGATCCCACCATGTTGATAGGTGCCCCCAGGTTTGCGAGGTCACCGCGAAACGTTTTCCGGAAGCCATTGTTGTCGGTGGATACTTCTCCACGAATTATCGAGGCACCTAAGCACATGATCCGTAGTGGTGTGCCATCCGCTATGCTGCTCGAATTCTTCGGCCGCCAAAGACTAGGCTGTTTCGGTGGGTTCCCATTTTTGGGTTCGTCGTCGCCGCTGTCCTCATTGGTGCCATTTCCGTTGCCACCACCACTGGTACTATTTTGCTGACCGCCGCTGGTGCTGCCATCACTACTACTGCCATTGCTACTGCCATTACCGCTACCAAGACTGTCGCCTATATTATCTTCACTGCTGGTGCTTTTGCTGTTGTGGGGGCTAAGTTCATGGGTTGCACCGAGAGCTGATGTGTACGTGTTAATGACTGGCTAAAGTGTGATACGTGTTGAAAAGGGTGGCAGAAGGAGGTGGACAAGGTCATATTTACCAATTAGAACGACCGAAACGATCACCAGTATAGTCAGTATAGCGATGGCGCGCTTCGTTTTCAGAAAAGCAAGACGACCGCGCCCTTTTGAGGGCGCCGGTTTCTCTATGAGACTCGACATCTTGCCTATTTACGCAGCTATATACGAGAAGCAGCGAATTGAACGGAAGCGGCATTAATAGCCAAAAACACAGGCAAGAAGAAGTAAGACTTGGCACCCGATAATAGGAAAGTTCTAAGGAATGACTGATTCACTTATTATACGGTGGGCATCGTCGAGGCAGTGCATTTTCCGTCTGTAGTGTACGGATGATAGGAAAGATGATAGATAATATGGTGACGTATTTCAGTCCTTCCCGCCAATACACTTCCGAGCTGAAAGTTTTTGTTGTTATGTATACTACGACACCATGTCGGAGGCTCGATGCAGGTCGCTAAGTCCATCCTAATCTCGATTGCTTGATTGCTTTGGAATTGCACTGGATGGGATCTGCAGTGGGACCGGAGGGCTTGGGAGTCTTGGATGTGTTCGGCACAGTTTGCCGGCTTGCTGTGCCATTGGTGGCTGCGTTTGCAGTAGGATTCGCAGGGATAGACATTTTCTAAGACGTAACAATGGCGATTTGTTGGCTTATCAAGTTGCCATGCACTGATAGATAAAATAAATATAGGGAGTGTACAGTGCCTGGCTATTTACGTAGATGGATCAAACACGCTTACACTGCATATTGACTGCATACTCCTTAATTGATCATTCTCCATTCTCTATTCTCTACCTATTTCCCATTCCACCGACCCGCGAGGTCCACGAGTCCCCTGGCTGTGCCGACGTCCGCACCGCCCCCTGTTGCTGCGTCTATTAGTTAGAGTGTTCTTTTGGGTGTTGGTTCTAGACTTTTAGTCGTGTCAAGTATGTACATAGTAATCCTCTTTAGCACACAACATGAAGAACTTGGGGGTTTATTTTGAGATTTTTGTAGGAAGTAGGATGCGCTTAGCGCTTAGCCATTGAAAATGAGCGTAAACTGATCAGGTAGGTAAACCACACCGAAACCAGGTACGATCTATCTAGAGTCCTAGACCATCTTGAACTAACCTAGGTAGGGTAGTGTAAGCCTACCTCCTATCTAGCTTATTTGCACAGGAAGGTCTAAATGTGCAGCATCCTTCACCAGATTTATTATAGGCAGGAAGCACTTTTTATCAGCCCATTCCGCAGTTGTGTCATTGTGATGTTCGACCCATTCCCGTACTTCGTCCCAACTCTTCCAATGCCAACCTTCGCATTTGTTAGGCTCCATAGTCTACAGTATCTCATTAGCATCAATATCCAGTATCAAACATGATATTCAGCCTTGTCATCCCATCTCTAGTTTCGTTCAAACACGCTAGGAGTTCTGCAGGAACCTGGACTTTGCGATGAGATGAAGTTGACGTTAAACTCACCTGAGGTTCGGCATCCGCGTCTTCCAGAACGCACTGCACGAATATAGTGGCGTAATGTTTTAAGGCGGCATCGAACACGTCATTGGTGACGGCGACGATCTTGACGCCCTTCACCCGTAACGCAGTCTCCTCCAGGGTTTCCCGCTCGGCGCACGTGAAGAACGATTCGCCCATTTCGAGATGTCCACCGGGGAAGGCCCATGATCCTACGGATACGGATTCTTTCGTCAGTATCCAATCAACCTCCAACTTTCTTATCCGGGGCAAAGGAAAAGGAAACGTCGTTTCATAGTAGAAGACATGGATGGGTGGGGGTTAGAGGCGTGCAGTGCAGCCTGACAGAAACGTGGATTGGGCGCTTACCGGCACCATGACTGCCCGCGCGCTTCCCAATAACCAGCTCTCCTTTGCGTTGCATATAATAACCGCAACGCCGACGCGGGGGGTTGGTGGGGTTGTAGCCATGATTGCCAAAGTTCTATGTCAAATGTCTAAATAGCAGGTGAGGAGTGATTTAAAAATGAATTATGCACGGAATAGGGACAATAGTTATGTTCTGTTTATCTTCGGCGAGCAGTCGGCAGTGCAAGTTAAATAGTCAGTAATAGCGGGGATCTGGCCCGGTGGCTGTCGTTGTTTGTACTACATGTAAGGTAGGTAGGTTACTAAAGGCAAGGAGGTACACAAGGCGGATTCTACCTAACGTAAAAATCGCCCCTCTACAAAGGCAAGGGACTGTACAAACACTTACGTGACAAACAAATTATGACTGTTGGTTTGCCAATAGACTTCATAAACATTTGCTATGCGTTGTTCTTAATTTCTGCGTTGTGGTCTAGATTTTACGGATACATTAATACCCTAGTCTGAAATAATCATCTCGCCTCGTGTAAGCCCGCCGTATAGTGACTCAACGCCATTTCCCCGGGCTACATGCAACACACACAAGAAATATCACAACTTTGAATATGCCTCGTCTTTCGCCTTAGCGTCTCTTTCCTCTACAAGGACCTCTTCTCTCCCTCTCACCTCAGCATTCGTCGGCCCACCCTTCCCGAACTTGACTAAGACGACCCTCTCCCAGTCGCCACCCCGATCACTGCCCTTGAGCTCTGCGCCCGGCTTATCAAGTGCCAGAATCGATCTCTGATCGCTATGTCGTAAGCCGAGCGTGACGGGGCTAATCACCTTGTCCGCCCAAGGGATCTGTGAAGTAGGGTGGTTCACGGCCTTAGGATGCGTAGTCGTAGGCACGGTGTCTAGAAACACGCGCAGCTTCTCGCGTTGCGCACTGTAGTGTTCCATCAAGGGGCTCAGAGAGCCTGGCGCGGGCGCACCCGTGAGGAACTGCGAGAGCAGGTGCAAGAGGAAATACTGCGGCGGGAAGAGAATCACCTCACCGCGACCTGGCCTCTCGAGCCACGTCCCCACGTCGTCGAAGTGCGCTGCTGTTATCTCAGCCCCGCCGTCTGGCGTCGGGATCAGTGCCTCACTCTGAGCTGCTGATAGTACCGGATCTGGGCTCGTTTCTAACGGCAACATGTACAAGTACATTTGCGTAGTGAAACGTTTGGGCAGCCCTGGCGGTGTTAACCAACGAGTGAACGGGACCAGGTTCTCTAGGTTGCGAAGTTAGTTCACCAATGTTCTCCGTGCCTGCAGGACGCCTGAGAGCCCTTTCTTGCTGGGATGAGTGGCTCGTTTTTTTCTCTCGCTTACCTGTATCAGCAACTCCGCCTATACTCTCTAGCCATTTTCCAAAACTGATGTCGCCCTCATAAATGGCCTTTCGCGCCTTGTCACGCTCTAACGTAGGTAAGTTCAGCAACGGTCCAGCTTTGCCACCTTTCCGCACAAGTAGGATCCCACTCTCTTCAAACGTTTCCCGGATTGCGCCCAGCCGGTAAGCTAGTGAGTCTTCATGCCGTTTGGCATCACCAGGCGGTGGGAGGGTTCCGTCGTGGAAGTCTGAAAGGTTGCCCCCGGGAAATACATGTGCTGATGCGAATGATGTGGAAGTCTTGACTCGGTGAAGTAGTAAGACCTGGTTTGTTGGCGAGAGAAGTATGATACTCGAGCTAGGGTGGGGTTCGGGGGGCGTCTTGACTTTCTTCGGGGCAGAACTTGACGCCCGAGTTCCTTTCGGCATCATAGATGTATAACTACCAAGAATTGGCCTGTTCCCTAGTCTTATGATAGCATTTAGCCCTGTTCGCCCTGGTGGCTGTTTTGGACACGACGTGATCGTGTGACAGTAACCTAAGCCTCTTGCCAAGACGGGTTGTTGCCGATGTCCAGTGTGTCTTGCGTGTCGCCTAGGAATATTCACTAAACAAGGGAATTCTGAGGCTAAAGAAGTCCACAACTGCATGTTTCCGGACTATACTCATAATTGAATCGGGAGACCGGGGTTATGATGCGGGCACCGAGAGATGAGGAGTGAGTGAGAACATGCCGAGGTTCAGCGAATGTTGGGCGGCGAAAATAGTTAGTCCACTCGGCGCTAATCCTGGTATTGTCATCAATGCCTCGAGCTGGAATTCAACTTCTTAGCCATAGCTTGACCACGAAAGTGAACGAAGTACACTATATTGCTTGATATATTCGTGATTCAATATCTCACCCAATCCTTAGCTATCTGGACGAGCGAGAGCGGTTGGTCGCTCGGATTGATTGGCGGGCTTTATTTGCGGTTTCGCAACCCCAACCCCATTTTACATGACAAGAACCAGACAACTAACAAGGATTAGGCCTCTCATACATTTATATTCAGTTATTTCAGCCATAACATTTTCCTAGTCAACCGCGAGACCATTGACGCTCTTCTTCTCATGATTACACCCCATGCGAACTGATCACTCTTTCTTTTCTACCTATGGTAGAAACGGTAACCCCGTAATATTGTTCAAAGTTTCTCATCGGAACAAGAATCTTGAGTCCAATGAAACCCCAATATATATCCCAAGTCTAGGCCAATTCACAATGCATGAGCACTTAGGTAGTTGTGTTGTGCCTTGCAGGCGGTGCATTGTGCCCAGCTGCGCTAGAGGAACCGAAAGCACAAGTGGAAAAAAACACAAAGGGCAGGCTGAGCCATTTGCAGATACCCATACCTCAAGCCCATTACACATAAATTAAGCCTTATCACGCCCAATACCGACTTTATACGCACTAAGTGCCCGGTTTCGACTCTCCTTATGATCTACAATAGGTTCAGGATACCCAGCCTTCTTGGCCTGTGCCGCGGCTCCTCTCCCATAAGGGTCGTGAATGGCCTTACCCGTAACATTCGTGAGTTCAGGGATCCATTTACGAATATAATCGCCCGAGGGATCGAACTTCTCGCTCTGGAGCAGCGGGTTGAAAATTCGGAAATACGGCTGAGGATCCACCCCGACCGATGCGCTGAAACCCCAACCGCCGTTATTGGAGGCGAAATCGCCGTCGATCAAATGCTCCATGAAGAAGCGCTCCCCCATGCGCCAGTCTATGAGCAGGTCCTTGGCGAGAAATGAGGCCACTACCATCCTGCACCTATTATGCATGTATCCTATACTCCGGATTTGGCGCATCGCCGCGTCTACCATCGGAAAGCCGGTGCGCCCTTCGCACCAGGCCGTGAAGTGTGACGCGTTGTAGGACCATTCAATGTTCGAGTATTCAGGTTTGAATGGCTTGTTCATACTAGTGGGCGGCGTTAACAGATGTATTTCCACAGGGTGCGGCGTGCATACCAGATATAAGGCCAGTTTACTAGAACGTGCTTGTAGAAATCCCTCCAAGCCACCTCGCTGATCCACGTCTTAATACCTTCATTTCCAGCATCGAGCTTCTTCGTCTTGTTCTTGTCCCTCGCGGTTCGGATAGCCGTCCTCGCGCTAAGGGTTCCTGCCGCAAGATGTGCTGATATTGACGACGTAGCCGCTTGTGCGGGGAAATTTCGCCGCTCGCTATACTGACCGATTTTCTCTTCGCAGAACCTATCCAGCCTGCTAACTGCTTCGTGCTCGCCTGCAGGCCAGAGAGCATGGAATCGTTTAGCATCCTCCTCGGATAATCTCTTGTTCTCTGGTACATCGGGGATGTCGCGGTCGAAAAGTGCGGCCACTTTGTCTCGGGCGTCCGGTGGATTCTTTGACGGTGGATCGAAAGTATCAAGAAGTTCTGGGTTCGCGTGCACGTGGGCAACCCATGATCGATACCAAGGAGTGTATACAGCATATTGCTTCCCGCTGCCCGTGGTGAGTGCCCCCGGTGATACGACGCAAGTGTCGTGGAATACCTCCATGGCCAATCCGTGGTCCGCAAACATTTTCACCATCTTTGCTTCTCTTCGTAGCTCGTCGACTTCGTATTCCATGTTGGCAAAGAGGTGGCTTGCGCCCCATTCGTTCATGAATTCTACGATTCGGTCGGGTATCTCTTTTCGTTTTTCTACCGTCTCAACGTATAACGGGATGTCCAGGGCGGCTAGGTCTTCCTTGAGGATGCGAAGGGTCCGCATCGTAAAATCCACACGGACCGGTGCTGTTAGGTGCGCCTCAAAGTCTTGCGGACTGACTACGTATATGCAGATCAAGGGAACGCCAGCTTCTCGAGCTTTCTCGCTAGCTTCCCATAGCGCGCGATTGTCGGTTGTTCGCAAGTCCATCTTGAACCACATGACGACAGCATCCTTGACTTTTAATTTCTTCCGGGCTGCCTGTGTCTCTTCAAGAGCCGCGGTAAGCTGTTCAATGGGACGGGGAATTTCACCGTCCTTGTAGGATTGCGCTCGCGCGTTGCTCATTTCGTGTGGGTAGTATTTACGAAGTACGATGCCATTTTCTTCGGCTTCGGCAGAAAAGGGATGTGGCTCGCGTAGAGGATCAGAAGTAGCATTCTCTTGCTTCGGCCTTTTGGCATCGTGAGTGTCTGCAGCATCGCCGTTAAGTTCAGTCTTCCGCTTAGACGCCGTCTTCGAAGGCATGTTGTGGTGGACATATATTTGCGCCGGAGTGAGTATGCTACTGCTGTTATGCCTTGTTATTTGACAAAGTTGAGATAATGGTTGATGAGCGTAGGCCCGAAGATGCAGCGCGATTACACTGGGCGACAGGAGCGTAGAAAGACGAGTAGAAGAGCACCTCAAACCAACTAACGTGACGTTGGTATATCTATTGAGCAAGTGTTTAGCTATTGGAATGCCCATTTGAGTACTGGCGCATCACTATAATGTAGCTGGCATGTTTCGCTCTTCGAGCTCCCGAAATTGCCAAAGCGCCCTTTCTTTCTCGATGACGCACGAGACATCCCGTTCCGCAGATCGAGCCGCACTGGCTACATTGGCTCGTGTAGTGGCTCGCGCTAGTAGATATAGCTGTAAACTATAAACACGGTTGGCATACCTACTACCTACCATATCCTTTAAAAGTACAACGAGTTCCCAAAACATTTTGGCATTCATGTGCTTTATTTTTCGTATTTTGTTCCTAGAGATGCATCGTGGGTGTTTACCAGATGTGGCTTGGTCCCTCTGAAGAATGTGCCTTAGTGTATACTGCACAGTGCCGGAAATGTGGCTTGGCCATATGGGATCTATGCATTCTCAGCCACGGCCCATTATTATTATCTCGCTAGGCCGTAAAGCTTGCTGCGATCACTTCTGGTCTGACATCCCTTCGTTCATTTGTCTCACTTTAAAGAAACACTTGGGAATAAAGGGTTGCCAACCAATGGATAAAACTGATCCAAACATATTATTCCCATGCTCCTAAGCTTCCTTGTTTTCTTCCAACTGTCCATACTTCAAAGTTGCTACGCCCAAGTTTCTACTGTGGGTGTAAGGATGTCCGCGACATTCTGCCATACGCAAGGCGCGTTTTAGCATGGTAGCACAATTAGATGGGAAATAAATAACAAGGGCATTTCGTATCCCTTCACTGCCCAATTCGCTCCTCCATATAATCACGTGACAACCATACTGCTGCCTGTTCATTATGAGAAATTCCACACCTTGGCGCTAGCTGAGGCTGAAGTGGCAGTGTGAGTCCATATAGAATAGATAATACCGTTTCTATCTTTCAAGAAACTAACTATCTTGCCGTACTAAACTTGCGGTGCAGAGGACACATCATGTCGGCGCCGGGAGCTTCTGAGAACCCCATACCACGTTTCACTATCGACTTAGCAAAGCCTCCTCGTGAGCGGTACCATGAGGTCGTACAGGTCTTTGGACCGCGTATGCGTTCTCTTGCGGGCCTGTTTGATAGTTTACTGTCAACATTCATCGCTTTTACATGGCTACGATCAGTCGTAATAGGCATATCCAAGGTCTGCCTCCGCCGGGTCTATGACGATGAGGAGAACGAAGAGATTAGGGGCATTTCAGACGCCTCGGGTATGCCACTGTACTTGCTTGTGGCTCTTAATAACCTCTTGGACTGTCTGTTGGGCTGTACATCTGGCGCTATACCTGTCTCACCTAGTAGGACGTCGCAAAGAACTGGTGATGAGACAAGGCTCTTGCACTTCAGAACCTTAGACTGGGGCATGGAGGAGCTGCAAGATTTACTCGTCGTGCTGGAATTTGTGGACTCAGCATCAAACAATCCAAGCCATGTTATTGCACGATCAATCACCTATGCTGGATTTGTTGGCTCTTTGACAGTAGTTAGGTATGTGCGTGAAGTGGCACGTAAAAGAGAATCTGTCCTGTTTAACCTGAAGAAGCTTACAATCTTGCAGGCCGGGACTTTCAATATCTCTGAATCACCGAGGCTGTCATGACTGCCCTAGCAGACAACTTCGCTGGCATCAGCTTATGGTTTTATTCGGAAAGCGGAAATCTATCGGTTCGATTGTGCGATCTTTCATGTTGCGCCCTTCTCAACCAATTAATGAAGCGGAAAATGTTGCTGGTAGTCCAATTTCGAGATTCGTAAAACAAGCAGAGGCCCTTACCTCCGTACCAAGCGCGCCCTGTTACTTGATTCTCTGCGACGGCCGAGAAGCTGCGGTTGTCGTTAAGGATTGTCTGACAGGTACCGTCCGATCAACGAGTGAGTTCATAGCTCAGACAAATCATGATCCCGACGGTGATGACAAGGATCCAGCCCAAGAGCACGAGACAACTCAACAAGACCGACGCATAGTGATAGAGTCATCGTTCAAAGTTGAAGGTTGGGTAGAGGAATCAACTGGTAGGCAGTATTGTCTTCAGAAGAAATGGGACCGTCATGTACGCAAGTTTCAAGCGCAAAACTCGACAGTGCCCCTGGCAGTGAGGCCGAGCATCACAGAAAGGACACTGCGGAAATGGCTTTCCGACTACCCGACACTCAATGAGTGCACTCATTACACTTCTATTCTTGATCCGGCGACAGGCAAAATTCGATGGTTGATGAGGGGTCACTAGACTCATCTAAAAGGTAATGCTCTAGATGCATTTACTTTTTGGAGGAGAGTGGGGATTGACATCTCTACGCGAGTCAGCTGTGTCAACATAGTCATCACAATCTATATTCGCAAAACACAATGAAATCGTCCTGTAGATATGGGACAAATAGATGCGCGCATAACCAAGACATTGCAAGATAAGAAGACTTCTTGATGTAAATGTATGACCCGTATCTGTGCCACGGCGAACAGCTCGAACACCACAGCTTTTTCAAGGCCACAACTCGATCTCCGGCACGGAGACTATCAAGGTAGCCCCAGACTCCTCGCCCATAGATTCACTCGGAGGTGGATGCGAGAAGACTTAGCCAGCCGGGAAAGGGATTCGTCACCACCAAAAGGGACACACGGCTCAAGGATCGGGTATTGGGGATGATTCTGTTCGCATTGCCATCGTATCCGGAGTCGCATTAGGACGGCGGTATTTCTTTAACGACTAAGCTGCAAATTCCACGCGTCCTGCCATGTCGACCTAACCACGAATTTCCCATAAACGCCGTTACCTGAGTAGCTTGCCATTAGAAATTGTACGGGACTCCTCGTTCACAGATTGACATACCACCAAGAAGAAAGCCTCTATCGGTTGGCGCTCCAAACGCTCTTCAGGAGACCATCCCTCTGGGTGATGCGGTTGAAGGCGTCATCGCTCTCGCCCTATTGACAGCCATTTTAGTACAGGTAGACATGGAGGTAGGTTCATGGAAATAGTACCATGGCGCGCACGAATCCGCTCAAGGCATAGCTTTAGCTGTTGTTAGTATACAAGCGATTGTATAAGCGGAGATTTTAGGTCCTCATACACATGGTTCTCGCCGGCGATCTGTCGTCCGTTGTCATCGAGGCTGGCGACCTGTATAATTCGATTAGCTGCTGTCTCGCTTCGGTCGAGCAATTCGGAGACCAACGCTGATCTGAACACTGGCATGGTCGGTGGCCTTGATCACTGTTGCACATGGCGGTCAGTCCTTGTTTCCCACTACAGCTGCACAATTGGGAGCAGACGGCAACTTACGGCGGCCGGTCGCGCTGCACTTTCGTGGTACGTAAAGGTCGACAACTTCTCCGCGGTCGTTCTCCATTTTGGCGATTGGGGTGAGTTGGGCGGTTGGGGAGGAAGGAAATGTGGTTGGTGATGGTGTGGTTGTCGCAAAAGAATTTCTGTAATTTTGACCCAGGTAGCAGGTAGTGGGAGGGATGTGGTGGGGGGTTGTACCTTTGTATTCTTTGCTCGGCTAAGGTCACGTGCATAGTCACATGCTTTCGAGCTTATTTCGCGTGCGCCCTTGCTCATGCAGTGGGAATGGAACTGATGGGTCATCCTTGTCGAGAGCCCCGCATTCACTTAGGTAGGTACTCATTGGCCTGGCAGTCTGCCTGGGCGTACCTGGAGTTTGTGTTAGTTGGTTGGCAATCCCCAACTTGAATCAATTAGCCCCCCAACCCAACTCTCAACATTGCACGGCAAAGCGCCATCTAGACTAGATAGTCTAGTGGTGGTTGAACACCTTTAGCACCACTCTGTTCGCTCTCTAGTTTTACAATTCTCGACTTCCTTGGATCCAACCATGTTGCTTTAGCTTATTACATATCGCCGCCGTTTCTTGTCAATTCAACCTGTTGATCCGCGGTTTCTATTGTGCCTGGCGCGCGGCGTTCTTTTTGCACCATCGTCTAGCCATGTCTTCTCCAGATGCATTCATGTCTTCCCCGCCTCGGCCACGAACATTCGATCCGACTTCTATTTCCTCATCGTCGCCATATCTTCCTTCTCTTGACGAGATATTTCTCAAAAAGAGCCCTAGAAAGCCATCCTTGCGAGCTGGAAACCATGCTGCGACTCTACCAGCCAACGCCCGAACCACGTTCACGAGTGCTGCAAATGTCCTGCGAGAGACCCCAGAAATTGATATAGATACCGAGACAGTCACCCGCTCGCCCTCACATAGAGTCAAGACAACAACCACAAGTCGTAGACGGGTGGCTTCAAAATCTGATACGTTGGCCAATGATCGAGGCTTGAACCCGCTAGCTGTTGTGATCGAATCTTTATCTCCAAAGGACAAGCCATGGCAAAGGTTTGAGAGCAAACCCTCCGCGCAAAGTGGCGACGAGTCTTTGATCCCTAAAAGTCTCAAGGCGCTAGGTTCGAGAAAGCGACTGGGCAAGACTATAGAGAAAGTGTCTAGGCATTTTACCACGAGGGAAGAGGACTTACATCTTGAAAACAGCACCGATCGAGAGAAAGAGAAAGTTGGCACGGAAGAGCCAGTCGGTGCGGCCCTTGCAAGCACCGAGTTAGAACCTGCTATCCCCCGTCGCGGCGATTGGACGCCCCCGAGAGTTAATAAACCTATTGTTCTCGATTCTGACTCCGATGCTCGAGAGCTCTTCTCGTCGGTTGGCAAAGAACCAGTATCAAAGGACGTATTCCAGACACTATACAGCCAGTATGGAAGACAAGATGTAGATCTAACACCGGAACTATTTCCACAAACCCAAGCCGATTTTTTGAGGAAACGTAAGCGGATCGAGATGATATCTACCGGTCAAGAAAGGGGGAGTGAACAACCTATGGAAAAATCTCCGTTGAAGGAATCACAGCGGCCAAAAGAGCAGCAGAACCAGGCAAAGTCAAAAGCACCTGCACCGAGAAAAAAGACGAGGACGATCACTGAGCTAGCAACGGCCCCTTTCGCGGTACCACTTGCATCCGACATTGAAATCGCAGGACCGGCAACCGGGGAATCAATGCTGGATTATTTTGATTCTGATGGCGCCGTAAAGGCACTGGTTGAACATCAAACAGCTGTCATGTCTCAAAGGAAAACTAAGGGTAAAGGGACGAAGCAACCTCCCAAAACAAAGCGCAAGAAAAAGGCAGGCACAGAAGCCAATCCAATCTTGCTATCCCCAAGCTCTGCATTGAAACAGTCTTCAAACCAGGATTTTGTTTTCGGAACATCAAGCCAACTCGTGCGGGAAGAGTCTCCCACAACATTGCGGGACCTTGAGGCTGCGATCCGTGCATCTAATAGCTTAAAGTCTGACCCTTTTGATGACGACTTGGGCCAACGTTTATGGCACGCTGGAGCACGTGACGAGGAAGGCGAGTTGATAGGAATGGAAGTCATTGACCTGCAGCACAGCCCTGCGATTATGACAGAACCAAATGTAGCCGCCACGCCAGGTGGCCGAAGCTTTGTTGACATTGATGATATACTAGACTCGCCGAAGCCGGCGAGCTCACCCCCAAATGCGCCTTCAGGATCCCTTCGAACGAATTCTCATTTCTTCCAATCGCAGAACATGAACCAGAATTCAAGCGACAAATCTTCGAAGTCAGGAGGATCAGCAACTGCAACTAATGTTGACCCTCGTCCTAATTACGAATTATTCACAGATGCCCAACTCGGCAAACAAATTACATCGTACGGCTTTAAGACGGTGAAGAAACGCACTGCGATGATTGCATTGCTAGATCAGTGCTGGACAAGTAAACATCAAGGGGCATCAGCAGGTTCCATACAGCCTTTGTCAACATCTACTCGTAGTCCTGTCCTAGTTCAGCAGGAGTCTGCTGGCGGTGTACCGAATAAAGCCTCTGCAAAGCCACATGGGCGTGATCGGCCAACGAAAGATGACGATACTATGACATCAGTTACTAGGCCAACTACATCAGATAATCCCAGCCCTAAACGGCCGCGTGGTCGTCCGAAAAAGAGCGAGACCGCTTCCATCGCCACAGCAGGATCAAGTACCTCTATATCGAGCCCCAAACGACCACGTGGCCGCCCTAGAAAGTCGAGTGCTACTTCCATTGAAATTCCAGACTCCGAGACTGGGACTCCATCACCCGTATCATCGCCCGATCCGGTATTCTCTTCACCTCCCCCATTGGATCTCACGACATCAGATGAGGGTGATATGTCTCTAACGTTGTCGCCAACTGATCAACAGGCGGAATTATTTAGACACATTACCAAGGCCGTGACCTCAGCACCCCGTTCACAAAACCCCTCAAATCCGTCGTGGTATGAGAAGATGCTTCTTTACGATCCTATTATTCTCGAAGACCTCGCATCTTGGCTGAACGGTGGTGAATTAACACGCCTCGGATATGACGGGGAAGTGTCCCCATTTGACGTGAAGAAATGGTGCGAAAGCAAGAGTGTCATCTGTCTCTGGAGACAGAATATCAAAGGGAAGGAGCGCAAACGATACTGAATGACGAGCTCACGAACTGAATGTTGGAAATACTGTAACTATGGATACCCATTTCATTAGGAAGAGCGAGAAAAAATGTGATTATATATAATTTATTTCCAATCGAGATTTTGAGCAGACTCAGAAGCTGTTTAACAGTATGGAGTTACATTTGGTTAAACCACTTTGAGCTTAACTTATGAGATCAGGGTTTAAGGGTGCCTAAGCAGCACTAACGTAGCCTTCCCTATTATCAACGTTTTACTCTATAGTCGTCAGAGAGATCTCTTCATCTTTTAAATTCAGAGCAACATATTTACACTTTTCATTCCGCTTTTCTATTCATCTAATTCTTCACTAATATGGTCCATCTATCAGACTTCGAATTGAAATCTCGTGTCAACATTTAATGCTGGCATGGATTGTTCTTGTTCTGATTAGCCTTCTGATTAAATAGAAGTTATCCTAGTTTAGAATGAGCCTTAAGTAGTCGGTTTTGTAGACGGAAGAGGAGTCCGCCGGGCTTCCCTCGTCGAATGGAGGTGACCGCAAACGTGCTGCCAGTTTTTTCGCCCGTAGTTTCGCTTTGCGATTCTGTGAGCTCTCCCTACACCTCTGACAAGTCTTAAAGCCTTGCAGTGGTTTTGAGCCACATCCACATAGACCCTTTGCTTTGGACGCCTTTTGCAGCGTTCTGATCTTCTCACGGCAAACGTTGCAGGTTATATAATTACCGTCTTCTGTGTCATATCTACCAGCCTTGCCTGTGGATAGAGGTCCATTACACTTGGCACAGACCCCTCTTTCTATCCTTTCAAGTTTGTTTCTGGCGTAGGATGATCGATTACTTTGACGTTTTCTTGCGTGAAAATCGCAGATACCGTTTTCAGTTGCTTCTTTCGCGCATGTAGGACTCGCACAGATCTTCTGTGTTGGTAACTGAATCGACTCTGGTGCCATACTGATATCTTCTAGTTGAATGTAAGCTGTATAGCTAGGAGGTGCATCCGCCCCTTAAGCTCCCACCGCAACAAAGAACAACTTATATATATAAGCTGCCGTTGCCGTTAGATGACCATAACAATAGAATACATTGTCTGGCAGACTTTATTCTATCTAACTTCACCACCCTTTGTCTATAATATACCCTTTATAGCCTATTCAGCCGAGGCAGCCCTAGTACGCTAACAATCAGTGAGTATGATAATGGACTTCTTGTACTGAAAATTCAACAAAAGGCGTGTTTCACACTGTAGATTTTATTCTTAGATATTCTTTCTAGTCAGACTCGAGACAATCATGCATGCAGGAGTTGCTTGTTCCGAAGTTTCAAGGTTGCACGGAAGGTTTCTAGGAAGAGTAAATTGAATATCTACGTGTGTACGTCGAAGCAAGCTTAACTTGATTCTATTAACTCATACCGAAGAATGATATATCGGGAAAGTAATAGATAGTCCTGTGTAATGAAGACAGAACTTGCACTGAAGATAATAGCAAGTAAATGCAGAGACCATTCTTGAGCTCACCCTTTACAAGAATACACTTACATGATGAGAACAGGTAAAGACAACTGTAATACATTTCAAAATATAGTATTCAGAATACTGTATTCTGAATTCAGATGTCCTGAAAATGCCTAGGGATTAATCATATACTTAACCCTCATCTTGACAGGGCGTTTCCGTTCCAAGAAAAACTCTTGATTGATTGTGGGAGTTCTCCATGTCAAACGCTCAGGTAGAAGGACGTATGTATCATGCACACTTGAACCCTTTTTCTAGGTAATTTTAAAATATCCTGTTGCAAGCAACTCTTCATTATGTGACGCACACATATCTTCAAAGTAGACAGACAACCCTATTAAAAAAGAATTCTCAAACCAGATGAACTGAGAAAAAGTTAGATATGAGAGCTGCAGGATTCGAACCTGCGCGGTTTCCCACTGCGGGATTTATGGTATAAGCCAACTCAGAGCCGGACCTATGACCTAAACACAGCGCCTTAACCACTCGGCCAAACTCCCAGATTGAATGAACAAGACGCCGGATATTGGGCTAGATGTATCAAGCCAAGATGTGGAGAAGCTTGCAGCTGCTACCAGGTGGAGAGGTAGTTCAAATGGGGTTTATTTATTTTTACCTTTTTAGCTTAACTAATAAAACAAATAAAATATGGCTAAACTTAACAACTTACTTAGCAGTAAAAAAAGAAGCGATAATAGAAAAAATTTCATCTTTTCTAGGATAAAGAGTAGAGGGAATTGCTGCATCAGCCGTGAATCGAACACGGGGCCCATCGATGGCAACGATGGATTTTACCACTAAACCACTGATGCTACCAAGATCACGATTTGCCGAATCAGATCCTCATTTTAGTGTGGGGAAGGCGATTCTAAAACGGGATCAAGATAGCAGAAATATCACCTCTGTGGCTGACCTTATGGCTGGTGCTATGGGCTTAGCCAGTCTATTTAGGTTAGCGGGCTTGGGGATCTATGCGCTGCCTTCGCTATTGCCGGGATGGAGGCGACGACATGCTGTAGTTGAGTTAAAGCGCAGCTATGGCATCTTGGCCTTCAGATATAACGATGGTATGAGCAGGTAGCGTATACTTGAGGAAAACAGATAATGCAGGTAGACATCATTACTACTATCTGGAGCATAGCTGCTTAAACTTTTATGTTGCAATCTCACGGCTTCGCTGCGACTCGCTGCCTGGACCTTACTTGATGTTCTTGCTCAATAGTTCTGTGTTGGGATTGACCAACAGGTGCTTTGACATATGCATTACTTTGCTGATACTCTAGGTCAATCACTATCTTCGTAGTCTATCCCGGCGAAGGCGAAGTCGTTTGAGGATACGTCTGCTCTGATACATCGTTTCAACAAGTTCAGAGGGTTGACTGCTAGCTGGTGTGTATGCTGTCACCGCAGCGCCCTTTGCGATTCCTGTGCTTCTCCCCGATCGTGACCCCTAACTCTCGTAGCACGTAGGAGCTGTCGTATATACAGACTGGCAAGCATTATTGCAAATAATGGACCTGGTGCCTCTCCCGCTATGCATGCACTACTTCACGGTGTATTACGTGTCTATTTCAGCCTCGACTGTGGGTGTTTGAGAAATTGCAGGCCCGACTTGACAACGTTCATTCTACTTTTGCTACTAAAGTCTAAAGGTAGTGTCGGTATAGTGTTGCGGTTCTGTTTTGGAATAGTGTCGCTGGTGTGGCAAAAGCTGAGAATGTTGTTAGCGTATCATACGATGTGATCATATGAGTATGTCGCTAGAGTCGTTGGGTTCGGTATCGGTTTTTGTTTCGACTTCGTGTGATCAGTAGAGTAGTTCGGTAAATGCGTGAAGGAGTCTGTGATCGTCTCAAACGTAAGATGACGGTCAAGTGACGCTTCTATTATAATTGTTTTCTATTAGTATTTTTCTATTGGTGGTCATCATACCATCGAAGATGGTGACTGCTCGCATACTTGTAGTATATCGCCTCCGAAGCGCCCCCGCGGTTCCCATACTCCTCGAGATGGATTTCCCTAAAGTGGTGGTGCGCTTCGGCTAGTGCGCAGGAGGGGACAGCCTGAACATGGTATAGGTTACTATGCTTCGCAGCAAAACAATGATCGAGCATGAGAGAGTTGAAGGGCTAATTATCTAATGACCAGTGTCAAAATATGAGGGCTCGATCTGGATACCTCATCGGGTTCTGTTGGGAGGAGTCACAATGGAAATGCCACCTCTGAGGTTGATGAAGGCCTCGACGTTTATAGGAATCGTTGGAAGGGTTCGGCGGTAGATTAATATAGCAAAATCTAAAAACTCGGATACTTTATGTAATCGACGATTGGGTCTAGGAATCCTTCGGCCCTGAATAGGATATAAGTGTCGGAGCGAACTGTTGGAGGGGATCTGTGACGAACTGGGGCGATGACGAACTGTTTGAAGCTTTGGGCACGATAGAGAGGCGGCTTTGAAATATTGGTGGTTATCTGATGTGCTGGTGAAAATTGTGAACCTGCTTGACAGGGCCCGAGAAAAGAAAGTGCATGTGCAAAATATCAAACAGTATATTGGGGAGGTTACCGTGATAACCCGTGGGACAAACGATCTCTCCCAAGTTATTGGCCAAAGAGGCCCAAGCTCGTATTCGAACAACACTGACTAATAATATGTTTACCTAGTCGTTAAGGGAATTTTATACAGCTTGATAGAATTGCTAGATCATAGCTTACCCAACTTTCCTAATGGCGGCCACTTGGTCAGCATTCTTATCTCATAGTAGTTCAGTCTTCGTCTGCGTTCTCACCATCAGAATTAGTCCTTTAGGAAAGGTGAATCCTTATTAAGAGTCGCTGGGCCTTGGCCCAAGGGACCCTTCCCTTCCGCTTCCTAATCTGTGTGGTGGAGTTACATGGTGGCACACAACGGAGCTTGTTGGCGTATCATACCTACCCATTGGTAAGGTTTGTAACATAGGTAATGTCTTGATCCACAAGAAAGCTGAAATACATCCCTGACATAGAAACTTTCGCCACACTGGCTTAAACACCACCATCATGAACCACGGTACCGAAGCCCCTTCCATCTCGTGGTGGCCCTGCCTCATTGGTTTATAAATTGAGGTGGTCAGAATGTGAAACTTTCAGTTTTGCGGCAGGCCACTCTAGCTTGAATACTAAGGGTGTCGGGATGAGGGACCATGGCGGCTCTACTATCATATTCTGAGCACTAGACATAATTATTCACTCTGCCCCGTGTAAGAGGTCAATAGTTCTGATTTCCGCTACTGTTTTGCAGCGTGGTGGCAGTCTTGCTGTCTAAGGTTGTCATGAGGGGAGACAGGAGAGGGTAGGATTGGCATACATAAATACAACGCAGCATTTCTAGTGCAAATCAACTGATCCCTTGCCTTAGACTGTATATTCTCTGTGTATATAAATTATTTATAAATATACCGTTAAGGATACAAACTTTGGGCAGCTCATAATAAACAGAGGGAGTCAGATGGGCGGAAAAGCTTGCTCTACTATTTAATTATACACTACAATATTAGGCTTATCACAAATAGTTAAATGTTAAAAGTATATTTAAATCAACAATAGACTTTAAAATCTGGTGTCCTCAGCATTTGGATATTGTTAGACTTGGAAAAGCAACTGCATCTTCCGTGGGGATAGTTAAATCATCGCACCATGTCCTAGGCTTCCCATAGGTCCCTGTTATAACTAAACTCAACGCAAGAATACTTAAAGTATTTTATCTAGCCTCTTTATCTAAGCTTTTTCTAGTTATACTGTATTTGTTCTCTACTTTTGCTAATGTATAGCTATAGTGCAGCCATACTATGCAAACACAGTTATTGATTTAAGGGGAACCTATTAGGTTAATAATCTCATGATCTCCTTTTCCTTTAATCTCGCGCATGACTTCCTTTCGTTTAATAATCTGGATTGTAGTTAGCAGTTATGAACTTCATATTATTTGCTTAAATGAAGCAAACGCAGACAGCAACATACCTTGGCTTGCTCTGGGTCTCTTGCCTCTCCCGCCTCTCTCTCCTGCGCTCTCCAATTGTCGTCATTAAGCCGCTCAATTTATTTTCCTCTCTCCTCTCTCCTCTCTCCTCATCTCATCTACTTCGTCCCTAGTAAACTCACTTCGCGTACGAATACCAAGGCGGATCACGGCGCCTTTTTCCTTGATTAGTGTCTGAACAAGATAGAAGCAAGAAAGGGGTAGGAATTCATATTTCCGATGATAACAAACCTTCTGAGCGGTAGTAGAAGTCGTACACCGCCAATGGCTGTTCTTTCAAATCGAGGAAGTTGTCCTCGTACTCGGGCTCTGGGTCATCGATTTTCTCGCCGTCTGTTACCCTATGGGAAGTGTTAGATGTCTCTGCTGGATACGGTGGTTCGTGGAATACATACTCAAGGCAGTAAGGGAGCTCGACCCTTGATGTCACCTTCGGTAATTGTATTATTGTTCACAATTTCCTCGGACTCGAAATCCCGATTGCTCTTGTTCTTATGTGGTTTCATGTGGTAGACACTAACCCGAATTATGCCGACCATGCTGGCCTGTCCGTACCCGGTGTCGCCAACGTTGTCATCAACTACTCTAAAGTCAATAAAAAAAGAACAGACATGAGCGTAGTGTGCACTTACCGCAAACTAGATCCTTAAAACGAAACCGCTGGGACTTTTGCTCTTTCTCGGTACCAACCACCACGCTATCAATACTATCTTCCCAATCGTCAAATTTCAGGTAACTCGGCTGATGACGAGGGTTCAGTTGTATCTTGTCAACTCACACAGCGTATGCAATGTGATCTCCTTCATTTCGGAAATTTGCTGCCTTTGCGAATTCTACTCGTGGGCATGTGCCCGGCTCAACTACAATATACTTTGCAACATAACCATTCTTGGTTTTCCGGAAACCGCCAACAATTGCCATGTCCCGGGCTAGTTGCTGCAAACTTGGCGATTCGTAAGTCCCACGTTGGCCGTTTGGCACGTTGAACTCTTTCAGGGGTTTGCCCGCTACCTCTATCGAAACTTGTAGACTCGGAACTTCATTGATTACTGCCATGGTTGCAGTACTGGCCGGGTGTTGATAGGGTGGGCAGGGCCTCTGTTCGGGGGAGGGGGTATGGCTACGGGATGAGAGATGGCTGGGGAAACAGATGGAGATAGAGGTAGTGGAAGGTGGTATGGAGGACAGGTGCTGATAGATGAAGAAGTTATGGACACGATATATGCCTGGGCTAACTCGATAGAAACAGTTGAAATACATTCCTGCTTCGTAATTATATGTGGATGTGTCAGATGAGATCGTTTATAAAGATCTTTGAGGAGAAGTGCAAGTAGCTGAGCCCACGAAGAAGAGCATATGATTTTCGCCTAGATTGTTTCATAGTCTATGCATCAGAAGCACTTAAGACAGCAGTGTATCAGAGATATCAAGAGAGGGGTGGAGAGAGAGAGAGAGAGAGAGAGAGAGAGAGAGAGAGAGAGAGAGAGAGAGAGAGAGAGAGAGAGAGAGTTGGTGCTTAGAAAGTGTTGAAGGAGTGGAACTATTAGAATCGACCAAACGAGGCAGGCGTAAGGGTGTACCTGCTATCACTTAAAAGTACGTAGTTAAGTTGGATTAATTTCATGTGTCCTTTTTAATAGAAAAGGATTCAGAACTTATAATAACTGCGGCTATATAAAAAAGCGTGCGGTGTATCATCAATTGGGTCACCGTTGCTGTGATAGTAGGTAAGAGTGGACATGAGGCAATCACGTATTTGATGAAACCTGCCGGCAAGGCTAATTTGTCAAGAAATACTAAAATTGGCAGATGCAAGCTAATATCTATTGGAACTATGTCTTATGCTCATCTATGTTTTGAAGTCCTCCAGAGGCCAGTAATGTGATCAGTACTAAATGAAGTCCGCGTAGTGAGGTTTTCAGAGACGAAGATATCTCCTTCCTGCTCAGAGAAGCGAAGGCACACTCGACGATCAACTAACAAGCTGTTGATGAGAGGAATCAAATTTTGAGACCCATTGCTGATTCTGATATCGTCGAAACCATAAGACGTTTGCCACTTTGGACAAGGCTGGTGCCAACGAATGCATGGCGAGTTTCGAGTTGGGTGTCTGAAAACTAGTTGAGTGTCTTCTATGACATGATGGCTGTAGCATCTCCACTTGATCTTCTCGAGCTTACTGATGTTGTATGCTTGGGGAAGGTATCGGGCAAAAAGATCCGAGGATGCGAAAAGCATGCAGTCGTCAGCGGACTGAGGTGCTGATTGCGAAACGAGATATTGGAAGTGAGGAGCTCCCGGAGCCTTGTTATCCTTGCCATCGCTTTCGTTTTCGATGATAGCTATCTTGGGAGTGTCGTCATAACGCATAGGTATCACCTCGGCCGGCACCACTGCAACGCTTAGAGTTAGTCATCGCCATTTTAAGTGTGAACTATGAGTATTTGGAGGCGTGGTTATAGTTTTGGAAAGGGCTGTTACCCTCTTGAAGTGGAGAAAATCAGAATCAGAGGGTCCCGAATGTTACGTACTAATGTTGCTTTGAGAAGCATTGCTGAACTCATCTTGAACTCTCCGGGTGGCGCTAGATTTCCACAGTAGAACCGGACTAGGGCCAGATGCCTTGGCAGTAAATGCGCCGCAATCTTTATTATTAGAGAATCCCCTTAGAACAACGGGGGAGCAAGTCGTTGCAAGCGTATGAACCTTTTGCATATCCACCATAGATAGGGGGTAAGCAGAACTTGGATTAGCTGGTTTAATCATGATGCCACAGGGATACAGGTATTCGAACGTGATCTCCATTCTAGGCCAGTTAAATATCTCTGATCTCTCGCGGAAGTAGCTCGGATACCCGTCGATATACACGATATCGTGCGTCATCGCCGGTATTAAGATAGCATGTGACATTGACACGCTCCCGTCTGCGCTGCGTACTACGGCCCCATGCCACGGGGTCATGACGATCTCGTTATCCTGGGGCAGCATGGTAATTGATACTTTATTCGAGTCGTTTGAGGGGTGAATTGAAAGACGGATGAAGTCAGGATATTTGGATTTTACCGTCTCAGCAAAAGCCTTTGTACCCTTTAGCTAGAATCACCCTTATGTGGCCCTGAGTTTCTACTAACCTTCCCTCTAACTATCATTGCTTTGGCAATACCACTATTTTCCCTCTCTGTTTGAGAGCGAGAGCGGTTGGTTCGATCGTCGCGCTCGCTCATCAAGAACTTCTTATAGCCCTTGTATGTGTTTGAGATATCCGGATCATTCGCGATGGCATCTAACACATCAAAGCCGCTGGGCGTATTCGCCTCGAGAAGACTTCGATACTCAGACACCCTCGCAAGGTATACTTCTTCATTTAGGTTTTCAGATTCGTGCTCGGTGCCGACTATGTCGCAAATGCGTGCGAATCGAATACAGCGGCAGTCATTTTTCTCTGCCATTCTTCTCAACTCTAGGCCGTATCTCCAGACCTCTCGATCAGAGACACCAAGTATATCTAAATCAACTTTAGTGGTTATTTTATATAATCAACATACGGCCTGTTACCATTATATGTGATGCCATCTGAGACGATAGTCAAAAAGGTGTCAGAGTCTGTGGCATCTTTTACCGCCAAACACAGCCCATTGAGATGCAATAGCGAAAGTCGTTCAGCTTCATCTGGGAGCGGTCCGAGAACCTTCTTTGAACGATTTGAAGACTTAAAGGGGAATGCGGGGATCACAAGCTCAATTGGGTCATCTTTTTCAAGGGCTCTCTGAATCTGAACCTGGGAGTAGAGAATTGACTGAGGAAAATCCCAATCATTCTTGTATTCGATGCGGTACCGATTTAGCTGCGTGTATACAAATATGTTAGTCGAGATGTCTAGGTTCAACATCATAGAACCTGCTAGACCACACGACACAATGAGGCTAAGGGGTCAGGCACGAGAGGGTTTAATACACACCACAATAGCAGCGGCTTTGGCTCGCTCGGTGATCGGCTTTGGCGGAGATGGGACTGGTGACAGCGCTCTGATGCAGGGTCCAGACTGGCCGATGATGTTATCCGTTATGTGCATTAGATCGCCGTTAGTTTGCTTTGGCGATGAGCCTCTTCTCAAAGTACCATTTGAATCGGTTTCCCGCTTCTTACAAGTTGCTATATGCAACCTGTTTGATTGGTCACCCACCACTCGATTAAGGTGCGGAGACATTGGAGGCAGAATCTGAATTGAAGCAATAGGCATGTTGAACGTTCATAGGTCCGGATGCTGATGGCCCTGGAAATAACGAGACAGGCAGTTGCTGCTTTATGTATCTTTCAAGATAGGAAGTCGAGACTGGTTAGTAAACTTTGAGTTGTTTTACTTACCTACATGATATTTGGCGTGGGCCGTAAGGAGACTCTGCTGTCTTGTGCCGTATTCCGTGACCAGAAGTACGTGTACGCATTCCTCCGCCACCTTCTCCCCGTATGACAAAATATCAAAACTGGGTATTTGCCAGCGTTATTGAGTCGGGCGAATGTAACTGTGGATACTAGGGTATTAGAAAAGCCATATAGCGTATTCTAACTTTTGCTTATTTAAACATTATTTCATTTTTCTGTTTGTATTGCATTGATACTGTTCTCTTCGTTAATGTAGTCGCGTAGCGGGAGCCGTGGCCGGTAGAATAAAAGAGATCGGCTCGGGGATTTATCCAGCTGTGAATCGTTGTATCTGCGTGCATTTCTACATAATCTGGGGCCAGACCCTCCCACTTACTAATTAATAGTGTGATTTAACTATTCACGAAACTGGAATTTGGGATCATAGTGCAAGAAAACTCTCTATACCTTAGGTACCTATAATGTGGAAGCAGCACTATAAAATTGGCAACTATGCGAATGTTATAGAAAAGCCAAAAGAAAGTTTCTAGAAACTTTACCGAGATAACACCGCCTTCGAGGCCCTTGAATACACTGTTTATAGCATCCTCTACCACGTCTAAATAGTGAAGCAATAAGCCAGTTCGCAGCCTGGAATAGTTTATAGCCTAATACTCAACTACCGGTGTTGTTAATATCGGATTGTGGGGGATCCTGACCACTGTGTTCTTGGGCTTTCTTGGCGCTGGCTAAAATTGTTTACGGTAGTTGAGAGCTTAAATATGTAAAAGTCCATTGCTAAACTTAGCCAAATAGGGAAGAAGCTTTCTGAAATTGGCGCTGTGCAGATACTCCTGTATACGACGATCATCGTGGACAATTACTCTGGATGTGTGGCTAGGGTGCAAGTATGCCTACATCTACCATGCAGTGTCAACGTTGCACCCAGGCAAGGGCGGTAGAAGGGGGTGACAAGGGGTTCATGAAAATCTACCTCGCTCCGGCCGTAAACCTCCCGAGGCTTTACATTGGCTGGCATAGAATAGGAGACACAATTCTTTATCCCGTGGCCGCCTCGGCCAGTATGTACAGGAAGTCAGACGACCTCCAGTCCCCTCCGCACCTAAAGTGTCTCCTCCCTGTAAGCCTTGCTTTGTTTCTTCTCCTTACTCATCTGTACATGGGATGTGATTGTAAAACTCTTAGGAGGCCTAACCTGAATAGGCAAACTCTAAGCTATAGCTAACCGCTGACCTTTCGTGCCATTGATGAGTTTGCCTTGATTTGGGTTTCAGGAGACCTCGATTTTGGATGTTACAAGGCTCCTTACCGCGCTCTGGTCAACGCAATCAATCCAGGCAGCCCATGGTTATACTACTGTTTTGGCCTATTGGACCATTCGGGTGTATTCTCTTTCATAGGACCAAACGGCTACTGATGTTTCATCTTTCTCTGGGCAACGATCAAGTGTGCAAAGGTCAAGGTATTCCCTTGTCGTGACTGTGTTTTGTTGCGCGAAAATATCAGAACCATCCAACGGGTGGTCTCTGCTAGCAATTTATGAATCACCTTGTTTCTTCTAGAGGAGTCTGATGCAACGATACGTTTGGCGGATGGTAAGGTTGCGGTAGCTAGAAGTTGCTGTGAGAACTGCAGGTGGATTTCAATCAACCAATAATCTTCTCGATTTTTTCAAAACAGAGCTCGAACTTTCAACAGTCACGCAATATAGAATTAGTTGCATATGTTGGCGGGGCGCATTTGAAACCCGTTGCCACTGATTTCTAAGCCTTTTCTGGGTTTACTATTATATTTCCAGGAAATGATCCAGAGAAGCCCCCTTAGATGCTCATTAGTTGCCGCAAGACCATATGCGCGTTTGTTTATATCATAACTCGGGATGAATTGAGCTCAATAGAGAATTCTACACATACACTCGATATTTTCACCAATGCTATACTATGTTTTGATATTCTATGACTGGTACGGTTTATTACCACGGCTATTCCATGGCGAATAAGTTAAATCCACTTGTACGGGTATCAACTCCGCCTACGTGAAACAATCATCGTACTTGATTTTGAGGTTTCATGCGGAGTTGTAATTCTATCCGATGAGAATCGCGCACTGACACCACACCAGGGACTCACGAGGGGGTGGCAGGCATACTTTGAGTAAAATTCTCTTTTAAGCGCCGCTAGTCTGCTCCCTATGCCCGTAGACAGTATGTTGCCATTGCACGGAACGGTCAATGGTAACAAAGTCCTCATTGTAAACATGTCATAGATTGGCTATTGGCCTGTGTGGTGGCTCGTGTGGTTTGGTACTGCGACAAATTTTGTCCCTTGGTAAATTATTACCCACAGACAAGTCACTCACATTGTATCGGCTGGTCCCAAGACACAGGACCCCTTTCCTCGTGGCGTTGAGCTCGCACAGCAACAAATCAGCAAAGTACCCATTGAGGATTATGCCTGTTTGATTATCTTCAAGAACCATCTCCACAAGGGTCAATAAGTATTCCATATGCATGGTGTAGATACAGTGTTCCTGTCAGGGGTTTATGTTCAGAGTGAAGGTAGGTCACAGGTAAGTAGCAACTAGGTAGAAGTATGGGGGTAAGCGGTTAATGGCATTAATTCCCGAACCTCTCCCTAACAATTCGGGGGGTTCTTGTCTTCCTCAGTGGGTAGCTTCTACTCACTGCTACATTATCCTCTGACAGTTTCGTACTGGTTCTCCTGGACCTCCAAATTTTGGAAGTTTACAATATGATATGCTAGGAATTTATCTTAATAACATCAGAGCCAGAAATAATCTAAAAAGTCCCATAAATCTTTGGTAGTTCGCTCGTGGGTTTACATGGAAATAGCTTTGGTTGGCGCCATACCTCTAAGTGAACTTCTCTAATGTGAAACTATGGCGCTCGCTCTCTATCAATATTTAGGTATTAGGCGGCTCCCAAATTTGAAACATCTGAGTTCGTGTGTCTTTACAAAAAAAAACATCCCAGAAAAGTGACTAATTAGATGTATTGTTTGAATTATCCACACTCACCAAAACACTACCATCAATATACCTCTCTTTCCATACCTTCAGGAGCTTGAGGATCTTGTCGTTTATGGAACAGTCCCCAACGGCTGGCGTACTCGCTAGCCCACCATGTCAACCTCATCTTCGTTTTCCTCAACTTTCCTCGTCCATTTAGAACACAATAATATGGTTGTCTGGCTAGCTGCCGCACTTCTCCTTCTGCCACGCTGCGGCTAGCTTTTCTGCCCTCGTCTCTCAATCCGAATTCAACAAAAATTGTCTATGATGACGAAGATGACGATGACGACGACCACGAAGACCTTGGCGTGCTGCCAATTTACCTCCAAAATTTCCGAGTCCACGAACACCAACACCACTGCCGCAAGCGCCGCACCTGCTCCGACAACCGTTGCCGTCAAGCCTCGAGCCCACCCATAATACGAGTACCCTCAGGAATAAGAGCTGCCGCTACTGCGGTCAAGTGTTCGCCTTCTCGCCCATCGGATCACAAGGAGCATTGTCGAGGCGCGGCATGTCCAATAGATCCAGCCCAGTGCTGAAATACGCAAGGCGAGCGTTGTGAACCCACGAGGTTAATTGCTGAAAGATTACTCTATGGAAGAGGCATTCGAGATCCTCGATAACTTTAAGGAGCGTGGAGGCGATTTTACCGACACAGCGAAGAACTACTGGAATAAACTATCTAAGGCCTAAATCAAGGAATATCTAGCGCCATGCGACATACATTATTGAATGGCTGTACGGCCAGGGCTTGATTCAGGGCAGCCTCTCCAACACTCCAACGAAAGCCGGTACATATCTGTTGGAGCTGGCCGGCGGAAACAATACGATGGAATCCTCTATCTCCAGTGGCTTTATTTTATCGCGTCGGTCGAAAACTTTGTGCAGGCTTTCGACAAGCCCAATATTTTGGTATTAGCGACATCGCTGTCTAGGTTATGATTTATTGTAGCTTGGTTAGAATACATGGTTTATTCACACGAAACATAATCTTCCTAGCTCTGAACCGCACAAGGAGTTTTAGAAATGGGTCAATAACATGGCCGCGTATTCAGTCTCGATATTAGAACGCAGGTTCCAGTGGTGCTTTCGAGGAATGTCGTGATCCAAAGATTCTTCGGAAATAGCAGCGCGACATGGAGGGATCGTCTTGAAATATACATAGGGAGAGCTTTGTACAGTAGTGACCACCGGTTCCTCACAATTATAGGTACGGTTTTCGAATCAGTTCGTAGCATACAGTCGCTGCCATCGGCGATATAGAGATAACTAGATGATAGCTATGCCATAAACTAGTGAACTGCGTAGCTTCGAAGCCGTTCGCCTCATATAAACTACTAGAGATAAAACAGTTCCCTGACGAGATTCAGAATGTGTCAGGTATATTCGTTTGGATTTCTAGTAATTATTTAGACTCTATCAACCATGTGCGCATGCGTAGTTTAAACTTAGAAATCGTCCAGGAACGGAAGTGTTGATAATACTCTATGTAGTGGATGTGAGACACAACGACTCTCAACTCTTTGAAGGCGTCTACTACCTTGGATTGGATCAGCCGTTTTCATGCGTTCTTTCCATGTCTCGCTTTATCCAGGCTAATACAGGGCTGAAACCAGAAGCTCAAGCTAGAGTCCTTCGGTGAAGAGGTAGAAATGTGTCTCGATCTCTGGTTCGAATCCAAAAGAGGCACTGAGCCATGAGCGCGCAAAGGATGTTTATTCGTCCCTATAGTTTAGCAGCAACAAATCGGCAGCTTCGTAAAAGCTGGACCTAATACCAAACCCGCGACATTGTCCAGTTCCGTGCGTGTTCTCCCTCTCTTCCACGATATCCACAAAATGCCACACAGCCAGCCGGGCGATACCATTAGGTTTTCAATTTGACGGCGCGTTTTCTCTGCGTATTAGAAGTCACCGCAGTAGATGCTGGCAGCTATCCTTGGGACTGTCTCGGGTGCCGGAACGAATCGGGGTTCGGGGTTCGGGGCTTTGCCGTCGCGGGAGAGGGTAATAACTTTAAAGCTATCCGTAGGGATCAGAGTCGGTATTCAAATCCCCACGTCTTTGACCTAGATCGGTTCTTCGGAGATGGGTAGTTTGCGCCCGGAGGATCATCTTTTGCTTTCGGGAGGCTTTCGGCAGCGGGCGGCGTCGAGTCCTGGCCCGAAGGCACAAGATCATTTTTTGCTTTTGGGGGCCCGGGGGGGGTTCGGCAGCGGGCGTCGTATATTTCTCGGGATGTGTATCGTTGAAGGCTATGGAATGAAGGCCGCGTGAACGATGTCTCGCCCGGTAGCAAGATCCTGACAGAAAGCCTGTTAGCGCATCTTAAACAGTCCAAGGTACCGGTTATCCCACGGGATGTAGCTAGGCCCTGGACGATTAAAAGGGGAGATACAATAAGTAGTGGTAAATATTAATCATAGAAGCGAATCTAAAAGGAGGATAAGAAGAGGAGGGCCGGCTGGGTTATTCCTTTGGCCACCGCGAATCAACCATTGTTAAGGAGAAATCATGGCTGGTTGCTCCACCACCACCACCACCAGACTGGCACATAGCTTCTGTCTTTGAGAAATCAGGCGAAGGAGATGGGAACTATTACCTTGAAATAATCCATGCGTAGAAGATGATGATGGTGTTCCATTCGCTGCGTTTTGTTGCAATTATAATTCATAGGGTAATATGAGATAGTGGAACGCCCCTCCGCTATGTCTGACTGTCAATGGAGCATTTTACCCATTCATAGCTACACAAAACACCAGATAAGTTGTCTATATTCATCGGGGATAACTGGGAATTTGTCCACATATAAACAAGAGAACTACGGCGCATACTTGTGACGGAAAGAGAAATAGAGCAAGTACGCCTAATTACCTCTCCCTCTCTCTTTTGAATTGCGAGGTCGAATTTTGTCTCGGTATCTTTTCACTCGGCCTTTCGAGACATTTTTATAGTAGGGCATCTTCTACAAACCTCGTTTTGACCAGCAAAAATGGGAAGAACTTGTGTTTTCTACGTAGGCCTTCTCTGACCGTCGTTTACTCTTGGGAAGTTAGTATTGCCAGCGAGTTGAAATATGGTATTTTTGGTCCAAAGCATTCTCCATGTCGAAGGTCTCAGGTTCTTTATCAAGTACGGCCCTACTTGCCCAGCTACCTGCGTAACTCTCCCTCACCTATAGTGCCTATAGGGGTTTAATCGAGGAGAACAAGCGCCCCAATATTACCACCTTCTACAGAGCCCTGGCCAACATATGACGTGGCAATAGTTCGCCCTGTGGCTGCGCAAGGTTGGTTTTCTATTTCTAGACTAAAAGCTTGGAGCAAGAGAAATAGTCTCCTCTCCAAGGCTGATGACTGCACGTAATGATCGCACCTGAAGAGCCCCTATTGTGATGTTGCCTTGTAGGGTATGTGTTTCCCCCTCGGGGAAGGAATAGTGCTAGTCATTAGGTATTACCGCACTAGTATTTCTGTGGGCTACAGCGACAGTTCCCTAATTTGTTCACGCGCAGGGACCTCACACATAGGTACTTAGTTAACAAATACCTAAGGCACTTACCTATGGTCAGTATAAACCACAACTGCTGAAACTCATGTTGGCGGCCTTTTGGTACCTAGCCAGAAAATTAGGTGATTGTATTATTTAAATTATTCTCTCCCTACAAGACGTTTCTAAGGCTCTCCCTCTCGAGAGCTAGGTAGGTATAACCCATGGCTATCGCCTCCTTTTGGTGTAGCCTTGAGAGAGCCGATTAACACCCACGAAGTACTTTTCTGTCCATCTCTTCTGCGTCTACTGGTTGAGTTACGCCTATTGCTCCAAGACCATCACGATTCCAAAATGGATGAGCCTATGGGTAAAAACACTGCGTGGAGGCCATACTAATTAGTCCTGTATTTGTTTCACGGCTTGACGGTCACCTAAAAGCCTGCGACCGTCGGCAGAATAAACTCGGCTACCATCTCAATCAATATTTGACGACTAATCCATAGAAGCCAAGGTGACGGGGTACAATACAGTTCATCTTACCAAGGTCCGCTCGGACAAGCTGATCTTGCTTTAGTGCCGCTGA
The DNA here is from genome assembly GCA_902806585.1 of Xylaria hypoxylon. NCBI lineage: Eukaryota > Fungi > Ascomycota > Sordariomycetes > Xylariales > Xylariaceae > Xylaria > Xylaria hypoxylon. The sequence continues at coordinate 4,767,618 of CADCXB010000001.1, forward strand.
CGAGCTCGACAACGAAGCCCAGAAAGCCTTCTTCGTGGAAGCCATACCCTTACCGAGACCACCCTCTCTCTATACAATAACAAACCCACTTCCTCGCCCGACTCTTCTCTTGTTACAACGAAATCGACGAAAAAATAGCCAAGCCTACCGTATTTTCGACAGTCCTACTACCGCAATAACCCGCCGTTTATTAATTCCTCTGCATATTATGTAGCCGACCGCCAGGCCTACTACTGCGTAAAGTTTGACACCAAGAGTCCTTACATCGTAAACGCCCAACCCAAATGCACAAAGCCTCGTCTGACGCAACTCAGAGGAGCGACAGGTTCGTCCGTCTAATCGCACGCTGGTGACCTTGATAATACATCGAAAATATCGACACAAAACGACTGTGCGCCATGTGCCAACAACCTACCATGCCGACAAATCGATTGCGTTGTTCTCCCCCGCCTCCTGCACTCCACCCCAAAAGCTATCCCGCCCGCGAAGTGCTTGAGCTGTCTTAACAAGGAATTTGCAGCATTACTGAAGATTTATAGATTCCCTGTATCAAGTTGAAACTTGGCGCAAGTCTGTAGGGCAGGTAGCACTCATATTATACGTCGATACGGCTTCGACCCGCCTAAATTACGAGTTCCGCATATTGTAGGCTACATTTCCCACCTACGGCCCCTCAAAACTTCACGTGTCCTCATCTCCTAATTTTCGCAGCTGGAAAGATTTACTCCAAAGGCTGGTATACCTATACTTGCTTGTCAAAAGGCGCATTTGCCGGATGGAACAAAGAGTTCTGGTTATTGTCTAGCTATAATCCAGTTTACTTTGCAATTAATTTGTTTCCCAGTCGGAATTTACTTCATTACTCAGGGTATGCCATTTTAATGAATTATGGTCTAAATACTTGCTGTGGAATCTTGACCGTTAGTTATCTACGAGGACTTACTGGAAGCGAGGGTCGTTGATAGCCGGAAGGCCGAACTGGGATATGTAGCAGATCGTGTCTCCAACTGACTAGTCTGTCCAGTTTACTCTTATTGCTATGGTGCCGTGTTCTCCAACACTGTCCTATTCTAGATATTACCATTCTAGTGCAAGCTGAAACGTAGTGAAGCACAAACTCGAGATCTTCGACGCGATACTTCACGAATCCTGAGCAGTACTATTCAGGTGGAATTACGGCTGAAAGCTATAACGAACATTCACTTGCTATCGTAAGCTGTGCTAACTACCAAGGAGCAGACTACATGACAGAATGGTTAACAGTTGGATATGGAAAGTTTATCAAAAACTGGGAGCAACAGCAGGCAACGAGACAAATATCTAGTGATTGATATTACGGTTAGCTCAGGTATTATTCGTGCCGGTTTCCGAATCAACTAAAACCTAGTGTTTACTTGTCCAAACTGCGTGCTCAATTTGACAACTGGCCGCTGGTCAATTTAGCATGCTTTACTTGCTCTTCCTCTTTCCAAGATTCTGGTACACAAAAGTCGGCAACCCGCACACTCCTATTAAATATGCGTTGCATTTCTTCTCGGCACTACGTCCTCTTGATATTTTATTCGGGCCGACTTGAAATATTGTTCCATCGGCGACTCCGGAGCCTTCGGGCAATGGAGTTCAAAATGTCTGCTGTGCTTATGGACATCCTACCCCTTCCCTAGTTGTAGAAGGGGTGGTTGCTAATAAGGGGATCTGGCATCGAACCTTGCTATTTGAGAGGGCCTGGAAGTGAAATTACACGCTTCGTGTCCGACACGGTTCAAGTGATAGGCTACGTGACCCCAAGCAGGTTGTTTATCGACACCTGTATTGGCAGTAAGATTTGTCACAGAGCTAGTGCAACCGTGGTGACACCGTTCGTGATCTTCGTCACATTTCGCGGCTGCAACTGGCTGTGAATTCGAAGACGTACAGAACCTTTAGCTTAAGGTACTTCTGAGTCCGAACATTTCAGGTACCATTAACATACTTACATCTGCCTTCCTATCAAAGTCATGTTTGGCAAAGTAACAGGTCTACGGGTTAATGGATTCAATATCACCTTGAAAGCTATAGCCCTAACACAAGGCAGTTCCACAGAAATTCTTGAGGCGTCGACCAACTTTCCCAGGGCTGGATCTGGTTGATTTATATAATTATCATTTAGGCTTATACCACTACCAACAAAAGAAGAGAAAAAAATCCAAGTAACGATTTATCAGCAGGTATGAATTGAATTAAGACATCAATGTATTGGTGTATTGACGCTAAAGTATAATAACTCTAGAGATGGATCTTGTCTAAGCTTGAGGGTAGTCAAGATAAGTTGGTCGTCGAGACGTGAAGAGTGGGGTTTCAGCCTCAATATTTAAATAAAAGTGGAACGACGCGGCTGTGTGGCGCTATTAAGTGGGGACCTACCTATCCACCCATTTACGTACCAGGTAGTTGGGTAGCTCACTAAGGTAGGTACCTCAGACCGACAGTCTTGGAATCCATGAATAGGTGCATGCATCCCACATCCCACATCCCACACGGTAACAAGTTGACCTGCATCACTCTAAGCTGCGACTATCTCTATCACGATGGATCCCGGGCGACGGGCTATGATCTCTGGCGGCCGTAAGTCTCCCCCTCGTCGCGACATCATCACATCTCCAAGACGTGATGCCAACACCAGGATCTCAAAGCACCAACGGCCAACCCAGACCAACCTCCCGAGCACCGTCAGACAGACCTACCTAAGTCAAGACGAACAGTCCCAGCGTTTCGTCGCCGATGAAGACAAATTCGTGCTCAAGCAGTCCAAGAAGAAGGCCGACATCCGTGTTCGTGAGGGACGGGCCAAGCCGATTGACCTGTTGGCTTTCAACCTCCGATACGTAGACACTGATCGAGATGTCTACGACGACAATGACGCGGATATGCAAATCGATGTCCCCGCACCTGTCGCTGTCATAGAAGCACTGGACGAGTCTGAAGCTAGCGAGCTGGATGCCGAGATCACATCATACCACACGCTTGAGACGAATGCGAGAAATAGGGAATATTGGACAGCCCTGCGAACGCTCCTTACCGATCATAGGCTGAGGCTGAAGCCCATGGGACCTGAGGCGCGTGTAGTAAGCGCCGTCACGTCTGACGTAGATAGGATCCTAGGGCCAAAGAGTTTCGAGCAGTTGGAGAAGCTAGAAGGCCAAATACAAGCCAAGCTACGTTCTGACGAAGTCATGGATACCGATTACTGGGAACAACTCCTTAAGAGCCTGCAGGTGTATAAAGCTAAGGCAAGGCTTAAGAAGATCTATGATGCCATTCGGGATAAACAACTCGAGCTGCTGGCAGAGACTGACCCGGAAACAGCCGCTGGGCTCGCCGACGGAAACACCACCGCACAGGCCGCTCTGAAGGATCAACCTGCAGTTCCAGCTGCCGTTTCCCGGCCGAAACCACCAATTTTCTCCTCATCTAGCGCCAACAATGCACCTCCAGGCACGGCAAGGTTCGCATCCAGCGCGAATGAGGACTTCTCGCAGGCCACCAAGGCTCTGTATGAACGCGAGGTTGCGCGGGGCGTCAATGAAGACGAGGAAATCTTCACGGCAGAGGAATCGGTCGCGGGCATGACGAAACCCCAGTGGGCTGATAAATATCGACCCCGAAAGCCACGCTATTTTAACCGCGTGCAGATGGGCTATGAATGGAATAAGTATAATCAAACTCACTACGACCACGATAATCCTCCTCCCAAGGTAGTCCAAGGGTACAAGTTCAACATATTCTATCCCGATCTCATCGACAAGACCAAAGCACCTACATTTAAGATCATTCGGGAACACGGGAGAAGGAAGGGTGAATCTCTTGCTCCTGCAGGCGAGGAAGACACTTGTCTTATTCGCTTCATTGCCGGACCACCGTATGAAGACATCGCCTTTCGCATCGTCGATCGCGAATGGGATTATAGCGCTAAAAAGGACCGTGGGTTCAAGAGCAGTTTCGACAAGGTATGTTTCTAAAAATGCTTCCACGCTTCTGCGCTGTATGCAAGTCATCCCACCTGGCCAAATGATCCTTACCCCCTGCGGCGAGCTTCGAGATGAAGCAGCATGCCTTCTTCTGCATTTGATTCGAGCAACTGTCACGCCAGTCTCCAGCCACATCTGTTGTGTAACCATCCACCACATAGTTTCAGGATCCGGCCCTCCTATCTCCTACTTCCGTCCCCTGATGTTCGCGCAAGTTACATTCAAGGACATTCGATTGACGTCTATTCGCAGGGTATCCTTCAACTTCATTTCCAATTCAAGAAGGTAGGCTTTCCGTGTATAACCCTTATGGCATGGACGGGCATGCTGACACCATGGTTAGATCTATTACCGAAAGTAGGCGGAGCTTCTGCAACCAGAGGCGCCGCGTATGTTACCGGGGCGTTGGCGAGACAAACTGAAGACAGACGGCCCGTGTACAGTACTAGGTGGTATTTCACATGGCCACAGCGACACACAACGGTTCCATAACACGGTGTTAAAAACGTCGTGATATTTTGTCAATCGTTCTCCAAGTAATACCCGGAGTTGATTCGTCCGGGCCCGGTGACACAACGCCTGGCAGAATCACTACCTCATTTCCCACCGCAGTCGAGCGGTATGATGGGTCGTGCTCGGCAGATGAATCTAGGGGTATTCGGATAAGGCATTAGTATAGTTGGAACTATATTTTTATCAAGGGCGGTCTATCGAGAGGCCACTGTGCAACAATCTTTGATGAGAAAGGTTACTGGTGTAGTTTTCCGACAGAATCCTTCATGGGTCGTCGTCATTTCGCTAGAGCTGTGATGCCATCTATGTTGCAGCGAGCTCTGCTTTTCCGTGACCCCTGTACATGCCACATCCATCTTGATCTCTGGAGATCAATGGGTCCCCATGTCGCTTTCCTGGCTTCTAAGGTAGTTAGCCGATGCGCGAGATCTTCTAGAAGTGGCAGGAATGCCCAGTAGTGTGCAGATGATGGCATCGGCTAGAATGCACGTCCCACGCCAGGATCCGGGCCTAATTTAGGAGTAAGGCTGGGGGTTAATGACAAGGGCGGCCGCGGCCGTGTAACAGTGAATGAGGCGAGCTTTGGCGAATAGATGGAGATTTTGGGTGCTAAAACCGACCGGTGCCATGCAGGTAGCCGCAAGCAGGAGACAAGACCTGAGAGCGGCCACTATGTCGCGCGCCGGTCCTTTTGGATGAAAAGACTTGCAGACGATGCCGTAGCGGGAGGGCTGTCAAGAGGGAGGGTCCCCATCACAATACCTTTGTCGTTGCGAGTTTTGAGTCATTGGCTTGACATGAGACAGTCTAGTCCACCTAAGGCTTCTTCAACACGGCACCTAAGCACCTAGACACCTAGACACCTAGACACACCTAGACAGCGTAGACAGCGTAGACGACACTCGTGCCCCCCAGATGTTCAAGATTATGGTGTCGCAAAGGCCCGTTTCTTTTGCATTCCCTCGTCCCAATGATTACTTTAGGGACACAGGCCATAAATAAAGCCCCGACTTAGCGGTGTACATAGCACCCACTGTTAGGCCGTACCAAAGCGCACTGCTGTTTGCACAATGAGCACACCAGATACCCAAGTAGGCTAAGTAGGTTGTTGCAACAGTCCTGGCTGCGTGGTTACAAACGCCGATACATCTAGACGCAGATGCAGGCACATATACAGGCATGGCGACTCAGGCACGTACAGACGCAGCTCGTCTAAGATGTGACGGATATGTCACTGGGGCATATCCACTGCCGAACTTGAGTAACGAGAGAATTAATCTCAGGGAGGTTTTTGTATAACCGCCATAATAAAAGGATAATCGTAATCCTATCCTAGTATGCAATGCAGTATGCAGAGTAGATAGACTAAAGAAACTTACACGTGGGTCACAGGAAACAATGAAGATTGACGGCTGTGAAATACATACAAGTATATTTATCTAGAGCGAGAAACCGCCTGCAGCGCCCTTGCAGAAGTGGAAATTGCCTATTCGGGTAGGTACTGACATTTCTGGGTACTAATATGGGTTAGTAACATAGCATTATGTGGTCTAGTGTAGGTGTATTTCAGATTTCAGGATCTGCGCTAAAGAACTACAACAACCCGCCTAAGAAATACGTCGATGACTACGGGAGCAGGTAAATAGGTCATACGTGAGCCCGTTTCACTGTTCACCTGCACCATCGTGATTGTATTATTCTCTTTTGACAGTCTCCAATGCCCACGGCCGAGGACTAATACATGTCACCACTTGCAAGGGAGAGGGATCATCGATGGAAAGACAGCAGCACGTCAAAGACTCGCGCTGTATGCCTGGTAGCAATGCCCGTGTATTACTCAGTACCACGAGATGTTGAAGCCACTTAGCTACATGCATGTACATGTAGGTAAGGTACATACCCCAGCAGGTAAGGTACATATCCCAGTAGGTATGTACTACATGTAGGTGATGGGCGCACACTACTTACTGCGTGGTCCTTGCTTTCTGCTTTCGTACCTTGGTACCTGGGTACCTGCTCAGGTACCTACATCACCCATGTAGGTATGTAGGTGGTAGGGTCCAGGTAACATGTGCACCCATGTCCATCAAAACCTAGCTACTAGGTGCTACGAGGACGTTGGTGTACATGTACATCTATGTATACCCCCGAACCACTTACACGGACTTTAATGCCACACCATTACCCATTACCTATTGCCACCGATCTTATACTGGCCTTCCCCAGACTACCTACATGTACCTACCTAGGTATGTACCCAAGGTAGGCCAGTGCACTGTAATTACCACCTGGACAGTCGAACAGGTGAGGGCTACATTCGGTCAGTTGGCGGCGACACAAGGGCTAGCCAAGGAGGTAGGCAGGTATGTTGTGCCGCTCCAGGGCTCCCGAACCCCAGCTTACGTCCTTTTAGGAAGAGGTCTAGGTACCTAGTTCACCTAGTTTAGGTAATCCATGGTCTGTCTGTTGTTCGGCCGCAGTCGGTATCTACCTAGGTAGCTGTAGCTTAGCCTGACCAACCACTACAGTACGGTATGTAGTGATTGAAACCATATCCATCATCCACCTTCACATTACACCCACCCATATGCATACATATATATATCTATACACACGGCTCGCATCCATCCTATACCTCAACCCACCTATCTATTCTTACCCATTCAATAAGAAACGTCTTCTTCCACCTCGATCGATACCTACAGCTCTCACTTAGACCATCATCACTACTACTACTATTACTACTACCTACTACTACTACCTACTACCGCCACCACCACCACCACTCCTTGATCATCTCAAGAACCAACTAGGCTGCATACGACAGACCAAACGTTGCAGCCACATCCTGGTTGACCAAGCTCGAGAAGAGAACGTAGGTGTTTACTTACTTGCCCATCTCGCACCATTAATTCTCCTATTCTCTTATTCTCTTATTCTCCTATTCGCCCATTCTGCCATTCAACCTACCTACCTACGTTTTCCACTCTTCCGGACTTTTAGCACATTGTTCGGAACGGATTTAGTCAACCCACTCAGCTCTTGGATATTGTCCTGTTTCCATTCAGTCATTTGTCTCCTCTTATCACTGGATTTTTGCACACACACATACAGAGGCATACACATACACACACATACACACACAACGCAAATACAGACAGCAAACCACAAACTACGCGACGCACGCACGCACATACAAGAGTCGCAGATCTGCATATTTCTACTCCACCATTAATCCGGCTTTCCTACCTCCCTAGTCGAGCTTGCCTTTGATCAGGAACACTTATCCGTTCACACATTCCGCACACACGATCCCTATTCATCTTGTTGTCGACCTTGTTAATCCTGGTTGAGAAGCCAGTGCCACCACGCATCGTTGCCGGTTATCGTGTTCGTGATTGTTGCATTCGGGGACGAGAAACAACCACAGTACTAAGTGTTACTTCAGGATGCACCACATACCTTATAGCGAGCAGACCATGTCCTATCCTTTTGACTTTGCTGGTGAGTACTTCTGCAGTAATTATTCGCCCTTGGACCAGACTACTAATAGATCCGAAGAATATAACACCAAAGAAGCAGATAACCTGCTTCAATCCGAAAATTTCTACACCACAGCCTCGTCGAGCTCCAGTCCGGTGAACTGGCCCTCTGTGATTCAGCAAATGAATCACACACAGTTTAGCTGGGATTCGCCCGGCTATAATATGGGGCCATATGTCCCATTGCTGAGTAGTCAACACCCGCGGAGGGTTCCAAGCCCCTCCCCTGAAGGAGAATCACAAACCACAAATTCCTTTCAGCTCGAGGAAGAGCAGGAAGAAATCGAACCAGCGGAACAGTCCGCTGAAGAGGAGGAACAGAAGGCTAGCGAGCCTTATGCTCGCCTAATATACAAGGCTTTCATGAGTAGAAAGCCAAATTATTCAATGAGCTTACAGGAGATTTACCAGTGGTTTCGCGACCACACAGAGAAGGCCACGAGCAACGGAAAAGGTTGGCAAAATAGCATACGGCATAATCTAAGTATGAATGCTGTAAGTATTCTTCAACGTTCTGCCAAAGCCGATGCTGGGCATCCCAACGCGCGCTTGGAGAATCCGAGTTAATAACAGTTTCCATAGGCGTTTTCAAAAGCGGAATCCAAGCCAAGCGATATCTATGAACCCGCCATCTGCAAGGACACAAAAAAATCCACGGAGTGGGTTTTAGAGGACTGGGCTGTCACTAGCGGAGTCCAAAGCACCACACGGTACAGGAAAGGCAATCCGGCCCGCCGCAGAGGTTCCTCGACGCGGACATCGACAAGACGCCGCGGCGGTGTCAATAATAACAAAAACAAGTCTATTAGGACAAGGCGACCCGTGCCAAACCATGCAGCAAGCACCGCTCTACTAAGTAGATATATTGGTGCGGCCAGTGGACCGAGTACATATAGCCAACCATTGGACTACACCTTCAACCCCAACGCCTTCACAAGCAACCCTCCAAATCCAACGGACTGGACAGGCCACCCCACACACTCAGTGGCAGACATGCCTCCTACCAGCTATGAAATGGGCGGGTACGTGTATAACAACAGCATGTCTCCTGTCCAAGGTCCTGCATTCTCTCAACGGGAGCTCCCTCAAGATCTGTACCAGGCACCAGATATTTCTGGGGCTTACGGGGGACCTCAGCATCCGTTAGAAACAATAAACCCCTTTGCATGGAACCCAGCAGTGGGCGGGGATATGTCCTACTATTCGGCTCCCTAATGAGGGGACAGTTCTTTTAGGGTATGAAGCCCATTCTCATATTTGATTTAGTTCTATTTAGGGTTCGTGCACGGTGTTACGGCCCCCCATATGAGCGTTATTTTGTTTCCATCTCCTTTTAATAGCGGCTTTCGGGGAGCGAGGTTTCTCCAAATGCCTTCGGCATACTTTGTACCGATATTTGGCTTCGCGTCATGTCTTATGCAAATACCTTTTTACACTCACACCACGGGCATTATTGGATGGGCATCATCAAAAAGGCGAAAGTAAAAGAATACCAGTGGAATGTACTCATACTTGGACGGTGGGGAATGATCACGAAATGATACCAAAAGCGGAATAGATAGATAGGTAGCGTGGTGAGCATCCATGAGGTGCTGGGTGATTTGGTGCCACACCGGCACCATATCACTATATGAAATGCACGATGAGTTACGCGAATTCAACAAGACAATGAAATCGCCTTTCTATTTCTTCCCCTTTCTCTATCGTGACGAATAATACGTAGCTTTTTTCGTTAGTCAAGCACATACCATGCAATGAAGAGTAACGCCCGAAACTCTCTAGACGAGAGTGATAGGATACATGGAAGTTGACACGGACTGGGCGCACGGTGGGGGAAACGCTCTATCCATGTACTAGGTTTCTTGAGCTGGCATCCACCCATTTAGCACGCCATCTCAGTGCTTCTGTCTGCAGGGCATACACTAGAACTAGCCCACCTGGAAAGGCCGTGCAACAAATTTCGACACCGGCCGGGACCTCCCACAATACAGTAGCACGATGGACTGGCCCCATATTTACCCAAAGCCCGCTACCCTACCTATCCAAGTTCCCGAAGTCAGGCCTTGAATGGAGAGTAAAATTATAGTTTGGCACCTGTAACCTTATGTCTCGAAGTATATGTGCGTTCATCTGATGGATCAAGTGACATGTATTATTGCTACTAAGTACTTACACATACCCAGGTCACTTACATGCTTCCCTAGATAGGCAAGTAGTTGTCGAATTTTAATTCATGAATATATATAACTATATATTATATATATATATATATATATATATATTTATTTCCATTCCCTTGGCCTTCGTTACCCGCCTGCCTGTGTTGTATACAAGGAGGAAACGGTGCCTATACGGCCAGTTACTTGGCAAGGCGTGTATACGATCGCGAAGAAAGCGCCCTGAGGTGGGGAAGGGGGCGAGATTTCAGGATTCAGCCGGTGGTTGTAGAATGGATGTGTTGCACAGCGAGGTAGATCCCACGGCACGGCGTCTCATTGGCGCGTACGGGCTACGAAACCCGAACTATCCCTCTCATACCACCTATGGCAAGGAGAGGGGGGGTCGGCTGTGCTATCGAGGGAACAAGTGTTGATATTGTTGGGTAACCAGACTGTCGGGCCGGAGCTAGCACAGGGTGCGCATGGTGCGCATGGTGATGGGTGCGCTGGCTTAAACCCAGTCAGTCTGCCGTTACCGTACCGTACCGTACCTAGATGTATATAGTACGCTAGCGCGGGCCATGCATTGGCATAGATTCGCGAGAAGAGGGGGTTGATGCAATATCCCTGCTGCGGATCATACATACACCCCTGGTTGTTTACACTACTATCCACATGGGAAGGCTGTCTGTCTAGATACCGTCTAGTGTGTCTAGGTTAGTTGATCATATGTACGCTAGTCTAGGCAGGGCTCCGGGTGTGAGAAAAATTTGTACATGTAGAATGGGTCGCTGAGAACGTATGAGGGGCGGCTATCTAGTCGGACGGGTAGACTAGTTAGTGTATTATTCCCAGAATGGCGGAGAGCGCATTGTTTCGAGTCGAGTGACTTGTCATCCTTGGTACCTCGATGAGTCGATGAGACTCGCACTAGGTGTAATTTCTGGATCCCCTTTCGGGCAGTTGTTTCATTGTACTGGTGGTATTGAATGGGCATTGAACGGCGAAGAGCTAGCTGCGGGATTCATGTAAGTACCGTTCTGTGCCCTTTCGCTCCCGCTCTCACTGGTCCTTTCACTAGTTTGCAATGGTGTAATTTCTTCAGATGGTAGAACGAGTGGTTAATCTACCTAGGTAGGTAGTTTTGGGGTAGCATACCTAAGGCAGTGTCCGTCCAACCGACCGTGGATGGATAGTCCTGTGATCTGACCTCATTTCCTTTGAATACGAACCTGCCTAGTAGATACATTACATTACCTACCACTTCCCCTCCTGACCTGAGCACGAGCGAACCTGTACACATGTACACAAGACGAGGCAGAAACGGAAAATACGTAGCGGTGAGACTACGAGTGAATAAGCTTGACGGCACTATTATTAACCATCTACCTGAGGCGAGCGGTGTACTCCATTCTCCTATCTACGTAGTACTCTCTTCCTGCCACGGCAACGCGGATACTTTCATATACCGAGACACGTACATGTGTCAGGCATTATGTCACGACGGAATCAATGACATATTGGTGTCCAGGACCGTTATACAAGGCGAGGGAGAGAGCGGGAGAGGGTGTAGCAGTAGAAGTACATGAGGATATGAGCGTACTCCAGCAATACCAAGAGCGTGTTGTTGTTGCTGCCTATTCCAAGACATGGAAGCGAGAGAGACCATACAGTATCAATGGGCACCAACCCGACTGGGCGAAGTCTAGACCAATTATATGCTGGAATTCGGCGAAAATAGGAATTGGCGCAGCAAGGCGTGAATGAGGGTCTGCAAAAGGACCATGGCTTTATCCCTCCCGCGAGCCGCCGTCCGTCCGTTAGAACTAGAGAACTAGCCTTAGTATTAGCGTTAGTCGGCGTACACTGTAGACCGCGAGGTGGCAGCAGCAGAGACAAAAGCGCTGAGGAGCCTATTTCCCACGTTCCAGCCTTACTACACGTGGCTTTGACTATGTATCATATTGAATGATGTGCCTGGATTAGGGGAAAATGTGGCTAACACTAGTCCAATTACTGTAGATCTTCAATCTTGCAATTCGACCTGTAGAGACGACAGCACCATTTCAGCTCCTCTCTCCAGGGCAATTATAGAGCACCTAAGGGAATTAATACTCTCTCCTTGCTCTATTTTTTGCATAACTGCTCGATTATACTCAATACACTCCCCCATCATCTTTTTCTCGTGGATGCCTCGTGTCTCATTGTAAAACGGAGTACATCACCTTTTTCGGCCTCTGAAACTATTCATATGCCTTGCTTGAAGCCAAATTACGAGAAGGGTACGACAAAAAGACGGCAGTGACTTTCGGTACTTGAGCAAGAGAGTAGACATTGTACCTTTCTTGTTTTTTGACGAATTTTGGTACTTCGAATACTCTGACCACGAAACAACTCGGCCGTGTCATGCGTAACGCTGTTCCGGTGAGGCAGTTAGCACCGCATAGGCCACCGCCTCGATTAAGAGCCGTCCACCACGAAGCAAACAAAAGACGGGCGGATGTAGAGCTTTAGGGTGTGGAGGACGTGCCTCTCCTGGTTGTCGGGACTACCTCTGGCACTGTCCTTATCCTGCCTTGTTTCATTCTTAGCGTTGAGTGTCACACCCTCCTTCTCGGGTGGCAGAGGCATTTCACATATGAATAGTTCTCATTACTCGTCTCCATCGATATACTGGTGTTCGAACTCGCATATTTCAACTCTAGCTTAGATAGGGCAACCTAGCTAGCATTAGACGCAATATACTGTATTTGGTACGCAGGTAATAGTTATAATTAATGACGGTGTGAGATTGGTACGTATACCACTAGCACTGACCACACGAAGGCATGCTGTGATCTCATCACTGGTGCCACCGGGAAGCTGAGAGAGTGCCTTGTATTTTAATCAGTGGGAGCTCGGTCCTCTCGGCGGCACTGCCCACCGTTTTGCAACGTCTAGAGTCGGGGATTGTAATTAGGGTGCGGAGGTTGTGGGCTGGTGGTACAACCCCTTGAAGCTTCACCTACGAAGGGCAATGAAATGCGCATCATGGGGCACCGGTACTGGCGCTTTGAAGAGTCCATTGTAACACCGCCCCTTCTCAGCAAGAATATACCATATTGATCTGAGTACCGAGAGAGAGCTGGTATCCAATCTAGAGTGTCCTAGTATCCATATTGTAGCCATATACAGCGGGCATGTCTCCATGAGCGGCGGGTCTTCCGCGTCACTGGTATGTAGTGCCGTTATAAGGGGCCCGACTCGTCAAGATCTTCTCGATTAAGCGCTCAGTAGGCCAGGTGATGTCCTTGAGGTGACACCGTAGCTAGAGATCATCTCTCCGTCTCAGGGGCACCTGACGCACGCAGAACCCGACGATACGTCTCGACCGTGGTATATTTCACCCGTAGCTTGTTACAGATAGTACCCAAAATGAAGTATGTGTTCAGGAGGCAGAAGAATCCACTTGTGGTCTGATAAGTGGGGTTGAATTCATGTATGGAAACCAATCTGGGTGTTTCTGATCGGGCTGGGTCGAGGAACAACAATGTGACCATTGGGAAACCAAAGTATGGGTATTCAAAGAATACGTGCTGTTGCTCGAGGGCCCCAGAAATCCCTAATGGGCGGTCCTAGCTAGCAATATCGAACCAATTCTTCTCTCCCCAGAGGAGTTATCACATATTCATCACATTGAAGCGAGATATGGGATCATATTTTGGGCGCTTGGATGAATTTTCCGTTGCAACTAATCTCTAGTAAATGACAACCGTATGTCTATACCATAACCAGATCGTTGGGTCTGGATGTACCTATCATGTATGATCCCCTTCTTTCTTTCTCCTCCGACTCCCCAAGTACTGGTATCTCGGGGTGATTTTGTACAGGGCCATTCTGAAGCATCCGTACCCATTGGACTCCCAGAATACTAACTAGACGAGAACTCGCAGGTGACCGCCGTTGATCCAATGAATTCACCTGATATCCGAGGCATGCGGGTTGATTTCCTCGCTCAGTGCCCCTGCGTCCGTTTCGACGTCGTCCTCCCACGCGGCCAGTTAGTCGGCGACATAACTTAGACGACTGACATCTGTCTCCGCCAGACTAATAGTCATCTGACCAGAATACCCACCCATTTCCAGCGTCAAGTCGGCCCAGGAGAATATTGTTTGTTTTGTCCAGGAGGGACAACAGCAATTAGTCAGCGGGCCTGGATAAGCACAACAGGAATATCGCAAATACTCCCTCAAGGGCCATCTGTTGTACAGGCGCATAACAGAGGAGCGGATACCGTGTGTGCTGGAGTATTGCTTTCGTTCAGGTAGCTGCAAGTATCTCGACTTGATCTCCCAGAAAAGGATCCCTTTCGTCCACGGCGAAAGGGGAAAGGAGTAGCGGTCCTTGGGGGATGCGTTGCTGCGCTACATCAAGACTACCGAGATTCCAGGCCCCTACGCACTATTCAACAATTACTCAGCACCGGTGAGTAGAGGTAACAGTAGGCGCCCAGGGTAGTGTAGGTATCATTGCGGATTTTCTCATCACATCTCATTCTCTTCGCTAATCTAGAGCAGGCCGGCCGCATGGCTACCTAGTGGGACTCGGAGAATATTCGTTGGCTTCTTATTCAGCTTCTCAATCCGAGTACTGTTTGGAAATCGCGAATACCTAGTCTAGACGACGAATACTACAATACCGCAGCCGGTCAAGGGGTCGACATCCTGTCACATGCATTATCTGGACGATCGATCGAGGATCTGGACAAGTCATATAATAGATTAATACCTAAATAGATGAATGGTGTCATTGAAAAGAAGGTGGCGTTGCGGGAAGGATTCGTGGAGTGTCATGATACTACCTCATCAGCCCTGAGCCGGGTTCTTGGAATAGATACAGCAAGCACTTAGCCGATGTGTGAGCGGTGATGGAACGTTAATTAACAAGTTTGGTAATAACAGCAATAACATCAGAATCAACTATAAATAAGCAACGGCGCCAATTACTTAAGTTAGGATGCTTGAAGGATTATGTCGTCAAATACGCCATTCTACAACGAACGGCGGGATTACCCGGGGTAGCTAGATGATAGACGGTGAGCTATCGTTTTCCTTTTTTTAATCTTAGGTGGCAGTGGAAATGGAGTAATGGCATGACGAAAACATCAAGTTCGTGATCAACCTGGTAATGACATGCCGTTGGAATACTACTCTGCGCGATTGTGGACCAAATATCTCTTGGATCTGGTCAACTGTCGGCTGCCATGATCCCTGCATGCAGAAGGCGGCATTTAACACACACCGGTCATATATCTGTCGCAGAGCCTCTTAATAATTCATCTTATATAATATACCCCAAAGGATCAAGGAAGGGCATCAAGACCCAACTCGCTTCGTTTTGTGCACAGCTTTCGCTAAAAGGGTTATTAATCAAATTTTATCGCTTTAGTTGATAACCCCAGTCAGGCCTCCTATGCAGTCGCTTCCTTCTAGTGTAAGGGCCCGGATGCTCTACCGGTCACGCTTGAGTACAACATCATGCTGAAGGGTGAATTCTCCACGCCACAGTTATAATACACCCTAGATAGCCAAAGATAGTCCATTTAATGCCGATCATGGCATCGTTTGTGGGCCGTAGGACCCTGTATCGTACGAAGCAGTGCCGGCGTAGGCAAATGTACTCTTTCTGTACAGATATCGCACATGTAAATGAGCCGCGGGATCACAGGCGAGCGTACAGAGGGAAGGGCAAAAGAAACCATCGGTAATGAGTAATGAAAACCTCATTGAAAGGGCCACGTCTGTTGAGATGTGTTCGTTGCTAGCCCAGGGTCGCACGCGGATAATAGCTGACGCGTTTGCTCATGATGCCTGCGTGGAGAATGCATGGATTTACTCAGGAGCTTTCGTTACGGCTGGTGTGCCACGACTTGCGTGATGTTATTCAATGCACTACGAGAGAATTTAGAGCTAATTTGGAGACTAATACGGCGTTTGTTGCATTCCTCTCAGAAGGATAGAAAGCCGGTACAAACGGCCCAGCTCACCACGACGTCAAGGCCTGCGCAAGTAATCAAAGTAATAGTTACATTGTACCCCACGGGGAGGCCTTGAGGGAACACTAGGAGTATGCGAGGCGGCAGTTAAGGTATGATCGCCAGCGAATAGGATCTAGGGTGCCTCCCCTCATGACCACCGTTTGACGAGTTGACCTGTCTGGCCGGATCTAACCATGATAACGACCCGGTGAGTAGTAGGAACCTTCTCCGGCCGATTCCCCGGTGCTACGTGCCAAAGACTCTCGTATAGAGGTTCCTTATCTGTATGCCCAGGAGGAAATGGTGGCTCTGTCTTCCGTGAAGTGTCACCCAGTGAGGAATGCTGTACTCCGGAGCATGTCATTCTCTCCGAGAACACAATAGTTTCTTTCTAATGTTACATCCTATAGCCGATACACTCAGCTTCGGCAAAATGAAACTGCCTTACCTCACTAAAGGGGGCTGCCAAGTCAAGGCTACCAATGCCTACCATGACATCAGTTCCTTGCACTCTAGTCACCACTGTCACCAACAGGAGGACCGCGAAGTGCCTCTCAAGCCCTCAGAAATACTTGCCACGTGGTCAGCGACTTCGATAGCGCCGTAGCTTCGCCTCTATAGTTACCAGTAGCACTAGAAATACCCCGGGGTGATTCAGCGTCATAACTAGTGACTTGAAGATACTTTAAAGTCTTGCAGTAAGGTATTCGAGTTGCATTGAAGCACTGACCTGGAGTAAGCACTACGTTGTGAGGGAGTACTGGAGTCACAAGTAGAACCCGACCCTCCCCCCTAAAGATTATGCGAACTCGGTAAAACCTAACTTGTTTTCCAGTTACAATTTTGTACTGTTTGCGAGCAGCAAGTTTAGCCGTTGCGCGCCGCGAAAATAACAAAAGGAGTAAACGAGGAAGTGAAACTCTACTATTTCGTCACCAAGAGTAGCTACCTCGAAGTATAGACAGGCATATACAAAGCGCATTCAATAAAAGGAATAAGAAAACAATTACCATGCAAGGCTTACAAATATCCAACCCTCACTAGTGAACTGATGATGTTATCCCAAGCCTTCTGCGAAGCTTAATAATTCTTAGCGTAGCCAGACTAGCGAAGCAGGATGCCCCATCCGGATCGACGAGGCAAGGACAACGGCAGCGCAGGGTTGTGTGTTGGGGGTTGGGGGGTTGGGCTACCTCTCTTCCCCCTCACTCGGCAACACTGCCAGCCAACCCCCCTGACAACGGCAATGCAGGGCGCTACTGAAAGGAGTCTACGTATTAGATTGCCAGGAGACGTCCCCGAACTGACACAAGTTGTCACAGACCCGGCGCCCTCGTGGAACTATAGCTATGGGGGCTCTAAGTGAGAGGACGAGGAGTTCTCCACACCTCGGGCGCGACGCGACTGAGGAGAGGCGGTTATCAGCAAGGGGTTTATTTACATGAGTTGTAGCACGCATACTATTCGCCTACGAGATAGCCCCGAAGTCCCACACACGACTGACCGGGATTCTACCTTCAAGGAACACCCCAAGCGGCAATACATCCGCTGAACTGAGATCCTATGTACCGATGAATAATAAATCGACGATTCATCACATTAAGGCAGGGTTATTCCACATGAACCCCTTCCCCAATAACAAAGTAAGACCATATCACGTAGCACAAGTCACAACGCAGGACTTCGCAGCTCACCTGGTAGAAGGCGCCTAAACATGGGATAGAATAAAAATTGTCAAACCGCAATGGTTTATCGTACGATTCTGTTACTGATCCGGTATGTAGGGAGCATGGCTCGGCCTAGTAGGGGTACTAGGATGATACTGTATAGCCACCTGTGGCTGTATAAGTCTATCAATACCCACCCCCCCTCCCCTTCCCGGTGTCAATGGACCAGGGGCAT
Source organism: Xylaria hypoxylon (assembly GCA_902806585.1). Taxonomy (NCBI): domain Eukaryota; kingdom Fungi; phylum Ascomycota; class Sordariomycetes; order Xylariales; family Xylariaceae; genus Xylaria; species Xylaria hypoxylon. The sequence continues at coordinate 4,785,757 of CADCXB010000001.1, forward strand.
CAGTAAAAATACCTTACTTCACGTATTAATCCACGTATTAGCTAATTAATTGTTCACTGAGAAAGGTTTCAGTGGTTTTTGTTTTGAATAATAGAGTGTTTCGCTATAATTATCAAATTCTACGTGCCCAAGTGTATTGTTATGACGGTCACAGGACGTAAAGGCAAAATCTTTCGTTATTTCAACACTTTGCCTACTTCATGACTTTACACGAGCCTAAAGGGCAAAGCCAATTGGAATAGTTTGACTGCCAGGTGTGCCTTCGGGTCGGATTTGTAGAATATATTGTATACTAGAGTGCCCTCTCGGGATGACGCCGCATGCCCATGAGGAGGCCAGGTCACTTTTTCTTCCCGCGGCGTAAAACACATACGTTAACCAAATTCATTACTTTAACACGCAATGACTAAAGACAATTGTGCTTTGCTAGCAACAGGTTTTTATTATATACAGAGATAGAGACCGACTGATTTTTATGATATATATCTCTGTGTGTTTTTGTGGTTTTCTCCTGCTCTCGCTAAAAGCTCACAAGATCATTTGAGCGGCCCGTGAAGACTTCATTCAACCCAAATACAAGATACACGCAACTATATCATTGGGTGGCTGAGCGAGATATTGGTGAAGATCAAGCTTTTGTATTTAGTTGTGACATCGACAAGAAATATAAACATTATATTCCGACGTCCTAGAACTCATTGCGTGTAAACTGGCTTTTTCTCTCCACCAACCTTTCGTTTCTTCTTTGGGGGCTTAGAGCCAGGCCCATCTCCACTAGTCATCGTATATACCTTATCAAGAACAACGGTAGTCTACGAGTTTGATGTTAGTCTATCATTTCAAGAGTGAAAGATTCTCGAAAATACATACCTTTTTCGATCTGGATTGCAACATAGTTTTATACGACCCTTGAAACCTACCCTTTGTACGAACCGATCTTCGTGTGGGTTGTGGGGTGGGGGTGGTGAAGGGGCGCTATTGTTACTACCGCCTCTACCGCCGCCTTTTCCGCCTCTACCGCCTCTACCGCCTCTACCGCCTCTGCCACCGCTTTTGCCGCCTCGCCCACTGCCTCCGGCACCATCTCCTCCATCCCCGTCGCTGTTATCCGAGTCTGGAGGGGTAGGGGCGGCGAATCCGGCAGGTCAGGTCCCGGTCCATCCGGGATATCTCTGATATCATACATCATCGGTACTGCATACGATAGCATTACTACTCTGTGGGGGGTCGGAGGGCAGGATAATCGTTTTCTAACTTCGTGAGGTAGATCAATTTGTCTCTCTCAGTGAGAGGATTCGGAGTCGCGCATTTATGCTTTGTAGTGTTCATATAACCAGAGTGAATAGAACTTTCCTGGGCTTCCGAGCTGTCCAAGCTTGACGGGCTCTCTGGCACCCCCGGGGCTCCGTTGTCTGAATTATTGTTGTCTGGGTCATTTCCACCTGGGTCATCATCACCTGGGTCATCATCACCTGCACCATCATCACCTGCGCCATCATCATCTAGTCCATCGCCGTCTGGGTTATTGCCGTCTGAGGTATTACCGTCAGGGTTATTATCGCCTAAGCCATCATCACCCTGGCTACCGTCATTCTGAGAACCGCCGGTCTGGTTGGTGTTGTTATTGTTGAGGTTGCTGCTATTAATTATGCCAGAAAGATTCGGATCTAGATCATCATCCGGATTATTCGGATTATTATCGCTCTTACTGCCGCCGAAAAGCCAGTCGGGATAACCCTTATCATCATCACCTGAATCACTATCCTCTTCGGAATTCGCGGGTACTTTAACCTCTTTGGCCTCTATGGGCCGCCATTCATACTATATAGATAAAGAATCAATATTTGCTCTCGCCGGGGAACCAAACCCCTTTAACTATATAGAATCTCCGAGGCCTGCTAAAGGGGCAAAGTAAACACATAAGACGTACCGGCATTAGGCGCTTTGGTTTTGTCCAAGAAACATCAAGTTGTCTAGATAGTAGCAGTCCATTGTTAGCACTCTGTATAGCGAATGACAAGAAAATCCAAGAGCATTTATGAATCACGAGCCCAAGCCGTCTGACAGTACGCGAGCACGTGCTGACCAGGACTGTAGGATTGATTTGAGGGACTAGAGATAGCTTCGATGCAGGTATCTTTTCATGGGCTTTCTCATATCAACTACAGCATTAGAAACCAGAAAGGGGCCCATATAGGAAGTAGAGAGAAAGCCCCTTTTCACCGAACAGATAGCTGAAGTTTAGAATACTCACCGGTACCAATCATCAGGCTTGTTGCCTCCAGGCCTGCGATATCGCCGCACTTTGCCCCTTGCCAATGGCAATACCGTGTCGATCATAAAGCGTAGGTCTGGTACAAGTGTGGCATTGGGAATGTCGTTGCCGTTATCATCTTCACGTGTTGAATCAATATAACTGTTCTCACAGTCTTCATACTCCCAGTTTTTTAACGTATTAAGTAGGTCGTCTGAATACGGACTGTCGTTTGGACCCATATATTGGTTTATATTATCACCTATACACATGTCAGTTCTCGGCATATGATTGATATACTGATACCTTCTCCTATATCAATGGCATCATGGGGAGTACGGTCGAAGATCTGGCAACCGCTTTGGATTGTCGCCCGAAAGAATGAGTATGTTTCTAGAGACATCACTTACATGGCACATTTTCTGGGGCAAACCCTTCATCGTATTCGGGATCTGCAACGTGACAGAGACATAGTTTCTTGACCACAGAGAAGGCGCCGTACGTATCGTGCCAGCTCTCCGTCGTATATTGATTCCACCGGCCCATTCTAAGTCTGCGCTGTATGTCGCCTTCCACAGCGGCATGTCCGAAATCGCCAAGGACGACCTCAGGAAATGCATTATCTTGAAAACCCTCCTCGGGCTCTACTTCTGAGGCATCTCGAGCGGGATAGTGGATGAAAATATTATTCGCAGCAAGGTCGCGGTTATATATCGCTTTGAACAACGGTGTAAGCTATTTCGTCTCTGCTATTTGCTTCTAATAGCCAGTATTAGGGATCACTCACGAGTCCAACCGACAACCTCGTCATCGGTGCCGGGTGGTGCTCCGGTTTGCATGTATCTCATAGCCTCAATAAGGGTTAAGAACACATGCCATACTTCACACTGTCAATTAGTTGCTACTCATTGGCATAGACAATATGAAAACCTCAGTATAAATAGAGTATAAAGCGAAGGGCTAGAGAAGGATCATGGATTGACTTTTTCGTAGCTTTGGTAGGTTAATTGGAAAATAGATCAACATTGGTACTCACTAAAGTGTTCTGAAATAGCTCGTTGCTCGTCAATATAACGATGCCTAAGTTCTTCAAGACTCCCGCCGTTATAGAATCTAAGATTGAATTAGCGAATATCATTGTGGATGGGCTAAGAACAGACTGCTCACTTGAAATATAACGAGTAAGTCCCATTACCAATATCTTGCCAGAGATCTAACTCAGAGAAATAGGTCCTCCTAATACCTCGTACTGTGAGGGGTCCTATCAAGCGGTGTTCCGCCTGTGGTGCGGTTGATATTCGGAGTTCTTCAGCCTGTTCTTCTGGCCTACGTGGATTTTGATCCGGATCATACATAGTATCTTGAGGTCTTAAATCAGTACTCGTGGAGTATGATGAACATGTAAATGTGCAGCAGCATGGATGTCTCGAGGAATAAACGAATTTCGTTTGCGAGCTGCTAATAAGAAGACAGCAAATATGAAGATAGCATACCTGGTTCCATGATTTTGTTGGCGTATATTTGTCCATTCTCTACGGACTGCACACAGAAAATATGCCCCTTGAGTAAAGTGTTGGCGAATATGAATCCTCTTTTCTGAATGTCATCATTGAGTGACCACTGGTTATTATTATCTGCCTCTACGAACGGAATGTGCACTCCGCGATGTCGGTAGGGATGCTCTCTGAACTTCGGAGGATCTACCGCTACTCCCGCCGATGCCGTCGCTGACGACGCCGCCGCCATTTTGTATGAGTAGCTGAAGGAGTTTTTGGATTATGATTCGGCTAGTCCGTCCTAAGAGAGATCATGATCTGGCCATGGTTCTACACATTTCACGACCGTGGATTGGTGGTGATGAACAAAGACACGAATGAATTAGATTTGCCTGTTTCCGGATATGCATAACAATCCACCAGAATCCTTTGTGATGGAATGCGCTTTCCTATTTTAGTTATTGTGCTTTGTTCTCTTCGATATAGTTTATTAGGAAAGCTAACGCGCCACTAACGACTCGCAGCCAATACGCAAAGGCCGTTACTAAACCCGCCGTAATGCTAGATAGGTCATCAACCACCTTCGTGAGAAATATTTCGTTATGGCCATTTGTTGAAGTAATGCATATGAGCTGTAGGGAGTATCGCTGAGGCTAATAGTGTACTAGGGAGGGTTTTATATAGCAGGTGGTCATACCAGTATGGGTCTATTCAATGGGCTCCAAGTTTATACACCCTCATTAGAAATATGCACCTTCGGTACATTTACTTCCATGGGTTATTTTCTTTGTTCTGGTAAACAGGCCCCCTGAGTTTAATTACTGAATTATATATACGGAGATGGATGGGGTAGGCGTATCTTTATCTAGAAGAATAAGTAAAGCTCGTTTTTGTTGTTTGGGCGTAGCCTGTGCCATGAATACTATCGTGTGAAATTGGGATCAAGAGAAACTATTGTGAGAAGTGAAATGCTTATTGTGGCACACGCAATTTATTGGCACGAGCGATAACAAGAACCCCTGAACTGTCTTCGTCTCAGAACTTTCTCTTTTTCCTTGCTGGAACCGCGCTTTGCCGATTCAATTCCTTAGCTAGCTCGACACGTTTCCGCTCAGCCTTTTGTTCTTCAGTCTCAGCTTCTTCTGACTCTACTGGGGTGTCGGAATGCAGTCTCTTAGACTCGGTGTGAGATTTTTTCCCGATGGCACCTATTTTTCGGATCTCGGTTTTCTTTGGCAATGTAGAGCTATCATTCGTAGTATCGGGGGTAAAATTCCCCAGAGTGTGAAGAGAACTAGTAGTATCCTTAGGCTTCCCCCCTATTCGGCCAAGCGTCCCTTTAGGCAATGCTGCCGGCATTTCTTTTGGAGACAACTGAAGCCTACGTGAACTATCACTATCAGATTCTAACCTAGGCGCAGTCTCATCATTAGCTTCTACCAATGAGCCTGCTGCAGTTGAAGCTTCGGTCGGCTGAGGCAATTTCTTAGACTTCCCGATTGTCCCTAAGCGAGTGTTAGATTGTTTAGTGTGCTTCGGCGTTTCAGGTTGCTCCTCGTCTTCCGTCCCCGATGCGGTATCGTCTTCGTCAGCATGCAAAGTCTGGGGTGATGGGCTGGTGGCGAGATTCCGAGTGGGCATTCTCCTATTACCGGATCCGCCTATTCTCAAGCGAGGCTCATTCTGTGACGGCGTGGGATGGCTACCAGGAACATCGGATTCGTCGCCGTCAGTCACCTTATGTGTTGTCTTGCTTCTTGTTGAATCCACGCTAGTAGGCGATGGCGATAGGCGATGCGTCGGTGTAACCTGCACTTGGAAGTCTTCATCATCTACATCTCCCGATGAAGCTTTACTATCACTGACTTGATTCGTTGCTTCTTTTCGAGACGTGTTACTTTCAGACTTAGAAGCAACATGAAACCCAGAGCCAAGTTTTCCCCACCAATCGTTTAGTGTGTCGGGTAGACCTAGATGCATATCCACGGCGCGACTAAACCCCACATCATTAAAGACGCCATGCAACAAGTCTAGGGCATTATGCGGGCTCGAGATGTTCTGTTGTGATCTCCATCTTGCTTCATCAAAAGGTGCAAGTCCCTTGATCCGCTCCTCGGCAGCCGCTCTAGTAGTCGCATGCTTAGCCGAGAGCGAATTGAAGATGAGCTCTAACGGAGCATGCATCGTACTCAGCTTGTCGAGGAGCTTTGTTATAACAGCATCCTTCTCCTTTAATTGTTTCATGAGGTCCTCAGCTTCACGGCGCCGTACGTATTGCTCTTGTATGAGAGGTAGTACTAGCTCTGAGGCTAGTGAAGCAGACTGGCACTTGACCAAGTGAACAGGCCATTTGAGAGCATCGAGAGGCTTTGGGAGTTCACAAGTGATACGCAGTGTTAGGCCACCCCGGGTCTTGGAATGGGATTCAGTGGCTGTGGCCATACTGAGGCTAATGAAGCGATGATCTGACGAGGTGGGATTAAAGGCGGCATTGAGCTTGGACAAGAACACAGTCCATTGTTCAGAACCAGCATCGATCAAATCGATGCTTGTGTTCTCCTGGAGGCTTCGCAAGAGAATTCCTCTTCGGTCTAATTTCTCAACCCACACATTGGCGAGATCGGTGATGTAGAGCGTGTACGACGACTCGCCGAAGCGTGGAGACACGAGCAGAGCCGGGAGCGTCGGGAAGATAGGTAGAGGGTACCATTTTGATGGCGACTCCATTATTCCGCTGGTAGTTTTGGTGTCATTTGATTTGGGTTATTCTCATCAGCGGGAGTCTAGAGGGAATCCCGTAGGTGAAAGTTCAGGTAGTATTTAGGGGATTGGATGTTTAATCAGCAGATTAATATAATGATGAGGCTATACTAGGCAGCCTTCCTCTTCCAATCTTGGCTCTTTTGATCTAGAGTTAGAAATAGAAAGTCTAGGTACCTTACCTACCTAGATTAACACTTTACTGAGTATCCGAAGTACCTGGGTACCTATAAGAATACGGTCGTGCTTATGCATTTAAACGGTGTATATTAAGCAGGTTGCTATGCAATACACTATATAAAGCAGTTATCACGTGATATATACCTTATTAGTTCCCGATTATAATTTTATCACGCTTTTTTTTAAGTACTTATATTTAGCGCTATATATAAATAAAGCAAAAATAATAATATATATTTATTAATTAAAGTATTTAATAAGGTTATTATTATTATTAGTTATATTTTATTATGCTTATATAATATTATTTAAATTTTAATTTAAATATATTAAGCATTTAATATGTTTACCTTTTAATAATTAAAAGTAAAACTAAAAAACTTAAGTAAAAACTTTTTGCTTTTTAATTAAAATACTTTTAAGGTATTTATAGTTTTGTTATAAATTTTTAATTAAAGGCTTTATTATGTTTTAATAGTTTTTTAGTTAAAAAAAAAAAAAATAAAAAATAAAAAAATAAAAAATAAAAAAAGTGCAGCTTTTTAAGCTTTATATTTTTTTATTTTATTAGTTGTTATTAATATATTATTTATTATAATTTATTATTATATTATTTTTAAAACTTATTTTTTTTATTTTTATTATACTTTTATACTTTTTATTAATATTTAAACTATTTTATATATAAATAATAAGCTTTAAGTTAAAAACTAATATATTATTTTATAAGCTATTTTTAAGCTGTTTATAATTTAATTATAGTTTAAGTTTATAATAAAAAAGTTATAAAGCTAAGTAGTTAAGTTAATTTTTTTTTTTTAAATTTTAAGTAATATAAAAATTTATATAACGTTATTTTTTTGCTTTTTATATAATTATAAAAAAGTATAGCTATATTTAACACCTTTTTTTTAAAAAAAAAAGCTTTTAACTTTAAAGTTTTTATATAAATTTATAATAGTGTTAAAGCTTTATATTTTTAAAGTTTATAATAAAAGTTTATTATATTTATTAAGTAAGTTTTTTTAGTTTTTTTTAATAGCTTTTTTATTACTAAAGCTAAAGTTATTAAGCTTTAGCTTTTTTTTATTTTATTATTTACTTTGCTTTATTTTTTAAGCTAATATTTTTTTAAAGCTTTTTTTATTATATTTTAATTTTATTACTTTTTTACTTACTTTTTTTTTTTTACGCTACTTTTAACCAATTATTATATATTTTGCTAGGTTTTTTTTAGTAATAACTTTACTTACTTTTATTTTACTTATTTTTTACTTTTGTTTTTAATTGTGTTTTTTTTTAAAACTAAATATTTAACCTTTTTTTAAATAATTTTTATTTTACTTAAAATTACTAACTTGCTTTTAAAATCATATAACTTAATATTTAAGTAAATATAAAAAAAAAAGCAACTTAGTTTTAACTTTAATAAATAAATTAAGGTTGCTTTATATGCTTTTTTAACTACTTTTAGGTATTTTAACTGTTTTTTAACTAAGTTTTTTGCAATTTTTTTTGCTAGGCTTTTACTAGGCCTATTAGGTTATTTTAAGCTTTTTTTTTTTTTTTTTTTCGCTTTAACGCAAAGGTTTTTTACTAAGCCTTTAATATATTTTTTATTAGTGCTTTTATATCTAGAAATTTCTTTTAATTAATAAAAACTATTAAAATTTATTTTTATTTTTTTATTTTTTTATTTTTTTGCTTTGTTTTTTTGCTTGCTTTGCTATTATTTTGCTGTTAAAGTAACCTTTTAGTATTAAGGCCCGCAATTAGGTGGTGTAAAGACTACTTTAACCTTTTTGCGCCACTGTTTAGTACTATTAGGTCTATTGCACCTTGTGCTATATCTTTAGGTCTAATATAACCGCGTTTCTAAGTGCTTTTACCTTTTAAAAAGCAGTGTATTTAAATTATTTGATATAAAAAGCAAAGCTTAAGAAGTTATTAATGTTTTAAACTTTTTTTCCTTTTAAGCAAAGAAAATCTAAAAATTATTGTTATATTTAATAAGGTTAAAAAATTATAAAAAATTATAAAAAATATTTATTTTATTTATGTTAAAAATTATATTACATTACTTTATTACTACCCCTTATTTATAACTTATAACCTATATTTTATTTAAACTTACTTTATAATAAATTCTTTTTTTTTATAAGCTTTAGTTTTATATAAAACTTATTATTAAGATTATATTATATTTAACCTAGTGAAACTTTTTAGTTATAATAATTTTAAAGCTTTAATTAAAGGTTACTTATAATATAATACAAGGATTTTTTTTTAATAATAAAATTAAGCAGGAAAAAAAGTGAAAATATTATAAACTTTCCTTGATTTCTTTTTACTAAAAAAATACTATAAACTTACTTTAAACCTTTTTAACTTACTAATAACTAAAAACTAATATTTTAATTAAATATAAGCCTTATATATAATAATATATTTAAAATACTTATAAAAAAACCAACTTTGCTTTTAAACTACTTAATATATAGCTTTACCTTTAATATATACACTATAAGTAGTTTTATTATCACTTTAAATTATTTACGCGTTAAATTTAATAAAAAAACAGCTTTAAAAAAAGATAAAAAAAAAACAAGTAATAACTAAATTATTATTATTATTTTAAAATAAGCAACTTTTTAACTACCTTTTTAACTTTTAAACCTTAGTTTATACTTATTAAATAATAATAAATAAATTTTTTATAAGTGATAAAAACATTAATTAAATATAATTTAAAACTAAAAAAGATATAAACTACTTTTAAAATATATACTTTTATATTTATGCTTATATATAAGTCCTTATAAAATAATAAGCTTAAATATAAGCTTTATTATAATTTGCAGCATATTATTTATATATATTATAAATTTATAAAAGCTTAAATTATAGTTTTTTATTAGCAAATTAAATATAATTAATTTTTAAATTAAAATTAATTTTAATATATATAATTTATTAATTATACTTTTTATTTAGCTACTTATTAATTAATTTATTTAACTTTTTATGATTTTTTATACTTATTATTAAGATTTTATTTATTTTATTTATTAGTATAATAATTATAAAACATTATTATAATAATAATATATTATTTTTATTTATATTAATATTAATGCCTTTATATATAAAAAATAAATTTATAAATGCTATAAATTTAATATAATTTAATTAATTAAAATTTTTTTGTTACTTTTTAATTAACACCTTTTTTTATATATTACTTAAATTAAAAACAATTTATATTAAAAAAAAAGCTATAAAAATAATATATATTAATATATATAAGTAATATATAAGTTTATATTTTACTAATAAAACTATATGTTATAACTTAATATAAATAATAAAAAAAGTTTAAATTAATAAAAACTTTTTATGTTTTTACTAAAAAAGTAGTAATATTTTATAATATATAAAAGTATTAAATAAATATTATATAAAATCTTTAAATGTTAAATTAAGTTTATTTTTTAAATTACTTTTAATTTAATTATTAAATACCTAATAATTACTAAATTATTATTTAAAAATATATATATATATACTTATTTTTTTTAGTTTTTAAAAGGTAATTAAAACCTTATTAAACTAAAACTAAATTAATAGCAAAAAAAAAAAAAAATACCGCTATATATTAAACCTAACAATTAAAGAAATTAATTAAAAAAATTAATTTAAAAAGTATAAAAACTTAGTTTTTAATATAAGTTATAAAAGTTAAAGTTTTATAACTTATATTATAGTTTTATTAATAGGTTTTTAAGTTATAACTAAGTATATAATTAAAATTAAAAAAAGTTAAATTTTATTAAATAATTTTATATATAACTATAAAAAAAACTTATTTAATTATTTAAAAAGGCTATTTTTTTTAATTATTTTAGCTTTTAAAAATATAAATATAAACTATTTTTTTTAAAGTATACTTAATTAATAAACCTAAAATAATTAGTTATAATAATAACTTATATTGTTTTAAATTTAGTTATATATTAAAATAAAAATATATAAAATATATTTAATTATAAATATAAAGTTTGCTTTTTTATAAAATATTTAAAGTATTAGTAATAAATATAAAGTAAAGCTAGCTAAGCTTATAATATTAGTAAAGCTTTTTTAAATAATAAAATAAAGTAAACTAAGTTTAAAATATTAATAAAGCTTTTTTAATAATAGGTTATATATGCTATAAATTTAATTTTTTATAAAAAAATAAATTAAAAAAACATTATAACTATAAAAATATTAGTATAAATATATTTATATTATTAAATTATTACTATTTTTATTTTATAATTATATATATATTTACGCTTTATAACTATAAATAGTTAAAAAACTAAGCTTATAATGTTATTTTTATAATTATAAGTAGTTATTAAAAAAATAATAAAAATAGCTTAAATTATATAAAAATTATATATAAAATAAAAATAAAAAAGCTATAAGCTTATAATATTAAACTTATAAAGTTAATATAAAAAAAAATATAAAGTTTTTATATTATTTAAAAGTTTAAATTAATTATTTTATACTTAAATAAATAAACTTTTATTTTATTAAACTATATATTATAATAATATAATTATAAGTTTTAAAATATAAATAAAAAGTTATTATAAAAAAAATAATTATTTAAAAAAAAAGAAATAAAAACTAGTGTAAACTATTAAAATATACTTTAAAACAATATTAATTTTTTTTTTAACCTTATTAAAAACATTAGCTTAATTTAAAAACTAAAATAAAAAATAAAAATATATACTAATATTTTATATATAATAAAAATTACACCTATTATTTTAAGTGCTAAAAAACTTGCGCTTTATTATTAAGTGTTTAAATCCGATGCACCGGTTAAACATGACCGTTGTTACCTGCGTATATAAGCGACTGTTTTCAACACTCCCTCTACGCTGTATACGCCCCTACAACATATACGGGCCTCCATCCGAAGGCGCGGCTAATAATTGACTCCGGTGAGTCCAGGGCTCAAACCGGTAGTCTTAGCGTTGCGTGTGTTCCGGAGAACAATGAGAGGTGTGAGTTCAGCACTTATACCGCTAGGCTAACAAACAACGCTAGCTACCATGTTTAAATCCGATGCACCGGTTAAACATGACCGTTGTTACCTACGTATATAAGCGACTGTTTTCAACATTAAGTTATATATAAAACCTATTTAAATTATCTAGCTTTTTTAAAAAATTATATTTTTATTTACTATTTTTTTTTAGCACTAGTTTTAATACGCGCTATTAATACTTTTTTAATATAACTTACGTATTTTTTTTATAAAAAATTTAGCAATAAAGCTTTAAGTTAAATAATTATAATTTAAAAGCTTTAAGTAAAGCATAATTACATAAAAATGTTTTTTATATAAATTATTGTTTTAATTACATTAAAAGCAAACTTAAAATAAAAACATATTAAAATATTTATAACGTTAAATAAAAAAGTAAAAATATAATAAATAACTAAATAATAGCGTGCTTAAACTTAATTATAATATTTAATAAAAAAGTTTTAAAAAGTTTAAATTAAAAAAAAAAAAGTAAATAAAATAAACTAAAATTAATTAACCTTAATAGTACTTATTTTATTAATAATATTAAAATAAGTATAATAAGTAAAAAAAGCTTAATAAAACATTTTTAGCAAATAATATTATATATTAGCAAGTTTAATATAATAAAAAAATAAACTATATTAAAAAACGTTTTTATTTATATTATAAAAAACATTACTAAAAATATTTTTATTATTAATACGCTAAAAGTTAAATAAAAAAAATAACTACTTTAATAATTTAATTAAATAAACTATATTAAAATATATTATTATAAGCAACTAATGTAATTAACAATAAAATAAAGCAAAATTAAACATAATTATATTAATAAACTTATATAAATTATAGCTATTTTAATAGCTTTTATAAAACAAAAAAAAAATCTTTTTAATAATATAAAATTTTAAGGTTTACGTTAAGTTTTAGCTAAAAATAATATTTAGTATAATTAAAACAACTTTAATAATAAAGTAATTTAGTTATAACTACTAGCTTTTTTTAACAACTAAACTTTTAGTTTTTAGCGCGCTTAATTTAATAATAAATACGTTTATAAAAAATAATAGCATTAATATTAGTTTTAACATTATTTTTATTGTTATTTTTATTATTATTATAATTATAATCTTTTTTATTATTAAAACTACTTAAAATCACGTTTAAAACTTTTTTTTGTTTTTTTTTATGCTTTTAATTATTATTATTATAATTAAGGTTTTTAATAAAGATAAAACTTTTAATTAAGTTATTATTTATATATTAATCTTAAAATAAAAAAGGAAAAAAAATTTTTATATAATTATAGTTAAAGTAATTAATATTATATGCGGTTAAGTGGTTTATACGGTAGTATATACGTTAATTAAATTAATAAGGTTTAAACCTATTTATTTAGCTATATATATTAATTATAACTACCTCCCCTTTTAAAAAAATCTTGCTTTAAGATTTAAACTTCGGTTTTTTAAGTTATTACTTTTTAGTAAAAAAAAAAATTACTTTAAATATCCACTTTTTTACTATTATATTATAAGCTTTTAATTTATAAAAGTATTTAAGGCTTTTTTATAATATATTATTATTTACTTTGCTAATAATGTTTATATTAGCGTTTTACCTTTATAGTAATCTTTTTATTAGCGTTATTATTTTTAATATATTTAATATAACCCCGTTAAAAATTAAATAAACAACCTTTATAAGTGGTTTATATAGTTAATTCTATAAGGTGGTTTATATTACATTTAGCAATAAGTAAAAACTAGGTTTATATTTTATAAACTAAATAAGGAATTAAAAAGCGCAGCTTTTACTAATTTCTTCTTTTTTTTTTATATCTTTAAAATATATAAAATTATAATACTACTTTTTAAAAGTCTTTTTAAATTAGTGCTTTTGTTTTATTTTGTTATAAAAACTAATATATATTAAGCTTTATATTTTTTTACGTATTAAATTTTTTATTATTATATTTATAGCGCTATTAAATTATTAATTCTTTTAATACTACTACTTTTTTACTTATATTAGCGTTTAATTAACTTTTTATAATTAATATACCTATAAATTAATTAAAGCAAGTTTTATTTAACTTATATATTTAATTAAATATTTTTGCACTTATTTTATTTAACTTATAAAAGTTTATAAAAGCTTGCTTTATATTATATTACTATATTTTAATATTTTTAATATATAAACATTATAATTACTTATATTAGCATTAAAATATAATAAATATTAAAATATAACAAAAATATTTAATTTAATTAAATATTTTACGCTTTTAAGTTATTTATTTAATATTTACTTATTACTTTTTATATAATATACTTAATTAAAAGCTTTATGCTTTTAAGTATATATTTAATATTTTTTATACCTTTTTTATTAAAAAATTAAGTTTAATTAAATATTTTATACTTTTAAACTTATTTAATTAATAATTATACTTT